>JBBMOL010000004.1:10682938-12117190 GCA_037954665.1 Laguncularia racemosa | reverse complement strand
TCCAAAAGGAGAAGAAGAGGAAAAGAAAAGAAAAGTAAAGAAAAGGGAGAAAGGGAAGCTGTGGTCGGAAGAAGGAGAGCAAAAGAAGAAGAAGAAAGAAAAGAAAAGAGAAAAGGAAAGAGGGAGAGGGGGCAGGATGGGACGTGGCCGATGCGATTTGATGTTTTTTTTTCAGCTATGTTATATGCGTATATGTATATGTATATTTATATATTATAATTATATTTTATTTTAAAAATACGTCTATTTTAAAATTTCGCACGCGTACGAGAATACCTTTAAAATTTTTATTTTTAACAATTTATTACAAAATTTTACATATAAGTTAATTTAATTATTTCGAACATAAATTTTTACTCTAAATTTCAATTTGATATTCCTAGATTTAAAATTTTAAATTAATTTTTTTATTTAACTAAATATCATTTAAAAATTACACTTCTAATGATTTATTCTTTTATTTATTTTCTTTAATTATTTATATAATTTTTCAAAATTTTAGAGTTTTACAAATATTCTAAAGATAATCCAAATAATGAAGATTATCTAATGCAAATAGTAGAAGTAACTATTAGGAAATGGATAGTTAATGTTACAATTAGGATAAGTAATGAGTTTATCCTAGAGACAACTGCGTTATTTGATACTGGTGAAGATTTAAATTGCATTAGAGAATGGTTAATTCCAACAAAAATATTTTGAGAAAACAATCCAATTTCTAAGTTTTGCTTCCGATAACAAATTACATATTAGTTTTAAATTGTCTAATGCTGAGATAATAAAAGATAATGTTTCCTATAAAACTGCTTTTATTCTTGTTAAAGATTTAAAGTAGAATGTTATTTTATGAACTTGTTTTATTAATCTCATCCAACCTTTTAAGGTTAATAATGAATGCATTGAAACAAATTACTTTAGAAGAAAAATTTGTTTCAATTTTGTTTCTAAACCTAGAAACAAATTACATATTAATTTTAAATTGTCTAATGCCGAGATAATAAAAGATAATGTTTCCTATAAAACTGCTTTTATTCTTGTTAAAGATTTAAAGTAGAATGTTATTTTATGAACTTGTTTTATTAATCTCATCCAACCTTTTAAGGTTAATAATGAATGCATTGAAACAAATTACTTTAGAAGAAAAATTTGTTTCAATTTTGTTTCTAAACCTAGAATAAAAATGATAAATGAACTCAAACAGAATTCAATTTCTGAATTAAATTATTTGATCCAATGTAAGGAAAATCAATTATTATTTTTGCGTGATGAATTGGCTCTTCATAGGATTGAGGATCAAATCACAAAAAAAATCAATGATTGAGAAAATTTCTAAGTTAGAAAATGAAATTAGAAATACAATTTATTCTAATTTACCAAACGCATTTTGGGATAGAAAATCTCATTGAGTAGAATTACCTTATGAAGGTAATTTTGATGAGAAAAACATCCTAATGAAGGCTAGACCTTCGCAAATGAATAGTGATGTCTTAAGACATTGTCAAAATGAAATTAATGATTTATTAAATAAAAGGTTAATACGTAAATTCACCTTGGAGTTGTTCAGCCTTTTATGTTAATAAAAATGCAAAAATAGAAAGAGGCATACCTAGATTAGTTATTAACTATAAGCCTCTGAATAATGTGTTAAAATGGATTAGGTATCCTATACCTAATGAGAAAGATTTACTTAGTAGAATACATAATGCTAAGGTATTCTCTAAGTTCAATATGAAATATGGATTTTGGCAAATTCAGATTAAAGAACAGGATAGGTATAAAACCACCTTTACTGTTCCGTTCGGATAATATGAGTGGAATGTTATGCCTTTTGAACTTAAAAATACACTTTTTGAATTCCAAAGGATAATGAATGAAATCTTTAATAATTGTTCTCATTTCATAATAACTTACATTGATGATGTGTTGATTTTCTCTCCTAATTTAGATCAACATTTTAAGCATATTAGAGCTTTCATAAATAAGGTAAAATAGAATGACCCAGTAGTATCTCCCTCTAAAATTGCCCTTTTCCAGACTAGGATTAGGTTTTTAGGGTTTGATATTTGCAACAGCACAATTATCCCAATTAAAAGGTCAATTGAATTTGCTTCTAAATTCTCTGATGAAATCCTTGATAAAAATCAATTGCAAAGAATTTTAAGGAGTTTAAATTATGATGCATATTTCTTTCAAGACCTTAATATTTTATGTAAAACTTTGCACCAAAGGTTAAAAAAGAATCCTCCTAAATGGTCTGAACTACACACAAATGTAGTTCAACAAATTAAGGAGAAAATCAAGGAAATTCCATGTATCCATATAGCAAATCCATCTCTTCAAAAAATAGTGGAAACTGATGCTTCTGACATAAGATTTGGTGAAATCCTTAAACAAAATTTAAATGCCAAAGAATGTATAGTCCAATTTGTGTTAAAACACTGGAATGAATGTCAAATGAACTATTCCACAATCAAAAAAGAAATTTTAGCAATAGTTTTAACTATCTCTAAGTTTCAAGGAGATTTATTAAATAAAAAATTTCTTTTAAGAATTGATTGCAAAGTTGCAAAAAATGTTTTAATAAAAGATGTTTAAAGTTTAGCTTCAGAACAGATTTTCACTAGATGGCAATCAATTTTATCTGTTTTTTATTTTGAAATTGAGCATATTAATGGTTCATCGAATTCACTTCCTGACTTTCTTACCCGTAAATTCCTACAAGTAGATGCCTCCCAAGAAGGATAAGGGAAAAGGGAAGGAGGTCCTTCCTAAAAAGGGCTTTACAAATGTCTGGTCTTGGCTTGTTGCATGACCCCTAAATCCCACAATGTTCCTTTAATAATTAAAGGTGAACCATCTTTTGGCTCATCTAAAACTAATGAGAACCCAAATGAGGGCAAACACTGTGAGGAAAACCTTAGTGTGCCAAACACCAACGTAATAATAACCCTTGAATTAATTAAGGCAATCAATTCTGCCTTAAATGTTCCTAAAAAACAGGACCAAAATGAAATCGTGGTTCAAAAGAAACCACATCAAAATGTTGAAATCACTGAGGTGGCATCTTCCTCATGGAAAGAAATAGTCCCTCAAAATGTTTTAACAAAATCAATGTTTTATGTTAAGGGAATTTTTAAATTTCTTTTTTGTAGAGAAATGAATGTTTGAAAATGACCCTTATATTTATGTTAGAAAATTATTTTTTTAAAAATTTAATTATTTTCCTTATGATAATTTAAAAACAATTGAATTTTATGAAAGAATCTTAAGTGAAACTAAATCAATTTCATTTAAGCATTTTCAAAACAATGGAGTAAATAGCTATTCAACAACCAGAATTCATAAGGTCATCAATCTTAATGAATGGCCTGACCATCCAACCTAATGCCAAAAGTTCAGAGTTAACCCTTTGAACCCTCTTGCACCATATCTCCATGCTTTTAATTATTATTATTACAAACAAGCATGGTGGAATGCCTTTTTTAGAATGAACCAAAAAAGATCCCACATCTGGTTAATCTTTTTTGAAAAAAGTTCTTCAAAAAACCTTCCTTACTAGTTTGCACATCGGTGGGATGAATTTGGAGCCACAAATGAAATAATTCATGAAAATGCCCGAAAGGGATTCAATTTATTCATGAAGAATTACACACCCGGTCTTTATGAGCAATTAAACGATGTTGTTTTTCATGCACATAAGTATATCCTGGGTAATGACCTGGTTCTATGAGTTCCGAAAGAATAATGAAACAAAAACTGCCATTTTAACTAGAAGATTCAAAATAAAATGGTGGGATGGTTTTAAAATGTGGAATAAGGTTGAAGAAAATGCAGTCCTTAATTGGATTAACAAATCATCAACTAATATTCTGAAAAGTGAAAATGAATTGTAAACCCCTTTTCTTCATGCAAGGGATTTCTATTATCTTCCATGGTTAGGGCAAACTCTCCAAACCAAATGAAGCAATTACTGAAGCAAGCTTTAGCAAGCTTGAAGGAATCAACCAATGAAGATTCCACTCAATCTGGATCAATCTATAGTGGAGAAAGCAAACAAGATGACTGCTATGAGATAGACTTAGCAAATCCTTAGAATAGGATTTTTATGTAATAGTAAAATACTTTCTGTATTTTACTAAAATTTGTATGTAATCTTAATGTAAGTATTTTACTATATCAATAGTAAAATATGTATTTCTTAATGTATATATTGTGTATGTATCCCCAATATGAATACCCAGACTCTATTGTCTCCTACGGTAGAAATTTGACCAAATGGGTGGGACCATCCATTGAAAACAATTTTGGCATTTACTATTTCCTATAGTAAAAACTAGACAACTTTTACTGTTCATCAATAGTAAAAGCACTTTTACTGTTTACTACAATAAAAATAAAAATTTTCTTTAAAATGAGGAAGTAGGCTCATTTGAATCCAAGCTTCCGGAATAGAACCTCTCTCTCTCCCTCTCAAACACTTCTTTTGATACACTCTTACCTTCTTCCTCTCTTCTAACCTTTCTTCGTTTAACCCCTCTCTTCCTTCACCGGTCTAATCTTGAGACCAACCTTCTTCCATACACACTTCTCTCTTCTCTTCTCTTGTTAACATCTCATTTATCTATGATCTTTAATTATAGATAAACCTTTGTACTATGAGGTACTAAGATATATTACTAATTTTTCATGTGCTTAGATAATAATAGAAGTGGTATTAGTTTGATAATTAATGTAATCCTCATGGGAACAACAACTTTATTCTTTCTATACTACTTGATGAACTTAGTATACTTGCTAGTATTTGTATTTATAAAATTTTCACGGATCAAATTTTTGGCGCCATTGCCAAGGATTGAAATTAATATTAAATTGCTTTGATTTTGTTAAGTTTTCTTGATAATAGTTTTGATGATAACAAAAGCTAAGAGATTACTAATTATGTTATTAAGTGTGCAGATAAATAATATACACATAGTTTAGTTTTATCTCTCAAAAGAAAAGTTTTCCTCTCAAGTTTTTACTCAGAAGCTAACTCAGAAACTAACTTTAAAAGTAGATCTATTGTACTAACATAACTACATAAATGAATAGTATGTTACATGATGAGCTTACATTTAAAGATTTAACCAACTTGAAGGCTTAGCTCTAAAGTTGAATGTATTTAGGTCATACATTTAAAATGTTTCACATAGTTGGTTAATATATTAGGGGGATTTGAAATTATAGTAAATTTAAAGATTAAAATTAAAGTTGGTCTTGACTTAACTAAGATTTATGTTTGATAAAGATTTATATTTTTCAAAATTCAAAACCACGCTTGAGTTGAGAATATTAAAAAAGGATAACAACCAAGATACATTTCTATTTTTAAGGGATATGAAGTCAATCGTTGTTTTGAAGAAATTATCCATGCACTTCACTAACAACATGGAGTTGGTTTTTGAATTTGAAGATGAGTTATGATCTTCAATGAAATATCCAAAACAAATTCTATCTTCAACATCCATCTTATCCTTTGTAGCTGTTGTGTGATAAGAAGATATAGATCCTTAGTGTCTAAGAACATAATAGAACATGAAAAAAAAAAATAGCTTAGAATTCTCTATGAAAATATTATGTTACATTCCATTTTTATTTTGTATCAAACTTAGTGAGGATTATATTTTTATTATTCCTCATTGTCTTTGATAATTTTTATGAGAGCTAGATTATAAATAGGCTCTGAGTTCAGATATAGCTAAGTGATAGCTTAAAGTCTGACAAAGTGAATTGTGATCATTATTTGTAAATCTTACTTTGTGATTGGATATAGTGGAACATATCGGCATGGAATATCAGGTCCTCGGCTTGGAGTTGGAAGAGAAGATGTATGCTTGAGACAAAACCCCTATAAATCATTGTGCAAACTATTTTTATTCTACTCTTTTATTTTTGTACATTTAAATATCTATTGTGATTACAAAGAAAATTCAAAGTCATAATTTACAAGCAACTAATTGGGGATGTGATTTGATTTTTTAAGAAATTATTTATTTTTAACCAATTCACCCCCCCTCTTACTAACTCTTCAGGACCAACAATTCTGTTATTAGTTTAAGAAAAATTCTTTTAATTATTTTATTTGTTTCCTTGCTTTAATTTTAGTCATAGTGATAAGAGTTATAAAATACTAATTATTTATATAAATTATAATAACTTTTTATTTAATTCTCTTACATTTTGTACTGATATTAGACTTAATCACTTTATATTTTTATTTCAGAGTCTTAAAATATACTTTATGAATTAATAGAAAATTTTTATGAAAGTTAAAGAAAAAAATATAATTTTTACAAGATAAAAAGTTTATCTGAGAAGCATAAACTGTTCAATAATGGAAAACAACCTGCATCTACTTGATCAAGATCAAGCCGTGTAAGAAGATAGAAGTGTAAACCACTGTGTAGCACCAACACGGCAGCTGACATGCCCATGCTAGTGGGCATGTTTAGGCTGAAATCTGCACAGAAATGAACACGGCAAGCAAGCATGCCCGTGTTACACTGGAAATCTGACCTTAATGAAACTGAGACAACTTTATATACAAACGCGAAATAACAGACAGATTAGATTAGGGAAGATTCGTCCGTTTTGGCACACTGGAAAACACGAGGAAGATTTCGTCCATATTGCACTAAGAATGCTGATGCCCGACGTATATATATATATATATATATATATAATGAAGATTTAGCACAGAGATGACAAGCTGAGAAGATCCGTCGGAAAATCAGCTGGGAAGATATGCTATGTTGCACGCTGGAAAATATGCGAGGAAGATTTCATATATAATGGTGATAAGGACGACGATTAGATTTCGAAGAACAAATCCGAGACGAGAGAATTAACGATGGAGATCAGATTAGTTTAGATATGAAGAGAAGTAGATAATGACAAATCGGTATAGATAAATTAGAGGACGATGAAAACATCGATTTGGAGAAATGAACCGATAGCAGCGCACCACAAAGATTCATACGCTGGAAAGCATGCGAAAGATACGTCCGTATCATGCCAACTCCAATATGTATATATATAGACGAGAAGCCGATTAAGTGGAGTAGATAGATAGAATTAGAATTTAGATGAAAATATTAGATAGAATTAGAGAGTAGAATAGAATTTAAAGATTAGAGTAGATTATGAAGTTTTATGTTTTATCAATGCTTTTTATTTATGCACTCTTTTTATATTTTTATTTTTAGATTTAACATGTTTATGGTTTAATTTTTTTTATATTCGGGTATGATGAACCCTAGAATAAACATGTGATTTTTATGATTATTATTCAATGATTTATTTAGCATTCTTATGATTCAATTATGTATTTTTATGGTTTTCAATTTAATATTGCTAGCATATTGTTGAAATTTGATTTCTTATATAAAAATTAAGATATTTTATATAAGAATAGATTTGGCATAATTGAAAGGAGTTGAATGCAATCTTAGTCTTAGAGATAGGATTATGTAATTCTTTCGGATTAGGGTAAAACCTAATAGTGAAATTCATAGATCGAATGTAATGCAATTCTAGGGGTTTTAATTAGGAAGAGATTCCAATTGATCAACATAGAATTAGGAATTAGTATGACTCGAGAGAGTTATTAGTTCAATTTAAGAATTCCCACGATCTAAGAATAAAATAAGAATTTGAATAATAATTATTTAATTACATTAGTAATTCTAGGGGGATTCAATACTTGAATAAATTTTTATTGATTATTGCTTTCTTTAATTTATTCGTTATTTATTTAATTTTTCCAATTAGATAATAAGAAAAAAGGTAATTACTAGTACTCGTAATCCCTATGGGATCGACACTCAATATCTTTATCCACTATACTATAGAATTGATAGGTGTGCTTGTCTATAGGTCTAAAGTCAGATAGTAGGAAGACCAATATCACATAGTCACTTATTTTGGTTATTTTTATTTTTAGTTTACTACATTTGTTTCTATTTGCTCTTGTAGGTGGTTGATGCAAAGAAGTAAAAGCTTGGAACTTATGTCATTTGATTCAAAGATCGAGTGTAGCTTCCATCAGTTATTAAGAGAGAATAGAAATTGAGTAGAGTTAGAGAATACTGAAACTGTAGAGGAAAATAATCAACTGGTAGAGAATGGTAGAGCTTTATGAGAATATACAATGCCTATAATTAGAGGTTTTGGGATTAGGAGACCAATTATTCAAGCTAATGATTTTTAGATCAAACCTGCACTAATTCAAATGGTTCAAGCAAATTGATTTGGAGGATAACCATATGAGGATCCTAATGAGCACATTGTAGTGTTCCTCCAAATTTGTGATACTTTCAAGAGTAATGGAGTGTCGAATGATGCAATTAAACTAAGACTTTTTTCCTTTTTCTCTACATGATAAGGTGAGAAGCTAGTTGAATTCAATGTCGCAAGAGTCGACAACTACTTGAAACCAACTCTGTGAAAAGTTTCTATCAAGGTTCTTTCCACCTGCACGAACCACAAAACTCAGAAACGATATCACAAATTTTGTTCAGATTGAGAAAGAATCACTTTATAATGCTTGGGATAGTACTTAAGAAGTGTCCAGACCACAGGTTGCCCACTTGGCTCATAGTTTAAATGTTTTATAATGGTTTGGGAGCTGCATCTAGATCAATGGTGGATGTTGCAGTAAGAGGTACAATAATGAGCAAGTCATTTAAGCAAGCATATGAATTGATTGAAGATATGACCTCCAATGCATATAGATGACAAAATGAAATTATCCATATCCACTTATATTAAGGCAAATGACTATGTTTCATGGCAGGTGATTGACATTAGAGACAATCAAATGATAAGAACAAATGATGCTAAGTTCACGAAAGCCAAATTGAAACTCATTAATCAAAATAATAAGGTTAAAAATATGCTTCTCACTACTATAGCACCATCTGAATTTTATTTGGTTTCTTCATGTGACATAGTTAACGAAATATGGGATACACTATCTGAAGCATATAAAAGAACGAATATAATTAAGGAAAAAAAATTAATGCTTTACTACTGATATATGGATTATTTAAAATTAAATCTGATGAGAAAATTAAAGATACTTTCAATTGTTTTACTGCTATAACTAATGAACTAACTTCTCTCGGAAAGAAAATAGAAGATCTTTATCTTGTTAAGAGAGTATTGTAGATCTTACTAAAGTCATGGGATGTAAAGAAGATTGCTATAAAAGGAGCTTTTGATTTTTTTATATTCAACGACATTCTCCCTTAACTCGATCTTGAATTTCTTTTGAAACATGGAATTTTTTATAACTGATAAAATCTAATCTCTTTTATTGGATTCATCTTTGGCTATTGCTGTAGCCTTTAGGATTAGCCAAATGATCAATGAGATAAATGTTATAAATCTCGATACTCAAATCTCGAAATTAGCATTGGAGTTAGTAAAGGAGAAAATAGCCGATAAACTCGGTATGCTTTTGAGAGTACATAGGGAATTATATCCCTATGGTAGCAACTTACCAAGAACATCCAATCTAAACTTACCAACAAGATCCAATCTACAAGGGATATGCCAAGATCTTCTTTTTCGCAACAAGATCTAAACAAGCTCAGACTTAGTCAATTAAGGGAGAAGCTGATGAATATGAGTCCCATTTTAACATAATTGAAGAATCCAATAGTAAAACAAAAGCGATTGCATTCAAAGCTAGGAAAATAACTACTGAAGAATCTGATTCTAACTAGGACAACGATGATGATGGGGACATAAGTATGCTTGCAAAAAAATTCAACAGGCCACTAAAAAGGAAAGGTAAGAAATTTAAAAACTTTAGCAAATATAACAAATGTGATGCAAGAAAGAACTTTAAGAAGAAATAAATCACATGTTATAAATGTAAGAAACTTGGACGTATTAAATACGAGTGCCTGGCTCTTATAAAGAAAAGGGAAAAATTCAAGAAGAAAAGCCAAGCAATGATGGCAACTTGGAGTAACCTGGACGAGTCAGAAGATGACTTAGAAAATGCAAGTGAAGAAGAGGAAGAAGTCTATATGTGTTTCAATGGCTATATCTGAGATAAATCTTAAATTTGAAGTTGACATATCAGATAATGAAATGTATGCTGAGATGAAAAAGTTATTAAAAGATCTTAAAAGGGAAAATGTAAAGATATCTAAGTTAGAATAAAAAATAACTCTTTGAAAAATGAAAAGGACATATTAAGTCAAATAAACAAATTGCTTGTAGATGAAAATGACATCCTTAAGAATGATAATGAAAAAATGCATGTTAGTTCTAATGTGTTAAGGAAAGAAAATAGTGTTTTGAAAGATGAAATTAAAGACTTAAAAGTTAGAATCAAAGATCTGTCACAAATAATAAAAAATACCTTCAATAAATTTAATGAAAGTGACAAAAAACTAAACATGATAATAAGTAGTCAAAGACATGGGGGTATTAAACATGGACTTAGATTTGAACATGGTAGCTCATCTAATGATATGAAAAAGACTTTGTTTGTTAAAGGAAGTGAATCTGTGAATGTTCAACTTATTAAAGATAAAGAATCTATTAAAAAAAAAAGCTCGAACAGTAGCAACAGATGATATTTCAAAAGATACCCTCAACAACATAAATATCCACTTAGAGGATACCTTAAAGACTACAAGCATGGATATGATAAATGCTATCAAATTATCCCTATAAGGTAAATCAAAGGTAAGGTACAATACATCTTTTTATGCATGTTTCTTTTGCAATAAAATTGGATACATAAAAAATTATTGCTTTTATAAAAGAAACAAGCCAGTACACATCAAGTTAGAAGCAAGAAAAGACGAGCTTGACTCATCAAAGACCTAAGCTAGTTTGGGTTCTTAAAAGGGTTTGATCACATTTTTGTATGATTGTAGGGACAAGGAACTAAAATAAAACGCACTTGGTATCTAGGCAGTAGGTGTTTAGGCCATATGACAGACAATGCATCCTTGTTCACTAACATAATGTGGAAGGAAAAAGAATATGTAAGATTTAGAGATGACATCAAAAGTAAAACCATAGGAACGGGTATGATTAGTCATCCTCCATATTCAATTGAAAATGTTTCTTTAGTAAAAGGACTAAAACATAATCTTTTAAGTATAAGGCAATTATTTGATAGAGGTTACATAATGATTTTTTAAAAGAGTAAATGTTATACTTATAATGCTAAATGAGTAAAATTGTTCGAAGGATTTAGGAAAAGGAATATATATGTGATTATACCCTTTGATATGAATAATGAGTGTTACTTTGTGAGCATGAATGAAAATATACCTGTTAGGCATAAAAAGCTTAGACACGTGAATTTTAATCAACTAAAAAACTTTCCAAAAGGAATCTTGTTGTTGGTTTGCTTAGAATTAACATAAAGCATGATGTTAAATGTACAACCTATTTGAAGAACAAAATGGTTTCAATTACACATAAAAGTAAAAATATGATTTTTACAAAAAAAAAAAAAAAAAACTACTTGAATTGTTACATCTTAATCTGTTTGGACCTACAAGTACTTTAAGTCTAGGAGGAAATAAATTTAGACTTATGATTGTTGATGATTTCCCGAGATATACATAGGTAATCTTTTTAAAACATAAGTATGATACTTTTGATATATATAAAAGTTTTGCTAAACAAATACAAAATGAGAAAGGATATTCTATTGTTTTCTTAAGAATTGATCATGGCAAAAAATTTGACAATGCTTCGTTTGTAAAAGTTTGTGAAGAACATGGAATAAATCATAATGTTTTTGCACCTTATACACCTCAACAAAACAGGGTAGTTGAAAGGAAAAATATGACAATACAAGAAATGACAAGTTTGTGTTAAATGAAATCAGAATAGCTAAATACTTTTAGGCAAAGGCTGTTGCAACTGCTTGCTGTATAATGAATAGAGTTTATGTTCGACCTAGTACTATGAAAACTTCATATGAATTGTTCTGTGGTAGAAGACCATTTGTTTCATGCTTTCATGTTTTTGGATGTGTGTATTGTGAAAAAGAATGCAAATAATCTTGGTAAGTTTGATGAATGATCAGGTGTAGCAATCTTTTTAAGATATTCATAAAATAGTAAAGCATATCATGCTTTCAATAAAACTACAAGAGTGGTTGAAGAATCCATCGATGTATGTTTTCTTGATGAAGTGAAAGATTATTCTAATGATGATGATGAAGTGTTTATGCCTATGAAGGAAGATAAGACCAATAAATCTGAATTTGACATAGATAAAAGAGAACCATAAGGTGAAATATTAAAATTTGATTACTTAAAGACTAAAGCAGAAGGTAATTCAGAAGGTAAGTTAGAAGGAAATCCAGAAAGTTTAAAAAACTAGAAGTATAAATCATCTCATCCCCTTAATTTAATTATTGGTAACGTAGATCTAGGAATGAAAACTAGATCTAAGTTACAAGAACTTGAAAATGATTTTGCTTTGTTGTCTGAATTTGAGCAAAATAATATTAATGAAGAATTAAGTGATAGTAATTGGATCAATACAATGTAGGAAGAATTAAGTCAATTCCAAAGAAATAATGTTTAGAATCTAGTACTTAGACCACAAAATAAGTACTAAATGGGCTTTTAAAAATAAACTAGATGAAAATGGAAAGATTATCATAAATAAAGCTTAGATTATAATTAAAGGATATTAACAAGAGGAAGGCATAGACTATGATGAAACTTATATTCTTGTTGCTAGACTTGAAGCTATATGACCCTTGCTTGTCTATGCTTGTTTTAAAGATTATAAGTTATTCCAAATTGATGTAAAAACTTCTTTCTTGAATGGTTATATATAAAAAGAAGTGTATGTTGAACAACCTCCTAGATTTAAGGATCCTTTTTAGCTTGAGTATGTTTTTAAGTTAAGAAAAGTTTTGTATGGACTTAAACAAGCACCGAGAGCTTGGTATGAGAGGCTTAGTGAATATCTGATTTCTAGTGGTTATCAAAGAGGTACGATTGACACAACTTTATTCTTGAAACACTATGATAATGATATATTAGTTGTACAAATCTATGTAGATGACATAATATTTAGATCAACTAACAAAAAATATTGTCAAGAGTTTGCAAAGCTTATGCAAGTAGAATTTGAAATGTCAATAATGGGTGAGTTGAACTTCTTCTTGGGTCTACAAATTAAGCAAACAAAAATAGGAATTTTCATTCATCAAGAGCAGTATATTAGGCAAATATTCAAAAAGTTTGGATATGAAAATTCAAAGGAAGTAGCTAGTCTAATAAGTTCATCTACCAGGTTAGATGTTGATTTTCAAGGTAAGAAAATCAATGAAAAATTATATAAAAGTTAAATTGGTTTGCTTTTGTATTTAACTACATCCAGACTAGATATTCTATTTTCTATTTATACTTGTGCAAGATTTTAAAGTAATCCAATTGAAACACATTTAAAAGTTGTTAAAAGAATTTTCAAGTGCATTGTATGCATTGCAAAATTAGGAATTCGGTATCTCAAAAATCAACATTTTGAATTAATTATATATTTAGATGCTAATTATGTGGGATGCAAAGTGGATAGAAAAAGTATTTCTAGTACTTGTTGCTCTATCAACATTAGAAGCTAAATATGTCTCAATTGGAAATTGTTGCACACAAATTCTTTGGATGAAATAAAAATTACAAGATTATGGATTAGTTTATAAAAATATTCTTATAAGATGTGATAATATAAGTGCTATAAATTTGATATAAAATCTTGTGTATCATTTAAAATAAAAACATATAGAAATTATACATCATTTTGTTAGGGATCATGTTGCAAATTGAAATATTAATATTGAATTTGTTTCCATTGAAAATCAATATTAAGATATTTTTACAAAACCTTTAGATGAAAATAGATTTGAATTTTTAAGAAATGAAATTGGTAGGTGTAATTCTTTTTAATGTATTTATTTTATATTTTTCTGTATGTCTTCTAAATATGAATAATAGTAAATAAAAAATATATGTTATTTTTGGAAAATAAGTAAATTAGAAGATTTTCATAGCCATTGAAGCATTCTTCCCAATTCTTTCAAATCAGAAATTGATTAAGAGAGTAACCCTTCTCTCTCTCAAGAACTATATCTTGAAACTGATCAAACTTTAGGCTTCCTCATGGTTGAATTTTGAAAAGGAAACTCAAACACTGTTCAATTTCAAAATTCCAAACCCTAAAATGGCTTTAAGAAAATCTTCTAGAATAGTGTCTAAAGGTATCAAGTCTAAGAAAAATAAAAAACCCATCACCATTAGGGATGAATTGTCTGATTTTGAGAAAATGGTATCTAGATGAAAGTGACCAGAAAAGGAGACAAATAAGGTCGAAAAAAATTACATGACCCTGTTAAGGAAATGTCTAACAAAGAGGAAAGTGATAGTGAAGAAATAGCTAGTGAAAATGAGTATCTTGAAAATGATTCTAGGAATGATGACATAGAATCAAATTTTGACACTAAAACTGACTCTGAAGAACCTGAAGAGAAGGAACCAGAACCGGAAAAGAAGAAAAGAACAAAGAAGAGAAAATCCTCTTCAAAATCAACATTTGATAGCCTTCAACCAAAGAAAATGAAAAGAACTTCAAACAAGGTATTAGAATGTTCTTTTGTGGACTACAAATATTTTAGAACTAATTCCTTTTATTGGAATCATTGGTTATATAGGATAGGATGTAAAGATTTGTGTAATTTGACTGATAGTGTAGATGGAAATTTAGCAAGAGAGTTTTATAATTTGGAAATGTTAGAAGATTTAGTTTAGAAATCATGGATTTTAAGAAAATATGTGAAGATTAGTAGGAAAAATCTCACTGAATGCTTTAATATGAAGGATGATAAAAAGATGATCAATCCTACTAAAAATGAGATTTTTCAGGATATCAATGATAGAGTAGGAAATTTTGTAGAAAAAGATATATTTTCTATAGAATTTGAATTGCTGGTAAGACATTGGCATAAAGTTATTACAGATTGCATATTGCCAAAGAATGGAAGTAAAACCACGATTTCTAAAGAAGAGGCAATAGTAATCCTAGCTATTAAAAGGAAGTTGAAAATTGATATGCCAAGTAGGATATTGAAGTACATGTGGAGGAAAAGAGGATATAGACCGTATGGAAACCTTTTAATGAAAATGTTCAGTTTCAAGAAACTTAGTCTACCTAAGAAGACTAAGTCATCAATCGAACTGAAAATGGTTGGTGAAATAAATTTGAAACATATGAACATTTCGGTGAAAGAAAAGTTTTGGTTTTCAAAAGATGGAGTATGGTATAGACATCTAAAATTTAGTAAGGTTAAGTTTGATTGGAAGAAGGTGAAGGCAATTTCTACGGGGGAGTTTTTGTTGAACTCAGAGAGTGGTTTAGAGACTTCTAAATAATCTAAAAAGGAGGTAAACATACCCTAGAAGAGAGCAGGAAGGGAAGTTATGAAGGAGGAGGAGGAGGAGAAGAAGAAGAAGAAGAAAAAGTGTAATGTTAGAATTGGAGGGAAATTTGAAATCAATGAAGGAAAAGAGGTTCCTAAAGATGATGAGTCAGAAAGTGACTTAGAAGGTGTTCCTAGTAAACCACCTGGGGAATCTTCAAGACTTAACCTCAATACTGACCTTATTAACTTGATGGAGAAAAGGTTTGCTAAAATGAGGAAGGATCTTCAAAAATTAGTACCGGATGCATTGAAAGGTTTTGAAAAACCTAATTTAAAACATCCTGAGACTAATCCTTCATCAGTTAGATCATTCCTAAACCAGTTAGATCATCCTCTCCTAGATAGAGTTCTACTACTTCACAAGCTAATGTGGAACAGGATAAAATTTTTTGCACTAACTTCTCATGCTACCTCAAATATCAAGCCATCATCACCTCAAGCCTAAACCATTTCTCTAAGGAATCAAGATGAATTAGTAACAAATATGTAAATTATTCTTTATCAACCTTTGGATTTCAACAAAATCCATTCTCAACTAGAGCTGGTAATTGCGAGGTGGGTCCACAGGTTGACCCGCCTCGCCCGCAAAAAATTGTGGGGTGGGCAAGTTCCCGTGGGTGCGGGTTGGCCCACTGACCCGAAAACAAAATTGCTGTGCTGTGTTGTCTGGCTACCGTGCTGTGTCTGGTGGACTGTGTGATGACGACCGACAACTGACGATTGACAACGTGACGACTGACGAGACAATGCCGCGCTGACTGAAGTTACGAGACAGGGACAGTACCGCAGCAGCTAAAGACTTTAGACTTCAGCGAGGACGACTGGATGAGGACAACATCGCAATAAGTAGCATGCAGCAGCCCACTCCCACATCGTCACACTCAGTCACTCACACGAGACACTTAGTCATAGACTCACAGACCACAGTCACACACTCATACAGTCACACCTCACACTCCTTCGGCCGTCATTCGTTATCCTCGACTCCTCGTCCGGTCATCCTTCTACACTCACAATCACCTCACAGACCAGAGACCACAGCACAGTCCTCGTCCTCTTCCACTTCCATAGGCCAAAGTAGACACAAACATGAGACACTCACTGGCTCTAGCTCACAGTCACAGTGACAGTCGTCGTCCTCTTCCACTCCGCTAACCACTGGCTGCCTGTTCCATTTCCTTCATGCCACTATCCTCGTTAGACGTTAATTAAGGTATAGCAATAGATTTTGTCCTTTTACTTATTGGAGAGTAGGGTGTCGTGTGGTGTGGTCGTATGGGGTGACGTCGATGGCTTGGAGAGTGTGGTATGGTGTGGTGCGGTACAGTGTGTGTGGCCATGTGGGTCAAGGGTGACGCCGGTGGTGGTCGGCTTGGAGAATGGAGAGTGTGGTATAGTGTGGTCGTATGGGGTGAGGGTGACGCCGGTGGCGGTGGCTTGGAGAATGGAGAGTGTAGTGTGGTGCAGTACAGTGTGGCTGTGTGGGGTGGGGGTGATGCCGATGGCTTGGAGCGTGTAGTGTAGCCACCGGCCGTAGCTTGGATGGTGTGGGGTGTGGTGTGGCCGTGTGGCCATCGGTCGTAGCTTGGATGACGCCAATGTGGTGGCCGGTGGAGACGTGGAGTGACTATATTTATATTTTATAAATAAGTGTACTACTACTACTAATAACATTTTCTATATTTACAGAATGGATCCTCCAAGTAATGAGACTGCAATGGAACCTATTAATGTGGATGATGTGTCTAAAGTCGGTGGGAATAATGATAATCTACAACCAGGATCTTCTTAATCTGAAGAACATGCAGGTGAGAAGGCTTGAGTAGGTAGCTCTTCTTCTCAAGTTTGGGAAATATTTACAAAAATTGGTATTGGGAAGGAAGGTAAAATAGGGTTAAGTGTAAAGCATATGGGAAGGAATATGTCATTGGAACACATTCACATGGAACTTCATCTTTACGTCAACATAGAGAAAAGTGTCGTTTGAGTCAAATTCCTAGATATAATGATGTTGGTGATATGATGATTGATCATGCTGGCAAGTTAAGATCAAGAAAACCAGATCCTAAATTTGCTCGTGAGGTAATGGCTATGGCCATTATTGAACATGATTTGCCATTTTCATTTGTTGAGTATAGGAGGGTTACATAGTTCATAAGGCTATATAATCCTGATTATAAGACAATTAGTAGAAAAACCGCTACATCAAATGTTTGGAATTTATATTTGACTCAAAAGAAGAATTTGAAACAAATTTTGCAAAAAATTCCAGGGAAAGTATGTTTGACTTTTGATATATGGACTGCTTCCACTAGTGAGGGATATATTTTTTTGATTGGACATTATGTGGATGACAATTAGAAATTGAATAATAAAATTCTTGCTTTTTGTAAAATGCCCCCTCCTCATTCAGGGTTTGAGTTGTCAAAAAAAGTATTTGAATTTTTGAAAGATTGGGGCATAGATAGGAAGATATTCCCCCCTTACATTGGATAATGCATATGCAAATGATTGTATGCAAGATTTTCTGAAAGAGCAATTGAACTTACAGCATAGTTTGTTATGTGGTGGTGAGTTTTTTCATATTAGATGTTGTACTCATATTCTTCATTTAATCGTTAAAGAAGGATTGACTATAAGTAGTGAAGCATTGCATAAAGTAAGGGAAAGTGTGAAGTATGTGAAGGGCTCTGAGAGTAGAATGAAACACTTTTTGGAGTGTGTTAAATAGGTTGGCAACATTGATATGAATCTTGGTTTGCACTTGGATGTAACTACTAGATGGAATTCCACTTATCTTATGCTTGATAGCGCACTCAAGTATCGACGTGCTTTTTCTTGCTTTCAATTGAATGATCGTCATTATAAATATTGTCCAACCATTGATGAGTGGGAAAGAGCATAAAAGATATGCAAGTTTCTGAGCCCGTTTTATAGTATCACTAATTTGATGTCAAGGTCATCATATGCAATATCAAACCACTATTTTTTGCAAGTATGGATGATTGAATGTTTGCCGAATGAAAATTTACGTAGTGAAGATCATGTCATAAAGGGAGATGTCTATTAGAATGAAACAGAAGTTCGATAAGTATTGGAGTGATTATAGTGTTATCCTTGCACTTGGAGCAATATTTGATCCTCGAATGAAGTTTAATTTTTTAAACTTCTGTTTTAATAAACTTGATCCCCTCACTTGTGAAGAGAAATTGGCTCACATAAAGAGCAAGTTATATAAACTCTATGGAGAATATGGGAAGAGCAAAATATATCACATATCTAAAACTAGAAGCCATCAGGTTGGATCATCTTCTCAGGCACAAGACACATATAGAGGTAGTAGCAGTAAAGGAGCAGCAACACATAAAGCTAGGAAGGGCTTGGAGATTGATTTTGCTACATTGGTGGTAAGTTTAATAATTTTTTTCATTTTCTCAATTATATTTTTTTCGTAATATATATTAGTATTTAATTAATTTTTTTCTTAATAGTGTAAGAATTCTGATACCGTCAAGTAGAAGTACAAAGTTATGGTAAATCTTCTTTGGATATTTATCTAGATGTACTGGTAATGGATATGGACTTCTACTCAGAATTGGATGTGTTACAACATTGGAAGAGTCAAAGCCAAAGATATCCTGATTTACCTATCATGGCCTCCGATGTGCTTAGCATTCCAATTACTACTGTAGCGTCAAAGTTAGCTTTCAGTATCGGCACTCGTGTGCTTAATAAGTATCGCAGTTCTATGCTTCCAGCCAATGTAGAAGCTCTAATTTGTACACGAAATTGGTTATAAGGATTTGCATGTAAAGGTAATTTTTTTTTGTTCTGTTGGTAATATTTTCTTTTAACGTATTGTTTCAAGCATTTATCGTCTAATTTAATTATATGTGTAATCTCGTACATTGTAGATCAAGAAGAAGACAATGGGAGTGTGAGTAGGAGTGGGACTACTTCATCAAAGGGAGACTCCAATTTAGTTATTGATGATGATGATAGTGATGACTGATCTGATGATTGATTTATATATATGTGATTTTACCTACTTCATTATTGTCTTTGTTTTCCTATATAATTAGTGAAAACTGAAAAGTACTTTATGATAATTGCTATAATTGCTTGATTATTGTTTTAGGTTGATTTCTTTTCTATCGTATGAGAATGAGATTTAAGAGTAAGTACGTATAAATTGAAGTTGTATAAGGAAAGTGAATGGAAAATTTGAGTAATTGCAATTTGCAAATTTGCAATGTACCTAGTTTATTTAGATGTAGGAATTGGGAAACACTAATTTAAATAATTTTCAATAGTTTTTTTCCTAACGTATGTAATATAAATTATATTTGCAAAGAAAAAAAAAGGTTTATCTAAAAAAAAACAAAAAATTTCATCCGGCATGTCCTATTCCTACATAATACACTCTAAAATCTAAATCTCTAAAAAAAATAAAAATTTGCGGGTTATCGCGAGCCAACCCGCATTAGCCCGTGGGGCGGGGCGGGCCAATTTTGCTGACCCACAAGACTTGCGGGCCACTATGGGCCAGCCCTCAATGACTCGCGGGTCGGTGCGGATCAGGGCGAGCAGGCCCATTTGGCCCGCATTACCGACTCTATTCTCAACAACCTAAAGATGATCCTGCTTCAAGAAAGTTTGGAAGGTTTAAAAGATATGCTAGAAAATCTATTAAGAAAGCTACTACAAAGAAAAATTAGTTGATATTTGTACTATTTAAACTATCTTGTTATCTATTTTTACTGCTACATTTACTTTTGATAAAGAATCTACTTTATGTTGTTGTGCATTCTTAGATGTTAATGTTTGTTATATTAATTTTCTTATTATTATTATTATTATTTTTTGCTGATAACAAAAAGGGGGAGAAATGTGTGAAAAAAATGTGTGAAAAATAAATAAAAAATTTAAGTATTAATAAAGAAAAAGGAATCTAAAAAGTTTTAAATATTTTTATTTATAAAAGAGTTTTGTTATTATCAAAAGGGGAGAGAATGTTAAGTTCTCTTAATAATAGTTTTGATGATAACAAAAAACTAAGAAATTACTAAGTTATTAAGTGCGTAGATAAATAATACACATATAATTTAGTTTAATCTCTTAAAAGAAAAGTTTTCCTCTCAAGTTTTTACTTAGAAACTAATTCAAAAGGTAGACTTATTGTATTACTCTCAAGTTGTTACTTAGAAGGTAATTCAGAAACTGATTCAGAAAGTAGACCTGTCGCACTAACATAACTGCAGAAACGAATAGCATGTTATAGGATGAGTTTATATTTGAAAATTTAATCAACTTGAAGGCTCAACTCCAAAGTCAAATGTATTTAGGTAATATATTCAAAATGTTCCACATAGTTTGTTAATATATCTAGGGGATTTGAAGTTATAATAAATTTAAAGATTAAAATTAAAGTTGGTCTTAACCTAATGAAGAAAATTATGTTTGATGAAGATTTATACTTTTCAAAATTCAAAACCATGCTTGAGGAGTAAAGAATATTCAAAAGGGATAATAATCGAGATACATTTCTATTTTTAAGGAATATTAAGTCAATCGTTATTTTGAAGGAATTATCCATGCCCTACACTAACAACATGGAATTGATTTTTTAATTTGAAGATGAGTTATGATCTTCAGAAAAAGAGATTTTATCTTCAACGTTTGACTTATCCTTTGTAGCCATTGTGTGATTAGAAGATATAGATCCTTAGCGTCTAAGAAGAACATAATAGAACACGAAAAAAAAAATAGCTCAAAATTCATTGTGAAAATATTCTATTACATTTCATTTTTATTTTATACCAAAGTTAGGATTATATTTTCATTATTCCTCATTGTTTTTGATAATTTTTATGAGAGCTAGATTGCAAATAAGTTCTAAGTTCAGAGATTGCTAAGTAATAGCTTGAAGTTTGACAGAGTGAATTGTGATCACTATTTGTAAATCTTACTTTATGATTGCATATAGTGGAACATACTAGTGTGGAATACTAGGTCCCTGGCTTGGACTTGGAAGATAGGACGTGCGCTTGAGGCAGAACCTTTATAAATCATTGCACAAACTATTCTTACTCTACTCTTTTATTTTCATGCATTTAAATATCTATTGTGATTGTAAAGAAAATTCCAAGCCACAATTTACAAGCAACTAATTGGGGACGTGATATGATTTTTTTAAGAAAGTAAATTTTTTTTTAACCAATTCAACCCCCACTGCCTCTTGGTAACGCTTCAAGACCAACAATTATGTTATTAGTTTAAGAAAAATTCTTTTAGTTATTTTATTTGTTTCTTTGCTTTAATTTTAGTCATAGTTACTTATTTTGGCTATTTTTATTTTTAGTTTACTACGTTTGTTTCTATTTTCTCTTGTAGGTGGTTGATGCGAAGAAGCAAAAGCTTAGAACTTGTGCCATTTGATTCAAAGATAGAGTGTACCTTCCATTGATTATTAAGAGAGAATAGAAATTGAGAAGAGTTAGAGAATACTAAAATGGTAGAGGAAAATAATCAATTGGTAGAGAATGGTAGAGCTTTGCGAAAATATATAATGTCTATAATTAGAGGTTTTAGGATTAGGAGACCAACCATTCATGCTAATGATTTTGAACTCAAACCTACATTAATTCAAATGGTTCAAGCAAATTAATTTAGAGGATTACCACATGAGGATCCTAAGGAGCACATTACAGTGGTCCTCCAAATTTGTGATACTTTCAAGAGCAATGGATTGTTGGATGATCCAATTAAATTAAGACTTTTTCCTTTTTCTCTACATGATAAGGTGAGAAACTGGTTGAATTTAATGTTGTAGGAGTCAATAACAACTAGGAACCAACTCTTTGAAAAATGTATTTCAAGGTTCTTTCCACTTGCATGGACTGCAAAACTCAAAGTCGGCATCACAAATTTTGTTTAGATTGAGGAGGAATAACTTTATGATGCTTGGGAAAGATATAAGGAAGCACTTAGGAAGTGTCTACACCACGAGCTTCCTACTTGGCTCATAGTTCAGACGTTCTATAATGGTTTGAGAGCCACTTCTAGATCAATGGTGGATGCTACAGCAAGAGAAACAATAATGAGCAAATCATGTGAGCAAGCATATGAATTGATTGAAGATATAGCCTCTAATGCATATAGTTGGCAAATGAAGGGGCAAGACCTAGACTTGTAGTAGTGAATGAGATGGATTCAATTTCCAATTTAGCTGCTCAAGTTGCATAACTCACTACACAAGTAAGTAAACTCACTACATCTAATTCTTTTAATGCTAATTCAGTTGTTTCTTATGAGTTGTGTGCATGTCTATATGCTACTAATAAGTGCTTAGTAGGAAACCCATTTGTATCAACATCATTAAGTGGTGCTCTTGAGCAAGTTAGTTTTGTAAATAATTTTCGAAGGAATAATCAAGTACCTTATTCAAGCACATATAATCTTGGTTGGTGGAATCATTCAAACTTTTCTTAGATAAAAGAGAATAATGTTTTGAGACCACCACCTAGATTCCAGAATCAGACACCAAGTTAAGATACACCACCTCAACCAAAGCGATGCCTTTATTTGGAATTCGAAAGCACAATTGGCTTAGATGTCACAATAGTTGAGCAATAGACCATCATGGTCTTTGCCAAGCAACACTAAAAAGAATTCCAAGAGTGGGAATGCTATCATGCTTAGGAATGGTAGGCAACTGTGAGAATTAGTTGAGGAACAGCAAAAGTATGGGGAAGTGATAGAAAAGAAAGATCAAGGGAAGTAGAAATTGGAGGAATTAGAGCTCAAGCCACTAAAGGTGAAACCATATGTTCTTCTAGTTCCATTTCTTAGGAGATTGAAGCAATAGCAGTTAGATGCTCAATTTGCCAAATTTCTTGATTTTTTAAAAAAGCTTTAGATTAACATCCCATTCGCAAAAGCACTCTAGAGCATGCCATCTTATGCAAAATTCATGAAGGATTTGCTTACAAAGTAGAGGAAGATTGATGATGTAGAGCCTGTGATACTTATAGAAGAGTGCTTAATTATATTACAGAATTATCTATCTCATCTTTCTCAAAAATAGAGAGATCAAGGGAGTTTAACTATTTCATGCACCATTGGAAATTTTCATTTTGATAAGGTACTTATTGATTATGGTGCTAGTATTAATTTGATGCCTTCGTTTGTTTTTAGGAAATTAGGACTTGGAGAATGTAAGAAGACGCATGTCACTTTGCAACTAGCCAATCGAAGTGTCATATATCCTAAAGGTATTGTAGAGAATGTGTTAATGAAGGTAGACAAATTCATATTTCTAGTTGACTTTGTAGTCTTAGAAATGGAAGAGGATTGGGATATTCCTATGATACTTAGTAGACTGTTCCTAGTGACAGGTAAGGCATTAATTGAAGTGAAACAAGGTAAGCCCACTTTGAGAGTAATGGATGAACATGTTTCTTTTAATGTTTATGATGCTATGAAATAATTTGATGATAATAAGTCCTATTACACCATTGATGTGGTTGATGAACTTTTATTTGAGTCTGTGGAGGCGGAGATAGGTGTAGAGACTATAGAATTGGTCTTGAGAGATATTGATGAATGGAGTGATGATGAGTTGAAAGAAGATTGCATTGAATCGGTGCCTAAAATTAGATGTAAACAATATTAGGAGCTTGGCACTAGTGAGACAAAACTAATGCCATCGGTTACAAAACCCCTAATGCTTGAACTGAAACCTTTACTTAATCATTAAAAATATTATTTTCTTGTAATAGATGATATACTACTACTAATTATTTTTTCTTCTTTGACAAGTGATTAGGAGCAACAATTGTTGGATGTTCTTAGAGAGCATAAGGAAGCAATTAGGTGGACGGCAATAGACATTAAATGAATCAACCCTCTGATATGTACTCATAGAATTTTGTAGGACAATGAATATAAACCTATGATACAACCACAAAGGAGGCTAAACCTAACATTAAAAGAGGTAGTGAAGAAGGAGCTGCTCAAGTTACTTAATGCAAGCATTATTTATCCTATCTTTGACAGTAAATGGGTCAGTTCTATACACGTTGTTCCAAAGAAAGGTGGTATGGTTGTAGTGAAAAATGATAATAATAAGTTGATACTTATTCACACTGTAATGGGTTAGAGAGTTTCTATAGATTATAGAAAATTAAATGATGCCACTCAAAAAGATCATTTCGCTCTTCCATTCATAGACCAAATGTTGAAGAGACTTGCAAGGCATGAGTATTGTTGCTTTTTAGATGGTTATTCTAGTTATAATCAAATTCACATAGCCTTAGAGGATCAAAAGAAAACCACATTTACTTGCCCTTATGGCACTTTTTCTTTTAAGAGAATGTCATTTGGTTTATGTCATGCACCTGCTACATTTCAAAAGTGCATGATGGCTATTTTTTCAAATATGATTGAAAATTTTATTGAAATTTTTATGGATGATTTTTTTGTATTTGGAACTTCTTTTGATGCATGCTTGAAAAATTTGTCATATGTACTTTTAAGATGTAAGGACAACAATTTGACTCTTAATTGGGAAAAATGCCATTTCATGGTGAGAGAGGGAGTTGTTTTGGGTCAAAAAATTTCTACAAAGTATTGAAGTTAACTGGGTAAAAGTAAAGATTATTAAGAAGTTACGATCACCCACTTTAGTAAAAAGAGTTAGGAGCTTTTTAGGACATGTTGGTTTCTACAAGAGATTTATCAGGGACTTCTCTAAAATCTCCAAATCTCTTGTAACTTATTGTTGACAGATGCTCCTTTCATTTTTAATGATGAATGTTTGCAAGCATTTAATCTTTTGAAGGAGGAGCTCACCTCTACACTCGTGATAGTTACATTAGATTTAGAGCTTCCCTTTAAGATCATGTGTGGTGCCAGCGACTTTGCTGTAGGAGTTGTGTTAAGCCAAAGGTGAGGTAAGTTATTTCATGTTATATACTATGTTAGTAAAGCCTTAAATGAGTCTTAAAGGAATTATGCCACAATTGAAAAGGAACTTTTAGTTGTTATATTTGCTTGTGACAAATTCCAACCTTATTTAATTGGTTCTAAAGTTATATTGTTTATTGATCATGTTGCTCTTAAATATATCCTTTCTAAAACTAACACTAAACTTAGGTTAATTTGTTAGATTCTACTACTACAAAAATTTGATATTGAAATTAAGGATAGGAAATGTACTAAAAATTTGGTGGCAGATCATTTATCCCACTTAAAAATTGATTGTGTAGAGCCACCAATTAATGAGACATTTCCTAATGAACAATTGCATGCAATAGATATTCAAAGATTACCTTAGTATGCTAATATCGTAAATTATTTAGTTAGCAAAATAATTCCTTATGGTATGAGCTATCAACAAAAGAATTTTTTTTTTGTATGATGTTAAGTTTTATTTTTTGGA
The DNA here is from genome assembly GCA_037954665.1 of Laguncularia racemosa. Classification (NCBI taxonomy): domain Eukaryota; kingdom Viridiplantae; phylum Streptophyta; class Magnoliopsida; order Myrtales; family Combretaceae; genus Laguncularia; species Laguncularia racemosa. The sequence continues at coordinate 12,091,238 of JBBMOL010000004.1, read as the reverse complement.
TGAGCCATATTTGTTTAAATAATGTGCTAACCAAATAATTCGATGATGTATAATTGAATCTAAATGGTTTAGCATTTTATAGCATTGTCATTCTAAAGAAAGAAGAGGACATTTTGGAGTTGAAAGAACTACAACAAAAAATTTATCTTGTGGATTTTATTAGCCTAGTTTGTTTAGTGATTGTAGAAGATTTATTATGTCTTGTGCTCAATGCCAAAGAATTGGAAATATATCTAGGAAACATGAATTACCTCTAAACAATATTTTGGTAATATAGCTTTTTTATGTGAGGGGTATTGATTTTATGGGTCATTTTTTCCTCATTTTCAAGTAAATACATCCTTGTGGCTATGGATTATGTTTCAAAATAGGTAGAAGTTGTTGCTTCACAAACAAATGATGCTTGAGTTGTTATAAAATTTTTGAAAAAGAATATTTTTATCAAATTTGGGGTACCTAGAGCAATAATTAGTGATGGGGGAAAGCATTTTGTAACAAAAAATTTGAAAATCTTTTATCTAAATATGGAGTTACTCATAAAATTGTTACCTCTTATCATCTACAAACTTCTGGTCAAGTAGAGGTGTCAAATCAAGAATTAAAGCTTATTCTAGAAAAGACTATTAGTACACCTAGAAAAGATTGGTCATTAAAACTTGATGATTTACTATAGGCTTATAGGATAGCTTTTAAGAAACCTATAAGCATATCCTCATGTAAAATTGTTTTTGGTAAATCATGTCATCTATTTGTAGAGCTTGAGCAAAAGACATATTGGGTCATAAAATTCCTTAACTTTGATATGCAAGCTGTAGGTGAAAAGAGGTTGCTCTAACTTAATCAGTTGGTTAAATTCAGAGATAAAGTATATGAGAATGCTTGCATCTATAAAGAAAGACCAAAGAGACAACATGACAAGAACATATTAAAATGAGAGTTTTTACTTGGACAAAAAGTTTTATTATATAACTCTCGCCTCAATTTGTTTCCAAGTAAATTGAAGTCACGATGGTTTGAACCATTTATCATAACTAATTTTTTTCCTTATGGTACCGTTGAATTGAAAACTGAAGATAATTACACTTTTAAAGTGAATGGTCATTTTCTCAAACATTTTTACGAAGAGAAGACATTAGTAGAAACACGACTATTGTTAACTTAGGAAATCCTACTCCAAGGAATTAAAAAGTCGGGCTAGCAATTATAAATTGAGTTTTGTGGCAATCCACACATTTTCTTTATGAGTTTCAAAAATAAAATAATAATAATAACTTAAAAATAAAAAATAAAAAATTTATGGTTTCCTTTATTTGCATTTTTATATTTTTTTTTCTTTCTATTCTTTTTTAGGTCATTTGAATTAATCAACAAAGCGTGAATAAGAAAAAGCCCAAGAAGAAGAGTAATCAAACCAACACCCTAGGAGAGTATTCTTCTTTTTACTCTTTTTTTTTCTATATTATTGTTTTTAACATTGAGGAAAATGTTGGTTTTAAGGTGGGAGGTAGATACAATATGCTGCATGATAGAAATTGCATGATTTAAGCAATTGACTTATTCTTGTTTCTTTTTATATCATGATGTAACTTGGTGCTGATTTTCTTATTTTACACAAAATTTTTCTTTATTTCTTTATTTATTTATTTTGTGACCTTTTACCACTTTATTTGAGGCAATGTTGTTTATGAAAGATTTGTCATGTACATTTTATGGATTCATTTTATCATATGCTCATTCCTAAGAAATTTTTTAGAGATATTAAAGTCTTTTATACTTGCAATTAAATGAGGTTTTTTCTTAGTTATCTTTCTTAAAAATAAAGTTGGGGACAAAAAAATAAATAAATAAAAATAATAAAATTTGCTAATTTTAATTCAATGTCTTGAGTCATTAACTCAAGTTATGAGTATCTTTGAGCTCTAGCTTCAAGTACTTGTTGACTTTCCCTAAAGCATTTGAGTAATAAAAATCTACCTAGCCTAAAGGTTGTGGTATGGTACTCAATTTAAATAAAAATAAAAGTCTAGCAGTAGGCCGTGTTAACTCGAGTAATTAAGTTTGCGAGGTGCCCTTCGAGGAGTAACACTTGTTGTCTTAAGTGATGAACTTAGGAGCATTGACCTAAAGCTTGCTACATGGGTTAAGAGAAAAGTCCGAAAAAACTAGCCTTAAAAATAAAATAAAATTTAAAAAGCCCTCCTTTATATAGAAAGATTATTCAGATTGAACAGATGAAATATATACAAGCATTTGAGTTTAAATGTTTGATAAAATCGAATAGGAAGTATATACTATTTAGTTCAAATTTATTAAAGTGTATATGATTGTTCTTGAGTGGATTAATGTTAAACTCAATTCAAGAATAATGAACTCTAGTTTAAATTTTATGAAAATCTTGCATTACTTAGATTAATTATTTTAGTTAAATAGTTTAAGTGTTATTAGGGCATAACATAGAAAGATTGAGAAAATATTTTGTGTAGTAAAGTTGCTAGTACTTCCATTGATTAAGGATGTAAAAATGATTCTTGTGATTGTGTCAATTTTATTTAGATTATGTAAGAGATTCGGACTAATATAAGTGTAATATGATACTTTCCTTTCAGTTTAGATTGAATATATTTTGCTTAAGGGTAAGCAAATTTTAAAGTTGAGAGAAATTGATATGTTATATATTTATATATTTTTACTCAATTTTTTTATTACACTTATACATACATTTTTAATAAAAAAATATATATTTAAAATTTAATTGCGGAAGCCAACCATTTAAAATACAATACTAAGCAAATTCAGTCACAGTGTGATAAAAAGTTTAAGTCAAAGTTCACATGCTACATAATAAGAAGCAATTGGGTTATATATATGTGTGTATGTAAAACACATGACGGACTTGGGCCCAAAAAACCAAAAAAAAAAAAAAATGTAAAGAGAACGAACGAACGGGCGGAATATAGAAGAGAGCCAATTGAAAAACGAGGCCATGGAGAGGAGTCCTTCATTGCCGACAATTTAAAATAGCACAAGAACGGAGGACATTCGTACGAACAGAAGAAATCTAAGGAGACAAACAAAGAGAACAGAATTTTTTACGGACGAGGGAAAACAGAATTGGGAGTGTGATAAAATAATAATAATAATTCACTTTGAAGACGACGAAGATAGAGATTTTGTTTGGGAAATTTAATCGTTCCATTTTTATTTTTTTTTGGGTGATTTCTTTGCACATTATAAATTAGAAACTTTGATTTTCTTTTCTTATCTTTTTTTTTATATAGATTGTTTTATGGATTATTTTACGCATTGTTTCTATTTGTAGATGTGTTTTCTTGATTTAATCATGTATTAAATTTTTTTGTATAAAAAAATGATGAATATTAATTACTAATTTGTATTTGTTACTCTATTATAATATATTTGGATATTTCTTGCTATGAATCTTGATACTATAATTATATATTTAGGACTCAAAACATATGATTATGGAATGTCTTATTGAATTGGAAAGAGATTTAGGACTAATTAAGATTCTTGTTTAATTGAGTTAGTTTAATCAAAAGATTTACTATTTTTAATTAAACTAAATTTGCAATTAGGGGCAAATGTAGTGTTTTTATTAATTTATGATTAAAGGAATTTAGGAGAAATTAATTTAAGATATTAGTCAATTACGATTCGGAAGATGAGTAATTGTGAATTTGAATCCATATTAATTTGACTAGAGAAATTTAGGAAATTAAATCGGTTGGTAAGATGATTTAAATTGTTATATCATAAAAAGGACTTTAGGACTTGTAGGGAAAATATTAGCAAATTCATAAGAATAGCCAAGTAGCTAAATATAAGTATAATTTAGTTATAATACGATTAGTATATTAGGTAGATTTAATTGTTCCACCTCCTTATTGATTGAATTAAGAAAGGTCTATTTTAGTAATCATTTCAATTTCGTTATTAGTTTTAGTTAGCATTAGTGTATATATATATTTAGTAATTCTTTGTGTGCTTAGATAATAGAATTGATATTGGGTTGGTAATTAATTTAATCCTTGTGGGAACAACAACCTTACTTTCTCTACATTACTTGATTGATCTAGTATACTTGCTAGTATCAATATTTATAAAATTTTCATAGATCACTTAGATATGGCAACTATTGTAGGAGTAAGAAAGAAGAATTCTAGCATAGAGTTATTGGAACTATGGATTTTGTAGTCAAATTATAATTTGAAGACTAGTGGTTATAAAATCTAGGATTTCCATTTGATTTTGCAGTTTCATATGATTTCAAAATAAAGAAATGACTTTTTTTTTATATTTTAGAAGATATATATATATAATATGCACACGTACATATGCATGCACGCTTGCATATACTTGCATACGTATGTATATATAAGTTTGAGTCCTCCCATATATAGGAATATGCAATGAGTTGTCACTTCTTAATGGTTTCTAGGCATGGCAAGTAATATCTTTGATGTTCTTAACATTCATATTTGTATACTTGATCCTCGTGAGATCCCTATAGCTCCTTCAAAATAAATTATCCTCCCTAATCTATTGTAAAAGGCTTTTAAAAGGATAACTCTTAGGTGCACCTAGGGTTCTAAAAGCATTTTTTTTTTTTTTGAAAGCCAAGATAATAAGTGCACAAAATGAGTACAACACAAATGCTTGCACTTTTAGTTTTTAACAATTTAGTCCTAAACTACCGACTAAATTAAAAGTATTGATACTGAATTGCCTAAAAAAAATGTATAGAAGATAAAATCTACTCGACCAAATCAACGTCAATGGGCTTGGTCATCGGTCTTCTCCCCAGAACTTCAAATATTCCTTGGTGTATTTGCTATAATGGGCTACAAATGGCTATTAATACAAGACAATTAATATAATGAGGAATGCAGTATGCCCAAGGTGCAAAAATCCAGCTGAAGATTTGACACTCGCTCTTAAGAAATGTCTAGTGATATCTTACATTGTTTAACAATGGGAACTCATAGATCAAACTCTAGCAAACCAATCTTTGAATTTAATAGAATTGATTTGAAGGAACACATGTAAAGAAAAGGAACTTTCCTTTCCTCTTCATACCCACTAATATAACTGGTTGCTTTAATGTTATGAACGACATGAATTGATCGTACTAACAGACTATTTGATAAACACAACGCATCTCTCCTATTAACTCGACGGATTCGATGGGAAGTGAATGAATTCTGGCCATATACTAGAAAGCAGTACATGATTTTTTAAGGATTGCAATATGCAAAATAAGCTCTTTATGAAGCTGCAATAATGAAAGTCAATGAACCCAAGTTCCACAAATTCATTTCTGCAGAGCTTCAACGTGGGTTACATGCATCGTTTTCAAGCACCTTCAGTAGTAAAACCTATTAACTTTTCTTTTTGATGAATAACCTGTTAATTTTTACATTCCATGGTGAATGTAATGTAACAGTGTTGCATTTTCTAGTGCTTACCTCCAAGCAAATGTTATCAACATAGCCCAAGAGATTCAAAGATCTAACAGAATTCCCAATATCATTGTAACACACACCATAAGTTAGCATGTCGAGACTGGTATGCGTTTGGGAATTTTTAAAAGCAAGGATTATCACCGCAAACAGGAAGGATCATTCCATTCCTCTTCCACAAATATTCTAAATACAAATCGTCGAAGTTCTCATATGAAGCTTCATACATGTTTTCTAGAATCTAGAAGACCAATTAATTAAATAGAACTTCACCAAACAAAATCAATCTTTGGTAAGGACGCAGAATTTGTCATGCTTCAAGTTATATTCTTCAGCTAAAAATTTGAAGAACCAACAGTTAGGAGTGAAGAACCTGTACAACCCTTTTCTTTGAAATCCCCAACAGAATTGAATATTCAGTCAGGTTAAAAATCAGAGCAATATGACGCAACTGTATAGGTGCTGTCATCTTCTCCAAAATTTACGGCTCTGGTTTTAGGTGCCCTGCAAAAACGATAAACTAAGAGGTTATAAGAGACTTCAGGAAACTGGTTGAAATATAAATGTATGCTCCATCAATTACCATTAGGTCCCAAAGTATCCATGGTTGAAGTTGAATCGAAACCCATGTGAAAGAGAGTTTGAAGATCGCTGTCTAATGAAGCCTGCCAGAGCAAGGTAGTAACTATGAATACATTAGAAGAGGAAAAAGGCTCAATCAGATAGCACAATATGAAAACTGTCATATACCTGGGGAAAATGAGGATACGGTGCTGTTGAGACAACCGGCAAATTTCCCTGGAGAACTCCTGGAGCATAAGGGTGAGAACATCCCACCCCTGGACCCAGACCAAGGGCTGCTGCACCGCCCACATGCAAATGAAGAGCCTAGACAGCATAAAAATGATTCAGTTTTTTATTCTCTGACAGAAATTGAATTAAGTGACAATTGAATGTCTTTAAACCAACTTGATTGTTTGGAGTAACTGCAACTTACGTCTTTCGATACAATTCTTTCTAAATCACTGCCGAGTTCTGGAATCAGAGTTGCCAGTTTCATTGACAAAAACTGCAAAGAATGGATGGTCACTTATAGTTAATGAACCACTAACCATGCAAATTTGCCAATCTTATTTTCATTCACAGGAATTCATGTAAAATCTATACACAACATTGTCTGGACTGTAGAGGAGTTTTATCCAAGACATCAAGCAGAGATGGAATAAAAATCAAGAGCTATTCTCCTGCTGGAGAATCAGTGAACTTCTAATTGGTAGTGATTCAAGAAATGACTTAATCTTGGAGTGCAGAAAAATCTCATTGAACTCTTTAGACACCAAATATCAATGAGTCACATTTGAATAAGAATATTGTGTAATGCAAGGGACAGCACGTAGCATACCTCAACCTGTTGTTGCAGTGACTGCACATAATTAATAATCTCATCAAGCATCACTGCCTTCCCAGTAATCTGAACAAACAATATTATGGAATTAATCATCATGACCAATGAGACAATTATATCGATAATATTTTTTTAAAAAGTAAAGCATCCTCAATTACCTTATTACATCCAGGAACAAGTTCTTGAAGCATTCTCATCCTCTCACTAATTTTTTCTCTCCTAACCTAAAAGCAGGAAGAAATGAAGTTCAAGGTTGAGAAATAACAAAAGGTAAGAATTGCACTATTTGGAGCAAGAGGTACCCTTTCTGCAAGGCTATGGCTATTAGTTGCTTGACCTCTCCGAGCTCTAACGTGGATGTAATTTTCTTTAGGAGCTTCTCCACTATTAGAATTATCCTTAGCTTGTTTACCGTGACTATTTCTGTCTTCAGTCACTTCAATCTTCAGCTTCTTCTCATCCTGTTCTTTTTTAGCCTCAGAGGCATCTAATAAAGGATCCTTCTGCTGCTCCCCAGCATTGTTCTGTGATGGGCAAGGTAGCCATTCCAACAGTAAGTGATAAACAAATTAAAAAATGAGAGAGATGTGATATTACTACAATTAAAGCATTGAAATCACCTCTTGTTGGTGATGTGTAGGGATGGTATCTGGGCTTCGCTTCCTCCTCCTACCAGTCAGTGCACAGCCCATCTCTTCCTCTCCAGAATTCCGACATTCTTGAGTCTGTGGACCCTTTGCTAGTGTCTTTTCATGGATTTGTCCATCTCCATTAGATATAAAATTTGGTTGACAACCTGAATTAGCAATCTGCGGATAATCAGGCATCCCAAATGATCCAACCATCTCTGAGAAATTTCCATTTCCAAAACATGGCAAATGCCTTGGTATTAACCCCGCATAACTTGGATCAGATGGGTAAGAAAATTGGGCCCCTTGATGTTCTAAAACAGGGTATTGAGAATTGGAAAATTCAGCATGAGAAACTAGTGAAGAGCTTCCAAAATGACCCTCATTCTGATTAACAGAAACAAGCTGATCCCAACCAGTGCTAAAAAAACTATCAGCTACATTCAGTGGTCTACTAATCGGCATTGAACACTTAGCCATTACTGAAACTTCCTCGGATGTTGGATTTACATTCATTCCTGATGATGCACAATTCAAACTACTATCACCTCCATATTGGAATCCCAGATCACTACCACCGCCACCACCACAAGCATCCATATCCTAAATCCACTAAGAAACTCCTCCAAATTAAAGCAACCCGTTTATGCTTTGAGTATCTGAATTATGATTGAAATGTAACTCCCATAAGTAAAGTTATACAAGACAAGAAGTACGATATATACTCGAGCAGAAACCATAAGACAGAGAGCATAAAGTGGGTTTGACCAAAGTTAGCTGTGTGATATCTTGCAGGCCTCAACAAGAAACAAATATCTTTGGCAGCTTTACAGAAATGAGATGTTATTTAAAAGACACAAAAGTGAATTCCTTCACTGAAGCATCCAATAGAAAAAGGCAAAGTGCAAGAAGCAAATCCAATACATCGGCACAATATCTACCCATGGAGGCGATTCTATCAAAACACCAGAAGATCAATGACAACAAGACACAGAGAAAAATGCTTCTTCCAGACAAGAAAGCGAACCTTTCAGAGCATAAAGTAGACATACAAGAGCGATTAATATAAGGTAACAGCTCATATCCTAACAAAACACTCCAGAAACAAAAGCAGATTCCCTTTCTTCTACTAATTTAACTACTATACAAGTTCCATTACATCATTTAATTATACAAAATTAACATAAATAAACCAAATAAGCTTCAAGGTAAAATTGAAATTAACACTTAAACTGTAAGGAAACAAAAAAGTGAAATTGCAGATAACCTTTAATCAACCGTACAAAATTCAACACAATGGAGCAGGCTAAGCACTTTTAACTTTAAGCTAAACATGAAGTTAACATTAACATCATATTTGAGATACCCTTTTAAGATTCTCCTATAAAAACCTCCATTCAATCAAGCAATCAAACAAAATTAACACAATGGAGCCGGCTAAGCACTTAAATTGTAAGCTAAAACTGAAATTGACATTGACATTGTAACTAAAAATAAAATTTCAGATAACCTTGAAAAATGGTCCTATAAAAGTCCCTTACATGAATTATTCAAACAAATGATTAACATTAACTAAGCAGACACATCACTTGAATTTCAAGCTAGGAAAGACAATCGACAAAGTTACGGAACAAAAAAAAAGATAGAGGAACACCTTAACAATATAAGAAAAAAGTGAAATTTTCAGATACCCTTTACGAGATACTGTAAGATGTGCGCCTAAAAACAGACAAAATGGCATCAAATTCCAACTCGAATTGTGCAAAGAAATTGAAAAATTGCAGTATTTTCGCTTCAGTCGCTTAAAAATGGTACCCCTTTCAATGCACCAACAAAGCAACACCAAATTCACCACTTGGGTACTTTCGAAAAACAGCAAAGGTAAAGCATCAAGTTCCAATTTTGTTTGGATCACTTACAATGCTGAGGAGAGACTAGAGTCTAGAGAGAGAGAGAGAGAGAAAGAGAAAGAGAAAGAGAGAGAGAGAGACCGAGAGAGAGAAAGAGAGTACTTAAGTATATAGTGTACTGTAGTGTATAATCATAACATTACTAGTCAAGACCCAATTTATGTAAATGAGGAATCTTTATAGTAAGGAAGGAGTAATAAACTAATGACCGTTCTTTATTTCTATTACGAAGAGAGAGGAAGACAGAGGCAAAAATATAAACAAATATATAAAATAAAATAAAAAAGAAAAAGAAAAAATCGCTTACCTTTCAAAGCCAACAGATGACAGGAACTTATTAGTATGGCCACTGTTGTATTGGCAAATTATATTTATTTAATTATTGAAGTTAAATTTATACTTTAAATATTTCGGTAAATTATACGAGTTTCAGCTTTTTCTTTTTTCTTTTTTAACTTTAACAATTTGTATTATTTTTCAAAGGCATGCATAACTTTAATTATCCTCTATTATGCAGCACAAATTTTCCATTTGCATATAATTAAAAATGTTGAAGCAAATAGTAGCTTAGTAGCTTAAAATATAATAGATAGATGAGTCTCATTTTAGAATATATTATCTTCTTCCATTTTCATATAGCAAATTACGATATGTTTGATATATAAAAATAGATGCAGAAAGTAATTTCTTTTTAATACCTTATTTTGTATGCAACACTATAACTCTTTATCATGATTTCATAGGATTAACATTTGCCTTATAGGTGGAATCATGATCCTATTCTATTCTTATAAAAGAAATTATACATTTAGTTTGGTTTCTAATCTAAATTATATATTTTATTTTATGTATTATATTTTTTATAATATATAATCTCATATGTTTTTTATCTTTTCCATTATACTTATCATTATTTTCATCTATTACCTTTGCCATTGATATTTTTTATTGTATAAATTTATCTTCCGTAAAGCTATATTCTACTACCAAAGTAAAAACTTTACTGTTTTCTCACTTTTCTTCCTTTATTATATTCTGTATGACAAGGAAAAGCATGCGAAATTAGTAGTTCAAATGGGAGGATAGAGGATTCATGTGCATGGTAAAAACAATTCAAAATGATGTGACTTTAAAAGTTTATAGGAGGTTGGGGTGTTTACCTAATTGGACCCATTTGTAACATGGGATCATATTGCAATGCAGTGGGCTCTGGGGGTGATTTGGATGGTATAAAAAAAAGAAAATTAAATTATGCAGGAAATCTTTATTCTACATTTTATATTGTTGATTTTATATAGACCTATTTATTTTATCTTATTTCCATTAAATCTAAGCAATTCTAACTCCAAAAAAACACTTAATACTCTTGGAACATGGTCTTTTTTCTAAATGGGTGAAAAAGTAATCAAATTTTTGTATGATAATGGATGATTAAGAAGAGATAGTTCATATTTGATCAAAAAATAAAGATAAGATATATCAAATTAAGTAGTTTGATTCACAAGGGAATTGTAAGCCCAATTAAACTGCATTTTGTTCATCCCCAATAAAAAGTTTCATAATTTACAAATAATCAAACATGTTGAGCTTGTTTTATTTTTTGCTAAAAGGAATGTTGCACTTATGTTAAAGTATGTTAACATCAGAAATATTTGATAAGTTGAATGTCGTAATACGAAAGTTGGATTACGAATAATGTGGAAAAATCTTCTTTGATATGTTTTAGGAATGCTTGATACGTCTTTAGAAATAACAAACATGAGTATTCAACCCTTGTTTTGCAACATCACCTTGCAATAGTTATCATTACTTTCATTAATTTTACTTCAAATGGCTTAAGGAAGCATACATGTTGCATGTTGCTTACTAAATAGTGATACCATAATATTCTTGATAAAAATATATCAAATAGTTAACTTAAAATAATCAAATCATTACTTTAATCTCTTTTAGATCTTTATGAGAAAATATAGAAATAGTAAGAAATTTTAACACATCGAAATGGCCCAAAGTTATTATAAAGATGAGGACATTATGGTAAATTTCTTCCCTTGCCTTTCTCTAATTAAATTAACCATAACCCTTTTAAAACAAATCAAATATAATTCTTTTATGTCACATTTGGTATGTAGAATTTGTATGAAATAAAATGAAATCATGACTAGAATGATAAATCCATTCTCATGTTTGGAAATACACATGGAATACAATACATATAAAATAGGATACGTCAAAGTACCCTTAATTATTAAATGTAATAATGAGATTGAAGGTTAAATAAATAATTTTAATTAATGATATTTAAAGAGGCTTAATAGTATTGCAATTTTTGTCATCTTAAAGGTGGAATCGAATTACCTCTTGAATTGCAATGAACGATTCCAAGAAATTGCAATTCTGGCTTTTTAAAGGCATATCCAAATGTAGAAAACAAAGTAAAACCCAAAATTGCGATTCCATTTTAGGTTCAACTGCATACCAAACATACCATTAATTCTCACTCTAAATTAGAAACTATCAAAGACTCTCCCTCTTTTTTGCCAACCACTCTCTTCATTTTGGTTATAGTGCACCATTTTCATTTCCAAGGTAATCTCATGTTATTGACTTGGTTTTCTTATCAAAATCAAGAAGTTTTGAGCCTAATCAATAGTTTGGTTGATTTTAAGGCTTGGAAGACATGTGCATAGAAGAAGGAATCAAATCAATCTTGATAAGCATATGTAATTAAAGGGTTTTGTGATTGAATGGAAATTTTAATCAAAGTACATAATTGTTGAAGGGAAATTCAAGTTAGGCATGTTTTGTGTTTTTAGTGAAACTATTCCAATCCATTAGTTTTCCATGTGTATAAGGTGATAATCTAAATCCTTTTTTTTTAAAAAAAAAAAAATCTTTGTTTGTAATTGTTTAAGAGTTGATCATAGTTGGAGTTTTAACATAAGATTAGGGTTTTGTTTATCATGGTTAAGGTTGATTGTAACGGTGTTAATAATTAAAATTAAGAATTGTGATTGTTTATAATTGGTAGTTGTGAAATTATAACTAATGTTGTAAACTTGTGGTTTTGTTGACATGATCTTGGCTAAATATGTGTTTTTAAGGAGTTAAAGTGATTAAAATTGTGGTTGATTTGGATTAATGAAGACATAGGGTTAAAAATTGGATGAAAGGGTTGAAGTTGAAGATTAGGAAAATCAGTTGATTGAATTTCTTTTAGGCAAATTGAAAAGTAGGTTAAGTTCACCTAGTCTATGGAAGAATTCTTCTAAAAAAATTTTTATTTAAGTTGATAAGAAATTTTAGCTTTGCGTTGAATTTAAAGTGGTTAATGGAAAATTCCCCTTCAGACTTAGTTCTTCTATTTTGAAGGAAGGTCAACTTAATTGAGCTACAATGAGGTTTTAATGGATTAATCACTTAGACTAAACAAATGAGTAGTAATTATAGGAGAGTAGTCCTTTGAGATTGATTAAGAATTTAATAGCTTGCTATATATTTGACTTTAGGAATAGACCTCTTGACTAGTTACCTTGAAAGCATTAAGAGAACACTTGTATGTAGTTATTATTGTATATTGTCTTTGTTTATAAGTTAGAGAATGAAATTATGTTAAAATTATCGACCCCTTAAATTCGTTACTACATGTGCTTGTATCTATGTTAGGAGAATGAGGACTATTAGGATGCCATAAATGGTGGTCATGGATTGGTAACTATAGCGTTATGTGAAAGTAGCAATTTAGGGTGATGTTTAGGTGCTAAACTACTACGTATGAGTAGGTAGGTTGTGAACTGGGTTGCAATCGTAGGATGAGACATTGTTATAGATGGTTGTTATAGACTATTTGCATCAATGGTTGTTACAAGTGATGGCTCCAAGAGGAGACAGGTTAGAGACTTGGTATTTATCTGTATATTATGTATGTTTTTAGGGATCTAAGTTACTCTAAGTTTTGCGATGCTAAGACTATATTGTTTATGACGCCTAAACAAGATAATTGAATTAATGTCTACTTCATAGTTCTAAGTATGTATGCGATTCCTAGATTGGAATGCTTATGTAGTTTAAAGTAGTAATAGTACTAGCGCCATTGTTCATCGATTTAAGGTTTCATTGTTTCAGGTATGGTGGTAGTTTGATCAAGATCTTTATGATAATTTAAGTTACAACGTGTTTTATGGGAGTAGGCAGGATTATAGTGGATTTGTGTATGTTGATGACTAGGATTAAAAATTTGCATTTATGAATGATTATGTTTTAAAAAACTTTGTTAGTTTTTATTGACGTAAAAGATTAATGGTGATTAGCCTAATTTGACATCTTGTTATTTCTTTAGGTTATATGATGTTACCTCTATTTGAGAGTTTGTGGAGTAAGTTACTACAAGTTTGTAGATAATAATTGTATTATAAGCCTTACATATCAATACTAAGTTATAAGAATGTAGCAGAGTTGTCACACCTAGTTTTTGAGGCATGATACACATTTTTAAAGATAGTTATATATATATTGCAATAAAAGCATGTACAATAATCTTGGTTGATTATGGTGAAAATTGGCAATAATACCATATGAGAAATTCATACCTACTTCAAAAGCTAGCTTATAAGTGAGGGGTTTAAATTGATATATACCACAAAATTTTTAGAAGGTCATGCTATTTAAAAATAAGTAAATTAAAAATTCCTAAAATATGTAGATTTTCTTATGTCACATCCTAAAACAAGATGTGGCAACTCTACTACATATATTGTAGTATGAGTGTGCTTAAGACCTGAAATGTGTTGTTAAAATCCACAAGCATGTAACATATAACTGCAAATACTCTTTAGGTGAGTTACATTAATATATAATAGAGCCTCCTCAGGTAGTCCACAAGTAAAGTATCAAACCATAGTCTAATTAAGTCTATAAACATAATGCATCAAAACTATAAAATGGATTTGGTCGATCACATAGATTGGAACATATACATATAAATAAAACAAATCCTCTATCTAGTCACCATAATACTTGAAGCAACAACTATTACTAGTCTCACTCCCCTAATATTAGTCCAATCTTAGGTTGTCATATATGTTTTGATTAGCCATAACATATATATATGAAAAACATGATTTCATAGAGGGAAAAGCAAAAGAGCCCAATATATATATATATATCAAGTTCATTATTGATATCAACCAGTAATGCGATTAGTCCATAGTAATTGTGCATAATGGCATCCTATTCTAGCTTTAGAACTTGATTATTGCTTCCTTCTAAAAAACTAACCTATATCATAATAGTTAGCAAATGTATAAACCACTTGCTCACATTCGACAATTTAGCACTTAGACTATCATCACATCACTAAGGTTCAATACCCTTGTAGGATGTTACATCTGCTACTCTACGACCTTCAATTTTACCATCCTAAGGTTATCGGTTCTCTTAGCATCAAATCAAGCACAATCTGCACTCAAATTTGATGGTTTCAATAGTTTCATATTCTTTTCAATTTCTAATCCTATAGGCACAAGTAATCAAGTAACATAACTACATATTTGGATGGTGCTTGTCAAACTTCAATTGCTTAAAGTGAAAGTCTACTCCTTTAAGAAAGTAAATTGTAATATGTCAAATACTTATCTTTACTAAAAATCCAAAATTCCTAAATCTAGCATTGATTTTACATTTATTTAGGCTCTTTAGGGGTTAAAATAGGTTAAATAGGGTTCCCTTAGGTTAATTTAGTCAACTTACAAGTGTTTAAGGTCAATTGGTATGTTTTAGGGGGGTTTAGTTGACCAACATGGGTAGATTGATCAATTGAATTTATTAAGGGGAAACGGTGGTTGACTATTATAGCATGTTGGTCAACTAACTTTACTTGAAATAGAGAAGGGGGAAGCTAGGGCTTAGTTGATCAACTGACCATTCTAAAGATCGGCCCCTTATTGATTGATAGAGAAGCATGGTTGACCTTGTATTCATCCTAATCAACCCTCTACATAGAAAAACATCACTAACAGTTCCTAAAATGAACTTCCATTTCACTTCAACCCTAAATTTTCAATTTTTCAAAGAGTTTACCTATTAACATGATGTTATTCCAAGTAACATGATAATTTATGATATCCTAGTTATGACATCAACTGAAGATTAGAAACTTTCACAAAAAATTTTCTACTCTAATGGTTATAAATTGGTCTAAACACTAAATTATCAAACCTTGAATCCATATTGTAATGCCCTAGAACCTGGAGCACCACAACTCGCCACGTGTCACTACTACCAAGTGACACACTAATGTTCTAAAACTTCATCATACTTCAAACCTGCTCACATACATTATCCATTATACTAGTATAACTATAATAAAATGAATGACTCATAGATGAGTCATTTTAAATTTCATCATTTAATAACCACAAAGTCTTAACCTATAATCTATCTCCATAACTTTAATTTAGCAATAAAACATCAATTTACAATAATTCATAATTCATATCACTCTTCTTCCACATAGTAATAGTGTTCTCTTCCCATCTCATCCATGTAATGTGCCACTAAGTTCCCATTACACATTTACAATTTAATTTACACATCAACACCAACAATGAATTATAACATATAGGGGTACTCATGACCTTGGTACACACAACATTTGTCATAGTGGGAACTGCCTCTACAAGCCTCATCTAACCCTAATGGGGACTACCACGACGACTCCCGTCTAACCCTAATCTACCTCAGATCATTTTGATATACGACTCCACCAGGGATAATGTGGCATACTAATCATCGAGGTGCCCCCTAGGGATCTACCACTGCGGGCCCCTAAGTTGAGCCAAGCACAAGCAACATATCTCATTCCATTCACATAACACTGGATTACTTCATGATATTACATAATTCACATTATTTCTTAGTATTTCATTATTCCACATACAACTCATTAGATAGTTTCCTAATAATCACATACAACAAACAAAGTAAACATGTACCTGGAATCCTAGCCTTAAGCATTTCTTATCCCAAACTTAAGCTAAGTCGATAGCTGTATAATCAACACATTAATCTTAGCACTAATCCAACATAATATAACTCTCCTAATTCCTTTTATTCTATTAAGTCATCTAAGGTTTTACTAATTGTTTTGGTTATGTGGAACTTGGTTAATTAAGAAGATAATTTGATATATAATAATAATGTTCATCACTTAACACGGCCATATTGGAGGTTGTGTTACTCAACACGGGCTAGTGCACGACCGTGTTAAGGGTCGTGCATCTCTCGGTTAGATTTTTTCTTCAACACAGTTGGAACATGACCGTGTTAGGAGGTTGTGTTTCTCTTAATTCAACACGGTCGAAACATGACCATGTTGGAAGGTCATGTATCTCTCGGCATAACTTTTAGACTTAACATGATCGAAACATGATAGTATTGGGAGGCCATGTTCTTCTCATTTCAACACGGGAGCAACATGATCGTGTTGGATGGTCGTGTATCTCTCAGGACACTTTGTAATTTAACACGGTCAAAACACGACTGTGTTGGAGACCATGTATCTCTCAGTATACCTAGGTAAATTAACACGAGAGCAACACGACCATGTTAGATGGTCATGTATCCCTTGGTTTGTTTTTCAAACCCTTATTTTTCTACCCTTAATTCATCAAATCTCTTCATTTCCTACTTCTAAGCTTAAGTAGATCCAAACATACACATTATAATCTCTTACCTGATCTGAATTTCGCTTGAAACTCTCAATCTAATCACTCCCGTGCTTAGTCAATCCATCCTCAAGTTTGATTTCTATGAACAACTAAATGGATTTTGTGGGCGAGTCTCCTCTTAATAAAATATGTATTGAAATGATTAAAACCTTACCTTTTTTGCTTTGCTACACTATCTCTTTAGATTGCTCTCGGTTTTCTTGAAGAGACTCTCTCTCCTGTTCTCTCTTTTTGTGTCTCTAGACGGTTATTGTGAAAATGTGTAGAAAAGAAAGGAGAACCTTAGGTCATTTTCATATATATATATAGTCCCGTTGGAAAAGACAAAACTACCCCGTCCTTTATTCGTATTAGCACGATTATCCTAGTTCTTATATTATTTATTTATTTGTTTATATATATAAATAAAGAATCGTGTATTATACATATGTTAGAAGATAGATAACCCATAGTAAGAAAGAGAGAGTTAGACTCTACTCCTAGTTTCTTATTTGCTATGATTGAAATTCCAAACACAAGTAACTCATGTTTACACCTTTGTCTGAATTCAACTAGCTCTTTTGACAATTGATATTTACTAAGATAGAATTCTTGTTGGTAATCATAAAACTTTAAGTAAAAACAATAATCTCATTCAACAACCAATATCTACCAAGCTAGAATTCCTATTGGTAATTATAATATTTTGATTACATCATCACCTTTTCACACAATACACGGTAACAACCTAGGATTGAAAATAAAAATACTAATTAGACTTTGCTTCTTGAGTAACAAAGGGTGGAACCACATCTAGAAGAAGAAGAAAACTCATCTTGGATTGAGAAGGAAACCTATACTTCAAAGGATAGAGAGAGAGCATATGCAAGTAGGCGTAGTAGGGAGAGAGAAAAGAACATTCTATTCTATTTTTTTTTTTTTTTAACTACCAAAGGAAACATATGAAAGGGTGCGGCTTTTAATTTAAAAGGTATGATCTAGTATTAGACTGCAATAAAAATAAAATTTGATTAGATTAGAATTTAAAAAGAGGATTAAGGAAGAAAATGACTTAATTGTCCTTATTTTTTTAAGACATTTCATTTTACTTATAAATTCATCAATAATACTAAAATTTAGACTACAACAATTCTCCTTTTTCAATATATTCTTAAATTCGCATCTTCATTACGTTAACTATCACAATATATACTCATCTCATTCATCAAGATAAAGTAAAAATAAAACTACTCAACTCTAATCCTAATGGATACATTTAAAATAAAATTAAGATAATAATCAATAAAAATAGGATAATTTGCTGGTACGATATAGGTCTTGCCAACTACTCCCATTTATAGATGATGACAGTGCGTAAGATCTTCCTCTCAAACTTAACGTAAACAACATTCACCGTATCTCTATAATATGTTTACAAAACCGTAACTTCTCTATCTTTTAAACTTATTTTATTATATCCTACAACCTTTCCCTGTAGAAAAAGAAATATTTTATATTTCCATTATTAATCTAAGGTAAGGAGTCGGTATAAAGACTAAGGAGGGTGCTTCTCTTGAAGGCCAAGCCTGCCATGTTTTTTTTTTTTTTTTTTTTCCTATTTTTAATGCTTTCCCCTTCGGTTGCTTTTTAATTTTTCTTTGCTGACACATTTGCCAACCATACCAGACAGACCTTTCTTTGCTGTTACACACTCACTTCCCTCAGAATCAACTAACCCACTTTCCCTTTACTTTTCTTTTTTAGCTTGGGAAATGTCTCTCTGCATCTAATCTTCCTTGACTTCAATGAAGCAACACAACTTATGACTAACCCTTGGGCCTCAAAATTGCCCTTTTCTTTTTCTTCCTTTTTGTTTTTTTACATGGGAAGGAAATGGGTTCTACAATCTAATTTCATAATGGCATATAATTTCGGATTTTATTTGGAGGGATGAGTTATGAATTTTTAATTTTTACATAAGATAAAACTGTAAAATTCGATAAATTTTTAAGATAAAATTTCAAAAGTTTTCTTAGTCAAGAGAGTCATAGTGAAAATATTTACTTTTTCCTTTTTCTCAATCTTTCTATATGCTAATAAGCGCATTAATCAGATCAATAAACTCGATTTGAATATTGAAAATCGCATAATGTAAAATGTTTTTTAATTTATTTGTTTGGTAATGTAAACTTCATTTGTCATCATAATTGGTAAAATTTCTAAATAATACACATGACACCAGTTAGGCACCATTATGAAATGACCTCCGCAAATTGTGATCCATTTCTCTCAGATCCTAAACCACTCAATCAGTGGATGGTGTGTAGTATTCGAATGGCAGGAAATAATGATAGGATTTGGATTTGGTAAGTAGATATCGACAAGTGGATGGATCTGATTAGAGAATATAAAGATAGAGACATGGGGAACTGTGCACAATATGATTTCTAATTGGATTTTGAATACTCCTAGTCCTACTATGCAATAATATAATAGATGGAATTATAATCTTTCACTATGCTGGATTTTTTTTTTTTTTTTTTGAAGTACTGAGCAACATTTGGAATATTGGAATCTAATCATCAGTTTTACCCTCTTGTCCTGGTACGGTTTTCCAGCTGTAGGTGATTCACTGCTCAAAATGAAAAATAAGGCCTAGCCAACTAACCTGGTCAAACCTGATTATCTGTCAAAACTCAGTTGGCCTGTAACCTTGCTGGATCATTGAGACTTTGTTGATTCTTCCTGAAACCATTTTGCAAAATATTCTTTTTAAAGAGGTAAAAGATATTTGAGGCATCTTCAGAAACTCAATTAAATCCCTTATATTTTTAATATAAATATTTATATTATTGCATGAAATAATTATCTCTATAATACTTCTAATGATGTACAACATAAATGTAAATATCTTATTTAATGTGATAACAAAATTGTAATAGGTTTAAATAACTTACTTGAATTATAAGGAATGATTGAACTTAGGTATAAAAATAAAAAAGGACTTAAATTATTCACTTAAACTATATTGGACTTAATCGAATATAGAAAACTTAAATGATTTTTTTTTTTTGAAAACATACAGGGATTAGGATTTTATCAATATGTACAAATACAACAGATTTAGTTGGATTTCAATGTAAAACATTACTCTGTTAGTTTAATTTTGGTGCAAAAATATTGAATCAAACCGAATTTTACTATGCCTAAATGGAGACGGTAGAATAATATATTGGGTAAATTAGGCTAAAAAGTTATACTGGAATTCACCATCATCATCATTGAATGAACAAAGCAGCATTTTAGCTAGACGATCCCAGCCCTAGCAAAGTTGGATAAATACTAGAATGCATGGAATGGACCACTTTATCTATGTATCTAGGTACTAATATGAATGAATATTTTTTATTTTTCACTAATCCATGCGTCATCATCTCCCAAGCAATGTGGTACTTTGAAAATAAAATAAACGTGGATGGGAATTTCGAAAGAGAGTCGTGCAGGTGCAATTGGGATTGTAGGCAGATAGAGATGAAGATATAAATCTATGTTGCCTAGGATTGACGGTGCTTCCTAACAAAAGTAATAGAGAGAACAGTATCCTAATTTCGATTTTGAAGGGTAGATCGTACTTATGGAATATAATATTCACAACAAGCATGTCACTTTGTGTTAAACTTCGATGCTTCAGGTCATGTTATGAATCAGAAAGTACGTTAGTCGGCCATCCATCCAGTCATAAGCATCTGACCTTTTTGTATTAGGAAGGGTGTTAATTATTTGTCCTCTTCTTCTTTTTTTACGATTGACGTTATTCAGCGTCGGGGCGTACCTTGATTAGCAAAGCATCGGTCGAACACAACATAAATAAATGTACAGAGAAAGGGATGATAGATACGCAATTTCTATATTTTTATTTCAATTCTATACTACACTTGTTATATCTCCAAGACGAGTACAAAGCCCAACAAATAACTAAACGTAGAACACACACATGTCAGATCACATGCATTCCTACCCTAAACGCAACAGTCATAAGTCTCTTTTCAACTATAATTTTTGGTCAACGAGCAACATACGCCTCGACATCCTAAGATTTACTTAGGTCCCAATTTTGCAACAATAGGAAAGGGTTGAGGAGTGAATTGGTTATTATATAAATTTAAGCTCGATTTCATTGTTATTTCTCTTTTAATTTTTATATAAAAAATACTTCATTATCAAAGTACTGTATACTTGGATTCATAAATTCAAAGCAAATGAGTAAGAAGCACAATCATAACTAAGGAGAGAAAAAAAAGAGAAATTGAGTCAATAGGTTCCACCTTGCATATCAATTTTGTTCCCAACTCTATCGATTCAAGTATTATGAATTCGTTAAGTATCAATTTTAAGAATGAGCATTGGATGCATGTTTTAACACACAAGCCTACTCTCACAATTATTTGTTGCACCGTCCGTGCTTTCATCAAGTTCTCAATGACTCCACCTAGTCCAACCCTCAAGTCACCTATTACATAACTCTCCTCACCTCTTATACTTGTAACTAGAGTAAAACTTTGTTGACAACTCATTCTTCACTACTACTTTTTTTATTAGAGCACTAACTTTGTAAATTTACAACCACACAAGCAAAAGTAACTTAGTCCAAAATTACCACAAACAATTAACCGGCAATAAGCTATTACTAGCTTAATCTTGCAAGCTTAAGCTTAAGCAAATTGTGTTTTACTTATGGATAGGATCTTTGATTTATATATAATGTTGAACTTGCCCAACAAGGTAAGCTTTTTCTTGAGTAATGATTAAAAGATCTTTCTCCATAGTTTTAGAATGATTTGTTGTTAATTTAGTTTTCTAATCCAATTTCTAACTAGAAATAAATAAAGTCTAGCATAAATTTTCATCATTAGCAAAACATAAAGTCCTAAAACATAAAATCAACAACTACCAAAATAGTCTAAATAAAGCATAGGTTCAATATAATGACTACAAAACATAATATTCATTAGCAGGGGCAAAAGCAACAACTAAATAGTATAATTAAATAGAACTCAATAGTAGTTTTTTTTTTTTTTTATGTTTTTGTTGTTATATGTGGTTGACATATCACTACTTTATAGCTCCCATTTTGTAACAAACACCTAACCTAACTTGTCAACTATGTGTCACTACGACTATGTAATCTACTATGTCCATCTGAATGTTGACTACTATGTGAACACTCTCCCCTTTTGGCTTCATTCAAAGATGGGGGGCTAGCAATGGAAGAAGACTAACAATTTGAGCAATATCGATATTGATCTTGCTCAAATGTCATTCTAAGGAGTTTTTTCTATTAAATAATAGGCCCATAAAATTCACAATTAAATCAAAATTCTTTGAAACACCCAAAAGATTGTCTTTAATTACCTTGATCAAGATCTTAAAAGAATCATTTGTCACTAAATGATTCTTAGAAATGAAAGATGACAAATCATCAAGGCTACTATTGATTAGGTAAGAGAGTCCATCAATTGCTTACTAGATATCAACAAGCGTAGGGCAAAACAATCTATATCATCAAAGAAGGGAATAGAAGTGCCAACTTTTGCTCACCTCTTTCAACTTCAACTTTAGTTTTCATGAAAGTACCTAATCGTTGCCAACCATAGTTTTAATATTTGTAATACCTGTTCTTAATTCTAACTACGTTGCAATAGGCAAGTGTGCCTACTGTGGACGTAGTATAGTGTTAAGTGCAGGGTCGTTCCACCGAGAGGAGATTACTAATTACTAGTACTAGCTCTTTTCTTATTATCTAACCGTCAAATTGAGGTGAAGTGTATTAACGACTAAAATTAGTTAACAATCTAAAATCTTAACTAAAACTACTTCAACAAACACGGGTTAATTCTCTAAAAAAGCAACCTAGATCTCATTATATACCTATATTGTCACATAAATCATTAGAAGTTAAGGATTAATGTTTCTGAGTTCTTAAGCTGTTAAGTTCCAAGAAGCAAGATAATTACTTTCTCAAGTAAATTACTTATCTAATCCTAGATTTATCAATTAGGATCTCTCCTCAATCAATAGCAATCTAGAATCGCATGAAGCATATGAACTCGATTCGAATGAATGTTCAACAGAAGATTTTCGATATTCTATCTCTAGAAACACGAGCAAATCTCATCCAAAACATAAATCTAATCATAAAAGCGATTTCTCAATCAACTCAAATGATATTAAGAATAAACTCCTATCCCGGAAATATGAATCTAAGATAATTATGCAGCACATGTAATGGAACAAAAGAACATCAATAAAACTTCAATTAAATCATATCTTCATCATATGACAAAATAGTTCAAATGAGATCTAAGTCTAGGTTTACTCTTCCATAGACCTAACAATGAAAGAATAAATACATGAAGAGAAACTAGAGTTCATGATTACAACCCGGATAGATTGAATCTTGAATGCCTTGCTTAAATCTCCTTGGATTGTTGAGTAGAAAACTAAAGAAAGAGAGAAAAATGAAGAGAAGTGTATTCTAAAACCCTAGGTCTGCCGTCTCTCCCCTCCTCCTCTTTTTTTTTTTTTCTTTTTCGTCTTATATATATGTGCTAGCATTGGAGGAGAGAGAAACGTTAGAGAAAATATGTCGAGGCTCCATACGCCCCTCACCACGCCCGTGTCAAAGGGCGTGGTGGTCTCTGGTCATCCTTTGAAGCTAGCACGCCCCCATATCAGGGGCGTGGTGGCTTTATCTTTCACTTCTAGTACCATACGTACTCTGCCATACCCCGTGGAAAGGGGCGTAGTAGCTTCTGTTCTTGATTTCTCTTCCATACGCCCCTGATATGGGGGCGTGGTGGTGGTCTGCTGTTCATATGCCCCTGATATGGGGGCATGGACAGGCAGGGGAGATGCTTTTCTTCCTTTCTCTTTGTTGTTTTCTTCTCAATTTCTTTCAATGATCTTCATTACACCTGAAAGCAACATATTCCTTGATTAAGCATCAATTTCAGATGATTTTTTTGATTAATTATTAACTTAAGAGAGCTTAAAATCTTCTTAGAATTTGGAGTTTTATGGCGATTATCAGTACCTAACTTAGTGCTATCATCCAAGATGCATTCATTAGAAACCACATCACATCCTTGTGATACCACTTTTCATTCGAAAACAAATATACCTACCGACTTAAGTGTCATTAATCCAATCTATCATCGTTAATCCAATCTTGTAAGACTTAGTGAATATCATCGGCAAAAGGGGATATGTCAGATTTTTGTGAATTCCAACAACTTAACTAATAAAGTACCAAAACATAAAGCGTTCTTCCTTTTCATATCAAACAAGAAATTTATTAGCACATGAGGAATGCTTATTTGTTTTCTTTTGTTGATTGTACCATCAAGTGTGCATTAAGAGTAGAAATTGAAGCTTTTGATTCACTTTGGGAATAATGCATTTTAAAAGAATATGGTGCAATGTTTTGATATCAAAAGGAATTTGAATATTTAATTTTTTCTTGACAATTTTAGGAGAGGTAGAAAGAGTTTTTCATGTATCCTCATTGTTCTCAAAGTCTTACAATAGAGTAGAAGAACTAATCACCACTAAATAACTTGCAAAATCCTCAGCAACAAATGATATTTTCATATTACCATATTACAATAGCACTTTCTTAGAGTTAAGATGCTCTATAGGCTCCCATAAAATATTTTAGTTAAAATTTTAGAATAACCATTATGAATGGAGTGTAGAAATTCCCAATCAATGCCATTAAACTAGTGTGAAAAATTCATATTGTGCTCTTGGAAAACTTAAAATTTAGAAAGTAACATTCTAACAAATTTGAACTTAAAATTTTTTCAAGAACAAGAGCATTCAATCCATGAAGAGTAAGAAATGAAACTAAACCTAGTTTGTCAAAGGACTTTGACTTATTTGATGCTTTTAACCTAGTATTTTGTTTGAGGAGTGTGGAGATAGGGACAACTTAGATATGGCTATGTCCTTTATCATTTTGTTCATTCCTTTTCCTTTCACCATTTTGGAAAGATAGGTGGATTTACTCCTTATTTCCGTGTTTTAAGCTTTGGAAAATAAAGAAAAGAGGAGAGAGAAATAGAGAGAGACGTTAAAATGCATTGGGCGAGATGAAGAGATATTTCTTTTTTTATTTTTTATTTTTCTTTTTAAACCATGTTTAGATGAAGTTAGAGAAGTTTTAGATTATATATATATTCTTGTATCCAGTTAACAATAGTTAAGGGTTTTAAGTCTCCTAAATGTGTTTTAATGCTAACAAACCATAGTTGTGTTACTAATGAGGTTAGCGAGTGTGTAGATGAAGTTTTGAATTATAGAAGCTAAGATAGAAGAATTTTCACAAAAGATAGAAGCTAATAGAACTCCAAATATCAATGTTATAGACATGCACTACAAGTTAAGTTGGTATAATATAATTTAAGGCCTAACTCCACCAGTTATATGTATTTGGGTAATATATCTAATTAATTTATTGCAATAAAATTGTGATGTGACAAAAATATGATTTTCATGGAATAGCATTGGTAGAAACTTTGTTACTTTTTTCTAAGGTTTGATTTTATGGGAAAACTGTTACATAGTTTCAAAGGTTTTCAATTTCAAACTTGAAGATTAATAATAAAAAGTTTCAAGAGGATTTCATAAAAGTTTGTGTCACCAAAATAAAGACAAGAACTTTAATGATCAATTTGTTATGCATTTTTGAAGGAAGTTTTGAAATTCCTTGAGTTCAAATTAAAGGAGATATGGCTTTTAATATCTCATAAATATCTAGTGTTGAAACAATCTACTTTTTCAAATTCAGTTAAATTAATTAGAAATAAGGTGAAAATTTTTAAGAAGGTAATTAAAGGCATGTTTTTAAAATTCAAAAGTTAATTTTGGGAATAGAAAATTTCAAAATGACCTTGTTATCCTTAAACTTGATTTTATTAAGACTCATTCAAAAATAGGTTTTCTTAATTCTAATAAAAAATGTCTTAAGTTATCAAATAGAGTAATTAGGTCAATGAGGGAAATTTTAAAATCAATTAAGAAGGGATTCACAAAGTTTATGACTAAATTTTTTCAAAATGACCTTTTTCCATTGAACTTGATTTTATTGAAACTAGCTTTGAATTAGCTAATTGACCCTAAATAAAGTTTCAAGACTTTAATTAGGTGGATAAAATCATTAAGAAATTATTTAGAGTCAATTAGAAAAGAAAAATTTAAGTTTAGAGATCAATTTTGCTCCATAAACCAGTTTTACTAAGAGGTAATTAAATTTTTGAGATTTGTAGACTTAATTGGAGACTTAGGATGATATATTTTCAACTGAAATAGGGTGGGCATAAAATGGTAGAAAAATGTCTCACATGCGAAACAACAAGTGACACTTGGTAACTTTTGGTCAGTAGGCATCAAACCTATATGGTCCCCCATGTCTCTTAAACCCTGGGTTTTGAAAACCCACATAAAAGCCCCCCTTGATTGAAAGTAAAGTAGTAGCCTCCTCATTCATATATTTTTTAAAAAAATTTCTTAAGGTAAAAACTTTCAAAAACCTTGCTAAAATTCTAATCCCCTTAGTTAACCCTAATTACATCTCAACCCCTTTACTAATTAGCTTGTTTCTTCAAAGGTTTAGGTTCAAGGCAAAGAACATCAAAGGGGCTCCTAACCAGGTTGAGATGTGATATTTAAGGAGGTAAGAGGAAGATTTGATTAGTTTAATTAAGTTTTAATGTACTAATTACAAGTTTAAGTGCTAAGTAGTGACTTTTGATGCTAGAAATAATCTTGGAATTGGAAAATACATACTAGAGAGTGGAAAGAGTTATGACTAGATCAAGTAGAGGAAAGTTTTGTGGTTCTCAAAAGAGGTAAGGGTGCTAACTATACTCAATTTGATGATTTGAAGTAAGCAGGAGCATTAAAAGGGTGTTTGTGAAAGTTGGCTATGTTTGAAATGAGAAGTTGCGTTGCCACCACCCTCCATGCTCTCTTTGGATGATATTTGATGTTTTCAAATGATGATTGATGAGTTAACATGCTAAATGAGATAATAGATGTAAATTTAAGTGATTGGAAATGAGTGTATGATGTTTAGTTGTATGCTTGACAAATAGTATGTGATGTTGCCACCCTAGGAAGAAAATGATTGAATTTCTGGAAATTTGGGATGTTAATAAACTGATTGTAGTATTAATTTGATGTTTTAAATGTAAATTTTCATGGTAGATGATGAATTATTTGATGGTTGATGAAGGGGTAGTATTATAGATGATGATTTTGATGTAAATTAGAGATTTGGTTTAAAAACTAGTTCTTGGATGTTAAATTCCAGTTCTAGCATATATGATCTAAAAATATAAATGCGTTGAAATTTGAATCAAGTTAAATTGGTAAATTAAGGGTTAGACAATGTTTAATAGGTTAAAGATAGAATTAGGGAAGGAAAGGTGGCAATTTTGGACCTTCAGTAGTGACACCTCATTTGCTAGAATAAATTATGTTAAATTATGTTTAATTTGAGTTAATTAGAGCCATAACATGTTTAATTGATGATTTGAAGTTGATTGAATGTGAAATGAGGTTGTAGTTGAATTGACTAATTTATGGATGAATTTTGCATACTGGGTGTTTCTAGATTGTTGGAGTTATTTTTTGGATTAGCATTTTTCTCAAATGTGGATTTAAATTATGATTTAGGAAGTAGAATGATTAAGAACAAATTGATTTTGGTTTTGATTGATTTGGACTTAAAATGACTAAGATATGGGCTCTTGAAGTAAAAATTCGTAACTTGAGCTAACTTGGAAAGTTTAGAGGCCTAAATTGACTAAAATGAGGTTTTTGTAGATGAAATAGATAGGGGAAGAGGTTAAGAGTAAAATGGCTTTGGTTTGTCTCAAATTGGGCTCAAAATGAGTAAATTATGACCTTTTAAAGTTATGGACCAATAGAAAAACGAATTTTGATAACTTGAGATATAAATGAAATAATTTAAATAATTTGGGTCAAGGCTAGCTCAATCCTAAGCCGGCCTACCCATATAAGTCTATGGACCAACCTAATACACTTTTTCCCCTATAGGTGGTCTACTTGATAAGACAATTTAAATAATTGGGTCTAAATAGCTAGACTAATCAAGTTGGATTGAATTATGAATAAATTGAGTAAACAAATTCTAATTGAACTAATTGACTAAATTGAACTTAATTAACCCTTTGTGGGCTGAATTTCTAAAGTAAGTTGGGCTCATTTCATCTTTAGGGTTTATACACTAAATGGGCCTTAATAGAGTAAAATACCATAAATGGGCCTTATGCTCATTAAGGCTCAAAATCAGTTAAAAATTAAAATTAAATTAGGCATAATAAATAAATTGGGCCTAGAAAACAATAAATAGGACCAAATAGACATAATTGGCCTAAGTTAGGTATGGTATTACATAATGGACTAAAATAATTTAATTGGACCTAAAATGGACATAAGGATGATAATTGGGCCTAAATGATATACTTGGACCTAAATAGAATAAGATGAGCCTAGACACTTAAATTGAGCATTATAAACTTAAATAGTAAGTTGAATGAATTAAGTCTTAATTAAATAAGTCATTTTGAATATCGGGGTTAATCAAATTAATTAGAATTAATGGGTACAATTCTAAATATAGTTGGGCCTACTTTTCTTTAAAGGTCCAAATACTCTAATTAGGCCTGAATAACATTTAGTTTTGGATTTAAACAACATAATAGGCCTAAGTAAATAAGCACTAAGCGATACGGGCCAATTTAACCAAAAAGCTAATCAAGTCTTCTTAACCTTTAATGGGCGCATAACTAGTATAGGCCTTAAATAGTCTAAACTAATCTTAAAATGATATCTAAATAATTAGAATAATTATTTAACTTAAGTTTTTTTTTTTCTTTTAAAGCATAAAATCAGCTCATCTTATTTAAATAGAAAGTTGGCTTCAACTCGGGAACTTTCAACCTTTCTAGGTACATAAAGATATGTGTGTTGCATATTAGGATAGAAAATTAAACTGGACTAATATTCAACTTGGTTAAGTTTCTAAGCGATGCTTGTGCATAGTTATCTCAAGTCAGCAAGCGATGTCCTAGGCTTAGATTATAGCTATGATGTTAATTTAGTAATCCCAGTAGTTAGGCGTTTAAGCCATTAGGGAATGGCTTGGTGGGTAGCTGATAAGTGAAATTGCATTAGATAACAAACACTATGAGCAGAGAAAAGGTATATTGGGAGTCATTTGGGTTTATGGGTCTTGACGGACAATGCGATATAGTTGGATTGTAATAAGTGAGGATTGCATAACGACGATAACATTTAGATGAGGCTACTTAGTTTTAGTTTCATGGTGTGGAGTTTGGCTACTCTCATTAACCCTTGATTATTGCTACAGTATAATCAGAACCTAAGTCCCTTATCATGTTGTCTAGAGTTATAAGTACTCTTATGTTGATTGTTTATATTAATTAAGATAAATATAAGTTGTATGACTATTTGTTGCATTATAATATTGGTTTGCTTGACATCTATGTGTAGTTGTGTTATTGTGTATTGGGTTTCTTTTGGCTTTTTTTTTTTTTTTTGGTGTGGACCTTCTGATGGACCCTCTTTACGACTTCATGGGATATAAC
This sequence comes from Laguncularia racemosa, assembly GCA_037954665.1. Taxonomy (NCBI): domain Eukaryota; kingdom Viridiplantae; phylum Streptophyta; class Magnoliopsida; order Myrtales; family Combretaceae; genus Laguncularia; species Laguncularia racemosa. The sequence continues at coordinate 12,061,413 of JBBMOL010000004.1, read as the reverse complement.
TCCAAGGAAGAGCTTTGAGTACACACGAGTGATGTAGTTGATGGTGAATACCATTAGTTAGATTTTTTTTAGATCTTAGATTTGTAGGTAGCATCAAACTTTTGTTAAGAGGATTGTTATATGTACTATACTAGACATTATGGACTTTTATATGCTATAGGTCTGGTTTAGGTCTAGTTTTCAATTTCCTACTAACAAATGTAAGTCAATCATCAAAAGTTTTTACAAAATTAATTAAAAATTTCAAAGTTCTAAAACTAGCCTAGAAACTAATGTAAGTTATAAGAAGCCTTATATGTCTTATTTAAGTGAAACATGTGGTGGATTGTCATCATCTTTAAGGTTTTAAAGTACGACAAACATAATTTAAGTGATAGATTATAAACATTTCTCATTTAAAGAGATCATCTTAACCATCATGGATAAGGAACCCCTTTAAACTTGTATTTATGTATATATGTATAGATTTGTAACTCAGGAAACTTTAAATCAAATTCAAAGTTAATTTAAATTTTCCTCAAGGGATTTTGTAGCACTTCTTCAACATTTCATAGATAAACAGTGCTTTTCACTCATCTCACTACTAAAGGTCTTGATCACCTATGCTTATATGCATTTTAACGAATTTGATTTTTGAAGTGTGAAATAGTTAATAAGTGCATTGGTCATAAAATTGTAGATAGTGGCAAGTGTAAGGGTGTGATCTAAAGGGAGCTTGTTGTTTAAGTATTAGATTATAGAAGTTCCATTCTAAGCTAAGCAGTTGAATTTTAGGGTTTCGACATTGGAAAATAAAAATCACCAAAGTAAACTATTGGAATTCCAAATAACATCTAAAATTAATTAGAGTATTCTATTTGATTAAGGTGTCGGGTTATGATTTTAATGCCCTTTAAATTGTGAAATTTATGTTTTGTAGATGTAGTTGAATTGGATTATAGGGGTTTCAATTAAATTCACTAGAACTTGCAACTTCTAAAGTAGCTAAAATTCTTTGTTACGAGAACACCCCTTTTGTGTAGTTCTCCTATGAAATTTGGTAAATAGCTAGTTTTTGTCACAAACTAACTACTTTAGTTGAAATTGTAGTTTGTGCATAATCCCATGTCACAAATCACATCTGTAATCATGCAAAACGCATGAAATTTAGAATTTTGAATTGAAACTACATGTTTCCATATTGGCATTGAAGTATTAGGTTCTATTCATTTAAGTCATTGAATCCCTTTGGAATATCTAAAACCCTAATCACATAATAATGGTTGTTAATCCAAAATAATGAACCATGCATAGAAATAATGAAATCACCACATATTTCTACCCACTATATAAATATCTTAACCAATATAAAAAAAAAATCCATCAAAATCATCACAGTCCTACTAAGCTATTTCTTGGACAAGATTTCAAGGAGAAAACACACAAGAACACAACAATCTATTAATGAAAATAAGCAAGGACTAAGATAGACACTAGTAAATGGTATAGGATTCCAATCCAAGCATCCAAAGGATTTGTGATAGGTATCATGTTCTTGAACACTCTTTGAATCCAAAATTAACTTAAAAGTAATAATTAAAATTATTGAAATGTTCTAATCTAACATACTTCATGAAAAAATGAATGAGAGAATGAAAGGGATGAAAAGAAAAAGCTAAAAGTTGCTTTAAGAAATATAATCTTGCTATTTATATCAAGGTCGAGCCATTTAGATAGTTGGGGAATGCCATTCAAACAATAGATTCATGTTTCCTTAAACCTTGTAGGTTTTAAGCATGCCAATCAGATGGCAGTAAAAAGGCATTTGGATAAGGTGCACTTCTATTATAATAAATAATTTTTGAAGTGTTTTTCACCAATGGACCTTTTCGATTTAACTTTTCAAAAGTAGTAACTATTGAGAAAATGCCATTAGTTGTTTAGATTTTTATAATGTTATTTCTTTATGAATATGCATTAAAAAATAATGTTAATCTCTTTTTTATTTTTTCTCATTTATCTCTCCTCCACTCTTACATTTTTGCAACTATTTTTTATTTTCTCTCTCTCTAGTTGTAAACATCCCATTTTTGCCCTAGGAATCCACAATAATCAATAATAATCAATTTCCAATTTTTTTCAATTTTTTTCAATTTTTCCCTAATTTAGCATAAATAATTAAAAATATTCAAAAAATAAAAATAAATAGGAAAAAACATCAAGTTTGAAAAATGATTTCAGAAATGGTAATAATGAATAATAAATAATTTTTACAAATTTTTGAAATTTCAAAAAATACAAAAAAATAAAAAAATCGCATTGCATATATGCAATTTGCGAATAAAAGAAAATCAGGAAAATGGGCTCGCCCAGCTGGTCCGGACCATGGCTAAGGCGCGCGCAGGGGGGCTCGGTCACGGGTTCGAAACGCGGGGGAAGCAGTTTCCGCGTTTTGCGAATTTTTCATTTACCCAGGACACGTGGCAGCATCTGATTGGCTGGAGGAAGCGCACGCGCCGGGCGCGTGATCGTCTCCTACTTCGAGCCCGAGATCGTCGGCGGAAGAGGAAATTCGAATTTCGGTCGTTTGATTCGATTTTTTGCACAAATCCAACAGATCTTAATAGAAATAAGATAAACATTATCTAATTGGAATCAAATCGCAACAAATCGATGGATAGACACAAATCGGAGTTGGTTTTTTTTAACCGAAAATCCGATTAGCTTCGATCGGAGGAAATCTGAGCTTATCCAGCTCGGTTTCAAGTGCCTATAAATAGAGGAGGAGGTGAGGAAGCCAGAGGACGAATCACAAGTGAGAGAAAGAGAGAGAAAGGAGCGAATCGGAGTACGCCGGAGAAGCTTGAAGCCGAAACCACCAATCGGAGCTAGAGCCACCGCAAGGAGACGTTCTGGGAGCAAACCACCGCCACCATTGGATTCAGCAACCTCGGGAAGCTAGGATTCGACACTTCACCCACTGCAAAAGGCCACCGGAACGCCGTGAACGAGCCTTCCTCGCCGCCGTGTCGATCGACCCGACCCGACCCGATTCGACCGATCGACTCGACCCGCGCACCGACCCGGATCCAGGTAAGTCGGATTTTCCGGATTTTTTTATTTAATTAATTTTATTTATTTATTCTAAATTAATTAATTAATTTATTATTTGTTATTTAGTTATTTATTTATTTGTTTATGTTTTATTTTTAAATAGAAATGTAGAATTAGATTTTCTAGAATTAATAATGTAGAAAAATATAATAAATAGATAATAAAAAAATAAAAATAAAAATAAAATATAGAAATAATAAAAAACATTAGGAAAAAATAATAAAATTTTAGATGTCAAAATAGATAGATAAAATCCAAACATCACAAAAATCCCAAAAATCCAAAAATCACAAAAATTCCCAAAAATCCAAAAAATCACAAAAATTTCAAAAATCAGAAAATCAACAAAACTCCAAAATCACAAAAATCCCCAAAATTCTCAGAAATCACAAAAATACAAAAAAAATCCAAAAAATAATAAAAAATTCAAAAAATTATAAAAGAATCATAAAAAAAATGATTTTAGCACTTAAAAAATCATTACTTTCAAATAAATCCAAAATTGATGTTTTTCCCTAAAATCATTTTCAAAATAAAAATCAAAGCTTAGCTTAGAAGTTTTTTTTAGAAAAAAAAAATCCCAAAAATTATAAAAACACAAAACTAAAAGAGGTTTCATAAATTAAAATTCACCAAACACTTAAAGTTTTCAGAAAAGCGAACTACGCTTGTTTTGATCCTGATACAGGTACGTACACCATTCGGGTCAACCATAAAATGAAATAAAAAATCATTTTCTTAAAATAATTCAAAAACATAAAAGTAACAGAAACACAAAAAATAACATTTCTAAAAGGAACAATTTCAGGAATAGTGAACTACGGCTTGTTTGATCCTAAGTAGCAGGTACGTAGGCACCCATTCGGGTCAACCCATAAAATGAAATAAAAAATCATTTTCTTAAAATAATTCAAAAACATAAAGTAACAGAAACACAATAAAAACACATTTCTAAAGAGGAACAATTTCAGGAGATTAGGTGGTAACCGTAAAGGTTTTAATAGTTTAGCCTCCGGACTTAGAAACTCTGGTTTTCCCTTTTCCTCTTTTCACAAAAACGAGAAGAGGAAATAACGACGACTAGTGGTCCAAATTAAGACTAATCCGCTCCTTTAGTCTTAATTCAATATTTCCCAACAACAGTTGGGTGGCGACTCCAAAAATCAAACGAAATTCCTAACTCAAGTCGAGGATCTATATTAGATGAGCATAGGGTCTAGTCTAGATCGGATTAGGAATGAGAATTCAAAAATTAGACTCGACAGGATGGCGACTCCGCTGGGGAACGATGCCAGTAGGCTAGCCACCTGAATCTCTTCAATTTGTTATCTTTAAGAAATGTGTTTCATTCTTTTTACTCTGTTGCTAACCTTTCAGGAATTAGTTAGATTTTTAGTTTTTCTTTCTTGTGGGGGTTCAACATGCATACATATGTTTGTGTGAGTAGATGCGTTCGAACCCGGACCGTCCTAAAAACCTAAGACGGGGAGCCATTGTGTAGGTTTCGGGCGAAGTGAGTTGATTCACCGTTCGAGACCGATTAGGCTACCCCACCCTATGCTTCGATATGGCCTGAGATCTATTTCTCCAAGAATGCGGGAGGCCATAGAGCTCAGGAACCAATTAGAACCAACCTACTTGCATACATAACATCATAAGGGGTTTGACAATTGAATGACAATGTAATGGTTTGTTATTTTGTCCTTAGAGTTCAGGGCCATTTCCCTGTAATATTTTTGTAGTTCTGTTTATAACTAGGCTATTTCTTATTGTAATAGATGGCTAGCAGTGCAGTCAACCGTCTCCTCCGCAAAGAAATACGGGTGTACAAACCTTTGGACCCGAAATTGGTATTGGGCCACTGGTTTACTTTGTACAACCCAGAGGAGCAGGCCTTTATCCAGCAAAAAATCGGCCCCATACTCTCACTGACAAAGATAGAGGTGAATTTGCCTTTAGTCCGGGCCATGCTCCAATTATGGGAAATCGAGCCCGCTGCTTTCTTTATCGGGCTGCATGAGATCACCCCTACCTTGGAGGAGTATACCCAGTTGCTACTGGCTCCAGCACTAACCGATCAGATCTACATTCCAGACCTAGAGGCCGGGCCAGCCGGTACCTTCAGCAGATTATTAGGCATCCGTAAGACAACAGTCAACAAAGCCCTGACAGACTGTAATGGATATTGCATACGGATGGATGATTTAGAAGCATGGTTCATCGCCCGAGAGGACAATGGGGATAGAAAGGACGTCCTGAGTGGGGACCCCAAGACTTACAGACAGAGAAGGGTGAACGCTTTCATCTTGACAGCCTTCGCCACCATACTGTTCCCCACCGGGACCTTCTATATTCACTACAGGGTTGCAGAGCTAGTGACCCAATTCCTGGAGGGAAGATCCTACATCCCAACTCTACTGGCTGAACAGATCCGGAATTTAAACTTCCTCAAGAAAAAAGGCCATGGGATCCTTCGCTCCAGCCTCAACCTTCTGCTAATATGGTTTGTAAGCCACCTCAAGTGTTTTGGGTTGAACATGGTCAGGAAAACCCTAGCCCAACAGGTGGACCTGGTGGATTCATGTGTAGAAAAGGTAAAGCTACCCGACGACCTTGCCAGCCACAGTTGGGTAGAGCTGCTTAGGAGGTTCAGTGCCGAAGATATTTTATGGACAGCCAGGTGGAGTTGCTATAACAAAATCATCTTGACCTGCAGAAACTTCCAAGCAGTGCCTTTAATCGGAATCAGCGGATGTATCGGATATCACCCAAACTCAGTGGTCCGCCAGTTCGGCACTATCCAAGATATCGTTTATTGGCCCGTGGTACAAGCAGTTACCTTTGATTATCAAGATCCGAACCTGTTAGTAGCTGAGAAGTTTGTGAAGCTGGCAGAGGTCAAAGCACTTTAGGATGCCAGAATTGAAAGCCTGAATGTGGACCTCGGGGAATTAGATGGCGAAGTGGGAAAGTACCGAGCCACTAGAGAATTTGTAATCCACCAGCTATACCAGACGGGGGAAAGAGCGTATCGGGTTCCGGACGTCACTCAGCAAGACCAGACAAGATTAACCTAGAGACAGAAATCTACCTGGAGCAAGTTAAGGCCCGAATGGAGGTATACTTTGAAACTGCAGATTATAAGAAAGACATCTGGAAGGGACGCTTCAAAGAATCCGACCAAAGGAACAAGACTTTAGAAGCGCAATTAGAGAAGTGCCAAGCCAAAGTCAAGGAACTAGAAGCCGTCATCAGTGGGAAGTCTGAGCCTCCACAATAGAAGACTAAAAGAACTAGGAAGTAGATCTTTATTTGTAATATTTTATTTTGAACTCCAAATTTTTAATATTAATAAAAGTGAATTTTCAATATTACATTGTCGGTCAGTTGTCAACCCTTTTTACTCTTTAGCATCCGCGTGACACATGCATATCATTCTTGCATTCATTACACTAAAAGCAAAACAAAATGCGAATCCAGGTATCAAAATAGCTTCCAGACAATGAACCCTCCTCAAAGCCCAGTTCTCACGCGCTCAAGAGCAAAAATGGCCAACAGTAGTGACAACCGCAACAACACCAACGCTGAAGCTGCCTCGGACTCTAGGATCATGTCCCTAGAACAAACAGTCCAACAACTGGCTGCCCAGGTTCACCTCTTAACTGAAAGCATCGGCCTCCTGCGCAACACTCAGCCAACCCAGGAAGAGTATTCAAGGGCCAGAAAGGGGAAAGCAGTGGAGGGACAGCCTCCAGAATATGAAGAGATCAATTCCCACCTTAACCCGGCCTTTGAATATGAGCCAAAGGTCAACCAGGGGCCGACCTCTGATGACTTGAAAAAGGAGATGGAAGAGAGGCAGAAGGAGATGGAGAAACGACTCTTCCAGCAGCTCCATGACAAGATGAGAACCATTGAGGGCCCTGACGGTTTTGAACAGGCCGGAATCACCAACCTGCCAGCATACAGAGAAGAGGCATACCCCGAGAAGTTCAAGACCCCAGAGTTCGAAAAGTATGATGGGACCGGCTGCCCCAAAATGCATACCAGGCTATATGCCCGGAAAGTGAGCAAGTATGCTCAATACGACCAGCTCATGCTTTAGACATTCCAAGATAGCCTCACTGGCCCTGCACTGGTCTGGTATGCCCACCTGGACTTCAACATTGTCAACACTTGGGAGAAGCTAGCCCGGGCGTTTTATGACCAATATAAATTCAATATTGAAGTCGCCCCATCTGTAATCGACCTGGGAAGTCTCCGGAAGAGATATGCTGAGTCGTTCAAGGAATATGCTCAGCGCTGGAGAGCCCAGGCCGCTAGGGTAGCAACCCCGATGTCAGAGAAGGAATTGACATCCATATTTGTCAATACCCTGGACAAGACCTACTTTTCACATCTAGTAGGCCAAACCTCCTCCAATTTTGCAGAGTTGGTGGCCGCGGGCTGTAGGATTGAGAACGCCATCACCACCGGTAGACTCCAAGCAATGGAGCTTCCTAGGGTCACACCGACACAGAGGCCTGTGGGAGGAAACAGAGCTAAAGAGTCCACTGTTAGCACGGTCCACTCCGGTAAAGCAGAAAAGGCCGGGACTCGTGTTACATTTCAAACCACGAGTACCCCAGTCCAGTAAACCACGACGAGTCAAACTCAGGCTGTTCAGGGTCCCAAGGCAGTTCACTCCAATCCCCATCCCACTCAGTCAAGTCTTCGCTCGGTTGAGGGCAGACAACTTGATTAGTTTCGAGATCCCCAACGACCGGTACAAGCCCAAGAACTTTGACTCAAATCTCAAGTGTGACTACCACATGGGTCAGGAGGGGCATTCCACAGATAGGTGCTGGAGGCTCGACACAAAATCCAAGATTTAATTGATGCAGGAATCATACAATTGGATTTCGTGAACACCCCAGCACCCAATGTCAACACCAACCCCCTGCCCAATCACAGGCCCGCCATTAATATGATTACATCTAAGGAGTCGGTTCCCAAAGAAGCCTTGAAGACCGAGCCACAAAAGAAGCAATTTCGCCAAGCTCCAGAAGAGACTCCAAAAACACACATTAAAAGAAGGTGGTCAGCTGGAGACCCAACGGTCGGCACTTTGGGGGAATCACACGGGAGATTTCAGTACTTAGTGAATTATTCTTATACCCCGACTGAGCAAGGGCCACCTAGCGGATGGGGATCGGAGTTTGAGAAGGAGGACAACCCGGCAAAGGAAGAGGGGAAGACTGTCCACATGATCAACTCTCATCAGAAGCCCAGGGTTATACAGTGCTATGAGGGACAATCAATCGAGGTACAAATCCCAAGAAAAAGATATGTATTCAATGTCCCGATTCCGGTAGAGAATTACAAGGCTGCACCGTTCGACTATCGGGCCCTCGAATAAGAGCGACCTCTTATAGTGGGAGGCATCACCCGCTCTGGGAGATTATATGATCCAAAGTATAAGAGCCCGACTGAAGAACCCACCGTGGAAAAAGGGGAAGAAGAGGAAGAGGGACTTGCTGCGTTCACGAAGATGGTTAAGGCCAGTGAATACAAGATCATGGAACAATTAAATAAAGTTCCAGCACAGATATCGCTCATGGGCCTTCTCACAACATCTGAACCTCACAAGGAAGCACTCTTTAAAGTGCTGAAAAAGATTCAGGTCTCGAAGGTATCGCTACAGACAAATTGGGTCACGTGGCAGACTCCATTTTTGCAATGGACCAAATATCCTTCTCTCCGGAAGAGCTAGGGGAAGAGGGAGACCAACATACCAAACCACTATTCGTAGTGGTCAGGTGCAATGACACCATTGTCTCCCGGGTACTTATCAATAACGGATCATCTCTCAACGTTTGCCCATTGGCAACGCACGACTTATTGGGGGTCGATCCAAGCAATATAAAACCCAGCTCCACAGTGGTCAGAGCTTTTGACGGGTCCAAAAGAGACATAATAGGGGAGGTGAGCCTACCGGTGGAAATTGGTCCACAAACATTCCACATCTCTTTCCAGGTCCTCGATATCCCAAGATCTTTTAATTTTCTCTTGGGACGACCTTGGATACATGCTGTTGGAGCCATCCCCTCTAGTCTCCACCAAAGGGTCAAATTCATCACAAACGGGCAGATAGTCACTGTATTGGGCGAGCAGGATTACGCCATATACAAAGAGACTGCCATACCTTATATTGGGGACGAAGGTTCAGAAGACCTAGGGTTGCAGATTTTCAATGAAGTAAACATGGTGACCAGTGAGGAGGGCCATCAGTTTAAAGAGGGGCAGCATGGGACGTTTGGACTAGGGTACATTCCTACGGCCGTAGAAGAAGCGCAAACAAAAGGGGCCAAAGGCAGAATAAGGGAGAAGCTGACCGACACCCAGATGTGCATCCCACCTCTCCAACAATCTTTCCGAAAGGCAAACGTCATTCAAGAGCTTCGGATAAATGAAGAGGACGTCAGAAAGGGGGAAATCAACTCCCCACACGTCTAACCGACATCCGGCTCTCAACAATTGGTTTTGTTATCCTATCAGTAGCGCTAGGTTAGCTCAAGAGTAGAGAAAGATTATTAAACAAATTTTATTGAGACTCTTTATCAAGTTCAATTACAGTTTGTTTGTTTTTTTTTCTTACATATATATATGTTTTCATTTTACTCAGATCTCCTACCATCGAACATCAAGGATATTTCGCGCAGGTAGAAAGTAAAAACGCTGATATCATTTCCAACGCTGCTGGGTCAGTTGTTGAAGGCGATATTTTAGACCACGAAATAATACAAGAAAATTGGCTAAAACATGAACAAGGCGGAATCTCGATCGACGAGCCTATGGAGACAGTAAATCTAGGAAGCATGGAAAACCCTAAGAACCTCAAAATTGGGACTAGTTTGAATGCCGAGCAAAAACGTGAGATAACTGAGCTATTAACGGAATATGCATATGTGTTTGCCTGGTCGTATGGTGACATGCCAGGGATAGACCAGTCAATAGTAGTTCACAGGCTTCCCACAAGGGAAGATGTCAAACCTAAAAAACAAAAACTGAGAAGATTTAGGCCTGACATCTTACTGAAAATCAAAGAAGAAGTCAAGAAACTGCTAGAAGTAGGGTTCATTGAAGTATCCGACTACCCAGAGTGGGTAGCAAATGTAGTCCTTGTCATGAAAAAGAATGGAAAAGTACGTGCATGCGTAGACTTTCGGGACTTAAACCAAGCCACGCCAAAGGATAACTTCCCCCTACCTCACATTGATGTTCTAGTAGACAATACTGCGGGAAACCATCTCTTCTCATTCATGGACGGTTTCTCAGGATATAATCAAATAAAAATGGCTGAAGAAGATAAAACCAAAACGACTTTCATCACAACATGGGGAACTTTCTATTATAAAGTCATGCCTTTCGGTTTGAAGAACGCCGGGGCGACGTATCAGAGAGCCATGGTCGCTATACTTCACGATATGATGCATCGAGAGGTTGAAGTATATGTCGACGACATGATCGCCAAATCCAAAAAAGGAGAAAACCATATAGATATCCTGAGAAAATTGTTTAAATGACTGAGAAAGTTCCAGCTCAAGTTGAACCCAGAAAAATGTACTTTCGGGGTCACAACGGGGAAATTGTTAGGGTTTGTCATAAGCCAGGAAGCATTAAAATCGACCCTGACAAGGTAAAGTCCATATTAGAATTACCGTCCCCACGCTCCGTTAAAGAAGTAAGAAGCTTACTGGGAAGATTAAATTACATAGCTCGTTTTATCTCACAGCTCACCGACAAATGCCGGCCATTATTCCGTCTGTTGAAGAAGAACACCACAATAGAATGGGACGACGAATGCGAAGAGGCATTCGAAACAATCAAAGACTATCTTACAAAACCTCCGGTCTTGATAGTCCCGAAACAAGGAAAGCCCTTATTCTTATACCTCACTATACTCCCTGAATCCATGGAATGTGTGCTGGGGCAGAAAGATGACGAGGGAAGAGAGCGTTCCATATATTATCTGAGCAAGAAGTTCACAGATGGGGAATAGAGGTACTCAGAGGTGGAGAAGACGTGTTGTGCTTTAATCTGGGTCATGCATCGACTAAGGCAATACACCCTTTATTACCATATTGAACTGCTAACAAGACATGATCCCTTGAAATACTTGGCAGAGAAACCAGCCTTGATAGGGAGAATCTCTAAGTGGCAAATGCTCTTATCGAGTTTGACATCACATATGTAAATCAGAACTCGATGAAAGGGCAAGCTTTAGCCGACCAGTTGGCGGAACACCCTGTCGAGACAGATTCCCAAGAACTACAGGCCCAATTTCCGGATGAGAATATATTGTCAGTGGAAGATAGGCCGGTAGAAGACTTTGGGACAGAGCAGAACCCAAAATGGAAACTGTTTTTCGATGGAGCCGCTAATGTATTCGGTTGTGGGGTTGGGGCAGTATTGATATCCCGGACGGCACGCAATTCCCTGCAGCGACGAGACTTACATTTCCCTATACCAATAATATCGCAGAATATGAAGCATGTATTCTTGGCCTCAAAATGGCCTGTCAAATGGGAATCCGCGAATTAGAAGTATATGGGGATTCATCGCTCATCATATTACAGACAAGAGGGGAATACAAGACTAAAGACCCCAAACTAGTACCGTACCATCAACACTTGACAGAGCTAGTTGAAGAATTCAAGGCAATCACTTTCACATACATCCCGAGAACTCAGAATCAGTTCGCAGATGCCCTAGCCACACTAGCATCTATGATCCAGATAACAGGAGGAGTCGAAGTTCAACCGATGGAAATAGACATCGAAAGTCGGCCCGCCTACTGTTTAACAATTAAAAAGATACAAGATAACAAACCCTGGTATCACGATATCAAGACCTTTCTCCAAGAAGGTAAATACCCCGAAATGGCTAACAAGAATGACCAAAGAACACTAAGACGGTTAGCAAGCCATTTCCTATTAAGTGGGTCCATACTTTACAAGAGATCATCTGATACCACCCTGTTGAGATGTGTGGACAAAGACGAAGCATGCAAACAGATGAAAGAAGTACATGAAGGAGTATGTGGACCTCATATGAATGGCTACATGTTGGCCCGAAAAATCATGAGGTTAGGATATTATTGGTTGACTATGGAATCAGATTGCATAAAATATGTCAAACACTGTCATTTGTGTCAAGTTTATGCGAACCGGATCAATGCTCCACCCAACAAGCTACATTTTTTATCAGCACCATGGCCATTCTCCATGTGGGGAATCGACATAATTGGCCCTATCACTCCAACAGCATCCAACGGCCACAGATTTATACTGGTAGCGATCGATTACTTCACCAAGTGGGTAGAAGCTTCATCATACACCAATGTCACAAAAGGGGTAATAGTCCGCTTCTTAAAAAGGGACATAATCGCTCGATACGGAGTTCCTGAGTCCATCATCACCGACAACGGTACCAATCTTAACAACAAATCGATGACAGGTTTATGTCAACAATTCCACATAAACCACAGAAATTCAACTCCCTACCAACCTCAAATGAACGGGGCAGTAGAAGCAGCTAACAAAAATATTAAAAAGATCATCGAGAAAATGACAACAACTTACAAAGATTGGCATGAAATGTTACCATTTGCTCTCATGGCTTACAGGACTTCAATAAGAACATCTACAGGAGCTAGCCCTTACTCATTGGTATATGGTACAGAGGCAGTGCTACCGGTTGAAGTTGAGATACCATCATTCAGAATCCTGTCAGAAACTCAGTTAACCGAATCAGACTGGGTAAAGAAGAGACTTGATCAGCTGAATCTGATTGATGAAAGAAGACTTACTGCATTATGTCATGGCCAATGTTACCAACAAAGAATGGCCCGAGCATTTAATAAGAAGATGAGGCCTCGGTACTTTAAAGAGGGGGATCTGGTGTTAAGGAAGGTTCTCCCGAACGCGCAGGACTCCAGAGGAAAATTCACCCCAAACTATGAGGGTCCATATGTGGTAAAAAAGGTTCTGTCAGGAGGTGCTCTGATATTAACTCAGATGGATGGTCCCGAGTTGAGAGACCCCATTAACACAGATGCTGTAAAGATGTACTATCCTTAGGCAAGGGAATTGAAATTTTGCCAATGTTTATGAAAGCCAAGGTTCGATACAAATTTCGTTGAGTCGAGTTTTTACTTTTTACAAGCAAAGTTAATATCCCTGAATGGCCAATAATCCAAATCAATTCGCACCATAACAAATATCCTTAAACACATTACCCACCATTTCACCAATGAAAAAATAAACACTAAAATGATAATGAATCTTAATATGGTTTGTGATATAGTCCTATCTATTTTTGAGCATTAAAACTGAGCGCGTTATTATGGTAACATTACCGTCAAAAGAGCGCTGTGTATAAAGAAAGGGAGCACATCAAAATTGTCGACCCTGTGTCAAGATAAGAAGAAATGAAGCAGAAGCAAACCAGCTCGAAGGTTCGTTTGTTTGGTTGCTATCTACGATAAACTGGCAAGCATATTAAAATAAATAACTATCATATCATCACATCATTTAGTTCAGGCTGTAGAAAGCATATTCAAAAGCACAAAATGAGTCAGCCCATAGTGGGGCATTTGTCTAAACATTCCCCTTAATAGGGTAGTCAGCCCAAAAAGGGGCACTTCCCTAGATCTCTTCCAAGGTCAGTCTATAAAGGCACCTTTCTAGATATCATTTTCACATTAGGTTAGTCAGCCCATAGGGGGCACTTTCCTAAACTTTGTTCTCATGGTCAGCCCATAGGGGACACTTTTTGAGACAATTCAATCCTAGGTTAGTCAGCCCATAGGGGCACTTTTAAACAGTCATCCAGGTGTCAGCCCATAGGGGCACATTACTAATAACCTTGTTTAGGTTAGCCCATAGGGGGCACTTTTTAGACAAGTCCAATCCAGGTTAGTCAGCCCATAGGGGGCACTTTCCTAAAAACCTTGTTCTCATGGTCAGCCCATAGGGGGCACTTTTTGAGACAAGTCCAATCCAGGTTAGTCAGCCCATAGGGGCACTTTCCTAAAAACCTTGTCTCATGGTCAGCCCATAGGGGGCACTTTTTGAGACAAGTCTAATCCAGGTTAGTTAGCCCATAGGGGGCACTTTCCTAAAAACCTTGTCCTCATGGTCAGCCATAGGGGGCACTTTTTGAGGCAAATTCAATTCCAGGTTAGTCAGCCCATAGGAGGCACTTTCCTAAAACTTTGTCCTCATGGTCAGCCCATAGGGGGCACTTTTTGAGGCAAAGTTCAATTCCAGGTTAGTCAGCCCATAAGGGGCACTTTCCTAAAAACCTTGTTTTCATGGTTAGCTCATAGGGGGCACTTTTTGAGACAAGTTCAATTCCAGGTTAGTCAGCCCATAAGGGGCACTTTCCTAAAAACCTTGTTCTCATGGTTAGCCTATAGGGGGCACTTTTTGAGACAAGTTCAATTCTAGGTTAGTCAGCCCATAGGGGGCACTTTCCTAAAAATCTGTTCTCATGGTTAGCCATAGGGGGCACTTTTTGAGACAATCCCATCAAAGGTTAGTTAGCCCATAGAGGGCACTTTCCTAAAAATCTACCTCAAGGTTAGCCCATAGGGGGCATTTCCTTGAGGCATTCCACTCAAGGTTAGTCAGCCCATGAGGGGCACTTTCCTAAACTCTCCCGATTAGTCAGCTCTCGGGGCACTTTTCGGAAATATTCCTCCAAACAGTTACTAGTCTAACAAGACGCTTCTATTGACAGGTAGCCAGCTCATAAGGGCGCTTCCTTGAGTAAATTTTCTTTCCAAGGTTGCAAGTCTGATAAGACGCTTCCTATCATCATTTCTCATACATTCCTACACAATGATGGAGACATGTCCCATTGCCAATTAGTCAACCCATAAAGCACTTTTTGGGAAGGAACATCGTTCTAAATTGTTAGGACCATCTTAAATCGTGGGATTATTAGCTCATGGAGCATTTTCCTACCAAAAAACCTATTTAAGAGGCCAAAAATGGCGTCTTTTCTTTTTTGTCTTTGTAGTCAAGTTTTTCAAACTTTACTACAAAGAGGGGCAGCTGTAAACACCCCATTTTTGCCCTAGGAATCCACAATAATCAATAATAATCAATTTCCAATTTCAATTTTTTCCAATTTTTCCCTAATTTAGCATAAATAATTAAAAATATTCAAAAAATAAAAATAAATAGGAAAAAACATCAATTTTGAAAAATGATTTTAGAAATGGCAATAATGAATAATAAATAATTTTTACAAATTTTTGAAATTTCAAAAAATACAAAAAAATAAAAAAATCGCATTGCATATATGCAATTTGCGAATAAATGAAAATCAGGAAAATGGGCTAGCCCAGCTAGTCCGGACCATGGCTAAGGCGTGCGCAGGGGGGCTCGGTCACTGGTTCGAAACGTGGGGGAAGCAGTTTCCGCGTTTTGCGAATTTTTCATTTACCTAGGACACGTGGCAGCATCTGATTGGCTGGAGGAAGCGCACGCGCCGGGCGCGTGATCGTCTCCTACCTCGAGCCCGAGATCGCCGGCGGAAGAGGAAATTCGAATTTCGGCCGTTTCGATTCGGTTTTTTGCACAAATCCAACAGATCTTCAACAGAAATAAGATAAACATTATCTAATTGGAACTCAAATCGCAACAAATCGATGGATAGACACAAATCGGAGTTGGTTTTTTTTAACCGAAAATCCGATTAGCTTCGATCGGAGGAAATCCGAGCTTATCCAGCTCGGTTTCAAGTGCCTATAAATAGAGGAGGAGGTGAGGAAGCAGAGGACGAATCACAAGTGAGAGAAAGAGAGAGAAAGGAGCGAATCGGAGTACGCCGAAGAAGCTTGAAGCCGAAACCACCAACGGAGCTAGAGCCACCGCAAGGAGACGTTCTGGAGCAAACCACGCCACCATTGGATTCAGCAACCTCGGGAAGCTAGGATTCGACACCTCACCCGCTGCAAAAGGCCACCGGAACGCCGTGAACGAGCCTTCTCGCGCCGTGTCCAATCGACCCGACCCGACCCGATTCGACCCGACCCGCGCACCGACCCGGATCCAGGTAAGTCGGATTTTCCGGATTTTTTTTATTTAATTATTTTTTATTTATTTATTCTGAATTAATTAATTAATTAATTATTTGTTATTTAGTTATTTATTTATTATTTATTTTTGTTATGTTTTATTTTTAAATAGGAAAATGTAGAAATTAGATTTTTCTAGAATTTAATAATGTAGAAAAATAATAATAAATAGAGAAATAAAAAATAAAATAAAATAAATAATAGTAATAAAATATGAAAAATAATAAAAAACATTAGGAAAATAATAATAAAATTTTAGATGTCAAAATAGGATAGAACTAAAATCCAAAAATCACAAAAATTCCCAAAAATCCAAAAAATCACAAAAATTCCCAAAAATCACGAAAATCAACAAAAACTCCCAAAAATCACAAAAATCCCCAAAATTCTCAGAAATCACAAAAATAACAAAAAAATCATAAAAATAATAAAAAATTCAAAAATTATAAAAGAATCATAAACAAATGAGTTTTAGCACTTAGAAAAATCATTTTCCTTCAAATAAATCCAAAATTGATGTTTTTTCCCTAAAATCATTTTCAAAATAAAATCAAAGCTTAGGCTTAGAAGTTTTTTTTTAGAAAAAAAAATCCCAAAAATGATAAAAACACAAAACTAAAAGAGGTTTCATAAATTAAATTCACCAACACACTTAAAGTTTTCAGAAAAGCGAACTACGGCTTGTTTGATCCTGAGTAGCAGGTACGTAGGCACCCATTCGGGTCAACCCATAAAATGAAATAAAAAATCATTTTCTTAAAATAATTCAAAAACATAAAGTAACAGAAACACAATAAAAACACATTTCTAAAGAGGAACAATTTCAGGAGATTAGGTGGTAACCGTAAAGGTTTTAATAGGTTAGCCTCTGGACTTAGAAACTCTGGTTTTCCCTTTTCCTCTTTTCACAAAAACGAGAAGAGGAAATAACGACGACTAGTGGTCCAAATTAAGACTAATCCGCTCCTTTAGTCTTAATTCAATATTTCCCAACAACAGTTGGGTGGCGACTCCAAAAATCAAACGAAATTCCTAACTCAAGTCGAGGATCTATATTAGATGAGCATAGGGTCTAGTTTAGATCGAATTAGGAATGGGAATTCAAAAATTAGACTCGACACTAGTTATAGAATAAAAAAAATAAAAATAAAAATAAAATTATTGACTACAATGCAATTCATTGAACTAAAAAATATCTTTCCATATATCATCATACAAGTTCTCAAATTAAAGCTTTTGATCCTATTTTCTATTTTCCACTAATAAAAGTTTCCAAACATTTTTTTAATTTATTGTTTTTCTTTCTTTTCTATTGTCTGTAGTGAAAAAAGATATTGAATAAGCCTATCCTTGTAGGGATAGTTCTGAAACATTATTGAGTTATGATGCATTAGGCATTGCATTTGAACAAAAGATGGAATTGTCTCGATATTTGATCTTCCACATGAAAGAGGTTTTCCAATGAGTTTTAATTTATCTTTTTTTTTCTTTTTCTTTTTTGTGGGTAAGATTTCTTTGTGTTCTGTTTAATTTCTCTAGTAACATTTCCATTGCTCTATTAATATTATTGTTGTTACGTTATTTAACCTTTCACAATATATACACAAGTTGTTATTTTTAACTTTTATTTTCCAATGTTTATGTCACTCACTTTAATGTTCAATATTGTTCATCCTAATTATATTTTTTTTCTTAAATGTTCATAGGTTGAGACTCTTTAGTAACAATTGAGGTGGTGAACAAGACTACAGATGGTAGTGAGACTAAAAAGGATTGAAGATGGCAATGATACCAAAAATCATACCCTAAGAGATTGAAAGTGAGTTTTGAGAAGGAAATAAAAGGAAAATAAGAAAATCCAATTAAAAGAAAGGAAAAGAATTTGAAAGAAATTTGTAATGCCTTGAAACTCAGGCCGCACTATCGCTCGTCATGTGTTCTTATCTCATAAGAACACATTAAGGCTCTAAACCAACTCTAATACCTTTTTATTCTAAAATTTTCTATGTAAAGACATTCAATACATCCTACATCTTTAAAATCAATTTCATAAATCTATATTTAACATCTAACATAGTAGAAGTCTATAAAATTCCAATTACATGTTCTCTAGAAAACAAACCACTTTTTGTTCCAATCAAATAACAAATTCTTTTTAAGTTCTACTCTCCATAATAGTAGTGATAATCATCCTCTTCTTCCATTCCTAGTTCATTTACTCCTAGATTTCCTTTTATGTCATCAATACCCTCAATACTTGCATCTAAAAAAAAAATATTCCTTGAAGGGTGAGCTAATGCTCGGTATGTATAACACAAACACACACGCATAAACAAGCATAAACAGGTATCACATGCATTATGCAATACTTAAACACATGCATTGTTTCATGATACAAATTAAGTCCACAAGCAACAATAGGGTACTCATGACCCCCTTAACGCACTTAACACATTGGAACATGAATTAGTGAAGGGAATTGCCATTATAGGCCCCAAACCCATGATTCCTTAACCCTTAAACTTGGTAATGAGAGTTGCCACTATAGGCTTCACACCTATGTTCACTTAAGCCACTTATCTTGGTGATGGGAATTGACACTACTAGCCCCACACCCATGTCCACTTAAGCTACTTAATCTGAGTGATGAGAATTTCCACTATGAGCCCTACACCCATGTCCATTTAAACATTTAATCCAATATTTAACCCAAATCATTTTCAAGCATGACTCCACTAGGGACAATGCCATACAAAGATCATTGGGGTGCTCCTTAGGGATTTTCCACTACGGGACTTAGGTCGAGCTAAACACATATAGCATACACTTAAACACTTAGGTCAATTCATTCAATTAAATCAATTTCAATACATATACTACCTTAAACAAGCATAGAACAACATACAAGTTACACATATCTTGCGTCCTAGTCTTAAGCACTTATGGTCTTGGCCTTAAAGCTAATATGAAATCTATATAACATCAACAATTCCTTCTTAATACTAATATAAGATTAATATCATCTCTTAACTCTCTTAATCTTAATCATTTAATTTTTCTAAGGTCTCACTAGCTATCTAGGTTACGTAGAAATTAGCTTATTTAAAAGTTAAATAGATATATATGATTAAGTTATCTTTCTCTCAACACGGCCATGTTGGAGTCCGTGTAGCTCAACACAGGCTAATACATGATCGTATCAAAGGTCATGTATCTTTTGGTGAGTTTTGGGTTCAACATGGTTGGAACATGGCCATATAGATAAGCCGTGTATCTCTTGGTAAGCTTTGTATTCAACATGATTGAAACAACATCGTATAGATAGGCTGTATATCTTTCGATATGTTTAGGGTTCAATATGGTCGAAACACGATCGTGTACCTCATAGTAAATTCCCACGAACCCTAGTTTCTTTATTCTAACTCCTAAATTCGATTCTCTTTATTCTTAAGTTTAAATTAACCTTAAAACATGCAATATCTAATTAAATTACACAGATTAATTTATTTGCCTAAAAACCTTCCATAGATCGTATCCTTGATTGATAGATTTTTATACTCGTTTTGCCTTTTCCCAATTCCAAATTCTATTAGAACAAGGGTTGAAAACAATCATATCCTCAATTCCATGTGAATAATCACTAATTCGTTAATATTCTTACCTGATATAAATTGGATTTGAACCTTGTTGTCCTCCTCTCAATCACCTTCAGGTTTTCTCTAGAAAGTGTCTCCTCCTTTTCCCTTTTTTTCATTATGTTGTTACTGTGAGGGGTGAAAAAGAGGAGAGCTTGGTCAACGGTGTTTATACTCTAACTGTAAAAAGACCACTTTGCCTCTCAAGTTTTTATGAAATCCTAATAATGACTTTGGTTTTTACGTTATGATATATATAATTTTTTTTTCTTAAAAATTCATATATTAAATTCTCTCTCCCCCTTATAAGAACTTTCATCTTCGAAAGTACTTGATTTTGGTTTGATTAGTCCATTGCACTTTAACATAAGGGATTATTTTTCATCTTAGTACTTGCTCTTTGGTATCTGATCGGTCTCTCCATAGACGATAGGTTTGGCTGCACATTTAGTGGTTCCAAAGCTACTATCTGATTCGGGGTAAGTATATACTTCCTTATTATGGATACATAGAATACGTCATGTACTCCAGCTGAATTTAATGGAAGAGCTAACCTATAAGCCTTTGTACCTATTCTTTTCAAAATCTCAAATGGACTTATATACCTTAGGTTTAGCTTTCCTCAACCCAAATCTGATTACTCATTTTGTTAGAGAAATTCTCAATAAGACCTTATCTCCCACTTGGAATTCTAAAGGGCGTCTTCTCTTGTCTACATAGCTCTTTTATTAGGACTAAGCTGTTTGTATTCTCTACCTGATCAATTTCACCTTGTCTACTGCCTCTAGTACTAACTCTAGCCCCATCATTTGTCTTTCCCCCACTTTATCCCAGTGTAGTAGGGATTACACCTTCTTCCATAAAGAGCTTCATATTGAGTTACTTTGTAACTGTTATTATAGGCAAACTCCGCCAGAGGTATATTTTCATTTCAATTGCCTCTAAAATCTAATGCACATGTTCCAAGCAAATCTTCCAATATTTGTATAGTCTTTTCAGATTGACCATCCGTCTGAGGGTGGAATGCTGTGTTGAATTGCAGTTTGGTACCCAAAGCTTTATGTAAACTACTCTAGAATTTACTCACAAATCTTGTGTCTCTATTAGAAGTGATGGTCACTAGCATTTTATGCAATCTAACTATCTCTTATATGTATATCTGAGCTAGTTTCTCTAACTTGTATTCTACTTTGATAGGTATAAAATGAGTAGACTCGGTCAATTTGTCCATTATAACCTAAGTTGCATCTTGCTTCTCCTTGGTGTTCGGGAGGGCTGTAATAAAGTCAATTGTCGCATGCTTCCATTTCTACTCTGGTACTGGAAGAGGTTGTAATTCTCCAGCTAGTCTTTGATGTTCTATTGTGATTTGCTGGCATGTGAGACATCTAACTATATACTTAGTTTTCTCTCTTTTCAAATTTCTCTACCAATAACAATTCTTCAAGTCTCTGTACATTTTGATACTTTTAAGGTGCATTGTGTAGGCAGAGTAATGTGCCTCTTTCATTATCTTCCTCTTCAATTTTACATCCCTTGGCACATACAGTCCTGTTTTGTATTTTAAGGTCCTCTTTGCATTTACATTGAATTCTAGAGCCTTGCCTTGTTCCATTTTACTCTTGATCTCCTGGATATCTTTATCTTCTATCTGACCGGCTTTAATTATGTCCATTGTGGTTGGTTGTATTCTTATGGTAGCTATTTTTTCTCTCACTTCTTAAGTTAAAATTTCTAGTTCCAATTTGCACATGTCTTCTAATAACTCCTTCTATGAAGTGATGAGAGTGGCTACATTACCTTGTTTCTTTTTACTAAGGGCATCTGCCACCACATTAGCTTTTCCTAGATGGTATTGTATCTATAGGTCATAATCCTTGATTAATTATAACCATCTCCTCTATCTCATATTCAGTTCTTTTTATGTAAATATGTACTTCAAGCTTCTATGGTCTCTGAAGATTTTATACCTTTCTTTACACAAGTAATGCTTTAATCGCTTTAAAGCTAGTACTACAGTGCCAACTCTAAGTCTTGAGTTGGATAGTTCTTTTCATATGACTTCAATTAACAAGATACATAAGCTATTACTTGATCACCTTGCATCAACATACACCTTAGCCTTTGGATTGAAGCATCACTATACACTGTAAACTCTTCTCCACTTTTGAGCAAGGTCAAAACTGACATTGACACAAGTTTCTCTTTGTGCATTTGAAAGATGACTTCACATTTGCAATCCTACTAAAATCTCACATTTTTCTTTATGAGTCTAGTGAGAGGAGTTGCTATTTTGGAAAATCCCTTTATAAGTCTCTTGTAATAGCTCGTTAGACCTAGGAAGCTTTTTAACTCTATAGCTGTCTTTGATCTATGCCAGTCTATTACTGCTCTCACGTTTTCTAGGTCTACAGATATACCATATCTATTAACCAGATGACCTAAGAAGACTCCTTGTTTCAGCTAGAATTCACATTTACTAAATTTGGCATATAACTTTTCTTCTTGTAACCTACCCAATACCAGTCTCAAGTGCTCCTCATGCTCGTCAGTGCTGTTAGAGTATATCGGGATATCGTTTATAAAGATGATTACAAATTTATCTAGAAAATCCTTGAATACTCTATTCATTAAATCCATGAATGCAACTGGTGTATTCGTTAGTCCAAATAGCATCACCAAAAAATCATAGTGCCTATATTTAGTCTTAAATGCTGTTTTCTAAATGTCTTCTTCTTTAATTCTTAGTTGATGGTAGCCTGATCTCAGGTCTAATTTAGAGAACATCTAAGCTCCCTACAACTGGTCAAATAGGTCATCTATCAAGGGAAGAGGATATTTGTTCTTGATTGTGACCTTGTTTAACTCTCTATAGTTTATACAAAGTCTCATGCTTCCATTTTTCTTCTTAATAAACAAGACTGGTGCACCATAAGGAGAGACACCGAGTCTTATGAAACCCTTATCCTGTAACTCTTGTAACTGTTTCCTTAGTTCTTCTAATTCCACTAGTGCCATCCTATAGACTGGTATTGATATAGGTACTATACCCTATACTAAGTCAATGCTAAATTCTATCTCCCTAGCTAAGGGTAAACCAAGAAGGTTTTCTGGAAACACATCAAGAAACTTCCTCACTACCAATACCCCTTCCATCTTAACTTCTTCACTGGCTTTAACAGATATAGTTGCTAACACACTTTTTCCCCACATCTCATAAGTGGGCAATCTAATGGGTTTCTGCACTTCTAACTTATATTCAAAATATTCCTCCTCTAGTATATTAAACTACACCACCATGTTGTGACAGTCAATGGAAGCATGATATTTTGATAGCCAATTAACACCTATAATAATGTCAAATTTTATTATCTCTAATATTAGGAGGTCCGCTAGCATCATCCTACCATATATTTTTATTCCCACTTCTGGCATAATCTACTTATTCTTCCTCCTACTCCTAAGGAAGTACTAACAACCAGAAAGTCATTCATGTTTTCAACATTAATGCACATGCGCATACAAAATTATCAGACACACAGGATGTAGACGCACCCATATCAAAAAGTATATATGCATTACAAGAGTGTATTAGAAGCATACCTGTAATGTTGTCTATGTCAGGGATATCTTGGTGCTGCTACTGGTAAATGACAAACACCTTAGTAGGAACTCTTTGTCTAGGACCCCCTGCTTGTAGTCTACCTCCCTATCCTCCATTCGAGGTTTGGCTACTTGTTGAATTGGGCCTGCTTGATTTCTTATTTGTCTTTGAGGACAGTTAACTACCTTGTATCCCCTCTAATTGCACACGTGATAGAAAATTAGGGAGATTGACCTCTTTGTGCAATGCTTGCTGATGTGTCCAGTCTTCCCACAAGAGAAACATGCCCCCTTTGGCCATTTGCACTCTCTTAACTCATGAGGCTCATAGCATTTGGTACATTTAACATTTAGGCCTGTTGTAGGAAGTGCCAAAGGCACTTGTCTGATTTGTAGAGGAGGGGTTATAGCACTCTATGTTCTGCTTTGTAGTACATGATGTCTTTTACCCTTTATTGCCCCATGCCATTAGAGGTAAGCCTTTTCCCCAAAGTTATTATTGCTCTATGGCTTCTCTGTTCTTCAATAATCTTCTTGTTTTGCTCAAGGTACTTAGCCTTGTTAACCATTTCAGCATACGTATTTCAGCTAAAAGGCCTCTATCGCAAGTTGTAGGTCCAAGTCCAAGCCTCTTAGGAATCTCCTACCTCAGGACCTATTATGTTACACACATTTTTTGGAAGGAATTAGATTAGGCGGTTCAGCTCTGCCTCATATTCTTCAACTATTTAGTCCCCTTATTCGCAACTGTAATATGCATTCTCCATTCTGTCCTTGGAGCTACTAGGGAAGTATCTCTAATAAAAGAGCTCCTTAAATACAACTTAGTCCATGCATTCCCCTGTAAGTCTGGGAACCGAAGCCTACCATTTTGCTGTAGTTCCCTTCAGCATGAATGTAACATAATTTACCTTCTTATCTTCTAGTATCTGAAAGGCAGCAAATGTCTTCTCAATTTCCTATACCCAATCCTCAATTTTGATTGGGTCATCCACTTTGGAGTTAAATTCTTTAGCTACTTTAATGAACCTATAAAGTTGATGGGTTCATTGATATTCCTATGCTGTGAGACATTGGGAGCTTGGTGTTGTTGTGCCAATAGTCCCATCAGGTGGTTCATAGTATGTAGTAGCTGAACAGTCTCTTCAGCCATCCTACCTCTTTCCTTTTATGGCTGTGGATTCTAAACTTCCTCCTCATTAAGGTTGTCACGTCTAGCACTCCTTCCAGCTCGTGATCCAGTGATTCATCTTGGAGGCATTCTAGTTAAAAAGAGATAACCAGATCAACTTAATTTATCATCAATCAATGTTAGTGTCATAGTGTAGGTATTTACACATATACCACTATATATAAGGTCTACTCACATATATAACTTAAAGGTTAAAAGAAGGCAAATAAAATAACAATACAAGAAAATAATTAAATAGATAAGTGAACATCCCATATTTTTTCCACTCTCTTTATGTCTCACTATCATACAAATTAAATACTTAATTTCTTTAAAGGTCATATCTTATGCTCTACTATTTGAAACTTATGTTTATTAATCATCACTTAGTTCTAAGGATCATTACGTAAGCTCTTCAGAATCAACAACCTATGCTTTAGAGATCAAAACTTAAGTCCTAAGGATCATCAACCTATCATCTAAAGATTCAAACTTAAGCCCTTAAAGATCATAAATCTAAAGCTTTGATACCAACTTAGTAATGCCTTGAAACGTAGGCCGTGCTACTGCTCGCCATCTATCTTTATCTCATAATAACACGTTAAGGTTTTAGACTAACTCTAATACCTTTTTATTCTAAAATTTCTTGTGTAAAGACTTTTAATAAATCCCACAACTTCAAAATCAATTCATAAATCTATATTCAACATCTAACATAACGAAAGTTTAAAAAATTCCAATTATATGTTCTCCAGAAAACAAACCACTTTTTGTTCCAATCAAATAACAAAGTCATTATAAACTTTACTCTCCATAATAGTAGTAATAATCATCATCTTCTTTCCTTCCTAGTTCACTCACTCGTAGATTTCCTTCTATGTCATCGGCACCCTCAATATTTGTATCTAACAAAAAAAAAATTTCTCAAAGGGTAAGTTAATGCCCAGTACGTATAACACAAACATATACGCATGAATAAATATGAATAGGTATCACATGCATTATGCAGTAGTTAAACATAGGCACTATTTCATGATACAAATTATGTCTATAAGCAATAACAAGGTACTCATGACTCCCTTAGTGCACTTAACACACTGGAACATGAATTGGTGATGGGAATTGCCACTACAGGCCCCACACCCATGATTCCTTTACCCTTAAACTTGGTAATAGGAACTGTCACTACGGGCTTTATACCTATGTTCACTTAAGCCACTTAATCTTGGTGATGGGAATTGCCATTATGAGCCTCACACTCATGTCCACTTAAGTCACTTAATCTTAGTGATGAGAACTGCCACTATGAGCCCTACACTTATGTCTACTTAAACACTTAATCCAACATTTAACCAAGATCATTTCTAAGCACGACTCCAGTAGGGACAACGTCTCATAAGGATCATTAAAGTGCTGCTTAGGAATCTGCCACTACGAGCTCTTAAGTTGAGCCAAACACATACAACATACACTTAAACACTTAGGTCAATTCATTTAATTAAATCAATTTTAATACATATATTATCTTAAACAAGCATAAAACAACACATAAGTTACACGTACCTTGAGTCATAGTCTTAAGCACTTCTAATCTTAGCCTTAAAGTAATATGAAATCTGTACAACACTGACAATTCCTTCTTAGTACTAATATAAGATTAATATTATCTCTTAACTCTCTTAATCTTAATCATTTAATTTTTCTAAGGTCTTACTAGCTATCTAGGTTTTGTGGAAGTTAGCTTATTTAGAATTTAAATTATGTAATTAAGTTATCTTTCTCTCAGCACAACCATGTTGGAGGACATGTATCTTTCAGTGAGTTTTGGGTTCAACACAGTTGGAACATGGCCATGTAGATAGGTCGTATATCTTTCGGTAAGCTTTGTATTTAATACGGTCGAAAAATGGCTATGTAGACAGGCCATGTATCTCTTGGTATGTTTAGGATTCAATATGATCGAAACACGGCCGTGTTGGGAAGCCATGTACCTCTCGGTAAATTCTTATAAACCCTAATTTCTTTATTCCACCTCCTCCTAAATTCGATTCTCTTTATTCCTAGGTTTAACTTAACCCTAAAACATGTAATATCTAATTAAATTACACAGATTAATTTATTTACCTCAAAAACTTCCACAGATCATATCATTGATTGATGGACTTCCATGCCTGTTTTGCCTATTTCCAATTCCAAATTCTATTAGAACAAGGATTGAAAACAATTATATCCTCAATTCCATGTGAATAATCACTAATCTGTTAATATTCTTACCTAATATAAATCAGATTCGAACCTTGTTGTCCTCCTCTTAATCACCTTCAGGTTTTCTTTAGAGAGTGTCTCCTCCTTTTCCTTTTTTTAACTATGTTGTTACTGTGACGGGTGAAAAAAAGGAGAGTTAGGTCAACATAGAGTATTTTTACTCTAACCGTAAAAAGAGCCCTTTGCCTCTCAAGTTTTTATGAAATCCCAATCATAACCTTATTTTTTATGTTATGATATATATAAAAAAGTTTTCTTAAAATCTTATATATTAAATTCCCCCCCTCCCCTTATAAAAACTTTCATCTTCAAAAGTACTTGATTCTAGAAGAGTTCTGGATACTTCTTCCTCATTTCTACTTCTAGTTCCTACGTTGCTTCCATTTTAGTTTGGTTAGTTCATTGTACTTTAACATAAAGGATTGTTTTCCGTCTTAGTACTTGCTCCTTAGTATCCACAATTCTGATCGGTCTCTCTACAGATGACAGGTTTGGCTACACATTTAGTGGTTCTAAAGCTACTATCTAATCTGATTCGGGTATATACTTCCTTAGCATGGATACATGGAATATGTCATGTACTCTAGCCAAATTTGGTGGAAGAGTTAACCAATAAGCCACTATACTTATTCTTTCCAAGATCTTAAACAATCCTATATACCTTAGGTTTAGCTTTCCTTTCAACTAAAATATGATTAATCCTTTTGTTAGAGAAATTCTCAATAAGACCTTGTCTCCCACTTGGAATTCTAAAGGGAATCTTCTCTTGTCTACATAGCTCTTTTGTCGAGACTAGGCTATTTGTATTTTCTGCCTGATTAGTTTCATCTTGTTTACTGCCTCTTGTACTAACTGTAGCCCTATCATTTGTCTTTCTCCCACTTCATCTCAACGTAGTGGGGATCTACACCTTCTTCCATAAAGAGCTTCGTATGGAGCCATTTGGATGGTTTCCTAGTAACTGTTATTATAGGCAAACTCCACCAGAGGTGTTCATTTCAGTTACCTCCAAAATTCAGTGCACTTGCTTTGAGCAATTCTTCTAGTTTTGTATAGTCCTTTTAGATTGACCATCCGTTTAAGGGTGGAACGTTGTGTTGAATTGCAGTTTGGTGCTTAAAGCTTTATGTAAGCTGCTCTAAAATTTACTCACAAATCTTGTGTCTCTATTAGAAGTGATGGTCACTAGCACTCCGTGCAGTCTGACTATCTCATGTATGTATATCTGAGCTACTTTCTCCAACTTGTATCCTACTCTGGTAGTTTTAAAATGAGCAGACTTGGTCAATTTGTCCACTATAACCTAAACCGCATCCTTCTTCTCCCTAGTGTTCGGGAGGGTTGTAACAAAGTCCATTATCTCATGCTCCCATTTCCACTTTGGTATTGGAAGAGGCTGTAATTCTCTAGCTAGTCTCTAATGTTTTATTTTGATTTGCTGGCATGTGTGGCATTTGGTTACATACTCAACTATCTCTCTTTCCGTACTTCTCCACTAATAACAATTCTTCAAGTCCCTGTATGTTTTTGGTACTTCTAGGGTGTATTGTGTGGGTAGAGTAATGCGCCTCTTTTATTATCTCCTTGTCAATTTTGCATCCTTTGCCACACATAGTCTCATTTTATATTTTAAGGTCTCTATTACATTCAAATTGAATTTTGGCGCCTTGCCTTATTCCATTTTGCTCTTGATCTCTTGGATATCTTTATCTTTATCTTTTATCTCACCAGCGTTAATTATGTCCATTATGGTTGATTGTATCCTTAAGGTAGCCATTTTTGCTCCCACTTCTTATGTTAAAATTCTAATTCCAATTTACACATGTCATTTAATAACTCCTTCTACGAAGTGATGAGAAAGCTACATTACCCTATTTCTTTCTACTAAGGGCATTTGCCACCACATTAGTTTTTCTTGGATGGTATTGTATCTCCAGGTTGTAATCCTTTATTAACTCCAACCATCTCCTTTATCTTATATTTAGCTCTTTCTTTGTAAATATGTACTTTAAGCTTTTGTGGTTAGTGAATATTTTGGACCTTTCTCCATATAAGTAATGCCTCCATCGCTTTAAAGCTAGTACCATAATTGCCCACTCTAAGTCATGAGTTGGGTAGTTCTTTTCATATGACTTCAGTTGGCGAGATGCATAAGCTATTACTTGACTACCTTGCATTAACACATACCCTAACTCTTGGACTGAGGCATCACTATACACTGTAAACTCTTCTCCACTCTTGGGCAAGGTCAAAATTGGCGCTAACATAAGTTTCTCATTGAGCATATGAAAGTTGACTTCACATCTGCCATCCCACTCAAATCTCACATTCTTCTTTGTGTGTCTGGTGAGAAGAGTTGCTATTTTGGAAAATCCCTCTACAAATCTCCTATAGTAGCCTGCTAGGCCCATGAAGCTTCTTACCATTATAACTATGTTCGGTTTGTGCTAGCCCACTACTACTCTCACCTTTTCTAGGTCCATAGGTATCTCGTATCTATTAACCACATGACTCAAGAAAATTACTTGTTCTAGCTAGAATTCACATTTACTAAATTTGGCATACAACTTTTCTTCTTGTAACCTACCTAATACTAGTCTCAAATGCTCTTCAATGCTTTTAGAGTATATCAGGATATTGTCTATAAAGACGATTACAAATTTATCCAGAAAATCCCTGAATACCTTATTCATTAAATCCATGAATGCAGTTGGTGCATTTGTTAGTCCAAAGGGCATTACCAGAAACTTATAGTGCCCATATTTAGTCTTGAATACTATTTTCTGAATGACTTCTTGTTTAATTCTTACTTGATGGTAGCATGATCTCAAGTCTACTTTGGAGAACACCTAAGCTCCCTGCAACTAGTCAAACATGTCATCTATCTTGAGAAGAGGATATTTGTTCTCGATTGTAACCTTATTTAACTCTCTATAGTCTAGATAAAGTCTCATGCTTCCATCTTTCTTCTTCACAAATAGAACTAGTGCACCTTATGGAGAGACACTGGGTCTTATGAAACCTTATCTTGTAACTCCTATAACTGTTTCCTTAGTTCTTCCAAATCTACTAGTGCCATCTTGTAAACTGGTTTTGATATGGTTACCGTACCCTATACCAAGTCAATGTTAAATTCTATCTCCTTGGTTGGGGGTAAATCAGGAAAGTCTTTTGGAAACATGTCCTGAAACTCCCTCACCACTGAAACCCCTTCCATCTTAGCTTCTTCATTGGCTTCAACAGATATAGTTACCTGCACACTTTTTCCCCACATCTCATAAGTGGGCAATCCAGTGGGTTTCTGCATTTCTGACTTATATTCAAAATATTCCTCCTCTAGTATATTAAACTACACCACCATGTTGTGACAGTCAATGGTGGCATGATATTTTGGTAGCGAGTTGACACTCAGAATAATGTCAAATTCTATCATCTCCAATATTAGGAGGTCTGCTGGCATTAGCTTACCATGTATTTCTATTCTCACTCCTTTACATAATCTACTTGTTCTTCCTTGTACTCCTAAGGGAGTACTAACAGCTAGAAATTCATCCATGTTTTCAACATTCAATGCACATTACATACAAAATTCTCAGACACAAAAAATACAGATGCACCAGTATCAAAAAATTCATATACATTGCAGCAGTGTAATGGAAGCATACCTGCAATGTTGTCTATGTTAGGGATGTCCTAGTGCTGCTATTGGTGAATGGTAAACACCCTAGTAGGAACTCTTTGTCTGGGACCCCCTGCATGTGGTCTACCTCCCTGTCCTCTCATTGGAGGTTTAGTTGTTTGTTGAACTAGGCCCACTTGATTTCTTATTTGTCCTTAAGGACAATTGACTACCTTGTGTCCCCTCTGATCGCATACATGATAGAAAATTAACGGGACTGACCTCTCTGTGCAATGCCTACTAATGTGTCCAGTCTTCCCACAAGAGAAACATGCCCCCTTTAGTTATTTGCACCCACTCAACTTATGAGGCCCATAGCATGTGGTACATTTAACATTTGGGCTTGCTATAGGGAGTGCTAAAGGCGCTTGTTTGATTTGTAGAGGAGAGGCTTCAGCACTCTGTGTTTTGCTTTGCAGCACACGATGTCTTTTACCCTTGTTTTGCCCCATTCCACTAGAGGCAAGCCTTTTTCCCAAAGCTATTGCTGCTCTACAGCTCCTTTGTTTTTCAATAATCTTCTTGTTCTGCTCTAGGTACTTAGCCTTGTCAACCATTTCAACATATGTATTTAGTTGAAAGCCCCCCACTGCAAGTTGTAGGTCCAAGTCTAAGCCTCTTAAGAATCTCTTATCTTGGGACCTATTATCGTTATGTACATTTTCAAGAAGGAATTGGATGAGGCGATTCAGCTCTGCCTCATATTCTTCAACTGTCTGGTCCCCTTGTTCACAATTGTAATATTCATTGTCCATTCTATCGCTGGAGCTATTGAGGAAGTATCTTTGATAAAACAGCTCCTTAAATATAGCCCAGTTCATGCATTCTCCTACAAGTCTAGGAATCGAGGCCTACTATTTTGCTGCAGTTTCCTTCAGCATGAATGCAGCATAATTTACCTTCCTATATTCTGGTATTTGGAAGGCAACAAAGGTTTTCTCAATTTCTTATACCCAATCCTCAGCTTCGATTGGATCATCCACTTTGGGGTTAAATTCTTTAGCTACTCTAATGAACCTATCAAAGCTGATGGGTTCATTGACATTCCTGTACTGTGGGACATTAGGAGTTTGGTGTTGTTGTGCCAATAGTCCCAATAGGTGGTTCACAGTATGTAGCAGCTAAACAGTCTCTTTAGACATCTAACCTCTGTTGATGACTGTAATCACACAAATTTAAAAATCCCTTTTCTATGACTCTTTGTTACGATCAAATAGGCAAGTGCACCTATCGATTGTAATAGTATAGAATTGTGTTCGGGTATCGTATCCTCAGGGATCAGCAAGTACCAATAATAACTCTAAGCAGACTATCTAACCGCACAAATTTGAGAGGTTTAGTTTAAATTAAAAAACACTTAACAAAACCTATAGCAATTAAAAATAACACAATAACTTAATTACTAAATCCAATAATTAAGAACATACCCTACCCTTACTACTCCTCTAATTATCATGTAACTTTACCCTTTTTATAAATCAGATAACGAGCAATGGTTAACTCTGAACTGTAGAGTATCTACCCTTTTTATAAATCAGATAACGAGCAATGGTTAACTTTAAACCGAGGAGTATCTAACACTAAGCTAATGTTCTTCCCAGATTCATTGGCTCTTGACCCTAATAGCATTGATAAAGATTCCTCTTTTATCAAAATTAATTAGAATTGCATTAACACTCTTGAACCCTCAATTAGGTCGAATTATCTAATTCAATATAATACGGAAAATTTATGTTCTCTATCCTTAGATTACATACAAATTCCTTTATTCATGCATGATCTATTCAAACAAGAGATTTTCCAATCAACTTCTGAGAAATCAATGCAAACTCAATGCTGGCCATACATCAAATTAGCAACACTACATGAACAACATGAATAAATTCAGAGAATTCCACTATTCATTAACTATGCAATCAATCCCATGTTACATGACAATTAGAATTCGTAAGGTCCGGGTATGAAATAAATTAGCCACTCATGATTTTCAAGATACAACTCAGTGAAGATGAAAAACTCGTATGCATAAACACTTCAGAAGATAAGGATGAATCCGTTGATGTTGCTTTTCCCTTAGGTAAGCTTTCCCCTTCTCCTCCTCTTCTTTCTTTTCTTGTTTTTCTATCTGCTTCAGGTGTCTTTCTAAATTTTTCTTATTCTAGAAGAAAATGAGAATATATATAAGCATGGAAGCCTAAAAATCTCCTGTAACGGCTGACTTTTTCAAGCACACGGTCTCGACACATGGCTTATACACGGTTGTGCCTTTGAGTAGTGTCTGTAAAACCATGCAAATAACACACGGCCGTGTCTCAGACCGTGTACTCAACCGTGTATGCTTCTGTGGATGTTCTAAGCTCAACACACGACCGTGCCTTAAAATGTGTACTCAACTGTGTATACTTCTGTGGATGTTCCAAGCTCAACACACGGCCGTGCCTTAAAACGTGTACTCAACCGTGTATGCTTCTATGGTGTTCTAAGCTCAAAACACGACCGTGCCTTCAACTGTGTACTCAACCGTGTGTGCTTTTGTGGACGTGTTTCCTTGACACACGGCCGTGCTCTTCCCCTGTTCCTTCCAAAAAGCATTTTTCTTCGTGTTTTCTTATTCGATCTCAATCCAAGTCGATATCTCCTCTCAAAATAGTGGTTCTCAGTCCTGAAACTAAAAATAACATCAATTTACTATCAAAACTCTTCAAAATAACGCCAATTTATTACATACACCACTAGAATTCATCAGAAATACAAGTGTTAATTTGTATTTATCAAACTCCCCCACACTTAAGCGTTTCCTTGTCCTCAAGCAGAATAAAGCCAAATAAAAACCAAGGACAAGATGTTCATTAACTCAACAATCAAGAATTTCTTTTCGCATCATTGATTCTCATGATCTACTTGCAATCTCTACTCAATCCTACCATTAGTTGTTTACAAAATACAAATACCAGAATTCTCAAGACTAATCCAAGTGACTTAAACTAGTACTCTCATCATTTAAACATAAATTCCTAAAAGTGAAACCGAACCAAAGATCAATACCAGTAAAGTAGAGTATACTTCCCTCTTAACCATTCCTATAAGTAATGCAATAAAGAGTAAAGGCACATTGTATCTACTTATCTCATGGATTTCCCTTTTCTTTAATCCTTTTAAACAAGATTGGGAGATTTTCCATTAAGTACCTTACTTAGTTAACTGACTCATGTAGCGAACTTTCAATCGATAATCTCGAGCTCATCACTCAAGTTAACAGACGTTATCCCTTCAGTGTAGAGGGCGTCCCTCGGATTTACTTGTTCAAGTTAAGTCCACTATCTATTTTCTTTAACCTTTCAACTGAAATGGTTTCCTTGGTCAGTAAGTCCCAGACCAGACGATCTTAGGCTACTGGGTTTTAAGATACCCCTTCAAACCTCTACCATCTCAATTAATTAATTTCAATTATAGCTCAATTAAGTTTAGTTTTCTCGGACTTTTCTCACTACCCTTATAGTGAGCTTTCAGCCATTGATCCTGAGTTCGTCACCCAAGTCAATAGATGTTATTCCCTCAAAAGGGCACCCCTCAGGCTTAATTACTCGAGTGTATGAGGCCCAACTGAACTTTTTTTTTTTTTAAGTTCTCAGTTTCTATAATTGCAAAAAGGGATCACCAAGCTACAAGTATCATCTACTCCTTTACTCAGAATTACAAAACTCACATTAATAGCAAAAGAAAAAGCATACTAAACTTACTAGTGACCTTGATCCACTCCCAATTCTTGTATTAATGCTTAAATAACAAGTAATTCTCTTCCCTTGGATTTTAACTTGTAATTCTAGCAAAGTAGTTATAAAACAAGATAAAAGAGTAAAAATTTTCAAAATTCCCAAGAATTTTTATCTCAGTAAATCATATAACTAAATCTCAGCAATTATTGATTATTAGTAATTCATTAAATACATCTTAAGTGAGGAAACTTTTGAATTTTTTTTTTTCATTAACACTTATATTTCATATAACTTCCTTTACTCAGATCCCTCCCCCACACTTAGTGTTAGACATTGTTCCCAATGTCTACATTGAACTACATAATAAGGAAGGAAAAATGGGAATAAAGGTGAAAGAGAACAGGACTCCCCTGGATCAAAATCAGAATTACGCTTCCATTTCCACTTTTCAGAAGTGACTCAAATCATTAACATTCATGCGCACCGACCATGATTCCTTGAGAAGTACACCAAACATGTGAAACTAAAGTCATGTACTCCACCAATCTAACAAAATCTTTGCAATGAAAAATCAAAAACCAAAAGAAAAAGATAAAAGCATAAAGAAAGAACAATAAAAGCATACAGAAATATCATCCATCCCCATTTAAATACAAAGTTTTGGCAAAAACAAAATATAATTGAAATTCCACATAAGGGGTTCAAATAGTTTAGTCCCAACAATTATCCTTTAGTCCTCATCCCCATTGTCCGAGTCATCTCGATATCCGCCTTTTTCCCGTCGAAGAGAAGAACCTAAGGCTCGTGTACGTGGATCGACCCAGACGTCCTCATAGCTAGAACAACTGCAAGATGCGAAGTCTATCCCAAGCATCTCACCTAGCTTGATAAAACGGTTCTGAAGGAACCGTTTTAACCTGTTCTGCTTCTTCATCATCTTCTGTTGCTCTTCCTGCAGAGACTGAACCTTAGTAGATAATTCCTGAAGAAGCTCAGCCGATGACCTCCTTGCTCTTGGTTCCTGAGGTTCATCCTCTCGAATCTTAGCCTCCTCTTGCCCCTCAGGAATGGCATCTCCTTCTAATTCAGCTTCCTCATCTCGCTGTAGAACCCTATGCCCCCAGTTGATAATAGGCCCATCCGTTAAGCGCACTGACTGTCCCACACAGTCACCGAGTTCCCGAACGGGAAATAACTCTAGGTTCTTCAAAATGCGCGTTATCTATGCTCCTATGAAGACACCTAGACTCTTAGCCTCAGATTAGCGAAGTATGCAAAATGCAGCAAATACCCTACATTTACCTTGGTGTGAGAATTCATGCTCTATAACTGAAACACATCGCGGGCGTTCACCACACCCCCAGAATCCGTGTGGCCCGTGGTGGAGCAAGCAAAAATGTAGTGCAGTACCCGATAAGACAACTGACTAAAGGAAGATCCCTTCGTAGCAGAAGCATTATATGATAGTTTACCCAACCTGCTCCAATAATCGCTGGGTCGAAATCCTCGAGGAAATGACACAGGGAGTTGGCAGAATTCTTGGCTCTGGAGGAAAGGAGGATCATAATGATCCATTGCCGCAATGAAGTCCGTTATAGAATATCGCCAATAATCTCCCATGGCAAAAAATTCTACCTCGTTGTCCAACCCTGCGCTAATGCCTTCTCAGATAGTAAAAGTAGAGATAAAAGTGAGTGTGATCTCCTTATAAATCTTCTCCTCAATAGCAAGAAGATTCTGCCAGGCTTGATCTTGAAGAAGATTCTCACATGCACCCCTAATACCAAAATGTTATAATACTTCCCAATCAATTACGACGTTGGGTCGAATAATTTTCGAGTTTTTGAACTTTTCATAAATGGGTTTGTGCTCTTGTCTCATGCTAACCGAATAACGAGATGCTCCCCTACTACTAATTGCTTCGTCTGATCTTTTTCTCTTTTGTGCTACTGTCTTCGTGCGAGTCATCAACTAGAAAATAGAGAAAATGCTCATAACTTCCATTACAACTTATTACATCTATCACACAATAAGTTGTAATAATGATGAGGAATGGCAATGCATGAGGGAGTACGGACTAAAATCAGAGAAAGAAGAGTAAAAAGAATCCAATAATTAAACACACGCCCGTGTATTGTGACATGCACGGGCGTGTCTTTCACGGAAACGCTTCCCTCCACCGTTCAAAACTACACACCCAAGGAAACGGCCGTGTAAAACCCATTTTGCACAAAATCATTGATAATAAGCTAATAACCACCCACCATGTAACCTAATAACAACCTAGGTTCCACAAAAAATTCGCAAAATGAGAATACAAAACCTAGGTTTTAGGGTAAACATGGAAATTGTGCAAAATACGTCTTGAATCCTAGTATAAATAAGTAAAAACATGAGAAAAGATCAATACTAGGAAAGAATCGACTGAAAGATGCAAAATCCCCTTGAGAAAACTCAAATTACTCTCGAAATCATGCATGAAATGCTGTGTAATCCGAAAAACTTAAACGAATGGAGGAAAAATTGCATATTGAAGAAGAATCGAGGGAGAAATCTTACCTTTACCACCTGAAATGGATTTTAGAATGTATGAAATAGAGGATGGAGAAGGAGTGAATTGATATGGAGAGGATAGTTGAAAATGAAAGTAAAAAAGATAAAATTTTGAAGGGTTTCGAAATAAAAGAACCGGCTGTGCTAGAAAGGCACGGTCTGAAACACGGCAATATACACGGCCGTGTGTCCGTGTTTTTTAACTCAGATACACGGTTAACTACACGGGCACGTGTTCACCTGTATGGTTTCTCCCAAACACACACCCATGGTACACGGCCGTGTGTCCGTGTTTTTTTTTTTTTTAACTGAGATACACGGTTAACTACACAGGCGTGTGTTCGCCCGTATGGTTTCTCCCAGACACACACCCATGGTACATGACCGTGTGTCATGGACGTGTATCATTCTGTGGATTTTTTTTTTTACACGGTCGTGTATTGCCATGAAACTTGTAAAATGTTCAACTTACCTCCTTTTTTCATACCTCACTCTTCCTTTATGCATTAGATCCGCAAAAGACGGAATTTCCTGCCTAGTTAATGCCAAAAATAATAGAGAATAATTGAATGGATTAAAGAAAGAAAAACTTTACCTAAAGAAATGCATGGGTTGCCTCCCATCAAGTGCTTTTGGTTAACGTCGTTTGCTCGACGGAATGAAATTGCACCTGATTAATTCACAAGAGGGTGGAGTTAAACTCCTCTTGGCCCTTTTTTTCTCCTTGATTCCCAAAATATAGCTTTAATCATTGCCCATTTACCTTGAAGGTATGTCCACTCGGGTGTTCCAATTCCACTGCTCCATGAGGGGAGATTTTTATCACCTTAAACGGCCTGGACCACTTCAATCTCAACTTACCTGGGAAAAGCTTCAGTCACGAATTGAATAAGAGAACATGATCTCCCTCATGGAATTGTATCGGATGATGAATCCGCATGTCATGATACCTCTTCATCCTCTCCTTATAAACTCGCATGTTGTCATAAGTCATTGCTCGCCATTCATCGAGTTCATTCAGCTGAAACTTTCTCTTCTTACCAGCGGCCTCTAAGTCCATGTTAAGAGTACGCAAAGCCTAGAAAGCTCTATGTTCTAACTCCACTGGAAAATGGCAAGCTTTCCCAAATACTAGTCGGTATGGGGTGGTACCTAAAAGAGTTTTGAAAGCTGTCCTATAGGCCCACAACGCATCGTCCAGTTTTTCCGACCAATCCCTTCGGTGATGCTCCACTATCTTCTCTAGAATCCTTTTTAGCTCATGGTTAGAAACTTCTACTTGACCACTTGTCTGTGGGTGATAGGGAGTTGCTAATCTATGGGTGACCCCATATTACTTTAGCACCTTCTCCAATTGTACATTACAGAAATGTGTTCCCCTATCACTAATCAAAGCCCGTGGTGTTCCAAACCTAGAAAAAAGTTTCTTCAAAAATTTTACCACTACTCTGGCATCATTGGTGGGCAAAGGTTGGGCTTCTACCCATTTAGACACATAATCCACCGCGACGAGTATATACTTGTTCTCGAAAGAATTGGGGAAAGGTCCCATGAAATCAATCCCCCACACATCAAAGACCTCACACTCCAATATGAAATTTTGGGGCATTTCATCACGTTTTGACATACTCCCCACTCGTTGGCATCTGTCACAAGTCTTCACAAAATTAAAGGAATCCTTGAATATAGTTGGCCAATAAAACCCTGATTCCAAAATCTTGTGGGCTGTCCGATTCACACTATAATGACCGCCAGTTGGCTCGGTGTGACAGTGCTTTAAAATCTCCTGCCCTCTTGCTCGGATACACATTGTCTAATCACTTGATCTGCACAGACACGGAACAAGAATGGTTCCTCCCAATAATAGTGCTTTAACTCAGCAAAGAAACGCTTCTTTTGCTGAGAAGTTTTGTCACTAGGGAGTACTTTACAGACAAGGTAATTTGCAAAATCAGCAAACCAAGGTTCCGAGGTGTTACTTACCTTATTAATCTGATAGAGTCCTTCATCTAGAAAAGTATCATCAATATCCTCTTCATTCAACTTCTCCAATTTCGGGTTCTCCAATCGAGATAGATGATTAGCACTAGGTTTTCAGCTCCCTTTTTGTCCCGAATCTCCAAATCGATTTCTTGTAGAAGCAAGATCCACCAAATGAGTCGCGGTTTCGCATCTATCTTGGATAATAAGTACTTGAGAGCTAGATGGTCAGTGTAAACAATTACCCTAGATAAAATTAAATAAGACCAAAACTTGTCAAAAGAAAAAATTACAGCAAGAAGTTCCTTTTCGGTCGTAATGTAGTTCTCTTGGGCACTGTGAGGGTCTTACTAGCATAGTAAATAGGCTGAAAATGCTTATCCCTCCTTTGTCCCAAAACTGCTCCAACAGCGAAATCACTTGCATCACACATTAATTCGAAAGGAAGATTCTAATCAGGAGCCACCATGATAGGTGCTTAGGTTAACTTTTTCTTAAGTGGATTAAACGCTTGAAGGCATTCACTGGTGAATTCATAAGGCATGTCCTTTTCTAATAGCCGTGTTAGAGGATGAGCTATTTTAGAGAAATCTTTAATGAACCTTCTATAGAAACCGGAATGCCCAAGGAAACTCCGAATAGCTCTAATTGAAGAAGGTGGTGGAAGTTTTGCAATTGTATTCACCTTTGCACTATCCACTTTGATTCCTCTATGAGAGATTTTATGCCCTAGAACAATGCCCTCCTTCACCATGAAGTGACATTTCTCCCAACTTAAAACCATATTTGTCTCTTCACATCGAATCAAAACTTTTTCCAAGTTAATGAGACAATCAACAAAAGAATCACCAAATACGGAGAAATCGTCCATAAACACCTCCATAATGTCTTCCACTAAGTCTTCAAAGATGGTTACCATACACCGTTGCAAAGTCGCTGGTGCATTGCATAGCCCGAAAAGCATACGCCTGTATGCGAAAGTACCATAAGGACAAGTGAACGTGGTCTTTTCCTGATCCTCCGGAGTAATTGGAATTTGGAAATACCCTAACATTCCATCTAAAAAACAGTAATATAGATGTCCTGCCAACCTCTCCAGCATCTGATCCAAAAAAGGAAGAGGGAAATAATCCTTGCGAGTTGCCTCATTCAATCTTCTATAATCTATGTACACTCGCCATCCTGTTACAGTTCTCATGGGTATGAGTTCATTTCTTTCATTGGGCACCACAGTCATTCCTCCTTTTTTTGGTACCACTTGTACAGGTCTGACCCAAGAACTGTCAGAGATAGGATATATTAACCCTGCATCCATGAGTTTGATCACCTCTTTCTTTACAACCTCTCGCATATTGGGGTTTAACCTCCTCTGAGGTTGCACCACTGGTTTGAAATCATCCTCAAGCAAAATCTTATGGGTGCAAAACGAAGGACTAATACCTCGAATATCAGAAATCTTCCAAGCGAGAGCACGCTTGTGCTCCCTCAAGACCCCCAATAGGCTATCCTCTTGTTCCCTTGTCAAACCAGCAGCAATAATGACAGGAGTTTAGAATTAGCCTCCAAAAAGGCATACTCCAAATATTCTGGGAGTTGCTTCAACTCGAATTCTGGGGGTTCCTCAACCGATGGTTTTAGCCTTCTTTCCTCACTAGATATTATCTTCTCAAACCCTCTTTTACACACTACCTCCTCACAAGCATTCAATTGAGCCCTCACATTCTGAATATCAAAGTTCTCACACTCTTCTCCTCCAATTGCTGTCAAACTAAATTCCAAAAGGTCACGACATAACAATTCCTGCATAGAACTCATCATAGACATATCAACACAGTCAATAGCATAGCAAGAATCGTCAGCACTTAAAGATTGTTTCAAAGCTGCTGGGATTGTCACAGTTAACTCATCTTCTCCCACTCTCAAAACCAGTTTCCCATTAGAAACATCTATCACAGCTCGTGCAGTAGCAAGGAATGGTCGTCCCAAGATCAGCGGGACCTCTACATCTACATCCATGTCCAAGATAATAAAGTCAACAGGAAAAATGAACTTTTCTACCTTTACTAGGACGTCTTCTATAGTTCCTTTAGGAAATTTGATCGAGCGATCAGCCGACTGCAAACTCGTCCTTGTAGGCTTTGGCTCACCAAGTTTGAGCTTCCTAAACAATGAATATAGCATCAAGTTTATACTTGCCCTAAGGTCTGCTAAGGCTCTCTCACAGGCAGTTCACCAATTAGGCATGGAATAGTAAAACTGCTTGGATCCTTGAGTTTCTTAGGCAACTTATTCTGCAAAATAGCTGAACATTTTGCTCCAATGATTGCAATAGAAACCTCTTCCAACCGTTTCTTATTCGACAGCAAATCCTTCAAGAACTTTGCGTACCTGGGCATTTGCGTAAGAGCTTCCACAAACGGTATATTAATATGTAATTGTTTAAACAGATCTAAAAACTTACCGAAGTGTTCTTGCTCTTTATCTTTTTTTCAAGCGGCCCGGATATGGAATTGGAGGCTTGTAGGGCTGAACTGTTGAAGTCTTGGCCTTTCCCAAATCTTCCTCCTTATCAAGCTCCTTTTCCTTACCCTATGTAATAGCTTGTTCCTCTTCAGCAACCTTGTCTTTTCTAACCTTAACCTCTCGTTCTTGTACAACCCCTGGCATTCTAATGGTGTCGGAATGCAATTCCCTTCCACTCCTAAGGGTCACTACCTTCACTTGCTCCCTTAGATTAGGTTCCGTGTTCCTAGGTAAGGACCCTTGTGGTCTCTCTGATAACATTTTTGCAATCTGACCCACTGGTTTTCCAGATTGTGAATGGAAGCCTCGTGATTTCTTAAAGCGGTATTTATAGCTTGCTAGCGCTGCTCTGAGGTTTGAATGAACTTGGAAATCAAATCCTCCAGATTGGACTTCTTTTCAGTAAAAGGTGGTGGAAGAGGCCTTTGGAATCCAGGTGCAGGTGCATTAACCCGAGGAATTGGTGGATTACTCCATGAAAAATTAGGGTGATTGCGCCAGCCTGGATTATACGTGTTGCTGTAAGGGTTGTTCTGAGATCGCACAGGATTGCTAACATAATCAACTTGCTCCATATAATCATGAGCCACTGATGCGGTTGATTGCTCAACTGGAAAATATTGGGGTGACTCAAATATTGCCATCCCATCAAACTTTTTGGCTAGAGCATCAACCTTTGCGACAAGAGTGGCCATCATTTCAACTTCATAGATCCCTACTGCTCTTTGCCTTGTCCTACCATTACTCCACTGATGGTTGTTCTTCACCATGTTTTCAAAAAGCTGTAGAGACTCC
Organism: Laguncularia racemosa; assembly: GCA_037954665.1. Classification (NCBI taxonomy): domain Eukaryota; kingdom Viridiplantae; phylum Streptophyta; class Magnoliopsida; order Myrtales; family Combretaceae; genus Laguncularia; species Laguncularia racemosa. Next base: position 12,019,271 of record JBBMOL010000004.1, on the reverse strand, counting down.
TCAAGAGTCTTCACATTAAGTGTACCACTAGCAGTAGCATCAATAGTTTGTCGCGTTGGATAATTAAGCCTGTTATAGAAGGTGGAGACTTGTAACCAATTGGGCATCTGATGATGTGGGCACCACTTGAGCAATTCCTTAAACCTTAACCAAGATTCATGAAGGGGCTCATTATCCATCTGAGTAAACGATGTGATATCATTTCTCAGTTTGGCCGTTTTAGAAGGTGAGAAATAGTAGTCCAAAAATGTTTCCGCCAATTGGGCCCAAGTTGTGATAGAGTTCCAATCTAAGGAGCTAAATCACTGCCTTGCTTTTCCCCTCAATATGAAAGGAAAAAGACGCAACTTCAAAGCTTCATCTATCACCCCGTTTTGTTTAACTGTTTCACGGATGTCTAGAAACATCTAGATGTGAGCATGGGGGTCCTCATCAACTAAACCATCAAACTGGCATTGATTATGGATCATGTTTATTGTAGAAGCTTTGACTTCAAAATTGTTGGCGTTTATTGTAGGTCTGACTATACAAGATCCCGTGCTATCCAATGTAGGTCTGGCATAATCTACCATCATTCGGCGTTGATCAGCCATTTCTGCAACTGAATTCTCACCCTCACTAGAATGCAATTCCTCTTCACCCAATTGCTGGATTTCAAAAACTGGATTTCCCGTAGCTTGTTCAAAGGCACTCCTCAACCTTCTTCTGGATGTCCGCTCAATCTCTGGATCAAAAGCAAAAAGTTTGGACGAAGAGCTCCTTTTCATAAACCATAAATAAAATCAAGGGAAAATTAATTACCTCCAAAGGAATGAATGTAATAAAACAAATACTAAAGAATAAATGGTTAAAGTAGTCAGCGTTAAGCTTTCTTAATATCGCCAATCCCCAACAACAGCACTAAAAACTTGTTGATGACCGTAATCACACAAATTTAAAAATCCCTTTTCTATGACTCTTGTTACGATCAAATAGGCAAGTGCACCTATCGATTGTAATAGTATAGAATTGTTTTCGGGTATCGTATCCTCAGGGATCAACAAGTACCAATAATAACTCTAAATCGACTATCTAACCGCACAAATTTGAGAGGTTCAGTTTAAATTAAAAACACTTAACAAAACCTATAGCAATTAAAAATAACATAATAACTTAATTACTAAATCCGATAATTAAGAACATACCCTACCCTTACTACTCCTCTAATTATCATGTAACTTTACCCTTTTTATAAATCAGATAACGAGCAATGGTTAACTCTGAACCGCAGAGTATCTAACACTAAGCTAATGTTCTTCCCAGATTCATTAGCACTTAACCCTAATAGCATTGATAAAGATTCCTCTTTTATCAAAATCAATTAGAATTGCATTAACACTCTTGAACCCTCGATTAGGTCGAATTATCTAATTCAATCTAATACGGAAAATTTATGTTCTCTATCCCTATATTACATACAAATTCCTTTATTCATGCATGAACTATTCAAATAAGAGATTTTCTAATCAACTTTTGAGAAATCAATGCAAACTCAATGCTGGCCATACATCAAATTAGCAACACTACATGAACAACATGAATAAATTCAGAGAATTCCACTATTCATTAACTATGCAATCAATCCCATGTTACATGACAATTAGAATTCGTAAGGTTCGGGTATGAAATAAATTAGCCACTCATGATTTTCAAGATACAACTCAGTGAAGATGAAAAACTCATGTGCATAAACACTTCAGAAGATAAGGATGAATCCGTTGATGTTGCTTTTCCCTTAGGTAAGCTTTCCTCGTCTCCTCCTCTTCTTTCTTTTCTCATTTTTCTATCTACTTCAGGTGTCTTTCTAACTTTTTCTTATTCTGGAAGAAAATGAGAATATATATAAGCATGGAAGCCCAAAAATCTCCTGTAACGGCTGACTTTTCAAGCACACGGTCTCGACACACGGCTTATACACGGCCGTGCCTTTGAGTAGTGTCTGTAAAACCATGCAAATAACACACGGCCGTGTCTCAGACCGTGTACTCAACCGTGTATGCTTCTATGGATGTTCTAAGCTCAACATACGGTCGTGCCTTAAAACGTATACTCAACCGTGTATGCTTCTGTAGATGTTCCAAGCTCAACACACGGCCGTGCCTTAAAACGTGTACTCAACCGTGTATGCTTCTGTGGTGTTCTAAGCTCAAAACACGGACGTGCCTTCAACCGTGTACTCAACCGTGTGTGCTTCTGTGGACGTGTTTCCTTGACACACGGCCATGCTCTTCCCTTGTTCCTTCCAAAAAGCATTTTTCTTCGTGTTTTCTTATCCGATCTCAATCCAAGTCGATATCTCCTCTCAAAATAGTGGTTCTCAGTCCTGAAACTAAAAATAACATCAATTTACTATCAAAACTCTTCAAAATAAGATCAATGTATTACATACACCACTAGAATTCATCAGAAATACAAGTGTTAATTTGTATTTATCAACCTCTTTACCCTTGTGGCTGTAGATTTTGAACTTCCTCTTTATTGGGGTTGTCATGTTTAGCACTCCTTCTAGCTCCTGATCTGGTGATTTTTCTTAGAGGCATTTTAGTTAAAAAGAGATAACCGGATCTACTTAATATCAATCAAGGTTAGTGTCATAGTGTAGGTATATACACATATACCACTATACATAAGGTCTACTCATATATAAATTAACGGTTAATTGAAGGAAAATAAAATAATAATACAAGAAAATAATTAAATAGATAAGTAAATGTTCTATATTTTTCCTGCTCTCTTCATGTCTCACTATCATACAGATTAAATACTTAATTTCTTTAATGGTCATATCTTATGCTCTACTGTTTGAAACTTATGTCTATTGATGATCACTTAGTTCTAAGGATCATTAACTAAGTTCTTCAGAGTCAACAACCTATGTTCTAGAGATCAAAACTTAACTCATAAGGATCATCAAGCTATCGTATATGGATTCAAACTTGAGCCCTTAAAGATCATAAACCTAAAGCTTTGATACCACCTTAGTTGTAATGCCCTGAAACCCGGGCCACACTATTGCTCACTATGTGTCTTTATCTTATAAGAACACATTAAGGCTCTAGATTAACTCTAATACCTTTTTATTCTAAAATTTTATGTGTGAAGACATTCAATATATCTCACAATTTCAAAATCATTTTTATAAATCTATATTCAATATCTAACACAGTGAAAATCTATAAAATTCTAATTACATGTTTTGTAGAAAACAAACCACTTTTTGTTCCAATCAAATAACAAAGTCATTCTAAGTTCTACTCTCCATAATAGTAGTGATAATCATCCTCTTCTTCCCTTCTTAGTTCATTCACTCCCAGATTTCCTTCTATGTGATCGACATCGTCAATACTTGCATCTAAAAAAAAATATTCCCTAAAAGGTGTGCTAATGCCCAGTATGTATAGCATAAACACACACGGATGAACAAACATGAATAGGTATCACATACATTATGTAGTACTTAAATATAGACACCGTTTCATGATACGAATTAAGTCTATAAGAAACAACAAGGTACTCATGACCCCCTTAATGCACTTAACACATTGGAACATGAATTGATGATGGGAATTGACACTATGGGCCCCGCACCCATGATTCTTAACCCTTAAACTTGGTAATGGGAACTACCACTATGGGCCCTACACCCATATCCACTTAAGCCACTTAATCTTGGTGATGGGAACTGCCACTACGGGCCCCACACTCATGTCTACTTACCCATATCATTTCCAAGTATGACTCTACTAGAGACAATGTTACATATGGATCATTGGGGTGCTCCCTAGGGATTTGCTACTATGGGCCCCTAGGCCGAGCCATACACATACAACATACACTTAAACACTTAGGTCAATTCATTCAATTAAATCAATTTCAATACATATGCTATCTTAAACAAGTATAGAACAATACATAAGTTACATGTACCTTGAGTCCAAGTCTTAAGTACTTCTAGTCTTGGCCTTAAAGCTAATATGAAATTTATACAACATCAACAATTCCGTCCTAGTACTAATCTAAGATTAATATCATCTCTTAACTCTCTTAATCTTAATTATTTAATTTTTTTAAGGTCTTACTAGCTATCTAGGTTACGTGGAAATTAACTTATTTAGAAGTTAAATAGATATATATAATTAAGTTATCTTTCTCTCAACACGGCTATGTTGGAGGTTATGCAGCTCAACATGGGCTAATACACGACTGTGTCAAAGGTCGTGTATCTTTCGATGACTTTTTGGTTCAACATGGTTGGAACATGGCCATGTAGATAGGCTGTGTATTTCTTGGTAAGCTTTGTATTTAACATGGTCGAAATACGACTGTGTATCTCTTGGTATGTTTAAGGTTTAATATAGTTGAAACATGACCGTGTTGGGAGGCTGTGTACCTCTCAATAAATTCCCACGAACCTTAATTTCTTTATTCCAACTCCTCCTAAATTCGATTATCTTTGATCCTAGGTTTAACTTAGCCCTAAAACATGTAATATCTAATTAAACTACACGGATTAATTTATTTACCTAAAAAATTCCACAGATTATATGCTTGATTGTTGGATTTCTATGCTTGTTATGCCTATTCCCAATTCCAAATTTTGTTAGAATAGGGGTTGAAAACAATCATATCCTTAATTCTACGTGAATAATCATTAATCTGTTAATATTCTTACTTGATATAAATTGAATTTAAACCTTGTTGTCCTCCTCTCAATCGCCTTCAGGTTTTCTCTAGAGAGCGTCTCCTCCTTTTCCTGTCTTTATTTTTTTTTATCGTGTTGTTACTATGAGGGGTGAAAAAGAGGAGAGTTAGGTCAACGTAGAGTATTTATACTCTAATAGTAAAAAGACCCCTTTGCCCCTCAAGTTTTTATGAAATTCCAATCATGAGAGTTAGGTCAACATAGAGTATTAGCTTGTACTTCATTAAGAATGTTAGTGATGCTATGTTTGTTATAGAGAGGGAGAAGGTTATTAAGGAGCCCTCTTTTTTGTTTATACTTATTAGATGATAACCAAGATAGAAAAGTTTTAGAGAAAGGTGATCAAAGATCTTTTCTTTTTCTTTTTTTCTTTTTTCATTCCTTTGTAATGTTTATTGGATGGCAATAAAGATTGAGGAGTTTAGAGTGAAATTTTCAATTTTTAGTTAGTATAATATGTAAAAGAAAAGTAGATTTCATGGTTTAATTAATTTTTCCCCAATAATTAGTTTACTTTGCTTGATAGTTTTAGTATAGTTAGCATTTTCTATGGTAAAAGGAAAGTGATTAAATCAGTTTGTAAAATTGTGTAAGGCTAACTTAAAATCTAATTGAGTTTGTATTTATGTATGTGTAATTTTATATTGATAACTTCTATATCTCTATTATGTTATTATTAAGTGAAAACCCATATATTTAGCTTTATATCTCATTTTTATGACTTTAAGTAATCTTATCATTTAAATATATATTTATATTCATATTCATATTCATATTGTTATGACTTGCACATTTTTATTGGTCACAACCTCTTGTCATTTATAATTTATTTTTTGGTCTTTGTTACTTTATGCCTTTCCATTATGTTTACATTTTTTATAATGCAGAATGACACAATTCATGTTACATTTCCATAGTATGAATAATAATAATCTTTCTGGACAACATATTATTTTATATAAGATTATTAATAGTCATATTTGTGACTTGTACCTTTTTATTAGTAATTTCTTTTGACTAATTACATTTTTTTTTCATTTATTTATATTTTTAAATTACTTATATATTTTGATTGTTGGCAATTCTTTTCCTTTTCCTTTTCCTTACAATGTGCATAATGGACATATTTTATACAAAGGTAGTACTTATAGAGAGTTGTAACATTTTTAGTACTTAATGCAATGTATAATTGGTAAATTGAAGATGATTTTTCATAGTAAATGTGAACACATATAAATATGTTTATACAGACAAATAATAAAAAGTAAAATTTATCTAATTTTGCTTTATTGATGCTATGCAAAGCAATGACCACAAATAACAAAATTTCTACACCGGCTTTTACATATAAGATTCTAAAAGTTTTTTCCTTTTGCAACATTTTATTGTTAATATCTTTTGGTAATAGACATGTTTTTTATTTGTAGTGATAATTAATTTTCAATAGTATCAAGAGATATGTCCTTTGCACAAAAAATGGTGTATATAAATAAGTTATAACCTTAGCATGAAGGCTTGTAGCTTTTACATGATTTAATAAGAAAAAAAAAATACAATCTTTAATACCTAATCTTACATTTTCATATTTTGAAGTGTTGTAACTCTTTCCATTGGCAAAAGTTTTTATATAAATATGTAAAAAAAATATTGGTAATCATATTAAACCAACAAATAATATATCTATTAATATAATTAAGGAAAAAAAAATTTAGTCTTTAATGTTTACTTGCTTGTCTATTTGAGTCCTTAACTTTTTTTCTTTTTTTCTAGTTAAGTTATCAATATTTTCAACCCTTTATAAAAATAGCATTTTTATTAAATATATTATATTTTCTATTTATTTTGATCATATATTGGCTTCCCATTAGCCTTGAGTTAGTTGGCCAAGGTAATTAGGGTATACAAAAAATTTTTCAGTCTATTTTCTTAATTTTAATTATTATCTTTGTATTTTTTTATTTTTACTATATTATATTATTAAATATATTAAATATTATTTTTTATTATATCATGTAAATAAATTATATAATATTATCATTTTATTAATTTAATTATTATAAACCAATTTAAAATTAATATGGTAACTTAATTCTTCTTTCAAATTGTGTATATTTCAAAAAATCTCGTACACAGGTTTTAACAAGGTGCCACTAATCCCTGAAACAAAGGGGGTCCAAATGGAATGGAAAAGTAGCGAGCGTCCATCGAATGCCACGTTTGATGGACGGAGGGTGAGAGGCATTTGAATGCAGCGTCTTTTCTCTTTGTTCTCTAGTGCTTATGCGGGGCACTGTTCCACCGTTCGAATCCTCTAGATTTCCAACATCATAAAAATGTTGGTATTGGTACGTTTAAGCCCGAGTTTAAATCTTTTTTTATGTTTTGTACATTTAATCCATTCTATATGCATTCAATTCTTTTTTACTCATTTTGACTAAATTTACTAAATCAAATGTGTGTGAGTGTGGCTTTTCATTGGGAAATAACATGTAAGTTTATGTGCTATTGATATTGATTTATTCTACTATCCTAAAACCTTTAAGCAAGTGTATTTATTGATTTTATAGTATAGTAGATATTAATTTTGAGTATTAATCTTATAGAGACTGTGATTACTAGTAATAACCTTTCTCCTATTATATAATCTCCAAAATTGAATGAGAAAATTAGCAAGCAAACTTAAGAAAATAATTATCAATAAAAGTGTCCTTAGATATTGAATTCCTATAGAATTACTAATACAATTAATTAATTATTACTCAAATTTACTATTGTATTCTTGGACCATGAGAATTCTTAAATTAAACTAATAACTCTCTTGAGTTTACTAATTTCTAATTTTAGGTTGATATATTAGAATATCTTTCTAATTAAAGCCTCTAGAATCACATTACTTTCAATATCTGAATTTCACTATTAGATTTAACCATAATATGGAAGATTTACGTCATTCTATCTCTAAGATTGTATGCAGCTCCTTCCAATTAAGTAAAATTTATTCAAACATATGATCTCTTAATCTCTATGTAAGAAATCAAATTTCAAACTAATACATTGATAATATTAATTTGAAAATAATGAAGAACATATAATTGGATCACAAAATATTAATAGCTTCATTCAATAATAAATTAGAAGATTACATGTTCATTCTAAAGTTCATTATACCTGAGTTCAAAAGAAAATTAAGTTAGCATCATAATGAAATTACAAACAAAACTACAAAAATAATGCATAAAGAAGAACATTAATAAATCAAGAATAACAAAAAAAATCTATAGCTATCCTATTACTATTCTAAAACTTTGTATGTCTCAAAGCTGGAACTTTGCTTTATTTATAATGGTTAAACACCGCTCATCTAGGAAAGTTGTAGTTTCCTAAAGTAAAATAGAATCTTCAGAGATGAGGAAATGATGCTCCAATACGTAGAAATTATGTTTTCAAGAAGTAGAAAACTTGGCTCTTCAAAAAGGAAATCAAATCTTCATGATGGATAATTCTCTAGGAAAGTAAAATTTAACTTAGATAATTGATTTGGAAATTGAAATCTTTACTTGACACGGTCATGGCGTGGTCATGTAAATGCCCATGTATTCCTCATCTTGAAATTTCTCAAAAATCACAAAAAATTAGCTTTAACAACCCTTTTGACACAAGTGTATCACTGATTGTGTACTTTGGCATGGTTGCTCTTCAAGGCTTTTTCTTCCTCGATTTTGACATGGCCTTTAACACAGCTATGCTGTGGACTATCTTTAACTTCCCAATTTTATAACTTTGACATGTTTTCTTTAACTCACATAAAAATTACATGACTTTGTTTCATTTCATCAAAAGTTACATTTTAAAGCTTTGAAATTAAAATAAAGGCTAATCAAGTGTAATATCCATCCAAAATATTCCAAAATCAAATCGAAAGTTGTATAAAAGTTACAAATAATAAGTGTTTTATTACACTTATTAGTTATGAAACATTAGTTCAACTTACCGAAACATATTTAAAGAATCACAGCTCAATTGGCAAGACATTCAACTAGGTGTCATTGTACTCTTATGAATCACTACTTTAGATGCAAGCAAGGAAGTGCTAACCTATACCTATAGGATAAGCTACTGATGTTGATAAATTATAGATAAACATTAGTTTAAACTTGTAGATACTTTTGAGTTGGATGAAGCACTTCTATGACCAGGAAGTACAAATCACTTGCTTATATTTTAGGTTTCAAACTTCAAACTACAAGTTTTGATAAGGTTGCTTAACTTGTTCAAGATTTAACAAGCATTTTATCAACTCAAAGTTATTGGGTTCAATGGATATCTGATGCCTATTACTTACTTTAATGAAAAACTCAGTGAAGCAACACTTCAATACCTAGTGTATGGTGTTAGCATATTTTACTATATGACTACACTACCTAGCTACCTAAGGAATTTGTGATACACATGGATTGCAAGTCCTTAAAACATCTAAAAGGGTGGAGTAAGTTGGCCATGCAATACATGAAGTGGGTGGAATTCTTATAGTTTTTTACTTATTAAACAGAATAAAGGAAGTGTAAATATTGTGGCTGAAGCATTGTCTTGTAGGTATGTGCTCATTAAAACTATGTAAACTATATTACTTAGATTTGGTATGATTATGAATCAATATGTTGATGATGTACAACCTGTGGCCATTGTCACTACTTAGCAGGAGTTGTAGATAATAGATGTTGTCTATTTGGTGGTTCATGTTTATGGGTGGAAAATTATGTATCCCAATGGTTATATGGGAGAGTTATTGATAAGAGAGGCCTATTCTAAGGTCTAATTGGCACTTTAAGGAGAAGAAAATAGTTGAACTTTTAAGAGAATACTTTCATTAGCTTGGTTTGATGAGGGATATACATAAAATTGTGGAATGAGGTGTTATATATAAACAAGCCAAAAGTAGGAGGGGAGCTCATGCGTTTAGTAAGACGTCTCACTTTATACCTTGTTGAAAGACAAATAATATGGTTTTTATTGCTAACCTTTTATGTAAGAAATTGCTAAACTACATGGACTTCTATACAACATTATCTCTGATGAAGATGTTAAATTACTAAATTTTTTATTGCTAACCTTTTATGCAAGAAATTGTTAAACTACATGGACTTCTATACAACATTATCTCTGATAAAGATGTTAAATTACTAAGTTTCTTTTAGAAGACTTTATGGCATGGACTTAGGGCAAAGCTTTTGTTTAGTACCACATGCCATATACAAACTGATGGTCAAACAAGGGTATTCAAGGAACTTTGGGAGCATTGTTTCAAGCAATGGTTGGTGTAAATTTATCAGATTGAGACTTGTGCTTACTTGCATAATTCTATAAGTAAAGTACATTTCAAAGGTGTATACTAGTAAAATTGATAGGAATCAAAATTCGACAAGACCTATTATTAGGGAAAAAACCAAAGGATTTTGAATATTGGCGATGAGGGCTCACTTTGAGCAAATCGACCTTGGAATTATTTGTTTACTAACCTCGTTTATCTTATTCATGCAATGTATATTCCAACAGGTACACTTATCATATTTTATAGGGCGATGGACAAACTCACAAAGACTCAGCTTGTGGGTTATCCATGAACCGACCTAAACCGGTGATAAGCTGGGCTGACGAATCTTATAGAAGAGCTAGCATCTTGAAGACTAATTTTTATATATTTGTTATTTACTTGGACTATTTATGTTATAATCATTTTGGGACACTTTTATTTGGTTGTAATTGAGTTTTAGGATCAGCCACCCTAAAAGTGGCATAGTTGTAATTTTGTGTACTTTCTAATCCTAAAGGGAGCAAGTATAAATACTTGCTTAAAGTAGGGTTTGAGGAGGCTATTTTTCAGATTTGAACATACACTTTACGTGAGGGAATTAGGGTTCTTCCTAGTTCATTTTCTCCTATCAATTTCAATCCTAAGAATTGGAATTGTGGCGAGTACAACAAGGGGAAATTGTGAGTTATATCAATTTTTTATTGTTGTGTTTCTTTTCATCTTTAGTGTGTCATATCTAGGGCTAGATTGAAGTCTTCTTGGACAGATTTTGATTGCATTTGTAATCAAATTATCATGGCATAATTGATTGGTTTTTAGCACTTGTTAATACCATCAAATTGTCATTATACTTGTGGTGTGGAATTTTTTTGTTGTGAGGAGGATCATGGTTTGAATTTGTGTATTGTTGAGTGGGATTCTCTTGGAATTTAAGTTGGTTAATTGATTCAATTGAGGATTATCATCTTTGTGGATTTCATCTCCTTGATTTTATCATTTGATTCATCATCCATCAATTAGGGTTCACGCAAATTGTCTCTCTTGTGAACCGAATTTGATCTTGTCTTTTGAGGTTGATATTTGGGTTGTTTTTATTGTGCTTAATCCCCTTTTAGGCACATCATCTTTTGGTATCGGAGCTATATCATATTTGGAATTAAGATTGAACAAATTTTAATTGAAGAATTGGTTACATTCATTGGAAATTGACGCCATTGTTCATGTGATTGAGACTAGTTTGATTGACATTGTTTGTTTGTCTTTCAAATTGGTTTTGCATGTGCTTAATCTTGGTTTTAGGCACATCATCTTTTGGTATCAGAGCTTGAGGTTTAGGAGGAGGGATTCGCAATTTGAATTCGGAAATTTAGGGTTCATATCACCTTGATCCGAAATTGGTATTGAAGAGTTGAGTTATTTCAATTGTGTTGTTGAAGTGCCATCTTGTTGTTTAGTTGTTGTACACTTGGAGGCTTGAACACTCTTGGCTTCCTTTGATTATTGGCCATGATTGTGTAGTAATTTTGAAGAAAATCGTGAAGGATTGAGAGTAATGTTCAATTGATGAAGTAGATTTGTGTTATGTACATTTTTTGGAAAAGTGGAGGAGTAGCACTTGTATTTTTATATTTGAATTAAGAATTGAAGTGTGAATTAAGAAGCTAATTTGAAATTTCAAAACAAACATTAAGTCATTGTTTAATTATGTGTCATTTGAATTTGAAATAGCTTCTTACCATTTGTAGAATTGTGCACTTATTGAACTCCTTTTTAAATTTGAAAGTGAGTTGCTTTATCTTGTACAAAAGTTGCGGTTTTAGTTGTAGTTTGTGGAAGTGAAAGTGTGCCATGGCTTGAAGAGTGTATTTGGTGTTATATCTTTGTTAATTTAGTAAAGGTTATATACATTTGGTGTTGGTTATTGTATGTGTTATCAAGAACATTGTGGTGGTGGTGTGAAGTATTATGAACTGTGAGCATAAGGGATTTTTATGTTGCGGTGAATGGCATGTTGTGTGAGTATTTTCCTTGCTGCCCATTGTATATTTAAGTGGTGAGAAGTCAAGACAAGAAAAAGGAAAGTGAATGGTAGAATTTGAATTCAAACACATCCATTAATTTGAAGTAGTTATTAAGTAGCATTAAGGATTCTTTTTTGAATTTGAATTGTCTTACCTTTTATGGAGAAGGTTGCAATTAGTGGAATTATTTGAATTGTTGCTTGCTGCCTTTGTTGAGAAGTTTCAGTGTAAGGGGTTGCAACAAGAAGTGTTGTGTGTGTTAAGGTAAGGAAGTGATACATTTGAAGTATTATTATTGTTGCTAAAAGTGAGTGCACCGTATGTGTATGTAGAGTAAGTTGCAGGTTGATAACTTGTGTGGAAGTGGAGAAGTGCACCATGACTTGAAGGTGTATGTGTGTGGTGTTGTATTTTTGTAAAGTTAGTGAAGGGTGTGTGTGTATTTTTGGCATGGTTTTGTGTGTGTTGATTAGAGAATTGTTGCTAGTGGCGTGAGTGGTGGTGGAACCGTAAGTAAGGGAGTTTTGTGATGGTTGAGTTATGCATTTGTGCTTGTGTTAAGGTGCTGCAATTTGTGATTTATTATAGTGTGAAACCTTAACAAGAAAGGAAGGTTTTGAGTAGTAGAATTTAAAATTCAAACAAGTCATTAAAGTGTGAAAGTAATTGAACTAGTTACTTAAACACTTGTAGTTGAATTTAATTCTATCTACTTACAAGTAGTTGAGTGTACTTCACTTATAGCTTGGTTGTGTACTTGAACCTTGGAAGTGTGAAGATAATTATTATGTTGTTGGGTTTGAACACGGTCATGTCTAGTGAAATGTTTCATTATGCTAATGTATTGCGTCGGACATTGACTACATTTACTACTAAGGATGATAAACAAAGGAAAAACTTGTTCCATACTTCTTGTAGGGTACAAGGAAATTTATGTGTCCTTATAGTTGATGGTGGTAGTTGTACCAATATGGTAGCAGCATTATTAGTATCGAAACTAAAACTTACCATTACTCCACATCCTGAACCGTATAAATTGCATTGGTTTAGTGATCAGGGGAGTTTGCATGTGACCCAAAGAGCTAGGGTACCTTTCAGTATAGGGAATAAATACTATGATGAAATCGAGTGTGATATTCTACCTGTGTGTACATCCATATATTGCTTGGCAGGCCTTGGTTATATGACATGAGGGTCTTACATGATGGCTTCGGGAATACTTATGTATTCCAGAAGGAGGGAAAACGAATTATTCTGAATCCAATGTCGCCTTCAGAGGTTCAAAGAGTTCAACAACAAATTAGTAGACCATTAGTAGGCCATGAGCAATTGAACCAACCCTTAGAGTACAAAATTTGTCAGTCACAGATGTACCAACCTTCAAAGGATCCTGATGAACAGAGTCAGATGGGCAGATCACTAGAGGACGAAACTGTTCAAGGGCAGTTGTGTTCACCTTTAGAGATATTAGAGGCTTATGAGCAGTTGAGTACACCATTAGAGGATTTTGAGGGTCAAAGTTAGATGATCTCATCATCAGAGAGCCAGACTGTTCAGAAACAATTGTGTCTACCTTAAGAGGTTTCAGAGGGTAATGAGCAGTAGGGCCAACCATTAGAAGACCATGAGGATCAGCGACATACAAATGAGTTAGAAAAGGAGAAAACGGTTTTAGTGGAACGGGTTGATACAAGGGCGACTTTAGTGGATAATGGAGCATTATTTATGTTGCATATGAGATATACCTTAGAAATGGAGGAGAGAAAGCAATCATCTCTTGTGGTATTTCAGATATTGGGATTTTGCAGAGATACTTATTCATATGGATTGCTAGGAGAAAACAGAGTCTCTACTACATTTGATCTGCTAGATTTGAGGACAAATCTTTTTGAGGCCCGAGGAGATGATAGAAATCAAAATCTGACAAGACCTATCATTAGGGCAAAAACCAAAAGATTTCGAATATTGGCGATGAGGGCCATTTTGAGCAAATTGACCCTGGAATTATTCGTTTACTAACCTCGTTTATCTTATTCATGCATTGTATATTCCAACAGGTACACTTATCATATCTTATAGGGCAATGGACAAACTCATAAAGACTCAGCTTGTAGGTTATCCATGGGCTGACCTAAACCGGCGATGAGCTGGGTTGACGAATCCTATGGAAGAGCTGGCATCTTGAAGACTAATTTTTATATATTTGTTATTTACTTGGACTATTTATGTTGTAATCATTTTGGGACACTTTTATTTTGTTGTAATTAGGTTTTAGGACCAACCACCCTAAAAGTGGAATAGTTGTAATTTTGTGTACTTTCTAACCCTAAAGGGAGCAAGTATAAATACTTGCTTAAAGTAGGGTTTGAGGAGGCTATTTTTTAGATTTGAACATACACTTTACGTGAGGGAATTAGGGTTCTTCCTAGTTCATTTTCTCTTATCAATTTCAATCCCAAGAATTGAAATTGTCGCGAGTGCAATAAGGGAAATTGTGAGTTATATTAATTTTTTATTGTTGTGTTTCTTTTCATCTCTAGTGAGTCATATCTAGGGTTGGATTGAAGTCTTCTTGGACAGATTTTGATTGCATTTTTAATCAAATTATCATTGCATAATTGATTGGTTTTTAGCACTTGTTAATACCATCAATTTGTCATTATACTTGTGGTGTGGAATTTTTTTATTGTGAGGAGGATCACAGTTTGAATTTGTGTATTGTTGAGTGGGATTCTCTTGGAATTTAAGTTGGTTAATTGATTCAATTGAGGATTATCATCTTTGTGGATTTTCTCCTTGATTTTATCATTTGATTCATCATCCATCAATTAGGGTTCACGCAAATTGTCTCTCTTGTGAACCGAATTTGATCTTGTCTTTTGAGGTTGATATTTGGGTTGTTTTGATTGTGCTTAATCCCCTTTTAGGCACATCATCTTTTGGTATCGGAGCTATATCATATTTGGAATTAAGATTGAACACATTCTAATTGAAGAATTGGTTACATTTATTGGAAATTGACACCATTGTTAATGTGATTGAGACTAGTTTGATTGACATTGTTTGTTTGTCTTTCAAATTGGTTTTGCATGTGCTTAATCTTGGTTTTAGGCACATAAAAAATCTAACCAAATTTTAAAGTTTGTTGTCCTTTTTGGATTTTAAAGAATTAAGATAGTTAAGTAGAGCGAGTAAGGTTGAGTGAGTGCAAAAGATTCATCAACTTATGTCAAATCACCTTACTAAGAACGAGCGACAACGGTAGAAGATCATTGATATTCTAAGCTAGAGATTTTATGTAGTTGCACTTGCTAAACGTGAGATTTCCAAGTCATAGGGCATTGGGACTAGCACTATGAGTAGATAATCCATTTAATATTTAGGAGTAGATTATTGATAATGTTTATAAACTTGAATTACTGGGGGACTATGTGATGTGCCTAAATTCATTATATTAGGATCCAAACACAACTAGCTTTTCACACTTATACGCTGTTTACAAAACAATCATTGAGCTAAATTGAAATAGAAAGCTAAACCTACGAGCTAGGGAGAATTCATCCACTAGATTAAGTGAACAAAAATATTTTCATAAGGTTTTCTCTAATAATGAAACAACAAAGTAAACAAAGATATGGACAACTCCTTCAATTGATATGATACATCAACGAAAGAAAACTATACACAAATATTTTGATATGACACATAAGCAGGTTATATGGTTTTCTCACTACAATTTAAGAAGACTGATAGGAGCAAAAATAATGAATGAGGATAAACTTACATAATAAATGAAGGCCAAAATTCATTTAGTTACTTCTGTTGTAGGGTTTCATAGGTCTATTTACTAGAGTAGTTACACATATAGGAAAATAATTGAAAAGGAAAGTAAATATAGTCTGTAACAAGAAAGAAAATATAAATTAATATCTTTCTAAATTAAGTCCTCTTGATTCTTTAGTATAATAAATATAAATTCCACAACTATTAAAGGAATATGCCTGGTTTGAATTTAAACTCTAGCACTTTCAACAAGTTGTCAACTTTTTGAAACATTGATCTTTAGATCAACTTCATGAATAGGACCTAAATCATAGCTTCCCTTCTTATTAGAACCCATTAGATCAAAGTCAACACTAGTATCAGAATCAGATTCTTCTTTTCGGAAGTCTTTCCACTATCTTTGCCCTCTTCTTTCTATAACAATAAGCTTCTTTCTAAAGCAATGCCAGGATCTAAACACCCATTGAAATAAGTTTGCTCATTACTCATCATAGTTCCTTGTAACACTCTTTCTACTAAGTGATTCAAACCCTTCATCCTTGCTTGAGTCATTGGTCCTCACATTAGAATTTGGTTCAAAATTTAGTTACTGTCATTTTCCTAGGGTTGATGAAGATTTGCTCTAAAATCTAACAATTCTTTTATACAATATTTTTTTCCTAGTCTAAAAAATATGGTGATAAATCAGCTACATTGAATGTGGTAGAAACTCCTCAAAAACCACTTGGCAACTTGAGTTGATAAGCATTATCAACGATTTTTTATTCAATCTTGAAAGGTCTTTAAGCTTTAGGTGCTAACTTTTGTTACCTTTGATTAGAAAAACCTCTCTATTTGAAGATGAAGCCACATTAAATCTCTAAGTTGAAACTCCTTATGCTTCTTTCCCTTGTCTCCACAAGACTTTTGTTTTACTATTGTCTTCTTAAGTCTTTCTACTACTTTCTCATGCAATTTTTGAATTTCTTTAGCCTTCTCAATCCCACTTAAGCTCTCTTCATTTGAAGCTAGAACATATAGCATATCCATAGGTGATATGCCTAAGAGCGTAGTAATTACTAGGGTACCAAAAATTGTGTCAAAGGAAAAGAAGAAAGAACATAAATAGGTCTGACTAAAACCTATGAGCTACTTGCAAAATATGACACATCCACAAGCACACACAGAGCCTAAGATTGCTACTCGGTATGACTCATGAGCAACAACACTCAAGGGTACTCACCATAATCTTTGCTAAGGGATTGATAAGAGTAGGGACAAGCTTAAGAGCTTATGGACTCAAGAAAAAGTCGGAAGACTATCACTAGTGTGTAGAAGTAGTTAATACGGTTTACATATAGAGGGACTATTTATAGTAAATCCCTAAGGTTAGATATCCAATTAGGAAAATTCTTTTTAGTTACATGAAAAAAATACGTTCCTAGTATTAAACAAAAGTGTTAAAAATGTAAAGAGACAACAAGAAATATTCTTTAGGGTGCATGCGGCTATTAGGTGTTAGGGCCAAGTGTCATTGTTATACTAAAAGCATCCTTGGCTAAAAAGACAAACGTTTCCCAATGGCATTAGGTTGATGTGATTATGGTCTTCATGGAACAAGTCAGTCACTCATTTAGCTGGCTTCAAGAAGGTTGCTATAGGGTAGGATAAATTAGTTTAAGTTGTCCGAGCTCTGCAACTTGTTTGATTGTACTTCATTGGCTTAGAGAGAGATGAGCTTTTGATGGGAGCTTAGTGTATGATGGAAATGGAACCTATGAAGGTAGATGGCTTCTTCTTCGGCCGGTTAGTTGGAGAGAGTTCGTCATGTAAGGTTCTAAAGTTCGTACGCCCTAACTTAAGTAATTAGCTTAGTAAATGGATTCCTATCATCTTTGTTGGGGGAGTTAAGGATTTGCCTTTACATTTAGACATGCATCTTTAAGTCCTCTTTTGAGACATATGGAGCTAGGCCGCTAATGTTGAAAGCTAGTGAAACTCCAAAGCCATTTGGTAGGTCTAACTCATAGGTATTATCATTGATCTATCAACTCATGGGGATGATTTGTTTTCTCTACAGTTAAAGAGCCTATATTTACTAAGGTGGATCCTAACCAAGTCTCTAGGGTTAAACTTCATAGCCTTTTCTCCTTAGTTTCTAAGCTCTCATTGTCATGCTATGGTTCAAATGAGCTACTTGGATACCTTGCGATGTAGTTGCTCAATCACTTTGGCTTTGTCAATAGCACTTAGGCTTTCTTTATTCGAGGTCGGGGTTGAGATCATGCCCATAGGCATGGATGGATTATTTCCATAAACAACCTCGAAGGGGGACTTATTGGTATAGTTATGTGTCGATCTATTATAAGTGAACTCAACAATTGATAGACACGAGTCCCAATCAATAAGATTCTTACCAACTATAGCTTGAAGAAGGGCTCCTAAGGTTCTATTGAAGACCTCACTCTAGCCATCTGTTTATGGGTGGCAAGGCGTGCTGAACATTAACTTCATGCATAACCTCTTCCATAATGTCCTCCAAAAGAAGCTAAAAAACTTTAGGTCTCTATTTGAGATGATGCTATAGGGGCACTTCATGCAGCAACACGATCTCATACACAAAGGTTAGCAATATAAAGTGTGTCGTTAATCTTGTAGCATGAGATGAAGTGGGCCATTTTGCTAAACCGATTTACAACCAACGTGATAGAGTCGTGTTTTCGAGCTGTTTGAGGTAACTTAAGGAAAAAGTCCATGCTTAGGTCGATCCATGGTTGGTTAGGGATGGGTAGTGGTAAGTATTCCTTATAGTGCTCCTACTTTTCCTTTGCCTTTTTGCAAATGGCACACCTCTCTAGGACCCTATGCACATCTTTCATTCAACTAGGTCAATAGAAATGCTTCTTTAGTAGCTCAGAAGTTCTCTTTTCACCAAATTGATTGGTTAATCCTCTGGCATAAGCTTCTCTAAGTAGTAGTTCTCTCATCGAGCTAGTCAATATACACAATCTTCCCTTCTTGTATAGATATCCATCGTTTATGAAATACTCATTAGTACTAATTCTAACTCTATACTTAGCCACATTGGGCCTAAAGTTATCATCTCCTTTGTATTGCTTCACCATTAACCTAAAGCTTGGGACCTTGCCTATAATGTAGTGATCAAAACATGCCTCTTAGATAAAAGAGTTAGCTAATACGTTTGAATTCTTAGCCTTGTATTTGATTACAAACGAAAAGGTCTTTAAGAACTCTACCCACTTGGCTTATCATCAAGATAACTTTTGTTGTCTTCTCATGTACTTGAGTGTCTCATGATCAGTATAAATCACAAACTCTTTAGGTAGTAGATTAGCACTACTTAGTTTCTCATTAAATATGTGATAGGTCGTTATTCTTGCATCAATACTACTCCAATACCAACTCTTAAAGCATCATATTTTAGCTTAAATACCTTACCAAAGTTAGGTAGGATAAGTACAAGTGCAGTAGTTAGTTTGCACTTAAGCTCATCGAAACTCTTCTAGGCTTTCTCTCCCCACTAAGACTTGACATCCTTCTTAGTTAACTTAGTTAAAGGGGTTGCAACGGTACTGAAATTTTGGATAAATCGTTAGTAGAATGATGTTAGCTTATGAAAAAATTTAACCTTGAAGGTGTTGTTTGGAATAGACCATTCAATAATGGCTTAGACCTTCCCCTTGTTAACTCTTACTCCTCCACCTCTACCATAAAACCCAAAAACTTGACCTCATCTTCACAAAAATAGCACTTCTTCAAATTGCTAAATAGTTGTTTAGCTTGGAGTGTACTTAAGACCTCTTATAGGTACTCAACATGAGTCTTCAATTCAAGGTTGTACACTAATATGTCGTAAAAGTACACTATGATGCATCTTCTTATCAAGCCTCTTAGTACATGGTTTATTAATTGCATAAATGTGCTCAGTGCATTAGTTAGTCAAAATGGCATGACCATCCATTCATAAAGTTCGTGTTTTGCTTTGAAGGCTATCTTCCATTCAACCCTTAGCCTTATGTGTATTTGGTGGTATTCACTCTTCAAATCAATTTTTGTGAAGATATGAGCACCATAGAGTTCATCCAGTATGTCATCTAACCTTGGAATAGGATACCTATGTTTGACATTGATCTTATTAATAGCTCGACTATCAATACACATACTTTACGATCCATCTTTCTTTAGAACGAGCAAAGTAGGTACCGTATGGGGGCTTATGCTCTCTTTAACATAGCCTTGTTCTACCAGTTCGTCCACTTGCCTCTTCAGCTCAACAGCTTGCTCAGGATTCATCCAATAAGCGAGCTTATTAGGTAGTGTGACTATAAGTTAATGCAATGCTTTATTCCATTGGAAAGGGGGCAATCCTTTCAATAGCTCTTCAAAGGAATAAGTCTCTAAACTCATCTAGTAGGCTTCAACCACCTTAGTTAACGGTGTTTGGTATAAGATTTCTAGCAACCTTCTAACTAATAAAACACAAACATATTTCGTTCTAATGTTTGTACTAACTCACCTCGTGATACAACAAGGGCTTCCCTCGAGCTTAGCTTAGTTAGGCTTAGGTATCTTTCACTTGGTCTAGTGTCATTGGTTGTAGCACGACCTTTCTTCAGTCCTTGTGAAAAATAAAATGTATTCTTATATCCATCGTGCATAATTCTTTGGTTGAATAACCATGGTTGTTAAAGTAATACATGGGATGCCGTCATGGAGAGGATGTCACATATAACCTCATCCTGGTACCTATCCCCTATAGACACAGAAATCAAACCTATTACAAGACATGAAGAACCTCCTCATTTAGCTAGTGTAATTTATATGGCTTCGGATGTTTCAAGGTTAGCAATTTTAGTTGTTTAACCACAGATGTGGTAGCTACACTAGTGTAACTTCCCCCATTAATGATTTGCGCACACAACTACCCTTTAACCTTACATGTTGTATGGAAAAGATTATCCCTTTGCTCATTAGAGACTTAGGATGTGATACTTAGAGCTTTTCTTAGCACAATATTAAAAATCTAGCCCTACTCAACATATACATCAACATCTTCTTCTTTAAGTACTTCTTTAAGACACTCTTCTTGGGTCTTCTCTTCTTCCTCATTGGCACTATCAACCTCTATTATAGGTACTTTGCCTTTCAAAATCATAGCTCACCAGTGATCCACTATAAATATATAAAATTTTTAAAAGCGAATTCTACCAACAAGTGCATTGGTCAGATCAAGTAATATAGTAATGAGTCTTGTGTAGATTCCTCGAGGATTAAATAAGTACTAAATCGGTATCAGATTCTATTACTATTTAGGTAATCAAATTGAGAGAATTAACTAATCAAATACTAATTAATCTAATACACTTAGATTTTTACTAAGAACAAGAGAGAATTGTTTTGAAAATATATCAATTGAAAGTAGGAAAACCAAATCCACTCTAGTTTCACTAATCAGATTATCATCATATTACAATGATTCTTAGCTATGTAGATATTCATATGAACTTATGAAAAACTTTATTTCTTTTCTAAATAATTAAAACTCAAAACCCCAAAATCAATTTATTAGCTCCTGCTAAACAAATTAACAGGGGATTCAATATTCAATTACAAATCTCCCAATTATATAGTTGACTAATATTTATCCTAATTTATCTTAATTCCTTAGTGAGAAACTAATTAGGAATATTGCATTAAGCTCTCAAACAATTTCTAACCATATTAAAATAATCTTATTTCCACAATTCTTATTAAACCTAACTTAAGAAAAACTATTGAACCCTAATTTCCCTTATGAGTTATTGAAATTCCTATAATCCTAATTCAAACATGAAATCAGAATTTATAATACAGGATTTACAATATGAATCTTCCACATATCTAACAATCTTATAATATAGCTACAATCATCATCTTAGTTATTCTAGGGTTTCATCGATTTCCCACAAGTAAACTTAGAACATCATGGAATTAAAAACACAAACATAAATAAAAGAAATTACTGTAATGGAATTCATGATTGATAACAAAATTAGTTTATGAATTTAATAGAAAAGTGCTAGTTTAGAGATCACCAATTCAATAGAACAAGAATCAATTGCAATACAATAATCCTGCAAATGCTTGACAAAAGAGTCTTTCCTTAATGATAACAATGGATTCAATTGATGAAAACTTTAAGTACACCAACCAATTCTCCCTCTCCTCTCTTTAGGGTTTAAAAGTAGCAAAAAGAAAAAGATCAGATAACCCCAAATTCTTCACATCTGGAATTTTTATCCTAAATAAAGGAATGCCTTTTTGATTGGCTTATAAAGCCGACAACTTTTCCTTCCAAGGTCGGTGGCTTTTCTTCCCAAGGCTAGCGGCTTTTCTTTAAGGCCGATAGCTTAGGTTATTGGAAGTCAATCTTCAAAGTCGGTGGTGTAAAATAATGAATGGCTTGTCTCCTTTATTCAACATTCATTTAAGTGCTTAAAACTCCTTTAATTTCTTCATGTTTGTACTCTAAGCTCTTACAGACTTGAAATAGCACAATAAACCTATTTAAGTACCATTTCCTTAGAATTTCCATAATATTAGTGAGAATTTAACATAATTCGTACAAAAAAATATGAGTAGAATATGCCCTTATCAACTTCCCCATGCTTGAACTTTTGCTTGTCCTCAAGCAAAATACTTAAAATCAATGAGGTAATCTATCATTGAGAATACAAAATTTTCCATTAACAAAATACTTGAAATTCTAGTGTCGACAACTCTAACCATACCGGGATATGTAACTAAATTTCTATGGTTGAAATTTTTGTAGCTAATCTAAACAAAACAAACTTTAATCCTAGTGTTTAACATAAGAATTCTAATTCAAAAGTAAATAATCAGTCCTACAAGAAAAAACAAAACTCATTTAAACTTCCATAGTTATTAACAAACATATAATCCCCTAAATCACTTCTCTATAAATGGTCACATAGTGAATGCATGTGGTATCCACTCTTTCCTTAGAATTTCTCCCTTTTCATTACAAATCTTATTTCACTTTTTTTTTTTCAAGTTCAAATATTGAACTTTTGCCTTCCCACCTTTTGCATTATAGTGAGTTCATTGAGTCAACACATCTAAGGCTCATCACCTAAGCGACCAAGTTTTAAAGGGGCCCCTACGGACTCTTCCTCACACTAACATTCAAGTATTGAACTTTTGCTTTTCCGCCTTTCGCGTTATGGTGAGTTCATTGAGTTGGCACATCTCGAGCTCATCACCCAAGTGACTAGGTTTTAAAGGGACCCCTACGGACTCTTCCTCACACTAACATTCAAGATTAGATATTCTTAACTTAGTTGCTTTTTTTTTTTTTGCAATGTGAATAAAGATTCTTTCTATAAATGATCACTGTCGAGTCTAATTTTTGAATTCCCATTCCTAATCCGATCTAAACTAAACCCTATGCTCATCTAATCTAGATCCTCGACTTGAGTTAGGAATTTCGTTTGATTTTTGGAGTCGCCACCCAACTTTTGTTGGGAAAAAGTGAATTAAGACTAAAGGAGCGGATTAGTCTTAATTTGGACTACTAGTCGTCGTTATTTCCTCTTCTCGTTTTTGTGAGAAGAGAAAAAAGGGAAAACCAGAGTTTCTAAATTTGGAGGCTAACCTATTAAAACCTTTACGGTTACCACCTAATCTCTCAAAATTGTTCATCTCTAGGAATGTGTTTCATTGTGTCTTTGTTACTTTTATTATGTTTTTGAATTTATTCAAGAAAAATGATTTTTCATTTATTTTAAGGGTTGACCCGAATGGGTGCCTACGTACCTGCTACTCAGGATCAAACAAGCCGTAGTTCGCTTTTCTGAAAAAACTTTAAGTGTGTTGGTGAATTTTAATTTATGAAACCTCTTTTAGTTTTATGTTTTTATCATTTTTGGGATTTTTTCTAAAAAAATTCTAAGCCTAAGCTTTAATCTGATTTTGAAAATGATTTTTAGGAAAAACATCAATTTTGGATTTATTTGAAGAAAAGGATTTTTCTAAGTGCTAAAACTCATTTTTTTATGATTCTTTTATAATTTATGATTTTCATGATTTTTATGATTTTTCTATTATTTTTGTGATTTCTGAGAATTTTGTGGATTTTTGTGATTTTTTGGGAATTTTTGTTGATTTTCGTGATTTTTTTGGAATTTTTGTGATTTTTGGGAATTTTTTGGTTTATTGTCTATCCTATTTTGACATCTAAAATTTTATTACTATTTTCCTAATGTTTTTTTATTATTTTTTTATTTTTTATTTATCTATTTATTATATTTTTTTCTACATTATTAAATTCTAGAAAAATCTAATTTCTACATTTTTCTATTTATTAAAAATAAAACATAAACAAATAACTACATAACAAATAATTAATTAATTCAGAATAAATAAATAAACAAAATTAATTAAATAAAATAAAAAAATCCAGAAAATCCGACTTACCTGGATCCGGGTCGGGTCGAATCGGGTCGGGTCGGGTCGATCGGACATGGCGGCGGAGAAGGCTCGTTCACGGCATTTCGGTGGCCTTTTGCAGCGGGTGAGGTGTCGAATCCTAGCTTCTTAAGGGTGCTGAGTCCGATGGTGGTGGCGGTTTACTCCCAGAACGTCTCCTTGCGGCGGTTTGAACTCCGGTCGGTGGTCACGGCTTCAAGCTCCTCCAACGTACTCCGATTCGCTCCTTTCTCTCTCTTTCTCTCACTTTTTTCTTCTTCCTCTAGCTTCCTCCTGCTCTCCTCTATTTATAGGCACCTCGAACTCCTCTTGGATATGCTCGAATCGGCCGATTTAGATAAACCCATATTTTTCCGTTTTTGGATTCGGTTTTATCCCGGCGATTTGATGTAAATCTCTTGTTTTTCTTTGATTTTTCTGATGGATTTGGCTTTATCTTGACTTTAATCTAGAAGATTAAAAAGAAAACGGCCGATTTCGTCTTCGTCGGACCTGCTCCGACTCCTCCTCCGATTTTCTGGGCGAAGAAGACGATCACGCGCCATGCACGCGTTTCCTCTTGGCCAATCACATGCTGCCACGTGGCAGCTCCAGGGAAAAGAACGAAAAATTTTTTGCCGAGCGCCTGCGGGGGGATTCGAACTCGCGACCTTTAGCCTTCACACGGTCACACATGCACGCACGAGCCAGCTGAGCTGGCCCAATTTCCCGATTTTATTTACATCGCAAATTGTACATATGCGATGTAATTTTTTTTATTTTTTTTGTATTTTTTTGAAATTTCAAAAATTTGTAAAAATTGTTTATTATTCATTATTGCTATTTCTGAAATCATTTTTTCAAAATTGAAGTGTTTTCCTATTTATTTTTTATTTTTGAACATTTTTATTATTTTATGCTAAATTAGGAAAAATTGGGAAAAATTAGGAAAAATTGAAAAATTGATTATTATTGAAAATTATTGACTCCTAGGGCAAAAATGGGGTGTTTACAATCACTAAGTAAAAAATTTCTTCTACCTCTTTTACCAAATGTTAAAAATATTTTCAAAGAAACTTAAGAGAGGATATACAAGCTAAATTTACTAGGAAGTATACTTGCTTTCTTTTCTACTTAAGGACTCGACTTGCTTTCAAATTTTTAAAATTAAAAGCTAAACATAAAGTAATTTTTTTCCTTAAAGATTTCACTACATAATTTCAACCAACTAATCTAATCACAAAAGTAGGTGAGTAAGACACCAAATCAAGTCAATTGAACCTTAAGTTTCCAGATGACTCTTAAGGACAAATATGAGTTCAAAGCAAAGATAATAATAAGGGCTAAGATGTCACCAATATGAACAAATATTCACTAATTCAGACATCAGTAATTCATACTCAACTTTTCTATGATCCTCACTATTTCTAATTCAACACAATTACAAGGGAATAAATGATAAAGAAATTAAGGAAAAAGAGAACTGGTACTTCCCCGGTATTTTGAAGAGATCGGAGATTGCATCAAAAATTTCAATCCTTGTCTGAGTTGCTATGATCATCAGCTTCATCTTCTAATTGCTCCTCTGGGGAATTCTCATAGTGAAAGTCTTGAGTTATTGCTGCATTCATGCAGGATACAGTGGATTTAAACATATTAAATAAAGTAGTTCAAAATTTCTTATTCTTCTTCTACTCATGCCTAAACTCCCTCTTTACTTCCTTAAGATCATGCTTGACACCCTTAATGTCCTTCCTCAACCTCTCATAAGTGCTGTCAGGAGGAGTAGATTGGGATTTAGAGGCTCTCATGGTGGGGGAAATGTATGAAGTCTACTTAATATCTTTTGAAATAACTCGATTAGCTATCTTAGATAGCCCCTAACAATGCAGTGATGTACCCTCCACAAAGAATAACTCTAGTTCTCATATCCTCGACTTGCCTAGTAATAAAATTTACCACTTCTACCCTAATATCAATTCTGTAGCCTGAAATTAGACTATACAAATAGAACTTATCAAAGCTTGTGACCTTATTATGATTGGTCTTCTTGCAACAAATGGTATGGGATAGAATGAGATGGAGTAACTTGTGCTATACTGAGGCAAAGGTGGTAGCAAGAGATTAGAGGGTACAAAATCATCCCTCTTAAGCCTAATCAGCTGAAACCAAAATGTTTTTGCATTCATGTTTGAACGCTAGGCATTAAGGAGGGCTTCTTCAGCTTCTTCATCCTCATAAAGCCCTAAGAAATATACAAGTTGTTTAAGATCAATTACGTGGACTTGCTCATAAGCCTTGAATGTTATGATGGAATAGTGCTCATCGTGTTCTATTTTCATTGTAGATAAAAAGTCAATTGTGACATTCTTGTAGGCTGGTTCTCTTATCTCAAACAACTTAAACCATGTCTTATCTGTTACCATTGTTTGAATATTCTCCTCCATGCCATAATCCCTTAAAATCTCCCACTCTAGATACTGATGGTTCATGAAGTCCTTCTTCAGCAATTGTGTATTTCTTTCCTTTGCATAATCCTATTTAGAAAGGAGCTCTATATGCTGATTGCTAGAAGAAGCTTCACCTATAGCTTTTTGTTTCTGCTTCTAAGGCTAAAGTTCTCTAGGTGGCATACTTGCATAATAATTTATATGAATTTCTAGAAAAGAATGCATGATTCAGTAAATCATAAACTTAACATTGGGATTGTGTTTTCAATTCAACAAATGCCCCAACATTCATGTGTGAAACATAACTTACAGAAGATATATCTAATTCAAAACTATAGGCATCAAAACAGTAAGAACTAAGCAGATAAGTTGTCATGTTGCTTACACTTGCAATAGGGAAAATCAAGGCTGGCGACCTAAGTTAGGTGGCCTAAAATTTGAATAGCGTGGGAAAATTTGTTCAAAACACGGGACAGGAAAATTTTATGGTTAGGGTAGTTAATATCTTTCAAAAAAAAAAAAAAGAAATCCAACCTTATTAAAGGTAGCATCAATTTCCTAAGAAAACACATGTTAAGCAAAATTGAATAAAAATTTTCAGTTCATAAACCTCATTCACAAAATTGAGACCCCAAAATGAGTTAGCTACATATAATTTAACATATGGCAGTAAATATGGCAAAAGCCCCAATTTTTCATGAATCAATTCAGTTCAAGCCTTAGTTTCTACACAATGGGATTTTTTTAACAAAATTTGGCACAAAACTAGGTGTAAACCTAAATGCATATGCGTGTAAGCAGAATTCCAACTTCAAAAATCAGTAACCCAACACATTCCAATCAACTCTAAGATTTCCTTCCACTAATCACCAAAAATCATAGCCAAAACTAAGGGAAAACAAAAAAAAAAAAAGAGAAATTACAAGAGTAAAGAATAGAAGGAATGAAGACTTACTTAATGTTGATTGTAGTAGAGAGATGAAGCTTAGTTCCTTGAGTGTGAGCGAGTGCTTGAGAGTTGTTGGAGAGGGTGAAGTGTGAGAGTGAGGGGGATAGGGAAATGAAGAAGACGAATGTAAACGAGGAAGACTGGTTAAAAAATGTCGAATAAGACATACATTGGCAACTTTTAATTGTACATCGCCGGCTTACTTTGCCAGCTTGAAAAACTCCAAATTTTTAAAAAATAAAACTAAAGTAATTTACCTTAATGCTATGCATGGGCTACCTCCCATGAAGTGCTTAGTTTATAGTTGCTAGCCCAACTTTCCCAATGTTTTATAGCAGATTTGCTAGAATATGATAGTGGCAACACTATCAATGTTTTCTCCTTCGTAGTAATGTTTGAGGAGATAACCGTTTACTTTAAAAGTACAGTTGTCTTCGGCTTTCTACTTAACTACACCATAAGGAAAAACATTAACAATAACAAATGGACCAGACCATCGGGATCTTAACTTACCTGGAAATTGCTTTAATTGAGAGTTATATTAGAACTTTCTACCTAGGCAAAAACTCTTGACTTAAAATGTTCTTGTCATGCCATCGCTTAGCTCGTTCCTTGTCTATCTTAGCATTCTCATATGCTTCCTCTCTTATTTCAGCCATCTGATTTAGTTAAAGCAACCTCTTTTCACTTGCAGCTTGGAAATCAAAGTTAAGGTGTTTTATGGCCCAGTATGCTCGGTGCTCAAGCTCCACAGGTAAGTGACATGATTTACCATAAACAATTTTGTATGGGGACATTCCTATAGGGGTTTTGGAAGTGGTTCTATAAGCCTACAATGCATCATTGAGTTTTAAAGACCAATCTTTCTTAGATGCATTGACAATTTTCTCTAGAATACGCTTTATTTCCCTATTGGATACCTTTACCTGTCTATAAGTCTATGGATGATAAGGGGTGGTAATTTTATGAGTGACTCCATATTTTGATAATAAATTTTCCAATTGCCTATTGCAAAAATATGATCCCCTATCACTAATGATAGCTTTAGGTAGCCCAAATCTTGAAAATATATTCTTTTTCAAAAATTTGATTACAACTTTGCTGTCATTAGTTTGTAAAGCAACTGCTTCTACCCATTTTGAAACATAATTGACAGCCATGGGAATATATTTGTTTGAAAAAGATGAGGGGAAAGGACCCATAAAGTCTATTCTCCACACATCAAAAAGCTTAACAACAAGAATATTGTTTTGTGGTAATTTATGTCTCCTAGAAATATTGCTAGTCCTTTAGCATTGAACATAAGACATAATCAAATTCTTGCAGTCATTAAATAGTTTAAGCCAGTAAAACCCGCAAGATGAAATTTTAGCTATATTTCTTTCCACACCAAAATGGCCTCCTACTTCTCTAGAATGACAATGTTGTATTATGCTAAACTGTCCAGTTTCAGGTACACAACGTCTAACTACTTGATCAGCATAGCATTTAAACAAATATGGTTCATCCCAAAAATAATATTTCATATCATGTAAAAATTTCTTTTTCTATTGTTATGACAAGCCATATGGTGTGATTTTGCTGGCCAGGTAATTGACTATATCAGCATACAAAGGTAATCCTTGGATATCTACTACATGCAACTATTCATTAGGGAACTTTTCATTAATGGGTGGATCTAAATAATCAGATTCCAAACAGGATAATGATCAGGCACTACATTTTCAATTCCCTTTTTATCTCTAATTTCTAGGTCAAATTCTTGTAGTAGTAAAATCCAACGAATTAACCTAGGTTTAGTATTAGCTTTAGCAAACAAATACTTATGAGTAGCATGGTTTGTATACACTAAGATCTTAGAACCTATCAGATAAGGCCGAAACTTGTCACATGCAAATATGACTACTAAAAGCTCTTTTTCAATTGTGGCATAGTTTCTTTGGGCCTCATTTAAAGTTCTACTAGCATAGTATATAACATGAAATATTTTACCTTTCCTTTGCCCAAGTACCACTCCTATAGCATAATCGCTGGCATCACACATAAGCTCAAATGGAAGCTCCCAATTAGGTGCAACAATCACTAGTGTAGAAGTGAGCTTCTCTTTCAATTAGTTGAATGCTTGCAAACAATTGTCATAAAAAACAAAAGTAGAATCTTTTTCAAGCAAATTATAAAGAGGTCTAGATATTTTAGAGAAGTCCTTGATAAATCTCTTGTAGAAGCCAGCATCTCCTAGGAAGCTCCTGACTCCTTTTATTCAAGTAGGGGGTAGCAACTTCTCTATTATCTCCACTTTTGCTCTATCAACCTCAATCCCCCTTTCTTGACACTTTGTGACCTAAGACGATTCCCTCTCTTACCATAAAATGGCATTTCTCCCAGTTTAGAAGCAGGTTAGTCTCTTTACATATTTTAAGTACACAACTTAAATTTATCAAACATGATTCAAATGACCTCCTAAAAACATAAAAGTCATCCATAAATATTTCAATAAAATTCTCTAACATGTCAGAAAATATAGACATCATACACCTCTGAAAAGTAGTAGGTGCATTATAAAGACCAAAGGGCATTCTCCTAAAGGCAAAAGTGCCATAGGGACAAGTAAAAGTGGTTTTCTCTTAGTCTTCAGGTGTTGTATGAATTTGATTATAACCAGAATAACCATCTAGAAAACAATAATAGTCATGCCTTATAAGTTTTTCTAGCATCTGATCAATGAAGGGGAGGGGGAAATGGTCTTTATGGGTAGCATCATTTAATTTTCTATAATCCATACAAACTCGCCATCCAGTCATAGTACGAGTAGGGATTAATTCATTAGCTTCATTTTTAACTATAGTCAAACTACCTTTTTTAGGCATTGCCTGAATAGGACTAACTTATTTACTATCAGAGATATGATAGATAATACTTGCATCCAGATGTTAAGCACTTCCTTCTTTACTACCTCCTTAAGAGTTGGGTTGAGTTGTCTTTATGGTTAGACTGTAGGTTTACACCAAACTTCCAGAAGTATCTTGTGAGTGCAAATCAGAGGGTTAACTCCTTTGATATCTACCATAATTTACCCTATTGCCTCTTTATGCTCTCTCAGCACGCTTAAGAGCCGTTGCTCTTGATCACCTGTCAAAGAAGAAGAGATGATTATTGGTAAAGTCTTATCTGTTCCAAGATAAGCATATTTTAAATAGCTAGGCAAGGGCTTAAGTTATAGCACTAGAGGTTGTGCCGAAGATGGCATCGGTTTTGTCTCACTAGTGCCCGGCTCCTCATAGTAACGAGCCTTGATTTATGACACTTGTTTCACACATCCTTCCTCAAGCTCATCCTCATCACTCTAATAATCTAAATCTCTAAGAATTGATTCCATAGTATCTACACCTATTATCTCCTCCATAGACTCATAGGCAAACTCATCAATAATATCAATGGTATAACAAGAATTACAATCATCAAATTTCCTTTTGGCTTCATAAACATTAAAAGTTATCTCATCATCTGTAACTCTTAAAGTAAGCTTAACTTGTTCCACATCTATTAATGCTTTACCTATTGTAAGGAATGGTCTACCTAGGATCATGGGCACTTCTTTGTCTTCCTCCATTTCCAAGACGATGAAATCGATTGGGAATATGAATTTATCTACCTTCATAAGGACATTCTCAATAGTGCCTCTCGGGTATTTGATGCTCTTGTTAGCAAGTTGCAAGGTAACATGAGTTTCTCTACACTCTCCAAGTCCAAGTTTCCTATAAGGGCATTAAATTAATACTTGCACCAAAATCAATAAGAACTTTGTCAAAGTGCAAATTTCCTACAGTGCAAGGAACAATGAAACTCCGTTCATCTCTTTATTTCCCAGGTAGGTTAGATAAGTCCTTCTGTAGGATTATATAACACTCTCCTGTAAGCATCATAGACTCATTCCCATTAATCTTTCTCTTTTTGGTTAGCAAGTCCTTCATGAATCTAGAATATGACGGCATTTGCTAGAGTGCTTTTGCAAATGGAATGTTAATTTGCAGCTTCTTGAAAACCTCCAGGAATTTACTGAATTGAGCATCTAGCTATTGTTGCTTAAGTCTTCCTGGAAAAGGAATAGGAGGAACATATGGTTTCACCACTTGTGACATTTGCTTTGGTTCCTCCTTCCTTTGATCCCTTGTTTCTTTCTCTGAACTCTCTTGTTTGGTGTGAACTTCCTTGTCAACAACTTCCAATTTCTTACCACTTCTCAGCATTATAGCATTAACACCCTTAGGATTCTCCTTAGTGTTGCTAGGCAAAGTTCCTGATGGTCTATTGCTCAGCTGTTGAGAAATCTGACTAATCTAATTCTCCAAATTTTGAATGGTAGCTTGTTGATTCTATAGCATTGTGTCATTTTTTTGCATATAGTTCAACATGAGCTCTTCCATTCTAGGTTGATTTTGTTGAGGTAGAGCATTATGTGTAGGTCCTTGCTTCTGGAATCCAAGAGGCGGTTTAAGTGCATTATTATCATTCCTCCATGATAAGTTTAGATGATTATGCCACCCTAGATTGTAAATATTCGAATAAAGTCCTTGATTACCCCATTGAAAATTGTTGACATAATTCACTTGAACTCCATTAGATGAATCTGAGGGGTTTCCAGCTAAGCACTCAAGAGTAGAATATGGTCTTGAACATATCTCACAAAAAGCAACTTGATTAGCATTAATAGATTTTGCTGAGACGAGTTTACTTACTTGAGTTGTGAGAGCTATAATCTAAGCAGACATTGAGTCTATGTCAATGACTGATGCCACTCTTGATTTACCTCTCTCATTCTGCCAATTGTGTGCATTGAAGGCCATTTCTTCTATCAAAGCACTGGCTTCATCATAGTTTTTACCCATTAATGCACCTTCAGATGTAGCATCTACTAAAGATCTCAATGTCTCATCCAAGCTGAGATAGAAAATCTCAATCAGAAGATTGTTTAGCAATCTATGATGTGGACATTTCCTGATGCACTCCTTGAATCTATCCCACACCTCATACAATGATTCACCATTAAACTTAGTGAAGTTGGTGATATCGTTCCTTAATTTCACAGTTCTGGATGGTGGGAAAAATCTCTTTAGAAACTTATATGAGATATTGGCCCAAGTGGTGATAGACTCTTGTGGTAATGAATTGAACCAAGCTCTAGCTTTATCCCTTAGTAAAAAAGGAAAAAGTTGTAATCTGATGACATCAGGTGAAACATTATTCATCTTCACTATGTCGCAATATTGGGGAAATGTTTGAATATGCTCATTAGGACTCTCATTTAGATATCCTCCAAACTCATTTGTCTGAACCATTTGAATAAGTGCTAGCTTTAGTTTAAAATTATTGGCTTGAATAGGAGGTACCCTAATTGCAAAATCCACAATAGTGGGTACTGTATAGTCCTGAAATGCTTTGGCAGCACCCTGAATCAAATTGTTGTTATTGTTGTCTGCCATCTCAACTAGTTGCACTTCTTCTCTTCTTCTATTCTCTCTTCTCAATTAACGCAATGTACATTCTATTTTAGGATTTAGTGGTAGAAATTCTACACTTCTACTGTTGTGTATAAAAACACTTGAAAGAGAACAAAAGATAATTATATGCTATGAACTGCACCTAAATTAACAACAAAATTGATGGTAGTCTAATATTAAGTTAATCCCTAGCAATGGCACCAAAAACTTGATCTACTGTAATTATATAAAATTTTTAAAAGCAAATTTACCAGCAAGTGCACTGGGTTAGATCAAGCAATATAGTAATGAGTCGAGTGTCAATTCCACGAGGATTAAATAAGTACTAAATCGATAACAAATTCTATTATTATTTAGGTAATCAAATTGAGAGGATTAACTAATCAAATACTAATTAATCTAATACACCTAGATTTTTACTAAGAATAGGAGAGAATTGTTATGAAAATTATATCAATTGAAAGTAGGAAAACCGAATCTACCCTAGTTTCACTAATCAGATTATCATCATATTATAATGATTCTTAACTATGTGGATATTTATATGAAATTGTGAAAATCTTTATTTCTTTTCCAAATAATTAAAACTAAAAACCCCAAAATCAATTTATTAGCTTCCGCTAAACAAATTAACAGGGGATTCTATATTCAACTACAAATCTCCCAATTATATAGTTGAATAATATAACTACAATCATCATTTTAGTTATTCTAGGGTTTCATCGATTTCCCACAAATAAACTTAAAACATCATCGATTTAAAAACACAAACATAAATCAAAGAAATTATTGTAATGGAATTCATAATTGATAACAAAATCAATCTATGAATTGAATAGAAAAGTGCTAGTTTAGAGATCACCAATTTAATAGAACAAGAATCAATCACAATACAATAATCCTACAAATCCTTGATAAAGGAGCCTTTCCTTGATGATTCCAATGGATTCAATTCATGAAAACTTTAAGTACACCAACCAATTCTCCCTCTCCTCTCTTTAAGGTTTAAAGTACTAAAAAGAAAAAGATTAGATAACCCCTAATTCGTCACATTTGGATTTTTTATCCCAAACAAAGGAATGTCTTTTCGATTGGCTCACAAAGCTAACATTAAAGTAGGCAGCTTTTCCTTCTAAGGCCAGTGGCTTAAGCTAGTAACTTAAGCCATAAGCTGACGGCTTAGGTTATTGAAAGCCGATCTTCAAAGCTAGTTGTGTAAAATAATGAATGGCTTCTCTCCTTTGTTTAACATTCCTTTAAGTGCTTAAAACCCCTCTAATTTCCTCATGGTTGCACTCTAAGCTCTTACAGAATTGAATAGCACAATAAACCTAATTAAGTGCCATTTCCTTAGAATTTCCATAATATTAGTGGGAATTTATGATGTGCTCAAGAACAATTACAGGTATACAATGCAATTGAGGATTCACTTGACAATAAGCAATCCAAAATGGCATGAACCCCTAATACTTATGAACCCTAATTCTTGACATTAAACAAGAGAGAAGAAGAAAAATTGTTAATTTGTAATATAAATCAAGGATAACATAATAAGGAGCCAATTTCTAATCAATTGGGGTGTAAACCTTAAATTAAAAATGGAACCTAATTTGCGTGAACATGAGATAGATAAGAGGAGCTAATTCCTTACCAGGTGTTATGCACTAGTTGGAATTAGGTTTAATTTTGATGTTGTTGATATTACGCACAACACAATCAAAATCCACTCGCCACAAATTCTAAGAGAATTTGATAAGAGTAGGGGCATGAAAGGGCAAGCTTTCCATGGCAACAATATCTAAAAATTTGTGTTTCAAAAGTCCCTTACAAAACCTACGAAACAAGTATTTATACTCTACTACAATTATGGAAAAATAACCTAAATAAAATAGTACACATGGCCAGTCACTTCAAGCTCCAATCACATCACAAGGAGGAAACATAAGACCGAATCTCCTTGGTTCAATTCAGTTCATTATGGACCGTGATCTATTCACAAACCAATTGCTATTGTGCTTGGTCATCTTCTTGTAAAACCGACAAAATGTACTTGCTAAAATGTAAAAACAATTATTATAAAATAAATAAAGACAAAATGTGAACGTCTTGGTTCTATTTCTTCAAGTAGGCTTCCCAATGCTAGATCTAAAGGTTTGATTCCCATCAATTTAACATGATTCATACAAAAGATATGAGTAGAATATGCCCTTATCAACCAGTTTGGACATTAAGTTGTGACATGTCCAACACCTAGGCATTTAAAGCATTTTATCTAGCTTATCTTCATTCTCGAACTTTGCCCTACTTCTCCTTGTGATATCTCATTACAATCTACTACATTTCCTCTTTCGTCATGCCTCCTCTCTTCTAGCCTTTGAAACCCTTTTGACCTACCATCCCCTCAGCTCAACCAATTTCATATTGTTTGGCTAGAATTCGTAGTGGGTTGGGTCGGTATCATATCTCAACCACTAGTACCTTAGTTTAAGTTATTGCATCTATAACACTCCACTCTTTGGGCTAGACGAATAGCATCATCTAGAGTGCTTATAAATTGTAGCTTTATAACATTGGTAAACTCATATTTTAGTTTAGTAAGTTTGGTCATGTGGCTTCCCTACTCTATACTTAATCATTAATATTTAGAACTCCTTCACATAATCATTGACATACATTCCTCCTTACCTTAAAGTTTGTAGCTTCTTAAAAGCCTTATGTATATTATATTCTGGGATGAACCTCTGATATCGGTCTTCTTCCTATCTAACTTTAGACCTATAGGCAAGTGCACCTATTGATTATATAGTATAGTAGATAAAGATATCAAGTGTCGATCCCATAGGGATTAAGAGTACTAGTAATTACCTTTTCTCTAATTATCTAATTGGAAAAATTAATTAAATAAGTAAATAAAATAAATAATGAATAAATCAAAGAAAACAATAATCAATAAAACTAATATATTCTAGTATTCAATCACCCTAGAATTACTAATGTAATTAATTAATTATTATTCAAAATTTTATTTTATTCTTAGACCATGGGAATTTCTATATTGAACTAATAGCTCTATCGAGTCATACTTATTCCTAATTTTAGGTTGATTAATTGGAATCTCTTCCTAATTAAAACCTATAAAATTGCATTACATTCGATTTATGAATTCCACTATTAGTTTTAACCCTAATCCAAAAGATTTTGTCACCTATCTCTAGGTTTGCTTGTAACTATTTTTAATTATGCTAAATCTATTCTTATATAAAATCTCTCGATTTTTTTATGTAAGAAATCAAATTTCAACTACTATGCCGGCAATATTAAATTAAAAATAATAAAAACACATAATTGAATCACAAAAATGACAAATAAATCATTGAATAATAATCATAATAATTGCATGTTCATTTTAGGGTTTATCATACTTGAATATAAAAGAAATTAAGTCATAAACATGCTAAATCTAAAAACAATGATAATAAAAGAAAGCATAAATAAAAGCATTAAATTAAAATATAAAAATCTATTATAATCTCCTAATCTAATTCTAATCTTAATTTTCTAATTCTATTTTTCTAATCTAATTTTTCCTACGGTTTAAAAACTAAAACTATTCTACTATCTAATGCTCTACTGCCTTTGTCTACTCCTTCTCATCGGCTATATATATATGTTGAATGCAAGTGGATCACTATCGATGTAGGTAGATTATTATCCTCTTTCTTATCATTATATATATATATATTATATATATAAGATTTGGCCTGGACGTTGGATGGAATCAAATCTTCCTCGCATTTTCCGGTGACTGCTTTTCTAGTGAATAACACGACGAATCTTTCCCGATCTTCTCAATCCTTGTGTGATCAATTCTAACGTCTTTTCCGGCAAGTCTTCCTTGATCTTCAATCTTTGCATGATTTTCCGGTGAGCTTCACGGACGAATCTTCTTGCATTTCAAATCTGTCCGAAATTTCCTTAGCTTAACTCATTATTTGGACACAATTTGTTTTCCATTGTTGGATACGTTGATGTTGATTCACATCTTGGACTTTCATCTTGTAGAAATTATATTTTCTTCTTTAATTTTCATGTAATTTTCTCATTAATTCATAAATTATAATTTAAAGACTCTAAAATTGAAATAAAGATTAATTAAGTGCATTATTTATACAAAATATAAGAAAATAAATAAAAAGTTATTCTAATTTATATAAATAATTAATATTTTATAACCCTTATTAAATTCCCCCACAATTGAGTCTTTACTTCTTCTCAAGTAAAATAAACTTTTGAGATCAAGGACAAATTTCTTAATTAGTATTTAAACATATTACATTCATAATAAAGTTATTTTTCCTTAACATCTTTTTTTTTTCACTTAATCATGTTTAATGTACTATAAATACTAATATTAGAGTTTAAGAGTTAATCTATAAAATATCAAAATTTATCATGCCATTTAAACAAAAATTTACAAACCCGTAATCGTACTAAACATTACTTAATCAAGAATAAGTTTTTCAAAATTTTGTCAACTTAATTAAGATATATAGTTCCCCTTTTTCAACTCTTTAAATACTATGAAGTCCAACAAAAGCTTCTTTTTTTTTTTTTTTTAGTATTATGGAGTAATTTCATTGGTTAGTAAGTCCCGGATCAGATGATCTTAGGCTACTAGGTTTTAAAATACCCCTTCAAACCTCTATTAACTCAATTACTTATTCCAATTAGTAGTTCAGTTTTCTTAGACTTTTTTCTTAACCCATGTAACGAGCTTTAGGCTGATGATCCCAAGTTCATCACTCAAGTCAACACGTGTTATTCCTCAAAAGGTACCCCACAAGTTTAATTACTCGAGTCAACGAGGCTCACTACTGAACTTTATTTATATATTTCTTTTTTTTTCTCTTTTTTTTTCATTACTTCTATTTTATAGGAAGATTCTTCAAAAGATAATTTTTTTTAATTCAATTATTCGAGATCATAGTGCTCATAAGGATTTCTAGGAGACACGTATATATCAAAATAAGTTTAAAAACTTGAATTCCTAATTCTTAATTAGTAATATCTTTTCAATCTAGAGTTTCTAAATTTTAGGCCTAAATAACATATAACTTTTGATTTACTAAGATTTTACAATTCAACTCTGATTTAGTATTCTAAGTTCACTAATGAAAAAGTAAAGATATAACAAGGTAAAAATTTTCAATAAATTATTGAATTATGAATGCAATGCAAAAATTTAACCAAAGTAGTAATTTAGAAGCAGGCTTATTATATTGTGTTATTCAAATTCCCCTATACTTAAATGGTACATTGTCCTCAATGTATAAAATAGAATAGAAAAATAACAAATGGGGAAAAAATTAATAGGAGACTTCCTTGATAATACTTTATAGACTTGAAGCTCAATTCTTGCTTTTTACAAGAAAGAGTTGCTAAAACGATTGATGAATGCAGTTCTATAGACTCATGTTGGCTTTCTTCTTTTGTCTCTTGTGTCCTGAAATCATGCCTTACAGTACCAAGATCAAATTTAATTTTTAATTTTTAATTTTAATTTATTTTTTTATGAAATAACTAAGTGTAACTAACCAAATTTAAATCAAATTAAACTAAATTATAAAACTAAGTAATACTTGGGTTGCCTCCCAAAAAGCACTGTTGTTTAACGTCGTTTGCTCGACATTGTTACCTCAATTGTTTAGAAAGGGGGTGGCACTTATATTTCCAATAGTCAAGTTTCTTAGATTTGCTTGGACCCTTTAAATTGCCACAAGTGTGATACATTGTTCTCTCTTCTTGCTCATTAGCTATGTTAAGAGATAAGTTGTCGTTTGAGTCTTGAGCCAGAACTTGGTATTGATTTGCTCTATGGCATCCCCTAGGCATAAACAATAGTAGGAAAACAGAAACTATAGAAAATAAAAACTAATAAAAAATTAAGCAATAAAGGAAATAATGATTATATTAACAAGATATAAGTGTTCCTAATATCCTAATCCTCGGTAATGGTGCCAAAAACTTGATATTGATCTACCTACTATCTAACTTTAGACCTATAGGCAAGTGCACCTATCGATTCTATAGTATAGTGGATAAAGATATCGAGTGTCGATCCCAAAGGGATTACGAGTATTAGTAATTACCTTTTCTCTAATTATCTAATCGGTAAAATTAATTAAATGAGTAAATAAAATAAATAATGAATAAATCAAAGAAAACAATAATCAATAAAATTAATATATTCTAGTATTGAATCCCCTTAGAATTACTAATTTAATTAATTATTTATTATTCAAATTCTTATTTTATTCTTGGATCGTGAGAATTCCTCTATTGAACTAATAGTTCTCTTGAGTCATACTAATTCCTAATTTTAAGTTAATTAATTAGAATCCTTCCTAATTAAAACCCCTAAAATTGCATTACATTCCATTTATGAATTCCACTATTAGGTTTGACCCTAATCTAGAAGATTTATGTCAATTATCTCTAGGTTTGCATGCAACTCTTTTCAATTATGTTAGATTTATTCTTATATAAAATATCTCGATTTTTATATAAGAAATCAAATTTTAACTAATATACAGCAATATTAAATTGAAAATAATAAAAATACATAATTGAATTAAAAAATAATGAATAAATCATTGAATAATAATCATAAAAATTACATGTTCATTCAATGGTTCATCATATCTGAATATAAATAAAATTAAGTCATTAACATGTTAAATCCAAACAATGATAATAAAAGAAAGCATAAATAAAAGCATTAAAATTAAAATATAAAAATCTATTCTAATCTCCTAATCTAATTCTAATTTTAATTTTCTAATTCTATTTTTCTAATCTAATTTTTCCTATAGTTTAAAAACTAAAACTAAAACTATTCTACTATCTAATACTTTACTGCCTTTATCTTCTCCTTCTCATCAGCTATATATATATATATATATGTTGAATGCAGGTGGATTATTATCCTCTTTCTTATCGTTAATATATATATATATATATATATAT
This sequence comes from Laguncularia racemosa, assembly GCA_037954665.1. Lineage (NCBI taxonomy): Eukaryota > Viridiplantae > Streptophyta > Magnoliopsida > Myrtales > Combretaceae > Laguncularia > Laguncularia racemosa. The sequence goes on along the minus strand of JBBMOL010000004.1, from coordinate 11,979,026 downwards.
CATATTCGGCCTGGACATTGGATGGAATCAAATCGTCCTCGCATTTTCCGGCAACTGCTTTTCTGGTGAATAATATGATGAATCTTTCCTGATCTTCTCAATCCTTATGCGATCAATTCTAGCATCTTTTCTAGCGAGTCTTCCTTGATCTTCTTCAATCTTTGCATGATTTTCTAGTGAGCTTCACGGATGAATCTTCTTGCATTTCAAATTTGTCAGAAATTTCCTTAGCTTAACTCATGATTTGGATACGATTTGTTTTCCATTGTTGGACACGTCGATGTTGATTCACATATTAGATTTTCATCCTGTAGAAATTATATTTTCTTCTTTAATTTTCATGTAAGTTTCTCTTTAATTCATAAATTATAATTTAAAGACTCTAAAATTAAAATAAAGATTAATTAAATACATTATTTATACAAAATATAAGAAAATTAAATAAAAAGTTATTATAATTTATATAAATAATCAATACTTTATAACCCTTATCAACCTCCTACTTAGTATCCTCTTCATCTTGGTCTACAACCTTATCTCATGCTCTCTAGCTTGTCTCTTTATGGCCAACAAGTTAACACCACAATGTTGCATATCCTAAAAATTCTAAAGTGGCCAACTTAACTTTTACAACTTCTTCATACTCATGACACCCTGTCAACTTTATCTTCCTAGTATAAGTAATCATCAGCATCTCTACTCCTAGAAAATAGAGGGATTTGCATCTTAACGTTTTCCAGACCTTTAGGAGCTTGTATAACATTCACTACATAATCTTCATCAAAGTTACCTCTAGCTCCTTCTTCCAACTTGTCCTCAGCATTGATTAGCCTCCGCATGCCTTGATATCTTCTTGCGCCTCCACCATTTTGAGCATTTTGAGGTGGGCTTTCTAGTTCTCTATCATCTTGAACTCATTCAACACCTACATCAGCTTGAGTAGGTTTGTTTTCTACTAACACTGCATTGTGATGGCTATATTAGCAACAACAACAGTTAACTCTTGGATTTGTTCATCAATAGATCTTGCATTTAGAATGCACATCTTCCATGGCCATGTGCATCACCTTCAAAGTCTCAAATACCACCTTTAACACTAGGATTCAACATTTACTCTACACAGCAACAACAACTACACATAGCAATAAGACAAACACTATGATGACTATAAGCCATACTCCCTCGTTGAAACCTTTCCTTTGATACCAAGAAAAGATAATATGCCTACAAGCTTGGTAATCACTAGGTTACCAAAAACTATGTCAAAGGAAAAGAAGAAAGAACAAGAACAAGTTTAGCTAAAACCTATGAGCTACTTGCAAGATATGATACACCCTCAAGAACACACAGAACTTAAGATTGTTACTTGATATAACTCACGATTAACAAAACTCAGGGCTACTCACTACAATCCTTACTAAAGGTATTGGTAAGAGTAGTGACAAGCTCAAGAGCTTATGAACTCAAGAGAAAGTTGGAAGGAAACTCTGTATTTTTTTCACTAGTTTGTAAAAGTAGTTAATGCGACTTACATATAGAGGGACTATTTATAGTAAGTTCTTAAGGTTAGATACCTAATAAGGAAAATTCTTTTAAGTACATGGTGAAAATACATTCCTAATATTAAACAAAATGGGTAAAAATGTAAGTAGATGAAAAAAGGAATGTTTTTTAGGGGGTGTGTGCTATTGTTAAGTTTTAGTGACAAGTGTCATTGCAACATTGGATGCATCCTTAGTAGAAAAAAAAATGCTTCCAAGTGGCGTTTGAGCTGACATGAGTAGGGCCTTCATAGAATAGGTCGATTAATTATTTAGCTAGCTTTAGGAAGGTTGGTATAGGGTAGGATAGGTTAGTCTAAGTTATCCGAGCTTTGTAGCTTATTTGATTATACTTCATTAGCTTAGAGAAAGATGAGCATTTAATAGGAACTCGATGGATGATGGAAGTTGAACCTATGAAAGTAAATGGCTCCTTCCTTGGTTGGCTAGTTAGAGAGAGTTCTTTGCATCAAGTTCTAAATTTCATGTACCCTAGCTTAGGTGATTGGCCCAGTAGTTAGATTCCTATCAATAGGAATAGCAGGATAATATCTATAAACAATTTCAAAATGTGGCTTACTTATAGTGTAAGGAGTTGACTTGTTAGAAGAAAATTCCACAACAAGTAAGTAGTTATCCCAATTTGCTAAATTTTTTTTCCCACAATCGCTTTAAGTAAGGCTACAAGCATGCAGTTGACAACCTTTATTTATGTATTTGTTTAAGGATGACATACAACACTAAACAACAATTTAGTTTCCAGCCTCTTCCATAAGGTCTTTTAAAAGTAACTCAAAAGTTTAACATTCCTATTAGAAATAATGCTATCTGGGACTCCACATAATATAATAACTTCTTGCACAAAGAGATTAGCAATTTATTATGCATTATTATCCTTATGGTGTGGAATAAACTAAGCCATCTTGTTTAATATGTCCACAACCACCAGTATTGAATCCTTTCCTTTAGCTATTTGAGTTAAACCCATGAAAAAATCCATACGTATATATACCTATGGTTTAGACAGTATAGGTAGAGGTATGTAAACTCCAAAAACTTCTTATCTACTTTTAACCTTTAGATATACTACATAATTTTTTTTACTACATTATGCACATCTTTTATCATATTAGGCCAATAAAAATGCTCATTTAGTAAGTCATGTGTGTTTCTGCCCAAAGTGTCCTGAAAAACCTTTAAAGTGAGCTTCCTTCACTAGTAACTCCCTAATTGACCTAGATGGGATACATAAATTTCCTTTTTGGAAAAGATACCCATCTTCCAAATAATAACCATTTACCACCATTCCATTCTTACATCTAGTCATATTATGACTAAAGAAGGCATCCTTAGATATTGTGCTTGCATCAGACCATAGCCAAGCTAAATTGTAAAGTGGTAATTGGAGCATACCTTTGTGACAAAGCATCTATGACTATTTTTACTCCCCTTCTTATATTTGATAACGTAAGCAAAGCTTTCTAAAAACTTAGCCCACTTTGTTTGTCTTTGAGATAGCTTTTGTTGGCCCTTTAGATATTTCAACGATTCGTGATTAGTATAGATGATAAACTCCTTTAGAAGCAAGTAATCTAGCCACATAATAAGAACTCTAATTGAAGAATAAAGTTCCTTACCATGAAATGAATAGTGCAATAAGACTCCATTGAACATCTCACCAAAATAGGCTATGGGTTACTTATCTTGCATCAAAACTACTTTAATTCTAACTCTAGATTTATCACACTCCAATTCAAAGGTATTATCAAAATCAGGGAGAATCAACATAGGAGTAGAAGTTTCTGGTTGACTTCCTAAAAACTCTCATACACCTTTTTATTCGATTTGAATTCCACATTCTTCTTTGTAAGTTCAGTCAATGGAGCTACAATAGTAATGAAGTTTCTAACAAACTTCCGATAAAATGATGCAAGTTTACAGAGCTTCAAATCTCAACTACTGACTTCAAAATTAGCTACTCTATAATTACCTTGACCTTTTCAAGATTAGCTTTAACTCCTTCCAATATAGCAATTCCTAAAAATACTACTTTTAATTAGTAAAATGTGCACTTCTTCAAATTTCCATATACGTTTTCACCTCTCAGCACAAGAAATATAGAATGTAGATGCTTCTAATGACTATCAATATCATAACTATAAACAAGAATATTATTAAAGTATACCGCAATGAACTTACCAATAAAATCTTGCATAACATGATTCATCAACCACATTCTAGTACTTAGTGCATTGGTCAAACTAAATAGCATAACCATCCATTTGTAGAGACCATGCTTTGTGTTGAAAGTATTCTTCCACTCATCTCCTAGTGTCATATGAATTTGTTAATGACCACTCTTCAAATCTATCTTCGAAAAGATTCTAACCCCATGCATTTCATCTAACATGTCTTCAAGGCATAGGATATGATAACTATACTTGATAGTGAATCTATTGATAGCATGATATCCTCACACATTATTCATGATCTTTCTTTTTTTGGAAATAAAAGTGCAAGCATAACACAAGGGCTTGTGCTTTCTCTGACATAGCCTTTGTTAATCAACTTATCTATTTACGTCTTGAATGTCTTTGCTTCTTCCAAGTTCATTCGATAAGTTGGTTTATTAACATAACTCCCAAAATAAGGTCAATATCGTCTTCAATACCTAGCATCATAGGTAATCCTTTTGGTAATGCTTTAGGATATACATCAGTAAATTCCTTTAATAGCTTTGGAATGGCTTTAAGGATTGATCCTCGTAAATCCAAACTTAAAACACATTGAGTCATCAATAATGACTCCTTCCTACCTTTCACCAATATCATTTGAGTATTCCTCACTTTAGAAGGACTTGTAGGTAACGACAAGATCTTCTTACTGCTCATGGTAAATGCATAAGTATTTTGATATCCATCATGTACTACTCATTGATCAAATAATCATGGCCTTCTTAACAATATATGAGAAGCTCACATGGGAGCCATATCACACTCTATCTCATCCATGTAATGACTAGGAATGTAGATTATAAACTTGACTCGCTTGGTAATAGTTATAACTTCTTTATCACTAAGCTAATGAAGCTTATATAGTTTAAGATAGTCAAAAGTAGGCAATTTCAACTTCTCCTCTAAAGTAGTAGCAACTACATTGGTACCACTCCATCCATCGTTGATCAATGCACATGTATGCCCCTTAATCTAAAACTTAATAAGGAATAAGTTCTCCCTTTGCTTTATTTTCGATATAACATTTATACTCAGAGCACACCTCACTATTGATGAAATTACATCACCTTCGACACCTCTAGTACCATTCACCTCATTATCATATTGTTTCAAAACCTCCTCAAGATCGTAAACTTCTTCCTCATGACTTTCTTCACTTTCAACATCACCCCTTGATACGAACCACGCCAACCCGTGACGAAACCCAATACCAATACGTTCGGAAATTCGTTGCCTAAGACGCCCAAACACCTAAAGTGGAAAACCGCGACCCGTTGTCTATAAGCGAGACAAGAACCTTGGTATAAAAGTGAAGACGCCACAATCGGGATGGAAAAACCGATTGATAAGTCGGGATGAACGCCACGGAAATCAATCCGATAAGTTCGAATTAAGTTCTTGAAGAACCAAGAGAGGTGCCTCTCAAAAGTGTTTAATGTTCAATGATGTCTTTTTTTTTTAATGTTCTAAACCCTAGGAGCTTTTATACTAGGGTTACAATTCGTGTAAAAACAAGTCCAAAACGACGTAGTTTAGTTAAGTGACATAAAAACGCGAAACAGAACAAGCTGGCCGACAGGGGATACACGGCCGTGTACACAACCGTGTACTTTGGCCGTGTACTTGTCTGTGCAACTTTTGGCAACATACACGCCCATGTACTTTGACCGTGTATCTGTCTGTGCAACTTCTGACAACATACACGCCCGTGTGCTTTAGCCGTGTATCTTTCTGTGGATTTGCTTGACTCCATACACGGCCGTGCCTTTTAACCGTGTATCTAGCCGTGTATGATTCTAGGCAATCTTGAGAGTCCTATACGGCCGTGCCTTGAAAGTACACGCCCTCTTCAACCCGTGTCCGGTGTGACTTGTATAAGAGCAAGGGTCTTCCTATGGTTGTTCCAATCCATTCCAACTTCATGATTGCCCCAATCCTTCTCGGCTTCATGGACATCCTTTACCAACCCGTTAAGTGCTTCCTTGAGTCGTTTCGCTCGACTTCTTGTGATCGGTCCAGGCGGCACTTCAAGAGGATCTACATTCCTTCTTCCGGCTTGACTCTCATCATGGATCTCATCATTCCCCTCCTCTTGAAAAGGATTTGTCCTCAAATCGTCACCTACATCAAAAGGACTCAGATCAGTAACATTAAATGTGGCACTTACTTGATACTCACCAGGCAAATCTATCTTGTATGCATTGTCGTTGATGCGCTCAAGAACTTGAAATGGTCCATCGCCTCTAGGAAGTAGTTTAGATCGACGCTACATGGGAAACCGCTCTTTGCGCATGTGCACCCAAACCCAATCGCCAGGTTTAAAAACAGCTTGTCGACGACCCTTGTTGGCTTGTTTCACATACTGCTCTGTTCGTCGCTCAATGTTCAGCCTTGCCTTTTCATGGATCTGTTGAACAAATTCAGCCTTCTTCTTGCCATCTAAATTAACATACTCAGAAATAGGCAAAGGTGATAAATCTAAAGGAGTTAGTGGATTAAAACCATACACAATTTCGAAAGGAGAAAATTTAGTAGCAGAATGCACTGTAAGGTTATAAGCAAATTCAACATGCGGCAAACAATCCTCCCAACTTTTAATATTCTTTTTAATTACAGCCCTCAACAAAGTAGATAAAGTTCGATTCACTACCTCAGTTTGACCATCAGTTTGTAGATGACAAGTAGTAGAAAACAATAACTTAGTTCCTAACTTAGCCCACAAAGTCTTCCAAAAGTAGCTTAAGAACTTAGCATCCCTATCTGATACAATTGTTCTAGGCATACCATGCAACCGCAATAACTTCCCTAAAGAATAAATTAGCAATATTACAAGCATCATCCGTTTTGTGACAAGGAATGAAATGTGCCATTTTAGAAAACCTATCAACAACTACAAAAACAGAATCCCGGCCATGTCTAGACCTGGGTAATCCTAACACAAAATCCATAGAAATATCTACCCAAGGCTCATGAGGAATGGGAAGTGGGGTGTAAAGTCCTTGAGGTTGGACTCTAGATTTCGCTTGCTTACATGTGACACATCGCTCACAAATTCTCTCAACATCTTGTTTCATGTGAGGCCAATAGAAGTGTTCCTGCAATATCCCTAATGTTTTTGCTACTCCAAAGTGTCCCATTAAACCTCCTCCATGAGACTCCCTGACAAGTAATTCTCTTAAAGAACACATTAGAATGCACAGTTTACTCTCCCTAAACAAGAATCCATCATGTTTATAAAATTTTCCATGCCCACTCTTCTCACATTGCACATACTCCTCACAAAAATCTCGATCAGCAGCATATAATTCCTTAATGTGCTCAAAACCAAGCAGTCTAGAACTAAGAGTAGAGATAAGAGTATACCTTCTTGAAAGTGCATCAGCAACTACATTCTCTTTACCTTGCTTGTAGTGGATGACATATGGAAATGTTTCAATAAACTCCACCCAACGAGCATGCCTTTTGTTCAGCTTGTGTTGCCCCTTCAAATACTTCAAGGATTCATGATCAGTGTGGATCATGAACTCTTTTGGCCAAAGGTAGTGTTGCCACGTCTCCAAGGCTCGAACCAATGCATATAGCTCTTTGTCGTAAGTAGGGTAATTCAAGGTTGCCCCACTTAGCTTCTCACTAAAGAATGCAATCGGTCTTCTCTCCTGCATAAGCATTGCCCCAATACCTAATCCTGAAGCATCACATTCAATTTCAAACGTTTTAGTAAAGTTAGGTAAAGCAAGTAATGGTGCTTGAGTCAACTTATTTTTAAGCGTCTGAAAGGCCTTCTCTTGTTGCTCTCCCCAACTGAACCCCACGTTCTTCTTAATCACCTCAGTAAGTGGTGCTGCAATGGTGCTAAAATCCTTCACAAATCTCCTGTAAAAGCTCGCTAGTCCATGGAAACTCCGCACATTACTTACATTGGTTGGACTAGGCCATTCTTGGATCGCACGCACCTTTTCTTCATCAACCTGTATTCCCTGCGCACTAACAACAAAACCAAGAAACACAAGTTTGTCTGTGCAAAAAGTGCACTTCTTGAGGTTAGCATATAATTGTTCCTGTCGAAGCACTTCTAAAACATCCCTCAAGTGTGACATATGATCTTCCAAAATTTTGCTGTAAATAAGAATGTCATCAAAATAGACAACCACAAATTTTCCAATAAATGTCCTCAGAACATGGTTCATAAGTCTCATAAACGTACTAGGTGCATTAGTTAACTCGAAAGGCATTACTAACCACTCATACAATCCATATTTTGTCTTAAATGCAGTCTTCCATTCATCACCTTCTTTCATTCTAATTTGGTGATATCCACTTTTTAGATCAATTTTAGAAAAGACACTAGACCCATGTAACTCATCTAACATATCATCTCAGCGAGGAATGGGATGACGATACTTTACTGTGATGTTGTTGATGGCGCGACAATCAACACACATTCTCCATGTCCCACCCTTCTTAGGCACCAAAATCACCGGTACTGCACATGGACTCATGCTCTCTCTCGCGTACCCCTTCTCCATTAATTCATCGACCTGCCTTTGGAGTTCCTTTGTCTCCTCCGGATTGCTCCTGTAAGCTGGCTTGTTTGGAATTGATGCTCCGGGTACAAGGTCAATCTGGTGCTCAATACCTCGAACAGGTGGTAATCCCTTTGGAATCTCCTCAGGAAAGACATCTTCAAAGTCCTGCACAAGAGACACAACCACACTAGGCAAAGCATTAGATAATTCGTTAGTAATCAAACATGTTTCCTTGAAAACCAGCAACAACATAGGTTGCCTCATAACTAACGCTCTCCTTACTACACTCGCTCTTGCCACACAACTCTCCTTTTGCAAGGCTGCCCTCTCCTTTTCACTCACCACCAAAGTTGATCCCCCTTCAACTTGGCCTCTCACACTCTTTCCAGCCTTCCTCTCCTTTTCCTTTTGATCTTGACTTTTATATTCCTTTTTCTTCTCATTGTCTTTTGCTCTCTCACTCTCACTCTGCTTTTCACTCACCTTGTGTTTTGCACATGACTGTTGCAGCTGCAATTGGTCCTCATACACTTGTTTAGGTGTTAAAGGTTTAAGGTTAAAAGTTTTTCCTTGGTGAACAAGCGTATACTTGTTAGAAAAGCCATCATGAACAACCTTCCTATCAAATTGCCATGGCCTCCCCAACAACACATGACATGCTTGCATTAGCACTACATCGCATAACACCTCATCCTCATACCTACCAATGCGAAAACCAATCAAGGCTTGCTTACTCACCTTAGTCTCACCAATATCATTCAACCACTGCAATTTATATGGACTAGGGTGTCTAACAGTTTTGAGCCCCAGCCTCTCAACAATAAAATTGCTCACTACATTGGTGCAACTCCCTCCATCAATGATCAAACTACAAATGTGATCTCCTAAATAACTTCTAGTATGAAATATATTTTCTCTTTGCACCTCCTCTTCTTCCTTCACCTGCACATTCAGCGCTCGCTTCACTACTGCCACTAGCTTTCCCATTGCAGGCTCCTCATCATCACTAACATCCTCTAATGGTGGTATATCATCTTCTTCACTATCCCCCTCAGTCTCATACTCACCATCATCACGCAAAATCATCACACGCCTATTTGGACATTGACTAGCAATATGGCCTCTACCTTGACATTTAAAGCATCTAATGTCACGATTTCTAGAAGTAGAAGATTCAAGGTTACCTTGATTACCAGGAGTAGAACCCGCTTGCCTCAGCCCCCCTTTTGGTTTGGTAGGTAAAGGCTTTTCTTCCTTCTTCCATTGATTAGTCTTCCAAGTGGATGAACCATTACCCTGTTGAAATCGTGCACTACTACTACCCTTCTGCTTGTGCTGGTTCTCAACCTTTATAGCCATGTGAACCATATCCTCCAATTCTACATAATGCTGCAATTCAACCACATTTTAGATTTCTCTATTCAACCCAGCAAGGAATCTAGCCATTGTAGCCTCTCTATCCTCTTCTACATTCGCCATAATCATAGTGACTTCCATCTCCTTGAAGTACTCATCTACACTTCGCTTCCCTGCCTCAGAGTTTGCAACTTGTTGTGCAATTCACGATAGTAATACGCAGGTATAAACCGCTTTCTCATCACTCTTTTCATCTCTTCCCAAGACTCAATAGGTGGCTCGCCACTCCTTCTTCTATTCAACATTAATTGATCCCACCACACTATAGCATAATCTGAAAATTCAATGGCAGCAAGTTTCACCTTCTTTCTCCCACTATAGTTGTGACAATCAAACACCATCTCCACCTTTTTCTCCCATTCTAAATACGCCTCGGGATCATTCTTCCCTTGGAAAGGAGGAATCTTCATCTTTATGCTACTCAATTGATCATCCTCTCTATTCCTATCTCCTCTATCTTCCCAATCTCTAGTCATCTATTCCGACCACTATAACCTCTATAACTCCCAACAGAAGGCTCATCAAAGTCATCACCCGACATTTCATCTCCACCCCTCGGTACTCTCCTAGAACAACTCTCCCTCTTATGCCCTTGGAATACGTTTGTGGATTGCTCTAGTCTTTGCTCCACCGTCTCATGAATTTGTTCCATTCCTTCTTGGAACATCCTCTTCATTTCTCCCCTCAACGCTTCAATTACTAACCTAGCATCAAACCTTCCCCTCTCACCTTCCGGAGAATGTTGTCTCGACATAGTTCCTGCAAAAAGATTAGTACAACAAAAATATATATATGATCAAACCTCACGATACACTCCCTTACGTGTTTCGCTCAAATGATGATATCACACAGTCACTCGTGTATTCTCACAAACAACGATGATATCACTCACCAATTTCCTCTTCTCAATTCTCTTGGAACTAACCCGAACTACATCAATTTCCTTCCGTAGAATTCAAAACCAACTCTAGGGTTCGTAAAATTTTCCTCTATTTTTCTATCCGAATTTTTTTTTTGTCTCTTTTTTTTTTTTTTGGCTTTTGATCACGTTTCTCTTTTCTTTTCTTTTCCCTTCTTTTTTTTTTTGGTCGTGATTTTTACTCTTTTTTTTTTTTTTTTACAATCGACTAGTAAATACTACACTATCAAAAGACAATTAATATTGCGGAATTGAACACGATAATTGATATGAACGATTGGAGTTAGGGTTTTTTTTATATTACCTTCCTCAATCGAACTTGATGTTTTGACAAACCTAAGCTCTGATACCAAACTGATACGAACCACGCCAACCCGTGACGAAACCCAATACCAATACGTTCGGAAATTCGTTGCCTAAGACGCCCAAACACCTAAAGTGGAAAACCGCGACCCGTTGTCTATAAGCGAGACAAGAACCTTGGTATAAAAGTGAAGACGCCACAATCGGGATGGAAAAACCGATTGATAAGTCGGGATGAACGCCACGAAAAACAATCCGATAAGTTCGAATTAAGTTCTTGAAGAACCAAGAGAGGTGCCTCTCAAAAGTGTTTAATGTTCAATGATGTCTTTTTTTTTTTTAATGTTCTAAACCCTAGGAGCTTTTATACTAGGGTTACAATTCATGTAAAAACAAGTCCAAAACGACGTAGTTTAGTTAAGTGACATAAAAACGCGAAACAGAACAAGCTGGCCGATAGGGGATACACGGCCGTGTACACAACTGTGTACTTTGGCCGTGTACTTGTTTGTGCAACTTCTGGCAACATACACGCTCGTGTACTTTGACCGTTTATCTGTCTGTGCAACTTTCTGACAACATACACGCCCATGTGCTTTAGCCGTGTATCTTTCTGTGGATTTGCTTGACTCCATACACGGCCGTGCCTTTTAACCGTGTATCTAGCCGTATATGATTCTAGGCAATCTTGAGAGTCCTACACGGCCGTGCCTTGAAAGTACACGCCCTCTTCAACCCGTATCGGTGTGACTTGTATAAGAGCAAGGGTCTTCCTATGGTTGTTTCAATCCATTCCAACTTCATGATTGCCCCAATCCTTCCCGGCTTCATGGACATCCTTTATCAACCCGTTAAGTGCTTCCTTGAGTCGTTTCGCTCGACTTCTTGTGATCGGTCCAGGCGGCACTTCAAGAGGATCTACATTCCTTCTTCCGGCTTGACTCTCATCATGGATCTCATCACCCCCCTTCCTTCATCACATCACCTTTTTATTTGGACATTGTGCAGCCATATACTTGAATCTAAGACATTTAAAGTACTTAAGATGATTGCTATGCCTTCTGGTTAACCTCTAATCTTCTCCTCTAACTTCAAAACTAATAGAAGCCTTTCCTTTGTCATCTCCCCTCTTTTCATATTGCTTTTCTTTATTCTTTCCTTCTTACTTCTTCTGTCTTCACCCTTTCTTATTCTTTTAAAACCTTCAATCTTTGCCACAAAAGATACCCTATAAGGGCTTTTGATTAATTATCACTTTACCTTTATGATTGATTGTATAGCCTCCTCTAAGGTATCAATCATTTGAAGTTCCACCACCTTCATAATATCATACTTTAACCTTGCTGTGAAACGAGAAATAGTACATTCTTTAGGCTCCATGACCTCACATTTGATCATGAGCATCTCAAACTTCTTAACATACTATTCCACATTAAGCCCACTTTACCTTAAGGTTTGAAGCCCTTTGTACAACTTTTGCTTTATAATACTTAGAAATAAAGTATGTACACATAAGGCATTTTATCTCTTCCTATGTTTCTACATCGCCTTTGCCACTCCTCATCTATCGAGCCTTCAAGTTCTTTTACCACAAGGAAATATATCCATCAAATCTTAATGCCACTAACCTCACATTTGTCTCTTGACCATAATTATGACAATCAAAGATCTTCTCTACCTTATGCTCCTAATCAAAATATGTTTCCACAGATTCTTGTTAAAAGGTGGTATTTTCATCTTAATATTCTCTATCCCTCGCACTTGATGATTTTGTCTATGATTCTCTTCCATATCAAAATTATAACCATCACTTTTGTTAGAATCTATGACCACTCTTTTGGCTTGTTTGCATACTCCTCTATTTGTGCCTTCAAGTTACCTTATCTAACATTCATATTCTTAGTAGACTTTTGATAGGAATCAAATTCCTACAGGACCTATCACCAAAGAAAGAGCTAAAGGATTACAAAATTTGGGGATGAGGGTCCTCTTTAAACAATCAGACCGCAAGAATATTTTTTTAGTATCTTTTTTTCTATTACATATTTGTTGTGTATTCCAGCAAGCACATTTGTCGGTTTTTACAGGACGATAGATAAATTCGCTAAAGCTCAATTTGTAGATTATTCATAGACCTACATAAATCAAAGAAGAACTAGTCCAATAATTATTCCATGGAAGTGAAGAACCGACCATTTTGAGGGTTTATTTGTAATTGTCTTTTGTTGATTAAGAACCGGTCACTTGTTGGTTTTATTTGTAATTTTTTTTTGTTGACTTTACCCTAATTAGAGCAAGTATAAATACTTGCTAAATAGGTTTTAGACGGAGCTTTTTTTGAACTTAAGAAAATACATCTTTTGCCGTGAGGAGAGTCCTTGCATGCAAACTTTACTTTTATCAATTTCACTTATGAAATTGTGGCGAGATTAGCTTGAGGAGATTATGAGTAATATCAATCCTTCTCTACTTACTACCAATTGTTTTCTAGTGCGTCATATCTAGATATAATTGGTTGTGTTACTTGTTGTCTTTCATGTGAATTAGGGTTCCTATTTTTTTCATATTTGATTCAAGTCAATTTGAGTGGAATTTGGTTCATTTATATTGTTATCCTTTACTTATTATACAATTGCATTGTTCCTCATCACAATTTAGCATCTTCGCCATTTGAATCCACGTGAATTAGGGTTTAAGTATTGGTTATTGATCATGCCATTGTGGGATTGTTTTGGTGATCACACACTTGTATTGGTGTGTTTGCAATTGGAATTGCAGAGCACATCATAATTTTTGGTATCAGAGCACATCATACTTTTGGTATCAAAGCACATCATACTTTTTGGCATCAGAGCACATCAACTTTGCTATGTTTCACAAAGTATCCTTAATTGTAACTTTTGCAACATTCTCTACCCTTCCATGCCCATTACCTTCCCCTATACATTGTACATATTCATTGTTAAAATCATGAATTTTATTTCTAGACACCTTCAATTGCAATTACTTCACATACAACAACTAACACATAAACTACTTGATATGTCGCATGAGCAAGTTGTATGGTTTGCTCGCTACAATCTAAGAAGACCAATAAGAGTGGAAATATTGAATGAGCTAAAATTCATTTAGTTACTATTGCTATAAGGTTACATAGGTCCATTTATACTAAAATAGTTACATATATAGGAAAATAATTGAAAAGGAAAGTAAATATATTCTATAGTAAGAAAGAAAATATTAACTAGTATCCTCTAGATTTAGCCCTTCAAATTCTTCAGTATAATAAATATAATTTCCATAACCATCAAAGGGATATGCTTGGTTTGAATTTAAACTTTGGCACCTTCAACAATTCGTCAACTTTTTGAAACACTAATCTTCAAATTAGCTTCAAAAATAGAATCAAAATCATAGGCTTCCCTTATTATCAGAACCCTTCGAATCAAATTTAGCATTAGTATTAGAATTGGAACCTCAAACATTCTTCTTTTAAGTCTTGTTGATAGCCTTGCACTCTTCTTTCGATAACAATAAGCTTCTTTCGAAAGTGATTCCATGAACTATATACCATTCAGAATAAGTTTGCTCATTACTCATCATAGTTCTGTACAACATTCTTTCCACCAATTGATTTAAACCCTTTGTCCTCACTTAGGTCATTAGTCTTCCTTACATGAGAACCTAATTTGAAATTTGATTCCCATCACTACAGTATATTAGCAACATTTAACATTTTAGACTTGTCTTGCTATGATTCTAAAGATGAAGTCGTTTAAGATTTGAGGGAAAACTTTTAAGAAACCTAAGGCAATGATGGGAATTATGTCTTGATTAGTTTAATCACTAGAGCTCAAACCAAAATACTTAGTAAGTTGGATCATAGAATTGTATCTAACACCAAGACCAAGAAGAATTTTCTTACCTTGAACCCTACAAGTCTCATATTAAGTCTATAGGAAGCAAATGTTTGATATCTCAAGCTCAAAACTAGGAAAATATTGGATTTCCTATTGTTAAGTAGCTATGAGGACACATCATTTGAATGACCTTACTTGAGCATCTAAATGAAGTTAATACAAAAGGGTCATAATAGCTTATTGACATGCTTACTTTGAATACCTCGTTGGGTTATTCAAAAGAAGTGGTTAAGAAAACATAGGCAAATAGTGTTTTCAATTTCACTTGAATGGCTCACTTGGCACCATTCAAATGAAATTGATTAGTAGAAAGGCTTGAATTCTCCTTTATTTTTGTTTAAATGATCCATAACATCATTCAAGTGAGGTCTTCTTCCATTTGATTTGTGTTAAGGCATATGGACACTAACTTTGTTATGTTTCTAGGATGTCATTCGAGTGCCAGTGCATGAAATTTTAATGATTAACTTATTATGCACAAATTCAATTATGTTTATTTAGTTGGTTTAGCCCTTAATTAACCTAAAAACTATTAGCAAGGTTATTTTGTGCATTTTGACTTATCTTAAACCTTTGGAATACATTTTAGTTGAGTATAATCCTCGACTACTCCACTTTTATCGTCTTTAATTGTGGTTAACAACTTGACACAAATGATTTGTAAGTCATATCAAATCGATGAAATCACTGTTCAATTTCTTTGGTGTGTCATATTAATAGAAATTTTTCGTATCCTTCATAGTTACAAAATAATTCATAAATGCTAAATTGATGTGATTGATTCTTGATTGCAATTAAATTCATTCCTTACATTTAGGCACATTGCTACTATACAAAAGGCATTTAAATTCTTGATATCCAATTTTAGATATTCAACAAAAATAAATTACATGAACATAAAGAAAACACTAAGAGGGAGAGGAGAATGGTGTAAGCCTCAATTAGTGGATGAGATATTGTGTTTCTTGATAATTCCTAAATTCTTATCCCATGTGCAACAAAACATGTTTCGCTCTTATTGATAGGATGTGTGTTTTCTTTCATATATAAAATGCTTAAGGGAATATAACCTACAAGACTATAGGTGGATAATTCACATCCATAATTCAAGATATGAACAATCCCCTAATCATAACCAATTAAAATTTCAAATCTCCCTTAAACCACAATTTATGAATTTACTTAGCATCTTAATTAAATAGTTAGTATAAATCCAAATAAAATTAATCAATTTAAAATCATCTGATTCAAGTTCCTCGACATCCATCCACTTATGATGTGCCTTAAACCAAGATTAAGCACATACAAAACCAATTTGAAAGACAATCAAACAATGTCAATCAAACTAGTTTCAATCACATGAATAATGGCATCAATTTCCAATGAATCTAACCAATTCTTCAATTAGGATGTGTTCAATCTTAAATCCAAATATGATATAACTCTGATACCAAAAGATGATGTGCCTAAAACCAAGATCTAAGCACATGCAAATGAATCAAAGAAACAACTTCAATTCACAAGATCAAATCGGTTCAAAGGGCACCAAAATTGCGTGAACCTTAGATGAATTAAGTGAACCAATTACTATAATTCATGAAATGAATATCACAACGATGTTTTCCCCAATGAAGATCATAAAATATACTTGACAAACACATGAATAATTCACAAGATCAACAAGAAAAAATCCAAAATCAACCTTTCCAATAAGAGCCAATTCACGCCATAAGATGGAGTAAAATTAGATGGTGATAACAAATGCTAAGATCCAATCAATTAAGTAATAATAATTTGATTACAAATGCAATCAAATCTGACCAAGAAACTTCAATTCAACCCTAGATATTACACACTAGAGAAGAAAAGAAATCACAACAAAATGAAATTGATATTACTCACAATTTCAAGTGTTGCACTCGCCATAATTTCAACTCTTGGGATTGAA
The DNA here is from genome assembly GCA_037954665.1 of Laguncularia racemosa. Lineage (NCBI taxonomy): Eukaryota > Viridiplantae > Streptophyta > Magnoliopsida > Myrtales > Combretaceae > Laguncularia > Laguncularia racemosa. The sequence continues at coordinate 11,962,219 of JBBMOL010000004.1, read as the reverse complement.
ATTGATAAGATTCTAATGATAATTAGGAAGAGCCCTAATCCTCACGAAAAAGTGTATGTTCAAATCTGAAAAATGGCCTCCTTAAACCCTACTTTAAGCAAGTATTTATACTTGCTCCCTGTAGGGTTAGAAAGTACACAAAATTACAACTATGCGACTTTTAGGGTGGTCAGGTCCTAAAACTCAATTACAACCAAATAAAAGTGTCCCAAAATGATTACAATATAAATAGTCCAAGTAAATAACAAATATATAAAAATTAGTCTTCAAGAAGCTAGCTCTTCCATAAGATTTGTCAGCTTAGCTCATTGCTGGTTTAGGTCGGCCATGGATAACCCATAAGCTGAGTCTTAGTGAGTTTATCCATCGCCCTGTAAAATATGATAAGTGTACCTGTTGGAATATACAATGCATGAATAAGATAAACGAGGTTAGTAAACGAATAATTCCAGGGTCGATTTGCTCAAAATGTGCCCTCATCGCCAATATTCGAAATCCTTTGGTTTTTGCCCTAATGATAGGTCTTGTCAGATTTTGATTTCTATCAATTTATAATCTAGCTTGAAAATCTTTGTTATTGTGTGCAATCCTCTAGTTTTTCTTTATAGGGAAGTGCCACAACTAAGAATAGCTTTTCGAATAACTTAGTTATGTTCTTCAAGCCAGCAATTGTTTGCAAAAGATATTGATGATCTAGATCAATTTTAAAATACTTGTGCAGTCATATCTCCCTATTTCAATATTCTTAATGGATTCAAGTGTGGTTGTATCATCACAAATATGATCCTTTTGAATGGTTTGCCTAAATGACTTAGATTTAGTCAAAAATTTTCATTAATATGGGATTTTAATTACTTATGTCTTTCCATATTTTAACTTGTTCCTACCATTCATAAGCGATTTGGGTCTTACCTAACAATGAGGTTGATAGCAGTTTTTAAAGAGCTTTGTTTATATCCATAGATATCAAAATCACGATTGTACTTATATGATTATATGACTTTATGATTTTATGATACATTTTCGAGTTAACTCGTGTATAAAGTCGTTTTTATATAAACTCATGATTCTATCATGAGTCCATATGTAAAATTGGTATAATCTTACGTTTTTGATCGAGTTTATCAATTTTGCCAATTTAAGTAAAATGGGCTAAAAATTGGAAAATACAACTTAACTTTCATAAGATATGAATATTATTGATTGTTTGAAAGACTTTAAATTAGAATATAATGATATCAATAGTAATAGTATCAATAATGAGGTTGACATTAAAGATAAAGATGATAACGATGATGGTGATGGTGATGGTGATGGTGAAGAGAAAGTGACAATAATTTTGATTTTTGATGATGAAAAGAGAGTTAATAATTTTTTTAAGCTTTATATTTTATTATTATAATTTATATTGTAATATATTTCATATTGACATTGTCACTTATATTATAGTTTTATACATTAGCATAACAACTTATGCTAATTTGTTTGTATTATAAGTATATAACTTTGTTATGACTAAAATTTAAATTGAATTTCTTTATTTCAATCATATATTTTATGTTTTTTATGACTATAGTAAATGTATCTATAATTTTTAAAAACTTTTTTATATAAGTTGTAGAAACTTATGATTTTATTTTTCAATTCTACATTCCAATTCCATAGACCATTAGATGATTTTAGGTAGAATCGTGAGTTTGACAATCTTTCTTGCAACAAAGTATGATGGTCCACTCATTGAATAATTGATGATCTTAATTATAAAGATTTATCACATTGGCTTCCAAAGAAAGAAGTTGATGCATGAAAGCACTAAGAATATTTCGTTACATGTTACACCTAGCAAAAGAGGGTGATATAGGTTTTGTAAAAGAAAAACAAAAGGTAAAGGTGAACTAGAAGCGGTAAAAATCGAATTATCAATTTTAATTTTTCTTCACTAAAGATTCAACTTTCTTTTGCTATTTGGCCATTGGATGTCTTACTTAGCTATAAGGGTATTCATGGTATAGTTTGGTTTAAATCTTTAATGAACTGAACTGCTTTTAATAGTTTGAGGTTCCAAACTGAACTCATTTGTGGTGTAGTTCGAGTGAATTTCTTGTTACAAAATTTTAAAGCTCTTTTTAAATACATTTGGAAATTCCCCACTTTTGATTACTATTGGTAGAATTTGATTAAGTATTGTTGTGAAGAATGCAAATAGGTACACGTAACAGAATTATAAAAAATTACATGATCATATAGAGTAAGGGATTAGAAAATCAAGAAATTGATTTATAATAGTGTGTCAATTCACTCTTCCAACCTCCACTTGCTAGGGAATCGATTGTCTTTTCAAATTTGCTCTACTATATCACACAATCAAACTTTAGAAGTTACATCATAGTTAGCCACCATGGCTCAAACACTCCATCTCACATAGCTTCTCTTAAAGCTAATCTCACAAAACTATAGTAATTAAAATTGTAACTTCTCAAAACAACACTCCTACAAACACAAATACAATCTTATGGTAAAACAATTATAAGTCCTCTACAAATTTAGCATACTTAGAGTCCTCTCAAAACTACACACCAAATAAACTTCATTACATATAACATCATAGTTTATTATCATGTGTTATTGCACATTTTGATAGAGTACGAAATACATGTTTTATCATAGCTCATTCTTTAACATTCTCCCCTTTTTCAACAAACTATATATATATATATTTATCATCAAATCATATTATAGGAGATCTATATGTTTTTTTATCATCAAAACTTATTTTAGGAGATCATAATAGCAAGAATGTAAACCATATAACATTATATCACAATGAAATTACATCTTAGGTGTTAGTAAAGGCATAGTAGTTTACTTGAGAGATGAAAGATGAAGGTGAAGGAAAAGGAATATGATGAGAGCCATGATGGGAGCCAAGCCAAAAGAGGGAATGTGGATCCTCTTGAAGTGCCACCTAGACCAATCACAAGAAATCGAGCGAAACGATTCAAGGAAGCACTTAACGGGTTGATAAAAGATGTCCATGAAGTCGAAAAGGATTGGAGCAATCATGAAGTTGGAAAGGATTGGAATAACCATGGGAAGGCCCTTGCTCTTGTACAAGTCATACCAAATACGGGGTGAAGAGGGCGTGTCTTTACAAGGCACGGCCGTGTAGGAGTCTGGAGGTTACACAGAATCATACACGGTCGTATACACGGTTCAAAGGCACGGCCGTGTATGTTGTCAAGATTTCCACAGAAAGATACACGACTAGAAGTACACGGTCGTGTACATTGTCAAGATTTCCACAGAATTATACACGGCCAAAGTACACGGCCGTGTATCTCCCCGACGCCGGCCTTCATGTCTTGTTTTGTTATTTTTACGCACTTATTGAAGTGATGTCGTTTTGGGCCTTTATTGTTACGAATTGTAAACCCTAATATAAAGCTCTTAGGGTTTAGAACATTTAGAATATAGAACATACAACATTGAAAGTAGGAAAACACTTTTGAGAGAATTCCTCTCTTGGTTCTTTAAAGAACTAACCTAGAACTTATCAGATTTTATTTCCGTGGCGTTCATCCCGACTTATCAATCGGTCTTTCATTCCAATTGTGACGTCTTCATATTATACCAAGGTTCTTGTCTCACTTATAGACAACGGGTCGCGGTTTCCACTTGAGGCTATTTGGCATCTTAGGTAACGAATTCCGAATGTATTGGTATTGGGTTTCGTCACATGTTGGCGTGGTTCGTATCAGTTAGGAATCCGATCAAACCGATCTTGTATCAGTTTGGTATCAGAGCCTAGGTTTGTTAACACATCAGTTCGGTTTGAGGAAGGTAACATTAAAACCCTAACTCCAATCGTTCATATCAATTGTTCATATTCAATTTCATAGTGTTGATTGTCTATTGAAAGTGTAGTGCCTTCTAATTCAATTTTGTTACAAAAAAAAAAGGAAGAATCGCGACAAAAAAAAAAAAAGAAAAAGGGAACGTGATCAAGAGCAGCACACAAAGGCGAAAAAAAAAAGAGGAAAATTTTCGAGCCCTAAAGTTGTTTTAAATTCTATGGAAGGGAATTGGTATAGTTTGGGTTAGTTCCGAGAGAATTGAGAGGAGGAATTGGTGAGTTGCTATCATCATTGCTTGTGAGAATACACGAGTGACTGTGTGATATCATCCTTTGAGCGAAACACGTAAAGGAGTGTATCGTGAGGCTTAATTATATATATTTGTGTTAGTACTAATCTTTTCTGCAGGAACTATGTCGAGGTAACATTCTCCTGAAGGTGAGAGGGGAAGGTTTGATGCTAGGTTAGTGATTGAGGCGTTGAGGGGTGAGATGAAGAGAATGTTTCAGGAGGGAATGGAACAAATTCATGAGACGGTAGAGCAAAGACTAGAGCAATCTAAAAACGTCTTCCAAGGGCGTAAGAGGGAGAGTAGTTATAGGAGAGTACCAAGGGGTGGAGATGAAATGTCGGATGATGAATTTGATGAGCCTTTTGTCGAGAGTTATCGAAGATATAGTGGTAGGAATAGAGGAACTAGGGATTGGGAAGATAGAGGAGATAGGAATAGAGAGGATAATCAATTGAGTAGCATAAAGATGAAGATTCCTCCTTTCCAAGGGAAGAATGATCCCGAGGCGTACTTAGAGTGGGAGAAGAAGGTGGAGATGGTGTTTGATTGTCATAACTATAGTGGGAGAAAGAAAGTGAAACTTGCTGCCATTGAATTTTCGGATTATGCCATAGTGTGGTGGGATCAACTAATGTTGAATAGAAGAAGGAATGGCGAACCACCTATTGAGTCGTGGGAAGAGATGAAAAGGGTGATGAAGAAGCGGTTTGTGCCTACGTATTACTATCGTGAATTGCACAACAAATTGAAAACTCTTAGGCAAGGAATCCGAAGTGTGGATGAGTATTTCAAGGAGATGGAAGTTACGATGATCGGGGCGAATGTAGAGGAGGATAGAGAGGCTACCATGGCTAGATTTCTTGCTGGATTGAATAGAGAAATTCAAAATGTTGTTGAATTGCAGCATTATGTAGAATTAGAGGATATGGTTCATATGGCTATAAAGGTTGAGAACCAACACAGGCGGAAAGGTAGTAGTAATGCACGGTTTCAACAGGGTACTGGTTCATCCTCCTGGAAGACTAACCAATGGAAGAAGGAAGAAAAGCCTTTACCCACCAAACCAAAAGGAGAGTTGAGACAAGCGGGTTCTACTCCTGGTAACCAAGGTAACCCTGATTCTTCTGCTTTTAGAAATCGTGACATTAGATGTTTTAAATGCCAAGGTAGAGGCCATATTGCTAGTCAATGTCCAAATAGGCGTGTTATGATTTTGCGTGATGATGGTGAGTATGAGATTGAGGGGGATAGTGAGGAAGATGATATGCCTCCATTAGAGGATGCTAGTGATGATGAGGAGCCTGCAATAGGGAGGTTAGTGACAGTAGTGAATCGAGCTTTGAATGTGCAGGTGAAGGAAGAAGAGGAGGTGCAAAGAGAGAATATATTTCATACTAGATGTTATCTAGGAGATAATATTTGCAGTTTGATCATTGGTGGAGGAAGTTGCACCAATGTGGTGAGTAATTTTATTGTTGAGAGGCTAGGACTCAAAACTATTAGACACCCTAGTCCATATAAATTGCAGTGGTTGAATGATAGTGGTGAGACTAAGGTGAGTAAGCAAACCTTGATTGCTTTTTACATTGGTAGGTATGAGGATGAGGTGTTATGCGATGTAGTGCTAATGCAGGCATGTCATGTGTTGTTGAGGAGGCCATGGCAATTTGATAGGAAGGTTGTTCATGATGGCTTTTCTAACAAGTATACGCTTGTTCACTAGGGAAAAAGCTTTAATCTTAAACCTTTAACACCTAAACAGGTGTATGAGGATCAGTTGCAGCTACAACAGTCTTTTGCAAGACATAAGGTGAGTGAAAAACAGAGGGAGAGTGAGAGAGCAAAAGACAATGAGAGAGAAAAGGAATACAAAAGTCGAACTCACAAGGAAAAAGAGAGGAAGGCTGGAAAGAGTGAGATACCAAGTTGAAGGGGGATCAACTTTGGTGGTGAGTGAAAAGGAGAGTGCAGCCTTGCAAAAGGAGAGTTGTGTGGCAAGAGCAAGTGTAGTGAGGAGAGCGTTAGTGATGAAGAAACCTATGTTGTTGCTGGTTTTTAAGGAAACATGTTTGAATACTAACGAACTATCTAACTCTTTGCCTAGTGTGGTTGTGTCTATTGTGCAGGACTTTGAAGATGTCTTCCCTGAGGAGATTCCAAAGGGATTACCACCTATTCGTGGTATTGAGCACCAAATTGACCTTGTACCCGGAGCATCGATTCCAAACAAGCCAGCTTATAGGAGCAATCCGAAGGAGACAAAGGAACTCCAAAGGCAGGTTGATGAATTAATGGAGAAGGGGTACGTGAGAGAAAGCATGAGTCCATGTGTAGTGCCTGTGATTTTGGTGCCTAAGAAGGATGGGTCATGGAGAATGTGCGTTGACTGTCCCATCAACAACATCACAGTAAAGTATCGTCATCCCATTCCTTGCTTAGATGACATGTTAGATGAGTTACATGGGTCTAGTGTCTTTTCCAAAATTGATCTGAAAAGTGGATATCATCAAATTAGAATGAAAGAAGGTGATGAATGGAAAACCGCATTCAAAACGAAATATGGATTGTATGAGTGGTTAGTAATGCCTTTCGGTTTAACTAACGCACCTAGTACTTTTATGAGACTTATGAACCATGTTTTGAGGACTTTTATTGGAAAATTTGTGGTTGTCTATTTTGATGATATTCTCATTTACAGCAAGAGTTTGGAAGATCATATATCTCACTTAAGGGATGTTTTAGGAGTACTTCGAAAGGAGCAATTATATGCTAACCTCAAGAAGTGCACTTTTTGCACAGACAAACTTGTGTTTCTTGGTTTTATTGTTAGTGCACAGGGAATACAGGTTAATGAAGAAAAGATTCGTGTGATCCAAGAATGGCCTAATCCAACTACTGTAAGTAATGTGCGGAGTTTCCATGGACTAGCAAGTTTTTACAGGAGATTTGTGAAGGATTTCAGTACCATTGCAGCACCACTTACTGAGGTAATTAAGAAGAACGTGGGGTTCAGATGGGGAGAGCAACAAGAGAAGGCCTTTCAGACGCTTAGAAATAAGCTGACTCAGGCGCTATTACTTGCTTTACCTGACTTTGCTAAAAGGTTTGAAATTGAGTGTAATGCTTCAGGATTAGGTATTGGAGCAGTGCTCATGCAAGAGAGAAGACCAATTGCATTCTTTAGCGAGAAGCTAAGTGGGGCAACCTTGAACTACCCTACTTATGACAAGGAGTTATATGCCTTGGTTCAAGCCCTGGAGACTTGGCAACACTATCTTTGGCCAAAAGAGTTCGTGATCCACACTGATCATGAATCCTTGAAGTACTTGAAGGGGCAACACAAGCTGAACAAAAGGCATGCTTGTTGGGTGGAGTTCATCGAAACATTTCCATATGTCATCCACTACAAGCAAGGTAAAGAGAATGTCGTTGCTGATGCACTTTCTAGAAGGTATGCTCTTATCTCTACTCTTAGTTCTAGACTGCTTGGTTTTGAGCACATTAAGGAATTGTATGCTACTGATCGAGATTTTTGTGAGGATTATGTGCATTGTGAGAAGAGTGGGTATGATAAATTTTATAAACATGAAGGATTCTTGTTTAGGGAGAGTAAACTATGCATTCTAATTTGTTCTTTAAGAAAATTACTAGTGAGGGAGTCTCATGGAGGAGGTTTAATGGGACATTTTGGAGTAGCTAAAACCTTAGGGGTATTGTAGGAACACTTTTATTGGCCTCACATGAAACGAGATGTTGAGAGGATTTGTGAGCAATGTGTCACATGTAAGCAAGCAAAATCTAGAGTCCAACCTCAAGGGCTTTATACCCCACTTCCCATTCCTCATGAGCCTTGGGTAGATATTTCCATGGATTTTGTGTTAGGATTACCTAGGTCTAGACATGGTCGACATTCTATTTTTGTAGTTGTGGATAGATTCTCTAAGATGGCACATTTCATTCCTTGTCACAAAACAGATGATGCTTGCAATATTGCTAATTTGTTCTTTAGGGAAGTTGTGAGATTACATGGTATGCCTAGAACAATTGTATCGGATAGAGATGCTAAGTTCTTAAGCTACTTCTAGAAGACCTTGTGGGCTAAGTTAGGAACTAAGTTATTATTTTCTACTACTTGTCACCCACAGACTGATGGTCAAACTGAGGTAGTAAATCGAACTTTATCTACTTTGTTGAGGGCTGTCATTAAGAAGAACATTAAAAGTTGGGAGGATTGTTTGCCGCATGTTGAATTTGCCTATAATCGTACAATGCATTCTGCTACTAAGTTTACTCCTTTTGAAATTGTGTATGGTTTTAATCCACTAACTCCTTTGGATTTATCACCTTTGCCTATTTCTGAGTATGTTAATATAGATGGCAAGAAGAAAGCAGAATTTGTTAAACAGATCCATGAGAAGGCAAGGCTAAACATTGAGCAAAGAACAGAGCAGTATGTGAAACAAGCCAACAAGGGTCGTCGACAAGCTGTCTTTGAACCTGGAGACTGGGTTTGGGTTCACATGCGTAAAGAGCGGTTTCCTGTGCAGCATCGATCTAAACTACTTCCTAGAGGCGATGGACCATTTCAAATCCTTGAGCGCATCAATGATAATGCATACAAGATAGATTTACCCGGTAAGTATCAAGTAAGTGCTACATTTAATGTTACTGATTTGAGTCCTTTTAATGCAGGCGATGATTTGAGGACAAATCCTTTTCAAGAGGAGGGGAATGATGAGAGCCATGATGGGAGCCAAGCCAGAAGAGGGAATGTGGATCCTCTTGAAGTGCTACCTAGACCAATCACAAGAAATCGAGCGACACGATTCAAGGAAGCACTTAACGGGTTGATAAAGGATTTCCATGAAGTCGAAAAGGATTGGAGCAATCATGAAGTTGGAAAGGATTGGAACAACCATGGGAAGGCCCTTGCTCTTGTACAAGTCATACCGAATACGGGGTGAAGAGGGCGTGTCTTTACAAGGCACGGTCGTGTAGGAGTCTGGAGGTTACACAGAATCATACAGGGTCGTATACACGATTCAAAGGCACGGCCGTGTATGTTGTCAAGATTTCCACAGAAAGATACACGAATAGAAGTACACGGTCGTGTACATTGTCAAGATTTCCACAGAATTATACATGGCCAAAGTACACGGCCGTGTATCTTCCCGACGCCGGCCTTCGTGTCTTGTTTTGTTATTTTTATGCACTTATTGAAGTGTTGTCATTTTGGGCCTTTATTGTTACGAATTGTAAACCCTAATATAAAGCTCTTAGGGTTTAGAACATTTAGAATATAGAACATACAACATTGAAAGTAGGAAAACACTTTTGAGAGAATTCCTCTCTTGGTTCTTTAAAGAACTAACCTAGAACTTATCAGATTTTATTTCCGTGGCGTTCATCCCGACTTATCAATCGGTCTTTCATTTCGATTGTGGCGTCTTCATATTATACCAAGGTTCTTGTCTCGCTTATAGACAACGGGTCGCGGTTTCCACTTGAGGGTGTTTGGCATCTTAGGTAATGAATTCCGAACGTATTAGTATTGGGTTTCGTCACACGTTGGCGTGGTTCGTATCAGTTAGGAATCCGATCAAACCGATCTCGTATCAGAATAAACTGTAGAAATTGAGGGTAGAATGAGAGTTGACAAAAAATAAAGGGTGAATAAGGTCAGATAGAAATGTCAATAGGATTTAAAACTAAAAAATGTCACTTAATTTTTTCTTTTATTAAGAAGCAGTTCAGTTCGGTTCAAGTGGTTTAGATCAATTTGACTACTTGAATTGAATTGCAATTCATTTAGGCAATCTCCAAACCAAATTGTAAGCTGAATCAAAATATAAAAAAACCACATTTTGCGATTCAATGCAATTCGTTGAATAACCCTATTTAGCTATAATAAGGACAACATAGATGCGTATAAGGGTTTAAATGAGTTGAATTAATATGGCATGTTATTAGGTTTGAGATTAAGCATGACACTAAGATCTAGAGGTTGAGCTTTAGCCTCAAAATTTTGTTCTTGAGCTCAAGTTAAAGTGACACCCAATATATTTGAACTCGATTTAATTAAATTGTTTTATTTTTGGGTAAAAGAAAGAAAGAAAATTCTTCAAATTTACATTATATTAATGTCTGGCTTAAACTTTATTTTAGCTCTAACTTAATAAGACTCATGAACTTATCGAGTCGAATAAATGAAGCTGAGTTCAATTCAGTAAATTATGCTGCTCAAGAATAGGCTCACTTTAACTTTAGTAAAATTGATATAAAATAAATAAGGAGCCCAGGTTTAATATTTTGCAAGAAAGATTAGTTCTTTTACAGCCCTAGATAGGTGATTTCCATCTACAAGCTATATATGTGTAAGACAATACTTTTAAGTAATTCTGAAAAATTATCACTCAAAAGCAAGAGTAGAACTTTATATCAGTTTTATACCAAGTACGATATCTTATAGCCATTTGCTTGCTAGAGGTCTTACCTAACTACAAGAGTGGCGATGTGGAGTTGGGGTTTAGCTCCAAGCTGTATACGTAACATATTATTTATCTATTTCTGAAAAAAATCATCAGGTGAAAGTAAGAGATGAGCCTTATTTCAAGAATATTAAGATGAATTGCCACCGCTTTGTAATGCAGCCAATTTCATTTCTATTCAAAGCTAGTGTGGTTTATTTGCGAGATGTTTCAAAGATAGATGCTTTTAGTTAGATCAAGTATGGCACGTAATAAGAAACTTACTATAATATCCATTGGATCTGTTAGTAAGTACTCTTCGTTAACTTATTATAATACCGTCAAGGAAGAAAAAAAAAGAAAAATTATATACTATAACGCATTTGTTTCCCATGTGCAATGAGTATACTCGTTGTTTATATATATACATTTCGCACGTCCTAACATGCAATGCTAAATTAATTAGTATTCGTATCTTTGAGTTTAAAAGGTTCAACATGAATAAAGACCACCTTAAGAACAAGATCACGCGTGCCCCTTCATTGATCTTGAAATGGTCCACACCTTTGGGCCCTCAGATGTGGTCCCCTCAAATTTGCAATGATGTAATGATACCTTGGAGAAGAATCCCTTGCTACGATTTTGTTTCATGAAACTTTTTTTTTTTTAATCATCGGGATGAATATTTAGACACTTATTAAGATTGGAAAGGGAAAAAAAGAAGAAGAAGAAGAAATTTATCATACATTTTAAGATAATTATTTTAATTTTTAATTTTCTTTTATCTATAAGTCTAGAAAAAGAAAAAAAGTCTTTTAACTAGAAAATGTTTTCCCTATAAGAGGAAAATGAAGGCAAACGTTTTCCTACTAAAGGAAAAAATCTAAACTTTTCTAGATAACAACATTCAAACAAATGAAGTATATTATTTTTAGGGAAAAAAAATTAATGACTGGTTTTCCCTTGAACAACAGGACTTAAATATGTGAAAATCAGCTGTCTCTTACTTTATGTTCATGTTCATGCTTGAAATTGATGCCTTCTTAGTCTTGACACTTCATATACTTTTTGGAGGCATTTCTTTTTCCTCTTTACAAAAAGTTGGCAGCCAAAAGCCTCTTTCTTCCATGTTATATGTTAATGGTTAAAGAACTGGACATCAATCAAAGTCAAGTACTCAAACTTCGAGCATAAACTCATTGGGTCCGAGATTTATAAAGGAAAAGTAACAATTTGAAATGCTTTTATATAATTTATGTTTACATATCGGTAGTGTTTGGATTGTAATACTGGATAATAAAAAGAGAACTAGATAACATATAATAAGTAAAATAGAATAATATAACTTTTTATATCTTGTTTGGTGTGTATAATACTGGATAAAGATTTTTATAATATTCATTATTTAGATATATAAAATATTATATTAAATATAATATATAAAGAATTGGATAAAGAGTTTTGTATTTTTATCTAGTGAATTTGGTTTTTATACTATATTTTGGATGATATACAATATAAGTATTTTATCTAATATTTTATGATTATTTTTGTTTAGTACAAATTAAACAAAAGATAAAATATTTTATTAAGTCTAATATTATAAATTTTTAACAACCAAATAATACTATGATGTTAAAAAGATTTTATTAGTCTAGGACTTCGGTGCGCTACACCAACTCAAAATACTCCTTAACCACTTGTTTCAAGAATGGTTATTGCTTTAAGTGGCGTAAAAGCAATTGGATTTGTTGCATTGGTAAAAATTATTACATTGCCGTACATTAGAAAGAAGGAAAAATTGTGCCAAAGTTCTTAAAAAATTTTAGAATCAAGTCATGAAGCTTTAAACTTTTTGTTGATTGCTCTTATTGCCTAGATATGTTATTGAGTTGAATCACACTCATAGCCTGGAGGAATTTAACCTTTAAGATTAACAAATGTGAGCTATCGGATATGCTACAGGTATTTTCAGCACTTGAACTTCAATGTTTAAGTCAAATAAGTAGCATAAGGGTAAGGTAATCAAAGTGTATAGAGAGTATTGGTGTACTTAGATGGATGAATCTCCTTTTGTAGTGTTATAAAAGTTCTATTTTAGGTAGGTGAATCCACCTTGAAAATGCCTTAGTCATAATAGGAAATACTCATTTAGAGCATGTTCTTCGAATGGTTAGATTATTTTCCTATTTTATCTTGACTAGTTTTAAGAACTTTTTTATTCTATAGCCGAGTTGAAATGAAATAGGGCATATAACATTTTTGTAACTAAATCCTAAAACCTTCTGAAACTATACTTCAAGTTTTAAAATTTCTTATGACAATAATATAATATATAATGACATTCTTGTCCTAGGTGGGCACAATGTTGAATGGCGATGTACTACAATGTTGAATGGCGGTATACCATTATAAATGGGTTGAATAGCAGATTAATGAAGGAGGTTTACAGCCTATTACCATCTACCACTATGGATATGATGTGAGTTGCGAATAGGACCAATTGTTAATTTGTTCTTTTCTATTTTTGGTTTTCAGGGCATCACAATAGATAAAGGAATAAGCTAGGTCAAACTATTGACTTGGCCTAAACTGACTAGACTAGCTCACGAACTGTAAACTGGCCTATGGTAGCCAATTTTACCTAGCATCAAACCTGCTATGTAGGTGGGTTTTAGATGGGTTAGCTTAAGTAATCCACTAACCTAACTTAGTTCGAACTAGTATGTCAACGAGTCCTCAAAAAAAAAAGAAAAAAGAAAAAGAAAAAAAACCCACATGCAAATGCAGGCATGATAGTTAGCCAAAAAAGAAAAAATAAATAAAGAGGAGAAAAGGAAGAAGACAAAGGGAGCCAATCCTTTGCAAAGGAAGAAAGAAAGAATAAAAAAAAAGACAAACAAAGGCTGAGTTGAATTTGAAAGCAATGGAGTGGAGGAAGAAAATATTCACACAGGTTACTGTTTTGAAAAGCAAAGTAAGGTTGCAGGTTAAAAAAAAATAAGTTATTGTTTTGAATGTAGGTATAAAGAAACAGGTAATAAGATTGTAGGCATAGGTGTACACATGAAAATTTTTCAAATTTAAGTTTTGAAATAAGCTTCAAAACAAAATGGACAGCGTGGAGAAATTTACAAGCAATAGGCTTGCAGGTGTAGGAATCAAAATGTGTGAAAATATTTGAATTTGAGCATTGTGAGGTAGGAGAAAATTTCAAACGTTACGAGAAGGTTGTATATATTTGTGCCTCTACATTCATTCGATTTTCTACACACAAAAATTCTACTCAATAGCTTGCACATTCATTCAATTTTATGCTCTCATATATTCAACTCTTCAATTTATTTAACTTGTGAGTACTTTTGTTATCAAGATTATTTTTGTTGCCTATATTTAAGTGTCTTCCACTAAATATATATATATATTAGTAACTAGATCATCAAGTTACAATTTTTCTACATCAATATTTTATTTTTATACTAATAAAAAAATAGCAAGTTTCTTCTATGGTTTATCTTTAAGTAGGAATGGGAGTTCTGAAAAAGGTGATAAGAGAAAATCTATTCAATGTGAACTTGAGAAATTTTTTGACATAGAGGATTATGATCTTCATGACTACATGGCAAAGCTAGCTCCACAGGTAAGCTACCTATACCACTTAAATATGACATTTTTACTAAATATTTTTTTAAAATTGTAGGGGAAGATGGGAGTACCTATGCATATTGCAACTATTTTAGATCAAGTTACGCATGGAAGAAGGGAAAAGGCTTTGAGACTTTGAATAGGTGCATGTGATTGAAGTACCTAATGGAGTTTGACCTAGATAAGTAACAGCAACAAATATCCTAATCTAGGGGTTAGCAATTATTAGGCTTATTTCGGTATTCTGTTGATAGGTAAAAAGTTGTCCTAGCATAATACTTAGCTAAATGTCACCTATTATGGAGTCACACATCTTCCATGCACTGCATGGAGTACGAATGGGAAGCTTTGAATTCAAGCTCACAAAGTTACGAATTGTAAATGATGCAACAAACAACTTTGAAACTATATCACAATGGTAAGCATGAATTAACTACTATATATTAATTCTCTTGATACACAAGTTTCTATTTGTGTGGATATATGGACCAATCTATGGCAAGATGATTCATACATGGAAATTACATGTCACTAGATAGATGATGCATGATAAGTACAAAAGAGACTAATAGCAATTAGGATTTTTAATGAATACCATATGGCATAAGTCATTTTTTGTATAATAAGTATTAGTTTAGGTGAGTACTCATTGACTAAAAATATTTTTTTAATTAGTTTGGATAACGCGACCGTTAACATCACATCCATTAATGAACTTAAAGCATTACATCAACCTACGCTAAATGAGACTTCTTTTCATATACAATGTACTTGTCATACTTTAAATTTTTGTATTAGAGATGGTTTGAGTTATTTAGATTTTAAGATGTCTCTTATAAGACAAGTAGTTAGCTTTTTAATTAATCATTCATCCGTAAATAAGGTATAAAGGAAATTTTGTATTGATAATGGAGTGCAATCTAAAAAATTTAGAAAAAAAAACATTAAGTATAGGTGGAATTCCATTTATCGACTTCTGGAAAGTACAACTCCCTATAAAGATGTGCTGTGTTTTTTTTCTATGATGAATGTCACAAACATTCCACTGCACCTCGCAATTAGGATGTATGTAGTAGAATGCTAAATGTACTTAGAGTTTTTCATGAGTTTACTTTGATATTTTCTCAAGTGTACCAAGCTAGTATTCACTTTTTCCTAATGAATACCATAAACATACTATTAATATTGCTTGAAGCCCAAGGCAACCTATTTCTTGAAGTGATTATTAATGAAATGGTTGCAAAGTGATTGATATATTATAGACAAATTCTTTCATTTATCTTATTACTTTTATTTTAGATCCGTATTGTAAGCAAAATATGCTTTTAGAATATCTCAATTTATAATATCAAATTATTGACACATATTTTGAAACAAAAGCTACTTATCTTGTTACTGTGACATAAGAACAACGACAAGTAATCTGGGAAACAAAAGACTTATTTTCTAACTTTTTTACTATATATGGTCGTTGTCACGCCTCGAAAGGGGGTCTAGATGTTCTTACTAAAATCATCATGACACGTGTACACCCGTTACATGATGATCGTCTTACGAGCTAAAGATTGTAAGACTCTAAGTAAATAATTGTAGTTACAACTAATCATAATACATATAATTAGATAATAAAATACAACTATTGATCTTGTATCCCACAATCAACCATGATCGTAGAGAATCAGTATCTCCTACCAATCAATCAAATAGGATAAATCCTAGGTTTCTCAAATTCAAAATTCTATTTACATAGGGGTCCTAACATTTCATCTAAACAATCTATCCTTTACAATTCTTACTTTGTCGATCTGGTCTTCCAAAATTCTCAACACATCACATCTTTTCCCATCCCGAACTTTCGTAATCGTTACCTGCAAAAGAATCTGTGGAGGGGTGAGCACACTATGTCTCAGTGAATGAGATGGTAACACTTTCAATGCTATGTACACACAAGAAAATTTTAAATCAAGTTATCAAAACATATGCTATGCATGAACAACCATATAAATGTAGCATCTCGCATGGTCTTCCAATAACCGACGTTAAGTCTAGGGTTTATGCCCCCCTTGACCTTAAGTTGAGGATTCCAAAGCCACCATCAATGCCCAGGTTTCATTACCTGATTTATTTATCTTATCACTTGATAATTATAATATCTTTTTAATTCAATAGTGAACACTCTCGTGCCTCTGCATCAGTTGGAGCAATACCCTCAAGGACCGACCGAACTCAGAACCGTCAAGGCGTGACAATCCCCTAATCACTTAGTTTGCACTTGGCAAAAGAATAATCCTCTTATTACTCCGGCTAGCCCTATAGCAGTGATGGCCTTCAATCTCATGCAATATCTCATGGAAATGCATGTCCAGTTTTAATTAAGTCCACTTTCTTAATTTATTGATTTAAAGTGATCAAACAACATATATAATCACAACCAATTCTCATTCAAGCCAATGGAATAACTACCAAGCATTTCAAGCCTACCATTTCAAGAACAATCAATAGGGACCCAATGCAGTCCCATAAACGAACCACTACATTTCATTTCACACTTACCATAACAAGCAAAGGTCATGCATTTCACCTCACAAAATAGACACAGAACCTAGACCCTACGGATGTAGACTATCCAGCTATACATCAGTTTTAGTTAACTTGACACTTATGTGCCATTTGTCTTAAACGTCAATTCAACCACTTGGGATTGATTTACAATCATCATACCCGATACCTCTATGTCATCGCACTTCTCATGTGCTCTGTTATTCACACTTCTAAAAGCCAACAAAGTCCTCTCGTATATTCCTTTTGAGTCCTTAAGACATCTATGTATAATATATATATGCATATCTACAAACATATATATGTCCGTGACACATCTTTAATTAAAGACAATTTACTATACACCTTCCCTTACGTACTTACGAGGGCAAAAAAATAAGATTGTTAAGTTATCAAAATCAAAGTTACACTCATGATTTGTAAGGTTATGTTCATGAGTGTATTCTATAGATATAATAGGAAAATAAGTTTGCCTAAGTATATGTACATATTCAGAAGTAACTCTAATATGTATACATAATGACATCTTTATACCTTATTCCAACTATGCACACCTACTCAGTAGCTATAAAAGGAAAAGCTAGGTTTCTATATTTTAGTTTGGTTTGAAGAAAAAAATTTTGAATCATGGGTTAGGCTTATGGTAATAGCACTAGCAATATGGTGCTAAGTGCTATCGTTAAGGTAATGACATCTAACCCTCGGACCATTCTATCCTCTACGCTCTTCATGACTTCTTTCCTAATCTCATTAATCCCTATTATATAACTTAACTTAACAAGAATCACAGGGTTGTGGGGTTGTTTGAATTAGTGAAGAGGAAGATGAAGGCAAAGGCGAAGGCGAAGTAGAAGATGTTTCGTAACATGTGTTCTTCGATGCATTCACTTGATCAAGCTCTGGTTGAAGCTCTCACCTGGAAGGCTAGGTTACTACCTTGCCAAAACAGGAAGCAAAAGGAAAAGAGATGGAAGAACACGGGAAGGAGAGGATTGGGAACCCGACCAATGTAAGAGACGAGAAGAAGAAGTAAAGGATGGGGAAGCTATAGGGAGTGGACGATGTGACCGCTACCTGACGTCATGGGAGATGAGCCAGATGGACGCAACTTAGAGTTGCCGAAGGAAACGCAGCTAGGACAGAAAAGAAGAAGAGAGGAAGAAGAAGGAAAAGAAAAGAAAAGGAAAGTAAGGGAGGCAAAAGGGAAAGAGAAGAAGAAAAGAAAAGAAATGAAAGGGGAGGACGATGAGGGGTAGGATGGGACACCTTTGCTGCTGCTTGTCGCGTCTGACATCATGATGGATGGATGGGATGGTGACAGACGTTTCCAGATTTATTTATTTATTTATTTACAGTTGGGTATAAATATTTATATTATTATATATATTATATTTTGTATTATAATGTCTCTATTCCAATATTCTTCTCACGTACAAAATATCTTTAAATTTCATATTTTTAGCATTTTATTATGAAAGCTTACGTCTAAGCTAATCTAGTTATCTCGAATATAAATACTTACTCTAAATTTTCATTTAAAATTCCCAAATCTATAATTTAAAGTAATTTCATTATTTATCCTAGTATTGTTTGAAATTCACGTTTCGAAGAATTTATTCTTTTAATTTAATTTACCCAAACTAAAGTTAAGTTTTACAATTATTTTTATATATACATATCTACATTCGGATATTTTCCAATTACTTTGCTTCCTAAATTTATTCGGTAATGTATTCCATAAAATTCAATTTGTTACATTTGTTATCTTATTTTCCTTGCAAAAGTCGTTCTTTCTAATTGTTTTATTTTTAAAACCTATTATTATCACAAAATATTAAAATAATATTTATGCGTTGCAATATTTGAATTTTTGTCGTACATTTCTCGAAGTTTTTAATATTGCAAAATTGTCCTCTCACTACCCCGACCTAAAAGTATGTATTATTCTATTTATCTTCTTTAAATTTTCATATAGTTTTTTTTTTCAAAATTTTTAGGACTTTATAGTGGTCAAGTTCCCACAACTCCCTTGGCTCACATGGTGCCATGTATAGTCATACCTTTCCTATGCAATGAATGAAGGCGCAAAGGTTGAAGCGACACCATGCCGGTTTGAGAGAATATACGGAACTTGACAACTATTTTAACATAAACTTTGAATTTGGTGATAGTAGTATCATGAACTTCAATATCTTAGACTAGTTAAGGAGGCATAAGAAGACTAATCAAATTCTCTCTCAAATAGCTCACTAAGTTCTTACTGCTCTTACATCAACAATAACTATTGAACAAGTTTCTAGCATAGCAAGTCTTATCCTATCACAACTGCGATCAAGACTGTCGTTTGTTAATGTTGAAGCACTAGCTTACATAGAGGATTGGTCGAAGGTAAGAAGTAGAACACAAAAGTCATACAGGATATCTAATGAAGAAGATAAAGCTCCACTAGCTCAACTCTTGATCTCAAGTAAAATGCAATGGGTTGAATAATATTTATTTTCATTATACAACTGTACTGTAAGCAAAATTAGTTTATAAGAGTAGTAATATTACCTTGTTTATTTTTTGCATTAGGTTACAAATAATTTGTAAAAGGAGTAGTACTC
Organism: Laguncularia racemosa; assembly: GCA_037954665.1. Taxonomy (NCBI): domain Eukaryota; kingdom Viridiplantae; phylum Streptophyta; class Magnoliopsida; order Myrtales; family Combretaceae; genus Laguncularia; species Laguncularia racemosa. The sequence continues at coordinate 11,942,796 of JBBMOL010000004.1, read as the reverse complement.
CCTTATTTATTTTTGTTATTTACTTGCAAAGTCTAAGAATTGTATACGAGAAGTAAAGTCAACTGTCTCCTCTCTTTTTCTATAATATTTTTACTTAATCAAAAAAATTTGGAGTTGGCATCCCCCCTTCCCCACCCCCGAGTGGTGTACAAAGTTTGCCACCATTTAATGAAGCAAACATATTGTCACAAAAAAGGTAGATTAATTTTTCACGTGAATAAAATTTTTAAAGGAAAAAAGTTTTAAAAAAATCACCTAAAAAGTACATATGGATAAGAAAAAGAAAGGAGAAAAAACTTATAAAAAATAAAAAAGAAAATAAAAAAAATTAAAGGCCAGTTCGCAAGCCTAAACCGACTCGACCCTTCCTATTGCGGGCTAGTGTCAGTTCACTTCCTCCTCGACCCATGACCTAATGGGTCAGGATCAAGCTCAAGCCGATTCTACCGATTCTAAATCGATCCGATGTCTACATCACAACATGGGTTGGCAATTGGCACAACCGGTTGTGAGAACACTACTCTTCAGCATTTCAAAATTCACAACCGGTTGTGAGAACACTACTCTTCAGCATTTCAAAATTTTTTAATTTTCTCTCTTTTATTATTTTTATTCATTTTAGTGTTCTTTTATTAATTAATAATTTTATTTGAATAATTTGTTAGAATTTGCAAACATAACATACCATGAAGGCACAATTGTGGCACGAAATTACTAAATTACGCCAAATTGTTGCCACATCGTGTTTCCAATATTAACTGTGTTTTCTTACAAAATGTTTAAAACTTAATTGCAAATAGCGAAAGTTTTATATTTAAAACTATGTACGCATGTAATAGTTTAAATGATTAATTTATTTTATTGTTGGAAGTTCAATTTAATGGATAACATTTTATTAAACAAATTAGAGTTGAAACTAAATCACATTAAACACCGACTAAAAGAATAGACGAATTGAAACCAATCTCAAGCTCTATAGATAAGACTTTAGTTCTTCAACACAACCCTCTAGCAAGAGACCAGTAATAGCAGATGGAGTGAAGAGCACTCTCTCCTGATAACTAGGAGTGGTAATTAGAGGGCGGGTCCGTGGGTTGACCCACCCCACCCGCAAAAATATGCGGGGTGGGCAAAAAAATTTTGACCCACAGAGGTGCGGGCTATTTTGGCCCGTGCCCGCTTGACCCGCGGGGTGGGGCAGGCAATTCCCACGGGCAGCAGGCCAACCCACCGGAAAACGCAGCCTACGAGCTGCGATGCGACGACTGACGTGGATGACTCGTGGGGCTGGGGACATGACGAGACGACTGACGAGGTGGACGAGTGACGAGGATGACATAGGGACATGACGAGAGGACTGACGACGCCGTTCGCACTCCGCTGCCGCCGACGGACGACTAGTGCTGAAATGACGAGACGACTGAAATGACGCCGCTGACCGCAACCGCAAGCAAACCACACCTTCCTTCTCCTTCGCAGAAGTCAAACACACCACACTCCGCAGCCTAGTCGCACCGTCCATGCACCACAGTGTTTCGCAGAAGTCAAGCACGGCCAGTCGCAGCTCGCAGTCACACCGTCCGTGCACCTCGTCCACAGTCCGCATGCAGCTGGCAGCAGCCCACTGTCCGTGCACCCCCTGTACTCCGTAGCTCGAAGGCGCGCCACCACCGCCGGCCGCCGGCCACATGTTTTATTTTTTATTTTTTACATAATACACTAAACAAAAAATTATTGCAGGTCGTCGCGGGCCAGCCCGCATTGGCCCGCGGGGTGGGGCGGGCCAACTTTTCTGACCCGCCAGCCTTGCGGGCCAGCCCGTGACGACCTGCGGGTCGGGGCAAGCTGGCCCATTTAGCCCGCATTATCGACCCTACTGATAACACCAACCTAATATTAATTATTTTTCTCAAGTTTATGACAATCTAAATCCATTTCTACTATATTTATGATCTAAATTTGAAATCCAAATTGAGCATATGCTTATGATTAAAATACAAAACCAATCTCAAATCAAACCCTAGCCCAGGTATCCATGATTCTAAAGATTTATCAACATCTTTCTTGTTGAATTGACTTTTGAATAGGTTTCTAATCAAACAACTTTTAAAGAAAAACGTAAATTAAATATCTAATTGTGAAATCTTGACTAAAATAATCAAATCTCAAAGATCACACATTAAAACTTTTTATTTTAACATAACTTGAAAACTGCCTTAATTGTTTCATTTCTCTCACTCTCTGTCTCTCTCCACTCTTCCTTCAAGGATGAGCACAATTTGGTTTGTATGGTTTGTCTCTCAACTTGAATTAAACTATATATTACTTTTCAGTTTTTTTTCCTAAATTGAATATAACCATACGGCTCAGTTCATTATTTTTTTGAACTTAAAAATAAAAGGTTTAGTTTGGTTTAGTACATGATTCAAACCATTATTATACATGTTATTTATTCATTTATTTATTTTATATATAAGCCAATAAATTAAGAAAAATTGTACTTGATACAAAAAAATATAATTCATTATTATTTGTCTGATATCACTATCATCTTCGATATCCATTTGATATATTTAAGAATATTTTATTGTCTTTTAAATGATTTTTCATTTTTATATCAGTCAATAAGTAAAAATACGAAATAAAAAATAAAAGTAGTGAATTACTTAATGAAAACTAAATAAGATGAGGAATTAATAAGCAATATGAAATGTTCTTTTTTGGTTATGCAATCACTAGATTTTCATTGTAAATTATTTTATTTCTTTTACTTCTTACGGTTTCTATTCAATTCAATTTATAACTTTTTCAAACATAAAGGAAAATATTTTGGTTTGGTTAATAAATTTTTTTAAACCTTAAAAAAAAAAAAACAGTTTGAGCCTACTTTATGGTTTGATCCGATCCGGTTTGTGGTTTGATCAATTTTTTTGCCTAACTCTATCTTCTTCCTTCTCCTCCCTACCCACCTCTAAAGCTCCTTAACAAACCCTAGCTTTTGGCTACCCCTCCTTTTTAAACTTCTCTCGTTCTTCACCATCTTAAATCCACAAGTCCACCATTATTAATTTCAATATTAATTGATCAATCATTACTGATATCAAATTTGAGTATTTTTTTCCCCACCATTCCTAGCATTAATGATTCATCGGCATCATGTTTCCACCACCCAATCTACTCCTATAGGTTTGGTTAGTTTCAACATCTTAACAATAGGTCTAATACTAGTTTATCAATAGTATTTAGAAGAAGTGGTTTTTGACATGTTTGTTATATTTCCTTTTCCCTTTGTTTCCAATGGGATTACTCTTTTCCTTTTGCGAGATTGTTTTCACTTGTTGGTCTTGTGAATTATGTTTTTAGGAGAAAATATGGTATCCTTTATGTACGGCATGTAAACTCTAGAAGTGATGTGCTTGTTTAATCAATTGGGTTTTTGTAATTGTTTCTCATTCCTTTTGTATCATTCTATTTAATTGATATAATCTTTTTTCTATTAAATGAAATCATATTTACTGGAACAAAAATTAACATAACTTGACATTAACATATAGTTTTTGGTTTGGTATATAAATGTCCTAGAATAAACCCAAATAACCTATGTTTAAACGAGATAAAAGAGACTCTAATGTACAATTTATTTAAGGCCTTAAAATCGACGAAAAGGGACCTCTAGTCTCACGATTTCGATCTAAATATTAGTTTAGGCAAAACATAGGCAATAAAGTAGAAAATAAGGCAAAACCAATTCAGCCGTGGACTCCCATTAAACCTACCAAAGCCTGCATTCATGCACTCTTAATTACGATCAGGCTGGCTCTTTTGTTTTGTGTAGCTCCACTCTTGTTTCATTTCCTCAATATCTATACTTGAATCTAAAACTGTAAATAATTAAATTCAAATATTAGGCCCTATGCAAACTAAGTTTAACATAAGTTATTTATGTTTTCAAGATCAATTGAACTTTGTTATGTTAATATATGGTTTTTAGGAGTTATCAAAAGAAAAGCACTTTGAGAAATTAATTATTGGCCGAGTTAGTTGCATGTAAGTATTAATTCAACCTCACTTGGTTGGTTGTATGTTAGGATTAGTAAATGATTCTAATTATTATTTGTCCCTAAAAGTATTATTATAATATTCTATTTGTTATTGACATCCCAATTTGTAATCATTTAGGATAGGTAGATCATGGAATAGGTATTTATCATTTATTATGGGTCAAATATTTGAAATGAAATGACTTATACTTAGGCATAAATGCCACCTTAGTGTAGATAAGTAGGTTATCAAAATATGATTAGCACGTGGGATTGTTGCTATTCTTTGGTAAGGTTAGCAATTTGGCAGCCAACTCACTTAGACATAATATGGTATGATTATAAACGGGTTTATATAAGAAAAACTTTATATGATTAATAAACAAATCAAATACATTTGAACTTGTTTATAAATGTGTATAGGTTTAGATTCAACATCTAAATAATCTCGTTTGATTAAATTATCCCATACATATATCCAGGCCTATGAATCTATTTAAGATTTTAATATTTATAATTTAATTTTATACTATACTGTCTTCTTATGCTAGCCTCTTCTTTACGCATCTCCCCTTCTCTCTCGCTCTTTCTCTCTCTCTCCTCTCTCTCTCTCTCTCTCTCTCTCTCTCTCTTGTCATCCACTACTATTGCTTTATAATCATTCTCACTGATTGTTGTTGTTTGCACTCTAATTATCATCTTCATCCACTTTGACTTTAGCTTTATAAGAGTAACAATCTAAACTTTTGTTTCCACTTTGATTTTCTAATTTTCAACTTTTTTAGAAAAGTATAGTCTTATATATTTCAAGCTTTGTTTTTACATTCACATGAAAGCACTTATAGCATGTTTAGTTGGTAGAGTTGTCATTCTATTCCAACCTTATTCCTTATAAAATGACCATTCTCATATTTGATTGCATTTTGTAAAACATCTACCAAGAATTCTTATTATGTAAAATAAAGAGTAGCAATTCTTTCTAAAAGACTAAGCAATATCAATTTGAACCCACCCTTTAATTTTTTTTCCCAAAATAACCTGATTATAATTGTATTAAATGACCATTAAATGACTATTAAATGAGTTAAATATATTGCGTATTACTTGTGATATAGTGGTGATTTGATGTTTATATTTATATATCAACAATGAAATATAATAATTGTGTGTGTGTATAATAAGTTGAAAATATATTTCTATTCTAATAATTGAACATACTTTGCATGTCACACCCTAAAGGGGGCCTGGAAGTTTCCGCTAAAAATTATCATGGCGTGTGTGCACTCATTACATGATAACCATCTTACGAGTTAAAAATCATAAGACTCTAAATAATTAATTACATTTATGACTAATCACATTACATATAATCATATCTTCAAAATATAACTATGGATTACATGTCCCACGGTCAACCAAGATTATAGAGAGTCAAAATCTCCTACCAATTAGTAAATGGAATAAAACCCTAAGTCTCACAAATTCAATTTTTACATCAAGGTCCTAAAAGTAACATTTCATCTAAATAGTCTAACTTCACCGTTCTTGGCTTCCAAAAACTCTTAACACTTCACTTCTTATCCCATCTCAAGCTTTCATAACTTTACCTGCAAAACGTTCTGTGGAGGGGTGAGCACACTATAGCTCAATGAATGAGAGTGCAATACTCTCAATGCTACACTTGCACAAGCAATTTCAAATCAAGTTATCAAATCATATGCTATACATGAACAACCATATGAATGCAGAATCTCACGTAGGTCTTCTGGCAACCAACATGAAGTCTAGGGTTTACGCCCCCCTAGACCTTGGGTTAGGCATTCTAAAGCAACCATCAGTGCACAGGTCTCATTACCCGGTTTAATTATCTTATCTCTTTGATAATTTAAATATCTTTTAACTTTGATATCATAAGCTCAAGTGTTCTCACACATTGAACACTCCCATGCCTTATGCACTGAGTAACACCCTCAAGGACCGGCTGGACTCGGAACCGTCAAGGCATGACAATCCCCTAATCACTTAGTTCACACTTAGCAGAATAGTAATCCTCCGATTACTTCTAGCAAGCCTTGTAACAGTGATGGCCTTCAGTTTCATGTAGTGTCTCATGCAATGCATGTCCAGTTTTATTTGAGTTAAATCCTTTAATTAATTGGTTCAGGGTGGTCAAACAATATAAAATCACAAGCCAACCCACGTTTAAGGCAATAAAGTAAACTACTAAGCATTTAAAGAAGGTGATTCCAAGGACAGGCAATAGGAACCCAATCAATCCCACAAGCAGAACCGTTAAACCACATATTCCCATTTACCACAACAAGAAGAGATCATGCATTCCACATCACAGATAAAGCACGAAAGGTTAAACCAACCAGATAGAATTGATCAAGCTAGACATAGATGTTTAGTCAAATAATAGTGTAATATAATTCGAATCTCCTCGACCATCAAATCAACCACTCAGGATTGAGCTACAATCCTCATTTCCCAATACCTATGTGCCATTTCACTTAAATGTCAAATCAACCAGTCAGGATTGACTTACAGTCCTCATTCCTCGATATCTCTGTCTCATTGCACTTCTCAAGTGCTCCATTCTACACACACAAGAGTTAAATAAGATAACTAAGGATGTAGTCTTCCAACATCCTCAATAATTAAATCCTAAATTTTGTAAAAAGGTAAAATCATCAGTCCTATTCACATGAACCGACATATATAATGTATAAAGATATATAACTATATATTATCTAACCTATGTACTTATCTATATATGCATGTATTTTTAGTTTAGTTAGAGGTTAAGGTTGAAAAATATGTTTTCCTAGTTTTCTTGAAATTTCTCCATTCTCTTAATACTCTGTCACCTTCTTGTAGACACCCACTCTCCAACCGTACACACACTCATGTACATATATGGTTAAAATAGCTTGCAATGACACAACATATCCATACTAACAGGCCAAATTGTACACACACTAGATACAAAATTCTGTCACACCTTTCGCCCCATATCACCTCCACTTTGCTGCAACACCTTTATACACACACATAAATGCTCATAACAGCCCTCCACACCGCAACAGCAGCAGCAAATGCAGCAATAACAACAGTAATAGTAGCAATAACAGAAACAATAACAGTAGCAACAATAATAATACACACCACAACTCACACTACATGTACATCGCAGCACAACTTCACATTTCACACACCTCTAACTCTAAAATAATAACTACTACTACTACTACAGCTGTAGCCTAGTAAGAAAGTATATATATACACAACATATCACAATTAAACAAAACACTGTAGCATATAATAGAGTTTCCCACTCACCTGTTTATAGTCATCTTAGTCCTAGCTGTCGTCGAGTGGTTCCGACATGTAATCCCTTTTACCGGACATAGCATCGAGGATTAGCTACGGTGACTCCACACAATTCTCGTTGGATCTCTTGATCTCCCGTTAACTCCCATCTCTTCTCAAACTCTCTAATGCCTTTCCCCACACTCACATACACAATCATTTCACCAATGGTACACCACATTTCCAGACTTTCTTTTACAACTTAAACACCTGATCAAGCTATTTGAGCCGCTGTTTCTATAGTGATGACACCTTTTCTTTCCAATTAATTCCACACACATACACACTTGCCTTCTTCATGAAATTTCCTTTTCCTCCTCGGCTTCACCATTCCATTCTTTCTTCTCTCTTTTCCCTTATTATTCTCCTTTCTAGAATTTCCCAAATTCACCTCTCTTTTATATGAAGTAACTTTAAACCTTTGTTTATTAATTTGTCTCTAATATCTTCCAATGAACTACTTGTAGGACAGACCATAAGGTTAGCAATTGCTAAAGGTTTTGTATCACCTTCTTTCTTCTCTCCTTTGTTGACATCTCCACCAACAAGGCTTCCCATCCTCTCTACTATCTCCATCCCCCACTTACGCTTCCATCACTATACATACACACCGGCCATTTTTATACACACACATGCCCGCCACCATCGTAATAACGTCATACATACACGTACACACAAGTTTCACCTACACACATGCACAGGATCAATGTTCTCTTGACTTCATCTTTCGGCTCTTCTTCTCTTTTCCTCACCCTTTTTCATCTTCAATTCTCGCTTTCTCCATCTTCCAACTTTTCTTCTCCCTTTCTCCTTATCTTCTTCTTCCTCTTAGCTCCCTTACCCGTTTCCCCCCTACTTCCTTGCTAGACTCCCTTCAACCCTTGGACTTCTCCACTTTCTCACTTCTTCTTCTCATTTCTTTTCACTCCTCTCCGACCCACATTTATGTATGTATATATTTCAAGTCTTTCCTTCTAATTCTCCATGTTTTTCTTCTTCCTGGACATCTTCCATTGTCCATTTTTTTTTTCATTTCCCAATTCTTTTCCCTCTTCAACTTCGTATCTCTTACACACTAAACACCACATACACATCGTACACACACACCTACACATACACACACATACAATTGCTATTCGTAACCCTCTCTTCTCCTCAAGTCCACACGCATACAATTAAAGGAAAGAAACTAGCACATACACTTTGTCCAGATATAACACACATATAAACATATATATATATATTTCCATGCCTAGCCTCCACGTCCAGTAATAACACATATATAAACATATGTATTTATCTTCTCACGCTGGTCAATACCAATGGAATTCCAGCCCCTAGCTTCTCCTTTTATCAATTTTACAGTATACACATACACAAATGAGAAGGAAGCCAGCACCTATATTTACATCCTTTATGTGACTTCTCACATCAAGCCCCTTCTCTCCCTGGACATCCTTTACCTTCTTATTCCTCCAACTCCCCTCTAATTCTCCACTCTTTTTTTTCTTCTCCATCGACTAGCCTTGCTCTAACTACGCCACCAATACCGACAGCAAACCAAGCCTCATCTTTCCTTACTCCTTTCCTCTTCTTCCTCGCTGTCCAACATACACTTGTATACATGCATATATATATCTTTCCCTTCCTCCCATTTTCCTCCTTCTTCTTTCACCTAGAATGCTACTAGAAGTTGACCATCACACTGTTGGAAGCTAGCCGTTTCAATCTCTCTTTGCCAATCTATGTATATACATATATATGTATATATAATATATAAACAATTTTAGACAAATTTGTTTCCCCTAAAATACAAGGAAAAATACACTATTATATGCTATCCATGCTCAAAATACTTCTATCTAGTGTATTTCTAGCTATTCTAATAATTTTCTAAGCTAAATACTAATTTTAATACGATTTGATAATTATATCTAAATTTCCAAAAATAAATCCGTTTCATGTAAAATTGATCTAGTTGAGTTGCACCCACCTCAAGGAACATGCTAACGGTCACGGATCGTCGATCGGAGGTTGAATGTGCGAGATATGAATTTTTTTGTTCAATTTTACTTTTCCCATTTCTTCTCTCCTTTCCTCTCATTCTATCGCTATCTTCGGTCTCTCACTCGCTCTTTCTATTTCCTTCTCATTTCTTCTGGCGTCTTCTTTCCTCTTATAGTGCCCTTTTTTTTTTTTTGCTACTGTTTACACCATCATATATATATTATTTTATATTTATAATTATTTATATTTTAATATTCTACATGTGTATGATGATGTTTTTAATTTTTTTATTTTTAGTATTTTATTACGAAACTTTACATTTAAGCTAATTTAATTATTCCGAATATAAATATTTACTCTAAATTTTTATTTAAAATTCCTAGATCTATAATTTCAATTAATTTCATTATTTAACCTAATATTGTTCATGATTTATGTTTCGATGAACTTATTCTTTAAATTGCACAAGCTACAATTAGGACTTATAATTATTTATATTTTTATTCATTTTCTAGATGTCTATACACATGTATTTTTCAATTACTTCGTTTTCTAAATTTATTTAGTAATATATTTCATATAATTTGAAATTCTAACTCGCTATCATTTTCTCTTGCATACGATTATTCTTTCCAATTGTTTTAAATATCTATTTCTTATTGTTTGTTATATTTATTAAGAAGGTTTCATGTCTTACTTGTTTTTCTATTTTAAAGCCTATTATTATTTTTCATAAGTTTTTGGTTATTCATAAATTATTAAAATAATATTAATGTATCGCGATGTTTTAAATTTTTTGTCATAATTTATCAAAATTTTAATATTGCAAAATTGTGGTTCTTGCTTCCTTGGCCTAAAAGTATCTATTATTTTGCTTATTTTCATTGATTTTTATATAGTTTTTCAAAATTTTCTGGACATTACATTACAAATTCCCTTTTTTATTTTTTCAAAAGAATATGAAAGCTATGATAAGTTGTATAAAAGGGTATTCTAGTACTTTTAATAGCTCTTCAACCATTTTATTTAAAATCATTCTATTAATCAAATAAAAAAATAATGATTTCTTTTTATAAAGAATAGTCATTCAAGCCTAATTCCAACTCTATTTTATTACCATGGAATTGCAATTCCATTCCACACTTATTCTTTACCACTAACCAAACGTGTTGTTAGTATTTTTGCTAAAAAGTAAATTTATGTACTAATAATAAGATTTTTTTAATTTAGTTAGTAATGCTATAGATTTATGTAGTTGATTAACACATAGCACAATTTTTCTGAAGTGTTTAGTGGTATAGTACTTAAAGTTTGAATCATGGTTAGATTCATTAAATATTATGTTTTTATCAGGCTTATCTATCCATTTAGCCTACAAACAAAAGGATAAAATATAAGTATATCATTTAATATAATTTCAATTATAAGGGTTAAGCAATTGAAGACAATATTGTTAACATTATTTTTAAATAATGATCTAATAGTTTTTTTTCTTTTTTTCTTTCTTTCTTTTTTAATTGTTTATTGGTGTGGGGATGGTAACCACAAGCTTCATTAATAAAATATGAGATTTCAAGAAAGGATGGGGACATTGGAAAATAAAGATATGATAGTTATGATATATTTATTTTAGAATTTTCTTAATCAATAAATGAGCTTGACCTAAATAGAAATTATGCTTATTAAATGGGTTAAATTACATATTGAGGTTATTAAACAAAAAACTATACAAATTTGGACACAAAACAAATTGCTAACCTTATGCTCTTATGTAAGTTAACTATTCACGAATTGTCTAAGAATGTTTTCTATCTCAAGGCCTACTACCAACCATAAAAGATTTAAGGCCCCAAATTTATCATTTCAATACCTAAAAAGGAAAATATTGGGTTGCCTAGTTTCTTAAATTGGCTCATCAATGTTCATTTTTCAAGAACCATCCGCTAAAATAGGTTACAGTGATTCTGAACTCTATGGTTAAACCCATCACACATGTTAGCATGCTTTTGCCTTTCTCCACCATGTTTTTATTTGGAAAATGATTTTCATCATAGAGATTTGGTGCAAAGAAAAAAAAATTATGAAAGTCATCTTCACTTTATCATATTCTCCAACGCATTACTTAATGATGTGCTTCACTAGTTGATTGTAATTAAACAATAACAAATGAAGAATCATACAAAAAGCCACAAGAATGCATGACTCCAAATACACACTAAAACCCCTAAAACTCAAGAGACTTCCACGCAAGCTATGATAAGCTTCACTTGTAATTGTAATATAGATAAAGGATGGCACAAAGAAGAATAAATTCCAATTAATTGAGGCATGACCCTAAATTGAAAAAAGAACCCTAAATGGCATGTTTAAGAACAAATGTAACCAATTCCAATTATTCACTAGATATAACACACTAGCAACAATTGAAAACAACTTAAGAAGTATTGATGTTACTCTCAATAATCCTTAAGTCAACTCGCCACAATTTCAACAATGAAATTGATAAGAGTGGAAATGGCGTGAAGAGGAGCTCCCATGGCACAAAATTTTAGATTTCTCAATGTTAAAAAAAAAAGTCCCATACAAACCCTAGTTAGCAAGTATTTATACTTGCTCCAATTAGGGTAAAATGACTCCAAAAATTACAAATATGTCACTAGGTGGCCAGTTCTAACAACAAGATATAACCAAATCATAAGTCCCAAAAATGAATAAAAATGGCAGGTTCAATAATGAAAATATAAGTACAAAAGATAGTTTTTAAAGAGCTGATTCTTCAAGTCAATTGAGATAATTGCAGGCTGTTAGATGTAAGTCCGATGATGTTCCTAATTTGATCAACAGTGTATAGGTTATTTGTCATCCTGTAAAGACTGACCATTGTACCTACTATAGTGCAAATCAAACATTATTAGATAAAGAAATGAACACATGTGGACAATTTGGATCATATATCCAAATCAGGTTCCCCGATTACTAGGACCGCAGGGTAGATTCCCATCATCTCCTCAAGCCTCTAAAAGATTTGCCCTCAAGTTTAGGGGGTCATTTCTTGGATTGAACCCTGATGCCTTTGTAGACCTGTTTGCCCGACTATTAGAAGAAACAGAAGCAGTCTTGATTTGTTCTTGGAAAGATTGTACCTCTAATGGAGACATAGGCGTTAATACTATCTGTGACCCTCCCTTTGGAAACATATAAGTGTTTTTGAATCCGTCATGTAACACCTTTTTATCAAACATCCAGGGTCTACCCAACAGCAAATGAAAGGCATACATGGGAATCACATCACAAATGATCTCATCATGGTATTTCTTTCCTACACTAATTGGCACCTTTGCCCTTTGTGTAACATGCATACTATCTCGATTGTCCAACTAATGCAAATTATAAGGGCTAGGATGTGGACTAGTGGTTAGTTATAATTTATCTACTAATGTAGCATATATAACATTAGTGTAACTACCACTATCAATGATTAGTACACAAAAGTTACCTCGATCCTGCAAAATGCGTAGAATATGTTCTCCCTTTGTTTGTCCCTGTCATCTGGAGATATAGTCAAAACCCTATGCAACACATTAATAGGTAAATATTGTTCACCCATTTTATCCTCATGTGTCTCAGCGTTCTGATCGTCATAGTACTCCTGCAATGCTATAGATAAGTCTGTAGGCCCGACAGATTCTTTTTCATCCTCTTCTTCTTCTTCTTCAATACCCTCCATGACTATCATGACTCTCTTATTGGGACACTATGCAGCCATATGTCTAAATCCCATGCATTTAAAGCATTTAATCTAGCGCATTTTTCCACTAGTTGATCCCAGCACAGTCTGCCTAACAACAGGTCCAATTACCTCTTTGCCCTTCCCAAAAATCATCTTCTCTCCATCTTCATTGGGGGTAACTCTGTCCATTGCCCTAATAGGTTCACCTACTCCCTTTGGTCCACCGGATTGACCATCAGCCCCCATTGGGCCTACTAGTAGCATTGGACCTACTACTAGTAACCTAAAATGGATTGAATCACCTTTGCCTTTCCACTTTCAAGGCTAACTGTATAACCTCATCAAGTGTATTGTATCTTTGAAGCTCAACTACACATGCTATCTCATATTTTAACCCAGATACAAAATGTGCTAGGGTTTGCTCTAGAGGCTCTACTGATCCACATTTGATCATCAAAGTTTCAAATTCCTGCACATAATCATCTATTGTCTTGCATCCTTGTCTTAAAGTCTAAAGACGCATAAATAGTTCCTGCCTATAATGCTCATGAATGAACCTCTTCCTCAAAACCCTTTTCATGTCTCTCCAAGTATGAATTTCAGCCTCTCCATCCCTTTGCGTGCTAATCACTAAATTTTTCCACCACAAAGTGGCATACCTTATGAACTCAACAGTAGCAAGTTAAACTCAGGTGTTATCATCTATCTCATAACATTAAAAAAGGCCCTCAACCTTATCCTCCCAGTCCAAATAGTCATCTGCTGAAGCCCTGCCATCAAATGAAAGCATCTGCAACTTCACATATTCTAAGCTCTTAAGTGGCCTGAAATCTCTGTTTGGGTAAGGATTGACCCCAAAGTTATCATCCCTCTCCTCCCTATAGGGATGATGATCTCCTTCCATTCTCCTTCCCATGTTTCCTCCTCCCACTACTCCTCTCTTTGAATGTTTTGTGGAGCTACTCTTTGTGGTGCCTAAGGATTTGCCATTGGTGGTTATGGCATTATCATCCTATCTATCCTTATTGCTAGTGTACAACAATGATAGTGAGGTCTTGAAGCTATTCATCCAAAGTTCTTCTACCTGCAATATGATGACCCTGTCCTCCACCAACTTAGCTATTGGCCTCATTGCCAATCCCCCCATTCACACTATCATTCGACATGCTAGTGGATGTGATTTGCTGAAGTATAATATCAACAATTTGTAGCACACTCCCTTCATAACACCACATTACAATAACACGTTTAGACAACAACACAGACACACACTTGCATACCCATGGTGCAACAAGTCACCAAAAATAATAATTACTTCTTGACACTTCAAGTATAGTAAAATAAATGAAGCACAAATAAACACTTCTAAGAAATTAAGATATTGAATCCAACTAAGCAAGTGTTTAAGTAATGAGACTCAATAACCTTCACACTTAAATGCTTGTTTTTTTAATTTCAAACTTCACTACTCAATTTCCTTTCTTAGTTATAGTTCACACTCACACTTTAGTCTCACGTGCAGCACCTTACACCACACACAACTCTTCAAATTCACACCGCCACATACACCATACACATACACGATGCAACCACTTCAACCACCACTACACACACACAACAATTCATGTTGCAACCCTTCAATTCAACACATTGCAACTCCTTTACACCGCAACTCACAATCACGGCATCAAGCAACAATTCAAATAACACTACTTAATGCAACCTTCTCCACAAAAGGTAAGAGCAATTCAAATTCAAACAACACTCCTTAATGCTACTCATTGACTTTCTTCAAATGTAAATAATGTGTTTGAATTTCAAATGACTTCCTAATCTCCACTCAATGCAATTTGAAAATTGCAAAGACACTTATCAATTTCCAAAACCTCTACAAGAATTCAAAATCAACACTCTTCTATGCTTCAAATTTTCACTTTTCTCAAATGATCACAATGATCGCTTCTCCTTACTCACTCAAGGCAAGCTCAAGAAGACAAAGAATATTACAAGTACTCCACGTCCACTTCAACAACAACAAATATAGTTCAACAAAACCACAATTAATTAACTCAACTTCACTTCTACAATTTGGATCAAGGAGCTAAACTCGAGAATCCTAATTTCCGAATTCTCAATCACAAAATCCCTCTTCAAGAACCGATGCTCTGATGCCAAAAAGATGATGTGCTTCACTTGTTGATTGCAATTAAACAATAACAAATGAAGAATCATACAAGAAGACACAAGAATGCGTGACTCCAAATACACACTAAAACCCCTAAAACTCAAGAGACTTCCATGCAAATTATGATAAGCTTCACTTGTAATTGTAATATAGATAAAGGATGGCACAAAGAAGAACCAATTCCAATCAATTGAGGCGTGACCCTAAATTGAAAAAGGAACCCTAAATGGCATGTTTAAGAACAAATGTAACCAATTCCAATTATTCACTAGATATAACACACTAGCAACAATTGAAAACAACTTAAGAAATATTGATGTTACTCACAATAATCCTTAAGTTAACTTGCCACAATTTCAACAATGAAATTGATAAGAGTGAAAATGGCATGAAGAGGAGCTCCCACAGCAAAAAATTTCATATCTCTCAATGTTCAAAAAAAGTCCCCTACAAACCCTAGTTAGCAAGTATTTATACTTGCTCCAGTTATGGTAAAATGACTCCAAAAATTACAAATATGCCACTAGGTGGCCAGTTTTAACAACAAAATACAACCAAATCATAAGTCCCAAAAATGAATAAAAATGACCGGTTCAATAATGAAAATACAAGTATAAAAGATAATCTTCAAAGAGCTGATTCTTTAAGTCAATTGAGTTCATTGTGGACCGCTGGATGTGAGTCTGATGATGTTCCCAATTTGATCAATAGTGTAAGTTATTTAGCATCCTATAAAGACTGACCACTATACCTGCTATAATGCAAATCAAACATTATTAGATAAATAAATGAACACATGTGGACAATTTGGATCATATATCCAAATTAGGTTCCCCGATTGCTAGGACCGTAGGGTAGATTCCCATCACTTAACCATTTATTAATGAATATATTATCACTCTCATTTTTTAAAACTTTATCGTTCACTATTTCTTTCATGCTATAGTATAGTGTACCTTTTCATAATAAAATTTCGACTAATTTCCATAAAATATATTTCTATCCCAAATTAGTGGGCAAAAAAAAAAAAATTATCTCCATATCTAAAAATAACTTTAACTATAGGAGAAATAGTAAAGATAAAATGTATAGGCAAAAAAAGGATAGAAAATTGTATAATGCCTTTTAGCTGTTGAATACGTACATTTATCAATAACATATTAAGTGGAACTTTAAGTTATAACCTTGTGGGGGTCTAAGGTAGATAGCCCAGTTAGTTGCTGCCTAAGATGAAGGTTTGCCCCAAAACCTTAGAAATTAGGTTCTCTAGATTCACTGTATAATAGTAGGTGTAATGAGTAGGGTTAAGTAGATGTGGTAGTTATGGTGACAAATAGGATTTAATCTTAACTATTAGATTAGATTATTTTCAACCATTCATCTAAGAATACCTCTTAAATATATAGGGGGGTTCCCCTCATTTATAAATCATCTATTTAGTTAGTGAATTCCTATTCTACTTAAAGCTTCTCCCTCTAAACTTGTGTGTATTGAGTGTTTCAAGATGCTTAACACTCTCAAAAGGCTTTGGAGTGTCTAAGTGTTATATGGTAGCATCTTGAAGCAAATGGCTCGTAACAAGTGTTATCGAAGCTGAATTTTGGGGAGTATAAGTGAAGATGTCTTCTAGTGTAGAGAACAACATCCAGGTTATTGCTGATGAAATTGTCTATGAGGAGCATCTCAATACAAGGAAAGAGGCTTAGTCAAGGGACATGATGCTAATGAAACTTAAGACTAGGTTAGATAAGGTGGAGCTATGTGTTGCTATGGTGAAGGAGGAGTTGTAAACCCGCATTGAGAGATAGAGTAAAATCTCCATAAAGAGTTGTAGGGGACTTTAAACCACACTATAGGAAGCCTAGATTCATGAGATAATGCTCTTAAAGCCTAGATGGAAGACCTAGGGACCCATGACTTGTAGTTTGGAAACTAGGAAAGTAGAAATGGAGGAGAGAATATATGCATCCATGGTGGTCTTGAGGAAGGAGACAGTAGACCTTAGGACCAAGTTTGCATCTTGTAGGGTAGCCATGACTAATATAGTCACCATGTAGCCAACGCCTGGGGTGGAAATAATAAAGCCATAATACTTGAAGGGAATATGGTTTGCAAGAGAAGTAGACAATTTCCTATGTAAAGTAAAATAATACTTTAGTGCTCTAATGCTAGTTGATGATAGGAGGAAGGTATAGGTTATAGCATTATACTTAAGGGGATTTAACCATAGCTTGGTAGAGGAGAAGAACTAATGAGATTACTTCATGGGAAATTTTGTGTGAGAGTTAAAGGGCTAGTTCTCTCCTTAAAATGCCAAGAGGGAGACTAAGATTAGACTCTCCCACCTTACTTAAGTGTACGGTGAAGTAGTACGTACAAGAATTTCAAGCTTATGTTAGAAATAGTAGGCGTTAGCCCAATTGATGCTCTTGTCATGTTCTTAGATGGGTTGAAACCTTAACCTAAGCTAGAATTAAAAACAGTAAGGAGTGTTGACTATTTGTATAGTATAGTCTTCCATAAGTAGTTAGGATGAAGAGGAGGAGATTAAGAGTAACAAATCTCTAAGCCTACAAAAGAGGAAGGATAAGTTAAGAAGAAGGCAGTAGAAAAGAAGAAAGCTAGGGAATTGAAATGTTACTTTTGCAATGGGCTACATTTTTTTAGGAACTACCTAAAGAGGGAACAACTTACTATTTCGATGGTGGAAGAGAAGTTAGATGATGATAAGAAGGGCCAACTTGGCACAATATGCTTCCTTTATTCTATAAAGTTTGAAGACACCAAGATATACAAGAGTTTGATTTGTGTTGAAGTTTAGGTAGTTGGGAGAAAAATGAATGTGATGGTAGATATTGGAGCCTCACATATGTTTATTTCCAAGGATGTCTCAAATAAACATGTGATGGGAATCAAACCTCTGAATCTAGTAGTAGGAAGCCTATTTGAACGAACGAGCCTAGACATCCACCTTTTATCTTTATTTATCTTATAATAATTGTTTTTACATTGTAGCAGGTATATTTTGTCAGTTTTGCAAGAAGACAACCAAGCAAAATGGCAATTGGTTTATGATTGGATCACGATCCATTATGAACTAAATTGAACCTACAAAGACAAGTGAAGCCGACCTTCATTTCATTTGCATTTTTATCAAAAGAAGAACCGGTCCTACATTGCTCCATGGAGGTGAAAGAAACTAGCCACATATGATGCTTTCATTTGTATTTTCATTTGATTAAATTTTTCCTTATTTAGAACAAGTATAAATACTTGTAAAGTAGGGTTTATAAGGAACTTTTTGAACATTGCAAAATCAGACTAATGCCGTGGGAGAGTTTCTTCTTCACGCCATTTCACTCTTATCAATTTCACTTTGAAATTGTGGCGAGTTGGCTTAAGGATTATTGTGAGTTATATCAATCACTCTTAAGTTATTTTCAATTATTGCTAGTGTGTCATATCTAGTGTGTAATTGGAATTGTTATGTGTTCTTGAACATGCCATTTAAGGTTCATAAGGATTAAGGGTTTACGCCCAATTTGATTGGAATTTGGTTCTTTATTGTGTCATCTTTTATATATATTACAATTACAAGTGAAGCACATCATAATTTGGTATTAGAGTAAGGTTTAGAGAAGGGAATTTCGTGAATCACAAATTGGGATATAAGGTTCTTGTTCCTTCATTCCGAAATTAAATTTGTGTGAAGTGAAAATTGAAGTCTTGTGTTGAATTGTACCGTAAATTGCTTTACATATTTCCAATTGAAGTGTAGAAATCAGATTTCAATCCTTTGCCATAAGTTGCTTGTGTGTGGAACAAGGGGAAGTTATTTGAATTTGAATTCCATAATTTGAAGAAGTTGTGGATTTGTGCCGTGTGTTGCCTCTTGAATTGGAAGTGGAATTTTAGATTTAGTCCTTTGTGATCATCATCTTGCTGTGAGCTCCTTGTGTGTGGAAGAAAGGGAAGTTATTTGAATTTGAATTCCATCACTGGAATTCCATAATTTGAAGTAGTTGTAGAATGTGCCGTGTATTTCCTTTTGCATTCGGAAGTAGAAAAGTACAATTTTTTTTAGATTTGATTATCTTGCCATGGAGAATTAGGAAACATTTTGATTTCAAACTCAATCATTACTTGTGGAGTTATTGTGTATTGATCACTTTAAATCCACTTTGACTAGTTGGAATCGTTTGCTTGCCATGTGAAGTTAGTATCCATATTTTCTTCCATTTGTCTTTTGTTGTTGTGATCTTTGGAGGGAGTTGTGTGTGAGGCATGGTTATGTTACCGTAGTGTGTTGTTGTGTTACGTGAACCATGCAGGTGTGGTGTAAGGTTCTGTGTATACCGTGAGGTGTATGTTGTTGTTGAGACGTATTGATGTTGGTATTGTGATTGAGGCTTGTGTACCATGAAGTTGAGTGTTATGTGTTGGGAGTGTTGTATTGGTTGTGTGTTACACCGTGGGTGTGTAAGTGAAGCCGTAATGTGTGTGTATTGCATGGTTATGTGTTGAAGTGTGGGAGAGTGTATGTATCATAGAGTGTTGTTGTAAGTTCGAAGGGGTGTTGTGTGTTGTAGTTAGCGTGAAAGTGTATTGTAGTTGTATTAAGTTATTCTTGTGTGTCAAAAGATAAATTCAACAGCCGTGTCAAATGATAGTGTAAATGGTGGGATTGGCAATGAGGCCAATAGTCAAGTTAGAGGAGGTCAAGGGCATCGTGCTGCAAGTGGAAGAACATTAGAGGAATGGTTACAGGATCTTACCACTATAGTTGCTACATTGGCAATACGAGTAAATCAGATGATGATGCCATAACCACCAGTGGCAAACCCTCGGCACCCCCACCTTGAGTAACCCATCAAAATGCTCACAAGGAAGGAGCTATTGAAGGAAATAGGGGTAGGAGAATGAAGGGAGATTATCATGCTCTTAAAGAGGAAAGAGATGATAATTTTGAGAATATGCCTTACCCAAAATGGGAGCTCATACCACCTTGGGGATTAGAATATGTGAAATTGCAGATGCCTTCATTTGATGGCAGGGGTTCTGCAGATGATTATTTAGATTGGGAGGATAAGGTTGAGGGCCTATTCGAGTGCTATGAGATTGATGATCACACTTGGGTTCATCTTGCAGCTGTAGAATTTACAAGCTATGCTGCCTTATGGTGGAAAAATCTTATGATTAGCAAACAAAGAGATGGTGAGGCTGATATACATACCTGGTACGAAATGAAACGGGTATTAAGAAAAAGGTTTATACTTGAGCATTACAGGTAGGAGCTGTTTATGCATCTCCAAATACTAAGGCAGGGAGGCAAAATAATTGATGAGTATGTACAGGAGTTCAAGACATTAATGATCAAATGTAGGTCAGTTGAACCTCTTGAACAAACCTTAGCACAATTTATGTCAGGGTTAAAGTGTGAAATTGCCTGCATCGTGGAGCTCCAAAGGTATAACTCACTTGATGAGGTTATCTAACTAGCCTTAAAAGTGGAGAGACAGAGGCGATCCAACCCTTTTTGAGCAGCGAGCAATAGGTATGGAACTTCTACCAAACCTCATGGGTCAAATGGTCAGATGGGAGAACAAAAAGGAATAGGGGGACATGATAAGATTATGGACAAAAATACCTCTAATACTGATATGGAGAGGGAAATTTCAAGAAAAGGAAAAGAGGATGTTGGAGCTGATTTTAGGTAGACAGTGCCAAGGACAACTAGTGGAAAGATGCATCAAATAAAGTGTTTCAAATGCATAGGTTTTGGACACATGGCTGCTCAGTGTCCTAACAAAAGAGTCATGATTGTTATGGAAGGAAATAGTGAGGATGGTCAAGAAGAAGCGGTTAAGCCTATAGACTTGTCAACAGTACTACAGGATTACTATGATGGTCCTAATGCTGAGACACATGAAGATAAGGAAAATGATAAATATCTGTCTATTAATGTGTTGCGCAAGGTTATGACTATATCTTCAGACGTCAGGGACATACAGAGGGAGAACCTATTCCATTCACCTTATCGGGTTCTAGGTAACTTGTGTGTTCTTTTCATTAATGGTAGTAGTTACACTAATGTCATAGCTGCTGCATTAGTAAATAGATTGCAACTAGTCACTAGTCCACATCCACATCCTTATAAATTACAATGGCTGAATGAACGGGGTAGTCTGCATGTTACACAGAAGGCTAAGGTGCCTTTCAACATAGGAGATAGATACAATGATGAAATTGTCTGTGAAGTTCTTCCAATGTGCGCCTTTCATATACTACTGAGTAGGCCTTGGTTGTTTGACAAGTAGGTGCTACATGATGGGTTTAGAAACACTTACATGTTTTAGAAAGATGGTGCACGAGTTGTCTTGACTCTTATGTCTCCAACCGAGGTACACACATTCCAAGAACAGATCAACAAAACTAATGGCTACTCAAGACTTCAGGGCAATAAGCACATGTAAACAAGGGATTTTTGTTTAGGAAAAGACCCCTTAGGTTTGAGGACAAATCTTTTAGAGGCCTAAGGAGATGATGGGAATCAAACCTCTAGATCCAATAGTGGGAAACCTATTTGAATGAATGAGCCCAGACATCCACATTTTATCTTTATTTATCTTATAATAATTGTCTTTACATTGTAGCAGGTACATTTTGTCGATTTTGCAAGAAGATGACCAAGCACAATGGCAATTGGTTTATGATTAGATCATGGTCCATTATGAACCAAATTGAACCTACAAAGACAAGTGGAGTCGACCTTCATTTCATTTTCATTTTTATCAAAAGAAGAACCAGTCCTACATTGCTCCATAGAGGTGAAAGAAACCGGCTACATGTGATGCTTTCATTTGTATTTTCTTTTGATTAAATTTTTCCTTATTTAGAACAAGTATAAATACTTGTAAAGTAGGGTTTGTAAAGGAATTTTTGAACATTACAAAATTAGACTTGTGCCGTGGGAGAGTTACTTCTTCACGCCATTTCTCTCTTATTAATTTCACTTTGAAATTGTGGCAAGTTAGCTTAAGGATTATTGCGAGTTATATCGATCATTCTTAAGTTGTTTTCAATTATTGCTAGTATGTCATATCTAGTGTGTAATTGGAATTATTATATGTTTCTTGAACACGCCATTTAGGGTTCATAAGGATTAGGGGTTCACGCCCAATTTAATTGGAATTTGGTTCTTTATTGTGTCATCTTTTATATATATTACAATTACAAGTGAAGCACATCAACATGGGTTAAGGATGGAGAAGAGTTGTGACCAAAGGTGGGAAAGAAAATATTCATAGGTCTTCATTGAGGAATTTGATACAAACATACCCACACACACAAGATAAAGGATCTAAACTAGGAAACTTAGCTAAATAGAAGCCCTATAATTAAGTTTGATATAATTACTTTCTATTCTTATTTACAACCTATAACATTTCCCCTAAAGCTGGAGTATAGATATTAATTATACCCAGCTTGTTATAAAGATTATCAACTTGAACCACATTTAAACCCTTAGTAAAGAGATCTTCTAATTGTTCTCATGTCTTCACAAATCCTATGGAAATCAACCCCTGATGTATCTTCTTATAATCAAAATGGAAATCTATTTTAATGTGCTAAGTACATTCATGGAATATGAGATTTAATGCAACACGAAGAGTAACCTAGTTATCACACCACAATTTTGTAAGCAAGAAGTTATGAGACTTACTTTATTAAGAGTTGATGTATCTACATTATTTCGCACACTAATTGTGCCAAACTTTAAATTTTGATTTTGCACTTGATTGTGATAAAACATTTTCTTATTACTCTTTCATGAGAATAGATTTCCTCTAACATAAACATAATATCTTGAGGTAGACCTCCGGTCTTCATTGGATCCTACCTAGTTAGAATTTGAAAAACATTTAATCTTAGTATGACCATGATTCTTATATAAAATACCATGTCCAAGATATTCTTTTAAATAGCACAAAATTTTTTCTATAATTGCCTAATGATTAACTATTGGAGAACACATATATTGACTCACAACACTAATCGAATACATAGTATTTAGACGGGTTACTATAAGATAATTCAACTTTCCAGCCAATCATCTATATCTCTTAGGATTCTCGAACAATCCACCTTCTTTTGTGAGCTACAAATTAGGAACCATTGGAGTACTACATAGTTTAGCCCCCAATTTTCCTATCTTAGATAATAACTCGAGCACATATTTCCTTTAAGAAAGAAAGACTCCTTTCTTACTTCTCATTACATCAACACCCAAAACATATTTTAACATCCCTAAATCTTTTGTTTGAAATTGACTATACAGAAAAGATTTAAGAGTTGAAATACCCATAATATCACTGCCAATAATGACAATATCATCCATATATACTACTAAAAAAATAATACCAACTTTAGACTTTTTGTAGAAAATAGAATGATCATATTTTCTTTTTTGCATTCCAAATGTTTCAAGTGTTTAATTAAACTTTCCAAATCAAGCATGAGGGATCTACTTCAAACTATACAAATCATGCGAAGGCCAATTATGAGTAGTTGCTATAGAAATGAATAACTTGACATATGTTAACTTAGCAATAGGAGAAAAGTGTTAAAGCAGTCTACTCCATAAGTCTAAGAATATCCTTTAGCAATAAGGCAAGCTTTCAATTGAGCAATTGACCCATTAGGATTTACTTTAATTCAAAAAACCAATTTACACCCAATAGCCTTTTTCCTTGTAGCTAATTTTACCGAATTCCAAGTACCATTTTTATCTAAAGCATTCATCTCCTCTATCTCATTGCATTATGCCATCTAAGATGGGATAAGGATTTAAGAATAGTTTTAGGAATGGAGATAGAATTAAGAGATGCAATAAAGGAACAAGAAGAGTTTGGCAAGTGATTATAAGACACAAAAGAAGAAATAGGATAAGTGCACTGACGCATACCTTTGTGAAAGGCAATAGGAAGATCATCATCGGAGACTAGATTTGATGACGAAAGAGTTAGTTCAAGACATGTATTGGGAGTTGGTTCAAGAGGATGTTGTCTATGAGGATAGACCTAAATGATGAGAGTTTTGAGAGTAGAAATGGAGGATGTAATAGTATAAATGAAAGTCAGGGGGGAGAGAAAGGTGTATCTTTAATGAAAGTGACATCAACTGACATAAGATACCTACCGAGGTTAGGACAATAACATCTATATCCCTTTTAAACATGAGAATACCTAAGGACAACACATTTAAATGATTTTAGATCAAATTTGAAACCTAAGGATGAATATCCTAAACAAAAAAAGTACAACCAAACGTCTTAGGCTTAATAGGAAACAAAGGCTTATTTAGAAAAAGGATATAATAAGGAGTCTTACAATTAAGGACATATAAAGGCATATGGTTAATTAGAAAGCAATTATGGGTACTACATTAGCTCAAAAATGTTTGGGAACATGCATTTGAAATAATAGTGCTCTTGTAGTTTCAAGCAAATGTCTATTCTTTTGTTTAGCTATCCTATTTTGAGATAGTGTATCTACATATGAGGTTTGGTGAATAATACCATTTTTAAGCATGTAAGATTGAAAAGATTTTAGTAAGTATTCTTTGGCATTATTACTTCTCAATATTTGTACAAAAGCATCCAATTCATTTTTAACCTCAACAAAAAAAAAAAAAACCACAAAAATGAGAAATAACTCAAAATGATTTTTCATTAAATATAACCAAGTCATACAAAAGTAATCATTAGCAAAAGTAATGAAATACTTGAATCTATTTTTAGACATTACGAGACAAGGACCCCAGATATCTAAATAAACTAACTCAAATGGAGCATTTGCTATTTATTGATATAGGACCAATTAAGCATGTCTTTTCCATACTAACAAGACTCACAATTTAATGAAGATAAGTTGTGAAATTTAGGATAGAGTTTCTTTAATAAAGGAAGAGAAGGGATAATGTGCTTTAAATGGGGTTACTACTCTAGAGCAAGCAACAAACTTTAGCATCTCTATGTCAAGGATTTAGAGACCTCTAGATTCATGTCTTTTACTAATAATCTCCATCATAAGATCCTAGAATAGGTAATAGTCTAGAAAGAATGAGATATAGTAGTAAAGTGTATGGGTAAGCTTACTAATAGAAATTAAATTAAAAGATAAATCAAGCAACATGTGCTGATTGAACTCCTTAACTCTTATTTTTCTATTTTCTACAAACATGCTTCATATGTCCTTGCTTATGAAAATAGTGACACATAATCACCCTTGAGTTCTATCCTTGAATATCAACTCCTCTACTACAACTTTGTATTGCTATCTTCTAGCTTTAAAGTAACTATTCTGACTAACAAGAGCATCATTAGGTTGAACAAGTTGTGAATTCTCTATACAAAGTATCTTACTAAATGTGTCTTGCAATGAGGAGATCTTAAAACTAGAGTGAATCTAAGATTTAACAATTTTAAATTCAAAAAGAAGACGTGCCAAAAAAACTCATAACAATTGTTTGTTCTTGTTGAGCTTGTTAAACTTTTACATCTAGACTAAACGGTAATAACACATTAAGCTCTTTATAAGTTTTCTTAAAATCTATGAAATAGCTCCTAAGAGACCTATCTTGTCTCTCTACATGGTAAAAAGCTTTACACACCTCATAAATACGAGAAACATTCCCTTTTCCAAAATACAAGAAATCTACATATTCCATCAATTCCTTAATAGATTCACAATGATTAATTAAACCAATTACCTCACTATTGATTGAATTTTGTATTTGTAGGAAAAATTGAGCAACCTCTCTTAGCCATGCTTTTTTTAACCACCTTTAGGTGGAGCTTTAGTCATATAGTTATCCTTGTCAATACTTCGCATATATATCTAATGATTTTACTCTAATCCAAATAGTTAGAACCATTAAGTTTGTATTTCATGAGCTTTGACATCATAAGAACCACATTAAATACAACTATAGACTTAGTGTTGTCACGTGGCTCAAAAATTTTATATATTATAAAAATAGAATAAAACCAAATCTAGAGAAAATAGATCACCCAAAACTAGTTCTAAAGGAAGTCCTTCACTTGAAGAGACGTTGATCAACTAAGACATGAGAACATGTTGTGTAGAGTCGGCAAGGCAAAGGACGACCACCAATGAAGTTTCTAGCAATAGGCATACCTCCACACATTGGCACATGGAACTCGGAATGAACTTCATAGCAGTGTTTATGGCTCCCACACAAGACTTCGAGTTGCTAGATTTTCCAAAAGCAATTATTGAAAAATGGTGCTCTTTTCTAAGTAGGAGATATCGACAAGTGGTGACTTGAAAAAGATGACTAAAAAAAAAAGTTTTTTTTTTCTTAAACAAAACCCCACCTTTTGATATTACAACTCTAACACCATGTGACTAAAGGTGGGAAAGAAAAATATTCATATATCTTCACTGAGGAATTTCATACATATATACATATATACATCCATACATATATGTAGGATCTAAACTTGGAAACTTGGCTAAATAGAATTCCTATAATTAAGTTTTATATAATTACTTTCTATTCTTATTTATAACCTATAACAAGAGTAAAGCCTAACTCAAGACTGTGAATTCCAAGGGTGCCCTAATGTTAGGGGTTACTAAAAATGTAGAATTTAGCATTGGTAGCTAGCATGGGAGGGAGAATAACAAGTAGTAGCTATGGATGACTTTGAGTTTGTCATCAGTATGGACATCTTGGCTAAGATTGATGCCATCAACATTCTTCAATCCAATTGCATTTGCTTGCTTAGCTAGAACAACTAGTGTTAAGCTATAGTGACAAGAAAGAGTAGTAAGGCCACAAAGTTCATCATAGCATTGCAAATTATAGAAGAGGATAAAATAGTTGAGCCGACATCACCTAAAGAAGAGGAAGGAATGTCTTTGGTAGGGGAGACTTCAAGGGAAGGATCAAGACAAAAAGAATTGTTAAAGTAATTGGAAGGCCTAACAAAGGGGCACAGATTGAAAAAGATGAAAGTAGCACATTTTGCTAGTAAGAGATAGAGGAATATTAGGGAATATCATCATTGAAAGGAAGTTTATGTTACTTAGAAATTTAGGTTAAGGATACGAATGCATAGAGATGACAAAGCTCTAAGGTGGAAGTTTAGCAAGGGAACACTAAATTAGGTGTGGGAGAATGTTACATACATATCGAGTAAAGCCTCAAGTTGCAGCCCAGAGGAGGCCAAGGAACATGGCCCAGTCTTATCAACCCAATATAGAGGTTTGCCTAGATACCTAGGGAATTAAGTTGTCTAGATTCAATATATAATAGTAGGTGTAGTAGTTACAGTTAAGTAGTTGTAGCAGTCATGATGATAGATAAGGTTAGATTGGATTAATCTTAGTCATTCATCTAATAAAGCCACTTGTATATATAGGGATTCCTCGTTATTTGTAAATCATATGTTCAATTAGTGAATTCCCATTCTCTTTAGAACTTCTCACTCTATTCTCTTTCTCTAAAATTGTGTGTATTGTGTGTTTCATATTGACTTAGCACTCTTGACAAGGTTTAGTGTGTCTAAGTTCCACATGGAGTGTTCCAAAGTAAAAGTCTAGTGACTTGTTTACCACTCAACTATATGCAAAAGTGATAATACTATCAAAATTGTGCACCTATTAAGAAACCTAACTGATTCCATCAATTCATTATATTCTTGAATAGAATTTTAATATATTCATTCATATTTTTACCATTTTCAATTTCTATTCAAGACATAATAACTTCCGCATAGCTACAATATATCTCCTTTTCATCTTCTTATTGGTGTGAAGTTGTGAGTAGTAGTTATGTAACTTCTAACTAATGATGTCTTTTAAATAAATGAATCCTTTGAACTTTATTGTGATCAATAAATTTGAGTTAATAGAATTTTTCTAAGATTTGGCATGTTAAAATCTAAAATACCTTTGTTTAAAATGAGGCAATCTCTAAGTGAAATTACAAATTGAGAGAAAGATGTAGAATTTCTAGAATCTTAATTACACTCACATAAATGAATTACTTCTACGATAATATATATATATATATATTATATTGATTAACAACCTACTAAGTTCATTACTATTGAACTAATTAGATGATCAATTGATTTTTCTAACTAATCTACTGATATATTCGCTTAATAGTTTATTGTATCATAACGAACTTCTATGTATAGTAGATGAATTTTGAGAGTTTGTGGCTCATTTACTATGCTAACATTAGAGCAATCCAAGCTAGCAAGATTTGTGGATGTTTTTGCCGATACTATCTGCTATGTCAAAATGAGATAGAGAGAAGAAGTGGATTTATGTTGTACTTATGTCATAGGGGGTTTGTGATTGTTCTCATGGTGATGTTAATATTTGAATACTCCCTTAAATGGAGGTGGAAATTGTATATTGAACACAAAAGATAAGGTTTAGTCATGATATTCTAATGTTTTATTAATTATTATTATTATTATTATTATTATTATATTATTATTATCATTTTGGAATGATAGAAGTGAGCTTGACAGTGTGTTGTAAAGGTTTTTTTTTTTTTTTGCCACATAAAACACTAGTTTTTGCATATTTCTTGATATGAAAACTAGAATGCATCCTTAAACCCTATGGTGGATGACCTAATTGAAGTAGAGGATTAGGTGCAGAAGATTCAGAAAAACATTTGCTACCTTCCAAATACTTAAAGAGAGGGTAGTGAACAATGTTGCGTTTATGTTGAAGGGAACTGCAACAAAATGGTAGGCATCAGCTCCCAGACTGGTAAGAGAGTGTATAAACTAGACGGTATTCAAGGAATTGTGCTATGAGAGATATTTTTATAGCAATTCCAAAGACAATGAAGAATGAATATTATAACTATGAATAGGAAAATAGGACAATGGAAGAATATGAGGCAAAATTGAATCACCTAATCAGTTTCTACCCAAAAATGTCCATGTTGATGACAGATTTAAGGTTAGAAGATTTCTAAGGAATTAGAGTTAAATTTCTAACATAAGGCTGGGCCTTTCAGTTGATAAAGCAAGTACTTATAACAGAGTAGAAGAAGGATAGAAGAACAGAGAAAACCGCAAAGCAAGGATAGCTTTGGATAAAAGACTGCCTCGAGTGTGATGGGGCAAGAAACCCCATATGTTCCAATGGCAGATCATAAGCTATTGCAACTCTTCCTCTATAGATTAAACCAGTGCCTTTAGCACTTCTTGTAGCAACACCTACTATCAGATGCACTAGGTGCTATGGGCCTTGTGAATTAAGTGAGTATAGATGGCCAAAGGGTGTATGTTTCTTCTATGGGATGACAAATGTGAAGTCAATTTTCAAACACTTGAGGAGAAGCTTGTGTCAGCACCAGTTTTAGCATTACTCAAGAGTGGGGAAGATTTCACTATTTATAATGATGCTTTAGCCTAAAGGTCAAGATGTGTATTAATGTAAGGCGAGCAAGTTATAGCATATGCATCCTACTAACTAAAGCCATATGAGAAATATTGCCCAACTTATGACTTAGAGTTGGTAGCAGTGGTATTAGCCCTAAAATTGTAGAGGCACTACTTGTATGGAGAGATGTAGGATTTTCACTAATCATAAGAGCTTGAAATAGATCTTTACACAAAAGGAGTTAAACATGAGACAGAGGAGATAGTTGGAATTAATTAAAGACTATGACTTAGAAATCTAATACCATCCAGGAAAAGTTCATGTGGTGGCAAATGCCTTTAGTAGAAAGAAACAAGGTAATGTTGCTACATCATCACTTCATAAGGAGAGTTGTTAGATGGCATAAGTAAGCTGGAATTAGATATTTTAACCTAAGAGGTAAGAGAAAAGATGGCCACTTTATGCATACAACCAACATTAGTGGACAGAATCAAGACTACCTAGGTAGAGGACAAAGACAGTCAATAAATCAAGAGCAAGTTGTAACGAGGTAAGGTTCCTGAATTTAACATGGACACAGAAGGGATATTAAGGTATGGAAGCGACTATACATGTCGAGGAATGTAGAATTGAAGAAAGAAATAATGAAAGAGGCACATTACTTAGCTTATACAATCCATCCTAAAGCACTAAAATGTTTAAGGACCTGAAGAGTCACTATTGGTGGAAAATATGAAAAGGGAGATAGATGAGTATGTAGCAAGATGCTTTACTTGCTAGCGGATCAGAATTGAATATCAGAGGCCAGTTGGAGAATTACAACCTCTTCTAGTACCGAAATGGAAATGGGAGCACGTGATAATAGATTTTGTTATGGCTCTCCTGAATACCAAATTAAAGCAAGATGCAGTTTGGGTAATAGTAAACCAGCCAACCAAGTCTGCTCACTTTCTACCTATCAAAGTGGAATACAAACTGGAGAAATTAACCTAGATATATATATAGGAAATAGTAAGATTACATGGAGTGCTAATAACTATAACCTCTAATAAAGACATACAGTTTGTAAGCAAATTTTAAAATAGCTTACATAAAGCTTTGGGCACAAAACTGTAATTCAACACTACATTCCACCCTCAGACGAATGGACAATCTAAGAGGACCATTCAAATTCTAGAAGATTTGCTTAGAGCTTGTGCACTAGATTTTGGAGGCAACTAAAATGAGCACCTATCTTTAGTTAAGTTTGCCTATGACAAGAGCTATCAAGTAACCATCTAAATAGCTCCTTATGAGGATCTATATGGAAGAAGATAAAAATCCCCATTACACTAAGATAAAGTAGGAGAAAGACAAATGCTAGGATTGGAATTGATCTAAGAGGTTGTAGACAAGGTAAAATTGATATGACAAATAATACAAAAGGCTTAGTCTCAATAAAAGAGCTTAGAATTCCAAGTAGGAGACAAAGTACTATTGAGGGTTTCTCTAACAAATGGGTGATTAGATTTGTTTAAGAGGGAAGCTAAACTTGAGATATGTAAACTCATTTGAAAATTTGGAAAGAGTGGGTATTGTGGCTTATAGGTTGGCTCTCCTACCAAGTTTGGTTAGGGTACATAATGTATTCATGTATCCATACTAAGAATGTTTGTGCCAAACCTAGATTAAATAGTGGCTTTAAAGCCTTTTGAATGTACAACTAAACTTGTCCTTAGTTGAAAGATTAGTCAAGATCATGGATGTTAAGGAACAAGTGCTAAGATGGAAAGTGATTCCCTACATCAAGTTACAATAGACTAAACCAAAATGAATGTGAAGCGAAGTGGGAATTAGAAGATGAGATGAGGAAGAAATATTCAGAATTCTTCTAAAATGAAGTAACTTTTAGGGAAAAAGTCATTATAAGGGGAGGAGAACATAAATACCTAGAAAAGTAAATCTAATTAATAATTATTGTAAAATAAAGCTAAGGTCAAAAGCGTAAAATTCATGAAGAATGAGGTAATTTAGTCTTTTAACAGATGGGGTATATACTCAAGTTGACTTAGCGCTCCTTCCTTTTACCATTTGCATAATGACTGAACAAGAAATACTCTTTGGAACAAGGAAACCTTTAAGCAACTTAGCAAGCAACAAAAAGAATCAAACTCGATTTCATCAGGTAAGGAGTTGCAAGGATCAAGTCGTTATATCTGATGTTAGAATTGATGATTTAACCAACTTATATTACTTGGTTCATCATAATTTAGATCAATGTTAAGGCCAGAATAAGCACTAAAGCAAGTGATTAGGGGTTCAAATCACGCAATTAGACAAGTAAGTATACTGATCAGCATAACTCATTAGAATTTACAAAATTTAGGATCCAATTAGGCTTAAGATAAGAGAAATCAGAATTAGGAACAAATTGAAAAAGAGGAAAAAGGGTTGGTGAAGAATAGCATGATATACTATCAAGTATATGCCTATGTACTTGCCCATGCAGAAACACACATTGTGTATAGAAAGGTACACGGTTGAAGTACACACCCACGTACTTAAGTGTGTCAAATTATGGAAATATACAGAAAAGTACACGGCCATCTACACAATTGTGTACTTGGGCATGCTAAAAATGCAAAAACACACAAAAAGATACATGGCCACTATACATGATCATGTATCTAATCGTGCCAAAGTATATGGCCTAAAGCATGACCATGTACTTAGAGATATTTCACTACTTGATTTATTTTCTAACTAAACAAATTTCCATGCAACCTAAACATCTAGTAAAACCATAAAAAATTCAGTAGAATAAGAGAAGGAAACATGTAACGGTTAAGTGAATAGAATTAAGAAACGTAGATTATTCCTAGATTAGTACTAAGAAGGAATTACTAGTGTTTTGATAGATTTCAAGGCTAACTTTAAGCTTAAGACCATATGTGTTTAAGATTAAGATTCCAAGTATGTGGAACCTTTGTTTTTCTTTGTGATTATCAAGATAGTTGCAAATTGGATTAAGTTAAATGGACTAGATTAAGTTTGCATTAAGTTTCATATTGTATGTACTTGGCTCAACCTAGGGCCATAGTGGTAGATCCCTAAGGGCACCTTAATGATCCTTATGTAACATTGTCTCTAGTGGAGTCATGCCTGAAAATTATTTAGGTTGGTTAAGGTTTAAGGTTTAAGGTTTAATGACTCATAAGTGTTAGGGCCCGTGGTGGTTGTTCCCAATACTATATTAAGTATTAAGTATTTATATGAGTTTGACAAGATCATGAGTGTCCCATTACTATTATGTGGACTTAAGTAAAACAAGAACCTGTTGTATAATGTTTATTGTCAACATAAATGTATGTGATGTAATTCATGCTTGATTATGTGTATGTATTTACTAGTTATATGTACTAGATATTAGCTCACCTGATGTGCCTAAAACCAATATTAAGCACATACAAAAGACTTAAGAAAAACAATCTCAAGTCAAGGCAAAACCAGATCCATAAAAGGGCAATTTCACGTGAACACCTTGTGGATTTTAATGGAAATTGTTGTTCAAATGATTCAATTGTAATCTCTAATGATAATATTAACCAAATAACCACAAGAGAAGATGAAGTTCACGTAAAATCAGATCAAAAGGAAGCAATAAACCAATGAAATCCACTTTCCCTTTCAATCACTAGTTCACGCCAACAATAACAATGAAGTATGTAATCCAAGTGTTCAATGAAACAATCAATCTTATAAGATTGTTGTTCACAAAAATAGAACCACAAATAGATCCAAGAAAGATCCAAATCTACCCTAGATATGACTCACTAGAGAAGAAATGAACATACAACAAAATTGAATTGATATGACTCACAATTCGCCTTCGTCGCACTCGCCACAATTTCAACTTCTTGGGATTGAAATTGATAAGAGAATTTGGAATTAGGAAAAACCCTAAGCCCTCTCACGAAATGTGAAGTGTTTCTTCTGCAAAAATAAGCCTCTCAAACCCTCTCTTAAGCAAGTATTTATACTTGCTACTCCTAGGGTTAAAAAGTGCTCAAAATTACAAGTTTGCCACTTTTAAGTTGGCTAACCCTAAATGAAAGTTACAAAGAAATAAAAGTGTCCCAAAACCAAAATACAACTAAAATAGTTCATAAAATGAAAAATACATAAAAGAAATGCTCTTCATGATGCCGGTCTTTTATAGGATCCATCGGCCCAGCTCATCGCCGGTTCAGGTCGGTCCATGGACAACTCACAAGCTGAGTTTAAGTGAGTTTGTCCATTGCCCTGTAAAGCATGATAAGTATTCTGTTGGAATATAAAATACATGAATAAGATAAAAGAGGTTAGTATATAAATAATTCCGGGGTCGATTTGCTCAAAATGGGTCCCCATCGCCAAGATTCGAAATCCTTTAGTTATTGCCCTAATAATAAGTCTTGTCAGATTTTGATTCCTATCATCACCCCTCAAGAATTATTTTTTTTTAGATGTAGGCATAGAGGAAAATGTTACTCATGAAGTAGACTTGGAGTCAAATGTATAGAAGAGGGAGGACAAAGATTATCATTATTATTATAGTGATTAAGTGATGATTGATCAGCTAAAGCATATAAATTGCTATGAGACTTATATTAATTTTTGAGAATGGAGAGTGTAGAATAGTTAAACCTCTAAAGTGTTTAGAATTTATGTAGTAAGTGTTCTTGAAGAAGCATGCAAATTGTTTATGGGACTTATTTGAGTTTATGATTATATTATTAAATGTTATTTGATTATGATTTATAGGAAATATAAGGTTAAATGATATTAGAGTAAGGTTAAGAGTTTTAACGTGTCCATATCTAATAAGGACACGCAGTGGGCAGGAGCACCTTTGGGTTTTGAGGCATTATAGACAACATGACATACTGGTTGATGGGTGCCTATTTGATCATTGGTAGCCCTGAATCTTTTGACCTTAACCAAGTACAAGCAGCATGTAATTAGGGTTTTGATATGCTTATAATCATTTGAGTTTCTATCCTAACAAGCAAAACAAACAAGTGCATATACTTTTTAACCACTTAAAAAAATTATATATAATGAGAGGTCTAAATATTAATGTTTTTAAAATTAGAATGGTTTAAATTTGAAGAATATAAAGTAAAATAAGTATATTCAAACAAAGTCAAGAATATAGAAAATGGAATAGAAACCCTCATACACTTTTATTATTAATTTTTTTCTTTTTTTTTAATATTGGAGTTTGGTTTTGGTCAAAATGATTTGATTCATTTGTGATGGGAGATGAATAGTTTTAAGTGGTTTGAAAGTCAAACCAGACAACATTGTAAAAGATCACTATTTATTGTTGGCGTGACTCGATCCTAATCAATTCAGTGAATACCTAATGCCAATGGCATACACATATACCAACTAACATCGCTACGCAAATATTTTAGAGTCTAAGAGAATGCATAGCGTATGCTGGTCGCTTCCATTGAAAGCTAGATTTAAGATTAACATTGATGGCACCTCTTCCGATGTTTTGACAACAGCGGAAGACACCTTCGTGATAGCTATGGGTACGTATTCTTTGCCTTTGGCCGCCCTTTTTTCTAAGCACAGCATTGATAAAGTGGAGCTAATGGCTATTGAAGTAGTTTTGGAGTCGTATCTTCATTTCAACATTGGCAACATGGAGATAGAAGTAGACTCAATTTTTGTTCATCAGCTGATTAATCATTTATGCAAACGAAGTTGGAGACTCTTTTATGTTTTCCAAAAAAACTATAGCGTGGATGAAGTGTATACTAGCAATAGTTTCACGTACGTCTTAAGAGAAGATAGATACCAGCAAACTATTTGGTCAAGTAAGCTAGAATATCCCAAACAAATTTTGTTACTTCAAAATTTTTTGCAGCTGTATAACTTTTGTAGAGGTCTTATTTCCTTTCAGAGATCTGTTTCAAGTATTAGACAATGATATAATTATTTTGTGATTAAAGAAAAAAAAAACACAAATGATGTCTAGTCGTAGTTTTATAGGAAATGTTGAGAAAAATACACGAGAAAATGAGTTAATTAGGCTCTTGTGGCCTAAAGGAAGAAGGAACTTTTGGGCATCGTTGGTACAGTGAAAATTGAGAAAAATTTCCCAATGAGAATGAGGTATTCATGCTAAGGGCCAAGGGCCTTACTGAATTTCAGGAAATGGCCTGGCGCTGGATTATAATTTGTATTAGGGCTTGGCCCTTTATGATCCTCAAACATCTATTCATATAGCCCTGAAACGTCAAATCTTCGTCATAAATCTAATTTCTCAATTTTAAAAATAGAAAATTCCGTATATACGAGCCTGTCGTTCTAATATAGGCTGATTATAATAAAATTTCATATTTCGTGTATAAAATTTGAATGAAGGATTTTGTTATTTACGTTATAAAACATATTCATGTGGAGCTAGGGGGTTTCTATGGTGCATTGTGATGCCATTCCCAATTCAGTGCTTTTGCCATGGGAAAAGTGCTTATCTAGGAAGGCTTGTGACAAGTTATTCCAAGTGGTGAAAAAGTTGGAGGCTTGGGAGTTAAGTGAATTCAGTGTCTTGTCTCTTAAGGAAAACAGAAACAACTTTTGCCTAATTACATCATCTCTCATGCCATTTAATTTAATAATATCACATATCCCTAGAAAATTAGCCAAATGTATGTTTGGAGCCTTAGTTGCGTCTGCTCCTAATTGGTCTTGTTTGAAAGGTCGATTTCAACTCAAATTTGTTGACATTAACCGGTAGTTTAACTATGCTTGTTCTGTGGACTTTCGGATTTGGCATGGTAAAATTTGCACTTGTTATAACCTTACAGAAGTATTAATTTGATAAAACATGAAGTGATGTGATTAGAAAAAGGTGCCAGAGAGGAAATAGATAATCTCAATAGCCCTTTGATGTATGTTATAGATTGGCTATTTTTCAACAAGAATCAAGTGTTTTTTGTTCAATTAATTGTTTGATCTATTAGAGTAAGATTCTAGTAGTAGGACGATGTGCTTTTGAAGCATTGTGAGTTGCAAATAAGGAGGGAGAGATCTCTATTTATAGATTTTGGAACTCATTCTCAATCCTCAAATGATCTCAAAGATCAATGGACAACATGAGCCTTTTTTGTGACATTCATTGGATTATTTTGGTGATTAATAGATGAGTTGCATCCTTGCTTTAATATTGTCAAATACCACTTTTAGGCCTTTATAAAATTGATTTCTTAATGGGCTTCTCAATGCCTAAGCTCATGGATCAATCCTCTATTCACCTGAGCTAATGGAGAAAGGCTAAGAGCAAATGATTCATTTGGTGAGTCATATTCCAAATCTCTCAATGTAATGCTCTGAAAATTTTGAAAAATTATATAAAAATTAAAGAAAATAAGTAGAATAATAAATACTACTAGGTTGGGGTAGCAAGAATGACAATTGTGTAATCAATTTTTTTTTTTGAGAAATTTATGATGAAAATTTTAAAACACCGTGATATATTAATATTATTTTAATAATTTACATATAATCAAAAACTTATGACAAATAATAATAGGTGAAATCCATTTGATAAATATAACAAATAATGAGAATTAGACAAAGAGAACAATCGGAGAGAATAATCGTATGCGAGGAAAAGGATAACAAGCTTAGAATTACAAATTATATGAAATATATCACTAAATAAATTTAGAGAATGAAGTAAGTTGGAAAATACCTACACATAGGTATATAGACAAATAAATAAATAAATAATTGTAATTCCTAATTTTAGTTCGTGCAATTTAAATTGAAAGAATAAATTTCTCGAAACATAAATCATGAACAATATTGGGTTAAATGATGAAATTAATTAAAATTATAGATTTAGGAATTTCAAATGAAATTTTCGAGTAAATATTTATATTCAGAATAATCAAATTAGCTTAGATATAAAGTTTCATAATAAAACACTAGAGTTACAAAATTTATAAATATTTTCGTGTGCGCACGGAATTAAATAAAATCTTAAAATATAAATAATTATAATATAAAATATAATACGTATATGTATATGTATATATATATATATTCGTGTGAATAGGAACAAGGGCGTAAAGTCGGCAACTAAAAAAAAAAATATATAAAAGGAAGAAGTCTCTAGAATTCATGATAGAAAGAGAGAACGGAGGAGACAACCAAAGAGATGAGAAAAGAAAGGGGAAAAAGAAAATTGAAGAAAAAATTCATAACTTTTGCATATGACCTCTGATTTACAATCTGAGACCACCAGCGCGTTCCTTGAAGTAAGTACAACTCAATAAGACTAATTTTATGCGAAACCAAATTATTATTTTTTTTTTTTAAGTACTAATATCAAATATATGAAAAATTCAGTATTTAGCTTAGAAATTAGTTGTATTAGTTAGAAATACTATAGATATAAGTATCCTGAGTTTGAATACTATATAATAGTGTATTTTTACTTATGTTTTAAGTGAGAAAAAATTATTTGAAAATATACCAAAAAATTCCATTAAGTAAAATGAGGAAGATG
This sequence comes from Laguncularia racemosa, assembly GCA_037954665.1. Lineage (NCBI taxonomy): Eukaryota > Viridiplantae > Streptophyta > Magnoliopsida > Myrtales > Combretaceae > Laguncularia > Laguncularia racemosa. Next base: position 11,904,473 of record JBBMOL010000004.1, on the reverse strand, counting down.
AAACTCAGCAATAGAGATTCTATGGTGTATGTGGGGACGGGGAAGTGATTTGGTGTGTGAAATTGTGTATGGGATGTTGGTATGTGGCGTGGAGGTGTTGGAAGGTGTGTATGTGTGTGTGGTGCATGTGTGTGTGTGAATGCATGAGGTGTGTGTGTTGGTGTGTTTATGTGTGTAGGCATGAGGATATGTGTGTGTGTGTGTGCGGTATATGTGTGTCAGTATGTTTTATGTATGTGTGTGTAGGAGGAGGGTGTTGTGTGTACTAGTATGTGTGTATATGTGTGTGAGTGTGCATGAATGTATATATGTGTGTGTGTGTGTATGTGTTAGTGTAGGTGTGGGTGTTTATGCGTATGTATGTATATGTTGATGTACATGGATGAAGGGAATGTGTGTGTGAATATGGAGATATGTGTATGTGTAGGCAAATATATATGTATGTGTATGGGAACGTGAAGATGCGTGAAGGTATGTATGTGGAATATGTGTACGGTGTATATATGTGATATTCGATGTGCAAGTATGTAGCAAGGAGTAGGGGGAAAAGAATTGGAAAAAGGGGAAAGAAGGAACGGAAAGGAAGAAGCAAAAGAAGAGAAGCTAGGTAGAGAATTCCTGAAAATGCATGCATGCCATCAATGAAATGATTGTGTGTATGAGTAAGTGTGGAAAGGATATATAATTATAAAATTATGAAGTACTAATGCAAAACAAGGAAATTATACTAAAATACTAAATTAGGTATAAATAGAAGATAAACGAACCTTACTTAGTACCTTTAACTAAATTAAGGCTCGACTTAGATTCTGGACATTTACCCTATTTTATTTATCTTATCATTAGGTAAAGGGATTACATGTCGGAATCACTTAACAACGGTTAGGACCATGACCACCATAAACAGGTGAGTGGGAAGCTCTATGATATGCTATAGTGTCGTGTTTAATTATAATATGTTGCATTTAATTATGATATGATATGTATATGTATACTTCCCTACATAGTTGCCGTTGTACTTGTTAAGGTTGTTATTATTTTGGAGTTAGAAGTGTGTGAAATGTGAAGTTGTGCTGCGGTGTACATGTAGCATGAGCTGTGGTGTGTGTTATTGTTGTCACTGCTGTTATTGCTACTATTATTGTTGTTATTGCTGCATTTGCTGTTGCCGCTGTTGTTGCTGCTGTGTGGAGGGTTGTTATGAGCTTTTGTGTGTGTGTGTGAAGGTGTTTGCAACAAAGTGGAGGTGATATGGGGGCGAAAGGTGTGCCGAAATTGTGTATCTTATGTGTGTATGATTTGGTTGTGTGTGTGGATATGTTTGTGTCATTGCAAGCTGTTTTAACCATATATGTACGTGAATGTGTGTACGGTTGGAGAGTGTGTGTGTGTGCATAATGGTGAGTGAGTATTAAGATAATGGAGAAATTTCAAGAAAACTAGGAAAACATATTTTTCAACTTAACATCTAACTAAACTAAAAAGACATGCACATATAGATAAGTAAATAGGGTTAAATACTATATAGTTATATATATTTTATATATTATATATGTTGATGCAGGTGAAAAAGACTTGTGATTTTACATTTTTATAAATTTTAAGATTTTGATAATTGAGGATGTTAGAAGAGTACATCCTTAGCTACCTTGTTTAACTCTTGGGCGTGTAAAATTGAGCACTTGAGAGGTGCAATGATACAGGGGTGTCAAAGAATGAGAACTATAAACCGATCCTGAGTGTTTGATTTAACGGTCGATGAGATTGAGCTATATTATGCTATTATTGATTTGGTCTCATATGACGACTCATTTTAAAATTTATTTAATTATGATTTGTGTTTGAATTGACTGATTCCACTTGGTCGGTCTAAACTTTTTTATCACATCTAGGACATGTAAGGTTTGATATTTCTTATTGTGATGAATGTGAATGTTAGGTGTAGCTATTTTGTTTAAGGGATGGACTCGGTTCCTATTGGTTATTCATGGACTTGTATGTCTTAAATGTTTGATAGTTACTTTATCATTTTGAATGTGGATTGATTTGTGATTTTATATTTCTTTGATCACCTTGAACCAATTAATTAAAGGATTGGACTCAAATAAAACTGGACATGCATTACATAAGACACTGCATGAAATTGAAGGTCATCACTGTTACAGGTCTCGCCAGAAGTAATTAGAGGATTATTGTTCTGCTAAGTGTGAACCAAGTGACTAAGGGATTGTTGCGCCTTGATGGTTTCGAGTCTAGTCGGTCCTTGAGGGTGTTGCTCAATGCATAAGGCACGGGAGCGCTTAGTGTATGAGAACACTTGAGCTTATGACAACAAAGTTATAAGATATTATAATTATCAAAGAGATAAGAATAATTGAATTGGTTATGAGACTCGGGCATTAATGGTATGGCTTTGGAATCCCCAACCCAAAGTTAAGGGGGGTAAATCTTAGACTTCACACTGCTTACTGGAAGACTGCGTGAAATGCTGCATTCATATGGTTGTTCATGTATAGCATATGATTTGATAACTTGATTTGAAATTACTTGTGCATGTTTAGCGTTGAGAGAATTGCACACTCATTCACTAAGCCGTAGTGTGCTCACCCCTTTACAGACTATTTTGTAAGTAAAAATTATAAAAGCTTGATATGGGATAAGATGTGGAGTGTCGAGAGTTTTTGGAAGCCAAGAACGCTAAAGCAAGAATTGTGACTGATAGACTATTTAGATGAAATGTTAATTTTAAGACCTTGATGTAAAATTTGAATTTGTGAGACTTAGGGTTTTATTCCATTTACTGATTGGTAGGGGATTTCGATTCTCTACAATTTTGGTCGACTGTAGAACATGGGAATCCGCAGTTATATTTTTATTATATGATGTTATATAATATGATTAGTTGTAATTGATTAATTTATTATCTAGAGTCTTGCGACTTCTCACAAGACAGTTATCATGTAACAGGTGCATAAGGAATCGTGATAACTTTTATTAAAAACTTCCAAGCCCCCTTTAAAGCGTGATAATCAAGCTATCTCTCCTTATAACATCCTTAATAATTGAGTATGATTTCCATGCTTTTTTTTATTAACATAAAAAAGTCCATAAAATAAATTTAGTCTGTGGCTAATGCCAAATCAATCCTCTTTAGTAATAAAAGACCGAAACTTTATATAATCAAATCATAGTGCATGTGCTATTAGTGATGTTTTCAACTAATTATTCTGTAAGCAAAATTAAAAAAAAAAATAAGGTTACTTTACATAATTTAGTTATTAATGAACATATTTTAGAAATACAAAAACTTTGAAAATTTGCTTTTATATTTGCAAAACAAAATATTGGACACTATATAAAAAATCCTTTATGTTTACATAAAATCTAACGAAACCATTTATGAGGAAAAGATTGATAACCTAAATGAATCATTTAAAATATTATTGATTTAATTTTGTTACTAATATAAATTACTTAAATGACTCTTTTAAGTGTAAAATTAGATTTTGAGAGAAAAGAGAGGGAAAAAAAAGATGATTTTTTTGGATAAATAAAAAGATGGTTTTTTATTATACCTTTTCCAATAAAACGTAATAGCATAACTTACAACAGATTAAAAGTTCTAACCACTAATTTTTTTTTTCTTTACTTGAATTACAAAAAAATTTGAATAAAAATATTCTTTTCCACCTATAAAAATTTAAAAATACTTTATGTTTATACAAAATCTAAGCAAGTAATTTATGATGAAAAGATTAATAACCCAAATAAATCATTTAAAATGTAAAGGTATTGATTTCATTTTGTTCCTAACATAATTTTTTTAAATAATCAAACTTGATTTTTTACTTCAATTGCATAAAAATTTGACAAAAATATTCTTTCCACCCAAAATATTAAAAAAGAAAAAAAAAGGAAGAAAATCTCAATATTGACAAACAAAAAGTGGAAAGAAAATGTACGAGGGGGATGACAAAAGCTTTGTGGTGTCTTGTCCTGGTGGAGCCATCAAAATGCAGAGATCAGAGAGAGAGAGAGAGAGAAAGAGATTAGACATTAGAAAAAAATAGGATAAATTGCCGTTTCAGTGATATTTATGTCCATGAATAGTATAACTGTGGATGGACCCGATCCTTGCATTAAACTCGCGGAGCCAAAAAATTCAGCAAATGGATATAGCCAGCTAGCTATAGCTAGCTGTCACCTACTCAACGCTACTGTACTCTTGTGCTCTTAGGGTCAGATCGATTGCCCATATACGGCAGACTTTCAGTCAATTACGGCGGGCCTTGACGGTGGCAGGAAGCTGTAACCAAATGCCACTTGCATACATTGTAGCTCACCAACCAAAAAAAAAAAAAAAAATTGTGCATCAGAAGATTGAGAAAAAAAAAAAGTCCCTGTAATGCTATAATAAGTACTTATATACGACGTCTTTTGGTCTCGAGCTTAAAATGCCATGAGTATGGATTTATCACACTTTTTAAGGGTAATTATATTTTTATAAAAAATTAAGTAAATAAAAAATGTGAAATTTTATTATTTAATAGATTAAAAGTGCAATAATTCATTATATTTTTTGTTTAAATTTTTATTGTTGATAAAAAATTTCTTGAGTGTAATAGAGTTACAATAAACCTTAATTAGGTCAAGTCAAAAGATACAAAAAAGCAAACATGAGTTGAAAGGAGCGTTGAAGATAACTCTGATACACATGTTTCGATACTCAAGTCAATACAGTACACGAAATAGTGGAAAATTAGACCAATAATATAGTATTGCGGGTTTCAAGTTATGAGTTGTGAATCCCTTACAAGATGGTCTCGTTGATCTTTTGTATGTGAGGTTAGTTGCTTAAATTTTGACAAATGTATCTTGATCCATTTTTTGGTGAGTATTCTAGAATATTTGTACAAAAAGTAACACTTTCCACTCGCTACCTATTAAAGAATGCTTTTTAGTCTCATTATATGTTATTAATTGTGGGAATTGTGGTCAGGATGAGTGGTTAAAGGACCAAAGTTGAGATATACATACAAGACTTGCACCCTATTTTTGTTGCTAACTAGGCGGCAAGGAGAGTTTGACCAGATGTGGCTTCTAAGTATCAAAGGAAAGGCTAATTTGAGCACCGTAACTTGTGAATTGAGCTTCTAAACAAGAGATTGATTTACATGTTAATCGACCATCTTTCAATGTAGTTGGCTTCGCAGCATAACCAAGCTCTATATGTTCGTCTGATTGAGCTTATTGAGTTGCTCTTAAATTTGTTCTGATGACTCCATGCCAAACCTAGTTGAAGTTGAAGGTAATTAGTGGGAATGTACTGAGTGAATTCCTAGTGAAATTTGAGTCAACTTAGGTTTGAGCATGGGTAATGTGATACTTCAATGTAGTTTACCAAGTAATTGGGATCACTAGTCAAGACCTTGCTCTGTCCCTTGAGTTGGGTTAAATTGGTGGGGTGATATTCTGAGTAGACTTTGTCAAGCATTAAGTTCACTAATTTTGAAATTTGCCCTATGCTACTAAAGCTGAAGTATGGGTGAGTTTTTTCATGTAAGCTTTGCTATGACAAAATCGACATTCTAGTCTTTTAACATGTTTGATGAAGCATAATTTAATTTGGTTCTTATGCATGTCATAATGCCCATTCAATTTCTAGGGCATGTGTCAATAGGTTATTAGGTGTTACACCCTAAAACCTAAAAAGAAATAATAGTTCGCCATGTGTTTTACAACAGTAAAGCATGTAAGACTTTTAAAATCATTTAAATCATTTTAGATTTAATTACTATTACAATTTCAAAAAACACATTGGTAGAGTGGAAACTAAATGATATATCACTCTACTTAGTGTTATCTCAAACCTTGGTTGAGAAGTAACTTCAGATTATCTACTAACAGAATACCTAAAATGGTAAAACAAGTAAGTTTTGAGAACTTAGTACAATAGTAATTGCGTAAACACATATTGTGCCACTCGCATATATGCATAACTTTAATAAAACAATCAAATCCAAACAAGCAACATACTTCTAGCATCTTGGAATCTAGAGTAGCTCATCACTTCTTAGCATGATAGGGGACATGGGAGTTTGATCAATCGTAGCACAATTGGACGATGACGTGAATAGCCAAATTCATGTCCAATGATTCTCATATAGAGTTCACTATGAGAAGTTGCTACCAACGAATACAATCCGTAGTTAACGTATTATACATGAAGCCCACAACTCCATATAACACCCACTAATGCATCCTTCCATACTCGTTGATCATACTAACATGATTCTTTCTTATCAATTACTCGCCACACCACTTATAGTGGTCCAAGCACCTAATCTACCATATTATCATAGTATTTATGATGGCAACCATAAACCTAATCTAAAGGTGTCCCTTGTTGACTTAGAACAATTAAGCACAAGCAGACAAGTAGATACTTAGCCAAGTTTTTAATTAGTTTGGTTTCAATTTCTATCCTAGCAAACATGCAACATATAGTGACTACCATGTACTTGTAATCCATGAGCCATTATCAAACCTTGATTAAAAGATTCCTTAAACTCAATTAGAATTTCATATGTAATTAAGAACATAATTATCATTTATTAGTATTAGTGTATAATAAATTACTTCGATTAAGTTCAATTGTACATTTGTTTAATATTTATAACCATTTAAGCCCAATGACTTAACTTAGCATTTCACTAAGTATAAATCTATTGGGCTAGTGAGTCCATTTAGGGTTATTAAATAGGCCCACTAACTTAGTCGGTTAGTTCATACTTAATTTATAAGTGAATCGGCTTGATTAATTGAACCAATTCAAAGGTTGTGAATCAATTATGATAAGATTGAACCAATTGGGGTTATTTTGAATTCAATTCATCTTTTGGGGGTTTGTTTTAAAACTTATTCAATTTAGTATTTTAATTATTTAATTGAAATAATCTAAGTTGAGAATTGATCAAAGGTAGACTAGTTCAAGACTTAAGCCAACTGGTTCAATTGAACCAATATGAAAGTTACTTAGGATCCTTAAGAGGTCACCTAAATTTAAGTTCATATACTCCAACTATTTTATTTCATATTTTAGTCTAATTAGATTTTAAGTCATATTTTTCTTTAGGCCCAATTAATATTTATTAATGCCAATTACCACTTAAGCCCACTGATTACCACAAATACATTTTAGCATTACTAACCATCATTATGAAGATCAAGCTCAAATTTTGAAAAAACTTTGATCCAAATCTTTAATCACATGTTGAAGAAAATTGTTGTAATTTTAACAAAATGATTGTCAACATCAATTATTGAAGCAAAATTGTACATAAAAATGTAATTAACTTAACTTTCATATAAAACCACATTTTTAGTGATTTTGGATGAATAATTTGGATTAAACTTGTATTTTTACGAAGAACAAGTTAAATTTTCATGAATAACACAAAAACCAACCAATAGCATTCAAAACTTAACTCGACGAGATGTGCACTAAAAACTTCTATTGATGAAGCATTAACCATAATAAATCAAAACATACTAAAACATGAACAATCATAAATAATTTCCAAATTTAACATCTTCATTAAGTAGTACTCAAACTCCATTAAAATCAACACTAAATATCATGAACTTATAAATCTTCAATAAGCTTATTTTCTTGAAGATGCTTTACAAAATCATGCATAACTTTTCCATTTCAAATCCAAATCAAGTCAAACTAAAGCCAAATAATTTTTTTTTTTTTGCCAAAAGGAGAATTGATATTATATTGATAAAGTGTTGAATATAGTAGTTATCTCATCAGCAAATGATGGAAATCAATAAAATAACAAATCAACTAAAATAATTTCTTCTAGAGAAGGTAGGGGCCTGTAAAACCCAATTAGTAGGACACATCTTCTTTCTAGTGTCAGTCATAATCCAATTTATTGCTTTATTGTCATGTTTGTGAACTAAATTAGACCTTACCAATTTGAATGACTGCAACAATGCTTTCAAGTCCTATAGAAAACATGTAATATCTAAAGGGCCTTTATAAGTGAGCTTATGAACAATAACATTATCCATCTTAAAAATAACATCTTTCCATCCTTTCATCTTTGCAAAATTCCTTGCTTATAAAACAGTTAAAGCTTCAACAACCTCAACCACATTAAATAAGCAGAGTTCAGTATCCCCTCCACAAATTTCACCTTAAGAGTTTCTAGCAATGAAAGCATAGGTTGCCTCTATTGAAAATGCATCATAGGATCCATTAGTATGAGTTTAGCCAAACCTATTGGTGTTTACTAGCAAAGAACTTTAGTTTCTTTAGAAAAGGATGACGGGAATCAAGCTAATGCAACAATAGGACCCATAATAAGAGCAAGAGTTAGAGGACTATAGAACTTAGCATTGATAATCCTTTTTGAGCAAATGGAACTCAAAGACATTCACATAGTGTCTTCATTTACTTTATGTGATTATTTTGTATTTAATTAGGTACACTTGTCGATATTATAGGAAGATGATCAAACACATTAACACTTGGTTTGGAGATGAGTCACGGTCATGATGAACCGAAATGGACAAAGAGGAACCGACCTTATGTTATGTAATTTGGACTGAGATGGGCATAGAAGACTGGCCATGTATCATGTAATTTTCATTATGTTATTTTTCCATATTTAGGGCTTATATAAATACTTATAAAAGAGAACAACAAAGACACATTTTGGAGAAAATATTTGCAGCTTTTTCACGTGGAAAAGGGAGCTTCCTGTCTTTCATAATACACTTTTATCAATTCTTCTAAGGTTATGGCGAGTGAAGGCTTGGATTTGTTGTGTGTAAAATCAACAATTGCAAGTTGATTCCTCATTCTACTAGTGAGTAATATCTGGTAAGAATTTGGAATTTTAGTTGTTTTTTTATCATTGAAACATTAGGGTTCCACGTGAAAAGGGATCTTTGCCAATTGGGAATTTTGTTCAATTACTTCTTAATTAGTATTTGTTGATTACAATTGGAGTGGCTTATCATCTTTTTGTATCAGAGCTACGATTGAGAAGGGAATTACACATGGGGAGTCTTGATTTTGAATTGGAAATTTAGGGTTTATTTCATGCACTTGTGCAATTGTTGATTTTAAGTTGAAATTGTATATGTTACATGAATTGTGCCGTGTTCTAGTTCTCATTGTGGGTTGAATTCGAAGGAAGGATTGCTTTAGGGTTCCTTACTGTGGATGAAATTAAGGGATCACTATAATTGATTCCATTAGCACATAATTGAATAGTAATTGTGCATTAAATTACTTTGAATGCACTATTGATTTGAGTGGAAGGAATTTGTGTCTTAGAGGGAGTGTTGTTGCTGTGAGTGTGTGTTTGAGTGTTTGGGAGCATTTGTGCCTTGGAGGGTGTGTTGTTGCTATGAGTGTGTGTTTGAGTGTTTAGAAGAATTGTGTTGTGGAGTGTGTGTTTAAATGTGGAGCAATTTGTTGCGTGAAGTGTGTGTTTGAATGTGGAGAAATTAGTGGCGTAAAGTGGTGTTTGAGTGTTGGAGAAATTTTATGTCGTGGAGTGTGTTTGTGATTTGGAATTCGAGGACGTATGTTGTGAAGGTGTGATTGTGAGATTATAAAAAAAAAAATCAACAACTATGTCGATTGACAATGTAAATGGAGGAATTGGGAATGAGGCCAATAGTCAAGTTAGAGGAAGAGGTCAAAGATGTAGTGTTGCAAGTGCAAGAATTTTAGAAGAACAATTACAGGACTTGACTACTATTGTTGCTACTCTAATAACACGGGTTGATCATATGACATTGCCACAACCACCAATGGCAAATCCACAAGCACCACCACCTCAAGTAACCCATAATGATATACGTAGGGAAGGAGCAGTAGGAGGAAATAGGAGAAGGCGAATGGGAGGAGAATATCATGCTTATCGGGAGGAAAAGAATGATAACTTCGGGGATAAGTTTTATCCAAATCGTGAGTTCAGGCCGCCTAGAGGTCTAGAATATGTGAAATTGCAGATGCCTTCATTTGTTGGAAGGGGTTTTGCAGAGGATTATCTTTACTGGGAAGATAAGGTAAAGGGCCTTTTTGAGTGTTATGAAATTAATGACCATACTTGGGTTCGTTTAATAGTAGTAGAGTTTACAAGATATGTCGTCTTATGGTGGAAGAACCTTGCAACTAATAGAAGGAGAGATGGTGATGCTGAGATTCGTACTTGGCAGGAAATGAAATGGGTTATGGGGAAGGGGTTTATACCAAAGCATTATAGGTAGGAGTTATTCATGCGTTTCCAAACATTGAGACGAGGAGGCAAAACTGTGGATGGGTATGTTTAAGAGTTTGGGACACTAATGATTAGATGTAGGGTAGTTGAACCTCTCGAACAGATCATGGCGCAATTTATGTCCAGTTTGAAATATGAGATTGTATGTATTATTGAGCTACAACGGTATGAAACCCTTGATGAGGCCATTCAGTTAGCTCTTAAAGTAAAGAGACAGAGGCGATCTAATCCTCATAGAGCAGTGAGTAACAGGTATAGATCCTGTACAAAACTGTATGGGTCTAAGGGTAAATAAGCTGATAGAGGGGGATATGGCAGAAATATGGAAAATAATGCAGTAATGCTAGACATTAGAGGGGAGAAAAAATTACTAGGGAAAGGAAAAACAGTTGCTGGGTATGAGAACAAACATGTAGTAGCTGGGATATTAAGAGAAATGAATCGCTAGGTTAAATGTTTTAAATGTTTGTGTTTTGGACATATGGCTACTCAATGTCCAAATAGAAGAGTTATGACTACTATGGAGGTTAAGAGTGAGGAAGAAGAAGAAAAAGAAGACATACACGAGGCCACAAATCTGTTAGCTAGATTTGGATGAATATTATGGTGATGCAAATGTTGAGGTACATGAGGATAAGGGGAATGATCAGTATTTGTCCATCAATGTATTGCATAGGGCGATGACTACCTTTCCTACTAATGAGGATGAGCAAAGGGAAAATTTATTTCACATCTCCTATAGAGTCCAAGGTAATCTTTGTGCTCTTATTATCGATGGAGGTATTTGTATTAACGTAGTGACTGCTTCATTAGAGATTAAATTGAAATTAGTCACTACCTTACATCCTAAGCTTTATAAATTGCATTGGTTGAGTGAACAAAAGTTTACATGTCACTTAAAGGGCTAAGGTTCCATTCAGCATAGGAGATAAGTACCATGACGAGATTATTTGTGATATTCTTCCTACATATGCATTATACATATTGCTTGGTAAGCCCCGGTTGTATGATAAGAGAGTGTTACATGATGGTTTTAAGAACACCTATGTGTTCCAGAGGAGGGTAAGTGCATAGTGTTGAACCCCATGTCACCTACCGAAGTACAAGAGGCATTGAGGCAAATTAATAAGGTTAGGAAAAAGAAGACATTATTAGTAGGACAGTATGAAGTAGAGGAAGGTATAGAGGATGAGAGGCCAGTGTATATGTTGCAGATGAGATATGCACTAGAGATGGATGCATGTAAGCAGTTACCCCCTGTGGTAAACTAGGTATTGGATGAGTATAAAAATCTATTTCCAAATGAATTACTTGAGGGGTTGTCGCTTATGAGAGGCATGAACATGCCATTGATTTTCAACCTTGGTCAGTTTTGCCAAATTGACCTGCATATCTCATGAATCTTGAAGAGGCTAAAGAATTAAAGCGTCAAGTGGATGAACTGGTAGAATGGGGTTTTGTCAAGGAGAGTATCAGTTCTTATGTTGTTCCTACACTTCTTGTCCCCAAGAAGGATGGCACATGGAGGATGTGCATTGATAGCAAAGCCATCAACAAAATTACCATCAAATACAGGTATCCCATTCCTAGACATAATGATATGTTAGATGAGCTACATGGTGCATAGGTATTCTCCAAGGTGGATCTTAAAAGTGGATATCACTAAATTCAAATGAGGGAAGGAGATGAGTGGAAGACCACTTTTAAAATATGCCATGGTTTATATGAGTGGATGGTCATGCCATTTGGGTTTATCAATGCCCTTAGTACTTTTATGAGACTAATGAATGATGTAATGAAAGAATTTCTAGGAAAATTTGTTGTTGTTTATTTTAATGACATTTTGATTTACAACAAAAACATGGAAAATCATGTTGAGCATTTACAGGCAGTTTTCTTAGTACTGAGGGAACAACAACTGTATGCAAACCTCAAGGAGTGTTCTTTCTATCAAACTGAGGTAACATTTCTTAGATTTATTGTGACTGGTTTTGGTGTAAAGGTAGATGAAGAAAAAGTGAGGGTTGTTAGGGATTGGCTAATACCACAATCAGTTGCTAAGGTAAGAAGTTTTCATAGGTTGGCTTCATTCTATAGACGTTTTGTCAAGAATTTTAATAGCATTGTCAGTCTATTAACTGAATTAACCAAAAAGAATGTTCTTTTTATTTGGGGAGAACGAGCTCAAAAGAGTTTTGAGGAGGTGAAGGAAAAGCTAACTAGTGCTCCAGTGTTAGCTTTACCTGATTTTGACAAAATTTTTGAATTAGAGTATGATGCATCAGGGGTAGGGATTGGTGTTGTGTTGATGTAAGAAAAGAAGCCCATTGCTTATTTCAGTGAAAAATTGAGTGGTGCACCTTTAAACTACTCAATATATGATAAGAAGTTCCATTCCTTAGTGAGGGTGTTGATAACGTGGCAACATTACCTTCTTCTTAAGGAGTTTATTATTTTTATACAGATCATGAGTCATTGAAACACTTTAAAGGTCAACAACATTTGTCAAAACACCAAGCCAAATGGGTGGAATTCTTAGAGAGTTTTGCCTATGTGATTAAGTACAAGAAGGGAAGCATGGACATTGTAGCTGATGCCTTGTCATGCAGGTATGCACTTATCACTTCTCTACAATCAAAGTTGCTTAGGTTTGAATTAATGAAGGAACAGTATGCTCATGATGAATTCCCGAAATTGATTGTTGAGAGATGCTCTAAAGGGAATGTAGTAGATGGGTATTATATGATAGATGGTTTTCTATACAAAGTAAGAAAATTATGTATACCCTATGGTTCTATTAGAGAGTTGTTGGTCAGGAAAACTCATGCTAGAGGGTTATTTGGTCATTTTGGTGAAAAGAGAACTTTGGAGTTATTAAAAGAGCATTTTCATTAGAGGGGTATGATAAAGAATGTCCATAAAGTATTAGAGAGATGTGGTGTTTGTAAGAGGGCAAAGAGGAAGAAGGGAGTTTAGGGTGAATATATGCCTTTACGTCTACCTACACAACCCTGGATTGATATTAGTATGGATTTTATTTTGGGTCTACTTAGGATACGAAGTGGCAAAGACTCTATCATGTTTGTCATTGACCACTTCAGCAAAATGTTACATTTTGTACTATGACACACTTTTTATAGCTAACCTTTTTGTCTAGGAAATTATAAAACTACATTGTGTTCCCCACAGCGTAGTGTCTGATAGAGACACTAAGTTTCTTGGCTTTTTCTAGAAGACACTTTGGAAAAGACTTGGTACTAAACTCATGTATAGTAGTACATCATGTCACCTCCAGACGGACGACCAGACAGAGGTTGTCAATTGTACTCTTGGTGCCTTACTAAGAGCAACGATTGACAAGGATTTTACTGATTGGGACTTGTGTCTTCTTATTGTTGAGTTCCCTTACAATAGGTTAACTCATAGTTCAACTAGTAAGTCTCCCTTTGAAATCGTGTATGGCTATAATCCTATCCTTCAATTGGATTTAATAGCTAATCCTGCAACAAAGGAAGAAAGCTTGAGTGGAGTAGTAGAACGTGCAAAGAAGATTCAAAAGCTTCATCACAAGGCTTCTGAGCATCTTAAGAAAACTCAGGAATAGTAGAAACTTTAGGGCAACAAAAATAGGAAAACCAAAATTTATAATCTAAGTGATCTAGTTTGGATTAATCTCAGCAAAGATAGGTTTCTTCACAAAAAGTCACAAAAAGCTTTCACCTAGAGTAGGTGGACCTTTCAAAGTTCTAAAGCACTTCAACAACAATGCATACAGGATAGAGTTACCAGGAGAATACGATGTCTCTGCTACATTCAAAGTTGCAAATCTATCACCTTATATACTAGACGATACCCATGAAGACCCACTAGACTTGAGGGCAAATCTTCCACAAGCCCGAGGAGGTGATGAGAATTAAGCCAATGCAACAATAGGACCCAGAACAAGAGTAAAAGCCAGGGGACCATAGAACTTAACATTGAGAATCCTTTTTGAGCAAATGGAACCCAAAGACATTCACATAGTGTCTTCATTTACTTTATATGATTGTTTTGTATTTAATTAGGTACACTTGTCGGTATTACAAGAAGATGATCAAACACATTAGCACTTGGTTTGGAGATGAGTCATGGTTTATGATGAACTGAAATGGACAAAGAGGAACCGACCTTGTGTTATGTAATTTGGACTGAGATGGGCATAGAAGATTGGCCATGTATCATGTAATTTTCATTATGTTATTTTTCTATATTTAAGGCTTAGTATAAATACTTGTAAAAGAGAACAACAAATACACTTTTTGGAGAATATATTTGCAGCTTATTCACATGGAAAAGGGGGGCTTCCTCTCTTTCATAATACACCCTTATCAATTCTTCTAAGGTTGTGGCGAGTGAAGGCTTGGATTTGTTGTGTGTAAAATCAACAATTGCAAGTTGATTCCTCATTCTACCAGTGAGTAATATCTGGTAAGAATTTGGAATTTCAGTTGTTTTTTGTCATTGAAACATTAGGGTTCTATGTGAAAGGGGATCCTTGCCAATTGGGAATTTTGTTCAATTACTTCTTAATTAGTATTTTTTGATTACAATTGGAGTGGCATATTAAAGGGCAATAGATCCTCAACATTATCCAAAAGGCCATCTCCTTGTGAGGTGGAGTGATAAAATTGCTTAGGGATGTTGTTGCTAATCAATTGGATAAAGGAACAACTTTGTTGATGAATCGCTCCTGCATTAATGGGACATTACTAATGGTGATACTTGATCAATTACAACAAAATGTACATTTTCTATCTCTACTATTCGACACCTTTAACTCACATAAAGCTCTCTAGTACATAACTATTGCTCAATCTACTTGTGTAGCTAAATTTCCATAGACATTCTTCCATCTAATTTTCCAAATGCACCACAAAACAATGTCAATATTCCAAAAAATCTACCACTTTTCCTTCTTGTTACAATTGATCATTGCTAGGCTTGCCTTCAACCATTTACCTAAAGTTGTTACAGTTCTAGTCTCTATCCTCATTCTTAGAGGTGCAAACTAAACTGAGCTTATCTAAGGATAACACAACAAAGCATGTTCAATGGTTTCAACTTCTACGTAGAACTTACAATATGGTGATTCTACAATGTGCCTTTTAAAAAAATTACTTTGCATAGCTACACCACTATTTAAAGCTCTCCATAGGAAATGTCTTACTTCTAGCAAACATGGACAATACTAGACCATATTTTAAACCACCATTTCTATGTGATGGGATGATGATGCTGATCTAAGTAAGTTTAGTACTAAAAAATATAGAAACTTTCCGAATACAAATTTCCACTTCAAATGACTATAACTTGCTTATTTTAGCACCAGATTAACTCGAACCAAAACCAAACCTTTCCAAACTTCTTCCATAATTAAATTAACATATTAACTTAATTTTGATGTCAATTTAACAAAAAATATTTCTAGATTAATACAAAAAAGTCCAACTATAAACTTTACTAATCAGGGCTTAAACTTGCACTAATCAACATCATTCAAATTATATTATTTGAATTATCATTCTAAACCAGTTTCTATTAATTATAAATTATTCAAACACATTAAAAATATCATTTTTAAAGAATTCAAGTACCCATTTAGTACCACATGATTCGGTCCCCACAAGAACATACCCATTTCATTTTTTTCTTTTCATCAACATACTTCCATCAACTTAATTAACATATTTAGCTTACTATTATACATTTTATAACACCAAATTTCAAAAATCAAATCAAGAGCACATTCATGTCTTCATGAAACCTACAACTATCTTATTAATCTTCAATATTCATTAGGTCAAAATATCAAACACTAATTAATATCTACTAATTCAATATCTAATATAGAATCAACATTTATTGATTATAAATCCTTAACTCAAACTTTAATTAAATATATATTAACATCTACCTCACCTCATTAGCTCCAAGAACCTTCAATTATACCCTAAAACTTCTAAAATTCCTTCAAACACTTGATAGACCTTCAAAAACCTAAAATTAACACTTAAAATTTATATTAAACTTATAGATAAAAAATACTCTATAACTCATATAAGAATCAACTTAACTTCTTGAATAAAAACTCCCACTTACCCTTGACACATGAAAAATCATGCCACCTCAAGTTTCAATTGTTCTCGATCTCCACTTTTAGATTCTTGATTTATCAATTGAATAACCTAATTACAATTATTATTAATTGAATCTTAAAATTAATCTAAAACTTTAAAGTTAAATTTGAAATCTTATCAAATGGAGCTTGGCTCTTAGCTTGAATCATTTGGAGCATTTAGATTGATCCTTAATTCTCCAATTTCACCTTAAAAAAATCTAAAATCCCATTTAATATTTTCTTGAAGCTTTGTACTATTATAGAAAGAGAGAGAGAGAGAGAGAGGACAACTCACCTTAATTTAATTTTTCATATCTATCATTTTCTTTTTCTTAGCTCCACTTAAGTTTATATAGCCTCACTAAACCATTCTTAAGCTATTGGATTACCAACTTATCCTTACGAGGCCTCTATAGTTACTTAAGACATGTGGAGGGTATTTTAATAATATGCAATTTAATTAAGGCATATTATTTTCTAATTTCCATCTTACTAGCATACCCTTAAGTAATTAAGTTTCTTGGTATTTTAATAATAAGCAATTTAATTAAGGCATGTTATTTTCTAATTTTCATCTTACCAATATACCCTTAAGTAATTAAGTTTCTTATGGTCATTTTAGTAAATTGGATTTAGAAATTAATTATGGCTAATAAGAAATAATTATTTTTTTATACTCTTATTAAATATCTTAATTAACTGGTTACTATCTTATCCTTGATCTCAAATTAGACACGTAGGGGTCTAACTAGTAATTTTAAATTCCCAAATTTTGTTTTGATTCCTAAATTGACTTTATTTAATTCCTTTATATTCAATCAATACCTTTGTTGACATTGGGATATTTCATTAGGTGTGCCTATATAGGTGCTATTATAAGGCAATTAATCCTATGCGTTGAAACATGATATAGGGCACGTAGTTGGTTAGGATATTTTCTGTGCATTATTAAGGCATGCAAAGATATTATTTATCTATCACATCTTTCCAATATCCTTTTTGCCATTACTTTAGAAAACCATTGTTTTCCTTAACCTAAAGTAGTATAAATAGAGGGCCTTGCATCCTAAAGGGATACACTTCAAGGCTTTTCCTTCTTGTAAAACTAACTTGCTTCTTACTTGGCTTTTTTACTTATTAGTCCCAATTAATAATTGGGGGGAGGATGGGAATCGATTGTTACCAAATTATAATTTTTCTTTCACACAGTTCAACGAGATAGCCTTTTCATTATTATTGGCAGAAATTGTAAAAGGATTTATAGTGGATATTATTGTAACTTAAGTAAATAAACTGCAATAAAATAAAATTTGTAGTAATTGTAAAGACAATAGAGTTCAAGAAGATTAGGTATAGATATATAGTAATTCACCTTATACGTTAGTCTACTCTTCTAGCCTCTACATATTGGGATCTTAGTTGTTTTTACTAGTATATTTCACTATATCAAAAAATCAAATCTTATGAGTGTTACCACAATCAAACACTCTACACTCTCTCTGATATGGCTACAATCACACAATAAAACACATAAATCTTAATCACTTCTCTGTTCTGTGTCCTCCTAACTTCACATTAAGTTATTTCATAGAACTATAGAGAGTAAACAAAACTCTTAATGTCACAATTAGGTTTACAAATCAAATCCTTTGAGGAAAATAATTTCAAATCTTCTCAAATTAGCACAAGATAAAGTATATTATATATTTCACTCTTTGTTGTATTGTATTTAATCATCACTATATATTGTTGACTTGGCTTTAATATTTATACTTTTCTGTCCAACAATATAATTTATTTAAATTATTATTTCAACAGCTTTATTATGGTAAGCTTCATTTGTAGTAATCACCCTTGATTAATTTCCTCGAATATCCTTCAATAATTTTCCTTTAGTTCTTTATCAAATGGTTGTCTTTCCTTTTCCTTTGATTGATCATTTAATGATTATGATCCCATGATACAAAAATCTAATTTAGTGGAATAAATTAAATATATTACTCAAATATATTCAACTTATGGAGGCGTATCTTAACTTGTTGCTTTGAATTTCTTCATAACTTTGGAATTTCCATAATCTTTTGGATTGATAAACTACATCTTGATAAATGACTCTATCTTGATAACACCTAAAATTATATAATTTTTCCAAGCTTGATAGTCATGCTTGTGCATAATTTTGAACTAATTTTGATTAGCTATATAAGAAAAATGTAAACTATGCACAAAGTGGATCAATTGAGCCTAAATTGCAAAAATATTGAAAAATATTGTATTTTTACATGAAAGTGATTGATTTTTTATATTTTGTGTAGGTGTACAGGTGGTTATCATTACATTGGTAGCTCCATGGTTTGATTGGGGGAACTAATGATGGAGGACAACTAGAATAAAGACTATTGTCCTACCAGTATTCATACCACCTGTTAAGCCCTTTGGGTTACCATAAGCATAATAGCCCAACATATATAGTATTGAAGTTTATGAGTAGCTTTAAAACAAGCACACAAAGACTTTGATATGCTAGATAAGGTGCTATTACTTTTAGAAACCGCCAACAAAAGACAATTTAATGTAGGCAATTATTTATTAAATTACTTAAATAATAGCTACTCAAATCATAAAATTTAAAGCCTTGCAGCGAATAGACTTAAGTTCGACTACTTAAATATCATAGTAAACCATATGAATATAAAGTCCAAATAGAATTAACATCTTAATCTAACATCAATTTCTTGTCCTTACTCACTCGCTCATTTTGCTATACTTGTAGAAGCTCACCGTAGCTTTGGTTCTACTAGGATAGAATTAGAACGGTGCTAGCAAAAATGGAAAGCTATAAGAGTGTAAGTTTTAACCAGCTTAAGGAAATTAATTTTATTTACCCCTCTTTTGAAGGGGTGTAAGTTATAACCAACTTAAGAAGTGTAAGTTATAACTAGTTAAAACCACCATTTACGCAAAATAGTTAAGTTCTTCAATATTATATGAAATGTAAAGACAAACACATGTAACATCACATATGGTTATTTGGAATTCGCATGAAGTTTAAGGATATTTAGTTTATTCACCCCTATCTTTTGTAGTTCCGTAAGATTTTAGGCAATCTAAACATTGTGATTACTTAGCATACATCTTTGGTACTCAAAATCTTTTAAAGTTATCAATTAGACTCTAAAGAGTCATAATATGCCAAAAAGGAACTTTTCGATGGCTAACATCTTAGGAGAATAAAAATACTCTCCCTAACTACTATACCTTTAGATGTTTGTAAGCCTAAAATAGAATAATGAACATGGATTCTATCAATACACGACAATCCACTTATCACTTAGATTGTATTGACTAAATAAAACCTCGACTTAAGACATTTTTTATTACCTGTGTAACTGTGATGGCAAAAGCTTAAGATGCAAGGATACGATGTATGACCCATTTTTCTTTAAATTTCAATATTCTATGTATAAATTGTTAGGTGACCAAACAACTTTCAAGCACTTAATAAACAGTCAAAGCATAAACCATCATAAGAAAATTTTCTATTTTAGCAAGGTTTCATTTGATCAATTGAATAAATACACACACACATCATGATGAGAAAATTTCCGGCACCACCTATGCCTTCAGAACTGGATTTAGCTGATGGTCCAAATCGCTTATATTTTCACTTTATGTCCTATATTCTAATAACTATTTGAGAAATAATTTTACAGGTACAAGAATAATTCTCCATGGGATGCCAATATGTCCTACACTAGTTGATGGACACGGGACATTTTTCAGATTTACAATCAAAGACCCGCTACGATTGTTTCTATTACGAAGCATTGGCTCATGAAGACTTATGATATTTTGTACTTTGTAATTGTTCCATGGAATATTTTATGTTGTATTTTTCTTTTGGGACACTTTCATTTTATTGTAATTTCCATTTAAGACCGACCACCTTAAAAGTGGCAAACTTGTAATTTTTGACCATTTTCTAACCCTAGGAGTGGCAAGTATAAATACTTGCTTATAGTAGGGTTTGAGGAGGCTAAAATTTATAGAATTGAGATACACTTTGCGTGAGGATTAGGGTTCTCCTAATTGTCATTAGACTCTTATCAATTTCAATCCCAAGAGTTGAGATTGTGGCGAATGCAACACTTTAAAATTGTGAGTAATATCAATTTCATTTTGTTGTGATTTCTTTTCTTCTCTAGTATGTAATATCAAGGGGTGAATTGAGATAGTTTTTGGCCATATTTTTTATTGCATTTGTGATTAATTATCTTGTTATAAGGTTGAATGTTTAGTACTTGATATCATCATCAATTTTGGAATCAATTGTGACGAGAATTGTGCTTGTTGGGAGAGGATTGAATCACGATTTTGGTTCTTTTCTTCTTCATATATTTCACGTGGAATCCACTTATAATTGTTGTTATTTAGTGAAGTTTATCATTATTGGATTGTGATTGCATCATTGGACCTTTGGATTTCATCAAAATTCCAATAGGGTTCACGCAATTTCTTGATTCCAATTGAACCAGTTATGTTTGAGATTTGAAGTGTTCCTTTGGTTTATATGATTGTGCTTGGGCTTGGTTTTGATCACATCATCTTTTGGTATCAAAGAACAAGTTAAGAGAAGGGATTTAGTGTTGGTTGATTTCTTAATCATCACATTCAATTAGGGTTCTTCATATTGTGATCCGAAATTGTCTTGATTGAGAAGTGAATTTGCTGCTTGTTGAAGTTGAATTAAAGGGCTTGTTGTAGCTTCTTGTGGTTGATCATTCTCGTAGAAGGGAAGAAGAGTAGAAGTGTGTTATTGATTCAAATTTCCGAATTTGAAATTTACCCCATCCATACCATGATTGATTTGTTGTTTGAAGAAGCTTGTGGAGTGTGTTGTGTGATTTCTTATGCAATTCAGAAGTGGAGGAGTGTAATTTTCTAGATTTGCATTGTGTGGATAATAGGGAATTTATTTGAATTCAAACACATCTATTAAGTTGAGGAGTTATTGAGTGTTTGTTTGAATTTGAAAATCATTTCTTACCAATTGTGGAAGGGTTGCAATTAGTGAAGTGGTTTGATTTTCAAATTTGAATTGCTGCTTATTTGTGTAAAGTTGCGGTTAGAACTTGTATTGGAAGTGGAGTACATTTTGTTGTTGTTGTCGTGGGAGTGGATTCTTACAACGTGAGTGTGTTATTTTGTTTGAAATAAAGTGTGGTGTGTTGTATTGTGTAAGTGGCGGTGTGAGTCAAATTAGCGTGGAGTTGTTTGTGAAGTGAGTGTCTTGTGGAAATTAGGAAAAAATTGTTGCACCGTGTATAGAAAAGGTGCGTGTGTGTGGCATTACATTTGTGTGCTAAATAAATGGTGTGTGTATGGCGTTGTGTGTGTGTTGATTAAAAAGGGGATTGCAAGTGTCGCATGTGATGGTGAATTATAGAAGTGTTGCACCATGATGTGTTAATGTGTTGTGGAGAAGAGTGCTACACGTGCATTGTAATAGCATACATGTGTTTTGAGTGAAGTTAAGTAGAATTGTTTGTTTTTCCTTTTGTAGTGGCTATTGTGTGGCGTTAAAGGAAGTGTGGTTGTGAGGTGTGCTCCTTTGTTTCAACTTGTCTTTGAGGTTCAATATATCGAGTCTACAACTATGTCGAATGATAGCATAAATGGGGGAATTGGCGATGAAGCCAATAGTCAGGTTGGTGGAGGTCAGGGTCATAATGTTGCAGGTAGGAGGACTTTGGAAGAACAGCTCCAGGATCTTATTACCATAGTTGCTACTTTGGCAACTAGAATTGATAGAATGACATTACCACAACAACTAGTGGTAAACCATCAGGCACCACCTCGGGTAGCTCCACCGAATCCTCATAGAGACAGAGTAGTGGGAGATGGAAATCTGAATAGAAGGATGGGTGAGGAGCATCTTTCATATAGGGAAGAAAGGGATGACAATTTTGAGGCTAATCCATATAAGAATAGGGATTTCAGGCCGCCTCAGGGCTTGGAGTATGTGAAACTGCAGATGCCTTCTTATGATGGCAAGGGATTAGCTGATGATTATTTAGATTGGGAGGACAAGGTTAAGGGTCTCTTTGAATGCTATGAGATCGATGATAATACTAGGGTCCTGATACGAACCACACCAACGTATGACGAAACCCAATACCAATACGTTCGGAATTGCTACCCAAGATGCCAAATAATCGAGTGGAAACCACGACCCGTTGTCTATAAGTGAGACAAGAACCTTGGTATATTATGTAGACGCCACAATCGGGATGAAAGACCGATTGATAAGTCGGGATGAACACTACGGAAGAAAATCCGATAAGTTCTAGAGTAGTTCTTTAAAGAACCAAGAGAGGAATTCTCTCCAAAGTGTTTTCAAACTTGTATGTTATATATTCTATATTCTATGTTGTATCTAAATCCTAGGAGCTTTATATTAAGGTTTACAATTCGTAACAATGATGCCCCAAAACGACATAGCTTCAATAAGTTGCGTAAAATAACAAAACAATGACTTAAAGGCCGACACATGGGAATGAAGGCCAGCGGCCTTGAAGCTGACATTGGAGATGTACACGACCGTGTACTTCTAGTCGTGTATCTTTATGTGGAAATTCTTGGAGATGTACACAACCATGTACTTTTAGTCATGTATCTTTCTGTGGAAATTCTTGACACTATACACGGCCGTGCCTTTAAACCGTGTATACGACCATGTATGATTCTGTGTAACTCCAGACTCCTACACGGCCGTGCCTTGTAAAGACATGCCCTCTTCAACCCGTATCCGTTATGACTTATACAAGAGCAAGGGCATTCCCATGGTTGTTCCAATCCTTTCCAACTTCATGATTGCTTCAATCCTTTCCGACTTCATAGACATCCTTTATCAACCTGTTAAGTGCTTCCTTTAACCGTTTTGCTCGAGTTCTTGTGATCGGTCCAGGTGGCACTTCAAGAGGATCCACATTCCATCTTCTGGCTTGGCTCCCATCATAGCTCTCATCATTCCCCTCCTCTTGAAAAGGATTTGTCCTCAAATCATCGCTTGCATCAAAAGGACTCAAATTCAGTAACATTAAATGTAGCACTTACTTGATACTCACCGAGTAAATCTATCTTGTATGCATTATCATTATGCGCTCAAGAATTTGAAATGGTCCATTACCTCTAGGAAGTAGTTTAGATCGACGCTGCACAGGAAACCGCTCTTTGCGCATGTGAACCCAAACCTAGTCTCCAGGTTCAAAGACAGCTTGTCGACGACCCTTGTTGGCTTGTTTCACATACTGCTTTGTTCTTCGCTCAATGTTTAGCCTTGTCTTCTCATGGATCTGTTTAACAAATTCTGCTTTCTTCTTGCCATCTAGATTAACATACTCAGAAATAGGCAGAGGTGATAAATCCAAAGGAGTTAGTGGATTAAAACCATACACAATTTCAAAAGGAGTAAACTTAGTAGCAGAATGCATTGTGCGATTATAGGCAAATTCAACATGTGGCAAACAATCCTCCCAACTTTTAATGTTCTTTTTAATGACAGCCCTCAACAAAGTAGATAAAGTTCGATTTACTACTTCAGTTTGACCATCAGTCTGTGGATGACAAGTAGTAGAAAACAATAACTTAGTTCCTAACTTAGCCTACAATGTCTTCCAGAAGTAGCTCAAGAACTCAGCATCTCTATCCGATATGATTGTTCTAGGCATACCATGTAATCTCACAACTTCCCTGAAGAACAAATTAGCAATATTGCAAGCACCATCTGTTTTGTGACAAGGAATGAAATGTGCCATTTTAGAGAATCTATCCACGAATACAAAAATAGAATCTCGACCATGTCTAGACCTGGGTAATCTTAACACAAAATCCATGGAAATATCTACCCAAGGCTCATGAGGAATGGGAAGTGGGGTATAAAGCCCTTGAGGTTGGACTCTAGATTTTGCTTGCTTACACGTGACATATTGCTCACAAATCCTCTCAACATCTCGTTTCATGTGAGGCCAATAGAAGTGTTCCTGCAATACTCCTAAGGTTTTAGCTACTCCAAAATGTCTCATTAAACCTCCTCTATGAGACTCCCTCACTAGTAATTCTCTTAAAGAACAAATTGGAATGCATAGTCTACTCTCCCTAAACAAGAATCCTCCATGTTTATAAAACTTACCATGACCACTCTTCTCACAATGCACATACTCACAAAAAATCTCGATCAGTAGCATACAATTCCTTAATGTGCTTAAAACCAAGCAGTCTAGAACTAAGAGTAGAGATAAGAGCATACCTTCTAGAAAGTGCATCAGCAACAACATTCTCTTTACCTTGCTTGTAGTGGATGACATAGGGAAATGTTTCGATGAACTCCACCCAACGAGCATGCCTTTTGTTTAGCTTATGTTGTCCCTTCAAGTACTTCAAGGATTCATGGTCAGTGTGGATCATGAACTCTTTTGGCCAAAGATAGTGTTGCCAAGTCTCAGTGCTCGAACCAAGGCATATAACTCCTTGTCATAAGTAGGGTAGTTCAAGGTTGCCCCACTTAGCTTCTCACTAAAGAATGCAATTGGTCTTCTCTCTTGCATGAGCACTGCTCCAATACCTAATCCTGAAGCATCACACTCAATTTCAAACGTTTTAGCGAAATTAGGTAAAGCAAGTAATGGCGCCTGAGTTAGCTTATTTTTAAGCATCTGAAAGGCCTTCTCTTGTTGCTCTCCCCATCTAAACCCCACGTTTTCTTAATTACCTCAGTAAGTGGTGCTGCAATGGTGCTGAAATCCTTCACAAATATCCTATAAAAACTCGCTAGTCCATGGAAACTCCGCACATTACTTACATTAGTTGGATTAGGCCATTCTTGGATCGCACGAATCTTTTCTTCATCAACCTGTATTCCTTGTGCACTAACAACAAAACCAAGAAACACAAGTTTGTTTGTGCAAAAAGTGCACTTCTTGAGGTTAGCATATAATTGCTCCTTTCGAAGCACTTCTAAAACATCCCTAAAGTGAGATATATGGTCCTCCAAACTCTTGTTGTAAATGAGGATATCATCAAAATAGACAACTACAAAATTTCAATAAAAGTCCTCAAAACATGGTTCATAAGTCTCATAAAAGTACTAGGTGCGTTAGTTAAACCGAAAGGCATTACTAACCACTCATACAATCCATATTTTGTCTTAAATGCGGTTTTCCATTCATCACCTTCTTTCATTCTAATTTGGTGATATCTGCTTTTCAGATCAATTTTGGAAAAGACACTAGACCCATGTAACTCATCTAACATGTCATCTAAGCGAGGAATGGGATGACGATACTTTACCGTGATGTTGTTGATGGCGCGACAATCAACACACATTCTCCATGACCCATCCTTCTTAGGCATCAAAATCATAGTCACTGCACATGGGCTCATGCTTTCTCTCACGTATCCCTTCTCCATTAATTCATCGACCTGCCTTTGGAGTTCCTTTGTCTCCTCTAGATTGCTCCTATAAGCCGGTTTGTTTGGAATCGATGCTCCGGGTACTAGGTTAATCTGGTGCTCAATTCCACGAATAGGTGGTAATCCCTTTGGAATCTCCTCAGGGAAGACATCTTCAAAGTCCTGCACAATAGACACAACCATACTAGGCAAAGAGTTAAATAGTTCGTTAATATTCAAACAATTTTTCTTAAAAACCAGCAACAACATAGGTTGCTTCATCACTAACGCTCTCCTCACTACACTCGCTCTTGCCACACAACTCTCCTTTTGCAAGGCTACACTCTCCTTTTCACTCACCACCAAAGTTGATCCCCCTTCAACTTGGTCTCTCACACTCTTTCAGCTTTCCTCTCTTTTTCCTTTTGATATTGACTTTTGTGTTCCTTTTCTTTATCGTTGTCTTTTGCTCCCTCACTCTCCCTCTGTTTTTCACTCACCTTATATTTTGCAAAAGACTGTTGTAGCTGCAACTGATCCTCATAAACCTGTTTAGGTGTTAAAGGTTTAAGATTAAAGCTTTTCCCTTGGTGAACAAGCGTATACTTGTTAGAAAAGCCATCATGAACAACCTTCCTATCAAATTGCCATGGCCTCCCCAACAACACATGACACGCTTGCATCAGCACTACATCGCATAACACCTCATCCTCATACCCACGATGCGAAAAGCAATCAAGGCTTGCTTACTCACCTTAGTCTCGCTACTATCATTTAGCCACTGCAATTTATATAGACTAGGGTGTTTAGTAGTCTTGAGTCCCAACCTCTTGACAATAAAATTACTCACCACATTAGTGCAACTTCCTCCATCAATGATCAAACTGCAAATATGATCACCTAGATAACATCTAGTATGAAAGATATTCTCTCTTTGCACCTCCTGCTTCTTCCTTCACCTGCACATTCAAAGCTCTCTTCACTACTACCACTAACCTCCCACTGTAGGCTCCTCATCATCACTAACGTCCTCTAATGGAGGCATATCATCCTCTTCACTATCCCCCTCAGTCTCATACTCTCCATCATCACGCAGAATCATAACACGCCTATTCGGACATTGACTAGCAATATGGCCTCTACTTAGCATTTAAAACATCTAATGTCACGATTTCTAGGAGTAGAAGAATCAGGTTTACCTTGGTTACCAGGAATAGAACCCGCTTGCCTCTGCTCTCCTTTTGGTTTGGTGGGTAAAGGCTTTTCTTCCTTCTTCCATTGGTTAGTCTTCCAAGTGGATGAACCAGTACCCTGTTGAAACCGTGCAGTACTACTACCTTTCCTCCTGTGTTGGTTCTCAACCTTTATAGCCATATGAACCATATCTTCCAATTCTACATAATGATACAATTCCACGACATTTTGAATTTTTCTATTCAATCTAGCAAGGAACCTAGCCATGGTAGCCTCTCTATCCTCCTCTACATTCGCCCTAATCATAGTAACTTCCATCTCCTTGAAATACTCATCCACACTTCGGCTTCCCTACCTAAGAGTTTGCAATTTGTTGTGTAACTCACGATAGTAATACGCAGGCACAAACCGCTTCTTCATCACCCTCTTCATCTCTTCCCACGACTCAATAGGTGGTTCACCATTCCTTCTTCGATTCAACATTAGTTGATCCCACCACACTATGGCATAATCCGAAAATTCAATGGCAGCAAGTTTCACTTTCTTTCTCCCACTATAGTTGTGACAATCAAACACCATCTCTACCTTCTTCTCCCACTCTAAGTATGCCTCGGGATCATTCTTCCCTTGAAAAGGAGGAATCTTCATCTTTAT
This sequence comes from Laguncularia racemosa, assembly GCA_037954665.1. Lineage (NCBI taxonomy): Eukaryota > Viridiplantae > Streptophyta > Magnoliopsida > Myrtales > Combretaceae > Laguncularia > Laguncularia racemosa. The sequence goes on along the minus strand of JBBMOL010000004.1, from coordinate 11,876,711 downwards.
ACTACTCAGTTGATTACCCTCTCTATTCCTATCTCCTCTATCTTCTCAATCCCTAGTTCCTCTATTCCTACCACTATAACCTCTATAACTCCCGGTAGAAGGTTCATCAAATTCATCATCAGACATTTCATCAAATTGTTGCTCTTGATCACGTTCCTTTTTTTTTTGTCGTAACAAAATTGAATAGTAGGTACTACACTTTCAATAGACAATTAACACTATGAAATTGAATATGAATAATTGATATGAACGATTGGAGTTAGGGTTTTGATGTTACCTTCCTCAAACCGAACTGATGGTTTAACAAACCTAGGCTCTGATACCAAACTGATACGAAATTGGTTTGCTCTAATACCAAACTGATATGAACCACGCCAACGTGTGACGAAACCCAATACCAATACGTTCGGAATTGATACCCAAGATGCCAAACAATCGAGTGGAAACCGCGACCCGTTGTCTATAAGTGACACAAGAACCTTGGTATATTATGTAGACGTCACAATCGGGATGAAAGACCGATTGATAAGTCGGGATGAACGCCACGGAAGAAAATCCGATAAGTTCTAGAGTAGTTCTTTAAAGAACCAAGAGAGGAATTCTCTCCAAAGTGTTTTCAAACTTGTATGTTGTATATTCTATATTATATGTTGTATCTAAACCTTAGGAGGTTTATATTAGGGTTTACAATTCGTAACAATGATGCCCCAAAACGACATAGCTTCAATAAGTTGCGTAAAATAACAAAACAATGACTTAAAGGCCGATAGCGTGGGAATGAAGGCCGGCGGCCTTGGAGCCGGCGTTGGAGATGTACACGACCGTGTACTTCTAGTCGTGTATCTTTCTATGGAAATTCTTGGAGATGTACACGACCGTGTACTTCTAGTCGTGTATCTTTCTGTGGAAATTCTTGACACTATACACGGCCGTGCCTTTGAATCGTGTATACGACCGTGTATGATTCTGTGTAACCTCCAAACTCCTACACGGTCATGCCTTGTAAAGACACGCCCTCTTCAACCCGTATCCGTTATGACTTGTACAAGAGCAAGGGCATTCCCATGGTTGTTCCAATCCTTTCCAACTTCATGATTGCTCCAATCCTTTCCGACTTCATGGACATCCTTTATTAACCTGTTAAGTGCTTCCTTTAATCGTTTTGCTTGAGTTCTTGTGATCGGTCCAGGTGGCACTTTAAGAGGATCCACATTCCATCTTCTGGCTTGGCTCCCATCATGGCTTCATCAGGTCCGATTAGCTGCTGTCGAGTTTATAGGGTACGCTGCATTATCAGCAAGCGTAGGGATGGAGAGGCTGAGATTCAGACATGGAGGGATATGAAAAGGGTATTGAGAAAAAGGTTCATTCCTGAGCACTACAAACAGGAACTGTTTATGCGATTGTAGACCTTGAGGCAAGGAGGCAAGATAGTGGATGATTATGTGCAGGAATTTGAAACCCTCATGATTAGGTGTGGGTCCGTTGAACCTCCAGAACAAACTATAACACGCTTCGTCTCAAGCTTGAAATATGAAATAGCGTGTGTTGTTGAGCTACAGCGCTATAGTACACTTGATGAGGCTATTCAATTGACCTTGAAAGTGGAGAGGCAAAGGAGGTCCAACTTGTTTAGGGCTCTGAGCAGTAGGCCCAATGATATTACTAGACCCATAGTAGTTGACAGTCGATCAGGGGGAGTAAAGGTGGTAGGTGAGGCAGTGAAAGAAGTGGACAAAACTACCTTAAATATTATTAGAGAAAATTTACCTACTGGGCAGGGTAAAGAGGTAATAACGCCAGATGTGAGGCAGACTGTTCTTGGATCTACTAGTGGAAAAGCACACCAGATCAAGTGCTTTAAATGCATGGGATTTAGGCATATAGCAGCACAGTGTCCAAATAAGAGGGTGATGACTGTTATGGAGGACACTGGGGAAGATGTTGAGGATGACAATGAACAGACTTAACCTACAGATTTACCAACGGCACTGCAGGAGTATTATGATGACCAAATTGCAGAGATACATGAGGAGCGTACAGTGTGAACAATATCTACCCATTAATGTATTACGCAAGGCTCTAACTATATCTCCTGATACTCGAGACATTCAGAGGGAGAACATATTTCACACCTCTTGCAGAATCAGAGGTAACCTTTGTGTACTCATCATCGATAGTGGTAGTTGCACGAATGTTATATCTGCTGCACTGGTAGACAAATTACATCTGTCTACTATTTCACATCTTAGCCCTTATAACTTGCATTGGCTGGATAATCGAGGTAGTGTGTATGTTACACTTAGGGCTAAGGTTCCTGTGAGTGTTGGGCAGAAATATCATGATGAGATCCTATGTGATGTAGTCTCTCTGCATGCATTCCATTTGCTGTTGGGTCGACCTTGGTTGTTTGATCAGCGAGTGTTACATGATGGGTTTAGAAACATGTACATGTTTAGTATGGGCAAGTCTCGCATAGTTCTATCGCCAATGACTCCATCTGAGGTACATCGGTTTTAGGAACAGATCAGAACTACATCCACTACATTTGATAGCCGTAAGAGCAGGACAACAAGACATCAGGGTTCAGTTCCAAAACTGATCCTCTAGATTTGAGGGCAAATCTTTTAGAAGCCCGAGGAGATGATGAGAAATTTTTCGGCACCACCTATGCCTTTAGAACTGGATTTAGCTGATGGTCCAAATCGCTTATATTTTCACTTTATGTCCTATATTCTAATAACTATTTGAGAAATAATTTTACAAGTACAAGAATAATTCTCCATAGGATGCCAATATGTCCTACACTAGTTGATGGACATGGGACATTTTCAGATTTACAATCAAAGACCCGCTGCGATTGTTTCCATTACGAAGCATTGGCTCATGATGACTTATGATATTTTATACTTTGTAATTGTTCCATGGACTATTTTATGTTGTATTTTTCTTTTGGGACACTTTCATTTTATTGTAATTTCCATTTAGGACCGGCCACCTTAAAGTGGCAAACTTGTAATTTTTTACCATTTTCTAACCCTATGAGTGGCAAGTATAAATACTTGTTTATAGTAGGGTTTGAGGAGGCCAAAATTTGTAGAATTGAGATACACTTTTCGTGAGGATTAGGGTTCTCCTAATTGTCATTAGACTCTTATCAATTTCAATCCCAAGAGTTGAGATTGTGGCGAGTGCAATACTTTGAAATTGTGAGTAATATCAATTTCATTTTGTTGTGATTTCTTTTCTTCTCTAGTGTGTAATATCTAGGGTGAATTGAGATAGTTCTTGGTCAGATTTTTTATTGCATTTGTGATCAATTATCTTGTTATAAGGTTGAATGTTTAGTACTTGATATCATCATCAATTTTGGAATCAATTGTGATGTGAATTGTGCTTGTTGGGAGAGGATTGGATCATGGTTTTGGTTCTTTTCTTCTTCATATATTTCACATGGAATCCACTTATAATTGTTGTTATTTAGTGAAGTTTATCATTATTGGATTGTGATTGCATCATTAGACCTTTGGATTTCATCAAAATTCCAATAGGGTTCACGCAATTTCTTGATTCCAATTGAATCGGTTATGTTTGAGATTTGAAGTGTTCCTTTGGTTTATTTGATTGTTCTTAGGCTTGGTTTTGAGCACATCACATCACATGCATGGGTTTGATTATTTACAATATTTAGGTGCAACTACTACTACAAACACAACTAAGTGTTAATCATTGATGGTACTCACTTAGTCATCGCTCAAGAGTCATAATAATCATTGAGAAGAGAGGAATTTTTTGTCTAATTCACCTAATCGATTAAATATAAATGAATGCATATAAGGATAAGTAAAATATACTAGATATAATTTATAGTGCCTAAAATTTTGAGAATCTTTTAATATAGTTTTTATAGTTTTGTCTTGATAATTTATCTAGAGTCAATGTCTTTATCCTTGCAATAGTAAGTCCTATTCTCAAATCATGTTTTTAAAGCTTCATTATGTGTTTATGAATAAGTCTTGCTTTGTTAAGAAATCTTACATAAGTTTAAAAGATTTTTAAGAAAAAGGTCTAAGTAAAGAGTTTTAGGTATTTTATTAAGAGGCTTTTTACAAGTTATGGTTAGGTTAAGTGGAAAATCCACTAAAATAATGCAATTTTTTAAAAAACAATTGCGAAATAAGATACCTGAGGAAGTTATTCCTAAAATAGATGGTGAAGTCGTACATCAAAACATGCATTTAGTTGAGCTAGAATTTGCCTAACTGAAGGTACGAATGTGGTTCACACCTTCAATACAAATCATAGTGCCACCATATAATTAATCCCACCATCGAATATTTTCATTAAAGATTCACCATCAATAATCGTCCACATATGCACTGCAAACTTACAACTTGCAAACCTAAAAAATAAAAACATGCATAAAAACCTATAAAAGCATCCTATAAACCTATTTTTACAGAGTCACAGATGCTACAGTACTTCAATTTAATAATACAAATGCAGAAACATAACACATTCATTTTTTTTCCTTCTGCAAACTCTGCTACTCCCTTTGTTTTTCTCTCTTTCACAAGAAGAAGAAGTTCCTATGAAGCTATGAAAATGAGAGGATTTGAATGAGTTCATTGAGATCTACCATTTTCTCAACTAAAAAACTCGATTAATCTGTATTTTGGTATGTATCTTCACCAAAAATTGAAGTTTTTTTTTTTTTGTTAGTGTTAGTTTTCACCATTTACAAAACTTTTTCCATGATTCTTCGTAATGTTTTGTTCTTTAAAAAATATTTTTGCTTATTGTTAGTGTGTAGTGTATTAGACATGATTTACCTAGATTTTGTAATATGTAGGATGTGGTAGTTAATTTTTCTATTAGTATGGGAACAAAAAGAACATTATGCTAATGAAAAATTTCATATTAATTTTAACTATCAAATTTTGGTTTATTATTTAAATTATCATAAAAAATATTTGTAATTGAATAATCCTTAAAATAGAACTTTAAAAAGTTTTTTATAAACTAATCTTGCTTATGTTCTCATGTAAAATTGCCAATTTTTCTTACGAAAAATTGAAAATGTAAATGTTTTTGGTCACATGGTAAGAAAATGATCATTATTGTGCATTGTTAAGGTTAAATAGCCGACATTAGCTATTTTTGTTGATTAGCTAATAATTTATCTATATCATAGACAAGATAACAATGGGAGATTATGTCAAATTGTTGGTCTATGCATTTGGAAATTTGTTAGTGGTAATTGGGGGTCAAAATATAATAAGGATCTAGTTAAGAAGTTGAAAAAAAGAAGAAGAATGTGAATTACACAAATTCTTGTATAGAATATGCTAGCGTATTTGAGTCGATCTAACTAAAGTGGGGTTGAGATAATTCATAAGCATCCTATTTTCCATGGGGGAAATGCATCTTACGCCTTGATGGCAATTAGAGACAATGATAATGTTGAAAATCTAATTGAAATGATTGAATCCTTTAGAGAGCATGACATAGAACAGTTGTATGTTAGAATTTTTAATGATTTAGGGGGTCCCTTCGAACAACAGACATTCCAAGAAAATAGGTGCTCGCATTCCTCACCTAGTATGGAAGAAATGCCTCCCGAGCCATTGATGTTTGAAGTATATGTTCCAACCCCTATGGAAGAGGCACCGTTGAATGGTGAAGATGAAGTAGATAAAGTAGTTACTTTGGTGTTACAACAACTAGACACCCGTGATCCCTACATGGTGCCTTGGAAACTACTATAAACATCGACGTGGGAATGGGTATTGAGGAGGAAAGTTCCGATTATGAGGAAAACTTTGAAGAGGAAGATGAAGAAAGTGAAAATGAAGGAGATGATATGGTTGAAGAGGATCGTCCAATTGCACTAGAGCACTCTACATAAGCAATATATCAACCAAGGCAAGCTGAACCACCTTATGTGGTAGTTAGAGATCTTATTCCTTTCTACAATGTTGGCGATGATGATGATTATATCTATTTCAAGTAGGAGAAAATTGCAATGCGTAGTAGTTTGAGCAGTAGTGACTAGTTCAATAAGGGCATAAGATTTAGGACAAAGGTAGATGTTATTTAAGTAGTTAAGGCTTACCATGTGAAAAACCATTGTAACTTCACTATTGTAGAATATAATACGTTGCTTTAGTTGATTTATTATTCGAAAAGAGAAGACAATTGTAAGTGGAGGCTTTAGGCCCCATAAGAAGTTAGAGGGTTTGTTTGTAGTTACCGGATTTAAGGGTCCATACACATGCATCAACTTGATGATAAATCATGATCACCCATAGTTAGATTGCAATCTTCTTGCAAGCTGATTTGTTAATCTTATCAGGAACAATCTTACTATGAAGTTTGCTAAGCTTGCTTCTATTGTGGAACATGAATTTGGTTACAAAATAGCTAGGAGACAAGTTTAGGAGGATAAGAAATGGGCTATTGAGCATGTGCACGAGGATTGGGAGATGTCTTATAATGAGTTCTCTAAGATTCTAAATGTGATAAAAAATACCAATATTAGAACATGAGTTGATTAAAGGTAGAAAAGATTGAACCCTTGAGGTGTTCGCTCTTAAGTGGGTATTCTAGGCATTCAGGTCGTGCATTACAACATAGAGATTACTTGGACCTGTTGTTACCATTGATGAAACTTTTTTGTATGGGAAGTATGAACAAAAGTTGTTAATTTGTTAATCTTATTGGGGACGATCCTACTATGAAGGTTGTCGAGCTTGCTTTTGTTATAGAGTAGGAATTTGGTTACAAAATAGCTAGGAGACGGGTTTGGGAAGGCAAGAAATGCGCTATTGAGCATGTGTATAGGAATTGAGAGATGCCTTATAATGAGCTCTCTAAGCTTCTAAATGCAATAAAAAATACCAATCTCAGAACATAAGTTGATCAGGGGTGGAGAAGATTAAATACCCTTGGGGTGTCTACTCTTAAGTGGGTTTTTAAGGCATTTAGGTTATACATTATAGCCTAGAGATTACTTAGACATGTTGTTACCATTGATGGAATTTTTTTGTATGGGAAGTACATGCACAAGTTATTGATTGCTTATGACGTTGATGGCAACAACCACATATTTCCGCTGGTATTTGCTCTTGTAGATGATGAGTCAACTGAAACATGGGGCTAGTTTTTGAGAAAATTGAAGAAACATGTGGTTGACGATTATAAAGGTTGTGAAACCATTTACCTCATATCAGATGGATACCCTAGCATCAAGTCAACAATTGAAGCTTGATGATGTGCTCAATTGGATCTTAATACCAATAAAAGAAAACAAACACAATTGATTCCAATTTCCAACTAAATGGCGTGAACCTTAGGTTGAAGATGGAACCTTAATTGCGTGAAACAAGAACAAATGAACCAACTAATTACATACTAGATATGACACACTAGTAATAATTGGAAGCAACTCAAGAAATATTGATATGACTCACAATAATTCCTTAAGCCAACTCGCCACAATTTCACAATGAAATTGATAAGAGTAGAGGATGCGTGAGGAGGAGCTCTCAACGGTACAATTTTCAGATATGTAATGTTCAAAAAGTCCCTTATAAACCCTACTTCACAAGTATTTATACTTGTTCTAAATAAGGAAAATTTAACAAAAGAAAATACAAGTAAAATAACAACATATGTGGCCGGCTTTCAACAAAAGGAAATTACAAATAAAACCCTCATATGTGGCCGGTTTCCTTCAATTATATGGAGAAATGTAGGATCAGTTCTTCTTTGATTTATGTAGGTCTATGAATAACCCATAAATTGAGCATTAGTGAATTTACTTACCGTCTTGTAAAAACCGACAAATGTACCTTACTACTTGCTGAAATATACACTAATTATACAATGGAAAAGAAAATACCAAACAAAAATCTTCGAGGTCTAATTATTCAAAGAGGACTCTCATCGCCAAATTTTGTAATCCTTTGGCTCTTGCTCTAATGATGGGTCCTATGGGTATATGATTCCTATCACCTGAGCTAGTAGATGGTGCCCTCCATTCGCAGTGTGGCAGTTTTGTATACGGCACATTGCAAGTAACTTTGACTAGGCACACAAAAATATGCAAAATAAAAAGTTGGTCACCTATACAGGGATGTAGACACAAGTTCGGAAATTAAACAATTTCATGGATCGGGTGAAGACTATTAAGCTTGATGCCCCAACATGGTTTGATGATGTGTCAGTGGAGATGTGGACACTGGCTTATGATGGTTGCTATCGCCTTGGGTATATGACCTCCAACATTATGGAAAGCCACAATTTTGTTTTGAAAGGAGCTCGGGGGTTATTGATGGCAATTTTGGTGAAGACGACTTTTTACAATTGCATGGTTTACTTCATCAATAAGCATTCAAAAGTGCTTAAGAATATGTCAAAGAATAGAATCTTCACCAAATATGCCACTAAAAAGATACATAGATAGAGTTCATGATGGGAATCAAAATCCGATAAGACCTATCATTAGGACAAAAATTGAAGGATTTCAAATCTTGGCAATGAGGGCCCATTTCAAGCAGATCAACCTCGGAATAAATTATTATCTAACCTCTTTTATCTTATTCATGAATTGTATATTCCAACAGGTATGCATATTTGGTTTCACAAGGTGATGGATAAACTCACTAAGACTCAGCTTGTGGGTTATCTATGGACCGACCTGAACCGGTGATGAGTTGAACCGACAGATTCCATCATGAAGCTAGCCTGCCGAATATTATTTTCTTTACTTGTAATTTATGTTTGAACCATTTATTTTGTAAGCTTTATGGGACATTTTATTTGGTTGTAATTTTGCCTTTAGGACCGGCCACCTTATAGTGGCATAGTTGTGATTTTCTTGTCATTTTAACCCTAAAGGGTGCAAGTATAAATACTTGCAAATTAGGTTTTTTGAGGAGCTTTTGGATATTGGAGAAAAAACACCCCTTTTGCCGTGAGAGAGAGTGCCTCTTTCAAGCAATTGCTCTTATCAATTTCCTTAGTGAAATTGTGGCGAGTAGGCTTGGATTTGTTGTGTGTTATATCAACAAATTACAAGTTGATCCTAATTCCAAACTAGTGAGTCATATCTGGTGAGGATTTAGTTATTTTATGTACTTTTGTTCTTATGAAATTAGGGTTCTAATTTCGAAATTTGAAAGCACCTTTGAATTGAATTGGAATCTCATTTCATGTTCTATTGTTCATCATTGAAATCTAGCCATCGGATGTTCTTTATATCCTTTTGATTTTTCATCAATATATTCGGAATTTCTTTTGGAATTGAGGCTTTTCCTTTGTTTGTGGCGTGGATGATCATTGACAATTCATCCTTTTTTTAGTTGATTGTGCTTGACCCCCCTTTAGGCACATCAGTTCACGAGCTAGCAACCATAGGGTCATTGATTATAGCAGGCAGGAAATAATTTTTGAAGTGTTCATTAGCAGTCATCGCATAGTGAGCAAGTTAGGGGGAAGAGGTCGAATACACACTATTGACTTTGCTTGCTACACATGCACTTCAAAAAATGGTAAATATACTAAATCTTATGCTCGCACGCATATGTAGTAGTTGCTTCTATTAAGCTCGCTATGTTGGCAGCTATATCGGATTAGTACAAGTAGACCCACCAAGAACTCACATATAAGACCCACTTCCTTTCTATAGGTGACCAACTTAATTGGGAGCTAGTACACTTCCCATTACCCCATTGAAGAGGAAAGCTTGCATGGAAAAAGGGAAAATTGAGGCGAAAAAGATACCATATGGAGATGGACATTGGGAGCATCTAGATAGGATCACATGTAGATTTTGCCAAAGGGGAGGCTAAAATAGAGGAATATGCCCACATCAACACGATAATGGTAAACGTTAGATGATTAGACGCTTGATTAATTAAATCTTAGCTTACCCTTGCACGTTTATGATATCAAATTATTGCTTGTATAATGCTAACATTTTCTTTTTTCATTGTGCAAATTAGATGGAACCTGGGCCATTTCATCCATCTATTTTAACGTAGCATGAGGGACATCATTCATCGACATTTTTTGTTCATGTATCTATACTTATACATTTTCTTTAACAATTGTTTCTAAACTTTTCTTATAATTATCAAAAAAAATTTCAATGATAAGTTTCCTCAAATTATTTTTTTAATTAAAATTTTACATAAGAATAACGAAAAAATTAATTTCCATGAATTTAAAAATTATAATAGTTTATATAAAAATTATATAAAGAAAAATTTTAGATTGTACTGAAGGCGTGGATCGGGTACACACCTTTAGAACATTCAGTACAAAATGTATTAAGCTTTAGCTGGGCTAATTTTGGCTTAACTAAAAGTGAGTTTCAGGTCTTCGACTTCATCACCTATTTCACAAATTATTTTATCGAGTAACCCATTTCACGATTATTTTTTAAAAAATAACATTATTTTAGTTTATTTTCCTAGGTTAAGCTATAAGAGTTTTTAGTCTTAGTTGTTGGAAATCTTTTAACAACTTTAGTTATTTTTATCATGGATTTTGATTGAAGTATGTTAATAAAATTTTTAAACATGGGTATGAAAATAGAAGCTTAAAGATATTTTAGTGATAGAAAAAGTGCTTTTTAGCTTCATACATGATTTGATCCAACAAAACTTTGGAGATACTTGGAAGTTAGTGATGTTGATTATACTTTTAGATGAAAAGTATAGTAAGAGTAGTTAAGGATAATGACAGGATGAATGAATATTACCTTAATTTGTTGGGATATTGAAGGATATTCTATGAAAATGAACCTAAATCATAAGAATTAGTTAAGATTAGTAATCTAGTCTTCTAGAACTTAGAAAAATTAATCAAAGAATAAGTGCTTACCCTTATCAATTTGTAGATAAGTAGTTTCTTTTCCAAGATAGAGGTTTGATGTTGATTTTAATTATATGGGAAGTGACATGTGGAATTGTGTGTTAGGTTGTGGATGGAAATGGGAAACAAGAGAAATTGGAAGGGAAGTTTTGGATGACAATAAGAGAATAGTGGTGAAAGAGAAGTGTGTGTGGTCTAGCACTTGAGGAATGTTTGGGGTGGTTTTTACCCTAAATTTTTACCTTGTGTAATTTCTTTTGTAAAAAGTGTGATTTGCCTCTTTTTCATGTTCTTGTACTAGAGGGACACTTAATATGTTTTTTAGGGGTGCAACTAGCCACTACTTCATGCTTAGAGGGAGATTTTTTTTTTCCTCAATGATTGGCTTTGTTGTGTTATTTAGATTAGTCAAGACTTATGTTTAATTTCCCTTAAATATTATTGGCTAAGAATCCTACTAAAAGCGGTGGCTAAGAAGAAGAAAATTCAAGTTGGACTTTTCCAACTTCATCTCACCTTCTTTGACTCTTAGGTGTGTGACAATTAGTTAGATTAGTTTAGTTGAGTTTTAACAAAGCTAGTTCTCTTTTAGTTACTCTTGACTATATAGTTTTAGAAATCTTTTAATTCCTTGTTAAATTAGGTAATATCTTGATGATCATTTCTTAAGTATTTCAAGAGTCCACGGGAAAAAATGATGTGCCTAAAGGGGGGTCAAGCACAATCAACTAAAAAGGGATGAATTGTCAATGATCATCCACGCCACAAACAAAGGAAAAGCCTCAATTCCAAAAGAAATTCTGAATATATTGATGAAAAATCAAAAGGATATAAAGAACATCCGATGGCTAGATTTCAATGATGAACAATAGAACATGAAATGAGATTCCAATTCAATTCAAAGGTGCTTTCAAATTTCGAAATTAGAACCCTAATTTCATAAGAACAAAAGTACATAAAATAACTAAATCCTCACCAGATATGACTCACTAGTTTGGAATTAGGATCAACTTGTAATTTGTTGATATAACACACAACAAATCCAAGCCTACTCGCCACAATTTCACTAAGGAAATTGATAAGAGCAATTGCTTGAAAGAGGCACTCTCTCTCACAGCAAAAGGGGTGTTTTTTCTCCAATATCAAAAAGCTCCTCAAAAACCCTAATTTGCAAGTATTTATACTTGCACCCTTTAGGGTTAAAATGACAAGAAAATCACAACTATGCCACTATAAGGTGGCCGGTCCTAAAGGCAAAATTACAACCAAATAAAATGTCCCAAAAGCTTACAAAATAAATGGTTCAAACATAAATTACAAATACAGAAAATAATCTTCAGCAAGCTAGCTTCATAATGGAATTCGTCGGCTCAACTCATCGCCGGTTCAGGTCGGTCCATAGATAACCCACAAGCTGAATCTTAGTGAGTTTGTCCATCGCCTTGTGAAGCCAAATAAGCATACCTGTTGGAATATACAATTCATGAATAAGATAAAAGAGGTTAGATAATAATTAACTCCAAGGTTGATCAGCTCGAAATGGGCCCTCATCGCCAAGATTCGAAATCCATCAATTTTTGTCCTAATGATAGGTCTTGTCGGATTTTTATTCCTATCATTTCCTCGGGCCTCAAAAAGATTTGTCCTCAAATCTAGTTGACTTTTGTCATCAAAGGCTTGATTAGTTATATGAACTAAAATTCCTTAAAATATTTGTAGTTTTAAGCCTTGGTTAGTTGGGATTAAAATAGGATTTAGGTTGAGTAAGAATTGGTTAAGTCAATCTTTAGGTTAATCGAATTATCCAAGTTTGGTTTTAGTATATTTTCTTTTGACAATAATTTAAGAATAGTTTAGTACTTTCATTTAAATTTGGTTAAATTAATTAAACTTAAGCATAAACACCCTAGAGTTAGCATGGGAATAGGTCTTTGAGAATATCAATTTTCTTGAGCTAAATCCATCAAGTCTTAGGTTAAGATGAATCCCATACAATCCTCTAATCCCATCTCATCCTAAGTCTTTTCTTTTGAAGAACTAACTAGTTAAGCTTTTTACTACTTGAAATATGATTTAATCTTATAGTTTCTAGACCTTATCTATGTTGATCTAGTATATTTTAATATCTAGATATGTTGGAAAATTCTTAAGGGTTATACCATCATCCTACTAGTAGCATAAATTAAAACCATCCAACCGCTTTCTTTAAGTGAACAATGACAGTACAAAGATAGTATACTATTGTCCTAACATTGTCTAGAGCCACCATCCTGCTCGTATACCCAAAACCCTAGTCGCCACGTAAGAGCTCAACAAAATGTTAGCAATGAGATGTTAACACATGTCCACTGGCCTATTGATAACTTATATATCATCTTGTTGTTGTCACACAGACATAAATACGTGTGTTTTTCTTCATTTTGCAAGCGGACACAATTTTTTCTTCCTTTTCCTGAGTACTCTCAACTAGGGTTTTAGATTATAGTAGTTTTAGTGAACTTTTCGCATGTAATGAGGTACTCCAACTTGGGGATGCTCAGGAAACATCATTTATACATGGATTGGAGCTAGGGATCTCTCTTTTAAGGTTGTTTTTCTCCTTTTCCATACTTTTTTTGCTTTGAATGTTGTTTGTTCCAATATTCCTCTTATGCTTATTAAGATTATGAATTAAGTGTTGTGTTGGATTGTCTTTTGGTGGTTATGTTGTTTTGTTACTTATATTGTAAATGTAGGTTTTTAGTTCTTGTTCACAGAGCTTGTATTTCATGTTTAGGAATACTAAGTTGATTAGGATAGCATTTTGAACATGTATTCCAATCATATCTATAAATTACTAACTTAGATTAGGAATTGAAAACTTCCAATTTAGTTAGTGTTTAGTTTATTAGCTGATTAACAATTCGCTTGAAACATGGGTTAATGGAATAACAATTCCATTAACCCATGGAATAGCATAACTAATTAGCCACTAAATGATTTAACTGATTAGTTCTTAATTGTATCTATTTAAGGTGTTAGACAATCCTAGTTAGTTGATATAAGTTAGTTGTTAGTTTTACTTTAGTAAAGATCAAATCTTTATAGGGTTGCCTAGCTATGAATAGGACTAGGATAGTAAGAAGCTAGTACACCACTCCCCATGAATTCAACTTGGTACTCACTAGTTTATTACTATATACGTCTTGGGACACTTGTTGGTTAGGTATGCTATGCTTTTTAATAGTTTCCAAAGATCAAATTTTTATTAAATTTTATAAGCAATACCAATGTATGCCATGTATCCTTTTCTCTTGTTAGAAAACTCTTATTCTAACATAATGTGACTTATCGGAAATTTCCAAGATTTTATTTCTATTCACCATATATGTTTAGAAAAGTTCATTTAAGAAATCATGATTTGCATATATTCTTTCTTGTACAAAATATCTTAATAATTATATTATTTAAGTTACATAAACATATTATACATTTTGTTATCATCAAAACTCAGTCAAATTATTGTAACACTACTGTCGAGTCTAATTTTTGAATTCCCATTCCTAATCCGATCTAAACTAGACCCTATGCTCATCTAATCTAGACCCTCGACTTGAGTTAGGAATTTCGTTTAATTTTTGGAGTCGCCACCCAACTGTTTGTTGGGAAAATTGAATTAAGACTAAAGGAGCGGATTAGTCTTAATTTGGACCACTAGTCGTCGTTCTTTCCTCTTCTCGTTTTTGTGAAAAGAGGAAAAGGGAAAACCAGAGCTTCTAAGTCCGGAGGCTAACCTATTAAAACCTTTACGGTTACCACCTAATCTCCCAAAATTGTTTATCTTTAGAAATGTGTTTCATTTGTGTTTCTGTTACTTTTTATTATGTTTGAGAATTATTTTGAGAAAATGATTTTTCTTTATTTTAGGGGTTGACCCGAATGGGTGCCTACGTACCTGCTATTCAGGATCAAACAAGCCGTAGTTCACTTTTCTGAAAACCTTTAGATTTGTTGATGAATTTTAATTTTTCAAACTCTTTTGATTTATGTTCTTAACATTTTTGGGATTTCTCTAAAACTTCTGAGCCTAAACTTTGAATTTGATTTTTTTGAAAATGATTTTGAGGGAAAACATCAATTTTGAGTTTATTTGAAGAAAATGGTTTTTTCTAAGTGCTAAACTTATTTTTTTGTAATTTTTTGAAATTTTTTTTTATGAATCTTTACGATTTTTGTGATTTTTATGATTTTTATGAGTTTTTTATGATTTTTATAATTTTTATAAGTTTTTTATGATTTTTATAATTTTTTATTTTTTGTTGAAAATTTCATCCTAAGTTTACTTTCTATCCTATTTTGAAATTTATTATTATTTTCCTAATATTTTTATTGTTTTTTTTTCTACATTTTTATTACTATTTTTATTTTATTTTTCCTTCTCTATTTTTTCTATTTTCTACATTATTAAATTCTAGGAAAATATAATTTTTACATTTTCCTATTTATTGAAAATATAAACAAATAAATAAATAAATGGCTAACAAAATAATAATAATAAATAAATAAATTCAGAATAATCAAATAAACAAAATAAATAAAATAAATAATAATAAAAAATCTAGAAAATCCGACTTACCTGGATCCGGGTCGCTACGCGGGTCGGGTCGGGTCGGGTCGGATCGGTCGGAGACGGCGGCGGGGTTGGCTCGTTCACGGCGTTCCGGCGGTCGTTTGCGGCGGGTGAAGTGTCGAATCCTAGCTTCTTGAGGGTGTTGAATCCGATGGTGGTGGCGGTTTACTCCCAGATCGCCTCCTAGCGGTTGCTCCAACTCCGATCGATGGTCGCGGCTCCAAGCTTCTCCGGCGTACTCCGATTTGCTCCTTCCTCTCTCTTTCTTTCTCTTTTTCTTCGTTTTTCTTCGTTCTCTGGCTTCCTCCTGTTCTCCTCTATTTATAGGCACCTCGAACTCCTCTTGGATAAGCTCGAATCGGCCGATTCAGATAAACCCATATTTTTCCGTTTCTTAGATTCGATTTTATCCCGGCGATTTGATGTTAATCTCTTGTGTTCCTTTGGTTTATCTGATGGATTTGGCCTTATCTAGAAGATTAAAAAGAAAACGGCCGATTTCGCCTTCGTCGGACTTCTGTCGGATTTTTTTCCTCCGGCTGGGCTCGCGAAGAAGACGATCACGCGCGACGCGCGTGACTTCCCTCGGCCAATCACATGCTGCCACGTGGCAGCTCCAGGGAAAAGAACGAAAATTTTTTGCCGAGCGCCTGCGGGGGGATTCGAACTCGCGACCTTCAGCCTTCACACGGTTCCCATGCGCACACACGAGCCAGCTGAGCTGGCCCAATTTCCCGATTTTATTTAAATCGCAAATTGTACATATGCGATGCAATTTTTTTATTTTTTTGTATTTTTTTGAAATTTCAAAAATTTGTAAAAATTATTTACTATTCATTATTGCTATTTCTAAAATCATTTTTCAAAATTGAAGTGTTTTCCTATTTATTTTCATTTTTTGAATATTTTTATTATTTATGCTAAATTAAGGAAAAATTAGGAAAAATTAGGAAAAATTGAAAATTATTGATTCCTAGGGCAAAAATGGGGTGTTTACAGCTGCCCCTCTTTGTAGTAAAGTTTGAAAAACTTAACTACAAAGACAAACAAAAGACGCCATTTTTGGCCTCCTAAATTAGGTTTTGGTAGGAAAATGCCCCAAGAGCTGATAATCCTACGATTTGAAGATGTTCCAAATGATTCAAGGTAATGTTCCTTCTCCAAAAAGTGCTTTATGAGCTAACTAATTGGCGACAGGACATATCTCAAGCCTTGAGTAGAAATGTATGAGAAATGATGATAGGAAGCGTCTTATCAGACTTGCAACCTTGGAATGAAATATGACCGAAAAGTGCCCCGAGAGCTGACTAATCGGGAGGGTTTAGGAAAGTGCCCCTCATGGGCTGACTAACCTTTGATAAAATGCCTCGAAAAGTGCCCCCTATGGGCTAACCTTGAGGTAGAAAGTTTTAGGAAAGGCCCCCCTATGGGCTGCCTAACCTAGAATGGAAATTTGCCTCAAAAAGTGCCCCCTATGGGCTGACCATGAGGACAAGGTTTTTAGGAAAGGGCCCCCTATGGGCTGCCTAACCTAGGATTGAGAATTTGCCTCAGAAAGTGCCCCCTATGGGCTGACCATGAGGACAAGGTTTTTAGGAAAGGGCCCCCTATGGGCTGCCTAACCTGGAATTGAAGATTTGTCTCAAAAGGTGCCCCCTATGGGCTGACCATGAGGATAAGGTTTTTTAGGAAAGGGCCCCCTATGGGCTACCTAACCTAGAATTGAACTTGTCTCAAAAGGTGCCCCCTATGGGCTGACCATGAGAACAAGGTTTTTAGGAAAGGGCCCCCTATGGGCTGCCTAACCTTGAATTAGACTTGTCTCAAAAAGTGCCCCCTATGGGCTGACCCTGAGGACAAGGTTTTTTTTTTTTAGGAAAGGGCCCCCTATGGGCTGCCTAACCTAGAATGGAAAGTTTTAAGAAAGGGCCCCCTATGGGCTGCCTAACCTAGAATGGAAATTTTTTAGGAAAGGGCCCCCTATGGGCTGCCTAACCTAGAATGGAAATTTTTAAGAAAGGGCCCCCTATGGGCTACCTAACCTAGAATGGAAAGTTTTAGGAAAGGGCCCCCTATGGGCTGCCTAACCTAGAATGGAATTTTTTAGGAAAGGGCCCCCTATGGATTGCCTAACCTTGAATTAGACTTGTCTCAAAAAGTGCCCCCTATGGGCTGACCATGAGAACAAGGTTTTTTAGGAAAGGGCCCCCTATGGGCTGCCTAACCTAGAATGGAAATTTTTAGGAAAGTGCTCCAAGAGCTGACTGACCTAAATGAAAATGATGGCTCAAAAGGTGCCCCTTGCAGGCTAACCTTGAGAGATCTAGGGAAGTGCCCCTTTTTTGGGCTGACTACCCTATTAAAGGAAATGATGGCTCAAAAGGTGCCCCCTGTGGGCTAACCTTGAGAGACCTAGGGAAGTGGCCCTTTTTGAGCTGACTACCCTATTAAAGGAAATGATGGCTCAAAAGGTGCCCCCTGTGGGCTAACCTTGAGAGACCTAGGGAAGTGCCCCTTTTTTGGGCTGACTACCCTATTAAAGGAAGAATATCCTAAGTGAGAATCTTATTCTTTTTTTTTTTTTTCAATAACAATCAAATGCAAGATGACTTAAGACTTCTGAACAAGTGATAACTAAAATTTTTCTGCAAACTTTCAAGGAAAAATGGTCTTTTGAAACCTAAGGATAATGTGGCCAAACATTAAAGTGTTTTCTTTTTATTGCTAACGAATAAAAAGTCTGACAAGGCTCCTAAAAATTCAAATAAAGGGTAAGCATTCCCTACTGCTCAATAATCACTTACTCTTTGCCTCATTTTTCTCAGAGGGTTTGGTTTAATCTTAGAAACAAAGTGTTGACTTAGCTTAATCAATCATCTCTTGAGAGGTTTCTTGCAATTAAGACTCATATCTTCTTCTTGGGGATATCAATACATAAGGCTAAACAATGCCAATGAGTAAATTCCTTCATTCCATTTATAACTGGATATCTTGTTTTTAATTGGTTTAATCTAAGAGGACTTCCTTACAATCTCTCGGCTTAGATGTCACTCTTGACTTCTACTCCAAAAATTATGGTCTTTCTTGTAAGTAATACGCTTTAATCCGTTAGGACTTTTTGATACTTTGTAATGCAATTTAGGCTCTTTTGGTTATTGGTTTCAGAAAAGTATGTTAATGGTTTTTTTTTTTTTTTTTTTTTTGAAAGAATCGTCATTTCAACTTGGGTTTGTAAGTCAAGAAACTTTGAGAAAAAGAACTGGAATAGTACTTGCCCTAGCAATTTTTGCTTAAGATAAGTTATTTTCAATGATTTGGAGAAGTCTTCGAAAAGGGTAGTATATCTTTGAACTACTCTCGTATTTGGCCCTGGTATTTTTCAAGTGTTGTTGGGCTTTTTATAGGTTTAGCTACATTCTTGGCTTTTCTCATTTCTCTTCTTTTCTTTTTCTTTTCTTTCTTTTTCTTTCATTTTTTCATTCGTCATTTTTTTCATTCATTCTCTTTTTTTCCATTTTTTTTCCTTTTTTCTTTTAGGCCCAATGGTGATCATTTCATGTGGTTCATGTGTATCTTTTCAGAATGTGGACTTCTCTTCAGCTCAAATAAATTATCTATGGCTAAAATTTTGAATTGTTGCAACTAGGGCAAGCACTATTGATGTCTCTGTCTTCCCAAGTATTCCATCGTGGGGTGGTTGATGGTGAGGTTCAATTTTGAAACTCTTGTTTATCAAAGGATGATTGTGTTTAGGGTAGCAAAGATGAATGCCTAATATTATTTTGATTTAACGTATCAAATTCAAGATAGACCTCCTTTAAGGAATGAGTCCAAAACCTCACATTAATAACACTCAACTCTCAAGTGTTTAAGGGTTAGTGTTTGGGACATGGTTTGCCTCTTGTCATCTTAAACCTTTTAAACCAAGATACCCTTCCATTTTATTAACTTTGCCTATGTTCTCCACTTCTCATGGTGTCCAAGCGATTTGGTCTTAAGACTCAAGGATTTGGAGTAGTCTTCTTTATACCCTCATTGATAATTGACCATAGCTACTTTGAAAGTGTACTAAAAAATCTGTGTCTGGTTTAGATGACTTTTGGTGGAAAGGAATCTTCAAGTGCAACTTTTAGGGTTGGAGGGTGTTGGGACGTTTTATGTTTCGAGGCTTAAATCAAGATACGAGGAGACCTTTTGAAGTGAATGGGGTCTTTTAAGTTGGTTATAGAGGTCCTTGGTTTTATGTTTAGAGCAAGTGACTATGAGCTTTAGGTTAAGCTGACCATTTATAAGCAACTTTTAGGACCTTGAAAAGATCTCTTATTGTTAGTAACTCTTCAATTTTCTTTCTTTCTTTATTTTTATTGGTTGTTCTTATTTTTTAGTAAATATGTAAACAAGATGCTCATACGGATATAAATATGTAAACAAGATGCTCACACAAGATGCTCACACGGATGCTAAAAGTAGAAGGGCTGACAACTGATTGACAATGTAATATTGAAACTTCCCTTTTATTAATATTGAAAATTTGGAGTTCGATAAAGATTACAAATAATGATCTATTTCCTAGCTCTTTTAGTCTTCTGTTGTGGAGGCTTAGTCTCCCCATTGATGACGGCTTCTAGTTCTTGGACTTTGGCTTGGCACTTCTCCAATTGTGCTTCTAAGGCTTTGTTTCTTTGGTCGGATTCCTTGAAGCGTCCCTTCCAGATGTCTTTCTTATAATCTGCAGCTTCGAAGTATACTTCCATCCGGGCCTTGACCTGCTCCAGGTAGATTTCTGTTTCTGGATTGATCTGATCTGGTCTTGGCTGGGTGACGTCTGGAACCCGATATGCTCTTTCCCCTGTCTGGTATAGCTGGCGGATTACAAACTCTCTGGTGGCTCGGTGTTTTCCCACTTCGCCATCTAGCTCTCCTAAGTCGACATTTGGGCTTTCAATTCTAGCTTTCCAAAGTGCTCTGACCTCTGCCAGCTTAGCAAACTTCGCGGCTACCAACAGGTTCGGATCTTGATACTCAAAGGTGATTGCTTCGAGCGAAGGCCGATAAACTATGTCTTGGACGGTGCCGAATTGGCGGGCCGCCGAGTTTGGGTGATATCCAATACATCCATTGATCCCGATTAACGGCACTGCTTGGAAATTATTGCAAGTCAAGATGATTTTGTCGCAGCAACTCCACCTGGCTGTCCATAGGATATCTTCAGCGCTAAGGCTTCTGAGTAGATCTACCCAACTGTGGCTGGTAATGTCGTCGGGTAGCTTTAACTTTTCTATACAGGAATCCACCAGATCCACCTGTTGGGCCAGGGTTTTCCTGACCATATTCAGCCCGAAGCATTTGAGGTGGCTTACGAACCATATCAGCAGAAGGTTGATGCTGGAGCGGAGGATCCCATGACCCTTCTTCTTGAGGAAATTCAGATTTCGGATCTGTTCAGCCAGTAGAGCCGGGATGTAAGATTTTCCCTCCAAGAATTGGGTTACTAGCTCTGCAACCCGGTAGTGAATATAGAAAGTTCCAGCGGGGAACAAAATAGTGGCGAAGGCCGTCAAAATGAAGGCTTTTACCCTTCTCTGTCTGTAATTCTTAGGGTCTCCGCACAATATGTCCTTTCTGTCCCCATTGTCTTCTTGGGCAATAAACCAGGCTTCTAGATCATCCATGCGTATGCAATACCCGTTACAGTCTACCAAGGCTTTGTTGACTGCTGTTTTGCGGATGCCCAGTAGTCTGCTGAACGTACTGGCTGGCCTGGACTCTAGGTCTGGAATGTAGATTTGATCGGTTAGTGCCGGTGCCTGTAGCAGTTGAGTGTATTCCTCCAGGGTAGGGGTAATCTCATGTGGCCCAATAAAGAAGGCGGCGGGCTCAATCTCCCACAACTGGAGCATGGCTCGGACCATAGGTAAATTCGCCTCTGTCTTACTCAGTGAGAGGATGGGGCCGGTCTTTTGTTGGATAAAGGCTTGCTCCTCTGGGTTATACAAGGTAAACCAGTGGTCCAGTACCAATTTTGGGTCCAAAGGTTTGTACACCCGAATTTCTTTGCGGAGGAGGCGGTTGACTGCACTGCTAGCCATCTATTACAATAGGAAACAGCCTAGTTACAACAAGAACTATGAAAACGTTACAGGGAAAAAGTCCTGAACTCCAAGGACAAAATAACAAACCATTACATTGTCATCCAATTGTCAACCCTTCTTACGATGTTATGTATGCAAGTAGGTTGGTTCTAACTGGTTCCCGAGCTCTATGGCCTCCCGCATTCTCGAAGAAATGGATCTCAGGCCATATCGAAGCATAGGGTGGGGTAGCCTAATCGGTCCGGAACGGTGAATCAACTCACTTCGCCCGAAACCTACACAATGGCTCCCTGACTTAGGTTGCTAGGACGGTCCGGGTTCGACCGCATCTACTCACACAAGCATATGTATGTATGCAAGAAACCCCCACAATAAAGAAAATACAAAATCTAACTAAACCCTGAAAAGTTAGCAACAGAATAATAATTAAAAAACACATTTCTTTAAGATAAAGATTTGAAGAGATTCATGTGGCTAGCCTGCTGGTATGGGGTCCCCAGTGGAGTCACCATCCTGTCGAGTCTAATTTTTGAATTCCCATTCCTAATCCGATCTAAACTAGACCCTATGCTCATCTAATCTAGATCCTCGACTTGAGTTAGGAATTTCGTTTAATTTTTGGAGTCGCCACCCAACTGTTTGTTGGGAAAATTGAATTAAGACTAAAGGAGCGGATTAGTCTTAATTTGGACCACTAGTCGTCGTTCTTTCCTCTTCTCGTTTTTGTGAAAAGAGGAAAAGGGAAAACCAGAGCTTCTAAGTCCGGAGGCTAACCTATTAAAACCTTTACGGTTACCACCTAATCTCCCAAGATTGTTTATCTTTAGAAATGTGTTTCATTTGTGTTTCTGTTACTTTTTATTATGTTTGAGAATTATTTTGAGAAAATGATTTTTCTTTATTTTAGGGGTTGACCCGAATGGGTGCCTACGTACCTGCTATTCAGGATCAAACAAGCCGTAGTTCGCTTTTCTGAAAACCTTTAGATTTGTTGATGAATTTTAATTTTGCAAACTCTTTTGATTTATGTTCTTAACATTTTTGGGATTTCTCTAAAACTTCTGAGCCTAAACTTTGAATTTGATTTTTTTGAAAATGATTTTGAGGGAAAACATCAATTTTGAGTTTATTTGAAGAAAATGGTTTTTTCTAAGTGCTAAACTTATTTTTTTGTAATTTTTGAATTTTTTTTTTATGAATCTTTACGATTTTTGTGATTTTTATGATTTTTATGAGTTTTTTATGATTTTTATAATTTTTATAAGTTTTTTATGATTTTTATAATTTTTTATTTTTTGTTGAAAATTTCATCCTAAGTTTACTTTCTATCCTATTTTGAAATTTATTATTATTTTCCTAATATTTTTATTGTTTTTTTTTTCTACATTTTTATTACTATTTTTATTTTATTTTTCCTTCTCTATTTTTTCTATTTTCTACATTATTAAATTCTAGGAAAATATAATTTTTACATTTTCCTATTTATTGAAAATATAAACAAATAAATAAATAAATGGCTAACAAAATAATAATAATAAATAAATAAATTCAGAATAATCAAATAAAAAAAATAAATAAAATAAATAATAAAAAAAAATCTGGAAAATCCGACTTACCTGGATCCGAGTCGCTACGCGGGTCGGGTCGGGTCGGATCGGTCGGAGACGGCGGCGGGGTTGGCTCGTTCACGGCGTTCCGGCGGTCGTTTGCGGCGGGTGAAGTGTCGAATCCTAGCTTCTTGAGGGTGCTGAATCCGATGGTGGTGGCGGTTTACTCCCAGATCGCCTCCTAGCGGTTGCTCCAACTCCGATCGATGGTCGCGGCTCCAAGCTTCTCCAACGTACTCCGATTTGCTCCTTCCTCTCTCTTTCTTTCTCTTTTTCTTCGTTTTTCTTCGTTCTCTGGCTTCCTCCTGTTCTCCTCTATTTATAGGCACCTCGAACTCCTCTTGGATAAGCTCGAATCGGCCGATTTAGATAAACCCATATTTTTCCGTTTCTTATATTCGATTTTATCCCGGCGATTTGATGTTAATCTCTTGTGTTCCTTTGGTTTATCTGATGGATTTGGCCTTATCTAGAAGATTAAAAAGAAAACGGCCGATTTCGCCTTCGTCGGACTTCTGTCGGATTTTTTTCCTCCGGCTGGGCTCGCGAAGAAGACGATCACGCGCGACGCGCGTGACTTCCCTCAGCCAATCACATGCTGCCACGTGGCAGCTCCAGGGAAAAGAACGAAAAATTTTTGCCGAGCGCCTGCGGGGGGATTCGAACTCGCGACCTTCAGCCTTCACACGGTTCCCATGCGCACACACGAGCCAGCTGAGCTGGCCCTTTTCCCGATTTTATTTACATCGCAAATTGTACATATGCGATGCAATTTTTTTATTTTTTTGTATTTTTTTGAAATTTCAAAAATTTGTAAAAATTATTTACTATTCATTATTGCTATTTCTAAAATCATTTTTCAAAATTGAAGTGTTTTCCTATTTATTTTCATTTTTTGAATATTTTTATTATTTATGCTAAATTAAGGAAAAATTGGGAAAAATTAGGAAAAATTGAAAATTGATTATTATTGAAAATTATTGATTCCTAGGGCAAAAATGGGGTGTTTACAACTACTTTTTGAGTGCTTAACACAAGGTTGTCAAACTCGCAATTTTACATAGAATTGCCAGGTGGTCTGTAGAATCGGAATATAGAATCGAAACGTAGCAACATAAGTTTTTACAACTTTTATAAAACAACTTTCAAATATTATAAATTTACTTATAGTAGTTACAAAAAAAATATAATGAATAAAGAAATAAGAAAATTCAGCATATATTTTGGTCATAAGTCGTAATAAAAGTCATAATATAAGGAATTAAGCATAAGTTGTACAATACAGATAATCAACCATAGAAATAATCAATCATAAGTCCCAATAAAAGTTATGAATTCATAAATCATAATACAAAATAATAACTAAAATAGATCATCGCAATTTTCACCCTCTCTTTTGTCAACATCACTAGTAGTAACCAATATTCTATATTACAATATGACATATATATATTATTAATATCTTAATTATGATAATCATTTAAATGACATTATAATTTTATATATAAGTATATTTTATTTCTAAAATGATAAATAGTGTATAAAGTGGGTTTTACCTAGTTATATATACAAAAGATAAAAGATAATGGATAAAATTTTAAAATCAACTGTGACTTTTAAGAAATTACTAATAAATAAAAGTTGATAACGAAGATGTACCAAAATAAAAGAGTAATACAAAAAAAAAATTGACAAATAACTACTAACCAAAAGTAAATAATGAAAAAGGTATTATAACAAAAAAAAAAACACTTAAGAGTACTAAAGAGTACTATAGAAAAACAATAGTAGATGCTTATTTTGCCCACTTATAGTTCATAAATAATTTAAAAGTTATCTATTTTAAATTGGTTGTTCTACAAAACTGAAATTTACGACAATTAAACAAAGTTAGAATTGGAATGTTGGCTCAATTCACAACATACTAAAGCAACTTCATTGCTGCTGTGTGTATGCTAACTGCCAATCCTTGTCACTGGTTCCTTTGATCTTCAATGTCTTCACAAATTACACTTTACTCTGTGTGTGTGTGTAGTAAGAGTAGCAGTTTCATAATTTCATGAAAGGTATTATATACTTTCCATTCGGAATTTTCAACATCAACCAAGCATGGTAGCAACAGCTAACAACAGTGACTGACCTTGATGACCATGTAGTAGACTCACACAGTTACACTTCAACTAAAGTCGATGGAAATGTGTATAAAATCGCAGTTGCAATGATTTTACCAAGTAAACTCGTGATTCCACTGTGATTTTGCTCCAAATTGAGTTTGTAAAGGAGTTAACTAGGGAGAGTGAAATATAAATGTAAACTCGGATGATTGGACGGTTTTACTCGCAATTTTGATAACATTGCCTTAACACACTTTAAGCTTGAGTGTAGGAGGGCATTTTCCTTATGCCTTACTCCTCTCCTTGAGGTAGTGGTTAGAGCAGTGCTTTAGAACATTATGTTTGTTATGAGAGAGGGTAATGTGGCTTATGAGGGGCTGATATAGCAATTTGATGGAATTAAGTTGACTATGGCGGTTGGTTTCTTTGTTGAATATAGGTTTTGATATTCATAAAATTTAGATTTGTGTAGATGGTTGCACTTCTTAGGTAAGGAGCTGTTTCCATATTTTATTTTCTCCTTTTCATGCAATATGTGGACTAATGTTTGTTGCTTCTCTCCTTCTCTCTCTCCCTCTCCCCCCATCTTTTTTTAATAGAGAGTTCCAAGAGTGCTTTTGAGTATCTTAGCTTAGATGGGGTTGAAAGCCATTTATTTTGTTAGAGGAAGCAACCATGCTTTGCAGGTTATAATGCCCATTCATTGGGCATGGTGAGAATTTGTGGCACCATTTAGACGCATTATCCATTCTTAGGTTCTCCAAGACACACTATTGAAGGATAGTGATTAGTTCCATCAAAATGATTAAGAGACATTTGCTTGATGCGACCATGTCTCTAGTATACCATATAAGGAGGAGAGGTTAGGGGTTGCATATGTAGGCCCTAATAAGAGCCCTTTTGATGGAGAGAGAATAAGCATTGAGTGATATTACCTATGCAATGCAGGTGATTGGTAGCTACTAGGAGATACTTAGGTAGCATTGACTTTTGTTGCTTTTGCCAGCCTTGTCTCCTTACTTTCGCTGGAAGTACTAAGCCAAATAGATGAGTAAAGTCTAGTTGTAGCTTTAATGGGATGACTAAGATAGCTTTAATTATTTACTCTGAATATTGTAAATAAAAGTGTTGATCCTTTTCTATTGCTTGGAAATTTCTGAATGTAGCATTCTTTTTGTTGTCTCTTGTTTAGAGCCAGGAAAGCGGGCTAAACGAGTCAACCTACCCAGACCGCATTGGCCTATAGGTCAAATCGGGCTAGCCTGCAATGACCCTTACATGATGCAAGTTGAAGAAGTCAGCCCGCCTTGCCCCACAGGCCAATGCAGGTCAGCTCGCCCGCACACAATTTTTTTTATCATTACAAAAATAGAAAATTAATGTGGTGGTTTAATGCTTCAACTTGCATTTTTTGATATTTAATATGAAATGTTTATAATAACAAGTTTAAATCAAATTTAAAGTTCAATATAACTTTAAAAATGAGGTAATACATATTTTATTAAAAATATATATAAAGGAACCTATTTAAGATTAGCTTAAGTGGAAAATTGAAAGATTCTCATTTTGATAAATTTATAATCCTAAATTCAATACAAAAATGTAATAGGTGAATATATACTTAAAAGATTGGTATTCATCTTAAATTATTCCAACTTTGTCTTTTTTTTGGGTTACAAAATATGCAAGTAAACTAATATGTAATAATTAAGAATATATAACTTCCAAGCTAAAAGTAAAATATACTTAGTCTTTATAAAGTATTGTATTAATAGCTTCATGATATATTATATACAAAATCACTTCTATTTGATTGCTTTTAAATAGTACATTTTTAATTACCTTTGTATAAATAAGAGAATTAGATTTAGTCAATGCTCTTGTAACCTAGTAATATAAATAATAATTTTCCAACAAAATGAATTTAGGTTTAATCCTTCTTTCCCCAATAAATAAATAAAAAAGAGAGAATTAGATCTATATGCAATCACTTTTCTTTATACATAGACTCTAAAATCCTATATATTAATAATTTATTTTCAAGTGACACATATAATTTATTTAATTAATGAGTTTCATCCCTAATAACTGGTCCTATGTTATGCTATAGATATAATTGTTTCATCCAAATGCTTTGTAGAATGAATTATTGACTAACTAACTTATTTATTTCTTTATTTATTTTTTTGTAAATGCTTGATTTCAAAATTTGCAAAAAAAAAGGTTGGTTTTAGAAGAAGGACATATATTTATATTATTTATGCAAAGAAGAACCTAAATTTCTATAACATGCGTTTAAAGCTTACATTTGTACTATTTATGTAAAGAAGGACCTGTAATAGTTAAACATACATTTAAGGATCTATTATTAACTCAATTGGAACTTGAATGGTCAGATGCTTGTTCAATCAAAATTGATACTCTGTACAACCATAATTAATTACTTTAAGGTTTTGTCCAATTTTAAAATTTGAAAACAACATCAAATTATAATTAAGCAAATATAGCAATTATCATAAGAAAAAGTAAGAAAAAGCACGTTGATACTTGAGTGCGCTATCAAGCATAAGGTAAGTAGAATTCCATCTAGTAGCTACGTCCAAGTGCAAACCAACATTGGTATCAATGTCACTAACCTATTGAACACACTCCAAAAAATGTTTCACTCTACTCTCGGAGCCCTTCACATACTTCACACTCTTGCTTATTTTAGGCAAGACTTCATTACTTACCATCAATCCCTCTTTAACAATTAAATGAAGAATATGAGCACAACATCTAATATGAAAAAACTCACCACCACATAACAAACTATACTGCAAGTTCAATTACTCTTTCAAGAAATCTTGCATGCAATCATTTGCAAATGCATTATCCAATATAAGGGAGAATATCTTTCTATCTATGCCCCAATCTTTCAAAAATTCAAAAACTTTCTTGAATAACTCAAATCCTAAATGAGGAGGGGGCATTTTACAAAAAGCAAGAATCTTATTGTTGAGTTTCCATTTGTCATCCACATAATGATCAGTTAAACAAATATATCTTTCATTGGTGGAGGCAGTTCATACATCATAAGTCAAACATACTCTCGCTAAAATATTCTACAATATTTGTTTAAATTTATTCTTTTGAGCTAAATAAAAATTCCAAACATTGATGTAGTAGTTTTCCTAGAAATTGGCTTATAATTAGGATTATATAGCTTTATAAACTATGTAATCCTTCTATACTCAATAAATGAAAATGGAAAATCATGTTCAATAATAGCCATTGACATTATCTCACGAGCAACTTTAGGATCTGGTTTTCTTGATCTTAATTTACTAGCATGATCAATTATCATATCACAAATATCATTATATCTAGAAATTTGACTCAAACAACACTTACCTAGATGTCGATGTAAGGATGATATTCTATGGCTATGTCCCCCAATAACATATTCCTTCCCACATGCTTTACATTTGGTTCTACTTTTACCATCTTTCCTAACACCTATTTTTGCAAATATATCCCAAACCTTAGAAGAAGAACAATTTGTTTGAGCCTTTTTATTGCAAGTTCTTCAAATTGAGAAGATCTTGGTTCTACATTAGCATTATGCCCACCGACTTCAGATACATCGTCTATATCAATAGGTTGTATTGTATTTGTAGTCTCATTACTTATATGATTCATTCTGAAAATAAATCAAAACAAGAAAATGTCATAATATAGAATTGATACCACTAACATTATGATGTGCCTAAATGTTCAAATTCAAGCACATGAAATCAATTGAAGAACCACTTCAAAAAATCCCAAAAATGGCATGAAGAACAATTTCCAAATGAACCCTAATTGTATAAACAACTTGCTTGATACCAAAAAGATGATGTGCTTAATTGGCTAAAGCACATTCAAATAACAAATGGAAGCAATTCGAAAAAAAAAAAATCTATAAATGGCGTGAAATCCACAAACTCCAAACCCTAAATGTCCAATGATAATCACGCAAGAAACAATGATAATGGTAATTCACAATTTGCAACTTTCGAAATGGATTACACTAAACACAATCAAAAGGATATGAAGTTAATTGATTCCAACCCTAAAAATTGTGTGAAAATTACAATAAAAGATAAACCAATTTCTCACCAGATATGACTCACTAGTAGGGAATTAGGATGGATTTGATGTTGTTGATACTACACACAACAAGGATCAAATCACCACTTGCCACACTTCACTTAAGAAATGATAAGAGTATGTGAAAATGGAGGTAACCCTCACGTTTTTCCAATCTAAAAATATGGTTCAAAAAGCTCCCTAAACCCTACTTTAGCAAGTATTTATACTTGCTCCAAGTAGGGTTAAAATGTCCAAAAATTTACGCCTATGCCACTAGTGTGGCCAGTCTAATTCAATAATTACAAGCAAATAAAAATGTTCCAAAATGATTACAAAGTAACCGGTTCAAAGAAAAATAACAAATACAAAAATAGTTTTCAACGAGTCGGTTCTTCAATTGAATTCGTTGGTCCAACTCATCTTTGGTTTAGGTCGGTCCATGAATAACCTACAAGCTGAGTCTTAGTGAGTTTATACATTGCCCTGTAAAACTCGACAAGTATGCCTGCTGGAATACACAACACATAAGTAATAGAAAAGAGGTTAGTATATAAATAATTCCAAGGTCGGTTTGTTAAAAAAGGACCCTCATTGCCAAGATTTGAAATCCTTTGGCTGTTACCCTAATGATAGGTCTTGTAGGATTTTGATTCCTATCATCTCCTCGGGCCTCAAAAAGATTTGTCCTCAAATCTGACAGATCAAATATAGTAGAGACACTGTATCCTCTTAGTAGAATCCTAGTATTTGAAATACTACAGGGGGTGATTGCTTTCTCTCCTCCATTTCTAGGATACACCTCATCTGCAACACATATAATGGTCCATTATCCATTAAGACCTCTTATGTCTCAACCCGTTCCACTAATATTATTGCTTCCTTTCTGATTCACCCATATTTCTTTGACCCTCTTGGCCTCTAATGGTTTACTCAACTGCTCACGAACCTCTGCAACCTCTGAAGGTGGACATAACTGCCTTTGAGCAGTTTGGTCCTCTAGAGGTTAGCTCATCTGACTATGACTCTCAAGAACCTCTAAAGGTGGGTACATCCATGTCTGACTAGTTTTGTCCTCTATAGGTTGGCTCATATAACTAGGAACCTCCGAAGGTTAGTATATCTACTTCTGCAGGTCCTCTGAAGGTTAGTTCATGTGGCTATGATCCTCAGGAATCTCTGATGGCCTACTGATTTGTTGCTGAACCTTTTGGACCTCTGAAGGTGACATCGGATTCAGAATGATGCGTTTACCCTCTTTCTGGAATACATATGTATTCTTGAAGTCATCATGTAAGACCCTCCTGTCATATAACCATGGTCTGCCAAGCAATATATGGGATGCACACATAGGAAGAATATCACATCCAATCTCATCATCGTATTTATCCCCTATACTGAAAAGTACCCTAGCCCTTTAGGTCATATAAAGACTCCCCTGATCATTTAACCAATGTAATGTATAGGATTTAAGATGCGGGGTAGTTATAAGTTTCAATTTTGATACTAATGATGCAGCTATAACATTAGTACAACTACCGCCGTCAACAATAATGACACACAAGTTTCCTTGTACCTTATAAGGAGTATGGAAAATTTTTTCTCTTTGTCCATCATCGATTGTTGGAAAAGAAGTCAATACTTGATGTACTAAATTAGTAGAAGGATACAAATCATTTGACATGGTTAGTTACTATCTTCAATAAGCCACTACACACTTTAACACCCACAGTTCAATTAAGCAACCAAGACAATAAATACTTTTTGTCACTTCAAGTATAGTAAAATAATTAAAGCACAAATGAATACTTCCAAGTAGTTAAGATATTAAATTCAACTAGCAAGTGTTTAAGTAATAAGTCTCACTAACCTTCACACTTAAATGCTTGTTTTTGAATTTAAATTTCACTACTCACTTCCCTTTCTTGGTCACGGTTTCACACTCTCAATTTGTGTTAATGTGCAGCACCTTACACCACACACAATCCTTCAAATTCACACCGCCACACACACCTCACTCCTACATGGTGCAACCAATTCACTACAACACCATTACACGTTGTAACTCATTAATTTAAAACACCCTTACACTGTTACACATACACACAATCACAGTGCACTTACTTCACCACAACACCAATTCACGTTGCAACAACTTCACCTTAACACACACACAACACTTCAAAGTATACAATTCCTTGCCATTACACAACTTCAATTCACACCACAAACCACAAACAGAAGGCAGCAACAAATTCAAATTCAAATTCCACTCCTCAATGTAACATTCGACAAATGGTAAGAATCAAATTTCAAATTCAAATGAAATGTATTCAATACCACTCAATAACTACTTCAACTTAAAGAAGGTATTTGAATTCAAATGATTTCCTTTTTCCCCACATAAGTTCAAATCTGAAAATGGTAAAGAACAATCTACAACTTTTGAAATCATACAAGGATCACACTTCCCTTTTACCAAAAATATTGTATTTCTAATTCCACAACAAACATTAGGAAATACACTTCTTATTTTCCCTTCAAAGATCACGGCAACAAAAAGATGATAAGGAAATCACAATTGCTCTACATCTACAACAACAAGTAGCAACTACAACTCCTCAACAACACAATTAAACAACTCAAGTACCACTTCACAATTTCGAATCAAGATGTTAAGAACCCTAAAATTCCAAAATCACAATTGCAATATCCTTTCTCACAACCTACGCTTTGATACCAAATTATGATGTGCCTAAATGTTCAAATTCAAGCACATGAAACCAATTGAAGAACCACTTCAACAAATCCCATAAATGGCATGAAGAACAATTTCCAAATGAACCCTAATTGTATGAACAACTTGCTCTGATACCAAAAAGATGATGTGCTTAATTGGCTAAAGCACATTCAAATAACACATGGAAGCAATTCGAATCAACAAATCTATAAATGGCATGGAATCTACAAACTCCAAACCCTAAATGTCCAATGATAATTACACAAGAAACAATGATAATGACAATTCACAATTTGCAACTTTCGAAATGGATTACACTAAACACAATCAAAATGATATGAAATTAATTGAATCCAACCCTAAAAATTGCGTGAAAATTACAATAAAAGATAAACTAGTTCCTCACCAGATATGACTCACTAGTAGGGAATTAGGATGGATTTGATGTTGTTGATACTACACACAACAAGGATCAAATCCCCACTCGCCACACTTCACTTAAGAAATGATAAGAGTATGTGAAAATGGAGGCAACCCTCACGTTTTTCTACTATAAAAATATGGTTCAAAAAGCTCCCCAAACACTCCTTTAGTAAATATTTATAGTTTCTCCAATTAGGGTTAAAATGTCCAAAAATTTACGCCTATGTCACTAATGTAGCCAGTCCTAATTCAACAATTACAAGAAAATAAAAATGTCCCAAAATGATTACAAAGTAACCGGTTCAAAGAAAATAACAAGTGCAAAAATAGTTTTTAATGAGTCGGTTCTTTAATTGAATTTGTTGGTTCAGCTCATCTTCGATTTAGGTCAGTCCATGAATAACCTACAAGCTGAGTCTTAGTAAGTTTATCCATTCATCCTATAAAACCCGATAAGTATGCTTGTTGGAATACACAACACATAAGTAATGGAAAAGAGGTTAGTATACAAATAATTCCAGGGTCGGTTTGTTCAAAGAGGACCCTTATCGCCAAGATTTGAAATCTTTTAGCTCTTACCCTAATGATAGGTCTTGTAGGATTTTGATTCCTATCACATTACCTACAATTAGTCACACATCAAATGGATCCTTCTTGTTCTTAATTTATTGATAATTGAATTTAAGATAAGATGTCTCAAACACCAAACCTCAAACCGCAACTTTAATTCTCCAAATACATAACCAATTAACCATAAGCTCTAATTTATGCATACCCCTTAACCCTAAATGGTAACTCCAAGCCCCAAATCGCCACTCCAAACCTAAACCCTAAACCCCAAATCGCATCTCTAAACACAAACCTCAAACCCTAAATTGGCACGTTTAAACTCCAAACCCAAACCCTAAATTGTAACTCTAAACCTACACCCCAAACCCCTAAACCGCAACTCCAAACGCACCCATAGATTAAATCAAACAAACATAGTAGTTGGCTAAGTAAAAAAGAAAAAAAAAACACAATAGTTAATAGAGGACTCACTACGCTACTTGACGACGATGATAATGAGGAGGATGAGACGGTGCGGTGATGACAAGGATGATCGATCGGCGAACAAGATGAATGACTGATGACTGTGTTGCAATTGCTATATACATTAGTAACTGAGCCGTGATGTGAGTTCGTGACCCATGATCATGGAGATCGAGACGATTGCCATTGAGTTACGAGATGATGTGCATGACTGATGTGTCATGAGATGAGAGTGAGAGTAAGTAAGCTGCGGTGTTGCTATGCTGGTGTGGCTTGTGACTATGAGAGTAAGAGTGAGTGATAGTGAGAGTGAGAGAACAAGGAGGAGAGAATGGAGAGCAGAGGAAAAATTGACCTAGCATGGCTAGTTGGGGACTTGGGGTAGGCTCTCTTGTGGCTGACTCCTGTTTTCACTTTTCATTCCTGTTTTTCTTTTTTTTTTTTGTTTTAAATTGTGCGAGCTATGTAGCTAACCTGTGCCTGTGTCGACGTGGTTGGCCCTGACTGCGGGCTACACGAGGCAGGTCAAAACAGCCTGCACATGTTGTGGGCCAAAATATTTTAGCTTACCTTGCAAAATTTTGTAGGTTGGGCGGGCCAGACTGTACAGCCCGCCTCGCATTCCTAGTCCTATTCTTGTTTTTGTATGTTCTTAGGTTAGTATGACAACTATAGTATGTAAGTTCCATTTAGTTTGCGAAGTGAAGAAGGAAACTCCTTGATTACTTGGCTAGTTTTCTCTTCTTTATTCTATATTTTACATTTAAGCATTTAACATATAGCAATGCAATACACTTTAATAAGATGTTAGAGTTAGACATCAGGTCGGTTCAAAATCGGCCTGAAATTAGCCTTAACTCGTTGGGTCACAGGCTAGCAAGTGGTGGAATCGACATCAGCCCATGGGAAAGGAAAGGCTAGGCCAATTTAGCTTGTGAACCAGCCCTTATTTTTTTTTAGATTATTTGTAATT
The DNA here is from genome assembly GCA_037954665.1 of Laguncularia racemosa. Lineage (NCBI taxonomy): Eukaryota > Viridiplantae > Streptophyta > Magnoliopsida > Myrtales > Combretaceae > Laguncularia > Laguncularia racemosa. The sequence continues at coordinate 11,842,130 of JBBMOL010000004.1, read as the reverse complement.
TTTTGTCGAATTTTATTTATTATTTTTAAATTATTTTTTATTATTTGTTATTTTTTCATTTGTGTTTTTTGGGTGGTTTTTTTAATTCTTAAATTTATTCACGTAGAAAATTAATTTACCATTTTGTTGGATAAGCTAAATTTAACCATACGACTATTGTGTTTGACTCCTTACCTTCAACCAATCCTCTAGGCAAGCTAGCGTCTCAACATTAATGGGTGATAGTCTTGATTGCTGTTGGGATAAGATAAGGTCTACTATGCTAAAAGCTTGTTCAACAGCTACCGTTGATGCAGGAGCAGTAAGAACTTGGTGAGCCATTTAACAAAGGATTGAATACGTCTTTCTATGCCTCCTCCACCAGTCTAAGATATTGAAGTCCATAATACTATTGTCACTAAATTCAAAGTTTGTATTGAAGTAATGGTTAAGTTCTATGTACTCACTCGACCCAACATGGCACTGCTTTAACCTTTACATTATCATTTGTTATGTGGGGAAGGTAAGACCATGAGTGGCACCATGTGGGCTGGGGGAAGGTGAGGGAGTTACAAGAACTTTACCACCATATGTAGTAAAAAAGTTAGAATATAAATCTTCTGTTACTAGATCACTCATAGTTCTTGTGAGTTACTAACAACATAGGCATCTTCAGTTTTAGAAAAGGTGTCAACAATTTGATAATACAAATTAAGATATTATAAAAGTATGTATTTTTGACAATGCGGATCTAAAATAGAAGTAACAAGATAAATTGCAGAAATTTATCTATAATACTATAACCACTTTGTAGCCATTTCATTAATAGCCACCTGAAGAAATAGGTTGCCTCGGGCTTCAAGTAGCACTGATAGTATGTTTATGGCATTTATTAGGAAAAAGTGAACACTAGCCTGATACATTTAAGAAAATGTGAAAGTATAGTCACGAAAAACTCTTATATCATTCAACATTTTGCTATATATATCCCAATTACTGGGATGCAGTGGAATGTCTAGGAAATTTATCATAGCAAAAGTATACAATGCATCTTTGTAGGGAATCATACTTTTTAAGAGTCGATATGTGGAATTTCACCTATGCTTAACATCTTTTTTAAAGGTTGCATTTTGTTATCAATATAAAATTTTCGCCATGCCTTTTTTATAGAAGGATGGTAAAGCCAACTAGTTGTCTTATTGGGGATATCTTAAAATCTAAACAGTTTATACCATCCTTAATGTAAAGATTTAAAATATAGCAAGCATATGGTATGTGTAAAAAAGTCCTTACCTAGCATAGGTTGACATAATGCTTGAAGTTCATTAATGGATGTTGTGTTAGCGGATGCATTGTCAAAACTGATTGAAAATATATTTTTTTTGTCAAAGAGTATTTACCTAAAATAATACTTATTATACGAAAAATATTTTGCGTAGTATGGCGTTTGTTGAAAATCTTAAGCGCTATTGGTCTATTTCGTACCTGTTATGCATTGTCTATCTAGTGATATGTAATTTCCATCTATGAATCTTCTTGCCATGGATCAGTCTATATATTTGTGCAAATAGAAAGATGTATGTCAAGAGAATTAAAAATAGTAGCTAATTCATGCTTACTGTTGTGATACAACTTCACGGTAGTTTGTTATATGATAGGAATTAAAATCCTACAAGGCTTATTACTAGGGTAAGAGCCAAAGGGTTACAAAATTTAGTGACGAGGGTCCTCTTTGAACAACCCGGCCCTAAAAATATTTGTATACTAACTTATTTTTTATTACTTATTTGTTGTGCATTCTAGTAGGTATACTTGTTGGTTTTTATAGGCCGATGGATAAACTCGCTAAAGTTCAGCTAATGGGTTATTCATGGACAGACATAAACTAAAGAAAAACTGGTCTAACAAATTGTTCACTTAAATTGAAGAACCGACCACTTGAAGACTATTTGAATATGTAATTATTGCTATGAGAACTGACCATTTTGTTTATTTTGTACTTGTAATTTTGATTTTTAGAACCGGCCACCTAGTGGCAACTTTGTAATTTTTTTGTTTATTTTACCTTAATAGAAGCAAGTATAAATGCTTGCTAACTAGGCTTTTTAGGAGAGCTTATGTCATTTTGAAAAAATACACTTTGTTGCCATGAGAGAGAGAGTTCCTCTTGCTAAAACATCCACTCTTATCAATTTCTAAGAAATTGTGGTGAGTTTAGCTTAGAATTTTTTATGAGTAGCATCAAGATCTTCTAAGTTGCTTCCTTTTATTATTAATGTGTAATATCTAGTGATAATAGGTTGATTGATTTACTTGTTGTTTACGCTAATTTAGGGTTTATATTGCTAAGATTACAAACTAATTTTAGAGATATGAATTGCATTTTATATGTAATTTGATTGGTATTGGAATTCCCTTGTGATTAATCTAATTTGGTTCATGCCATTGAGATTTGTTCATCGTTGATTCACGCTAATTTTAAGTATAATTGAGCATTTGTAGATTGATTAATCATTTGGATTGAGTTCATGTGCTTGGATTCATTTTTAAGCACATCATAATTTAGTATCAAAGCATAGGAATTAAGGAAGGGATTCACATGATCATCATTTGACAATTAGGGTTCTTGGAGTTAATTTCTTGATCCGAAATTATTGAAGTGAATTGTAGTAGTGCTTGTGGAGTTTATTTCATTCTTGTTGTTGTTGATTGAAGTAAATGTGGAAAACTTATGGTAGCTTGCTTTTCTTGAGTTTGCCATGAGTAAGAAGGAGAGATCCTTGGTAATCATTTGGGAAAAGTAAAAATTTGAAACATAGAAGAGTGAATTGTGTTGGTAATTTCAAAAATTGTATTTGTCATTTACAAATTCCAGATTTGCATTGTGTGGAGATAAGGAAAATATTTGAAATTCAAACACCTTCTTTAAGTTTGAAGCAATTCATTGAGTAATATTGATTGAGTATTATTTGAATTTGAATTTGCCTCTTACCATTTGTGGAGAAGGTGGCATTAAAAGTGTTTTTGAATTTGTTGCCATGTGGTGGAGTTAGTGTCGTGTGTGTATTGAGTTGAAAGGGTGTTGCAATGTCTGGTGTTGTGTGTGTTGAAGTGAGAGTGATACACTTGAAGTGGTGTTGAGGTTTGAAAGTGAATTATATTGTGTTTGTGTTATATGTGTGGTGGTGTGAGTGTGTAGTGAAGAAAGTTGTAAATTGTTGTGGAGTTGTGTTGAGAAGAAGGTGCTGCACGTGGAGTATAAGATTGTGTATGTGTCATAAATAGAAAAGGAAATTTAGTGGTAAATTTTGAATTTTAAAACAAGCATTTAAGTGTGGAAGTTATTAAGTATTGATACTTAAACACTTGCTTAGTTAAATTCAATAACTTACTACTTAGAAGTGTTTAATTATTGCTTCGACTTATTGTTGCCATAATTGAAGTGTGGGAAGTATGTGTTGCATTGGTTACTTAATTGAACTGTGTGTGTATAGGAGTGTGTTGCCGTGGTGTGTGTGGTGTAGTGTATTATTGGCTTGTTGAAGTAGTAAGCAACAATGTCAAGTGACTTGTTTTTGTCTACTAATGTACTACGTTGGGCCTTGACCTCTTTTACAACTATTGATGATGAGTAAAGGGAAATTTGTTTCACACTTTTTGTAGGGTGCAAGGTAACTTATGTGTCATTATTATTGATGGTGGTAGTTGTACTAATGTTATGGCTACCTCATTAGTATCGAAATTACAACTTGTAACTACCCCATATCCATAACCTTACAAATTACATTGGTTGAGTGAGCAGAGGAGTCTTCATGTAACCTAGAGAGCAAGGGTAGCTTTTAGTATAGGGGATAAATATCACGATGAAATAGAATGTGACTTTCTTCCCATGTGTGCATCATATATATTGCTTGGCAAGCTGTGATTGTATGACATAAGGGTTTTACATGATGATTATAGAAATACTTATATATTCTAATCGGAGGGTAAACATATAATATTGAACCCTATGTCACCATCAAAGGTTCAAGAGGTTCAAAGACAGATAAGTCAACTATCAGAAGTCCCTAAGGTTCATAGTCAGATAAGTCAACCTTCAGAGGACCAAGCTGTTCAGAAGCAGATGTGTCAACAATCAGAGGTCTAAAAGGTTCAGGGGCAGATGAGTAAACCATCAAAGGGCCAAGAGATTTAAAAACATATAAGTGAAACAAGGAATGAGAAGACAATATTGGTGGGACAGTTTGAGTTAGGGGAGGTCATAGTGGATGATAGACCATTATATGTGTAGTAGATGAGATATATCTTAGAAATGGAGGGGCGAGAGCAATTACCCCCTATGGTATCTCAAGTACTAGGAGACTATAGTGATAATTTTATAGATAACTTGCTAGAAGGATATAGAATCTCTGCTTCATTTTACCTATCAAATTTGAGGACAAATCTTCCTAAAGCCTAAGGTGATGATAGGAATCAAAATCCTACAAGACCTATTACTAGGATAAGAGCCAAAGGGTTACAAAATTTAGCGACAAGGGTCCTCTTTAAATAACCTGACCTTAAAAATATTTGTAGACTAACTTCTTTTCTATTACTTATTTGTTGTGCATTCCAGCAGGTATACTTGTCGATTTTTACAGGGCGATGGATAAACTCGCTAAAGCTTAGCTTATGGGTTATTTATGGACTGACATAAACTAAAGAAGAATTGGTCCAACAAATTGTTCACTTGAATTGAAGAATTGGCTACTTGAAGACTATTTGAATATGTAATTGTTGCTATGAGAATCGACCATTTTGTTTATTTTGTACTTGTAATTTTGATTTTTGGAACCGGCCACCTAGTGGCAACTTTGTACTTTTTTTGTTTGTCTTACCTTAATAGGAGTAAGTATAAACACTTGCTAACTAAGCTTTTTAGGGGAGCTTATGTCATTTTGAAAAAATACACTTTGTTGCCATGAGAGAGAGAGAGTTCCTCTTGCTAAAACATCTACTCTTATCAATTTCTAAGAAATTGTGGCGAGTTCAGCTTGGAATTTCTTGTGAGTTGTATCAAGATCTTCTAAGTTGCTTCCTTTTATTACTAGTGTGTAATATCTAGTGATAATAGGTTGATTGATCTACTTGTTGTTCACGTCAATTTAGGGTTTATATTGCTAGGATTACAAACCAATTTTAGAGATTGGAATTGCATTTTATATGTAATTTGATTGGTATTGGAATTCCCTTGTGATTCATCTAATTTGGTTCATGCCATTGAGATTTGTTCATCTTTGATTCACGCTAATTTTAAGTATAATTGAGCATTTTTAGATTGATTAATCATTTGGATTGACTTCATGTGTTTTGATTCATTTTTAAGCACATCATTATATCATTTTCAGGTCGTAATTTTGTGAGCTTGGATTCAAAGCTTCTCACTCGTATTCTAACCGATGCTTAGAAGATGTGTAACTCCATGATAGGTTACATTTAGCTATGTATTTTGCAAGGGCAACTTTTCATTCCTTAGCAAAATACCAAAATAGGCCTACTAATTGCGATCTATTTGATTAGGAAATTTGTTGTTACAACTTTTCTATGCCCAACTCTGTAGGGTGCTTCAATCGCATGTTCTTGTTTAAAGTCCTCATAGCTCTCCCCCTTCTTTAACTCATAATTTAATTGACAATAGTTGCAATATGTAGAAATGCTTCCATCTTCCTTTGTAATTTTACGAAAATATTTAGTAAAAATGTTAGATTTAAGTGATGCAAGTGGCTTATTTGTGAAGCCAGATGGGCAATGTATGTAGCTCGATACTTCTTACTCCAGTATTTCTTGGATATTATCTTCCTCTTCTTTTTCCACCTCTTCCTCATTACCTCAAGAAGGCAGCGGTTGGGTTTGTCCATCGGAAATCGTGTGCTTAAAGCCTAAGGGTTGCATCATCAAATCCTCCAATCATTTATTGGTGAAGTCGTGGATATTATAATCCTCCATTTCAAAAAATTACTCAAGTGCAGGTTACATAGATTTTCCCTTATCACCTTTTCCAAAACCTCCCTTCTTATTAGAAGATGAACCATAAAAGAAACTTGCCATTTTTCAAATTAGTATAAAAAGAAAATACTTATATGGGTAGCTGAGAGCATAGAAAATATTGAAGAGTTTGCAAGCTATATAATAGAAAATATTAAAGAGCATAGAAACTATTGATGAGTGCACATAAAATATTGAATGCACAAGAGATTATGTGTAAATTTCTTTTCATAGAGAATTCCCATGAATACAGAGGTATGAATTTATACAACATTCTCATACCATTTAAAATTTTTTTGCTCCCTCGCAATGTTCAAATTCAAAATTTGAACGCACACACCTATACCTGCAATCCACAACTCTCATGAAAATTTTTCAAACCACTGTTAATGTTTTGCAAACATTTTTCTTCCTAAATTGTCTTGTAAATTGTTTTTTTTTCTCCATTGAAAGCTTGTGTTGTTGATCACCACCTACAATCTTACAACTTTACATGTTAGAATGTTATTGTCGAGTCCAAAAATTTTTCTCCTTTGATTTCAATTCACATTAGACCTTGCTTATCTAATATGAAACTCTTAACAAGAAATTAAAGGATTTTTGAGAATGAGTTTTTATGAGTTGCCATTGGCAAAAATCAGAAAAAAAGGGGTAGGTTGAGAACCGAAAAATTTTGGATCTAGGGACTTGAATTTTAAAACTTAAATGAGTTACTAAAAACAATTGTTGACAATAAAAGGGCTTGAATAATTGAAATGATTTTTATTTATGATAAATCAAGCAAAATGAGAAAAAAAATATTTTATTATTATAAAAAAGTATATATTTTTATGGATGCTGTACAAGTGCCCATATATTCATAAGTTAGAGTTAGGCTTTCATAGTTCATTTTTACTTCATAAAACTTTATTGTGTTAATTCTTTCTATTTTTTTTTTTTTGGAAAACCCATTTGAATTCTTGTTTTTTACTTCTAAAGCGTCCTAAATTTGAAAATTACTAGTTTTTGGACGAAAACCCTAATCTTGCGAAAAAGCCCAATTGTTATTTGTAGACCTTAAAACCTAAAAAGTTATATTTTGTAGAATGTGATTTGCCTTAAAATTAGAATTTATTATGACAACCGTTAAACACTACATAAATTTATATAAACCAATTTTATTCATCACAAAATAAGTTTTAGGATTCTAAAAAAGGTTATTGACAGGGAATGTTGTGAATAAAAACAAGTTTATATTATACTTTAATAATATGACTTTATAGAATAAATAAATTGGATCAACACTCAAATTTTATTCATTAGATCAAGCTAAAACATGATTTAATTATAAACTTAAACATGCCACGGACATATGATTTGGTACAAATGCGCTATTTTATAACTGAATTCACTAATCATGCAAATGGACCCTATGAAACATGTGATTCAATACGATTTTATTATCAGCAGCTTGACTATGCCATGGTTTCATTTGAAAAGTCTAATTTTATTCATAAAAACCTAACTTGAATAAGGGAAAAGACATAAATCTAATAGAAGCCCTTATTTAGTTTCTAAAACCCTAAAGTTGATTATAAAACACTAATTTTATAAAAGCCCAAACTTAATTTAAGAAGCCCCAATTTCAAGAAATCATAAATTCCTAATTTGATTAAGAGGCTTTAATTTTATGAAAAAAGTTTTAAACAAATTTAAAAGATAAAAAGATCCTTATGCCTTTTTTTTTAATTGAAATTTGAAAGTTTCATTAGAATTTACTATTTATTATTTTTAGACAACCTGTAATAAACAGATACACAACTTCCAGTAACTTTATTTATTATCCTTTTATTATTGTTATTGTTTATTTTATTTTATTTTACTTTTTCTTTTTGAAACAATTAAATAGTTACTAATTAATTAAATAAAATGAAAAAAAAAACAAAAACCCCGGCAAACGCACTGTTTAGTACTACGACCAAATGCACGTGGGAGAGGAAGAAGCTTGTCGAAGATGCACCGGTCACCATTGGCTACCAAAGTGACGTTGGATCGCTTTAGTTGAGAGTGGAGAGTCCCCTTGTCCTATGGTTTCATAGCAGAACACAGTGGTGGTGGGTGTCTAGAGGTGGCCGCCGGTGGGGTTTTGAGGTTCTTCGATTCAGGCTTCTTGGGGTGTTGTAAAGGTAATGAGGGGTGTTTCTGGGATGTAAGGAAGGAGGTGAAGCTAGTTGCGGTGGTGGATTCGATCGATTTTTGTTGGTTGCGACAAATTATAGAGAAGGTGGAAATGGGTATGGTGGTTTTCAATAGAGAGATAAAGTGATGATTGATTAATTTTGAGGAGCAATCAATGAAAAACTGATGTCCTAAACTGAGATCAGGGAGGGCGTATTAATAGAAATCAGTGCCTTCAATGTGTTAAGGAAGCTTGAAAGTCGAAAATGAATTGACCTTGTTCCACAATTATTGCATTTAGGGTTTGGCAGAACATTTTAATTCATTTTTATTAAATTTTGATTATTCGAGAGAGAATCGAAGCTTCCATTGTGTCACCTGGAGTTCCTGAGTGAGAAGACGAAGGAATTGAAGCATAATGACGTCGAACTGAAGCTTCCCTCTCCTCTACAATGGCAGTCTGGTGAGAGGTGCGTGAACAGGATACTTTAACGCCGTGTCCTGTTTGCAGCAACATGAATAGGACCCGTCTCGATCGCTTTTTTTTTTTTTGAAAAATAAAATAAATTAAAATAGAAAGAATTTTAATCCTCGCTAAGAGCAAGACTTGAACTAAACTACCAGCCTATAACATTAACCCATCATCCTAACCAGTAACCCAAACCAACAAACACATTTCATCTTTTTAATGCAGTTAAATTAAACCTAATCTCATTAAGCTTAGCTTGAGCTAATTAGGCCTAAAAAGACTTCAGGCCAATAATTGTCCCCAAACCCATTGGTTTTCAGAACTTGAGCCCAATATGCATATTTTAGAAATATTACATTCAAAATTGACCTAATTTGATAAGAAACCAAGTTTTGGTTTATTGCTAGTCTAATCATTTCAAAACTTCATTTTGGCTTATTTTAGTTAGTTTAAAGCCAAATGAGGCCTCATTTGAAGCCACATTTTACTTAAATTGTGCTCTTTCATGTTCTTGAGAGTATTAGGGTCGGCGCACAATAATAAAGTAAAGTAAAAGAGGGAGAAATCTAAACACAAGATTTTATCTTAGTTCACTCTTAAATTAGGGCTATGTCCAACAAATGATTTCACTATAATTAGCACCTTGCCTCTCTCATTACATCACACAATTACAAGCGAAAAAAGAGAATATATAGTAACAGTTATTCATGAGCTCAAACCCAAACTGCTAATGAAAAAATATGGACATAAATCCTAAAAGCCCTTAAGCGTTCGGGAGGCGTTGCCCCCTTGAGACCCTCCTTGAGGTGGCTCCCCCAAACCCCCGCTCGCTCAGCATGGAGCGGGACCTATGTGCTTTCCTTATTATAGGGGAGTAGAAGTCACACCTCAATATTCTCCCACTTCGTGAATACTTCCCATTCTTTTTTAAACCTAACACAGTTGTACACTATTCAAACTTTTCTACACTCACTACCTTAGTAAAAAAATCTGCACTGCTCACTTGTGTGTCAACTTTTTCCAACACTATAACTTTCTATTATACTTTCTTTCGAATGAAGTGATATTGTATATCAATGTGCTTTGTTCTTGCATGAAAATCAGGATTTTTAGCAAAAAACATAGCACTTTGGCTATCACACCTAATCTTCACTCCTCCTTATGTAAAACCAAGCTCTCTACATAATCTACATATCCAGATCACTTCTTTAGCAGCATGAGTAAGAGCCATGTATTCTTCCTCAATACTAGATAAAGCAATCATGCTCTGTCTCTTACTCATCCAACTCACAGGTTCGTTGAATAAGGAAATAACATAACCGCTGGTCGACCTTCTGCTATCAATGTCACCTCCCCAATCAGCATCAACAAAACACTTTAGTTCTAATGCTTGATGTCCCTTTGAGCTTTTCATGCCTTCATAACATAACTCAAAATCAGATGTATTGCGAAGATAACGAAGTACCCTCTTTACAACTAATCCTTCAAAGTTGATGTAGGAGACCTATTCTTTAGATAACATGTAGTTACTACTACTTCTGCCCAAAATTCAATTGCTAAGTTTGCATCACTTAACATACTTTGCTTTCTCTATGAGGGGTCGATTAAGTCTCTTTGCTACCCCATTCTGTTGAGGTGAATATGGTGTGGTTTTTTGCCTTGCTATGCCACTGGTCGCACATAATTGATCAAATTTCACTGAATAAAATTCTCCTCTATTGTCAGTCTACAACACTTTAATCTTTCTATTAAATTGATTTTTCACAAAAGCTTTAAATTCACAAAATTTTTCTAGCACATCATCCTTTCTTTGCAAGAAATATATCTAAACATATCTAGAACAATCATCAGTAAATGAAACATAATAACTTGATTTTCCAAATGATGCTACAAGTGTAGGACCAAAAATGTCACTATGGATTAAATCCAAAATCCCTTTTGCTCTCCCTCTTATAGATTTAAAAGATACTCGGTTCTGTTTTTCATGTAGACAATATTCACAAAATCCAAAATCCATAGAATAGCTTGGGATTCCATCTGCCATCTTCTTTGAAGTAAGGGTCACCAATCTTTTCTCACCGATATGACCTAATCTTCGATGCCATAACATTATGGGATCTTCTTTCACCTGCTCCGTGATATAACTTTCACCACTGATCACTGTGCTTCCTGGCAATTTCCATAGCTTTCCACACTGTTCACCTCTAGCAATCACCATAGATCCATGAGTTAGCTTGCACGAATACTTATCATTGATAAAAGTAATACCATCATCTACCATAGTTCCTATAGAAATAAGATTCCTAGTAAGACTAGGAATATGCATCACATCCGGAAGATTCTTGACTGTCTCATCTTTCATCTTTAGCTTCACCTATCCACGATTGATAATATCAAGCGTCGAATCATCTCTCATTCACACTGTACTTCCTTGATATGGCTCATAATAGTGGAACCAATCTCTATGAGGTGTCATGTGAAAAAACACTCCAGTTCAATTATTTATGCACTACGGTCAACTTGAGATGAGTTGCAGATGAAATACATGTCTCCTGCACTACTGTCATCATCTTTCTTTGTATTAGACAATGGTGCATCATCTTGCTTCTCTAGACCCACACTTTTGCTTCTACAATACTTCTTCAAGTGTCTAGTTTTTCCACACTTCCAACACTTTATTTTTGATCGATTGTGACTTTTAAATCTTCCTTTAAACTTATTTTTACTAACAAATCTGGATTTAGATTGTTCACTATTCCTTCCTCTTATGTAAAGAGCATCATTCGTTGCATTATCAGAACCTGCTCTTCTCATCTCCTCAGAAAATAAAGCAGACACGACATTCTCAAACGATAGAGTATTAACACTAGTGCTGATTGAAACAATTATATGTTCCCATGAATTAGGTACTGAACATAGCAAAGTACATGCTTTATCCTCCTCATCTAGATTAGCATCAATAGATGCAAGCTACCCATAGATAGTATTAAAATCATTTAAGTGTGCAGAAAAAGAATCACCCTTCACTCATCCGAAGGTTGTACAATCGTTTATGTAGAAAAAACCTGTTCATGAGCGATTTGCTTTGATAATGGCTTTCTAACTTAATCCAGAGATCCTTCGCTATCTTCTCAAAGGTCACATTCGCCAAGACATTATCAATGAGACATAGCTAAATCAGGCTTCGTGCTTTCCGATTACTGTTAATCCACGCCTTCAATTGAGTGGATGCGAACGTAAACTCCTCCTCCTTCGCCTTCTCCTTCACAATTAGCTTAGGTTTATCTTCTTCAATCATGTACTACAGATCTCTGTCCATGAGCAAAGCCTTCATCTTTAACTTCCATAACTCAAAAATCTTTCCTCTGAACTTCTCCACTTTGATATGTGATTAAGCAATCACTTTTTTCCCAAATTTTGATTTTTTGGATCTCTCTTTACCAAGGAAACCCTAATCTCAAACCTCGCTCTAATACTAGATGTTAGGTCGGTGCACAATAACGAAGTAAAGTAAAAGAGGGAGAAATTGAAATGCGAGATTTTATCTTAGTTTACCCTTAAATTAGGGCTATGTTCAGTAAAGGATTATACTATAATTAGCACCTCGCCTCTCTCGTTACATCACATAATTACAAGCGAAAAAAGAAAATATATAGTAACAGTTATTCATGAGCCCAAGCCCAAACTACTAATGAAAAAATATGGGCTTAAATCTTAAAAGCCTTGTGGTGTCTAAAAGGCGCTGCCACTTTGAGATCCTTGTAGGAGGTGCTACCCCTTTGAGATCCTCGTCGAGGCGGCTCTCTTGGACCCTTGCTTGTTTAGCGTAGAGCAGGACTCATGTGCTTTCCTATTGTAGGGGAGTATGAGCCACACCTTAACAGGGGGTAATTAAACTCGGTCTAAGTGAAAATTAAGAGTAAAGCTTGTTTTGATACACAACTCAATTTTTGTGAAACGATATACATATCAAGCCTAATAATTTTTTGCTCAATAATGCCCAAAAATTTATTTAATTTTTAATTTTTTTTCTTATTTTTTTATTTTTAATGAATTTTTAATTTTAAGGTATTTTATTTCTTTTTTATTTTTATATTTTGTCCTTTTTGGGCCTTTCACTTATTTCAAAGTTTTTGGTTATTTTTCTAATTTGTCAATTTTTTAGATATTTTCTTCTATTTTTTTAAAGGAGATAAAAATGAGGTATCTACAGTTACATGATTGACCCATCAGTTGCTTAGAAGCAATTAGGTCGGCTAAGCAAAATAAAGGCATATCATATAATTGAGCTTAATTTGTTAAATCCTTGCTTTATTTATAAATTCTTGCATTATTATAAAAAGAAGCCTTGTACAAACCACCATGTTTAATCTATTCTTGATATAACGTCATGTGGTCCACATTTCAAGTCCTTGGAATTGGGTGGCTATTTAATTGCTCCAACTTGTGCATACCATGTTCAACCTCTTTAACCACCTTGATTGGATCCTCCCAATTCGAAGCTAGCTTTCCTTAACCTTCTCCAAATCCCATGGCTTATAATTTCCATGAAACAAAATCCCTTAGTCGGAAGACTCTATATCTCACCTTTTTATCATAGTATCAAGTTGCTCTCTATTGATAGACAATTGCTCGATTTACCCTTGATTTACTAAATGATTAGCAGTGAATTTGAATAAATTTCAAGCTTGCTGACATTGACTTCCCTTACCAACTTAATGCTTGCTTTTAGGGGCTCATATTTAGCTTTGTTATTGCTGGTGAGGAAATCAAATTTTCAATGTGTGTTAGAATTCTCTACCTTGTATAGTCCTCTTAATAATAGCCCTACTCTGTTACCCCCTTAAGTGGAGGATCTACCAAATGGGGAGTCCATACGGGTTGATCAATATTATCTTGAACTTCCTCCTCTATAGCAGACCGACAATGAAGTCCATAAGGAATTATGCATTTATGGCCTTGCATGGTTGAAATTGGACTTCATATGGATTGAGTTCCAAAGGGTACTTAATCATATGGCCGGAGGTGTTTGGCTTGTGTAGTATCTAGCAAAGTGCCTAGTTGGTCAAGATGATCACCTAATGAGCCTCAAATAATGTTAAAGCTTCTAAACTAAAACAATTACCGCAAATGTGAACTTCTCAACCTTTAAATATCTAATTTTAGGGTCTTAAAGGACTTAACTAATGTAGTAAATTGGTTGGTGATCTTTACCTTTAGCTTAGACTAAGATTGAGGAAAGGGCTTTGCTATTAATTGAGAGATATAGATATAAGTTCTCCTTGAGTACAAGTTTGGAGAGCATCAGTGGAGAAACAAGGAATTTATTTAGCTCATAAAAGCTAGCTAACACTCATTGGTTCATTAGAAGTTTGTTGGTTTCTTTAGAATGTTGAAGAATTCGAAACATTTATTCACTAAATGTGATACAAATCTTAACCTCCTTGATTGTCATAGGAGGTTGCATATCCAATATAGCTCTGATCTTGTTAAGGTTTACCTTTATCCCTTAGGTTATGATCATGATGTGCCTAAAATCCAAAGCACATGAACACAATCCAATTGGAGAATTCAACAAGACAAAATCCCTAAATTAGTGTGATGAAATGGAATTCCACTTAAGCAAATGACCAAGTGAAATGTGAACTAATAAGTATGTAAATTCTCAATGGTTAATCATGTAATTTACACTAGGAAGAAATTTCAAAATTGAATTGATCAAAATCTGAAAATTTCATCCAAAATCACGTGAATAAAGGTAACCACAAATTTTTACTAGATATGACTCACTAAATACAATTTGCTAACAACAAATGGAAGATTGATATTACTCATAATGTACACTTGTTGAATCTACAAGTACAAAAGATGGTCTTCAAATTGCCGGTTCTCTAAGTCAATTGAGCAATTTGTGGGTTGTTAGATGTGACTCCAAAAATATCCCGTAAGTTGATCATCGGTGCATGTTATTTGGCCATCTCGTAAAGATTGATCAATGTACCTGTTATAGTGTAAAACCAAACATTATTAGGTAAAGAAAAATGAACATATGTGGATGTCTTGGATCATACATCAAATTAGGTTCCCCTATTGTTGGGACCACAGGGTAGATTTCTATCATCTCCTAAGCCTCAGAAAGATTTGCCCTCAAATCTAGGGAGTCATCTCTTGGACTGAAACTCAATGCCTTTGTTAGCCTGTTTGCCTAACTTTTAGAAGAATCAGAGGTAGTCCCAATTTGTTCTTGGAAAGAGCACATCTTAGATGGAGACATAGGTGTTAAGACTATCTATGACCCACCCTTTTGAAACATATAAGTGTTTTTGAACCCATCATGTAACACCTTTCTATTAAATATCTAGGGTCTAACCAACAATAAATGAAAGGCGCACATAGGAATCACATCATAGATGATCTCATCATGGTATTTCTTTCCTACACTAACTGGCACCTTTGCCCTTTGTGTAACATGTAGACTATCTCGGTTATCCAACCAATGCAATTTGTAAGGGCTAGGATACGGCTAATGGCTAGTCGTAATTTATCTACTAATGCAGCAGATATGACATTAGTACAACTATCACTATCAATGATTAGCTACACAAAGGTTACCTCGGGTCCGGCAAGGTGCGTGGAATAGGTTCACCCTCTATTTGTCCCTGACATTTGGAGATATAGTCAAAACCCTATGCAACACATTAATAGGTAAGTAATGTTCACTCGTTTTATCCACATGTGTCTCAGTGTTTTGATCATCATAGTACTCTTGTAAAGCCATAGACAGATCTTTAGGCTTGACAACTTCTTCTTCATCTTCTTCTTCTTCGGTGCCCTCCATGACTATCATTACTCTCTTATTAGGAAACTGTGCAGCCATATGTCAAAATCCTATGCATTTGAAGCATTTAATCTGGCACATTTTTCCACTAGTTAATCTCGGTACTGTTTGCCTAACATCAGGTTTAAGTACCTCTTTGCCCTTCTCAGAAATCATTTTCTCTTTGTTTGTGTTAAGGGCAACTCTGTCTATTGCCCTGACAGGCTCACCTACTCCCTTTGGTCCACCTAACTGACCATCAGCCCCCATGGGCCTAGTAGTAGTATTAGGCCAGCTACTAGTAACCCAAAATGGATTGGATCGCCTCTACCTTTCTACTTTCAAGGCTAACTGTATAGCCTCATCAAGTATACTATATCTCTAAAGCTCAACAACACAGGCTATCTCATATGATAGGAATCAAAATCCTACAAGACCTATCATTAGGGCAAGAGCCAAAGGATTTCGAATCTTGGCGATGAGGGTCCTCTTTGAACAAATTGACCCTAGAATTATTTGTATACTAACCACTTTTCTATTACTTATGTGTTGTGTATTCTAGCAGGCATACTTGTCGAGTTTTACAGGGCGATGAACAAACTCACTAAGACTCAATTTGTGGGTTATTCATGGACCAACCTAAACCGAAGATGAGCTGGACCAACGAATTCAATTGAAGAAACGACTCGTTAAAGACTATTTTTGTACTTGTTATTTTTCTTTAAACCATTTACTTTGTAATCATTTTGGGAAATTTTTATTTGCTTCTAATTGTTGAATTAGGATCGGCCACATTAGTGGCATAGATGTAATTTTTTGGACATTTCAACCCTAATTGGAGTAAGTATAAATACTTGCTAACTAGGTTTTTTTAGGGAGCTTTTTGAACCATATTTTGAAAATTGGAAAACGTGAGGGTTACCACCATTTTCACATACTCTTATCATTTGTTGAGTGAAGTGTGGTGAGTGGGGATTTGATCCTTGTTATGTATAGTATCAACAACATCAAATCTATCCTAATTCCCTACTAGTGAGTCATATCTGGTAAGGAATTAGCTTATCTTTTTATTATCATTTTTCACACAATTTTAGGGTTGGAATTCAATTGATTTCATATCCTTTTGAATGTGATTAGTGTAATCCTTTTCGGAAGTTGCAAATTGAGCATTGTGATTCTAATTGTTAATTACATGATTATCATTAGACATTTAGGGTTTGGAGTTTGTGGATTTCATGCAAATTGTAGATTTGTTGTTTGGAATTGCTTCCATTTGTTATTTGAATGTGCTTTAGCTAATTAAGCACATCATCTTTTTGTATCAAAGCAAGTTGTTCATACAATTAAGGTTCATTTGGAAATTGTTCTTCATGCCATTTTTGGGATTTGTTGAAGTGTTTCTTCAATTGGTTTCATGTGCTTGAATTTGATCATTTAGGCACATCATCTTTTGGTATCAAAGCAACTTGTTTTACAAATTTAGGTTCATAAGGATTAGGGGTTTTGGAGTTTGTTGAATTCACGCCTCTTGTGATTTGTTGTATGATTCTTCATTTGTTATTGTTAATTGCAATCAACAAGTGAAACACATCATCTTTTGGTATAAAAGCGTAGGTTGTGAGAAGGAATTGTGAAATTGTGATTTCGGAATTTTAAGGTTCTTAACATTTTGATCCGAAATTGTGAATTAGAGATTGAGTTGTTTAATTATGTTGTTAAGGAGTTGTAGTTGTTGCTTGTTGTTGTAGACGTGGAGCAATTGTGATTTTCTTATCATCTTTTTGTTGTCGTGATCTTTGAAGGAAAAATAAGAAGGTATTTCCTAGTGTTTGTTATGGAATTGGAAATACAATATTTTTGGTAAAAGAGAAGTGTGATCCTTGAATGATTTCGGAAGTTGTAGTTGTTCTTTACAATTTTTAGATTTGAACTTGTGTAGGGAAAAAGGAAATCATTTGAATTCAAACATCTTCTTTAAGTTAACATAGTTATTGAGTAGTATTGAATACATTTCATTTGAATTTGAAATCGTTCTTACCATTTGTGGAGGATGTTGCATTTAGTGGAGTAATTTGAATTTGAATCTTGTTGCTGCCTTTATTTGTGAATTGCGGTGTGAATTGAGTTGTGTGAGTGGAAAATTGGAGTTGTGTAGTGGCAAGGAATTGTATACTTTGAAGTGTTGTGTGTGTGTTAAGGTGAAGGTGTTGCAACATGAATTGGTGTTGTGGAGAAGTGAGTACACCGTGATTGTGTGTATGTGTGGCGGTGTAAGGGTGTTTTGAATTGGAGAATTGCAACATATAGTGTTGTGTGTGTTGAGGCAAGAAATTGCTACACTTGAAGTATTGGTGTTGAGGGTTGAAGTGAGTGCACCGTGAAGTGAATTGTTGTATGTGTATAGTGTGTGTGGTGGTGTGAGTGTATAGTGAAGGAATTGAAGGATTGTATGTGGTGTAAGGTGCTATACATTAACATTAATTGTGAGTGTGAAACTGTGACTAAGAAACTAAAGTGAGTAGTGAAATTTGAATTAAAAAACAAGCATTTAAGTGTGAAGGTTAATGAGACTCATTATTTAAACACTTACTAGTTGAATTTAATATCGTATCTACTTAGAAGTATTTATTTGTGCTTCATTTATTTTACTATACTTAAAGTGACAAGAAGTATTTATTATCTTGGTTGCTTGATTGAACCGTAGGTGTTAAAGTGTGTTGTGGCATATTGAAGTTAGTGATCAATCATGTCAAATGATGTGTACACTTCTACTAATTTAATACATCAAGTATTGACTTCTTCTCCAACCATTGATGATGGATAAAGAGAAAATTTGTTCCATACTTCTTGTAGGATATAAGGAAACTTGTGTGTCATTATTGTAGACGGTGGTAGTTGTACTAATGTTGTAGCTGCCTCATTAGTATCAAAATTGAAACTTGTAACTACCCCGCATCCTAAAGCCTACACATTACATTAGTTAAATGATCAAGGGAGTCTTTATGTGACCCAAAGGGCTAGGGTACCATTTAGTATAGGGGATGAATACTGTGATGAGATTGAATGTGATATTTTACCTATGTGTGATCCCATATATTGCTTGGCTGGCCATGGTTATATGACATGGGATCTTACATGATGGCTTTAGGAATACATATGTATTGTAGAAAGAGGGTAAACGCATCATTTTGAAGTTGATGTCACCTTCAGAGGTCCAAAAGGTTCAGCAACAGATCGGTAGGCCATTAGAGATTCCTGAGATCATAACCACATAAACTAAACTTTAAAGGACCAAACCGTGCAGAAGCAGATATACCAACCTTCAGAGGTTCTTGAGGTTTCTAGTTACATGAGCTAACCTACAAAGGAAAAACTAGTCAGACACAGATGTGCCAACCTTCAAAGGTTCTTGAGGATCATAATTAGATGAGCTAACCTCTAAAGGACCAAACTATTCAAAGGCAGTTGTGTTCACCTTCAAAGGTTCATGAGTAGTTGAGTAACCCATTAAAGGGCCAAGAGGGTCAAAGACATATAGGTGAAACAGGAAAGAGGCAACAATATCAATGGAACAGTTTAAGACAAGGGAGGTCTTAGTGGATAATGGACCATTATATGTGTTGTAGATGAGGTATACCCTAGAAATGGAGGAGAGAAAGCAATCACCCCCTATGGTATTTCAGATACTGGGATTCTGCAGTGATACTTCTTCAGATTACTTGCTAGGAGGATGTAGAGTTTCTACTACATTTGATCTGTCAGATTTGAGGACAAATCTTTTAAGGCCTGAGGAGATGTTAGGAATCAAAATCCTATAACATCTATTATTAGGGCAAGAGCCAAAGGATTTCAAATCTTGGCGATGAGGGTCTTCTTTAAACAAACCGGCCTCGGAATTATTTGTATACTAACCTCTTTTCTATTACTTATGTGTTGTGTATTCCAACAAGCATACTTATCGAGTTTTACAGGATGGTGGATAAACTCACTAAGACTCAACTTGTGGGTTATTCATGGACTAACCTAAACTGAAGATAAGTTGGACCAATGAATTCAATTGAAGAATTGGCTCGTTGAAGACTATTTTTATACTTGTTATTTTTCTTTGAACCGATTACTTTGTAATAATTTTGGGACATTTTTATTTGCTTGTAATTGTTGAATTAGGACGGGCCACATTAATGGCATAGATGTAATGTTTTGGAAATTTCAACCCTAATTGGAGCAAGTATAAATAGTTGCTAACTAGGTTTTTTTAGGGAGCTTTTTGAACCATATTTTCAGAATTGGAAAATGTGAGGGTTGCCTCCATTTTCACATACTCTTATCATTTCTTGAGTGAAGTGTGGCGAGTGGAGATTTGATCCTTGTTGTGTGTAGTATTAACAACATCAAATCCATCCTAATTCCCTACTAGTGAGTCATATTTGGTGAGGAATTAGCTTATCTTTTTATTATCATTTTTGACGCAATTTTAGGGTTAGAATTCAATTGATTTCATATCCTTTTGATTGTGATTAGTGTAATCCTTTTCGGAAGTTGCAAATTGTGCATTGTGATTCTAATTGTTATTTGCATGATTATCATTGGACATTTAGGGTTTGGAGTTTGTGGATTTCACGCCAATTATAGATTTATTGTTTGGAATTACTTCCATTTGTTATTTGAATGTACTTTAGCCAATTAAGCATATCATCTTTTTGTATCAATGCAAGTTGTTCATATAATTAGGGTTCATTTGGAAATTATTCTTCATGCCATTTTTGGGATTTGTTGAAGTGGTTTTTCAATTGGTTTCATGTGCTTGAATTTGATCATTTAGGCACATCATCTTTTTGTATCAGAGCAACTTGTTTTACAAATTTGGGTTCATAAGGACTAGGGGTTTTGGAGTTTGTTGAATTCATGCCTCTTGTGATTTGTTGTATGATTCTTCATTTGTTATTGTTAATTGCAATCAACAAGTGAAGCACATCATCATACTTCAACCGAGATACAAAATGTGCTAGGTTTATTCTGGAGGCTCTACTGACCCATATCTGATCATCAAAGTTTCAAACTCTTGGACATAGTCATCCACTATTTTGCTTCCTTATCTCAAAGTCTGTAGACGCATTGCCTATAATGCTCAGGAATGAAACTCTTCCTCAGAACCCTTTTCATGTCTCTCTAGGTATGAATTTCAGCCTCTCCATCCTTCCGTTTACTAATTACCAATTTTTTCCACCACAAGGTGGCATACCTTATGAACTTAACAGTAGCAAGACGAACTTTGGTGTTATCATTTATCTCATAACACTCAAAAAGGTCCTCAACCATATCCTCCTAGTCCAAATAGTCATCTATTGAACCTCTGCTATCAAATGAAGGCATCTGCAGCTTTACATATTTTAGACCCCTTGGTGGCCTGAAATCTCTATTCAGGTAAGGACTGACCCCAAAGTTATCATCTTTCTCCTCCTTAAAGGTGTGATGATCTCCTTCCACTCTCCTTCCCATGTTTCCTCTTCCTCCTACTCCCTCCTTTTGAACGTTTTGAAGAGCTACTCTGGGTGGTGGTGCCTGAGGATTCACCACTGGTGGTTGTGGCATTGTCATCCTGTCAATCGTTATTGCTAGTGTAGCAATAATGGTGGTGAGGTCCTGAAGCTGTTCCTCCAAAGTTCTCGCACTTGCAGTATGATGACCTGTCCTCCACCAACTTGGCTATTGGTTTCATTGCCAATTCCCCTATTCACACTACCATTCGACATGTTTGTGGATGTGATTTGCTGAAGTACAAATATAGTCTAAAATAATTATAGCACTCTCCCTTCACTACACAACACTTCACCTGCCACAACAATCAAATCACCTACAAAATAAACATAACTCTATTTAACTTCACACATTACGTCAACACACACACACTTGTACACCCATGGTGCAACAAGTCACCAATGCAACAAACACTTCCCTACACTTCAATTATAGCAACAATAAATTGAAGCAACAATTAAACACTTCCAAGTAGTAAGTTATTGAATTCAACTAAGCAAGTGTTTAAGTATCAATACTTAATAACTTTCACACTTAAATGCTTGTTTTGAAATTCAAACTTTACTACTAAATTTCCCTTTTCTAGTCATGGCACACATAATGCCATACACCATGTGCAACACCTTCCTTACACAACTCTACAACACACTCACACCGCCACACATGCAATACCTCACTCATGGTGCAAATTTCAATCACCACTACACACACAATACCTCACTCATGGTGCAACACCCTTCAACTCAATACATACACAACACAAACTCCACCATTCACGGCAACAATAAGATTCAAATACCACTTTTAATGTAACCTTCTCTACAAATGGTAAGAATAATTTAAATTCAAATAATACTAATTCAATGCTACTTAATGAATTGTTTCAAACTTAAAGAAGGAGTTTGAATTTCAAATATCTTCCTTATCTCCGCACAATCCAAATCTGGAATTTACGAACAACAATTGCAATTTCTGAAATTACCAACACAATTCACTCTTCTATGTTTCAAAAATTTCACTTTTTCCTATGATCTTCAAGGAACACTCCCTTCTTACTCACAGCAAACTCAAGGAACATAAGCTACTACAAGTTTTCCACGTCTACTTCAACAATCAATAAGTATAACACAACAAAGCCGAAATGGAGTATTTCAATTCCACCTCAACACTTCATATCAAGAAGTAAAAATTTAAGAACCCTAATTTCAAATGAAGATCACGAAAATTCCTTCCTTAAACAAACGCTTTGATACCAAAATATGATGTGCCCAAAATCCAAAGCACATGAACACAATTCAATTAGAGAATTCAACAAGGCAAAATCCTTAAATTGGTGTGATGAAATGGAATTCCACTTAAGCAAATGACCAAGCGAAATGTGAACTAATATGATGGGAAAATTTCCGGCACTATCAACACTTTCAGAACTCAATTTGGATGATGATCCAAATCACTCATATTTTACGTCATTTCTTTTCATCTAATAAATATTTGAGAAATAATCTTACAGGTACAATAATAATTCTCCATGGGATGCCAATATGTCCTACACTAGTTGATGGACACGGGACATTTTCAGATTTACAATCAAAGATCCGCTGCGATTGTTTCCATTCCGAAGCATTGGGTCATGAAGACTTATGATATTTTTATACATTGTAATTGTTCTATGGACTATTTTATGTTGTATTTTTCTTTTGGGACACTTTCATTTTATTGTAATTTCCATTTAGGACTAACCACCTTAAAAGTGGCAAACTTGTAATTTTTGACTATTTTCTAACCCTAGGAGTGGCAAGTATAAATACTTGCTTATAGTAGGGTTTGGGGAGGCCATTTTTCAGATTTGAAACATACACTTTACGTGTGGGAATTAGGGTTCTTCCTAGTTCAATTTCTCTTATCAATTTCAATCCCAAGAATTGGAATTGTGGTAAGTGCAATAAGGGAAATTGTGAGTCATATCAATTTCTTATTGTTGTGTTTTCATTTCATCACTAGTGAGTTATATCTAGGGTTGATTTGGAAGTTCTTGGTTAGATTTTTTATTGCATTTGTGATCAATTATCTTGTTATAGGATTGATTGCTTTAGTACTTGATCTTATCATCTCATTGGTGGCATGAATTTGTGCTTGTTGGAAGAGGATATATCACGATTTTGGTTCTTTTCTTCTTCATATATTTCACGTGGAATTCACTTGATTTTATTGTTATTTAGTGAAGTTGATCATTATTGGATGTTGATTGCATCTTTGAACCTTTGGATTTCATCAAATTTCCATTAAGGTTTACGCAAATTCCATTTCAATTGGACCAGTTTGTATGTGAGTTGAGGTTTGTTTTCTTTGATTCATTTGATTGTGCTTGGACTTAGTTTTGAGCACATCATAATAAGTATGTAAATTCTCAATGGTTAATCACACAATTTACACTAGGAAGCAATTTCAAAATTGAATTGATCAAAATCTGAAAATTTCATCCCAAATCACGTGAACAAAGGTAACCACAAATTGCACCTAAATATGACTTCACTAAATACAATTTGCTAACAACAAATGGAAGATTGATATTACTCACAATCTACACTTGTTGAATCTCGCCACAATTTCATAAAAAAATTGATAAGAGATCTTTGATTTGCAACGCTCTCCCTCACAGCTCAAAGTGTGTATTTTTCTCAAAATGTCAAAAGCTTCCTATAAACCCTAGTTAGCAAGTATTTATACTTGCTCTAATTAGGGTAAAATGTTCAAAAAAGTACACATATGCCTCTAAGTGGCCGGTTCTACAAACAAATTATAAGTCCCAAAAATGAATAACAGTGGCCGGCTCAATAATGAAAAATATAAGTACAAAAGGTGGTCTTCAAATGGCTGGTTCTCTAAGTCAATTGAGCAATTTGTGGGTCGTTGGATGTGACTCCAAAAATATCCCGTAAGTTGATCATTAGTGTATGTTATTTAGCCATCCCATAAAGACTGATCAATGTACTTGTATAGTCTAAAACCAAACATTATTAGGTAAAGAAAAATGAACATATGTGGATGTCTTGGATCATACATCCAAATCAGGTTCCCCTACTACTGGGACTGTAGGGTTGATTCCCATCAGATCATGTACCCTAAGAATTTACTAGCAGTTTCCCCAAACACACATTTATTATATTACTTGAGTGTTTGGAAGGTTTCCTCTAGGTCAACCAAGTGTTCATCAACTTTCTTACTTTTAACAATCATATCATCTACATATACCTCTACATTACATTTGATTTAGGGTTTAAACATTCTTATGACTAACCTTTGATAAGTGGCCCTTGTGTTTTTAAGGACAAATGACATGACCTTATAGTAGTATGTTCTATTGTTAGTGACAAATGGAGTGTGGACTTGATTAGTTCATGTATGTGGATTTGGTTATAGTTTGAGAAGACATCCATGAAACTTAACAATGCATGAACTAAGGTTGAATCGAACAACCGATTTATTCTAGGAAAGGGAAAAAAATCCTTGGGGTAAGCCTTTCTAAGGTTAGTAAAGCCAATATACATTTGCCATTTGGCATTGGACTTATTTACTAGGACAACATTCACTAGCTATGTTGGATATAGTTCCTTCCTAATGAAGTTTTCTTTAAGCAATTTTTGCACTTCTTCTTTAATTGCTTCTTGATATGACAAGCTTCAATAAGAATCTATCATATAAAAATTATACTAGGATTGTGATAATTGTGCTTTAGGCTTTTAAGTTCTTAAGAACAATAATAAGAAAAGTAAAAGATATGTTTAGGGTTTTTGGAGGATAGTCATAGAAAACCTAAATTGTCTATAATAATTCTAACAATAAGCTAAGCATAGTGCCATACTAAAATGATCATAGGCTATGTTGCAAAAGTTGATCGCCACAATTTAACACATAAATTGATAAGACCAACAAGAAAAGGCGTTTAGAGGGTGTTGTTTTCTAATAGCAAGAACTCATTGAGATTTCAAAAGTTTAAGAGGCAAAAAATTGACAACTATTGCTAATAGCAAGAACTCATTGTTTGCCTACAATTTGATTACAAGAACACCAAAACTAATTCCACAAGATGGTGTGATATCAACAATAAAATGAACCCTAATTGTGTGAATTCAAATGACTATAATGCCAAATTATAATGAGGATCACTTGCAATTGTAATATATGTAAAGGATAATACAAAGATGAACCAAATTCCAATTAAACTGGAATTGAATTCAAATATGAAAATTTAGATCCCTAAAACACGTGAACAAGAATAAGGTAACACAACCAATTACAACTAGATATGATGCACTAGAAATAATTGGAAGCAACTTAAGAAGAATTGATATGACTCACAATACTCCTTAAGCAAACTCGCCATAATTTCAATTGAAATTGATAAGAGTATGTTTTACGTGAAGATGGAACTCCCTTTACGGTAAAAGAAGGAAAATTTCTAAAATGGTCAAAGAGTCTCATACAAACCCTAGTTAGCAAGTATTTGTACTTACTCTAATTATGGTAAAATAACTCCAAAAATTACAAATATATTACTAGGTGGCCAATTCTAACAACAAAATACAACTAAATCATAAGTCCCAAAAAATGAATAAAAATGGCTAGTTCAATAATGAAAATATAAGTACAAAAAATAGTCTTCAAAGAGCCGGTTCTTCAAATCAATTGAGTTCATTGCAGATTGTTGGATTTGAGTCCGATGATGTTCCCAATTTGATCAACAGTGTAGGTTATTTGGCATTTTGTAACGACTGACCACTATACCCGCTATAGTGCAAATCAAACACTATTAGATAAAGAAATGAACACATGTGGACAATTTGGATCATATATCCAAATTAGGTTCCCTAACTGCTAAGACTGTAGGGTAGATTCCCATCATCTCCTCGGGCCTCTAAAAGATTTGCCCTCAAATCTAGGGGGTCATTTCTTGGACTGAACCCTATTGCCTTTGTAGACCTACTTGCCCGACTATTAGAAGAAACAAAAGTAGTCTTGATTTGTTCTTAGAAAGAGTGCACTCTAATGGAGACATAGGCATTGATACTATCGTGACCCTCCCTTTTGAAACATATAAGTGTTTCTGAATCAGTCATGTAACACCTTTCTATCAAACATTCAGGGTCTACCTAATAGCAAATGAAAGGCACATATGGGAATCACATCACAAATGATCTCATCATGGTATTTCCTTCCTACACTAACCGGAAACTTTGCACTTTGTGTAACATGCATACTATCTCAATTGTTTAACCAATGTAAATTGTAAGGGCTAAGATGTGAACTAGTGGTTAGTTATAATTAATCTACTAATGCAACAGATATGACATTAGTACAACTATCACTATCAATGATTAGTACACAAAGGTTACCTCGGATCCTACAAGATGCGTGGAATATGTTCTCCCTTTGTTTGTCCATAGCATTTGGAGATATAGTCAAAACCCTATGCAACACAATAATAGGTAAATACTATTTACCCGTTTTATCCTCATATGTCTTAGCGTTTTGATCATCATAGTACTCCTGCAATGCTATAGATAGGTCTGTAGGCTCGATAGATTCTTTTTCATCCTCTTCTTCTTCTTCAGTACCCTCCATGACTATCATGACTCTCTTATTGGGATATTATGTAGCCATATGTCCAAATCCCATGCATTTAAAGCATTTAATTCTGGTGCATTTTCTTACTAGTTGATCCTAGCACAGTCTACCTAACATCAGGTCCAATTACCTCTTTACCCTTCCCAGAAATCATCTTCTCTCTATCTGTGTTGGGGGTAACTCTGTCTACTGCCTTGACAGGTTCACTTGCTCCCTTTGGTCCACCCGACTGACCATTAGCCCCTGTGGGCCTAATAGTAGCATTGGGCCTACTACTAGTAACACAGAATGGATTGGATCGTCTATGTCTTTCCACTTTCAAGGCTAACTGTATAAACTCATCAAGTGTATTGTATCTCTGAAGCTCAACTACACATGCTATCTCATATTTTAATCCAGATACAAAACGTGCTAGGGTTTTCTTTGGAGGCTCTACTGATCCACATTTGATCATCAAAGTTTTAAATTCCTCCACATAATCATCCACTGTCTTGCCACCTTGTCTCAAAGTTTGAAGACACATAAATAGTTCCTGCCTATAATGCTCAGGAATGAACCTCTTCCTTAAAACCCTTTTCATATCTCTCAAGTATGAATTTCAACCTCTCCATCCCTTCGCTTGCTAATCACCAGATTTTTCCACCTCAAAAAGGCAAACCCTATGAACTCAATAGTAGCAAGTCGAACTCGGGTGTTATCATCTATCTCATAACATTCAAAAAGTTCCTCAACCTTATCCTCTCAGTCCAGATAGTCATCTACTGACCCCCTACCATCAAATGAAGACATTTGCAGCTTCACATATTCTAAGCCCCTAGGTGGCTTGAAATCTCTGTTTGGGTAAGGATTGACCCCAAAGTTATCATCCCTCTCCTCCCTATAGGGATGATGATCTCCTTCCATTCTCCTTCCCATGTTTCCTCCTCCTACTGCTCCCTCTTTGAATATTTTGTGGAGTTACTCTTGGTGGTGCATGAGGATTTGCCACTAGTGGTTGTAGCATTGTCATCCTGTCTATCCTTATTGCTAGGGTAGCAACAATGGTAGTGAGGTCTCGAAGCTGTTCATCCAAAGTTCTTCTACTTGCAGTATGATGACCCTGTCCTCCATCAACTTGGCTATTGGCCTCATTGCCAATCCCCCCATTCACACTGTCATTCGACATGCTTATGGATGTGATTTGCTGAAGTATAATCTCAACAATTTGCAGCACACTCCCTTCATGACACCACGTCACAATAACACTTTAGACAACAACACACACACACATACTTGTACAACCCCAGTGCAACAAGTTACCAAAACAATAAATACTTCTTAACACTTCAAGTATAGTAAAATAAATGAAGCACAATTTAAATACTTCCAAGTAGTTAAGATATTGAATCAACTAAGCAAGTGTTTAAGTAATGAGACTCAATAACTTTCACACTTAAATGCTTGTTTTTTAATTTCAAACTTCACTACTGAATTTCCTTTCTTAGTCATGGTTCACATTCACACTTTAGTCTTAATGTGTAGCACCTTACACCACATAAATCCACAAATTCACACCACCACACACACCACACACATACATGGTGCAATCACTTCAACTACCACTACACACACACAACACTTCATGGTGCAAATTACCCTTCACTCAATATACACAACACAACTCCAACAACTCAATACACTCCCTTACATCACCACACATACACACACAAACATGGCACAAATTCAAATTGACATCGCTTAATGCATCTTTCCCACAAATGGTAAGAATCAATTTCAATTTCAAATGAAATATAATCAATACCACTAAATAACTACTTCAATATTAATGGATGTGTTTGAATTCAAATGATTTCCTTTTTTCCACACAAGCTCAAATTTGAAAATTGTAAACCGCACTCCTTCAATTCGAAAATACACAAGGAACGCATGACACACTCTACAAGTTATTCAAATTATGAAATTCCAATGATGGAATTTTAAATTCAAACAACTTTCCTTCTTCCACACACAAGGAGCTCACGACCAAGATATTGATCACTAAAGATTAAATCCGAAATTGTAAGTTACACTCTTCTATTATGAAATTCTTACAAAGATTCACTTCTCTTTTACCACAAATATTGTATTTCCAATTCCACAACAAACACTAGGAAATACACTCCTTACTCACCAATTCCTTCACGAAAAAGTAAAAAATAGAGAAGCTACAACAAGAAATCCACTTCTACTACAATAAACAAGTATAACACCACAACAACACAATCAAGGTTCCACATCAACACTTTGGATCAATACATAGAAATTCAGGAACCTTAATTCAAGTTATGATGATCACGAAATTCCCTTCTCACAAACCAATAGCTCTGATACCAAAAAGATGATGTGCCTACAGTTTGATTGCAAGAACACCAAAACTAATTCCACAAGATGGCGTGATATCAACAATCAAATGGACCCTAATTGCATGAATTCAAATGACTATAATGCCAAATTACAATGAGGATCACTTGCAATTGTAATATATGTAAAGGATAATACAAAGATGAACCGAATTCCAATTAAATTGGAATTGAATTCAAATATGAAAATTTAGATCCCTAAAACACGTGAACAAGAACAAGGTAACACAACCAATTACAACTAGATACGATGCACTAGAAATAATTAGAAGCAACGTAAGAAGAACTGATATGACTCACAATATTCCTTAAGCTAACTCGCCACAATTTCAATTGAAATTGATAAGATTATGTTTTACGTGAAGATGGAACTCCCCTCATGGCAAAGGAAGGCAAATTTCTAAAATGTTCAAAGAGTCTCATACAAACCCTAGTTAGCAAGTATTTATACTTGCTCCAATTAGGGTAAAAAGACTCCAAAAATTACAAATATGCCACTAGGTGGCTGGTTTTAACAACAAAATACAACCGAATCATAAGTCCCAAAAATGAATAAAAATGTTCGGTTCAATAATGAAAATACAAGTACAAAAGATAGTCTTCAAAAAGCCATTTCTTTAAGTCAATTAAGTTCATTGTGGATCGTTAGATGTGAGTCTGATGATGTTCCCAATTTGATCAACAATGTAGGTTATTTGGCATTCCATAAAGACTGACCACTATACCTACTATAGTGCAAATCAAACATTATTAGATAAAGAAATGAACACATGTGGACAATTTGGATCATATATCTAAATCAGGTTCCCCGACTACTAGGACCGTAGGGTAGATTCCCATCAAGCAAGCTTCTATGCCCTTTGATTGGGAAATCTATTCTTCCTCAATGTATCTAGACCAAATCACCTAGATTGTATATGACCTATCATCTACCTTTATATCCCCGGGCTTTATTCATCTCTTCCCACTACTTGAAAAATTTGTGTACTCTTTAATGAAGCTTTTGCACTTCTTGAGCCCTTTCTAATCCGATCATGCCATCATTTGAGGTCGATTCCTTAGGTAGTAAATCTAATGGAGTTGTCAGATTATACCCATAAAATATTTTGAATGGAGTCTTGTTAGTTGCACTATGTATTGATATATTATATGCAAACTCCATCATTAGAAGACATAAATCCTATCCGTTTAAATTCCTTTCAACTTTAGCCCTTAGTAAAGCTCTAAGTGTTATGTTGATAACTTCTATTTAGCCATCTGTCTAAGGATGGCATGTAGTGTTGAAAAGAACTTTTGCACCCAATTTGCACCATAGTCTTCTAAAAGTAACTAATAAATATCATATCATGATATAAAACTATAATGTGAGGAATTCTATACAACTTTGCAATTTCCCACAAAAACAAGTTAGTAATGTAAATAGAATCATCTACCTTATGACAAGGCACAAAACAAGCCATCTTACTAAACCTATTTACAACAACCATAATACTATCCTTTCCTCTCTAAGTACTAGGAAGACCCCATGTAATGTCTATATTGATATCCCTTCAAGGATGCCTAAGCATAGGTAGTAATAAATAAAGGCCAATCAGCTCCCTTCTAGACTTAGTGCACTTACAAACACCACAACATTCTATAATTTAATACAAATCCTAAGCCATACTTAACCAATAGAAATGTTTTTGCAATGCCTTTAGTGTTTGCATATTGCTAAATGCCCCTAAAGTCCTCCCAAATTTGCTTCTCTCACTAATAACTCCCATAATAAGGTAGCAAGTATACATAACTTGCCCATTTGAAAGAGACAACCATTCAATAAGAAGTAACCTTGGACTACAATACCATCTTGACACTAATTAAAAATGGAACCAAACACCGTATCTCCCTTATATTGCTTGCTAATCATATCAAATGCAAACTATTTCAACTGCACTGTATTGATCAAAGTTGGTTATCATAACAATGCATCTACATCTATATTGGTATGACCCTACTTATATTTGATGCTATATGCAAAGGACTCCAAAAATTCTATCCATCTAGTATGCCTATTTAACAACTTGCTCTACCCCATTAAAAACTCAAGAACTTCATGATCAAAATAAATAATAAATTCCTTATGAATGAGATAATTTGCTATAACTACAATGCTCTAATCAAATCATAAAGTTCTTTGCCATATGTAGAATAATTTAAAGCTAAACCACTCAATTTTTTACTAAACAATGCTATGGGCTCTCTCTTGCATCAAAACCACTCTAATTTTAACACTTAAGGCATCACATTCAAGTTCAAATACTTTGTTAAAATCATGTAACACCAATATTGGTGCTGTAGTGAGCTTTTGTTTAATCAATTCAAAGCTATTTTGTGCTGTTAGATCCTAATAAAATGCCACATCCTTTTTAGTTAACTTCATCAATCTATAATAGTTCTAAAGTCTTGAATAAACCAATGATAAAAAGAAGCTAAACCATGAAAACTACGTACCTTAGAAGCATTATTAGAACTAGACATTCAATAACGGCATTAACCTTTTCCTTATCAACCTTGATCCCTTCTCTAGAGACTACATAGCCTAAAAATATTACTTCCTCTTAGTAAAAGAGACACTTTTTGAGATTTCCATACAACTTCTCTGGCTGTGACACTAAAAACATAGCTCATAAATGTTTAATGTGACCATAAAGACTAGGGGTATAGACTAAAATGTCATCAAAATAAGCTAACGCACACTTTCCCAGTAAGTCTAGTAACACATATTTCATCAGATGTATAAAAGTACTCATAGCATTAAATAAATCAAAAGGCATTGCAAGTCATTCATACAACCATGTTTAGTCTTGAAAGCTATTTTACACTCCTTAATAGCTTTCATTCTAATTTAGTGGTACCCACTTTTCAAATCAATCTTAGAAAACACCTTTGTACCATATAATTCATCTAACATATCATCTAATCAAGGTGTTAGGTACTTGTATTTAACTACAATAAATTTTGTCACCTTATTATCTATGCATATACATCAACTACCATCTTTCTTAAGCACTAGTAATGTAGGAACCGAGCAAGGACTCATGCTCTCATGAGCATACCCCTTTGCTAAGAGCTCATCCACTTGCCCTCTTAATTCTTTTGCCTCTTTAAGATTCATCATGTAGGTAGTTTTATTAGGAAAACTTGCACCTAACATCAAATCAATCTGGTACTTAATTCCCCTCATTGGAGGTAGTCCTATAGGTAATTCATTAAGGAAAATGTAAAAAAATTCGATGAAAAGCTCCTGAACGCCCTTAAGTAAAATAAGGCTATCACTCTTATCAACTAATACAAGTTAAATCATCATCAACCACAAAGCAGTTCCTTTCTCTAACTCCTACTCAACCTGCCTTTATGTCAATAACAATGATTCCTTTTTGGAGGGCTGCTTAGCCTATTGAGTTGCATGTACATCCACTATACGCATCGGTAGCAATTGAACTCACCTTCCATCCTTTAATACACAATGAGTGTTTTTCCATCCTCTATGAGTCACATCTCTATCAAATAACCATGGCCTCCTTAGCAAAATATAGGTAGCACTCAAATGTATGACATCACATTCCACTTCATTGGATTGTCTACCAAGAAATAATAGTGGCACTGATACTCTCTTTGTTACATTAATTGCACTCTTATCATTTAGCTAATGCGGTTTATATGGCTGAAGCTGATCAGTCAAGGGTAATTTCATCTTTTCTACTAAAGAAGTAATGGCAGCATTTGCACAACTCCCGCTATCAATAATGACAGTGTAGGCCACTCCATTAACCAAGCATTTGGTGTGAAAAATATTCTCCCTTTACTTTAAATCAACCATAGGAGCAACACCTAGAGAGTGTCTAACTAATCCACAATTAAATATTGGTTGCATTACAACTAGCACCTTTGAACCATTTGGATTTGTACAATCGTCATCATCTTCACCGACTTCCCTACATTCCTCATTCACTAGCTCCTCTATGTCTCCACTCTCTACCTCATCTCTAACCAAGTACATAAGCCACTAGTTTGAGCATTAAGTTGTGATATGACCATGACCTTGGCATTTAAAACAACGTATTTAGCTACTCTTGACTCCAGTAGGATGAGACTTTGAATTCCTAATCCCTAGGTAGTCGCACTTTGTCTTCCCTTATCATCAAGTCACTTATGCTCTACTTACTGCGTTGTTCAACTAGCTTGTGGTTTTCACTCTAAAACTAAAGCCTTATTAGAACCATTGGGCTTAAAAGGTATATTTTTGGAATTGTAGGGGATTGCTGGCTTTAGTGCTCTATTGTAGTAGCCACCTACATATCTTCTTCAAGATACCTTGTATGATTCAATGGAACTACCAATCTCAAATCGTAACCCATCTAAGAACTGTGACATAGCTTACCTATTACCCTCTTGTATCTCAGCTTGGATTCATGCTATCTTAAATTCTTTAATATTCCTCAATAGTTTTGTTGCCTTACCTTAATCTTTAGACCATCATATAGAGCTTATGCTAATGGTGCTTATGTATAAAGCAATTTCACATGATTTCTTGTATTTCTTACCAAGTGGTAATTTCTTCCATCCCATCACCTCATCTACACTATTGTACACCGGACTACCAGACTTGTGCATACCCACTAAATTCTACAATGGCTATTTACTCTCACTTCAGATCCCTATAGCCATAAAACTCAAAGACTTCCTCGATTTGATCTAACCAATCAAGAACCCACTCCATCAAAAGGTGGGATCTTAATTTAATTGTCTCCACTCCTCATATACCTTTAGGTTGTCAAATCTCCATCTCTTCATTTTCCTCCTCATCTTGGGGTTCTTGAGCCATCCTTTGGCCTCTATGTCTTACACCACCTTGCCTATCTCTATGAACATTCCCATTCCCATTTCTAATACCATTTTTAGGTCCTCCATGATTCCTCTCTCACAATAAGGCCCAAATACCTATAGAAAGTTCTCTTAGGGTATCTTTCATCTTTGATGTGAGATCGGTTTGATCGGATCCCTAACTGATACGAACCACGCCAACGTGTGACGAAACCCAATACCAATACGTTCGGAATTCGTTACCTAAGATGCTAAACAACCTTAAGTGGAAACCGCGACCCGTTGTCTATAAGCGAGACAAGAACCTTGGTATAATATGAAGACGCCACAATCGGGATGAAAGACCGATTGATAAGTCAGGATGAACGCCACGGAAATAAAATCCGATAAGTTCTAGATTAGTTCTTTAAAGAACCAAGAGAGGAATTCTCTCAAAAGTTTTTTCAAACTTTCAATGTTGTATATGTTCTATATCCT
Source organism: Laguncularia racemosa (assembly GCA_037954665.1). Lineage (NCBI taxonomy): Eukaryota > Viridiplantae > Streptophyta > Magnoliopsida > Myrtales > Combretaceae > Laguncularia > Laguncularia racemosa. Next base: position 11,807,779 of record JBBMOL010000004.1, on the reverse strand, counting down.
CTATGTTCTAAACCCTAGGAGCTTTATACTAGGGTTTACAATTCGTAACAATAAAGCCCAAAACGACATCACTTCAATAAGTTGCGTAAAAATAACAAAAACAGAACATGAAGGCCGGCGGTGTAGACATGAAGGCTAGTGGCGTTGGAATGAAGGCCAGCGGCCTTGAGCCGGCGTTGGAGACATACACGGCATGTACTTCTAGACGTGTATCTTTCTGTGGATTTTCTTGACTCCACACATGGCCGTGCCTTTTGGCCATGTATATGACCATGTATGATTCTGTGTAATCTTGAGATTCCTACACGGCCGTGCCTTATAAAGACACGCCCTCTTCACCCCGTATCCGGTATGACTTGTACAAGAGTAAGGGCATTCCCATGGTTGTTCCAATCCATTCCAGCTTCATGATTGCTCCAATCCTTTCCGACTTCGTAGACATCCTTTATCAACCCGTTAAGTGCTTCCTTGAATCGTTTCGCTCGATTTCTTGTGATTGGTCCAGGTGGCACTTCAAGAGGATCTACATTCCCTCTTTGGCTTGGCTCCCATCATGGCTCTCATCAATCTCAACTTGAGATTGATCAATGGCATCTTGTTTTTTATGAGAAAAATCTATTATAGCTTGCTATTTGATACGAATCACGCCTACTTGTGATGAAACCCTATACCAATATGTTTGGAATTGCAACCCAAGATGCCAAATAATCGAAGTGGAACCGCGACCCTTTGCCTATAGATGAGGTAAGAACCTTGGTATATTCTATTGACGCCACAATCGGGATGAAAGACCGATTGATAAGTCTGATTTGAATGCCACGGAAGAGATCCGATAAGTTCAGGAGAAGTTCTTTGGAGAACCAAGAGAGGAATACTCTCAAATTGTATTAATCAATGTTGTATGTAAGTTCTATGTTCTGTTTTTCCAACCTTAGCAGCTATTAATAGGGTTTACTACTTGTAAGGATAAAAGCCTAAAACGACAAAACATAATAAAGTTGCAAAAAAATAACAAACAGGCATTGTACACCGGTGGCGTAGTAGGTGGCTTAGTAGCCGGCGTAGGATGTATGCTGGGTATATAAGCCGGCGGCGTAGTGGGCGGCATAGTCTCTCTATAGCTCTCTCTAATTGCAATGCCGGTTCAAAGCCGGCAGCGTTTAAGCCAGTGTTGTCAAGGCCGGAAGCTTTGATCTCCTTGAATGACTTGTATAAATGCAAGTTCATTCTCATGGTTGCTCAAATCTTTTCCGGCTTCTTGGATATCCTTTATCAGCCCTTTAAGTGCTTCCTTGAATCGTTTTGCTCGAGTTCTTGTGATCGGTCCAAGTGGCACTTCAAGAGGATCCACATTCCACCTTCTAGCTTAGCTCCCATCATGGCTTTCATCATTCCCCTCCTCTTGAAAAGGATTTGTCCTCAAATCGTCACTTACGTCAAAAGGACTCAGATTAGTAATGTTAAAAGTAGCACTTACTTGATACTCACCTGGCGAATCTAACTTGTAGGCATTATCGTTAATGCGCTCAAGAATTTGAAATGGTCCATCGCCTCTAGGAAGTAATTTAGATCGACGTTGCACAAGAAACCGCTCTTTGCACATGTGAACCCAAACCCATTCTCCAAGTTCAAAGACAGCTTGCCAACGACCCTTGTTGGCTTGTTTCACATACTATTCTGTCCTCCACTCAATGTTGAGCCTTGCCTTCTCATGGAGCGGCTTAACAAATTCTGCTTTCTTCATACCATCTAGATTAACATACTCAGAAATAGGACGAGGTGATAAATCCAAAGGAGTTAGTGGATTAAAACCATACACAATTTCAAAAGGTGTAAACTTAGTACCAGAATGCATTGTGCGATTATGAGCAAATTCAACATGAGGCAAACAATCCTCCCAACTTTTAATGTTCTTTTTAATGACAGCCCTCAACAAAGTAGATAAAGTTCGATTTACTACCTCAGATTGACCATCAATCTGTGGATGACAAGTAGTAGAGAACAATAACTTAGTTCCTAACTTAGCCCACAGGGTCTTCCAGAAGTAGCTCAAGAACTTAACATCCTGATCCGATACGATTGTTCTAGGCATACCATGCAATCTCATAACTTCCCTAAAGAACAAATTAGTAATATGGCAAGCATCATCTGTTTTGTGGCAAGGAATGAAATGTGCCATCTTAGAAAACCTATCCATTACTACAAAAATAGAGTCTCGACCATACCTAGACCTGGGTAATCCTAACACAAAATCCATGGAAATGTCTACCCAAGGCTTATGAGGAATTGGAAGTGGGGTATAAAGTCCATGAGGTTGGACTATAGATTTTGCTTGCTTACAAGTGACACATCGCTAACAGATCCTCTCAACATCTCATTTCATGTGAGGCCAATAGAAGTGTTCCTGCAAAACCCCTAAGGTTTTAGCTACTCCAAAATGCCCCATTAATCCTCCTCTATGAGACTCCCTCACTAATAACTCTCTTAAAGAACAATTGGGAATGTAAAGTTTATTCTCCTTAAACAAGAATCCCTCATGCTTATAAAATTTACCATGACCACTCTTCTCACAGCGAACATACTCTTCATAAAATTCTCGGTCAGCAGCATACAATTCTTTAATATACTCAAAACCAAGCAATCTAGAACTAAAAGTAGAGATAAGAGCATACCTTCTAGAAAGTGCATCAGCAACGACATTTTCTTTACGTTGCTTGTAGTGTATGACATAGGGAAATGTTTCGATAAACTCTACCCAACGAGCATGCCTTTTGTTTAGCTTATGTTGTCCCTTCAAGTACTTCAAGGATTCATGATCAGTATGGATCACGAACTCTTTTGGCCAAAGATAGTGTTGCTAAGTCTCTAAGGCTTGAACTAATGCATATAACTCCTTGTCATAAGTAGGGTAGTTCAAGGTTGCCCCACTTAGCTTCTCACTAAAGAACGCAATTGGTCTCCTCTCTTGCATGAGAACTGCTTCAATACCTATTCTTGAAGTATCACACTCAATCTCAAAAGTTTTAGAGAAATCAGGTAAAGCAAGTAGTGGCGCATGAGTCAAGTTATTTTTAAGCGTCTGAAAGGCCTTCTCTTATTGCTCTCCCCATCTGAACCCCACATTCTTCTTGATTACTTCAGTAAGTAGTGCTGGAATGGTGCTGAAATCCTTCTCAAACCTCTTATAAAAGCTCGCTAGTCCATGGAAACTCCGAACATTACTTACATTAGTTGGACTAGGCCATTCTTGAATCACACGAATCTTCTCTTCATCAACCTATATTCCCTGTGCACTAACAATAAAACCAAGAAACACAAGTTTTCCGTACAAAAAGTGCACTTTTTGAGGTTAGCATATAATTGCTCCTTTCGAAGCACTTCCAAAACAGCCCTCAAGTGAGATATATGGTCTTCCAAACTCTTGCTATAAATGAAGATATCATCAAAATAGACGACCACAAATTTGCCAATAAAAATCCTTAAAACATGGTTCATAAGTCTCATGAAAGTACTAGGTGCGTTAGTTAAACCGAAAGGCATTACTAACCACTCATATAATCCATATTTTGTCTTAAATGCGGTTTTCCATTCATCACCTTCTTTCATTCTAATTTGGTGATATCCACATTTCAAATCAATTTTGGAAAAGACACTAGACCCATATAACTCATCTAACATGTCATCTAAGCGAGGAATGGGATGACGATACTTTACCGTGATGTTGTCGATAGCCCGGCAATCAACACACATTCTCCATGACCCATCCTTCTTAAGCGCCAAAATCACAAGCACTGCACATGGGCTCATGCTTTCCCTCACGTACCCCTTCTCCATCAAGTCATTAACCTGCCTTTGGAGTTCCTTTGTCTCCTCTAGATTGCTCCTATAAGCTGGCTTGTTTGGAATAGATGCTCCGAGTACAAAGTCAATCTGGTGCTCAATACTACGAATAGGTGGTAACCCCTTTGGAATCTCCTCAGGGAAGACATCTTCAAAGTCTTGCACAATAGACATAACCACAATAGGTAAAGAGTTAAGAAGTTCGTTAGTATTCAAATAAGTTTCTTTAAAAACCAGCAACAACATAGGTTGCTTCATCACTAACGCTCTCCTCACTACATTCGCTCTTGCCACACAACTCTCCTTTTGCAAGGCTGCACTCTACTTTTCACTCACCACCAAAGTTGATCCCCCCTCAACTTGGCCTCTTACACTCTTTCCAGCCTTCCTCTCTTTTTTCCTTTTGGTATTGACTTTTGTGTTCCTTTTCTTTTTCTATGTCTTTTGCTCTCTAATCTCCCTCTGTTTTTCACTCACCTTATATTTTGCAAAACATTGTTGTTGCTGCAACTGATCCTCATACACCGGTTTAGGTGTCAAGGGTTTAAGATTATAGCTTTTGCCATGGTGAACAAGTGTATACTTGTTAGAAAAGCCATCATGAACAACCTTCTTGTCAAACTGCCATGTCCTCCCCAACAACACATGACAAGCTGCATCGGCACTACATCACATAATACCTCATCCTCATACCAACCGATGTGAAAAGCAATTAAGGCTTGCTTACTTACCTTAGTGTCTCCACTATCATTCAGCCACTACAATTTATATGGGCTAGGGTATTTAGTGGTCTTGAGCCCCAACCTCTCAATAATGAAAGTACTCACTACATTAGTGCAACTCCCCCCATCAATGATCAAAATACAAATATGGTCACCTAGATAACATCTAGTATGAAAGATATTCTCTCGTTGCACCTCCTCTTCTTCCTTCACCTGCACATTTAAAGCTCGCTTCACTACTGCCACTAACTTCCCTGCTGTAGGCTCCTCGTCATCACTAACATCCTCCAATGGAGGCATATCATCATCTTCACTATCCCCCTCAGTCTCATACTCACCATCATCGTGCAAAATCATAACGTGCCTATTCGGACATTGACTAGCAATATGGCCTCTTCCTTGGCATTTAAAACATTTAATGTCACTATTTCTAGGAGTAGAAGAATCAGGTTTACCTTGATTACCAAGAGTAGATCCCCTTTGCTTCTGCTCTCCTTTTGGCTTGGTGGGTAAAGATTTTTCTTCCTTCCTCCAATGGTTAGTCTTCCAAGTAGATGAACCAGCACCCTGTTGAAACCGGGTAGTACTACTACCTTTCCTCTTGTGTTGGTTCTCAACTTTTATAGCCATGTGAACCATATCTTCCAATTCCACATAATGTTGTAATTCTACTACATTTTGAATCTCTCTATTTAACCCAGCAAGAAACCTAGCCATGGTAGCCTCTCTATCCTCCTCAACATTTGCTCTAATCATAGTAACCTTCATCTCTTTAAAATACTCATTCACACTTCGACTTCCCTGCTTAAGAGTTTGCAATTTGTTGTGCAATTCGCGATAGTAGTAAGTAGGAACAAATTGCTTCTTCATCTTTTCCCAAGACTCAATAGATGGTTCGCCATTCTTTCTTCTACTCAACATCAGTTGATCCCACCACACTATGGCATAATCTGAAAACTCAATGGCAGCAAGCTTCACTTTCTTTCTCCCACTATAATTGTGACAATCAAACACCATCTCTACCTTCTTCTCCCATTCTAAGTATGCCTCGGGATCATTCTTCCCTTGGAAAGGAGGAATCTTCATCTTTATACTACTCAATTGATTATCCTCTCTATTCCTATCTCCTCTATCTTCCCAATCCCTAGTTCCTCTATTCCTTCCATCATAACCTCTATAACTCCCAATAGAAGGTTCATCAAACTCATCATCAGAATTTTCATCTCCACCCCTTTGTCCTCTTTTAGAAAAACTCTCCCTCTTATGCCCTTGAAAGACGTTCTTAGATTGCTCCAGTTTCTGCTCCACCGTTTCATGAATTTGTTCCATCCCCTCCTGAAACATTCTCTTCATCTCACTCCTCAACACCTCAATCACTAACCTAGCATCAAACCTCCCCCTCTCACCTTCAAGAGAATTTTGCCTCGACATAGTTCCTGCAATAAAAGGTTAGTACTAACATAAATATATATATAATTAAACCTCACAATTCACTCCCTCACGTGTTTCACTCAAAGGAGGATATCCTACAATCACTCGTGTATTCTCACAAACAGAGATGATATCAACTCTCCAATCCCTCTTCTCAATTCTCTTGGAACTAATCCAAACCACGCCAAATTCTTCCATAGAATTCAAGAACAAACTCTCCGGCTTGAATTTTCCCTTTTTTTTTTTGTAACAAGATTGCTAGAATGAAACTACACTATTCAAGAAATAGTTAACGCTATGGACTTGAGTATGAAGCAATGGTAATACAAAACTGATATGAACGATTGGAGTTAGGGTTTTGATGTTATCTTTCTTAAATCGAACTGATTTTTAAACAAACCTAGGCTCTGATACCAAACTGATACGAACCACGCCCACCTGTGATGAAACCCTATACCAATACATTTGGAATTGCAACCCAAGATGCCAAATAATCGAAGTGGAACCGCGACTCGTTGCCTATAGATGAGGCAAGAACCTTGGTATATTCTGTTGACGCCACAATCGGGATGAAAGACTGATTGATAAGTCTGATTTGAACGCCACAGAAGAGATCTGATAAGTTCAGGAGAAGTTCTTTGGAGAACCAAGAGTGGAATACTCTCAAGTTGTATTAATCAATGTTGTATGTAAGTTCTATGTTATGTTTTTCCAACCCTAGAAGCTATTAATAGGGTTTACAACTCGTAAGGACAAAAGCCCAAAACGACAAAACATAATAAAGTTGCGGAAAAATAAATAATAGGCATTGTACGTCGGTGGCATAGTAGGCGGCGTAGGATGTACGCCGGATATATAAGCCAGCAGCGCAGTCCCTCTATAGCTCTCTCTAATTGCAACGCCGGTTCAAAGCCAGCAGCGTTTAAGCCAGCGTTGTCAAGGCCAGTAGCTTTGATCTCCTTGAATGACTTGTACAAATGCAAGTTCATTCTCATGGTTGCTCAAATCTTTTCTAGCTTCTTGGATATCCTTTATCAGCCTGTTAAGTGCTTCCTTGAATCATTTTGCTCGAGTTCTTGTGATCGGTCCAAGTGGCACTTCAAGAGGATCCACATTCCACCTTCTAGCTTGGCTCCCATCATGGCTTCCATCACTATTGTTGTGCCAACATATCAATAAGTTCTTTGCATAACAATGTGACCTCTTGGGATATTCACATGTTCAGGTATAACATAGTGATTTTCCCTTTAGTTTTCCCACTACATATTCATAAGCTCTCCTAAATTAGGTGAACTTTGCATCTCCTCATAATGAATGTTGTCATAGGCTCTAAAAGATGTAGTTGTCACCAATCCCCTTCTTAATCTTTAGGTTTCTCAACTTAGGCTCTAAAACTATGATGATACGATAAGCTTCAATAAAAATCTTTTGTATAAAAATTATACTAGGATTGTGATAGTTGTATATTGGGGTTTTGAGTTTATAATAATAATAACAAGAAAAGTAGAAGATATGTCCAAGGTTTGTGGAGGATAATCATAGAAAACCTAAACTATTTGCAATAATTCTAATGATAAGCTAAGTATAATGATAAGTGTCTAAAGATCCTTATTTCTAGTACTTGTTAGATATAATTTTGTATGAATTTTATGTGAATTTATCAAGAAAAGCATACTTAAGTGCTTAATAATTGATTTCAGGGTTTAAAGAGGAAAATTGAAGGATTTCAAAAAGGTTTGAGCAAAAATGAGATGAAATTTGGCAAAGTATAGAAAATGGTGATTTACACATGTGCACAACCTTTAGCATGACCATGCAAACACTAGTGTTGAAGGGCAAAAAGTAATCAGAATACATCTTGAAAATGTGCCTTAGTTGCTACACAAGTTGTGTAGAGAGCAATGCTAAAAGAGGAAATCTGACTAGAGAAGAAAATGAAGAAATTCTAGAGTACACAAGCCCAAGCACAGTCATGCATGAGGTTGTCTAGAGCCTTGAATGCTAGAATTTTACTTTATTTCAAAGTACATGACCTTGAGCACAGGTGTGTAGTAGGTCGTGCATGCTACCTTTGTTTTTAAACCTATAAATACTCGATTTATTTCACAATTTGAGAGGATTTTTAACCTTTTATCATTCTTAGTCACTCAAAAAACCCTAGGAGAGTAGAGTTATGAACTTGAAGAGAGAAATTGTTGGAGCATCATCAACGATCACAAAACATCTACAAGGGTGATGTGCCTAAAAGGGGATTAAGCAAAATCAAATGAAACAAAAACCAACCCTAAATGCAATAAACCAAAACCAGTTCAATAGGCTAGGAATTTCATAATTCCTGAAGGGGTGCAAGGAGATCCAAATTCAATAACTCATAAATTATTAAACCATAATGATCAAGTTCTTAAAACAAACTAATCAAACTTGAATTGCCACGTGAATTCAAGAACAACAACAAGAATCACTTCCAAGATCCCCTTTTATAACTATGCAACTCACGGTTCAAAATGACAAGCAGTTGTTGATGGTGAATAACAAGTATGATAAGTATTCAAAATAAGCACTCTATTTCGAATTGATACTAACTTAAATTTGACCAAGAAATATTTCAATCTAACCCTAGATATTACACACTAGAGAAGAAAAGAAAACACAATAATTAGAAATTGATATAACTCACAATTTCAATTGTTGCACTCACCACAATCACAACTCTTGGGATTGAAATTGATAAGAGGAAATTGAACTAGGATAACCCTAAGCTCTCTCATGTAAAAGTGATGTCTTTAATATGAAAATTCACCTCCTCAAAACCCTACTTAAGCAAGTATTTATACTTGCTCCCTTTAAGGTTAGAAAGTCCACAAAATTACAACTATGCCACTTTTAAAGTGGCCGGTCCTAAATGAAAATTACAAATAAGTGAAAGTGTCCCAAAAGAAAATTACAACATAGAATGGTCTAATAATAATTACAAAGTACAAAAATACTATAAATCTTCAAGAGCCAATGCTTCGAAGTAAAATTAATCACAGCGGGCCTTTAGATGCAAATCTCATGATGTCCCGTGGCCATCAACTAATGTAGGTCATTTGGCATCCCATGAAGAACTATTATTGTACCTATAAGATTATTACTCAAATATTTATTAGATAAAAGAAATAGAGTGAAATATGAGCGATTTGGATCATCATCCAAATCGAGTTCTAAGAGTATCTAGGGTACTGGAAAATTTCCCATCAAAGGGTTTATTCTTTTCATCATGATTACTTGTTATTTCTTTAGAGTCTTTGTGCTTATTGTAAATTTCATGGAGGAATAGATTTATATATCCTACATCTTGTGAAACTTTAAACCATATGATTAAATTGTTTATTGATTAATAAAGAGTTTATGCCTTTGTATCTATTCATGTATTTAGATTGTTTTGTGATTAATTTATGTGTGCAAATTAATTGCATGTATGATTCTTGTTAGATAGAAAGAGGTTTCATCCAATAGGATATATCTTCATGAATAAAAAAAATTGCATGTTTTGCCTAAAGGTAGGAAAACTTTGATTTTTTGCACAAAGATTAAATCTTTATTTGGGAATTATGAACTTTAATAAAATCTTATATGGCAATAGTGAGGAAGAGGTTTCCACTATTCCATGTAAGGTTAAGAATTAAGTAACTTGAGGGAGTAGTTAGTTTAATTGAGAATTCCTATAGTGTAAAGCATAAACAATTTGTTAATTGATATCTTATTATAAGAAAGCTAAGGTTTAGAGTAGATCAAGATGAAGGATATGCTTTTGTTATTAACTTCATCTATTAAAGCAATTATAATTAATCTTATATTAAGATTTAGACTAGATAGTAGAAAAACGGTAATACTAGTACTTGTTTTCAAGATCCTTAAAGACGATACCCACTAAAATCTATACTACATTAGATAGGTATACTTTCCTAGCTCAGTCATTAGATTTATTTTGGTTTATAAATTTATAATTTAATACGATTGAAAGGGCATACATCATATAGCACCACACTAGAATGATCACAAGCTATGTTGCAATGGTTAATCACAATAATTTGGCACTCGAATTGATAAAACTAAGAGGAAAAGGTATTGAAAGGGTGTTATTTGCTAATAGCAAGAACACAATGAGATTTCATTTGTTCAAGAGTCCAAAAATTGATAACTATGGTTAATAAGAAGTATTTATATGTTCCCATGATGATGTACTTAATTGGCTAAAGCACATTCGAATAACAAATGGAAGCAACTCCAATAAACAAATCTACAAATGGCATGAAATTCGCAAACTCCAAACCCCTAAATGTCCAATGATAATCATGCAAGTAACAATTAGAATCACAATGCTCAATTTGCAACTTTCAAAAAAAGATTACACTAATCACAATCAAGAGGATATGAAATCAATTGAATTACAACCCTAAAATTGCGTGAAAATTATAATAAAAAGATAAACTAATTCCTCACTAAATATGACTCAGTAGTAGGCAATTAAGATGGATTTGATGTTGTTGATACTAAACACAACAAGGATCAAATCCCCACTCGCCACACTTCACTCAAGAAATGATAAGAGTATGTGAAAAAGGAGGCAACCCTCATGTTTTTCCAATATGAAAATATGGTCTAAAAAGCTCTCACAAACCCAACTTTAGTAAGTATTTATACTTGATATAATTAGGGTTAAAATGTCAAAAAAAAAATTATGTCTATGCCACTAGTGTGGCTGGTCCTAAATTCAATAAATACAACCAAATAAAATGTCCCAAAATGATTACAAAGTAACTGGTTTAAAGATAAAATTACAAGTGCAAAAATAATGGTCTTCAAAGAGCCGGTTTGTCAAGTCAATTGTGATCACAGCGGGCCACTGGATGTGAGTCTGATGATGTTCCCAATTTGATCAATAGTGTAGGTCATGTGGCATCCTGCGAAGACTGATCACCATACTTGCTAAATTTCCATTCAAACTTTATTAGATAAAGAAAATGTATACATGCGAATGATTTGGATCATCATCCAAATCAGGTTCCCTGACTATTGGGATCACAGGGTAGATTCCGATCACTTGACAACCCCAAGGGTATAAAAGTAAATATAATCACTTAAAGACTAATGATGTTTAACAAATAGAAAAATTTGTGAATAACTAAAGGAAAATAACAAGAATAAACTAATTGGTGGGGGGGGGTGTTCACTGTCAGGAATCAACAATGTGAGACCAATAGTGTTTCTCTTAGCTTCTCAATCATGAAGAACACACCAAAATCATGCTTTAAAGCATGCCTACAGTTCATGGCCATGTTTTAGGCCATGTTCCTCTTGGACTTCAAGCATTTCCAATCATGCCTTAAGATCACAACTGTGATCTTGGTGGTGAACCTTTCTATCCTCTTTCAAATTGCAAACTTGTCTACTTACTTCACACTTGAACTGTATAGCTCTATACTAACAAATTAAACATGTCCTATCGCAAATTTGATCTATATACAATTGGAAATTCTCTACAAACTTCTTATCATCAACATCCCTAAGATCATGATGAATTCTTCTAGTAAAATTATGGAGTCCTTGTGCTCTTGCCCCAGTGATAAGGCTATGATACCCATCATTACTTGTTGCCCTTAAGTGAGGTCTTGCTTCCTTTATTGCAAAACTTTTATGGTTGGATCAATATTGAGTCGATGTGTAATTGCGTTAGGGGAGATACCTTGCATGTTTGATGGAAACAAGCAAAAATGTAAATGTTTACATGAAGGAAACTAATAATGTGTTGCCTTAAACTAGTAGACACAAAATTTCCAATCTATGTGGTCTTTTTAGCTCAATTACCTATTTATAGTCTCAGTTGGCTTGGCTATTTCCCCTTGGATTTTAAGCCAATTGCCTAACTCCAATTCCACTTCTCAAACCTCCCCTCATGATAAGGCTTGTTGGTGTGAGGCAAGTATACCTATCAAATTTTGTAATATAGTAGATTAAATATGGATATCGTCCCTATGGGATTATGAGTAGAAATATTAACCTATATCATATTATTTAACCGATAAATTGTAAAGATTAATTAAATTAAAACCTATAACTAATTATTAACTAATAAAATAAAGATTAAATTGAAAGAAAGAAGAGTAAAATAGAATATAATTAACTTCAAGATAGCAAAACAAGTATCTAAACTTTGTTTCCCTTATGATTTATTATGTGACATCAATAAAATTCATTCAATTCCTTCATTCAAATTCTTCTTCAAAGGATCTATAAACTCAAAATCATAATAAACATTATCAAGTCAAGAATAAGTTATCTAAAATTTTGTAAATTTAACTAAAATGTATGCTTCCACTTTTTCATCTTTTTGAGCACCATAATGTTAAATAAAGGAATACTACATCTATCCTTTAAAAGCCTTTCCTTATTTCTTGGGCTAACTAGGAGTTTTTTTTTTTTTTTTTCCAGTAGCATGGAATAATTTTATTGGTCAATAAGTCTTAAACTAGACAATTTTAAGCTATTAGGTTTTAAGATACCCTTTCAAACCTCTACTAGTCTCATTGCTTATTTATTTTTATTAAGTTTAGTTTTCTCAAACTTTTCTTTTAACCCATGTAGCAAGTTTTAAGTTTATTAATGATTAACAGGTATTATTCCTTGAAAGGTACCCTATAGGCTTAATTTCTTGAGTTAATAAGGCCTACTATTGAACTTTATTTATTTATTCATTTATACTTCTAGCATTTTATTATTATTATTATTTTGGATAAATCTTTAAGAGAAAAAAATTCAATAGATTAATTATCTAAGATCATGGTGCTCTTAAAAGTTTCTAAGAAATAGGCATACATTAAAGTAAGTTTAAAAACCTGAATTCCTAATTCCTTACTATTTACAATGTTTCAATCTTAAGTTTCAAATTCTAAGCCTAAATAACGTGTAACTCTAATTTGTATAGATTTTTCAATTTAACTCTAATCAAGTGTTATAAGTTTATTAATGATTAGAGAAAATAATGTCAAGAGAAAAATTTACAAAAATTGCTTAATCTTGTGAATGTAGTTTTATTTATTTCATAGTGCTACTAAAGTGATTAATTATCTATAGCAATTAATTAGTTTAGTATGAATAAGGCTTTAATATATCTCCTTTCTCACGCTTAAAGTTGTACATTAGGGACAATGTACACAATATAACACAAACAAGAAAATCAAAGGTGAGTAAAGATGGTAGGAAAGGGAGATAAGGAAAACAAATACTTCTTTGGTTTAAGTGCTGCAACTAAGACTTGATGACATTTCCTAATCATTTATTATAGAAGTCCTTGTAAAGGTAAGAAAAATGAAAGCATAAAAGAAACAAAAGAAAATAAAATAAAACAAAAGAACTATACCTAGATATAGTGACTAATATAGAAAATAGGTTTTAGGTTACAGACCAAAGAAAATCAATAGAAGATAGTATAAAAACTCAATCCTCTGCATCATCATCATTGTTATCCATTAGATTAGTAGGGCCATACTCCTCATCCTCATCATTTGAATCTTTAGGTGGTGGATTTTGAATGCTGTTATGTGCAAATAGGAGCTCTACACATGTCTTAACTCTATTTACCCTAGACTCCAACCGCCTAAAATTCCTTTTGAATTCCCTAATGTAATCCTAATGAGTGGTCTGCATAGACCTTTGGATGCTCAACATTTGATGAATCATGTGCAAGATGCTAATCGGTTCTTCCTTGAAGGCTATGGATGAGCGAGCTAGAGGTGATGATAATGGCAAGTCCTGCTCATCTTCCTCTTGGTTAGTTATTGGTGGGGTAAAGGGAACATCTCGTAGGACTAATCCTATAGCCCATAATGATTCAATCCTTATAGGGGTCATTGGGCACCCTAACTACATGGGTGGTAGTTGGCTGAATAGCATTATCCTTCGAATCAATCTCATGATATATGAGTCAATATAAATAGAACCGACTCACAAATCATGAAATTGATGTCTAATAAAGCTTGCTAGTGTGACCTTGAGTTGAATGGGTCATCGCTCTATGATACTATGTATATAGTAGATCTTGGTCATACTTACCACACCAAAGTTGAGCCTTCTCCTACTCAATGTATGAGCTAGCAGCCAGTGTAGGTACTTATGAGCTGGGATGTGTAGTGTTTATGTCTTTGACCTCTTTAGGGAGTGAATTGTTTTAGTGCTAATTTGCTGCTAATAGTTTCTCTCACTAAGCCGTTAAGGCATATTTGTTGGGAGTGCTACATAGGCTTCTGTCTAGGTGAACTCCTCATCACAAAGCCCCATTAAAATAGAGAAGCGTGTAATGCTCATTTGATACATGTTTCCTTTAACCTGGAACTAGATACCATTATTGATTCCTTAGGAAACATGATCTTTCTCTAGGGTGAAGTGGCCATGAACTCTAGTGTGAGTTTTATGTATGCTGGCTCTTCTATGCTAAATAGTCTCTTAGCCCCCATAATTAATAAGTCCTCATGCCTAATCATCTAAACTTGGTCATTCTAAAGCCTTTTAATCAATGTTGATATGCTAAATCCAATTTCAATTACACAATACTAATTGAGGATAAAATTGAGCAATTGGTCAACAAAATGGTGTGATCTTAATTTGAACGTGAACCTTAATTTCAAGTAACAAGAATAGAATAAAACTCCAAATTCTTACCAAATATGATGCACTAGTAGAATTAGGAACAACTTGCAATTCTTGATATTACTCACAACAATCCAAGCCCCACTCACCACAACCCTTAAAAAGGAATTGATAAGAGTGTATGAAATAAGAGAGAAAATTCCCTTCTTTCACTTGATGCTTTTTCCAAAATATGACAAAAGTGTCTTTTAGTTGTCCCCCTTACAAGTATTTATACTAGTCCCTAAATATGGAAAAACAAGCATAAGAAAATAAAGAAAATAGCATAGTACATGTCCACTGTCTATGGTTCATTTTGGTTCAACAAATGGACCGTGAACCCTTCTCTAAACTATGTACTAATTAGTTAAGTCGCCAACCTGTAGTATGATAAGTGTACCCGATTAAATATAAAACAATCATATAAAATGAATGAAGACACCATGTGAATGTCTTCAGGTTCCATTTGCTCAAAGAGGACTCTTGATGTTAAGTTATCTAGTCCTTTAGCTCTTTGCTCGGGTAATGGATCTTTTTGTTGCATTGGTTTGATTCCCATCAAATGTAGTAGGTATGTTAGAATAGCCTATCATGGAGCTACTGAAAGTGCTATTTATGCATTGAAGCATTAAATTGCAACAAGAGATGTTGATAGAGGTCATAAGCTAGTGATTGCGCATTAGTGTTGGTGGCATCTATATGCAGTTGCTTCTTTTAGTGGGAGTATTTGAGTAGCGTGTCATCTTGCATGAAAACAAGTCACACCTAAGAGACGAACATCATACATGCAACATAGTGGTACTATCAACCCCTATAGCTAGTAGATTTGTTAGGAAACGTGTATGAGCATAGTCCTAACTACATGGATGTTGTCATTGAGTCTAGTAACTTTAGAAAAATATGTATATATAACTATGTTTTGGTGCCCCATTATCACATATTAGTGTGAAAATAGCAGATCAAGCAAGATAGTACATATATCAACTCCCAAAAGGTGTAATCATGACAAAAAGACATGTAAAAAACTACATTTTTAGCACTTTCAAGCCTATAAACAACAACAATGTTCAACTTCCCAAGTAACCCACTATGAAAACTTGCATCTTTAAGAACTAGACAGAGAATAGAGAGAGAACGTACCTTGTAGATGATGATTTTGCTACAAAGATTGCATGAAATGGATGTTAAAGTGCTAAAAGTAGAGACTTTTCATGTTTTATAGGGAAAGTTGTGTGATAAAGTGAAGAAGGAGAGAGATGAGGGAAAAGAAACCAAGATTTAAAGTATGTGAAGGATCACATAATCTCTAGAATGGGTATGTAGATGCGCACGACACCTTTCAATATAATTGAGCATATTTGTTTCTTAGGTGATATGGCCATCTACATAGGTTGGGTGTGCTATTCTAAGCTTATGTGCATGGCTATGCACAAGGTTGTGTAACTCTTCGTGCAAAATTGCACTTGGATATGGGTTGACATAGGCAACTACACAGTTGTATAGATGCTTGTGTATCTCTTGTATTTTATTTCTTAAAATCCTCCTTGCATTGGCACAGCCAAGTACATGGGCATGTACTTAGGTGTGTATCTACCTTAGCATTTAGTTTGTTCCTAGGCATCTTTGGACATGGGCATGTAAGATGGTGTCTCAATGAAATAGCCATCAACATGGTCATGCCAATAGGTGAGTCATGCTTTTATCTTTAATGCCTTTGATGATGCACTTATGTTACTAGGATTGTTAGTGTGCACAAGTGGCTACGTAGCCGTGCAGATGGTCGTATATCTCTCAACACTTTTTATTCTTCACTATTTTTACCCTATTTTTAACTGTTGCAACATACACTCTTCCTAAACTTAAATGAAGTGTAGAAACCGCCAATAATTAGGTGAAAAACTAAACTAAAAAGTGAAAATAAACACAAGAAAATGAATTAAAGCTAAAGTATACTTGGGTTGCTTCCTAAGAAGCACTTTTGTTTAATGTCATTAACTTGACAAATGTTGCCTTAGTTTTAGCTCAGCAGGATTGGAGAGTAAACTCCTCTCAAGTGTTTGGGTTGAACTCACTTCCTAGATAAAGCTTTAGTCTTTGGCTATTGAACTTAAACATACCTTTCTCTAGGTGTAAGACTTCTACTATTTTGTAAGGGTAGATTCTTGTGACAGTGAATGGTTCGAACCATTTGGACTTAAGCATACCAGGAAATAGCTAAAGATGAGAATTCTATAGCAATAATTAGAAATCTTCTTAGAATTGCTTGTCTTGCTTTATCCTTTTATTATGATATTGCTTGGTCCATTTGATGGGGATCAAACCAATGCAACAATAACACCCATTACTTGAGCTAGAGTTAAAGTACTGCAGAGCCTAACAACAGAGAGTCCTCTTTGATCAAATGGAACCTAAAGACATTTACATAGTGTCTTCATTTACTTTATATGATTGTTTTGTATTTAATTAAGTACACTTTTCGGTATTACAGGAAGACAATCAAACACATTAGCACTTGGGTTAGAGATGAGTCATGGTCCATGATGAACCAAAATGAACCAAGAGGAGCCAGCTTTGTGTTGTGTATTTTTGGACTGAGATGGGCATAAAAGACCAACCATGTGTCATTGTTTTTTTTATGTTATTTTTCCATATTTAGGGTTAGTATAAATACTAGTAAAGGAGAACAAAAAAGACACTTTTGGAATATATTTGCAACTTGTTTCACGTCAAAGGGGAGCTTCCTCACTTTTATAATACACTCTTATCAATTCTTTTAGGGTTATCGCGAGTGAAGACTTGGATTTGTTGTGCGTAAAATCAACAATTGCAAGTTGATTCCTCATTCTACTAGTGAGTAATATCTAGTAAGAATTTGGAATTTCAGTTGTTCTTTATCATTGAAACATTAGGGATCCACGTGAAAGGGGATCTTTGCCAATTGGGAATTTTGTTCAAATACTTCTTAATTAGTATTTGTTGATTACAATTTAGAGTGGCATATCATGCCGTGCCATTGAGTAAATTACTTGTTATGTGAATTAAAATTGAGAAATTGTTTGAATTATGTTATATTTACCTTGGTCATTGTGAATTGAAGTTGAGGAACATATTATTTAGGGTTCTTGGCATACGTTCTTGCTATGGAAGATCCAAAAGATGATATGCCACTCCAAATTATAATAAAAAAATACTAATTAAGAAGTAATTGAACAAAATTCCCAATTGGCAAAGATCCCCTTTCTTTTAGAACCCTAATGTTTCAATGACAAAGAACAACTGAAATTCCAAATTCTTACCAAATATTAATCACTAGTAGAATGAGGAATCAACTTGCAATTGTTGATTTTACATACAACAAATCCAAGCCTTCACTCGCCACAACCCTAGAAGAATTGATAAGAGTGTACTATGAAAGAAAGGAAGCCCCCTTTTCACATGAAACAAGATGCAAATATATTCCAAAAGTGTCTTTTTTGTTCTCCTTTACTAGTATTTATACTAACCTTAAATATAGAAAAATAACATAAAAACAATAATGACACATGGCCGGTCTTCTACGCCCATCTTGGTTAAAAAATACACAACACAAGGCCGACTCCTCTTGGTTCATTTCGATTCATCAAGGAACGTGACTCATCTCTAGCCCAAACCCAAGTGCTAGTGTGTTTGATTGTCTTCCTGTAATACCAACAAGTGTACCTAATTAAATACAAAACAATCATATAAAGTAAAAGAAGACACTATGTGAATGTCTTCAGGTTCCATTTGATTAAAGAGGACTCTCTGTTGTTAAGCTCTGTAGTCCTTTAGCTCTAGCTCTGGTAATGGGTCCTATTGTTGCATTGGTTTGATTCCCATAATCTCTTCGAGCTTGTGGAAGATTTGCCCTCAAATCTAATGGCTCCTTTATTTTAGATGAGAATTTCTGAAAGTCACCTGGATTGAAAACCTTAGTTTACATATTCTTGTTGCCCTGAAGTCGTGATTTCCCTTAAGTCCTCTTAAGATGTACAGAAGTCTTTTGATAAAGCTTCTGAATTTCCTATGACTGTTTCACTCTACTCAATAAAAACTTCTTTCCAGTCGTTTTATTGATCTATTCCTAGGCTTTGTGTATATCAGTTGGTGACATATGAGTCAAAACAATTAGTTCACCATCCTTCTGAAACACATAAGTGTTTCTAAACCCATCATGCAGTACTCTCTTATCAAATAACCAAGGTCTACTTAGTAGTATATGTGATGCGCACATAGGAAGAACATCACAAATGGTTTCATCCTGGTACCTTTCCCTTATGCTGATTGGAACCTTAACCCTTTGAGTGACACAAAGATTGTCTTGTTCACTCAACTAGTGCAATTTATAGAGAGATATGGAGTAGTTACTAATTGCAGTCTATTTACTATTGCAGCAACTACTACATTTGTGCAACTACCACCATCAATAAGAAGAGTACATAGATTACCTTGAACCCTACAGGGAATATGGAATAGGTTTTCCCTCTATACGTCCTCAACATCTGGAGATGTTGTCATTACCTTGTACAACACGTTAATAGCAAGATATTGATCATTTCCCTTATCTTCATGTGTTTCAACTTCAGGATCCTCATAATACTCCTTTGGCACCATTGACAAATCTATTGGCTCAATTATCTCTTCCTTGCCATCCTTACTTTCCATCTCCATAGCAGTCATCACCCTTTTGTTATGACATTGAGCAGGTAAGTATCTAAAGCCTAAACATTTGAAGCATTGGATTTGATGATTCTTTCCACCTGATGACCTAGGTACTATTTGCCTAATGTCTGACCCAACAATTGCTTTCCCCTTTCCAAAAATTTCCTTCTCCCTTCCAATCTTAGTAACAACTGCATTTGCTTCCACAATCTTATCAATTCTTCCTTTTTCACTCTGTTAACTATCTGACCCATATAGTTTAGTAGTGGATCCATACCTATTACTCGCTACTCTATAAGGGTTAGAATGCCTTTGTCTCTCCACTTTCAAAACTAATTGAATGGCCTCATCAAAGGAGTCATATCGTTGCAACTCTATTACACAAGCAATTTCATATTTTAGATCGGACATAAATCGTGCCATAGTCTATTCAAGAGGTTCGACTCCTCCACATCGGATCATCAATGCCTTAAACTCCTGGACATACTCTTCTACTATTTTGCCTCCCTGTCTCAATGTTTAGAGATGCATGAATAACTCCTACCTATAGTGCTTTGGTATAAACCTCTTCCTCATAAATTGTTTCATTTCTTGCCAAGTATGAATCTCAGCATCACCATCTCTCCTTCCACTGGAAGGCAGCATATCCTACAAACTCGACTGCTGCTAAATGAAGCCGAGTGTGGTCATTAATTTCATGACACTCAAAAAGGCCCTCTAATTTATCTTTCCTGTCAATATAATCCTCTACAGAACCCCTTTCAGCAAATGAAGGCATTTATAATTTTACATATTCTAGACCCTTAGGCAGCCTAAACTCACGGTTAGGATAAGGTTCATCCTTTAAGTTATCATCCCTTTCCTCCTGATAGGCATGATAATCTCCTCCCATTCTCTTACCGCTCCTTCCCTACGTACATCATTATAGGCTACCTAAGGTGAGGGTGCTTGTGGATTTGCCACTAGTGGTTGTGGAAATGTCATCTGATTAACCTGTGTTACTAATGTAGCAGCAATAGTAATAAGATCTTGCAATTGTTCTTCTAAAGTTCTTCTTCCACCTGCAGCATGATGTCCCTGACCTCCTCCTATAACTTGACTATTGGCCTCTTTTCCAATTCCTCCATTCACACTATCATTTGACATAGTTGTTGAATTAAGCTTTGAAATCCTTTTTTTTTTTTATCTCACAATCACACTCTACAACACCAATTTCTCCAACACTCAAACATATTCTCCACAACCAACACACACTCACGGTGCAACACACATTCATGGTACAACACACACTCACGGCATAACACACACTCATGGTACAACACACTATCATGACACAACACACACTTACGGTACAACACACCCTCCATGGCACAAAATTTCCGAACACTCAATCACACATTCACAATACAACACACCCTCACAGCACAACACACACTCATGACACAAATTCTTCCAAACTCAAGTCAATAGTTCATTCATAGCAATTTAATACACAATGACTACACAATTACACACTTATGGAATCACTTGTAGTGATCCCTAAATCATCTATAGTAAGGAACCCAAAAGCAATCCTTCCTCTGAATTCAACCCACAATGACAATTAGAACATGGCACAATTCATGTAACATACACAATTTCAATGTAAAATCAACAATTAAACAAGTGCATGACATAAACCCAAATTCCCAATTCAAAATCAATACTCCTCACGTGCAATTCCCTTCTCAACTGTGGGTCTGATACTAAAAGATGATATGCCACTCTAAATTGTAATCAACAAATACTAATTAAGAAGTAATTGAACAAAATTCCCAATTGGCAAGGATCCCCTTTCACGTGGAACCCTAATGTTTCAATGATAAAGAACAACTGAAATTCCAAATTCTTACCAGATATTACTCACTAGTAGAATGAGGAATTAACTTGCAATTGTTGATTTTACACATAACAAATCTAAGCCTTCACTCGCCACAACCCTAGAAGAATTTATAAGAGTGTATTATGAAAGAGAAGAAGCCCCCTTTCCACGTAAAACAAGCAGCAAATATATTCTAAAAGTGTCTTTTTTTTCTCCTTTACTAGTATTTATACTAACCCTAAATATGGAAAAATAACATAAAAAAAATAATGACACATGGCTGGTCTTCTATGCCCATCTCGGTCTAAAAATACATAACACAAGGTCGGCTCCTCTTGGTTCATTTCAGTTTTCATGGACCGTGTCTCATCTCCAATCCAAGTGCTAGTGTGTTTGATTGTCTTCCCGTAATACCGACAAGTGTACCTGATTAAATATAAAACAATCATATAAAGTAAATGAAGACACTATATGAATGTCTTTAGATTCCATTTGATCAAAGAGGACTCTTTGTTGTTAGGCTCTATAGTCCTTTAACTCTGGCTTAGGTAATGGGTCCTGTTGTTGCATTAGTTTGATTCCCATCAGCGTTCCTTATAAATTTTAGAGTTCTCTTACACTTTTGCTCACCACTCATCTAATTCATTCATTGCTACTAGAATGTATTTGTTATCAAATAAACTCGGAAAATGTCTTATGAAATCAAGTCCTAAAATATTGAATACCTCACAGATAAAGCTAAAGTCTTAGGGCATTTCATTTGAAGGGATATATTACCTACTCTTTGATAGTTGTTGATGTGCCTAAAACAATGATCGGATCAAATGATTCCAATTCTTAGTTATCAGTGATAATCGAATCTAACAATCTAATTAACGAACGATAACGAACCAGAATACAATAAAATCCTTAAACCCTTACCAGATATGACGTACCAGCAAGAGAGTAGTCCTAGTATGGATTTGTTGGTATGACGCACAGCAATCCAATACCGTCACTTGCCACAATCCTGCAAATTGATAAGAGTAAATTGAGCGGAAAAACCCCAAAGAGTCAAATTATATATCTTAAGTCTAATGTTCATTGAGTTCCAAACACAAATATAAAGAATAAGGAAAATCAACACTATTTGATCCAAGAAAGTTGCCAGCCTTAAACTAGATAAGCTGTTGGCTTTGAATTTAACACTGTCGGTTTTGAAGAATTAAAGGCCGCCAGCCTTTATGGGCTACACCGCCGGCCTAAATGGCCGACTTAAGTGGCTAAAGCTACTGGCCTTGAAGGCGGCCTTGGAGGCTAAGCCGCTGGCCTATCTCTACGTTGCCGGCCTTAAATGGCTAGTCTAGGGTGAAAGTCGCTAGCCATACCTTCGATCCTTCCACTTTGCATCTCGCTTTGAATAACTTTGTAAGAACCATGATTTGATTCCCATCATCTCCTCGGACCTGTGAAAGAATTGTCCTTAAATCTAATGGTTCCTCTATTTTTGTTACGCACTTTTGAAAATCCCCTAAACTGAAATCTTAGTCTACAAGTGTCTGTTGTCTTGAAGTTGTGGTTGTCCTGAAGGCTTCTAAATCACTTGTATCTTATTCACTCTATTTAGGTTGTCCCCCAGTCCCTTCCTCTTTCTATTAAGGACTTCTTGTTAGTGGTTTTATTGATCTACTCTTGAGCTTCATGTACCTCAGTTGGTGACATAGGATTTAAAACAACTCATTTAGCATCCTTTGAAACACATAGGTGTTTCTAAACCCATCATGTAGCACTCTCTTGTCAGATAACCAAGGTCTACCCAGTAATATATGTGATGTGCACGTAAGCAGAACATCACAATCAACTACATCCTGGTACTTTTTCCCTATGTTAATCGGAACCTTAACCCTCTGAGTGACATGTAGATTGTCTCACTCACTTAACCAATGTAATTCATAAGGCCTAGAATGAGGTGTAGTGATTAGTTGCAATTTATTCACTAATGTAGTAGCTATAACATTGGTGCAACTACCACCATCAATAAGAAGGGTATAAAGATTATCTTGGACCCTGCAGGGAATATGGAATAGGTTTTCCCTCTACTTATCCTCAATATCTGGAGATGTAGTCATTACCCTGCGCAGTACATGAATAACCAGATATTGATCATTGCCCTTATCCTTATGTACCTCAGTGTTTGGATCCTCATAATATTCCTTTAGCACTGTTGATATATTTGTAGGCTTAAGTATATCTTCTTTGTCACCTTCATTTTCCACCTCCATAGCAGTCATCACCCTTTTGTTGGGACACTAAGCAGCCATGTGTCCAAAGCATAAGCATTTGAAGCATTAGGTTTGATGAATCTTTCCACTTGATGATCCCAATACTATTTGTCGGATATCAACCCTTGCAACCGCTTTGCCTTTTCTAAAACTATCCCTCTCCCTATCAATAACAGTTGCATTTGATTCCACAGTCCTATCAATTTCCCCCTTTCTAACCTGCTAATTATCTGATCCATATAACTGAGTAGTGGATCCATACCTATTACTTGATGCTCTATATGGATTGGAGCACCTCTACCTCTCAATGTTTAAAGCTAATTGGATGGCCTCATCATGAGTGTCATACCTCTGCAGCTCGACAATACATGTTATCTCATATTTCAACCTAGACACAAATCATGCCATGGTTTATTCAAGAGGTTCAACTGTCCCACATTGGATCCTTAATGTCTTAAATTCCTAGACATACTCATCCATTGTTTTTCCTCCCTATCTCAATGTCTGGAGACGCATGAATAACTTTTGCCTGTAGTGTTCTAGTATAAACCTCTTCATCAACATCCTTTTCATTTCTTGCCAATTATGAATCTTAGCATCACCATCTCTCCTTCTGTTGGCCATAAGGTTCTTCCAACACAAGGCCGCATACCCTGTAAATTTAACTGTTGCTAGACGAACTCTTATATGGTCATTAATCTCATAGCACTTGAAGAGTCCTTCTACCTTATCCTCCTAGTCAAGGTACTCCTCTGCAAGGTCCCTTTCCAGCAAATGAAGGCATCTACAATTTTACATACTTTAGACCCTTGGGCGGTCTGAACTCATGGTTAGGATGAAGTTCATCCCCAAAATTGTCATCCATCTCCTCTTTGTAAGCATGGTATTGTCTTCCAACCGTCTACCCTTGTTTCCTCCAATTGCTCATTCTCTACCCATAGC
The DNA here is from genome assembly GCA_037954665.1 of Laguncularia racemosa. Lineage (NCBI taxonomy): Eukaryota > Viridiplantae > Streptophyta > Magnoliopsida > Myrtales > Combretaceae > Laguncularia > Laguncularia racemosa. Next base: position 11,783,375 of record JBBMOL010000004.1, on the reverse strand, counting down.
ATTGAGGGTTACCCTAGGTGAGGGTGCCTGTAGATTTACCACTGGCTGTTAGGGTAAGGTCATTTGATCAACCTGTATTACTAGATTATCAACAATGGTAGTTAGGTTTGCAACTACTCTTCTACTGTTCTTCTTCCACCTACAGCACGACGACCTTGTACTTCTCCTCTAAACTAGTTGTTAGCCTTATTCCCAAATCCTCCATTAACACTATTGTTCGATATTCTCAATAGAATTGCCACTAAACACAGGAATTTCACAGTCATAGTCACACACTCCAACAATCCCCCATTGGCACAATCCCAATTACCACCTTTGTTCAATCCTTAACTCAAACCTAAGCACAACAATAATACAACAAGGATACTTAATAACAATAACAACCCTGATTCTATAATCAATCTCCGCTCAATCTCAATTTAGAGTAAAGCAACCCATAACAACAAAATCATAATCCGCAACAATAACAACGAAGAACCCTAATTTTTAATTTATATGAATTCCATAGATAACCTGAATTGAATTATACAGTAACAACACAATCTAATTTGATAGTATACGTACAGTTTCAATTCAATAACAACCAAACCGTAACATAATTCCACATTATCAAAACCTTAATCTCTCAAAGGAATTCTAATAGACACAATGCCATAATCTCAATCTAAGCTCCGATACCAGAAGATGATGTGCCTAAAACGATGATTGGATCAAATGATTCCAATTCCTAGGCAACAATCAACGATAATCAAATCTAACAATCCAGTTAAAAAACGATAACAAACAAGAACATAATAAAATCCCTAAACCCTTACTAGATATGATGCACCAACAAGAGAGTAGTCTAGTACAGATTTGTTGATATGACATACAACAATCTAATACCGTCACCCGCCACAATCCTTGCGAATTGATAAGAGTAAATTGAGAGAAAAAACTCCAAAGAGTCAAATCGTATATCTCAAGTCTAATGTCCATTGAGTTCTAAACACAAATATAAAGTATAAGGAAAATCTACACTATTCGGTCCAAGAAAGCTACCGGCCTTGAATTAGATAAGCTGCCGTCTTTGAAGAATTAAAGGCCGCTAGCCTAAATGGCTGACCTAAGTAGCCAAAGCTGGTGCTGCACCATTGGTCTAAATGATCAAACCTGCCAGCCTTGAAGGCCGACCTTAGAGGCTAAGCTATCGGCCTTTATGGCCGACCTATCTCCACGCTGCCAACCTTGAATGGCCGATCTAGGATGAAAGCTACCAGCCTAAGGATGTCTACCTCCGATTCTTACACTTTGCATCCTGCATTGAATAACTTTGTAAGAATTGTGATTTGATTCCCATCAGTTGTCGGTCTTTAAATAGGGTGGGGTAATAAAAACATGATTTTAAGACGTTTTAAGTAGTCCTATTTATGTTGTGGTGTCCTCTAGTTAGCCCTTTGTGGCAATGTGCCACTAATTGCCATCCTTCAATATAGGAAACACACCTCCTAGTAATTTGCTCTGCATATACTTGAAACAAATATGGATCTTTTCAAAAGTAGTATTTCAAATAAAAAAGGAATTTATTTTTTTGCTGATGAGAAAGCCCTTTTGGTAAGATTTTAGCAAATAGGTAATTTGCAAGATTAGCAAACTAAGGATGTTTAAATTCCTTTACCTCTTGAAGGTTGTAAAGTTGCTCTTTTGGGAATTCATCATTAATGCCCTTCTCATCCAATTGTTCTAATGTTTGGGTTCTCTAGGTGTAATAGGTGGTCTGCTACCAGGTTTTCAACCCCTTTCTTGTCTCTTATCTCTAAGTGAAATTCCTACAACAACAAATCCACCTAACAAGTCGAGGTTTAGCATCTAATTTCTTCAAAAGATATTGTAGAGCAGAATGATTAGCAAAAACAATAACTTTAGACAAAAAAAAAAAGTAAGATTGAAAATTTTCAAAAGCAAAGACTAATGCTAGTAGTTCTTTTTCCATGGTGGTGTAATTTTCCTAAGCATTAGTCAAAGTCTTGTTATCATAATAGACCGGTTGAAAGTGTTAATTTTCCTGAGCATTAGTCAAAGTCTTGTTATCGTAGTAGATTGGTTGAAAGTGTTTGTCCTTTCATTGTCTTAAAACTACTCCAACTACATAATCACTTATATCACACAATAGTTTGAATAGAAGAGTCTAATAGAGTGTAACCAAAATTAAGGCATTAGTCAATTTTTTTTTTTATTGTGTTAAATGCATCTAGGCATTCTTGAGTGAAAATAAAAGGCATGTCTTTTTCAAGTAATTTAGTTAAAGGCTTAGAAAATTTTGAAAAATCCTTAATGAATTTTTAATAAAAACTTCTCCTAGAAAACTTCTAATAGGCTTAATCAAAGTTGGGGGTCATCCTCAATCCCCTATACAAAATTTTGTGTGCAAGTACTATGCCCTCTTATACCATAAAATGGCACTTTTCCCTATTTAACACCGAGTTTGTTTCTTGCACCATTGTAACTCTTCCTAAATTATGGAGATATTCATCAAAAGAATCACCAAAAATAGAAAATTTATCTATAAATACCCCCAAGATGTCCTCTATAAGGTCTCTAAAGTTAGCCATCATATACTATTGAAAAATTTCAAGTGCATTACAAAGGCTGAAAGGCATCCTGTGATAAGCGAGCATACCATAAGGATATGTGAATGTGGTCTTTTCTTGATTTTCAAGAGCAATAGGAATTTGGAAGTATCTTAACAAACCATCAAGGAAACAATAGTACATGTGTTAAGCAAGCCTTTCCAACATCTAATCAACGAATGGGGGTGGGAAGTGATCCTTTCGTGTGGCGTCATTCAATTTTCTATAATCGATGCATACTCTCCATCTCGTTACTATCCTCATTGGGATCAACTTGTTCTTCTCATTGGGCACTACAGTCGTTCCTCCCTTTTTTGGTATAACTTGCATAGGATTAACCAAAGAACTATAAAAAATATGATAAATCATACTTATATTAAGAAGCTTGATTACCTAGGCTTTCACAGCTTCCTTCATGTTTGGATTCAATCTTCTTTATGGTTACACTATAGGTTTGAAATTTTCTTCTAATAAAATTTTGAGTGCAAAAAGATGGACTAATTCCACGGATGTTAGAAATCTTTCATGCTATTGCTCACTTGTGTTTTCAAAGTACATTTAACAACTCCTCTCTCTCTCTCTCTCTCTCTCTCTCTCTCTCTCTCTCTCTCTCTTCTCTCTTCTCTCTCTTATTTCCACTTTTAAATTTAAAGTGATAATTATCGAAAGCTTTGAATCTTTTTCTAGGAATGGGTACTTAAGTAATTAGGCAATTGATTCAGTTCTAGAATTAAAGGCTCTTCAATAGAGGGTTTCAATTTCACCTCTTTGCTTATACCAATTTCTTCAAATTCTTTCCTTTATAGCAAGGGTTCATCATCTACTTCTCCCTACACTAAATAAACATCTAAAGAGTTATCATGTAAAATTTCCTGCACATGTTCAAAGATAGTTGTACTATTTTGGTCTAGAAAATAATATGTATCATCTTGTGCAAGAGAATACTTAATGGCTTCATCAACTTTGAAAACTAATTCTTCCTTGGCAACCTCCAAAATTAATTTTTCATTTCCTACATTGATAATTACTCTTACTAAGGCTAAGAAAGGTCTTCCTAAGATTAGAGTTACTTCAATATCTTCATCATGTCCCATATTAAAAATTCAATAGGAAAAATAAAAGTACTGATTTTTACCAACACATCTTCAATTATGCCTTTAGGAAATTTTACAGATCTATCAATAAGTTATAAACTCATTTTAGTTGGCTTGGGTTTTCCTAATCCTAGTCTCTAAAATAATTTATATGACATTAAATTTATGCTAGCACCCAAATTAGTTAAAGCTTTTTATATAGATAAGTTACCAAAATAAGGTAAAATAAAACTCCTTGGATCTTTTAATTTCTTTGACAACTTATAACGGTAACTATTGATACTTCATCCAATTTCTTTTTGTTAGAGAGCAAATCCTTAAAAAATTTTGTGTACTTCGACTTCTGTGACAAAGCCTCAACAATAGGTAAATTTATGTGAAGTTATTTAAAGAGCTTCAGAAATTTACCATATTACTCATTTGAGTGTTCTTTCTTCGTATGTGCAACATATGGAATTTTTATAACAAACTCCTTTGCTTCTGTAGCTTTCTCAACATTCTTGGTCATCTTTTTTCACATCCCCTTTTCACTAGATTTTTGTTCAAATTGCAATTCTTTTCCACTTCTTAAGGTAATTGCCTTAATCTATTATTTAGGATTTGTTTCAGTGTTTCCTAGCAATGTACCTTGTAGTATGTTAGACACTATCTTTGCAATCTACCTAATTTGATTTTCTAAGTTTCAAATTAAAGCTTCTTGGTTCCTTAACTATGCTTCTATGGCTTAAAAGTGGGTTTTGATGTATCAATGAATTGCATCAGTAAATCTTCTAAATTTATCTTGTTTCCCAATGGTGAATGTAGTTGTTGAAATCCAGGTGCAATAATCCTTTGTTGATTTCCCTAAGAAAAGTCGAGGTGACTTTGTCATCTTAGATTATAAGTGTTGCTGTAGGGATTGTTTTGCTGCCTATATAGGTTCCCTACAAAATCAGCATGTTCATGAAAATTATTAAAAGAATTTGACTAACTTAAGGGTTGTGCAGTGGATATTCTATCAATTTTCTTACTCAATGCTTCAACTTATGCTACTAGTGCAGCAACAACATCAACAACATATACTTCTACTACCCTTAGTTGTCTTGCCCTTATTGAATTTCACCGATACTATTCATGGTCATGCTTTCAAGCAAACTATGGGCCTTCTCAAGTGTTTTATTATTTAATGTACCTTTAGCTACAACATTAATCATTTGCTCGATGTTATGATTTAACTTACCATAAAAAGTTTAGATTTACATCTACAATAGGAGGCCATGAGGTGGACACCTTCCCAGTAAATCCTTAAATCTCTCTTATGTGTTATATAGTGTCTCCGACTTTATTTCCATATATGAGGAGATATTATTTCCAAGCTTCGTAGTCTTGGCTAACAGGAAGCATTTTACTAAGAAATTTTCTCCCATTTTCCCCCATTTAGTAATTAACCTTCTAGGAAAGAAGTTTAACCATTGTTTTACACGGTTTCTTAAGGAAAAAGGGGAAAGTCTTAACCAGATGGTGTCATTTGTGGCCCCATTAATTTTTAAGGTATCACAAATTCCTAAGAAACTTGCAATATGCACGTTTAGGTCTTCATCTTGTGACACTTCAAATTGAATGAATTGCAATGATCTTTGAGTCCTACACCAATGTGCAGAGCATGTGGTTTATAACTATCTCTCTAATATTAACCAATGTTCTCTTCAATGTTGTGTGGATAAGAAATAAATCTTTTGAAGGAAAAAAAAAAAACTAATACTTTTCTTGTGAAGCTATATAATATGTGATAGTTAGGTAGAGGATTTTAAATTGTAACGGTAGTTGCTTAGCTTTAAGTTCTTCAACTGGTCTATTGTGACTTACCTTGCATATTAGCCACTTTCCCATAACTCCTATGTGGGCATTGATTAACAACCTAGTCATCTGAACAAGCATTAACTAGATTTGGTATGATTCAAATTATCTCACCCCATTGGTAAGTGTGAAATAACTCAAGTCCCTATTCATCTCTTCTCATGGCAGAATGTCTTCATTTTCCAATATCTTTAAGGTTTCATTTGCATAGAAATCCAAGTTACTATCAGTGGCATCCTCCAATTACAATAGTTAGGAGAAGTTAAATAGTTCTAGAGCAACTTAGAAATCACAAATCTCACTTAGACTACCAAGATTGTAGGTTCACCCTAGAAGTACATTATAGTAAATTGACTTTTAAAATGAACCTGCATAAGGGTTATAGGATAGTGCACTTTATATTGCTGGAGAATAGTAATGGTGGTGGAGAAGTAGCACAAGTAGCTCGATAGTTCTTTGAATGTTTAATGGCTTGGTTCTTTATTGAATGTTGCTAAGAACTTCCAAGTCTTTCCATGAACAATAAGATGTTCTCATTGAGCTCTTTTTATGATTTTACGGTAGTAGTGAGTATATGATGGGTAACGGTATGTTATAGCTATAAAGGGTTTTGTTGTGTGTATTTGGAGGGGGCGACCTTTTATAGACAAGGGGAAGTATATGACTATTGGATTAGGGCTGGCAATTCATGTCAAGCCATTGTATTCTGTATTTGATGTGCTTTAATTGAATAATTCAACACAATTCAAGTAGGAAGAATAATGGATTCTAATTCTAAGCCAATTGCGTGACCTTAAATTGTGATGAATCACTAATTTGCGTGAAATGTAAAGATGAACAAATGAAATTTAATTACAAACTAGATATTACACACTAGTGATAATTGGAAAGGACTTAAGAATGATTGATATTACTCACAAAAATCCTTAAGCCAAACTCGCCACAATTCTCTAGGTTAGAATTGATAAGAGTTATGTGAGAAGGGACAAGCTCCCTCACGGCAATGTAGTGTTTTCTTTAATCTGAAAAAGTCCCCCAAAAAAGCTTAAACAACAAGTATTTATATCTATTATAAATAAGGAAATTACAACAATGTAAAATGAAGCAAAATCGGTCCTATAGGAGCACTTAGAAAAACCTGTTCATCCACGTGAAGTGAGGTTAGTATGGCTGGTTTTTCTCCAAGTGAAATAAGGTTGGTTCCTCTTGTCTTTGTAGGTTCAAGTATAGCTTACACACTTGACATTAGTGCGTTGGTTCACCATCTTGTAAAACCGACAAATGTACTTGATGAAATGCAAAGCAGTTATACAATGGAAATGAAGACACTAAACAAATGTCTTCGGGGTCTAATTGTTTAAAGTGGACCCTCATCACCAAATTTTGTAATCCTTTAGCTCTTGCTCTAGTGTTGGGTCCTATAGGTGTATGATTCCTATCATCTCCCCGGGCTTGTGGAAGATTTGCCCTCAAATCTGATAGGTCTTCATGAACGTCATCTGGCAAATATGGTGATAGATCTACAACATTAAATGTAGTAGAGATGCCGTATCCTCCTGGAAATTCTATTTTATATGCATTGTTGTTGTTACGTTTGATAACTCTAAAAGGTCCATCTACTTTAGGTGATAGCTTTTGTGACTTCTTGTAAGGAAACCTATCTTTGCTGAGATTAATCCAAACTAGATCACTTAGATTATAAATTCTGGTTTTCCTGTTTTTGTTACCTTGAAGTCTCTGCTGTTCTTTTATTTTCTAAAGATGTTCAACTGTCCTCTGATGAAGTTTCTAAATCTCCTGAACTCGTTCTACTCCACTCAAGCTTTCTTCCTTTATTGCCGGACTCGCTATGAAATCTAATGGAAGAGTAGGATTATAGCCATACACGACTTCAAAGGGAGACTTACTGGTTGAACTATAAGTAGACCTATTGTAAGCGAACTCAACAATAGGGAGACATAAGTCCCAATCAGTAAGATTCTTGTCAACCATTGCTTTTAGTAAAGTACTAAGAGCACGATTAACAACCTCCGTCTGGTCGTTTGTCTATGGATGGCATGAAGTTACTATACATGACTTTAGTACCAAGTCTTCTCCATAGTGTCTTCTAGAAAAAGCTAAGAAATTTAGTATCTCTATCAAACACTATGTTGTGTGGAACACCATGTAGTTTTACAATTTCCTGCACAAAAAGGTTAGCTATAAAAAGTGCATCGTTCGTTTTATCGTAAGGCACAAAATGGGACATTTTGCTGAAGTGATCAACAACAACCATAATAGAATCCTTCCCTCTTTGTGTCCTAGGTAGACCCAAAATAAAATCTATGCTGATATCAATCTAAGGTTGAGTAGGTATAGGCAAAGGCATATATTCACCCTGAACCCCTTTCTTTCCTTTTGCTCTCTTACATACCCCACACCTTTCCAGCACCTTATGAACATCCTTCATCATACCCTTCCAATAAAAATGTTCTTTTAACAAAGCCATAGTCCTTTTTCACCAAAATGACCAAATAACCCTCTAGCATGTGCTTCCCTCACTAACAATTCTCTAACAAACCCATAAGGTATACATAATTTTTCAGCCTTATATAAAATGCCATCAATCATAGAATACCCTACAAATATTTCCCCCCCAGAACATTTCTCAACTACTACTTTCAAAGATTCATCATGTATATATTGTTCTTTCAGCAATTCAAATCCAAGCAGTTTCGATTGTAGAGAGGTGATAAGTACATACTTGCATGATAAAGCGTTAGCTACCATATTCATGTTACCCTTCTTGTACTTAATCACATATGAGAAACTCTTTAGAAACTCCATCAATTTAGCTTGGCGTTTTGACATATTTTGCTGACCTTTGAAATGTTTTAAGGATTTATGATCTGTATAGATAATGAATTCTTTTAGAAGAAGATAATGCTGCCATGTCATCAATGCCCCACTAAGGAATAGAATTCCTTATCATATATTGAGTAGTTTAAAGGTGCACCACTCAATTTTTCACTTAAATATACAATGGGCCTTTTATCCTGCATCAACACAGCACCAATCCCTATCCTTGAGGCATCACACTCTAATTAAAAAACTCTATCAAAATCAGGTAAAACCAATACTGGAGCATTAGTAAGCTTTACCTTTATCTCCTCAAAACTCTTTTAGGCCTTTTCACCCCAAATAAAATGAACATTTTTCTTTGTCAATTCAGTTAAAGGACTGACAATACTACTGAAGTTATGGACAAATTGTCTATAAAATGAAGCTAGTCTATGAAAACTTCTTACCTCAACAATTGATTTTGGTGTTGGCCACTCTTTAATTGCCCTCACTTTCTCCTCATCAACCCTGACACTAGAACCAGATATAATAAATCCAAAAAATGTTACCTCAATTTGATAGAAAGAACACTTCCAGAGATTAGCACACAATTGTTGCACCCTCAGTATTGAAAACATAGCCCATAAATGCTCCACATGATTTTCTAGGTTTTTGCTGTATATCAAAATGTCATCAAAATAAACAACAACAAATTTACCCAGAAACTCCTTCATTACGTGATTCATTAACCTCATAAAAGTACTATGAGCATTAGTCAAACCAAATAGCATGACTATCCATTCATATAATCCATGGCGTACTTTAAAAGCAGTTTTCCACTTGTCTCCTTCCCTCATCCGAATTTGGTGATATCCGCTTTTAAGGTCTACCTTGGAGAATACCTATGCACCATATAACTCATCTAACATGTCATTAAGTTTAGGAATAGGATACCTGTATTTGATGGTGATTTTGTTGATGGCTCTACTATCAATGCACATCCTCTAAGTGCCATCCTTCTTAGGGACAAAAAGGGCTAGAATAGCGTAAGGATTGATACTCTTCTTGACAAAACTCCTTTCTACCAACTCATCCACCTGACACTTCAATTCCTTAGCCTCCTCAAGATTCATGCGGTATGCAGATCAATTTAGTAAAACTGATCCAGGCTGAAAGTCAATGGTATGCTCAATACCCCTCAAAGGTCGTAATCCCTCTAGCAATTTATTTGTAAAAAGATCATTGTAGTCATCCAGTACCTGAGATACTATAGGGAGAAGATGCTTACGCCCATCCATCTCTATGGCATACCTCATCTACAACAAATATATTAGTCTCTCATCTACTATGGTCTCATCTAACTCATATTATCCCACTAATAAGGCCTTCTTCTTCCTAGTCTTACTTATCTACCTCTGAGCCTCTTAGACCTCTGAAGGTGACATTGGGTTCAACACTATATGTTTGCCCTTTTTCTAAAACACATAGTTATTTTTGAAGCCACCATGTAAAATCCTCCTATCATACAACTAAGGTCTGCTAACTAATATATGGGATGCACACATAGGAAGGATGTCACAGATAATCTCATCGTGATATTTATCCCTTATGCTAAAAGGTACTTTAGCCCTTTGGGTAACATGTAGACTACCTTACTCACTCAGCTAATGTAATTTATAGGGTTTAGGATGAGGGGTAGTGACTAGTTTCAATGTAGTCACTAATGATGCAGCTACTACATTAGTACAACTACTGCCATTAATAATAATAGCACACAGATTACCTTATACCCTACAAGAGATGTGGAACAAATTTTCCCTTTGCTCATTATCATTAGTAGGAAAAGAATTCAAAGCTTAGCGTAGTACATTAATGGATAAATACTTATCATTTCCCTTATCCTCATGTACTACAACATTTGTGTCACCATAATACTCATCTAATACCGTTAACAGATCTGTGGCCTTAGGCATATTTCCTCATCTTCCTCACTCTCAACCTCTATAGTAGTCATTACCCTCCTGTTTGGACACTAAGCAGTCATAAATCCAAAACCCAGGCATTTAAAACATTTGATTTGATGACTCCGTCCTCCTGATGTCCTAACTACTTATGGTTTATTATCATTTTCTGCAACTGTTTTTCCTTTCCCCACTATCTCCTTCTCCCCTCTGCTATCCTATACCACTAGGCTCTTTTCTACATTTCTATTATATCTCCCTCTATCAGCCTGTTTACCCTCAGAACCATACAGTTTTGTAGAAGTCCCATACCTGTTACTCGCTACTCTAAATGGATTGGATTGCCTCTATCTTTCCACTTTCAGAGCTAACTAAATGGCCTCCTCAAAGGTATCATACCTCTAGAGCTCTATAATGCAGGCAATTTCATACTTTAACCCCAACACAAATCATGCTAGGGTTTGTTCAAGAGGTTCAATTGACCCATCTGATCATCAATGTTTCGAACTCCTATACATACTAGTCAATTGTTTTGTCTCCCTGCTTTAGTGTTTGGAGACACATAAACAACTCCTGCCTATAATGCTCAGGTATAAACCTCCTTCTCATAACCTGTTTCATTTCCTGCCATGTATGTATCTCCGCCTCACTATCCATTTGTCTACTAGCCACAAGATTCTTCCACCATAAGGCGGCATAACCAGTAAACTCAACAACTGCAAGGCAAACTCGAGTGTGATCATTAATCTCATAACATTCAAATAGGCCCTCGACCTTATCTTCCCAATCTAAGTAGTCTTCTGCAGAACCCCTTCTAATAAATGAAGGCATTTGCAATTTTACATATCTTAAGCCTCGAGCCAGTCTGAACTCATGATTAAGGTAAGACTCATTTTCAAAATTATCATCCCTTTCCTCCCTAAAAGCATGATAATCACCTTCCATCCTCCTACCCTATTGCCTACAATAGCTCCTTCCCTACGAGCATTCTGATGAGCTACCCGAGGTGGGGGTACTTAAGGGTTTGCCACTAGTGGTTGTGGCATCATCATTTGATCTACCCGTGTTGCTAATGTAGCAATAATAGTGGTGAGATCCTGTAATTGTTCTTCTAATGTTCTTCTACCTGTAGCACGATGACCTTGACCTCTTCCAACCTGACTATTGACCTTATTACCAATTCCACCATTTACACTATCATTTGACATGATTTTGAATTTATATATATATATATATACTCACAATCATTCCTTCACAATAACAACACACTTTCACGCCAACAACAACAAACCTTTATGGCACCAACCACAACACAACTCACCTTCACGGCACTAACCACAACACAATAGCCCCACTGTTCAAGTATACACACACCCACCTATAGTGCAACACACACTCCACGAGGCATACACACACCCACGATGCACTTCACAATCATGGCACACTTCCACAATCACAACACAAAAATGATTCCAAGCTTTAGTCAAAGTGCATTCAAAGGGAATTAATGCACAATTACTACACAAAGTAATTATGGAATCAATTTGAAAAGACTTCCCTATTCTTCCAAGTGGTGACCTTACGGCAAGATGACTTAGCACAATGGAAAATTTGAATTACACACTTCCAATTCCGAAATGAGCAAGGAACAACACAACACACTCACACAATTACACTTCCAATGGAATCTATTATAATGATTATCAAAGTCAACCACAATAAGGAACCTTAATGTAATCCCTCCTTCGAATTTCAACTACAAGATCTTCAATTCCACTTTAAACAACTTCAATTATGAAATGGAAGAGCAAGAACCCTAAATCCCCAATTTGTAATTCATGAAATCCCTTCCACAAACCTTTGCTCTGATACCAAATTATGATGTGCTTCAATTGAATAATTCAACACAATTGAGTAAGAAGAATAATGGATTCCAATTCCAAGCCAATTGTGTGACCCTAAATTGTGATGAATCCCTAATTTGCATGAAATATAAAGATGAATAAATGACCAATTACAAACCAGATATTATACACCAGTGATAATTGGAAAGGACTTAAGAATGATTGATATTACTCACAAAAATCCTTAAGCCAAACTCGCCACAATTCTCTAGGTTATAATTGATAAGAGTTGTGTGAAAAGGAATAAGCTCCCTCACAGCAATGTAGTGTTTTCTTTAATTTGAAAAAGTCCCCCAAAAAACCCTAAACAATAAGTATTTATGCCTATTTTGAATAAGGAAATTACAACAATGTAAAATGAAGCAAAACCAGTCCTATAGGAGCACTTAGAAAAACCAATTCATCCACGTGAAATGAGGTTAGTATGGCCGGTTTTTCTCCAAGTGAAATGCAACTGAAATAAGGCCAGTTCCTCTTGTCTTTGTAGGTTCAAGTATAGCTTACACACTTGACATTAGTGTGTTGGTTTGCCATCTTGTAAAATCGACAAATGTACCTGATGAAATGCAATGCATTATACAATGGAAATGAAGACACTAAACAAATGTCTTCGAGGTCTAATTATTCAAAGCGGACCCTCATCACCAAATTTTGTAATCCTTTAGCTCTTGCTCTGGTGATGGGTCTTGTAGATGTATGATTCCTATCAGCATCCATATATAAATGAGTTCATATCTTCAATACCTAACCTATAACATGACCTTTTTATTAATCATATATGAAAATTTAAGCCTATAATAAACTCATTTAATAAATGTGTTTCATATCCAAGTTAGATCCATTTATTGATTAAAAGGTTGTAAATAAATCTAGAAAATAATTATAAATACATAAGAAAAAGGGCAATAATAAAAGTAGTGCTTGCAAATAAAAATTACATAATCTTAACACTTAATATAAAATTATAACCTAGCAAGAGTTTAATAAAATAAAGTTTGATAAAATATAATAAATGTCAACATTGATTGGCTACATAATATCATAATATTAAGTAGAATTGTGGCCTAATAGAATATTACTATTTGTGGTATACTATATTCTAAATGTGTGTATACCATATGTATTATATGCACTAATACTGAGGGTAAACCTACATATTAATTGTTAAAATTCATTAAAAAGGGAAACTATGTATTATATATACACTTTGAAAAGCAAAAGCTTAACAAAATATTATAGATAAACTAAGTGGTTAGATATGTAATTTTATTAATATGAGGACTTAGGTTTAAATCTCATAAGATCCATTTTGCTTTTTGTTTCACTTTTATTTTTCCCATAATAATTAATAACATTACTATCATTAATTAAAAACTATAATAGTATTCTTGATTATTTTTTCAAAATTTAAAATATCGTTTCTATTTAGTATTAAATAATATCAAGATACACTCACTAAAAAAGAAAAAGGGTAAGTTCACCAATCCCCTACCTACCAACTATGTGGTTTTGGGTCTACCCTTAGCTGATACATTTGACATTTGTATATAGATTACATATATGCTAGATATGTGTTATATTTGTTATATAGATATGTTATCTCTCTATATATTATATACGTAATGTCCCAAAATCTGGGCCGCACTATTACTCACCACGTGTCCTTATCACACAAGAACACATTAAGGCTCTAGTCGACTTTGATACCTCTTAATCTTACAATTGCTACAAATGTCCATTCCTTATCTACAATAATGACATCATGATATAAAAACATTTCAATGTATCCTTCAACCTTGAAACCAATTTAACATAAATCCATAACGAATATCTAATGTAGTGGAAGTCTATAAAATTCCAATTACATATTCTCCAAAATCACTTTTTATTCCAATCAAATAATAAAGTCATTCTAAGTAGTACTCTCTATAATAGTAGCGATAATCATCCTCTTCCTCCCTTCCTAGTTCATTCAGTCCCAGATTTCTTTCTATGTTATCAACACCTTTGGTAACTACATCTAAAAAAAGATATTCCTTGAAGGGTGAGCTAATGCCTAGTATGTATAACACAAACACACTCATGAACAAACATGAACAGGTATCATAGACATTATGTAGTATTTAAACACTTGCACTATTTCATGATATAATTTAAGTTCACAAGCAACAATAAGGTACTCATGACCCCCTTAACACACTTAACACATTGGAACATGTATTGGTAATGAGAACTGCCACTATGGGCCCCCACTTATGTTCACTTAAGCCACTTAATCTTAGTGATAGGAACTGCCACTACAGGCCCCATAGCCATGTCCACTTAAGCAACTTAATCTTGGTAATAGGAACTGCCACTATGGGCTCCACACCCATATCCACTTAAACACTTAATCCAACATTCAACTTAGATCATTTCCAAGCACGACTCTACTAGGGACAATGTCACATAAGGATCATTAGGATGCTCCTTAGGGATTTTCCATTACGGGCTCCTAGGCTGAGCCAAACACATGTAGCATACACTTAAACACTAAGGTTAATTCATTCAATTAAATCAATTTCAATACATATACTATCTTAAATAAGCACAAAACAACACACAAGTTACATGTACCTAACTTTGCAAAACTTGGTTTGTGTTATACTTTTCTAACTTCACAAGTTTCCTAAACCTATACATGAATCAAATTATTGCTTTTAGAATTGTATTCCTATAAATATCAAGAGGAAAATAGATGCATTTTAACTCAACACGATTATGTTAGAGGCTGCGTAGTTGAACACAAGGTAGGACATGGCCATGCTAAAGGCCGTATACATTTCTCTCTCTCTCTCTCCCTCTTTTTTAACATGGGTGAGACACAATCATGTTAAGGGGCCATGTATCTCTCTGTTCATTTTTTTTTTCAACATGGTCTTGTATCTCCCTATCTACTATTCATCAACATGGTCATGTTGAGAGGTCTTGTATCTCTCTATCCACTATTCATCAACATAGTCTCAACATGATCATGTTGAGAGATTATGCATCTCTCTGTCCACTATTCATCAACACAGTCTCAACATGGTTATGTTGAAAGGTCGTATATCTCTTTGTTCACTCTTTAAACTCAACATGCTCATAACACGATCATGTTGAGAGATTGTGTATCTCACTACATATTTCGTAAATTGATCCCTCAGTCTAATTTTTAACAAATTTAATCTAATTGATCTACCTACTATGAAATTTACAATGTAATATACTAGTAGGTACACTTACTTAACCCAAATTGTTAACTTGATGGATGAATCACTTGTTTCGTCCCTTGCATATCACGTATTGATTTAAATCTGTAAATGAATCTTAATTCATTCCTCCCTATGCTACCATATGCATGCATAAATCACAATTTATAATTGTTGATCTTTATACTTATCTTGATTTGATACACTCATTGCAATGCAGTTGTCCTGTCCTCTTGTAGTTGTGTATAAGAAGGCTTTAGGGTTCTATGAAGTGCGCAAATGAGGCAAAAAGGTGTTAACCCTAAGTTAGATTCACTTATATACTTAGGTCATAAAATTAACATCCTGCCCCCACTACTTTAAATTATTTACCTTCTTGTCCTTAGCAAATATATATATATATATATATAATATTCTGAGTAATTAAAATATATATAAACTACATGTTATCTATAGATTATATTATATTGTGTGAGCTCATACATATAATATATGTATGTAGATTATATGTTTGTTATATATGTGTTATGTGTGCATGTATTTTATTCATTATTCAAATATATGCTTATATGTTATATATTAATTATCTATATTATATATCTATCACACACACACACACACACACACACACACACTATATATATATATATATTATAGTTATATAGTCTATGTAAATGTACTATATACAAATATATGTTATGTATAATCTGTATTTAAGTGTAGCATATTCTATATTATGAAGCCAAAACATCAAGGTTTGGAGTCCATACTCTCAAAACTTAATTTTTACTTTGATATTCCATTATTTGTTCTTTGAAATATACATGTATTTTTATCTCATAAAGTAGTTGAAGGGTCCTAAAGTAATTTCCCTTGCAATGGAGGAGGGGGATGGGGTGTTTGGTTTGGGTGGTGGTGCAAATTTACTATATTTTATTAATATTAGAATTATTCATAATTATATATTATATAAAGATTTTGTAAAACAAGTAGACTCATGAAACTTTCTACACTTAATAAGAATAAAATTTAATTTTTTATGGAAATAATTAAGGGTACTCAATACATTTTGTAAGTGGCTAAAGAATAAATATCTTATTTTTTCCGTTATAGCATATATGTTAATGTTGAAAAATACCAATCAATTTATTAAAAAAATACTATATGTAATACTTATGTAAATTTTATTACCAATAAGAATACAATACAAAAAATATTTAAATACATAAATAAAAGTAAAGTGGAAAAAACCAAATGATATAAACATAAGTATGCTTCAATTTTTTTAATGATAACTTTGAAAGATTGTATTATTTGCATTGCTACAAAAATCTTCAATCTTCAATTGTTTGATAATCCACATTTATTTGCATAATATTAATTGTAAGTAAAATACACCAAGTTATTTATGCTCATTACTATTTATTTATACTTTATACAATAATATTGAAGTATTTATAGCATTGGCAATATAATTATTATTTATGGTATACAATTAATGAATAAGTAACAACTCAAGAAAATTTATTAATTAACTATGATTTTGTATTAAATGAAATTTAATATTATTAATTAGTGTAAAGAAAAATAAAGAGAGAGAGAATGTTATTTAAGCAACTTAAGAATATATGCTAGACTTGCCTCGACCTAAATAGCTTATCTTTTTTATGTTAAAACATTAACTATCTTTTAAAATTTTTGCTAATTTTTATTATTGTATATTTGCAATTGCTAGATAGAGTTATTAATTCAATTTTCAATAAAATAACTTTCAATATTTCATATTCATTAAAAACTAAACACTATTATTGCCATTCATTAACTAGATTTATATATCCATTATATATATGTAATATATTTTAATTCAGATTTATTGATGAAGCCTAAGAGTAGTTTAACTATTTTGTTTGAAAATAAATTCAAAAACAAACTAACAAAGTTGATTGATTGTAATAGTTAGCAAACCATTTTCTTTTTTTCTTTTCTCAAGTAAGAAGGGGTATAAAATATTGTTGTATATTCATTATAATTCAAGTAATTAAGGGGTAAAGTAAAATGAAATATTTTAATAAATTTATCATAACATTTTTTTTTTCAAAATTGTTATTATTGGCACATGCATCACTGATACACCATTTGCTAGTGTATATATATGTATGCATGTATGTGTGTGTATATATATATGTATATAATATAATTTATATATATATATAAATTTAATGCATGACATAACATATGTATATATACAAATATATGTTATACTAATGGAAGATATACCTATGTAGTGGGTGTAAAAATAAGCATATGTAAAAATATCAATAAAAATATTAAGAATACGTTGAACCATTAAGATAGGTGTCTAGAAAGTATAAAATAGTTGTGAAACTAAAATTGAAATATCTATTCTAATTGTTTATAATATTTTTAAGTTATGAAATTGATCAAAACATGAAAACTTTTATAATTTGTTTTTTAATTAAATTTTGAAAAGTTTATAATATTTTTAAGTTATGGAATTTGATCAAAACATAAAAATTATTATAATTATTTTTTAATTTGAAATTTGAAATTTGAAAATGTTATTGTAGAGGAATGAAGATAAGGGTGTTATAAACATTTATGATAGAGAGAATGTGTGTGTGAGAGAGAGAAAGAGCGAGAGAGAGAGAGTGAAGATTGGTACCAAAATTGTGCAATATGTGTATGTATAGGTGAATTAATTTTATTAGTTGAAAAAATAAAGGCACCAAAAGAGTGTCTCTAGTTTTAATAATATAGATTTGATAGTTATGATATATATATGTAATATGCTTTATATATTATTTGTTATTTTACTATCAAACAAGTCCGTAGGTCAAAACCGTAACTTATTTATGGGATCTATTTTAATAAACAAGTTCATAAAACCTGAACACAAATTTTATCGTGTTTAAATAAATCTAACTCATTTGTATCTTATATTTTTTTTTTGTATATAAACTTATTTATAATGGTGTTGTATTGTGTCCAAGTTTGTCGGTTATATTTTAAATTGCTAGCTTTACAGTAGATCTTAATGGCTAAAAAATTTCAAATATTAGGAGCTAATGCTAGCATGTTGTCCCCTAATGGTCTAGGAATGGTGCCCCATAGTCATTTTTTAAAACACATTGAGAGTTCAACATTGGCACATTAGGAGCCAAAACAAGCACATTAGGGGCTAACGTGCCAACATTGAGTCCCAAATGATTTTTTTAATTATTGGGACTAAACACTGGCACATTAAGGGTCAAAGTACCAATGCTATTTCCAATGGTAAAAAAAAAAAAAAACATTAGGACTCAATGTTGGCACATTAGCCCTTGACATGCCAACATTATGCCCCTAAGCATCTAAAAAAGCATCTTATGGATGTTCAACATTGTTCTTGTTCATCAAAAGAAAAGTTTAAGCAAGACTAATGCTATTATGTTGGCCCTTACATGTGTGCATTATGCCCCTAAGCATCAATCGTATGCTTATATAGATGTTCAAGAGCACAAAGTAAGCATGTTAGGGACCAACCTGCTAGCATTGGCTCCAACACTCAAGTAAAATGCTAACATCGAGATCTAATGCTGGTAGGCTGGTCATTAAAGTGTTGACATTAGTCCCCAACGTTGAAGTAAAGTGCAAGACTAGAGACCATTACTAATACATTGGCTTATAACATGCTAAAATCAAACCAATGTGCCAATGTTGGCACTTTCCCTACTCTTTACTTTACCTAAGAACCCCTTGGCATCCACTTGCTCCTTCTGCCCTAACACAATTACTTACACATTCTCATCTCACACCTAGTGATCATTTCTCAAATACTAACTCATATTGCATCTTTTTATGTGCTAACTATGCTTGTGCCCATACACTACGATAACTCGTAATATTATAATTACCCTCCACCTTTGTCTCCTTTTAAAATCTAAACTCAAGAATTCAATTTACTTCTTTGATGAATCAAGTAAGCAATGTTATGCTCCTTATTCCTCATCCCAGGGTTCTTAAGCATGTGCTTGGTATTGAAGCTAAAAAGTAATTAATGTGTGTGAAAATATTTCAAGGATAACAATGAAAACAAGAAGGCCATGCATGCAAAATTTCAAAATAAACTTACTATAAATTTTTCAAGCTTAATAAAAAAGAGTTGGCTAAGAAATTTGTTAATGAAAATAGAGTTGTGGATGGAATTGATATAAGTTATTTTAGCCTTTGATGATAGTGAGTTAACATAATCTCATGCTATAAAAAAATTTATATGGAAACTTTAGATTCATGAAATTATGACATGGGTATGTAAGACTATTAAAGAGGATGGTGCTATAACCATAATTTTTATTTAGGCTAGTTGTATTTCAACACATCTTTTGACAAAAGGCTTATCAAGAGACATATTGAGGACTCCAATTACTAAAAGAGGTCTTGAAAAATTTTAGTTGGTTATGATAGAAAAACTGTACTTTCTTTTAGCACATTCTTATTTTTGAAATCCAATGTGTGAAAAAAAAAGGAAGAAAAAATCATAATTAACAATGTGCATTACAATGCTAAAAGTTAAGTAAAGATGAGATATTGTAAATATCTTCAAATGGATGGATTGGGTATCTAAATTGGTTAAAATATTGATGGATTCAACCAATATGTTACAAGAGTGGTACCACCCTTAGCAAGTGTTTAATGGATTTACACTTATAAATATATATGAAGTCAAGATGAGTACATGTCACAATTGTGTTAGTATAAAACTGTAGTTATGAGAATGTAAAACCTAATTGTGTATGTAGATTATTTGATTTTGACACAAAGCATGATAGTTTGAGAAATTAGTCAACTATCACCATGTCACAATCTTAAGGTTTTTGTTCCAATCAAATGAAAATATTTTTTGGGCATAGTTATGGTGTTTAGTGATTGTGAAAATAAATAATTAGTATTCTAGTGAGAGAAATGTAAAACCTAATTGTGTATGTAGATTCTTCAGTTATGACACAAAGCATAATGGTTCAAGTGATTGGTCACCTATCACTATGTTGTAATCTTAAGGGTTTTATGCTAAAGAATGGTTACTGACAATATTCTTTAGGCATAATTATGGTGTGTAGTGATTATGAAAATAAATAATTAGCATTTTAGTGGGGGAAATGTATTAGGGATAATGTAAGAATTAGCTTAAGGATGCACTTGTACAGTAATCCATATTAAATTTAAGAAAGTAAATAAGGCAAAACCTATAGGACATAAATACTTTGCTCAAATGAGAAGGACTTAGTTTGAATGAAGAAAAAGACACATGAAGTGTCTCTACTTTTAGATTTAAGTTATTTAATGTCTAAAGTTTCATTCGTTAGAAATTTAGTGCCCAACAGAGTACTTCACCGTACATTATTTTAAAGTATCAGTACTAAATTTCTAAAGAATAAAACTTTAAGTACTGAATTGTGCAAATTTAAAAGTGGAAACATTTTATATGCCTTTATCCCGTTCGAATAAAGTCCATTTCTTGTGTCCAATAGTCAATTGGTCACAAATTCCTATATCCTATTAGTAGGCACTTCATTCATATCAAGTGGATTTCTTTAGAAAAAAGTACCTTGAAGATTGGATAAATAAATAAATAGGGAGTTACATTTTGTTCGAACAAAGTGTTGATTTAGATAACATTGTGTTTTGTGGAAAATTTGCTTCTTTTAGCTAAACAAATTCATGGAATCGATTTGTTGAACTAGTAGACACCACTGATCTTATTACAAGTATTATTTTAACTTGAAATGATGTGTAATGCCCTAAAACCAGAGAGCGCATGACTCACCACGTGTCCTTATCATACAAAGACACATTAAGGCTTTGAACCTTCTTTGATACTACTTAATCCTATAAATCTTATGATCACAATCCAATATACTCAATACAACCAACATGATATAAATACATTTCAAACCATCCTTCCAACCTTGAAACAAATTTAACAATAAATCCATGATTAACATCTAAAGCAGTAGAATATTTATAAAACACTAGTCTATTTTCTGCCAAAGGTTTCAATGTTCACTACATGTATGTAATACAATATCTCCTAAGCCTAGTCACCATAATAATAGTGAAACTCTTCTTCCTCCCTCTTTGGTTCATTCACTCCTAGGTTATCTTCTTGTTTATCAATTCCTTTAGTATCTGCATCTAAAAAAATAATCCCTAAAAAGTGAGCGAATGCTAAGTACATATAACACAAGCACATGTGCATGAACAAACAGTAACTTAATTCACATACATTATGTAGAACTTAAACAACAAGCAACCACTTCATGATATACTTAAGTCCACAAGCAATAGTAGGGTACTCATGGCCCCTTTAACACACTTGAAGACTTAATCCTTGGTTTGGTGATGGGATCCACCACTACGGGCCCCATACCTATAATCCCTTAAACCTTAAACGTAGTGATAGGAACTAACACTACAGGCCCCACACCCATGAACCTTAAACCTTAAACTTAATGATGGAAACTACCACTATGGGCCCTACACCCAAGAACCTTAAATCTTAAACAACCCAAATCATTTCGAAGCACAACTTCACTAGGAATAACGTCACACAAGAATCATTGGGGTGCTCCTTAGGAAGCTACCACTATGGGCCCTTAGGCTAAGCCAAGCACATACAACAATCACTTAAACCAAGTTTAAATTGTTCCATTCAACTTAATCCAATTTTAATATATACATACTAACTTAAAATTCTCCTCAACACTCCTATTTATTCTACATGTTTGCCATTCAATTATTCTAAACTTAATTGTATTATGGAAGATTACTACCATTGCCTTCTTTTATTAAATTTTTTTAAGAGGTGTAAATCTCCCTAATCATGCCGCTAAGTCATGTATAAGTTCATTCTTTAGGTTGGTTATCCATTTGCCATCTTCTATGTACCTCATTTCTAACAATTAGGACATCTGGCCATTCCTTTAATCAGTCATCCATATTAGAATAATTTTTTAATGGCTCTAAAAGATGAAGATTATACTATATTGTTTAGTTTGTTAGTAGAGTTTCTTGTGGTCAAATTTAACTACCTTATTCACCTTATATAAATATAAATTTGTACTTCTTGTTTCAATGAAAAGTTATTTTATATAAGCTATTTTTCTTTCATTAAACCTATGCTATATATATTTCAAATTTAATGCAAAAAGGGAGGGGGGGAAATATAACAAGCTTAAAAGACTTAGGTAGTATTATTTGGTTTTGGTAAAGTATAAGATAAGGAAAATATTACAGTATAATATAAAGATAACAGTACCAATTTCTTGTATCATGTTCGATACATTAAGGATAATAGAATAATTTCTTTGTTTTGTATATTATTTGTGATGCACAAGTACTACATTAGAATAATGGTTTTGATAGTTATATTATTTATATTATCTGTATCTACGTTAATTATATTTTTTTTCCATCCCATCATTGTCTTTCTTTAATCACTGCCTCCACCACCACCACCACCATTATAATACTACCAACATTGCTTATTGGTCACCACCTACAAAGCACCGTTGCAATGCTAGCATGATGCATTGATCCATTAGTAGTAGCAATGATGATGGCGGCATGATAGTTATATGAGGCCGCTAACTATGTAGTGTAATAGAGGTGTTATTGATGCAACTATTGTAGAGAATGCATTATCGGTGGTGGCAGTGAAGTTGCAATAGTAGTGGTGGTGATATAGTGTAATTTAGCGTTGGTGTATGAGGCTTTTGAGGTGGTAATAGTGGTGGCAACTATGGTGTGAAGGGTATTAGTAGTGTGGTGGTAATAATGTGATGATGATAGTGTTGACTTAGTACTACTAGTGTCATATTGATAGTAGTGGTGGTGATAACATTAGTGGTAGTGATGGTAGTGGCAATACTGAGGTGGTGATAAAGTAATGATTGAAAGAAGCATTACTTTTTTGTCCTATTGATGGTAAAGATGATAGTGGTGATGGAGGTGATGGTGGAGGTGATAGTGGTGTTGACAACAGTGGCAGTAGTGGTAGTGGCGATAGTGGCACTAATAAGGTGGTGGTGAGATGATGGTTGAAAAAATGTTTTAGTTTGAGATTTTAGTTAAGAGATTTTATTTTATTTTGTCATAAGATTTTTATTCCAGCGAATGAAAGAAACAAAAATCTTCAGATTTCTTAACTTATGTCTAGTAGGAAAATTATTTTATAAATCGAATATAGGTTTGTTTAAATTGTCTTTTTTCTTATTTGTATCTTATCTCTATCTTATTTTTATATAATTTGTATCAAATCTGTATCTATTTGAAATTTAACATTTGTGAAACTATCTTATCTTCATAATTATGATAAAAATAGTGATCGGCAAATAGAATTAGGAAGTAAAAATTCATATACTTTTAAGAGAAAAGGTTTAAGAATATATTTTATTCATTGAAAAAGGAGATATTAATTTGTATTTTCATAAAAATCAATAAAGTAAAGAATAAATAAGTCCAAATTTTCAAGAATATGATAGGTATTTAATTTTGCAAAAAGTGTATATATGTATTTTTACTCATCATTTTAGTATCTTATTTTTGACAAACACACATGCTCGATCAGATACCAATTAGACGCCGAATGGATAGGAAAAAAGATGAACTAAATGTGTCCATAGTATAATAGGTTTTACCGTGTTCAATAATTTAAAAAGTTGCAAGTCAAATGCTACCTTTAAGAAGGAAGAGGTGTTAAATGGTTAAGAGTTGACACCACTCAAACCGAATGCATTTGATGGGAGCTTTCAAGAAATCTATTTAGTTAGGATAATTTTATGATGTAGTTACTCAAAAGTAATTGCATGGTATAGTCACTTCTTTTTACTATAAGTTTAGGTAATTCACTCTTAAAAATGAAGTTGTTGATAGCTCCCATGAAGCCTATCAACAACTTTCTCAAAGGCTATCAACAACTTTTTTATTATTAATAGATCTTATTTTTACTATAATTTGGAAGATTTTACTATAATTAAAAAGTTGTTATACTATATAATCACTTTTGAATTACTATACCATTGAATTCCCCATTGGGTTACTAATCGAAATTAGGGCCATTCATCAAATTGAATTGAATTGAACCACAAAATGTAGTTTTTTATATATATATATTGGTTCCGCTCAAGGTTTAGTTTAGAGATGATTCAAGTGGTTTGGTTTGGTTTGGTTGAACTGATCCGAACCGTTTCTTATTAAAAAATAAAAATTAAGCAATATTTTTTAGTTTTAAACCCTATTGACATTTATGTTTAACCTTATTTATCCATTCTTTGTCAACTTTCATTTAACTCTTAATCTCCACAATCCACTCATTTTCTTCATTTTTATCTCCCATCTCGCAAGTAAGCTAGTGCACCTTAATTATCACATAAGATATAATGTTATACAACTCACACTTTATTCAATTTAAACATTAATATTTGGTTGAAGGTTCCTATGACTATTAGTATTATTAACTAGAATAAAGCATTTTTAAAGTAGTCTAAACAAAACCAAACCTCATTTTAAGCAACTTAGTTTAGATTCTTGAACATTTTAAAGTGATTTAATTTATTAGAAGTTTGAACAGAACCATTTTAAATGTGGTCTGGTTCAATTCAGAATAGAAATCATAAATACCCCTAAGCAAAATTCCTCATCAAGAAAACATGGGCAAGGGATCACGTCAAAAAAAAAAAAAAGTTAAAATTATACCACATTTAAGGTTTTGATCACTAGTCTGTAATTAGTTACCACATTTTATATGAATATCTACGGTATGACGAATCACTTTCCACATTCAACTCTAATATGTAATTTTATTAACAAATCTCATCAAGGGAATTCCCATTGCTTTGGCACAAAAAAGTGGATAATTTTGCATTTTAACAATTTAACACGTTATCAAGAAGGGTTATTTTTTATTTTCCTTTTTCCCTTTTGTCCAAAATCAAGAAGTATGTTAAGTGAGAAAATTTAATTATACGTCGGACTTCTCTTTTCTGACACATTGAAACAAAAGTAGAACTTTACATTTTTTTATAATCTTCACGATTAAAGCAAATAATATCCTTACACAATAGTAAGTGATATTCCGTATCATTAAGTAAATTCTGTGACGGGCCTTATGTGATAGGCTCGCAATCCACACATAGGGGATATATATATATATATATATATTTGGAAAACTTAAGCTACGCTGTAAATTTTAAGCTATTTAATGAATGGTTTTAAGTAAACAAACAATCATACTATCAAGATATCTTTATTCTATTCTCATTCTTCACCGGTCTCATGATATTGGGATATAGGGTTGGAAACAAATTGAGCTACTCGTGAACTATTCAAGTTCGGTTTGACTCAGATTCTATTAGTAAATTGGTCCAGTTTGAGTTTAATATGATACTCTTTTACTTAAACGAGCCCAACTCGAACTCTCATTTAAACTCATGAGTAGTCTCATTTATATTATTAACAAGCTGCTCACAAACAAATTTATAAATAAGCTTATAAGTAAACTCATTTATATTGTTAACAAGTCGACTTGCGAACAAACTCATGAGTAAGCTTACTATTATTATTATTGAGCTGGCCTAGAAATAGGCCTACTAAACAAATTCATTAATACGCTCTTAAATAGATTCTTATTTATATTATTAATAAGTTGAATCGTGAACTTAAGCTCTTTTTTTCTCATTTATCTAAATAAGCTTAAACTCAAACTCAAACCTATCTAAACCCGTTTATCTAAATGAACAAAAATTTAAGCTTGTTTAGGCTTATTTTTATAAATGAACTTAACCTTAGAATTGGGCTTGTTTATATAAACAAGTTGAACTTGAGCTTCAAATTTTTTAATGAGTTCGAGCTTAAACTTTAAAAAGCTTAACTCAACTCATTTGCAAATTTAATCAAATCCAATATACTAATTATATATATATTTAATAGAATATGCTTATATCAAGTGTCGGCATCCTTGGAGTAAGCCGTAGTAAAATAATGATTGCTGTATTTGTTGTACAGATCTTCTTGCTCTATGCTATGCGGACTCATTTACCACTCTGGTAGTGAAATTGAATCAGATATATGATGGTAACAAATAAAGAGACAAAATTTGAAAAACTAAACAACAAATATTCATGATGGTGACAGTACAACAAGTTGTTCAGACGATACAGCATACAGGGGCCTTGCACATAACACCCAGACCTCCCCATCCTTGTTTACATCTGCCATCTGCTGAATGCAATAAATTGTGTGAAATGATTATCGCTTTTTTTTTTCTTTTTTTCTTTTTTTTTTCACTGCATGTCTGATTTCGGGGATCTAATAATGCGGTAAAATTACACCACGTGATTGTGTAAGCGGGGCGAAAAGAAAAAAATGGATAAATTTATTTAACCAGTGTTAATACACGATCAAGCATTTTTAACATAAAATTCGTGTTTTTTCCATCGGTCCTTGCGGAGCATATTCAAAAATATATAGTTAGTGTTATATATAATGAGCGAATGTTTAGTTTTTTTATGCCATATCATCTCATCTTGAAAATATACTTATTATAACCATTTTTAACTATACTTTCAATCTATTAAAATGTTCACTTTATCTTGATCAAAGGTTTTTAATCCGGCTTATACCTCTCCTTTCAGTAGAAAGATGACACACCACTAGAGGAGTCACGTCAGATAGGACCATTGATGGAATTATGATTGGTCCCAATGCCTAAAAAGTTCACCAATATATTAAATACAAATCATGGGTATTTGATGCTTGCAAGTTCAGGGGTATAGGCAAAGGTCAATTAGCTACCCATCCCCTAAAAGCTCATATAGGTTAAAAGGATCCCATTAGGAAGTATGTTAAACACACACCTCCCCTGCACTTTAAATGTAGTTGTCGTGATCTTTCCACACTTCTACACTTTATTAATTTAAGCATCAAAATAACAACGTCAAAGTTTCCTTTTAATGCCATTCATTAGCTTATGTGTGTTTATCTTGTAGGCCCAGCACCCCTAGAAGCTCAATAACCATAAGGGAGCTAAATTTGGAGCCTAGGGAGTGAAAATCGCAAATCAACATTTCGGCACCTACTGTAGGGCTCAATATCCCAAGTATCCTCAAACACAATGCCCGATAGCATAAGAACTAACCCCTAAAGTTAAATTGTTAGACCCTCTAGAATGAATTAACCATAGCCTAAACTTGTGGATTACATGCAACTCTTGGAGTAGTTTAGCCACTTAGAACAACACATAAATGCACTTCAAGCGAACAACAACCTTAGTAATGAGGTCCAATAGCTTTGACAAGCATGTGATGCATAAGAGCAACCTAATGAGTGAGAGGTGGTTAGGGATCTCAAACAACTTTCTCATAATTGGAGCTTGCAATCCCCACCTAGGAGAGACCATTCTTGTACATTGACCTAGTGCTCCACATCTCGGGGCACATGCTAGCCAAGCTTGCCAAGGCACACTCATATCAAGTGTTAAAAATATGCTCATTAAAAAGATTAAAAATCTTATTAAACAACTTGTGAGCACCAAGAAAAGCAAGTAGAATGACCCTTGGGTTTTGTGCAACTTAGAAAATCTACAAAAAGGCCCTACTTCATGGTATTAAGATACCGTAGCTAAAATTCTATGATGGCACCTTTGATCTAAATGAGAACCTCAGTTATTATAACTCTTAAATGAGCTTGCTCGGTGTCTCGTAAGCCATTGCTTGCAAAGCTTTTGTAGGCAATCTCAAGAAAGCCACTTGATTATGGTATAGGGGTTTTAGCCTAACAACATATCTAGCATCAAGGAGCTTGATAGGGCCTTCTACTAGCACTTTGCTACTAGCAAGTAGCCGAAGATGCATTGATGCTCCCAAAATCTCATTAAGCTAGATCCAACTAAAACTCTATGTTTGTACATAGCACGGTTTACAAAGGCTATGACCAATAAATCTAGCCTTAACATGAGAATCGCACTCAATCTCATAATCCAAGAAGTCTACCACCAACCTGCATTTTTTCTATCCATTATGAAAGACCATCCCCCAAATGTTCCAACAAGTCTAAGAGAAGTTTGGTAAAGTACATTAACCAAGAAGATGCCATAGTAGTGGCTCATCCCACTAACTAAACTCCCAAGTCCAATAAGAAGCCACCACGTGATAGGTTGCCCATTAAGGACAAGCTTAGCCCTTACCATGGGAAAAGCGAACTTGACAGACTAGAAACATGTGGCATACCACACAAACATTTCATTTTATTCTTTTAACAACATACCCTATTATATAAACCCTAAAGAAAGTGTTGATAAAGGTCAGAGACAAGGGGATCCTACTTTAGCGAAATTGGATACGAGGAGGTTCTGCTAGGAAGGACCTTGACAAGTACTACATGTTTCAATGAGAAAAAGGACACAACATAAATAGCTTCATTCAACTGACAAATGCCCTTGAAGACTTAGTTTGATGGGGCTATCTTAAGGAGCACATTGTCAAAGGAGACCGAAAGGCCAAATGTAGCCATTCAAACAACCAACAAACTGAACCTTTAAGTATAGAATAGTGTACGACACAAGAAATGATTTGTACTATAGTTTGAGGATCAGCTATTGGGGAGCAAAATGCTTCTCAGCTTAATGCCCACATTAAGTCTAATCACTTCCAACGGATCCCCAACCTTCATAGCAAGAAGGCTAAAATTAATGCCCCCATCTCCTTCTCTAATGAAGATCTTGAAGGGATGGTCACCCCTCGCAACGATACCCTAGAAATTTGCACCAGGATCACCAATCACAAAGAGCACAAAATATCTGTTGACAACAGGAGCTTTAGGCACATTATCTTCAAGAAGGTGATTGATCAAATGCAAATCCTATTGATCATGCTCAAGTTGTACTACCACGACCTTTATGGGTTCAACAACCAACCCATAAAGGCCATTGGCTTTATCACATTCTCCATGGAGCTTAAAGATAATGACAACACCACAAAGGTGTTGATTGAATTATTTGTAGTCAACCAATGGCCTCCTTATAATGTCATCTTAGGATGACCATCGTAGAACTCACTCGGCATAATCTCATCCACCAAGCACTTAAAGGCCAAGTTCCCAACACTTTATGGGGTTGGTGTACGTAAGGGAAACTAGTAGATGACCTACTCCTACTACTTGTAGATGCTATCTTAGAAAGAAATTCTAGCCATAAAAACTATAATAGATAACCAACTAATAAGTCAAAGAAAACATATCGAAGCCACTAAGGCCATATCGCTCAAGGATGACCACAACTAGGTCGCCTAAATCAATTCCATGTTCTCCCTTCAATTAAAGACATTGACCTTTTTTAGATGGTCCCCATCCGACATGTTGGGAATTTCAATAGAGTTAATTTCACATTACCTCAATTTAGACCCTATAATGAAAGTAGTCATGCAAAAGAAGTGCCAATGCTTGAAACTATTTATTGAAGATTCCATACAATTGAAGGCATATCCTACCTAGCTCACCAACATGGTCTTAGTGAAAAAAGCCAATGGCAAATGGCACATGCATATTGATTTCACAAACCTTAATAAAGTTTTCCCTAGCTAGTTGACATCACAGCCAGCAACACATTACTTAACTTTATAGATGCCTTCTCAAGCTACAACTAGATCTAAATGCATGGGCTTGATCAAGTGCACAAAAGCTTCATCACCAACTTTGACATCTATTGCTACAAAGTCATGCCTTTTGGCTTAAAGAATGCTAGGGCCACCTACCAAAGATTGGTAACCTACATGTTCAAGCCATAGATAGGAAAGAATGTCGATGTAGATGTGGATGACATGATCATCAAATCTAAGGTCATTGAAGATCACCTTAAGGACCTACATGAGATGTTTCAAACACTTCAAAAGTACAATATGAAGCTCAACCTATAGAAATGTAGTTTCGAAGCCTCTACCCAAAATTTCCTAGGTTTTACAGTTATGGCTTCAGACATTAAAGCTAACCCCAACAAAATTCGAGTCATCCTAAACATGTAACCTCCTAAAATAGTAAAGGATATCTAGTAGCTAGCTAAGTGTATTGCCACCCTCAATAGATTCATCCACAAGTATGCCATTAAGTGTGTTGAATTTTTCAACATTTTGAAAAACCCCACCAATTTTTAGTGGATCAACTAATGCTAAGAGACCTTTAAAGAGCTAAAAAGGTTCCTTACTAACCCACCTATTCTATCTATACCTAACCTAAGGGTGGACCTCTACCTCTACCACATTGTAAGTAAACATACCCTCTCGTTAGCCTTAATCCAACAAAATGGCTATGACTACTAGCTAGTTTACTACATCAGTTATATCTTATAGGGACTAGAGGTCTGATACTCTAAGGTTGAAAAGTTGTTCTCAATGGCACTGACATACTTAGATTGGTGCATCTTTATCGAATACCTCTCTAGCTGATTTATAAAAGACTTTGTCTAACATTGCTTGATCACTAGCACATAGCCCACATAAGGTAACCCTTGCTAGACGACCCCATCATCTATTATTTACAAGATAGTAGCTTGCCAACCACTTGACAAGATGCTAGGAAGTTAATGTATCAAGCAACCTAATTTACACTGATCGATGGACAACTTTATAAGAGAGCATATAACCTTGGTTTTCTCGAATGCCTATGGTCAGATGAAGCCTAGTAGGAGTTTGACAAAATTCACGCCAGAATTGTAGCAATCACATAATGAACCACACAATCACAACTAAGGTGCTTTAGCTTAAATACTTCTAGCCATTAATAAAGAAGGATGTGTAGGAGCTTATATGCAAGTGTGAAAATTTTCAAGAGCACATGCCTATCAGCAAACTTCTAAGCACTTCACTCTTATCTCTCTCAAGTCCATAACCATTTGCTTAGTGGGGCCTTGACATATGTAACCTATTCCTTAAAACAACTAGGTAATTGCAATAGATCATTGTTGTCGTTGACCACTTCACCAAGTGGGTTGAAGGTCACAATCATTGAAAAGAGCATCAAAGACTTCATCAAATGTTCCATTTTTTGCCAATTCAACACTCCTTATATAATTATCATTAATAATGGTACACAATTCAACAATGACAAGTTTTAAGATTTTTTCTTTGACCAAGGCTTTTAACTCCATTATATTTCCTTAGCACTTGACATTCCAATGGCCAAAGTTAAAGTGACCAATAAAGTCATCCTACACAGCTTCAAGAAGAGGGTTAGTCAAATATAGAATGGAAAAGCTAATGAGCTACCTCATATCCTATGAGGATACTATATAACACCATAGATGATAATAGGTGAAGCTCCTTTCCACCTCACCTTTAGCATAGAGGTTATGCTATCCATCAAGCTAAAATTCCCAAATTCTCAAGATCCCAATCTAAAGGTTGATGAGATCAGCCTCGAGCTCATCTAAACCTCTTAGATGAGCAATGAGATCAAACTTGACGTAACTAGGAGCTAAGTTTCATTAACATATCAATTAAAAGCTAAGCTAGGTGGAGTAAGTCCTCCAAAATATGGATGAAGCATGAAAAATGGTGTGATAACATTAGTAGAAGGTGTAAATAGCCTAAGTGGATATGACATACCATGAGAACTTCCATACGCGACAATATTTGCTATATAGATTGATAAGAGTAAGCATTGAGACTTAGGATTTACAATAGGAAAAGTATATTCTCCATTAAGGCAAAGGTTAGAACAGGAAAAAGAAAACAATACAATTTTAAAAAGGCAAATTACATAGTATTTTCTAAAAAGGGTAAAATAGTAAAGAAAACATAAAAACAACAACCTAAAGGTAGTTATTCACCAGGTGCAGGCTAGACACTAGTTGACAAGAAAATTCTATGCAAAACTAGACAAGAATCTCACTAAATGAGAATAGGTTAAAGGACAAGTTGGTAATGCTTCAAGCGAGTCAGAGGTTACTGTAGCACATTGGTCCTGAGCTATCTTAGCCTTGTGGTTCATCAGTAACTTTTGTGTTGCTTAGCTTGAGGTGTTAGAATCTCCTTACTAGCTTAACTTAAGGGACCAAGAGGAGGCATGATGCTTAGAGCTTTTAGTGGAAGAAGCAAAGTGAGAGAGAGAGTGGGATAGTCTAGGAAGTGGTAGAGTCCTCGATCTTAGGTGAGCAATACCATGTCTTCAAGGGGTTACTTGGATACAATCCTTCGTACCAAGTTATGTAACCTTATCTTCTCAAGGTGGTGAAGGATTTGCCCTCAAATCGAAGTGGCTATTCGATTAATGATTCCCATTATCTCCTAGGTGATGGGTCCAGTATAATGATTCCCATTATCTCCTCAAGGTGGTGAAGGATTTTCCCTCAAATCGAAGTAGCTATTCGATTACTCATCAATGATATATGGGCTTAGGTCGATAATGTTAAATTTAGTCAAGACTTTATATCCCTTAAGTAGGACAATTTTGTAACCATTGTCATTAATCTTCTAAAGCTCCCAAAAGGTCGCACTTATCCACCCTAGGTGTAAGCTTGTTCATCTAGCAGTTAGGAAAATTAATATTGAGGATTGACAAGGAAGAAATAGTTTTTAAAGTTGCAGAAGCCATCAAACACTCTTTTGCACA
Source organism: Laguncularia racemosa (assembly GCA_037954665.1). Taxonomy (NCBI): domain Eukaryota; kingdom Viridiplantae; phylum Streptophyta; class Magnoliopsida; order Myrtales; family Combretaceae; genus Laguncularia; species Laguncularia racemosa. The sequence goes on along the minus strand of JBBMOL010000004.1, from coordinate 11,750,266 downwards.
AGATGATACATGTTATTTATTTGATAAAATTAATTTAATTTTTTTGAATATGTGTAGAAAATTTTACATTGAGAATCTATGGAAATTTTCTTGGTGCAAGAAAAAGAGGATGATGGACCAATACTACAACAAAAGGATTTCAAAGATATTGATCAAAGTAAAGAGGTGAGGTTAAAACCGTCTATTGAAGAGCCTCTAATCCTAGAGCTAAAACAACTACCTAATTACTTAGAGTGCATGTTCTTGGAAAAAGATTCAAAGTTTCCAATAATTATTACTTCAAATTTAAATTCTATTAAAAGAAGAAGAAGAAGAAGCTGTTGGATATATTCAGAGAACACAAGCAAGCAATAGCTTGAAAGTTTTCTAACATTCACGAGATTAGTCTATCTTTTTACACTGATAACATTTTATTGGAAGAAAATTTCCAAACCACTAGTATAACCACAAAGAAGACTAAATCTAAACATAAAGAAGGTAGTGAAAGCTGAGGCCATCAAGCTCCTTAAGGCAAGTATAATCTATCCTATATCTAACAATTCATAGGTCAATCCCATACATGTTGTACCGAAGAAAGGAGGTACGACCATAGTACCCAATGAGAAAAACAAGCTCACCCTAACGAGGATGATGACCGGATGGAGAGTGTGTATCAATTATAGGAAATTGACTGATGCAAGAAAAGACCAATTTCAACTCCCATTCGTAGATCAAATGTTGAAAAGGCTAGTTAGACACATGTACTATTGCTTCCTTGATAGTTTGTCAAGTTATTTACAAATTCCTAATGCTCCGAAGATTAAGAGAAGACTACATTCACATGTCCCTATGATACATTCGCCTATTGTCGAATGCCTTCTGGCATTTGTAATGCACCTATGACATTTTAGAGGTGTATAATGGTTATTTTTTAAGATCTTGTAGAGGACATTATGGATGTATTTATAGATGATATTTTTTTTTTTTGGGTAATTCGTTTGACGAATGTCTCCACAATTTAGGAGTCTTACAAAGGTGCAAAGAGACATATTTAGTGCTAAATTGGGAAAAGTGCCATCTTATGTTACAAGAGGATGTAGTACTTTGGCACAAAATTTCTTGTAAGGGAATTGAGGTTAACATTGCTAAATTACTACCTCCTACCTCGATTAAGGCTATTAGAAGTTTCTTAGGATATACAAGCTTTTATAAAAAGTTTATTAAGGACTTCTTTAAAACTGTTAGGCCTTTAACCAAATTGCTTGAAAAAGATGTATCCTTTTTTTCTCACTTAGGAGTGCCTAAAAGCATTCAATATATTAAAATAAAAATTAACTAATGCCCCAATTATGGTCGCACTTGATTAGACTCTCCCATTTGAACTAATATGTGATTGTATTGATTATGTAGTTGGAGTAATTTTAGGACAATGAAAGGATAAGCACTTGGCTTTTAGCTTATCTACTATGCTAGCAAGACTTTAACAAATGCTTAAGAAAATTATACCACCATGAAAAAAAAAATTGCTAGTAGTAGTCTTTACTTTTTGAAAATTTTTAGTCTTACTTAGTTTTATCCAAAGTTATTGTTTATATCAATCATTTTGCTCTTTGATATCTTTTAAAGAAATCGGATACTAAACCTTATCTTGTTAAGTGGATTTTGTTCTTGCAAGAATTTGATTTGGAAATAAGAGATAATAAAGGAGCTAAAAACCTAGCATTAGATCACTTATCATGCTTGGAAAATCTAAACCTAGAGCATCTAGACAAGAAGGACATTAACAATGAGTTCCTAAAAGAGCGACTCTACTAACTTTAACGATAGGAATCAAACCAATGCACCAACAGGACCCATAACAAGAGCAAGAGCCAAAGGACTACAAAACTTAACATTAAGAATCCTTTTTAAGCAAATGGAACCCAAAGACATTCACATAGTGTCTTCATTTACTTTATATGATTATTTTGTACTTAATCAGGAACACTTGTCAGTACTAAAGGAAGACAATCAAACACACTAGCACTTGGTTTAGAGATGAGTCATGGTCCATGATGAATCGAAATGAACTAAGAGGAACTGGCCTTGTGTTGTGTATTTTTTGACCAAGATAGGCATAAAAGACCAGCCATGTGTCATTATTTTTTTTATGTTATTTTTCCATATTTAGGGTTAGTATAAATACTTGTAAAGGAGAACAACAAAGGGACTTTTGGAATATATTTATAGCTTGTTTCACGTGAAAAGGGGGCTTCCTCTATTTCATATACACTCTTATCAACTCTTCTAAGGTTGTGATGAGTGGAGGCTTGGATTGTTGTGTGTAAAATCAACAATTGCAAGTTATTTTTCCTCATTCTACTAGTGAGTAACATCTGGTAAGAATTTGGAGTTTCATTTGGTTCTTATTCCATGAAAATTAAGGTTCACAACATACTAGGAAATTACGCCATTTTTTTTAAACGATTACTTAATTGTATCTTCAATTAGGATTGTTTAATTGAAATTGGTTTGGCATATCATCTTTTTTGGTATCAAAGCTATGGTTAAGAGGGGGGATTGCACGTGGGAGTCTTGATTTCGAATTAGGAATTTAAGGTTTATGTCATGCACTTGTTCAATTGTTGATTTTACGTTGAAATTGTGTATGTTACATGAATTGTGCCATGTTCTAATTGTCATCATAGGTTGAATTCGAAGGAAGGATTGCTTTAAGGTTCCTTGCCATGGATGATTTGGGGATTACTACAATTGATTCCATAGTGTGTAATTGTGTAGTAATTGTGCATTAAATTGCTATGAATGCACTAATGACTTGAGTTTGGAAGAATTTATGCTATGGAGGGTGTGTTGTGCCGTGAGTTTATTTTATGTCATGAGGGTATATTGTGCCATGAGTGTATGTTATGTCGTGAGGGTATGTTGTGCTGTGAGTGTTTAGAAATTTTGTGTCGTAGAGGGTGTATTGTGCCGTGAGTGTGTGTTGTGCCATGAGAGTGTGTTGTATCATGAGTGTATGTTGTGTTATGAATGTGTGTTATGCCGTAAGAGTGTGTTGGTCATGGAGAGTGTACTTGAGTGTTGGAGAAATTGGTGTTGTGGAGGTGTGATTGTGAGATAAAAAAAAAAAAAAATTGTCAAAGCTTAATTCAACAATTATGTCAAATGATAATGTGAATGGAGGAATTGGTAATGAGGCCAATAGTCAAGTTGTAAGAGGAGGTTAGGGACGTTATCCTGCAGGTGGAAGAAGAACTTTAGAAAAACAATTGCAAGATCTTACTACTATTGTTACTACACTAGCAACACAAGTTGATCAAATGACATTACCACAACCACTAGTGGCAAATCTACAAGCACCCTACCTCAGGTAGCCCATAATGATGAACATAGGGAAGGAGCAGTAGGAGGAAACAGGTGATGTGCCTGAAACCAAGATTAAGCACATGAAAAACCAATTTGAAAGACAATTAGCAAATGTCAATCAAACTAGTTTCAATCACATGAACAATGGCGTCAAATCTTCACTACTTGTAACCAATTATTCAAACAATGGCATGATCAATCTTAATTCTAAGTATGATATAGCTTTGATACCAAATTATGATGTGCCTAAAACCAGGATTAAGCACATACAAATGAACCAAATAGCAATTCCTAAAGGACAAGATCAATTCTGTTCAATTTGGGGCAATACTGTTGTGTGAACCCTAAATGTAATAGTTGATCCAAATGATATATTCCATGAAATGAAATATCATAATGACATATTCCTCAATGGAGATCACTAAATATACTTGAAGTCTATGTAAATATTACAAAAGATCAATAAGAACAATGACTGTAATTCCACCTTCCAAAAGGATTTATTACACGGTTCAAATGAAGCAAATATTGATGGTAATTAACAAGTGCTAAAAACCAATCAATTAGACAATAATAATTTGATTACAAATGCAATCAAATCTGACCAAGAAAGCTTCAATCCAACCATGGATATGACTCACTAGAGAAGAAAAGAAACACAACAAATAGAAATTGATATAACTCACAAATTCTCCTTATTACACTCGCCTCAATTCCAACTCTATGGATTGAAATTGATAAGAGGAATTGAACTAAGGAAGAACCTTAATTCTCTCACTTAAAGTGTATGTCTAATTCTGAAAAATTCCTCCCCAAAAACCCTACTTAAGCAAGTATTTATACTTGCTCCCTTTAGAATTAAAAAGTTCACAAAATTACAATTATGCCACTTTTAAGGTGGCCAGTCCTAAAAAAAACATAATTACAAACAAATGAAAGTGTCCCAAAAGAAAGATTGCAACATAAATAGACTAAAGAAATGATTATAAATAAAAATAGTCTTCATCATGCTAGCTCTTCCATCAGATTCGTCAGCTTAGCTCATCGCTGATTTAGGTCGATCTATGGATAACCCACAAGCTGAGTCTTAGTGAGTTTGTCCATCGCCCTGTAAAGCATGATAAGTGTGCCTTTTGGAATATACAATACATGAATAAGAGAAAAGAGGTTAATAAACAAATAATTCAAAGGTTGATGTGCTCAAAATAGGCCCTCATCGCCAAGATTTGAAATCCTTTGGTTCTTGCCCTAATGATAGGTCTTAACATATTTTGATTCCTATTAATAAGGGTAGGAAAATTGGAGGAGATTATCATGCTTATCAGGAGGAAAGGAATGATGACTTTAAAGATGAACCTTATACTAACCATGAGTTCAGGCCACCTAGGGGTCTGGAATATGTAAAAGTGCAAATGCCTTCATTTGCTGGAAGGAGTTCTACAGAGGATTATCTTAACTGAGAAGATAAGGTAGAGGGCCTTTTTAAGTGTTATGAAATTAATTACCACACTTGGGTTCATCTAGTAGCAGTTGAGTTTATAGGATATGCTACCTTATGGTGGAAGAACCTTATAGCCAATAGAAGGAGAGATGGTGATGTTGAGATTCGTACTTGGCAAGAAATGAAATGGGTTATGAGGAAGAGGTTTATACCAGAGCACTACAAGTAGGAGTTATTCACGCATCTCCAAACATTGAGACAAGTAGGCAAAACTATGGATGAGTATGTCTAGGAGTTTAAGACACTAATGATCCAATGTGGGGCAGTCGAACCTCCTAAACAGACCATAGCGCGATTTATGTCCAGGTTGAAATATGAGATTACATGTATTGTAAAGTTGCAATGGTATGACACCATTGATGAGGCCATTCAGTTAGCTCTGAAAGTGGAGAGACAAAGGCGATCTAATCTTTATCAAGCAGCGAGTAACAAGTATGGATCTTCTATAGAATTTTATGGGTCCAAGGGTAAACAGGTTGATAGAAGGGGATATGGCAGAAATATGGAAAAGAATGCAGTATTGCCATACATTAAAGGGATAAAGAATTAGTTGCGAAAAAAAAAATAGTTGCTGGGTATGGAATAAACAAGTAGTAGCTGGAACATCGGGAGGAAGGAATTGCTAGGTTAAATGTTTTAAATGTTTGGGTTTTAGACGTATAACTGCTCAATTTCCAAATAGAAGAGTTATGACTACTATAGAGGTTGAGAGTGAGGAAGAAGAAGAAAACATACACGAGACCACAAATCTGTTAGCTGTATTTGATTAATATTATGGTGATGTAGATGTAGAGGTACATGAGGATAAGGGGAATGATCAATATATATCCATCAATGTATTGCATAAAGAGATGAGTACCTTTCCTACTAATGAGGATGAGCAGAGGGAAAATTTATTTCACATCTCCTGCAGGGTCCAAGGTAATCTTTGTGCTCTTATTATTGATGGAGGTAGTTGTACTAACGTAGTGGCTGCTTCATTAGTGACTAAATTGAAATTACTCACTACCCCATATCCTAAGCCCTATAAACTGCACTAGTTGAGTGAACAAGGTAGTTTACATGTCACTCAAAGAGCTAAGGTTTCATTCAGCATAGGAGATAAGTACCATGACGAGATTATTTGTGATATTCTTCCTAGGTGTGCATCACACATATTGCTTGGCAAGCCCTAGTTGTATGATAAGAGAGTGTTACATGATGGTTTTAGGAACACCTATGTGTTCCAAAAGGAGAGTAAGCGCATAGTGTTGAACCCCATGTCACCTACTGAAATACAAGAGGCACAGAGGCAAATTAATAAGGCTAGGAAAAAGAAGACATTATTAGTAGGACAATGTGAACTAGAGGAGGCCATAAAAGATGAGAGACTAGTGTATATGTTACAGTTGAGATATGCACTAAAGGTGGATGGACATAAGCAATTACCCTCTATGGTCAACCAAGTATTGGATCAGTATAAAGATCTATTTCCAGATGAATTACCTAAGGGATTGCCACCTATGAGAGGCATTGAACATGCCATTGATTTTCAGCCTGGGTTAAGTTTGCCAAATCGACTCGCATATCACATGAATCTTGAAGAGGCTAAAGAATTGAAGTGTCAAGTGGATGAACTAGTAGAACAAGGTTTTGTTAGAGAGAGTTCCAATCCTTGTGTTGTTCCTACACTTCTTGTTCCCAAGAAGGATGGCACATGGAGGATGTGCATTAATAGTAGAGCTATAAACAAAATTACCATCAAATATTAGTATCCCATTCCTAAACTTGATGATATGTTAGATGAGCTACATGGTACACAGGTATTCTCCAAGGTAGATCCTAAAAGAAGAAATCACCAAATTCAAATAAGGGAAGGAAACGAGTAGAAGATCGCTTTTAAAACACGCCATAATTTATATAAGTGGATGGTCATGCCATTTGGGTTGACCAATGCCCTTACTACTTTTATGAGACCGATGAATTGTGTAATGAAAGAATTTCTAGATAAATTTGTTGTTGTTTATTTTGATGACATTTTGATTTACAGCAGAAACCTAGAAAATCATGTTGAGCATTTACAGGCAGTTTTCTCAGTACTGAGGGAACAACAGCTATATGCAAATCTCAAGAAGTGTTCTTTCTATCAAACTGAGGTAGCATTTCTTGGATTTATCGTAACTGGTTTTGGTGTCAAAGTAGATGAAGAAAAAGTGATGGTCGTTAGGGATTAGCCAATACCACAATTAGTTGCTAAGGTAAGAAGTTTTCATAGGTTGACTTCATTCTATAGACGTTTTGTTAAGAATTTTAGTAACATTGTCAATCCATTAACTAAATTGACCAAAAAGAATGTTCCTTTTGTTTGGGGAGAATGAGCCTAAAAGAGATTTGAGGAGATGAAAGCAAAGCTAACTAGTGATCTTGTGTTAGCTTTACTTGATTTTGACAAAAAAAAATTGGAGTATGATGCATCGGGGGTAAAGATTAGTATTGTGTTGATGCAGGAAAAGAAGCCCATTACTTATTTTAGTGAAAAATTGAGTGGTACCCCTCTAAACTACTTAGTATATGATAAGGAATTCTATTCCCTAGTGAAGGCATTGATGGCATGGCAACATTATCTTCTTCCTAAGGAGTTCATTATTTATATAGATCATGAGTCACTAAAACGCTTCAAAGGTCAACATCTGTTGAAACGCCAAGCCAAATGGGTAGAATTCTTAAAGGGTTTTACCTATGTGATTAAGTATAAGAAGGGAAGCATGAACATTGTAGATGATGCCTTGTCACGCAGGTATATACTTATCACCTCTCTATAATCAAAACTGCTTAGGTTTGAATTAAAGAAGGAACAGTATGCTCATGATGAATTCCTGAAATTGATTGTTGAGAGATGCTCTAGAGGAAATGTAGTAGATGGGTATTATATGATAGATGGCTTTCTATATAAAACAGGAAAATTATGTATACCCTATGGTTATGTTAAAGAGTTGTTGGTTAGGGAAGCTCATACTGGGGGGTTATCTGGTCATTTTGGTGAAAACAGAACTTTAGAGTTATTGAAAGAGCATTTTTACTGGAGGGGTATGATAAAGGATTTCCACAAAGTATTGAAAAGGTGTGGTGTTTGTAAGAGCGCAAAAGGGAAGAAGGGAGTTCAGGGTGAATATATGCCTTTACCTCTACCTACACAACCCTGGATTGATATTAGCATGGATTTCATTTTGAGTCTACCCAAGATAGAGAGAGGAAAAGACTCCATCATGGTTATCATTGATCACTTCAGCAAAATGTCACATTTTGTGACTTGCCACAAAACAGATGATGCACTTTTTATAGCTAACCTTTTTGTGCAAGAAATTGTAAAACTACATGGTGTTCCTTATAGCATAGTGTCAGATAAAGACACTAGGTTTCTTAGCTTTTTCTAAAAGACACTCTGGAAAAGACTTGGTACTCAACTCTTGTATAATACCTCATGTCATCCCTAGATAGACGGCCAAACAGAGGTTGTCAATCATACTCTTAGTGCCTTACTACGAGCAACAATTGGCAAGAATCTTACTGATTGAGACTTGTGTCTTCCTATTGTTGAGTTCACTTACAATAGGTCAATTCATAGTTTAACCAATAAGTCTCCCTTTGAAGTTGTGTATGGCTATAATCCTACCCTTCCATTAGATTTAATAGCTAATCTAGCAACAAAGGAAGAAAGCTTAAGTAGAGTAGAACGTGCAAAGGAGATTCAAAAACTTCATCAAAAGACTTCTAAACATCTTAAGAAAATTTAGGAATGGTAGAAACTTCAGGGCAACAAAAATAGGAAAACCAAAATTTATAATCCAAGTGATATAGTTTAGATTAATCTCAGCAAAGAAAGGTTTCCTTACAAGAAGTCATAAAAGCTTTCACCTAGAGCAGATTAACCTTTCAAAGTTCTAAAGCACATCAACAACAATGCATATAGGATAAAGTTACTAAGAGAATACAACGTCTCTGCTACATTTAATGTTGTAGATCCTTATATACCAAACGATACCCATGAAGACCCATTAGATTTGAGGGCAATTCTTCCACAGGCCTGAGGAGATGATGGGAATCAAACCAATGCACCAATAGGACCCATAACAAGAGCAAGAGCTAGAGGACTACAGAACTTAACATTGAGAATCCTTTTTGAGCAAATGGAACCCAAAGGCATTCACATAGTGTCTTCATTTACTTTATTTGTTGTTTTGTATTTAATCAGGCACACTTGTCGGTATTACAGGAAGACAATCAAACACATTAGCACTTGGTTTGGAGATGAGTCACAGTCCATGATAAACCGAAATGAACTAAGAGGAGTCGACCTTATGTTGTGTATTTTTAGACCGAGATGGGCATAGAAGACTGGCCATGTGTCATTATTTTTTTATGTTATTTTTCCATATTTAGGGTTAATATAAATACTTGTAAAGGAGAACAACAAAGAGACTTTTGGAATATATTTGTAGCTTGTTTCACGTGAAAAGGGGGCTTCCTCTATTTCATATACACTCTTATCAATTCTTCTAGGGTTGTGGCAAGTGGAGGCTTGGATTATTGTGTGTAAATCAACAATTGCAAGTTGTTTTTCCTCATTCTACTAGTGAGTAACATCTTGTAAGAATTTGGACTTTCATTTGGTTCTTGTTCCATGAAAACTAGGGTTCATGACATACTAGGAAATCATGTCATTTTTTTAAAACAATTGCTCAATTGTATCTTCAATTAGGATTGTTTAATTGAAATTGGTTTGGCATATCATTTAACAAGTAAGAGAACTTGAACTTCCTTGGTTTTCTAACCTTAAAAATTATTTAACTACTAAAATCCTACGAAAGGTACATTCTTATCAACAAAAGAAGAAATTCTTTTCTTATCTAAAATATTTCTTTTAGGAGGAGCCATATTTGTTTCGAGTGTGTGCAAAACAAATAATTAGGAAGTATGTTTCCTATACTGAAGGATAGTAGGTTCTAAGACATTGCCGTGTAGGAGCGATTAGAGGACACCGTATTGCAAATAAGATCGCTCGAAAGATCTTAGAATTAGGTTTTTATTAGCCCAATTTGTTTAACATTACCCATAAGTATGTTCAATTATGCAACAACTGTCAAAGAACAAGTAATGTATCCCAATGTGATGAGATACTTTAGAATTTCATCTTAGTCTATAAGGTATTTGGTATTTTGGGGATTAACTTTATGGGATTTTTTCCAAGTTTCTTTAATAACGAATACATTATAGTGGTAGTGGACTATGTTTCTAAATAGGTTAAGGCTCAAGCTTTAGCCATAAACAATGCTAGAGTAGTTACCAAGTTCCTAAAGAAACTATTCTCACAATCTAGCACACCATTGGATGGCTACCCCTTATCACCCTTAGACAAGTAGCTAAGTAGAAGTGACTAATAGGGACCTAAAAAGGATTTTGGAAAAGGCAATGGCATCTAATCGCAAGGATTGGTTTTTAAAATTGGATGATGCACTTTGGGCTTATCGAACAACATATAAAACCCCTTTGGCACTAGACCTTATAGGCTAGTGTATGGGAAAGCCTACCATCTTCTAGTCAAAATTGAACATAAAGCTTATTAGGTACTTAAACTTATAGACTTTAACCTTGATTTTGCGGGTAAAAAGAGAAGCTTCAACTATTGAACTAGATGAATGCTAGGCAATGGCATATAAAGACTACAAAATTTACAAGGAATGAACCAAGTTGTATCATGATCAAAGAATTAACCAAGAAAAGCAATTCCAAGAAGGAAATCAAGTATTGTTATACAACTCTCGTCTTCAATTTTTTCCTAGAAAGCTCAAATCTAGGTGGTCTAGGAAACTCACCATCACAAAGATATACCCTTATAGGGCAATAAAAGTCTCACATCTAGAAAAAAGCATGCTCAAGGTCATTAGCTAGAGATCAAAAATTTGTTTAGTATGTGAGTTCAATTAAGGAAACTTGGAGGAGTTTACTCCCCACTTTGTTGAGCCATAACCAAGGTAATAGCTATCGATCCAACAACATTAAACAAGAGTGCTTCTTAGGAGGCAACCAAAGTTTAGTTTAATCTAGTTTAGTTTAGTTTTGATTTACTTTTGTTTACTCTTTTTTTCTTTTTCTTTTCTTTTTTTTTTTTTTTGCTTTTGATTTTAGTATTTACACTTGGTTACTTATAAAATATTACACTTAATCTTAGTCTTGGGGAAAGAACGTGTGCAAGACGATGAATCGGATGATGAAAAACGTGAAAAATAAGGCTGGACAAGAGTTACACGAGCTCGGACACAACCATGTAACAAGACATGTAAACTAGCATGCCTAAAAATTTGATCATGCTAACAAAAAGTAGGTTAACTACCCAATAGCACAGCCGTGCTAAAGGCCGTGTCAATAAGCATGTTCAATAGCATGCCCCTTGTAGGCCCATGTCAAAGAAAAGGAGAAGTTAATTTATAAGAGATGCATGCCCAACTATATAACCGTGTACTTAGCTGTGTCGAACATGAGAAAAATTTTTGCGATGGTTGTGTACTTAAGCTGTGTTGAACATGAGAAAAAAATTTGCAAGAGTTGTATGGGCACCGACAGTCTCAAGTCAATAACCATGCTAGGTAAGTTCAAAAACCACTTAAAAAGATACAAAACCATCAACACACTCATGTCAATGACCATGCTTAGCACCAAGGGTCGATATGCCCAATGGCACAATTGTGTTAGAGGTTGTGTCAACCTACCTAACTTAACTCGATTATATTGAAAGGCGACAAACCTAGGTACACAACCGTATTGCAAGTCTTGTCACTCTTCATGCACTTTAAAGTCTGATTTTTCTTCCCTTGTCTTTTCATTTTACCTCCATTCTCAAAAACTCTCTCTCCCCAAGCACTCCCTTATACCCTCACACTTGTTTTTCATTTTCTATGCAAATCAAGTATATTCTCTCTCTTTTTGCTCATTTGGTACTTAAAGTTATGGTTTTTATGGCTGGGTTTCATTGGAAACTGATCATTGCTACTAGTTCCAAATGTATTAAAAGTTAGATTTCTACTTGTTCTTTAGTGTGTTTATACTACTTAAGAGTAGAACTACATGTTATGTTACTCGATCTACTAACTTTAAGCCCCTAGTAGACAATTTAGTGAGAAGCATACTTTTACATGTTTATTTACATATCGTTCTTAACTGTTGAGGGCTTCTATGAATCTACCAATATAGTGAGAAGGATGCTTTTACATGTTTTATTGATTGATTTGCTCACTATAGAGGTTAATTTCACAATAACATAACATGTTGTGTATATCTTAATAGTGGAGTGCTTTCATGTTTATGTTGTTTATATCTTAGTTGAAGGATGTTGTCATGTTCATACAGGACATCATGCCTCTACAACATTCCTAGAAGAAATATTGTGTCAAGGCCATTGGCATGAGCACACAATAGTGGGACAATGCCCTAACTCACCAACTGTTGAAGTTCCATAGATCAACCCACAAGAAGTGGTACAACAACATTAACAATAGGCCTTTTTGTCACTCCTACTACATAGATTAGGAGACCATGGAGTAAGTTGGGTTGATGGATCAAGTTAAGGATTTAATCAATTTTGGGAGCTAGGACAAGCTCTTCAGCATTGAGGAACTAGCCTATATTGAATTATCACATGAGTTCTTATCAACTTTCACACTAGCTAAGGACACTACCTCGTAGAGTAATGACAATAGGACCTAGTTTTGAGTAAATGGTGATATACCACATGAGTATGACTCAATTCTCGATTCTAATAGGCTTATATGATGAAGCATTCACCCGTATTGAAGGCCTACATAATACTCCCGACTAACATGCCTTAGGGACTTATAGAGAGTAGTTACTAGCATCAAATTATTACCAAGGTAATTACATACCGAAGAGGTCTAAGGTGTCTAAGCTATGTAACTCGACCCACAGGTACCTACATTGGCTTCTAGCTCACACACTTAGTAAGAGGGGATAGTTTTTTAGTAGTGGGTATCACTGATTTTTATTACCTGCATAGTATAATTAAGAGATGACCCATTCACATCGGGGTCGCACTAGTGAGTTTCTTTAAACATCAATCTCATGATTCATGGGTTTCTTCCATATGCGTTAGCCCATATATCATGAGACCGATTAAGCATGTAAGTACATTTGATAGGTTATCCCCCATGTAGATCAAATGCTAGATAATCCCTATCAAAGCTGAGTCATTATAAGCCATGGGGGTACTGGATAAAGATGCCCCAATTGCACCACCAGCAATAAGTCAAAAGGAGGAAGAGGAATAGGATATATCGCTACCAGTACCTCCAGCTAGCTCATCCACAACTTTTGTAGATGATATAGCTAGCCTCTCATGCATGATGCACCAACTGATGAGTATCTACAGAACCATTTAACACACATAAGAAGAGCAACATAAAGAGTTTAGCAGGAATTTTAGGAGAATGGAAAATAAGGTGAACGAAATTAAGATGCGTGTAGAGCTCTTGTCTACACACAATGGGATCCAAATTCCACTTCCTAAGGAGTTCAATGATGATGATGTATATGGTGCTACTAACCTAATGGCTGATGACAACAATGATGATAGGGTAGAAGCTTCATTTGTAGTTTTTGAAATTTTCCGTTTTAGTCTGTAAGAATGAAAAAACTTATGTAATGGATTATAGTAACCAAGTGCAGTTATTTTATTTTCTTTTTTTTTTATGCTTCTATATTTCTCTCTTTTGCAAGGAACTCTATCATTTTCAATATAGGAACTTGACTTTAAGATTTTATCCCCACATCCAAAAACCTAAAAAGTATATGTTTTCCTTATTTCCCATTCCTACTGTGATTACTCTTTTGTTTCATGATTGTGCTTTAATGTGTACATTGGGGATAATGTACAATTTTAAGTGTTAGGAAGGGAATAACACAAAAAAAAAAGCCTTTTTTTCATAACTAGACCAAGATTTGCTATAAGATAATTAATCACTTTTAGTAAGGCTAATAAAATAAATGGCATTCACAAAATTGGTAGAATTTTTCAATCCTTGACATTATTTTTTTCCTATTCATTAATGGACTTATAACACTTTATTAGAGTTAAATTGTGAAGTCCATGTGAATTACAGTTACATGTCATGTAAGTTAGGAATTCAAAAACTCAAGATTGGAATGATATCGCTTGTCAAGAATTAGGAATTCAAGTTTTTAAGCTTACTTTGATATATGTCTATATTTTAGAAGTTTTTATGAGTACTATGATCTCAAATAATTGAACTAATGAAATTTGTCTCTTGAAAGTCTTTCCAACAAAATAAAAAGCCAGGAGATAAAATTGCAAATAATTAAATAAAGTTTAGTAGTGGGTCTCAATAACTTAAGCAATTAAGCTTGTGAGGTGCCCTTCGAAGGATAACATTTGTTAACTTAAGTGATAAGCTCAAGATCATCAGCTTTAAGTTCATTACATAGGTCAAGAGAAAAGTTCAAAAAAACTAAACTTAATAAAAATAAATAAGCAACAGAGTTAATGGAGGTTTGAAGGAGTATCTTAAAACCTCGTAGCCTAAAATTGTCTAGTTTGAGACTTACTAACCGATGAAATTACTCCATAATAATAACAGAAAAAAAATCCCAGTTGATATAAAAATCAAGAAAGGCTATCGAGGGATCGATGTAGTAAGCTTTTGTTTGACATTATCATACTTAGAGGGATGAAAAAGAGGAAGTATATATTTTAGCTAAGTGGATAAAACTTTGTAGAACTTTTTCTTAATCAAATGATGTTTAATAAGATCTTAGATCTATAAATCTTTGTTTAAATGGCATAATGGGCTTTATTATTGCATAGATTAGCTATTGAACTCTAATATTTAGTATTTGTAGTACATTATATATGATTAGGCAAGGGTATGATCAAGGGTTGATAACCTCTTATTTTTATAATGAATGCAATTTGTTTAGGTGTGAATTTGGTGATTATTCTCTATAGAAAATTAAGTGGTAAAGTCATCTTGTCCTTGATTTTTAATGTTTATCTTTGCTTGAGGACAAGCAAAGATTTAAGTGTGAGAAAGTTTAACAAGTATTTTATAACACTTATTAATTGTTATTTTTTATATAGCTTCAGTTTAATTTTGAAAGTATTTTGAATGGATATTGCACTTAGTTAGCCTCTATTTTGAATTCAGGTTTTTAAATAGTAACTCTAGATAAAATGAAGCAAAGTTGCATAATTTGTACATAAATTGGATTGAAAATGATGAAGTTATGGAGTTGAAAGGTTGATATGGTCTCCAACATGACCATGTTGGGAGTTGTGTCAAATGAATGAAGAAAAAAAGGCATGAAGGAGATACATGCCAGAAGCCATGTAGATGAACACAAGAAGTGACACGCTTGTGTCGAAGAGCATGTTAAGGCTTATTTTTAAGAATTTTCAAGCAATTTTAAGATGAGAGATACATAAGCACTTGCACGGCTATGTCATGATCATGTCCAGTGAAGATTTCACACTCCAAATCAATCACACAAGCTGGAGATTACTCTCCCTAACAGTAGTTTTTTCTAGAAGATTCAATTTCCTTCTTATGAAGACAATTTTTCATCCCTCAGTCAAAATCAATGCTTACCTATCACTGAGAACAAAATGCCACAAAAGCCAATCTAGGTGAATTCCACACTAGGCCATCCACCATTAATCAATAATGCCTTCATGGCCAAATTAGGTGATCAGCATCTACCTGCAATTAATCTATCAATAATGCATCATAAGCATCAAACAAGAGATGTTCCAACCACTTTACCCCTAATGAAATTAGTTTTGATAAAATTACTATCAGCAACATTGAGGTTTTATAAATAGCGGCTTCTAAGAGCACATTATGGGTTTTAGGTAAAATCTTTACGAAAACATTTCGAAAATACTTAAAATGTTTCAAAAACATCTACAAAAGTTAAGCACTCTACATTCCTTTATGTGTACTTGTTAGGTCATGGACATGTGGTGAGTATATCTAATTATTTTAGCTAAGAATTTAGATTTACCGATTAATAAGATGGTCACATGGATGACAGTATACAAAGCAATAAGTTGTTCAACAGATAATCAATAACAATCAACTAAACATCATGCAATTAGCAAGCAATAACCAAATAGTAGATCTTTTAAACTCCCTCACCTAAACATGACTTATGGATCATAATAATCTTATAGGAACAAAGAGTTGTTTGATATACCTAAATAATTGAAGATAAAAAGACATACATATAAGAACAACTATCTCCTAAATATGCTAATCTAATATCTTGATCCTAACCCCAAGTCTTAAGATAATCTTCTATGGTATCTTTTAATAATTGGATTCTTAATAGTCCAAGTCCTTCATCTTAGTCCATGTTTAGGTCTTGCCATGGCAAGTCCTGTTTTCAAATGATGTCATAAGTGGTCAAGCATATGTCCAATGAAAGTCCAATAGGATAAAGTCTAAATTAAGTCAAAAATGGTCATAGGTCCTAAATGTTTAGGAAAAGTTTGTTAACATCTTTTCTTTGAACTTTTGTAACTATTAAAGGTTTATATCAAAGAACTTTGTTTCTTAAAATAACAAAATTCGATAAGATATCCCTGATAAATATCCTACTATATAATTAAGAAAAAGATTAGTGGAAAGGTCTTATGTTTTCATGGATAAGGATCCTTGCAGTGGATTGGTTGGTTGAAACCTATAACTTAGAAAATAGGAGGTATTAGTCTACTTCCTATGTATTATGCTAAAAAAGAAGATTACATTAGATCAAGATTACTTTACTTTAGTTAGAATTCCTTGGGAACCTATGATAAAGACCCTATAACATAAGAAATAGCTAAAATTAGTAACTAACTTCTAAAAATCAACTAAAACTCATACCAAACTTCTAGAGAGTTTCTTACCTCTGTTATCAGAATAGGTAGTCCTTAAGCTATTTTGTTGATTTTAGGAGAGAGTGTGGGGTTAAAGAGTTATTTGATTTTCTTAATCAAGTGGAATTTTAGTAGAATTTAGGTATGGAAAGTAGAGAGAAAAGGAAGTGGCCAATGGTGAAAAATAAGAGTGGAAGTCACTTGTCGACTCTATTTTTACCTTCCCTTTTTATAGTAATTTTCCTTTATTGCTTTGCACATGATTAAGGATCTATTTTCTACACCTAAATGAGTCATCATTGTTTAGCTATTAAAGTGTAATAATGTCTTAGGATAAGTTAAGATAGGCTAGGTAATTATGAGTTAGGATAAAGTAGGATAATGTAAGGTAAATGATGGTTAAAAGAGATTAGATCACATAAGAAAGTGTATAGTCCAAGAGGGAAAGAGAATCGGTTTTGGCATGGTTTTCTTCAAGTCATTTTAAAGTCCGTTTCTTAGGTTAGACATGATAAGATTAGGATAGAATAGGGTAAGATGTGATAGGGATAACATAAGATGGGATGGTGTAGGGTAATGATGCTCAAAAGGATAAAATCACATGTCTATTTCCTCTTCTCTTGAACCAGTTAGTGAAGTGTCTTTCTCTAAGTCAATTTCCTAGCTTTAGTCAAGATAAGATAGTATAGGATAAGGATAGGTTAGGGTAGGATAATATAAGAAAGGATGAGATAGAATATAGTAAGACATTGACTTGTGAAAATGAAAGTTTGATGCACATGTGAAGAAGGTTGGCAAACCGATTGGACATTAAGTTATTTTCATGGATTTAGTCAAGTTTTGGATAGGATTAGGGCATGACTATGTTGGAATGGAAAAATTAGGCATGTGTGGAATGAAGTATAAGTCAAATTGGAAGAAGAAAAACCAATTATAGAGTGTTGCTTTCTTGGACTTAGTCAATTAAATATGTAGGAAACACAACCAAGTTTACTTGCTAACTTGAAGGGATGCGAACCGGTTATTTATGTTTCATTTTCAAATGATTTATCTTGTGGAAAAATTTGGCATTCTAGAAGAGATGCAACTAGTCATAGATTAGGAATGATGATGAGTCATTTTCAAAAGATAGAATGAGATAAGGGTGAAGAAATGTCAAAGATTCTTCTAGAAAAATTAGGCTTGAAGTTGATGCCAATTATGAAGGCTTGAAACCGATTCTATCTCGATGTAATTCTCTTATATTTTGTGTATGTTTTAGTAATTAAGGATGAGGTAATGATTCATGAGAAAAACTAGTTGTTATTAGACATAAATTGGATGTGGTTTCGAACTTGGTTAAATAGGCTTTTGCAAGTGGTGTTTTAAAGACTAGTGATTTTAAGTACTTTCGAGGTTTAAGTCACTTTTGATTTTTACTTTTCTTAATTGTTCTAAGTTTAATAGTTAATCCTTGTAATTTGGGTATGATTGGATTGAATTAATATGGAGTTCACTCAAGCCAAATTAAGTTTACTTAAGTCTTCTCATCACCTACTGAGAGTTGACTCAAGTCAATTCTAAAAAGACTTTAATCATAAAGTTTAAGTTTTTAGATCCAATAGTCATGAAATGCCTAGAGTCGAGTATCGATCCTATGGATAGAATTTGACTAAATTTAAGATTAAGTTACTAGGTGAAAATATGAAAGTAAGACTGAACCCTTAAGTAAGATACTTAGTGGAGGATAGTGCAGTTGACAGTTTTCAACTAAACTTTTACTTAATCTAATCCATCAATTCTATTGGAAAGGAGTATTATATAAATCCTTGGTGTCTTATCTACCAAGTCTTCCTTAACTCAATCCAGGTTTAAACTCCTACAACCCAAGTCTACTTAAGTCCTCTCAAGGGTGTCAATGAGAAGACTTAGGATACTTAGTTTGACTAAGTTTGTTGACTTAAGTCAACTTTCATTTTAACTAAGTTGACTTAGGTTAATTTATAATATATCTAGTCCTCTCTAGCTCGTAAACCTTATTCAATTTCATTTGCAGCTAAATCTTAGGTGTGTTTCCTTATCTAATAAAGTTTCCAAAAATACTATATACAAAAATTCTTAAGAATTACAAATGATGTTTAAGCTAGAAGTTGTAATCTTGGATTTTGATTTCTAGAATCTATCAAATGTTCATACTTGTTTTATTCCTTCATAAGATAATCAAGTGAGAGTAAGGATCCCATTATCATCTAATGACTTGGTTTAAGATTAAATGGAAGTGAAAGGAAACTAAGAAAGGTTGGCGCTAACTCATATAGGGTAGAAGTTATAGTTTTCTCATGGAATTTAACTCTGATTTACATCCCTAGATTATCAAAACTTTTGTTAAAATTCATCTCATAAGTTTGGGATTAGTTCGGTTTACTCGATTTCATGGGCTAGTCAACTTACATCATTACCTAAGAGGTCTTAAGTCAGCCTAAGTGTTTTCTTTGGTCAACTTAGGCTTTTGTACTATTAGACCCAAGTTAACTCAAGTCTTCCTTTATCTAATATGGAGTTAACTCAAGTCACTGCTTTTTTTTTTTTAGCAAGTTGACTTAAGTCAACTTATGTGTTGACCAATTTAAGCCAATTCAATTCTCGATTTACTAACTTAACTATAGTATTGTAACCTTATTTGACCATCTTAAGATAAAATTTCCTTTAGAGACTAATTCATCTTGCAAGTTAAAGTTTTTGCAAGATGAGTAGTTTTATTAAGAGGTTAGTTTGATGATTTTCTCTAAGAAACTATGAGAAACTTTGTCTTCAAGTTGACTTCTTTGAGAGGTTAACTTATGAAACCTCTTAGCTAAGTTTCTTTGATACCTTACTCAATAAGTTGGACAAGTAAGCCTCCTTAGTGAACTAAGCTCCTTTAATAAGTCAATTAAATAAGCTCCCTTAAGAAGTTAACTCTAGAAATTAAGTTTTTAAGGTGACATTCTTTGGAAGTTAGCTAGAAAAACTCCTTAAATAAGCTAATTGTTTATATCTCTTAAAAGAAGAAATATTATATACGGATATCTAAGAGAATCCTAAATAAAATTCTTGTTATATAAAGATTGAAGACTACTTTAAGTAGTCAATAACCTTTAAGGCCTTATTGTAAAATATAGACAAGAATCATAAATTTTAACATTAGTAGTTCAACAAAAAAAAAAAAAAAATGGGTTACTATATTCTATTTTGTTAAGATCTAAAATAGTTATCCTAATTAATTTTAACATTGGAAATGACCCAAATTTCTAGATTTCATAGTTTATGTTTTTCTTTATATATTATTTTTATACTTTCACTTGCAATTTCAAAATGATGCTAGCTTAATTTTCTTTTTGTACTCAGGTATGATGAACCTTACAATGAACATGTGATTTCCTGGCTTATTATTCAATGAAGTTATTGATATTCTTGTGATCTAATTATGTGTTCTTGATTATTTTCAAATTAATATTACTAGTGTATTAGTTTGAAGTTTAATTCATTACATGAAGATTGAGAGCTCCTGTGTTTGAATAGATCTAACATAATTGAAAGGAGTTACACACAATCCTAAGAATAGGAAGACGTAAATCTTCTAGATTAAGGTCAAACCTAATAGTTGAATTCACAGATAAAATGTAACACAATTCTAGGGCTCTTAATTAGGAAAAGATTCTAATTAATCAACCTAGAGTTATGAATTAGTAGGCTCGAGAAAGTTATTAGTTCAATTTAAGAATTCCATAATCCAATAATACAATAATAGAATTGAATAATAATTAGTTAATTGCATTAATAGTTCTAGGAGAATTTAATATTTGAGTACGCTTTATAGATTATTAATTTCTTAATTTACTTGCTAATTTTCTCATTCAATTTTAGCAATTAGATAATAGGAGAAAGAGTAATTACTAATAATCGTAATCCCTATGGGATTGACACTCGATATTAATATCCACTATTCTATAAAATAGATAGGTGCACTTGCCTATAGGTCTTAAGATAGTAGGATAGATCGATATCGTCCATCATCCTATATTGTCAAAGGTAGGGTTGGCAATTTGTGTATTCATGTCGTGTCCCATACCTGTATTTAAATAGGTTCATGTCTAAAAGACCTTAACCTGTGACACAATCCGCTTATTAATAGTGTATAAAAACCTAAACTCATGACCCAACCCATTTAATAAGTGCATCACGAGTCCGAGTTAAACCCATTTACCAATTAAAAAAAATTATCAATAAGTCTGTAAAATATTTACATATACAAAACAAAAAGTGCTCTAATAAAATTAAATTCTACAAATACTAATGATATAAAGCCTTCAAAACTAACATATAATTATAATCCAAGCAATAGTTTTATTAAAGTCTAATCAAATATAACGAATCTCAAAATACATAAGTTTCACATCATCAAATTAGCTTGAACCACTTGAATGGGCGCTACTAGTAGTAGTGATTTCTAAATTTATCACATTTTCTGTCAAATCTTCAAGGGAGACAACTAAGGAATCTACACATAAAAAAAAGAATGATATTAATAAAAATATATAACATTGAAATTTTTATATAAATAGTTTAGTTTATTATCTTCATCTTCATAAAGCCAATCTTTTGTACATAAAAGAGCTTCTACAATTTTTGGCTTCAATGAGCTATGATGTTGATCAAGGATTCAACCTCTTATACTAATACAGAGTTTAAAGCAACTGTAGATATCGGTATGCCAAAAATATAATGGCCATTTTTGCAACTTGAGGATGTCATAATTGATTGGTCTTCCAATAACTCAATACATCTAATTTAACCATTTTATGTCGCTTCTCATCTAGATATAACTCTATCTCATATTTGGTAACACCCTTAAAGATTTGCATGCTTTTAAAAGATTGAAATTCTTAAAAAAGATGAAAATTATGAGCATTACATAAAATGAAATAACTTTAAAAGCGTAAAAACAACACATATTGTTGTAAAAGATAAAGTTATTTGTAAGTCTTCACCCCAGTCATCAATAACAGATTCCTTAGCTTTTGCCTTACTACTGCTACCAACATTCTTATCTAAACTTGCACCATCTTTTTTCACAAATTCATCAAAGAGAGAGAATAATTGGTAAGAATCAAGTCATTTCAATTACAGGACCCCTTACTCGAGCTAAAACCAAAGGACTACAGAATCTTACATTAAGAGTTCTTCTTGATCAGATGGAACCCAAAGAGAATCACCTAGTATCTTCATTCCTTTTGCATGATTGTTTTACCTTCAATTAGATGCATTTTTTAATGCTTCGAGACAACAACCAAGTAAACTAAAAAGCGAGCGATTTACCTTGAAGAACTAGGGGGTTTTTTCCTAAGAGGCTTACAATTTTAGGTCGACTGCCTTATGTTGTTTCTAGCCAGCTTTCCTTATATTTCAACCTTACTTTATTTGTTTCTCTTTTATTTTAGCTAGGGTTTTCTTTTTAGGAAGGATACTATAAATACCCTTAAAATAAAAAAACACATGGTAGACCATTTGACATTAGCATACACGAGTGGAGCGTTAACTCCCATTCTTGAAACTCTTATCAATCCATGGATTGTGGTGAGTGACGGCATAGGAATTTTTGTGTGTTATATTAACTAAACCGTGCTAAGACCCTCCTCTTGCTAATGCGTCACATCTGGTAAAGGATTTGGGTTTATCTTACATTGTGTTTTGCTTATTGCGAATTATCTTTTAGGGTTTGCGATTACTTGATTCTCCCTTAGAATTCGGCACATCAATAATGTTCTTTTTACTTTCATAAATTCATTTGAATCATCACCATAAATTCACTGATAACTCCACTAAATAAAATCAAGTTTTTATCATGGATACAACATAACAACAATAGCCAAATCATTTAAACTCAAACTAATGCTTTTCAAATTTCACAAACATCTTAATTGCCATGTCTTTTAAATATGCTTCACTTGCATTAATATTACTTGCCAATGCTCGATATGCCCTAAAAACCAATGGAAAGTACAAGTTGTTAGTAGGATACTTTGTTGGTCCCAATTAGATTAATCAAGAGGGGGGTAAATTGATTAATTACTTAAAATTTCACTTTTTCGCAAATCAACTAAAACTCTTGACTAATAAAATCATGTGAATAACAATAATGAAGAACAATAATGTGCAGTAAATAAAAGTAGAGAAGAATAGAATGTTCAGATATTTATAGAGGTTCCACCTCAAGTGTCAATCCTCTCTTCTAGCTCCATGCCGGGGTCTCGGTTGTCTATACCGATTGTGTTTTACTATATCAACAAATTGAAGATATACAACATAAGCCTCTTCAAGGCAAAGTCTCACTGTTGAGTCTTTCTAGCTTCTTCACTAAGCTAATCACTCAACTACAGTCATGAAACAACAAACAATTCCTTATTCACGAAAGGAATTTCAACAACATCAATGAGGAATAACAGATTTCCTCTAGATCACATATATATGTAAAGATTTTTGCTTGAAGATGTATGAGTCCTTTCTTCTCGTATGTATTTTTCTTTCAACAACGTTCTTTTTCTGTTGTTTACCAACGTTCTCCACTCGTTTTTTCATTTGAATTAAACACTTTATATATGGAGAAAACATAACGGCTACTTTCCACGTGATAATCTTGAATTTATTTTTGAATTTTCAATTCAAAAATAAGTTGGATCTGTTGGAGAAGATCTGCATTCCGTGATATTCTTGATAAGGATAAGCTTGGATAATTAGTTTGACCGAGATCTTCTTTGGATATATCTCTTGGATCAAGTTTGTTGAAGATATCCCTCACATTGTGGTACCATATCTTGATATAACAACCATATCTCTTATCCTTATCTTTGTAACTACTGGATCTCCCAAAATATAGTACAAATATCCAACTTTAAATCTAGATAAAACTTGTAAATCTTATATGATCTCACTTTATCATAAAATAAAATCTTGTAAAACTTTATAAAAAAAAAACCCTTGATATAAAATCCAACTTTAGTAAAACACATCAAGTATGTTACCCAAAAATACTTGACACGTGGAGCTAGGCCTTGAAATTTATTAAAACTATCGATATAAAATTTATAACGTAATCTGGAAAAATTCGTAACAGGCATGAAAGGTTCTGAAAGTGCTTCTGAAGCAAACCTGTTAACTGTCCTCCTGTTATGAAGGTTCTGAAAGTGCTTCTGAAACAAATCTGTCAACTGTCCTCCTGTTATGAAGGTTCTGAAAGTGCTTCTGAAGGGTTACCACGATAACTACAGATACACTACACAACTTCTGAAACACCTTTTGTCAGAACAAAAATAGTTTATATAACACTTTTAAAGGTTCTGAACATGCTTCTATCTCCTTGTTCAAATTTAGAAAAATTATGTTGCTATCTTCTGAAACAGCTTCTGACAAGCTTAAACATTCGTTACACATTATTCCTCTTTTGTTAACATCAAAACTAAATTAGAGAACTTAACATTCTCCCCCTTTTTTATGATAACAAAACACCATTAGATAATCAAAATATACACAACTTTCATGTTTAAGCATATATTCCTATAACAAAATCTCAAGATTCCTATAACAGAATCTCAAGCACAATAGAATCATTATAAACGCATAAACATATTGAGCATAAGCACTTATAAGCAATATAGAATCATTATAAGCAGCATTGATAGATATAATAGAATAGATGTAATAGAATTATTCTTCTCCCCCTTTTTGTTAACAGCAAAAGGGATATCTCCCCCTTAATTGATGCATAAAAGATAAAAGAAGTCTTTTACAACTTGATTCGAAAACAAAATTTAAGATAAAGAACTAAGATTTTCTAGATCTTGTGACTCGAGAGGTAGAGGGAGTGGTGGAATGTTTGGTTGACGAAGGTTTCTCTGGTGAAGTATCCAAGTCGATGATATGAG
This sequence comes from Laguncularia racemosa, assembly GCA_037954665.1. Lineage (NCBI taxonomy): Eukaryota > Viridiplantae > Streptophyta > Magnoliopsida > Myrtales > Combretaceae > Laguncularia > Laguncularia racemosa. The sequence continues at coordinate 11,725,557 of JBBMOL010000004.1, read as the reverse complement.
CGCCAGAGCGAACATAATCTGGAAATTTGTTGGATAAGAAGAGCTTGATTTCACCATGAAGACTTGTGACAAATTGGGAGGTTTTATCCGTCTTGGAGTCCAAAATCTTGAAGGAATTAGTAACTGAATCTCCAATCTTCCTCACTTGAGAGACAAATTTGTCAAACACAATTACATTATTAGATAAATCTTGTTTGACTCTCACACTAAATTCATCATAGAGAATTCTATAGTCATGGAGATCGGTAATCATCTTCTCAGAATTCTTCTTGATATCAGAAAGAATATCAGAAGTTTGTTTAACTTGTAACTCCATTGATTCAAGTCTCCTCAGATCAGATCATTGTAGAACTTCATCTGTCAAAGTTGTCTTAACCAAATCCGATAGTTCATGTTTCAAACTTTCTCGAACAACATTCTTTATTTGTTCCAGATCAACATTGGATATAACTTCTTTTGTTCCACTCTTCCCAGCCTCTTCACCATATGATTTCTTCCCATGATCTGTTTCAACCTCTGTTCTAGGTTCTGAACTAGGTTCTGAACCTCCTTCTTGAACAAATATTCCAAAAGGAACTATTCTTTTCAAATGCTTTTGATGGACAAAATGTGCACCATCATTCGCATACCACAAACAATCCTTAACAAAGATGGACATGTGATGAAAAACTTCTTCACCTATCCTCTTTAATTTAATAGGTTCAGATGAGCTAGTAGGCAAAACTATCCCTTTAAACACAAACAATCGCATCAGTATATTCCCAAACACCAAACTTTCTTTATTCCTCCAAATTTGATCAATGACTCTAGAAGCCATGTCCACATTCTTTTTGTTAATCATTGTATAGATAATTTGAGCATGTTCTATGGACATTAAATTAGAACTACCCTTCCTTGGACATAGACATTCAACAATTATCTTATGAATGATTCGAGGAAACAACTCGAAATCAATGACCATTGCTTCTTTTCCATAATCCATTTGTAAGCCTCCATTTATAGCAGCAAACAGATCATTCCTAGGCATGTTCGTAATCTCTACATCATCATTTACATCATATAGATGTAGACATTTAGTCACATCTTCCCTAGAAATTGAAATGTCTTGATCACATACTCTGGAAACTAAAACATTCCCTGTTGCAAGACTTAAACTTCCATAAAATTCTTTGACACACTCGCCATAAACTAGAACTTGAGTAGAGCAAAGTTCCATGCATCCTAGGGGTTCTAACAGTTCATTCCAGTAAAATCCATTACTAGTAAAGAAATTAAAATCCACAAAACTACAAGAACACACCTCATTTTTCTTCTTTCAAAGAGATTTTGAATTTGAGGGTTTCAGACTTGGTACATTCTCTTGTTTCGTTTGCTTCTTGGTTGTTTTCTTGAGCGAAGAGGTTTCTTGAGTAGCTTTTCCTTTTCCTTTTGAAAACGATGCAGCTCGTTTTCTTTTGGAAATCTTCTTAGAACCTATGATAGATTCAGAATCAGGGGAACTCGGATTCTCCTCTATTGAAGGTTCTTGATATTTTTCCGAAGAATTTAAAGATTCATCATGAATCACTAAAGGCTTGTTTGATGATTTTGTTTTGAATGATTTTTGTTTAAGGCGTTCTGAAGATTTAGGCGCCATTGGAGTTGCAATGAGAGAGAAGGAAAATAGAGAGAGAGAAAAAGAACATATTTCAAAGGAAGAGAATTAGAGAAGGAAGAAAACGAATGAAAAGAAAAAATATTTTAAATGAATAAAGATTTTTCAATATTTTCGGCGGGGGGGGGGGGGGGGGGGGGGGGGGGGGAATCAAAAGGGGTTACAAATTCCTAATTCATTTCTAATAAATTCAAATTTTACCTTTTCAAGAGGTTTAGTAAAAATCTCTGCAAATTGATTATCGGTTGACACAAATTCAACATTTATATCTCCATTATGCACATGATCTCTAATAAAATGATGTCTAATTTCTATGTGCTTTGACCTAGAATGATGTACTGGATTTTTTGTCAAATTTATTGCACTCGTGTTGTCACATTTAATTGGCACAGTTTTAAAATTTATTCCATAATCATTCAATTGTTGTTTTATCCATAAAACTTGTGCACAGCAATTTCCAATAGAAACATATTCAGCTTCAGCTGTGGATAGAGCAACAGAATTTTGTTTTTTAGAAGACCAAGAAATTAATTTATCACCTAGGAATTGACAAGTACCAGATGTGCTTTTTCTATCAATTTTACATCCAGCATAATCTGCATCAGAATATCCTATTAGATCAAAATTCTGATTTCTAGGATACCATATGCCTAAATTAGAAGTATTAACTAGATATTTGAAAATTCGCTTTACAGCTGATAAATGAATTTTTGTTGGTGCAGCTTGAAATCTAGCACACAAACACACACTAAACAAAATATCAGGTCTAGATGCAGTCAAATACAATAAAGAACCTATAAGACTCCTATAAAGTTTTTCACTTACCTTCTTTCCATTTTAGTCAGAGTCTAACCTTAATGAAGTACTCATAGGTGTTGTAACCTTTTTGCATCCATCATATCCAAATTTCTTCAATATTTTTTTTGTGTATTTTTCTTGATGAACAAAAATTCCTTCCTTTGTTTGTTTTATTTGAAGTCCCAAAAAGAATGTCAACTCTCCCATCATTGACATTTCAAATTCTGCCTGCATGGTCTCAGTAAATTCTTGACACTACAATTCTTTAGTAGATCCAAAGATAATATGATCCACATATATTTGTACAACTAAGATATCATTATCAAAAGTTTTCAAGAATAAAGTAGTGTCAACTTTTCCTCTATGAAAACCTTTAGAGATCAAAAACATACTCAATCTTTCATACCAAGCTCTTGGAGCTTGTTTCAAACCATATAGAGCTTTATTTAATTTAAAAACATAGTCTGATTTGAAAGGATCTTCAAAACCGGGTGGTTGTTCCACATAAACTTCTTCCTTTATAAAACCATTTAAAAATGCACTTTTTACATCCATTTGAAAAACTTTAAAATCCTTATAAGATGCATATGCAAGCATTAACCGTATTGCTTCTAGTCTAGCAACAGGTGCATATGTTTCATCAAAATCTATTCCTTCTTCTTGTGAATAACCTTTAGCTACTAATCTTGCTTTATTTCTTATAATTTTACCGTCTTCATCTAATTTATTTTTAAACACCCATTTAGTTCCAATTATAGACTTCCCTCTAGATCTAGGAACTAAATTCCATACATTGTTTCTTTGAAATTGATTTAATTCTTCTTGCATAGATACAATCCAATTAGCATCATTCAAAGCTTCTTCAATCTTACTAGGTTCAATTTCAGATAACAACACAAAATGATTTTCAAGATTTTGTAGTTTAGCTCTTGTTTTAACACCCGATTGTATATCACCTATTATTTGATCAGAAGGATGTGCAGACTTATACCTCCAAGCTTTAGAAGCCTCTTGTTCAGATCTTACAACTTCTAAAGTACCTTCTGTATTTTCCTCTAAAATAGGTTCTGGATGATCAAATCCTTGAATGTTAACAGCAGGTGCTTCTGACTTAGGTTCTGAACTAACTTCTAGTTTAGAATTGGAGTCCTTTTCTTCATCAGAATCAACATCCTTTAAATCCTCAATAAACTTAACATTTATCGATTCTTCAATAGTTTTTGATAACTTATTGAAAACACGATAAGCACGACTATTTAGAGAATATCCTAAGAAAATAGCTTCTTCAGATCTTTCATCAAACTTACCAAGGTTGAGTGGATTCTTTTTCACAAAGCATTTAGATCCAAAGATATGAAAATATGAAACGTTAGGTTTCTTACCTCAAAACATCTCATAAGCAGTCTTTGATGTCATAGGTCGAATGAAAACTCTATTGATGATATAGCAAGCTGTAGAAACTGCTTCTGCCCAGAAATACTTAGCAATTCCACTCTCATTTAACATAGATCTAGTCATCTCTTGTAAAGTTCTATTCTTGCGTTCCACTACTCCATTTTGTTGAGGAGTGTATGGAGCTAAGAAATTATGAGATATACCATGTTCTTCACAAAAATTTAAAAAACTTGCATTTTGAAATTCTGTTCCATGATCAGTTCGAAGACTAATTATGGAAACTCCTTTTTCATTTTGTATTTGTTTTGCAAACTTTTGAAAAGAATCAAAGGTATCTCTTTTGTGTCGCAAGAATATAACCCAAGTGTATCTTGAAAAATCATCAACAATAACAAGTCCATATTTGGTTCCACCCATGCTTAAGACTCTAGCAAGTCCAAAAAGATCAAGATGCAATAATTCAAGTGGTCTCTTAGTTGAGATTACATTTTTACTTTTATGAGAAACAGAAACCATTTTATTCTTTAAGCAAGTATCACATTTCACATCTTGTTTAATATTTATCTTAGGTAATCCTTTAATAATATCCTTTTTAGATAATTTTTCTAGGTGATTAAAATTAACGTGTCCTAGTCGTTTATGCCAAGCAAAAACATGATCATTCAAAGAAATTAAGCAACAATCATTATTGATTTCATCTGGTTTTATAAGATAGATATTTCTTTTCCTAATTCCTTCAAATAATCTTTCATCATTTTCATTAAAAGCATAGAACTTGTCTTGATCAAAAATCATCCTATAACCTTTATCACATAACTAACTAATACTAAGTAAATTATGTTTTAAACCTTGCACAAGATATACATTTTCAATAAGAAACGTAGGCATACCAATCGTTCCAGTGGCAATTATTTTACCTCTACTATCATCTCTAAACTTTACATACCCTTTTTTCTTCCCAAGTTATGCTATTGAACAATGAAGCATCTCCAGTCATATGTCTAGAACATCCACTATCTAAATACCAAGTTCCTCTTATTTTAGCTTCATGTCCCTATACAAATGGAAAGAATTAAGTCCTTTTAAGAACCCAAGCAAGTTTGGGCCCTTTAAAAGATAAGCTCATTTTATTTCTTCGATTTACTTGTTGACTACTGAGCTTATTTCTTTTATAATAGCAAAATTTCTCAATATGACCAAATTTATTAAAGAAGAAGCATGCATAAGAATTAACATTCCTATACCTGTCATTTACCTGTTTCTGGAAATTCTAGTTTGTATAACTTTTGTTATACCTTCTGGTATTGCTTCTGTAGTACCCATTGTGTGGATACTTCTTGTCAGAATAACTTCTGTAAAAGTCTCTGGTATTTCCTCTTTTAACAATATTTGTATTCGAAATGTACTCTTTACTTTTGAATTTATCAGTTAAGACTTGCTTAGCTTTAACAAAAACTGTATTTTGATTCGATTTTGAACTCAAACCATGCTCATATCCTAACCCATGTTTTTCATTTGAAACTCTTTGTGAAGAAATTAACATGGTCAATTTCTTGTCACTTTCATCAAATTTCTTAAAGATAGTTTTCAACGAATTGGACAGTTCATCAATCTTTACCTTCATGTTACTTGTTTCTACTTCAAGTAGTTGATTTTCTATTCTTAGTTTTTCTATACTCACATGCATGGATTCATTTTCTTGTTGCAAGATATCATTTCCATCCGCAAGTAACGAATTTGTTTGCTTTACTGCCTCCTTTTCATTCTTAAGAGCTTTTATTTCATTTTTATACTTAGCTAATTTTGTATCAGCCCTTTTTAGTGCCTTTAGTAGCTTACTCATTTCTACTAGCATGTCAGTTTCAGTTACATCTTCATCAGATTCAGAATGTACCTCGGAACTAGCCATTAAGCACAAATTTGCCTCATCCTCTTCTTCTTCTGAATCCTCTGAATTTGTCTCTGTATCCTCTAAATCACTCCATGTTGCTAGCATTGCTTGACTTTTCTTTTTATAATTTTACATTTTCTTGATCAGTGTTGGACATTCGTATTTGATGTATCCTGGCTTTTTGCATTCATAACATTGAATCTCCCTTTTCTCTTTCTTCTTTTCTTTCTCCTTGTACGCTTTTCATGCATCATTATGCTTATATTCAGTACTTTTCTTGAAAACATTAAACTTCTTACCTCTTTGCTTCTTGAGCAGCCTGTTGAGTCTATGTGTTAGAAGACTGATGTCCTCTTCTTTCTCATCGCCGCTATCATCTGTTTCAGTTTCATTTTGCTTTATTTCCTTGACTTTAAATGCAATTCCTTTGGTACCGTCTTCTCCTCTTTGCGTAGTCTTTATGTGTGACTCATATGCCATGAGCTTTTCTCTCAATTGACAGAGAGTTAGCTTGTTTAGGTCTTGAGCTTCCTCTATAGCAGTTTTCTTTGCATCCCAAGATGATGGCAATATCCTCAACATTTTCCTCACAAGATCTGGATCTGGAAGTTTCTTTCCAAGTGATGCAAGCTCATTTGTGATAGTTGTAAACCTGTTAAAAGCATCTTTGACATCTTCATTAGATTTAAACTTAAATAATTCATACTGTTGAATTAAAGCATTTATCTTAGTTTCCTTGATGGTATCAGTCCCTTCATATGTATCGAATAGGATATCCCAAATCTCTTTTGCACTTGCACACGATGATATTAAATAGAACTCTGATGGAGCAATTATAGTCAATAATAAATTTTTTGCTTTGTTGTTCTTCTCAATAATTTTCTTCTCCGAATCTGACAAGGTTGAATCTCCGTTCAAGGTGATCAAACTGTCTCCAAGTGAAATGACCTGCCATGAATCATAATCATTAGCTTTAATGTAAGTTTCCATACACATCTTCTAATATGAGAAGTTTGAGCCATCAAAGTAGGGAACTCGATTAATTGCAACATTATTTTCAACCATTTTGGATCACTCAAAATAGATTGGTCCTGCTCTGATACCAATTGTTGGTCCCAATTAAATTAATCAAGAGGGGGGTAAATTGATTAATTACTTAAAATTTCACTTTTTCGCAAATCAACTAAAACTCTTGACTAATAAAATCACGTGAATAACAATAATGAAGAACAATAATGTGCAGTAAATAAAAGTAGAGAAGAATAAAATGCTCAGATATTTATAGAGGTTCCCCCTCGAGCGTCAGTCCTCTCTTCTAGCTCCACGCCGGGGTCCCGGTTGTCTATACCAGTTGTGTTTTACTATATCAACAAATTGAAGATATACAACATAAGCCTCTTCAAGGCAAAGTCTCACTGTTGAGTCTTTTTAGCTTCTTCACTAAGCTAATCACTCAACTACAGTCATGAAACAACAAACAATTCCTTATTCACGAAAGGAATTTCAACAACATCAATGAGGAATAACAGATTTCCTCTAGATCACATATATATGTAAAGATTTTTGCTTGAAGATGTATGAGTCCTTTCTTCTCGTATGTATTTTTCTTTCAACAACGTTCTTTTTCTGTTGTTTACCAACGTTCTCCACTCGTTTTTTCATTTGAATTAAACACTTTATATATGGAGAAAACATAACGGCTACTTTCCACGTGATAATCTTGAATTTATTTTTGAATTTTCAATTCAAAAATAAGTTGGATCTGTTGGAGAAGATCTGCATTCCGTGATATTCTTGATAAGGATAAGCTTGGATAATTAGTTTGACCGAGATCTTCTTTGGATATATCTCTTGGATCAAGTTTGTTGAAGATATCCCTCACATTGTGGTACCATATCTTGATATAACAACCATATCTCTTATCCTTATCTTTGTAACTGCTGGATCTCCCAAAATATAGTACAAATATCCAACTTTAAATCTAGATAAAACTTGTAAATCTTATATGATCTCACTTTATCATAAAATAAAATCTTGTAAAACTTTATAAAAAAAAAACCTTGATATAAAATCCAACTTTAGTAAAACACTTCAAGTATGTTACCCAAAAATACTTGACACGTGGAGCTAGGCCTTGAAATTTATTAAAACTATCGATATAAAATTTATAACGTAATCTGGAAAAATTCGTAACAGGCATGAAAGGTTCTGAAAGTGCTTCTAAAGCAAACCTGTTAACTATCCTCCTATTATGAAGGTTCTGAAAGTGCTTCTGAAACAAACCTGTCAATTGTCCTCCTGTTATGAAGGTTCTGAAAGTGCTTCTGAAGGGTTACCATGATAACTACGGATACACAACACAACTTCTGAAACACCTTCTGTCAGAACAAAAATAGTTTATATAACACTTTTGAAGGTTCTGAACAAGCTTCTATCTCCTTGTTCAACTTTAGAAAAATTACGTTGCTATCTTCTGAAACAGCTTCTAACAAGCTTAAACATTCGTTACACATTATTCCTCTTTTGTTAACATCAAAACTAAATTAGAGAACTTAACATTCTCCCCTAACATTAACATACTTTGCTCTAGAAAATTGACAAGTAATATGATAAATAAAACTTCAAGAATTTGCTCATTTTCTCAATCATATCCCATTCTTCCAAAGAAGGATAATGCTTATAATTAGAATCACTCATCTGTAAGTGACAAAAGGCACTTTTATAGTAAATTACATTCTCAAGCATAAGATATGTGGAATTCCATCAACTTAGGACATCTTGTCTCAAACCTTTATCTTTATATAAAGACAACAAGCTCATGCATTTAGCGAACTTTACCTTCTTGTTTGAGATCCCTTCACATACTTCACACTTTCTCTCACCTTCTCTACAAAACTATCAATCTCTTTTAAACCTTTTTAAACAATTAAATTGAGAATGTGTGCATAACATCTAATATGAAAATAGATGCCTAAAGCCAAAAGCCCACCTCTCACATTTGGTTATGCCTTCAACAAACTCATAAAAAGACCATTAGCAAAAGCATTATCCAAAGTCACACAAAAATTTACTTTCGATGTAAGCTCCCTTTGTCGTATTCGTGTAGAATCAATTGTTAATCCTAAAACTTCAACTACATCATCCCCTTCGTTTGCTTTAAGTATTTCCATTTTATCAAAGTCTATTAAATCTTTAAAAGAATCCATCTACAACACCAATATCACCATTTATACATATGTTACTCTCATGAAATTTTATTGCAAATAAATTGTGAAAAGAAATGCAATAAATAAACAACAAATATTTTACCTTTCAATAATTAAACTCATTTATTTAGATATCCTTTTTATTTTTCTCAATTAGAATTTTCAATGTACTAGAGTTGTAGTTAAGACAATATGTATCTTTTTCTAGTTCTTCTCAATTAAAAGTTTCAATTTACTAGAGCAATAGTTAAGAAAATATGTATCTTTTTCTTAATTAAAAATTTCAATGCATGTTGATTCCAATCAAACTTCATGACTAATATTGAAAAATCACACATAATGGCCTCAGCTTCTTAAGGCAAGCAACTCCTAGCACCACTCTATATCCACACAATGGCAATATATACAAGTTACACTAAAAAGAAGACAACATCCAATTGCTTGAACTTCCATTGATAATCATCTAGTCCCAATTTCTTACAAATTTGAAAATTTACCCAACCAATTCCCTCTCAAAGGATTTACCTAAAATAAATCCCTTCTCAAAGGTAACTTATGCCTTAAGTTGCTTTGCTGCTTAAATTCCTCCCCATTAGATAAACTGATTTCTGTCCAATTTAAGGAATCATGAATATATGTCATCTTCTAAGTTAAGTGAAGCTAGCACCAATTTACCCTATTCTAGAGCCCTTTGATAGTGAAAGGAGCATTCACAATGTTGATTCAATCTAAAGAATCTAAAGCTCCATCATAATGAGAAAAATACAACATCAAAAGCTAAGCTATAATATGTCTAACCACCTAATGATATGCATGCCCTCTTCTTCACTCCCCTTGTTGTTGGTTATAACTCCCTTCACCAAGTTCTCTCCCACCCACATCGTCAACTAGTGTGATAACTCCACCAGTCAACCTTCCTTTCACTTTTCATGTATCATATTCTAGTGTTCTTAAACTTGATCTTTTTTATACAACTCTAAGAAGGCCTCAAACTATTGCTGAAAGCTACAAAGATCACCCATGCAAAAGGGTGAAGGTCATGGAAATTTTCAAACCCCTTATAGTGAAAAAAGATGACAACAGAGAGATGAAATACAAAATTAGTAGTAAGAGTATCATACTTGGCACCTACATTCAGCATCCAAAGAGGTGGTAACCTAAAGATTTGCTTATGTTGCTATGGCTTGCTAAGCTGATGAGTCACACCTCCACACTACACCACAAGTTTGTCAATGAGTGACAACCAAAGAAGAGAGGAGAGTTTAGAGAAGAGAGCCGAGACCGAGAGGATAAAGCACTAGAAGTATAAAACAAACTAAGGAGATGGTTTTTTTTTTCCTATTTTGGCTAAAAGAAAAACCTAAAACCACTAGAACCTTGGAAGTGTAAAACCAAGAGGAGTGAGGATAGAACACAACAAACTAAGGATGGATATGATTTTTTTTTTCCTATTTTAGCTGAAAGAAGGGCCTAAAACCGCACTACAATCTACATGTGATAGGCTACAGAACAAATTAGGGAGTACCAAAAGACTATAGTACCGAGATGAGATGATATAGGAAGTGTTTATTAAATGTGTTTATAAATAGGTTTAAGAGTTAAACACAAATCCTGATACATATAATGTCATGTCTCAATGGGTTTGACCCATTTATGTCTTATGTTAATTTTTTCCATACATAAGCCCCATTTATTTTATGCCGTGTCATATCATATCCAGGTTTCACAAGTTAAGTCTCCAATTACCACCCCTAGTCAAAGGCACCTCCCAAGGCCTTGGTGTAGGAGATCTCTTCTGTATAGTAAACGTAGAAGGTGCCCTCTTCCTCTTTTTGGTCACCAAGGTTGCCTTACACCTGCTCAATAGCTAAAATCTCCTAAAGTTGCATATCTGCACCAGATAGAAAGCAAGTTAGTAAATTATGATAAGGAAGTTGTACAAAAATTATCATACTAAATACAAGCTATTAAGGAGACTCCATTCCCTTAGTGGAACCAAATGAATAGCTTCTCCACAGTATACACACTTCAACATGACAAAGACTATGAGCACACTTCCCTATCCTTCATATGCCACACTCTCCAAGAGTTTGCCATTATAGAAGTATTCATCAACAACCTTTTGGGCATTCTAATAATCAACCAATCTCCTATCAAGCTCAACTAATAGTAAGTCTATCACAACCTTATCACTTGGGCCCAAAGCGCATATTGCTAAAGTCCTTATCAGTTTGATCTAATCTATTTAGAAGTCTAGGTTAGACTCAAAAACAACCACCAATAATTTATTCTTCCACCTATGGGCTAAAGAGTTTAATCCAACCAGTAGCTTTTGGTGAGGTTGACTGAATAGGTAATAACAACTATCATTTAATCTCTTTAGCCCATAAAAGTACATCAGAAGTTGTAGAGTCACCCTAAGTATAAAGTACTTCCATAAGGCTTCAAAAGAAACTACAAGCTTGCATGCATTTGGAACCTACTAGGTTAAGAAGATTTGATGGTAGGTGAAGAACTCTTTCCAAAACTTAAAGCCCAAAGTCCATGTCTTTTAGATAAAGATAAAACCAATGACTTACCATTAAAGCAACTTAGTCATTAGCCTCAAGCTAGCCAATCTTCTAACCTTGAGGACATGGATGGCAGTATTTTCTCACATTCATCAATTCCTTATACATCAGGGTACTCCATACCCCATTCAAGGTGTTCCCCTCCTCAACAAAAAAATACAAAGGCGGCATTAGTTTAGCTTCTTCACCATCATCTGCGTGCATATCCTAAGGATTTGAGAGATGGCTACCATGATGTTGATATCCCTCTTAATCTCGTCTCTCATTGTCTTTGCCATGCTTAAGGTCAACCGGGAAATCTCTTGCGCCACTACTTGTGATGGGGGAGGCGAGTAGGAGGAAGGAGTACCTCTCCCCTCACCATCTTAATCAAACAGTATATGGTAAGAAGAAGTGGTGATGGCTAACATACCTAATTCAAGCAAAATGATTGGTATGAATGTAGAAGAAAATGATTTCAAGACAAAGAACTCAAAGGAGAATTTGAAGTTGAAGGAAGAGTAAAAGTGTCAAAATGAAATGAAAGGTGAGTATATATAGAGATGGGCTCGACAAACAAAGAGACAGTTACTAAAAAGGCAAGATTAGATGCCCTCTGACCTGATCTCAACAAGTAACCCACACCAATAGCATAGATTTAGCAAGCATGCTTAGCCTATTCAAACCTAACCCTATGACATCGTGATAGTTGTACACAACATTAAATGCACAAATATTTACGTTCCTAAAGACATATCAAATTAAAGCTTCTTCAAGAAGCCCCTGACCTTTGAACCTCATGCCATTTAGAGTGATCAAAGCACTCTACATAGCTAGTTCTTTGAGCTCTTACACCTCCCAGTTTAGCTTGTGATGGAAAACATAGCAATGCTTAGTACACTACTTACTGAGCTCCATCCTTAGATCGCCAACTCATACCATTGCCACAAAAGAACATACACTCCTTAGCCCTTTTAGCACAAGTGAAGTCTAGTTCGGGTCACTTACCTGCTTGGCCACTCTGCAATAATTGAAGCCTCATCATACTAAGTCATAAAAGTGATCGAAACTACAGTGAAGAGCTCACACCTTGAAACACAAGTTATCCTTAAGCCATGCCAACTCGTATTGATGACCTTAGATGTCCATTCAATCAATAACTCTCCCTACTAACCCTTCACTAAAGAGAGTAGGGGTTAAGTGTTGATAGGGCTTTTTATACGCAAACCCTAAAGCTCGATCTGACCTTCCTAGGCCAATAACTGACCTCCAAGGTTTGACATCAAACTCTAGTAAACCAATGTAACCTAGGAGCATCTATCTCTATTAGTGCACCAAAGCTCAAGGTTGAGTCGACCTTATGCATCCTAGAATTAGATAAGAAAAGTGAAGAAGACTCTAACTAGATAAGGAAAGATCTTAGTTAAAGATTCATCCCCTGTAATATCTAGAGTGGATCATGGGGTAATGATTGTACTTGCCAAGTAAAGTCCTATCTCATCTCTTATAAATAAGGGATTAGACTACATGGTAAAGGATTCCAATTTCTCTACTCTCACACATACTTTGTGCTTATTTGCATTCCAAACTCGTGTGCTGGCTTAAACATCATAGTAGCTGTGCTAGAGCGACCTCCAACACCTCCTGTCATGCCCTAAAGGGGGGCCTAAAGTTTCCACTAAAAATTATCATGGCACATGTGCACCTGTTACATGATAATCATCTTACGAGGCAGAGATCGTAAGACTCTAAGTAATTAATTACACTTATGACTAATCATAGTACATAAAGTTACATGATAAAATATAACTAAGGATTTTATATCCCACGATCAACCATGATCGCAGAGAATCGGTATCCCCTACCAACTAGTAAAATGGAATAAAATCCTAAGTTTCATAAATTCGATTTTATTTACATAGGGTTCCTAAAATTTCATCTAAATAATCTATCCTTCACAATTCTTACTTTACCATTCTTGTCTTTCAAAAACTCTCAACACTTCACATTTTATCCCATCCCGAGCTTTCGTAATCTCTACCAGCAAAAAGGGTCTGTGGTGAGGTGAGCACACTACAGCTCAGTGAATGGGAGGTTAATACTTTTAATGCTACACACACACAAGCAATTTCAAATCAAGTTATCAATTCATATGCTATGTATGAACAACCATATCAATGCAACATCTCATGCGGTCTTCCAGTAACCGACATGAAGTCTAAGGTTTACGCCCCGCCTTAAACTTAGGTTGGGGATTCCAAAGCCACCATCATTTCCCGAGTCTTACACACAATTTAATTACTCTTATTGCTTTATTATATTTGTGTCTTAGCCTTAATGATCTCTGCTCAAATGCCTCAATACACCGAGCATTACACCCTCAAGAGACAGGCCGAACTTGAAATAGTCAAGGCACGATAATCCCCTAATCACTTAGGTGGAACAGCGATCCTCTGATCACTTTTGGCACATCCTGTAGCAGCGATGGCCTTCAATCTCATGTAATGTCTCATGTAAATGCATGTCAAATTTTAATCGACTCCACTTCTTTAATTAATTGATTCAAGGTGATCAAACAATATATAGTCACAACCAATTCCCATTCAAAGCACTAAGGTACACTACCAAGCATTTAAAGACTACCACTTCAATTGAAAGATTGGCTACAGCGACTCCATGTAATTTCCATTAGATTTTTTTATCTCCCATTAACTCCCATCTTTTCTCAAACTCTCTAATGCCTTTTTCCACACTTACATTCACAATCATTTTACCAAGGGCACATCACATTTCCTGGGCTTCTTTTTACAACTTGAACACTTGATCAAGCTATTAGAGCCACCGCTACCACATCGGTGACACCTCTTTTCCCATTTACTTTCATACACAGTCGCACTCGCCTCCTTCACGCAATTCCCTCTTCCTCCTTAGCCTCTCCTTTCCATTATTCCTTCTCTCTTTTCTTTTATTCCCCTTTTGGATGTTTCCAAATTCGCCACTCCTTTATAGCAAAGAAGAATCCATCGTCAATAAAACATTCATACACAATGCCAAACAACCCACTTCCCAAGAGTTACTCCTTCTGCCATGAAGCAATTTGTCGTTTAAATTTTCCATTGGGTGAAATGATGTGCACGATTCAAAGCTCGTTCTAGAGTTAACTAAAGAACCCACATCAATATCCATATAAACTCCATATAAAATTTAGTACTACATTACGTGTAAAATGCCAAGTACATTGCATTATCCACATAAAAGAATTTGATCACATATTCTTAAATTGATGGGATCACCAATCTTCATTAAGTTCCCAAAGTTGAACTTCACACTGCTATGGTAAGGATCAACTAGATGAATGGGGAGATACTGGGTGTTTTTTTAGTAGACTTGGGGCATGAGAATGAGGAGGTTAAACGAAGGGTATTGATATTTAAAGGGATTTGCACTTTGACTTAGCTTGGCTTCATGTGAGAGCTTCTTCTAGATTGGAGCTCGTTGATCCTCTAACACTTAGTGAGGGAAGAGCTAGTCTAGTTTCGTTGGAAGCCACTTTCATCGAGAAGGATTGAGCTGGCAAAGTGCTACTGGGTGCTCCTCTCCGTTTGGTATGGCTTTTTCTATACTAGCTCTAAACCATGACTCATAGTGTAGCCACTCTCTGTCTTCATTGCAACTTATAATTAAGTGACTAAATCAAGTTCTTGTTTTTAAAGGCTAAGACCAACCCAAGTTAACTCTTGCTCAAAGTAATCCTTTCAAGGCACCTCCTCTACATTATGTAGGATATGTTTCCAACTTCACCCATGCATGCTCTTAGCTTAATTGTATTACAGTTTATAATCCGGTCAAGTTTCAAACCATGAACTTGTACCCAAAAGGAACTCTAGCATCTTGACATCTTTCCCATTCGGACATTCCTTAATGTTTCACACTAGCCATTTCCTTGCAAGGCTCCACGGTCCATCTCTAATGAGTTTCATCACTTGATATCCCTCCAAGACTTTTTCAACATCGACTAATGGTTGCCTTATTTTCTACCTTATCCGAGATCAGCTTGCAATTCATAACTATTCTTCTAATCAGGTTCCCTTCAAGCTACGTACCCGAGTTAACAAGGGTTGGGTTTCTAATAGCCTCCTCTTGTCTTCCATGATAGATGAGGCCTACCTAAAACTAGCAAAGAATTTGGTTAGCTTAAACTAACAAAACTCAGTAGTAGACTAATAAACCAGATCATGGTACAATGGGAGAGAAGGACTGTACAAGTAGGCAAAACAACATAACAAAAGAACCAACTCAACAAGCAATTATAGCAGTGATAACAAACAAGACTATTGACTCATGAGACCGAACTCTAAAGAGGCTGCAACAAGATTGCGTCAAATTGGGAACGATAAAGCATCAGTTTGCATAAACATCTTAGACTAAAGGAGACTCACAATGTAAGACAGTTTGAAAGGCACTAAACCAACACTATATAAACAGTAAATCTACTACAACGAATCCATAGAGAGATTACGGAGACCAGATTCCATCTAATGACATGAAGTATCTAACCTCAGGAAGGAATAAAGGGAAATTGGACTTATCTAGTATCATCCTATTGTCTACCTATGGGTTCTCTAGGAGAATAGTTGCTGTTATTTTCCCCCTTGCTCGCCGTCATTACTTCACCCCTACTTATTTGGATAGCGCATCCTTTAGGAGCTGTCGAATTAGATGAAATGGTTGGGACTAGTTCCAACGAAACCTAAGCTGATAGGAATCAAAATCTGACAAGACCTATCATTAGGGTAAGAGTCAAAGGAATTCGAATCTTAGCAATGAGGGTCCATATTGAGCAAATCGGCCTCAGCATTATTTGTTTACTAACCTCTTTTCTCTTATTCATGTATTATATATTCCAATAGACACACTTATTAGGCTTTACAAGGCGATGGACAAACTCACTAAAACTCAGCTTGTGGGTTATCCATGGACCGACCTAAACCGGTGATGAGCTGGGCCGACAAATCCTATGGAAGAGTTAACATCTTGAAGACTAATTTTTATATATTTTTTATTTACTTGGACTATTTATGTTGTAATCATTTTGAGACACTTTTATTTGGTTGTAATTGAGTTTTAGGATCGACCACCTTAAAAGCGGCATAGTTGTAATTTTGTATACTTTCTAACCTTAAAGGGAGAAAGTATAAATACTTGCTTAAAGTAGGGTTTTGAGAGGCCATTTTTCAGATTTGAACATATACTTTTCGTGAGGATTAGGGTTCTTCCTAATTGTCATTAGACCCTTATCAATTTCAATCCCAATAGTTGAAATTGTGGCGAGTGCAACACTTGAAATTGTGAGTAATATCAATTTCATTTTGTTTTGATTTCTTTTCTTATCTAGTGTGTAATATCTAAGGGTGAATTGAGATAGTTCTTGGTCAGATTTTCTTCATAATCATTTCGAGATATATTGAGTTTGTTGAGTTACTTATCATAGTGTTATTCGTCAACATTTGCCTATCATTGTTCATGTGGAATGCCTAATTCTAAAGAGGAGAATCACGATTTTATTTTGCTGCTCAATCTTGAAATTTACGTGATGATTCAAGCTTGATAAATATATATTGAGGATTTGATTCTTTGTAATTAAATTGGTTCATTGTTTATTTATTCCAGATCCATTTCTATCTTTTGGAATCACGCAAATTCTCCAATTGTTGAACTAGAATTAGGGATTGCATTTAAGGTTGGATTTTTATTCCATTTAATTGTGCTTAAATCCCATTTAGGCACATCATCTTTTGGTATCAAAGCTTGAGGTTTAAGAGGAAGGATTTGCAATTTGGAATTCGGAAATTTAGGGTTCTTATTACCTTGATCTGAAATTGTGCATTGAAGAATTGAATTATTTCAATTATGTTGTTGAAGTGATTTCCTTGTTGTTAATTGTTGTGGGAGTGGAGTACTTACCATATTATTTGTATCCTTAAGTTGACCATAATTGGTTTAAGGAAAATCATCATTGTCATCATTTGAGGGAAGTGAAATTTGAAGGCTAGAAGAGTGTTGTTTTGAAATCCTTGTCGTGTGTTATAGTGTTGTGTGTGGAAAAGTGGATATCTTATTGTAGCTTCTTTGTTATTGAATTTTCCATGTAGGGAAGGGGAGTGAGAATTTTATGTCCTAATGTTTGATTGTGGAATTAGAAATACAATATTTTGTGGTGAAAAGAGAATAGTGACCTTTGTGAATTCAGAATTGGGGAGAACAATTTGCAATTTCTAGATTTGAGTAGTGTGGAAGAATGGAAATTATTTGATTTTCAAAATAATCATTAAGATTGAAGGAGTTAATGTGTGTTTGTTTGAATTTGAAAATTACTTCTTACCAATTGTGGAAGGGTTGCAATTAGTGAAGAGGTTTGATTTTCAAATTTAAATTGCTACCTTTTGTATAAGTTACGGTTTGAAATTGTGTTTGAAGTGAAGAATTTGCAATGTGTTGTCCTTGAACTTTCGTGAGGAAGAGTAGTGAATTGATGAAGTTTGTGTTGTGTGTGGTGAGAAGAAGGTGTTGCACCGTGAGTGTTGTTGTTATTGTTTGAATTTAGTATATCGTGTGTGTAAGTGTAGGTGGTAGTGTGAATTTGTGGAAGTTGTGTGAAGTAAGGTGCTACACATTGAGGCTAAAGTGTGAGAGTGTAGTACATAGATAGCAAACCGTGAAGGGGAAGAGTGGTGTTTCAATTGTGAAGTAGAATTGTGTAGTATGTGCATTTTCAGAAATTGGAGGAATCACAATTATTATTTTCAAATTTGAAATCAGAATTGAAAGTGTACATTAAGAGGTCAATTTGAAATCTCAAATACACATTAATCATAGTTAATTGTGTATCTTTTGAATTTGAAAAAAGCTTCTTACCATTTGTGGAGTTGTGCACTTATTGAACCTCTTTTGAATTTGAAAGCGGGTTGCCTTTTTTTGTGTTGAAGTTGTGATTTAATGTTTGTGTGGAAGTGGGGAAAGTGCATCGTGGCTTGAAGTAGTGTGTATGTAGTGTTGTATTTTGTAAATTTAGTAAAGGATTTGTGTATTTTTGGCTTGGTGTTTTGTGTGTTATATAGAAAATTGTTGATTAGTGGCGTGAATTGTGTGGAACCAAGAGCAAGGGGAAGTTGTGTGGCAGTGAATGGTGTGTTATGTATGTGTTTTAATTGCTTCCAATTGAGTATTTAAGTGGTGAGAAGCTAAGGCAAGAAAAAGGAAAGTGAGTAGTAGAATTTAAAATTCAAACAAGTCATTAAAGTGTGAAAGTAATTGAACTAGTTACTTAAACACTTGTAGTTGAATTTAATTCTATTTACTTGAAAGTAGTTGAGTGTACTTCACTTGTAGCTTGGTTGTGTACTTGGACGTAGAAGTGTGAGGATAATTATTGTGTTGTTAGGTTTGAACACAATCATGTCTAGTGAGATGTTTCATTATACTAATGTATTGCACCGAACATGGACTATATTTGCTACTAAGGATGAAGAATAAAGAGAAAACCTGTTCCATACCTCTTATAGGATACAAGGAAATTTATGTGTCCTTATAGTCGATGGTGGTAGTTATACCAATGTGGTAGCAGCATCCTTAGTATCGAAACTAAAACTTGCTACTACTCCACATCCTGAACCGTATAAATTGCATTGGCTTAATGATCAACGGAGTTTACATGTGACCCAAAGAGCTAGGATACCTTTCAATCTAGAGGATAAATATTGTGATGAAATCGAGTGCGATATTCTACCTATGTGTACATCCCATATATTGCTTGGCAGGCCTTGGTTATATGACAAGAGGGCCTTACATGATGGCTTTAGGAATACTTATGTATTCCAGAAGGAGGGAAAACGAATTATTCTGAATCTGATGTCGCCTTCAAAGGTTTAAAGGGTTCAGCAACAAATCAGTAGACCATCAGTGGGCCATGAGCAGTTGAACCAACCCTTAGAGCACAAAATTTTTCAGTCACAGATGTACCAACCTTTAGAGGATCCTGATGAACAAAGTCAGATGAGCAGATCACTAGATGACGAAACTGTTTAAAGGCAATTGTGTTCACCTTCAGAGATATTAGAGGCTTATGAGTAGTTGAGTAAACCTTCAGGGGATACCAAGGGTCAGAGTAATATAAGCAGATCACTAGAGGGCCAGACTATTCAGACATTTGTGTCCATCATCGGAGGTTTCCAAGGGCCATGAGTGGTTAAGCCAACTATTAGAGGGCCATGAGGATCGGTGACATATAGATGAGTTAGAAAAGGAGAAAATAGTTTCAGTGGAACAAGTTGATACAGGGGCAACTTTAGTGGATAATGGAGCATTATTTGTGTTGCAGATGAGATACATCCGAAAAATGGAGAAGAGAAAACAATCACCACCTGTAGTATTTCAGATTTTAAGTTTCTGCAATGATATTTCTTCAGGTAGTTTGCTAGGAGGAAATAGAGTCCCTACTGCATTTGATCTATCAGATTTGAGGACAAATCTTTTTTAGGCCCGAGGAGATGATAGGAATCAAAATCCAACAAGACCTATCATTAAGACAAGAGTCAAAGGAATTCAAATCTTGGCGATGTGGGTCCATATTGAGCAAATTGACTCTGGAATTATTTGTTTACTAACCTCTTTTCTCTTATTCATGTATTATATATTCCAACAGCCACACTTATCAAGCTTTACAAGGCAATGGACAAACTCACTAAAACTCAGCTTAGAGGTTATCCATAGACCGACCTAAACTGGTGATGAGTTAGGCCAACGAATCCTATGGAAGAGCTAGCATCTTGAAGACTAATTTTTATATATTTGTTATTTACTTAGACTATTTATGTTGTAATCATTTTGAAACACTTTTATTTAGTTGTAATTGAGTTTTAGGACCAGCCACCCTAAAAGTGGCATAGTTGTAATTTTGTGTACTTTCTAACCCTAAAGGGAGTAAGTATTTATACTTGCTTAAAGTAGGGTTTTGGGAGGCCGTTTTTCATATTTGAACATACACTTTTCGTGAGGATTAAGGGTTCTTCCTAATTGTCATTAGACCTTTATCAATTTCAATCCCAAGAGTTGAAATTGTGGTGAGTGCAACACTTGAAATTGTGAGTAATATCAATTTCATTTTGTTATGATTTCTTTTCTTCTCTAGTGTGTAATATCTAAGAGTGAATTGAGATAGTTCTTGGTCAAATTTGCTTCATGATCATTTGGAGATATATTGACTTTGTTGAGTTACTTATCATAGTGTTATTCATCAACATTTACCTATCATTGTTCACGTGGAATGCCCAGTTCTAAAGAGGAGAATCACGGTTTTATTCTGCTACTCAATCTTGAAATTCATGTGATGATTCAAGCTTGATTAGTATATATTGAGGATTTGATTCTTTGTAATTGGATTGGTTCATTGTTTATTGATTTCGGATCCATTTATATCTTTTGGAATCACGCAAATTCTCCAATTGTTGAACCGGAATTAAGGATTGCATTTAAGGTTAGATTTTTATTCCATTTGATTGTGCTTGAATCCCATTTAGGCACATCATAAGCCTTGAAGCTTCTCTTAGTCACAACTTTAGTTAGCGCTCTTATTCTATAGTGTTCTGCTTGAACCCACTACAGCTGCGCATTGGTACCCACTAGGGAGTGTTCGATCGGTAGTATAGCAACCTTAGCAGAACACCACTTTGTAGTTGGTTTCCATTTTGTCTCGCCACACTAGGGGAAGTGAGAAAAAAAAAGGGAGGGGGGGGTGTGGAAGAAGATAGAAAGGAGATAAAGAAGGTTGAAAGGTGGAAGGAATGAAGAAGAAATGAAGAAAAGCAGAGTTATGTTTGGGCGATGATGCAGCCAGAAGAAGAAGAAGGAGAAAGGAAGGAAGGAAATGGAGAAGCAGGGGATGGGAGTAGCACGGACCATGGTTTGACGTGGAGTAGTTGACGTGATAGAGGTAGCTAATTGATCTTACTACTGCTACTGCTGACCGGCGTTTGGAAGGAAGGGCTAGACAGATCCGCGATGTGATTTGATTTTTTTTTTTTCATAGTTGTGTATATATATATTTATATTATATTATAATTAAATTTTATATTATAAATTTCTTTATTTAATATTCTACTCGCATACAAAAATATCTTTAAATTTTATATTTTTAGCATTTTATTACAAAAGTTTACGTCAAAGCTAATTTGATTATTCCATGCGTCAATATTCACTTGAAATTTTCATTTGAGTTTCCAAAATCTATAATTTCAATTAATTTCCTTATTTAACCCAATATTATTTGAAATTTATGTTTCAGAGAATTTATTCTTTTAATTTAAATTATCCGAACTAAAGTTAGGACTTACAATTATTTTTATTTATCTATTTACATACCTATATATGAATATTTTTCAATTACTTCGCCTCCTAAATTTATTTGGTAATATATTTCCTAAAATTAAAATTGCTATGTTCGCTATCTTTTTTCTTTGCATACGATTATTCTTTCCTATTGTTTTATTTTTAAAACCTATTATTATCGCAAATTATTAACATAACATTCATGCGTCGCGATGTTTAAATTTTCATTGTAAATTTCTCAAAGTTTTTAATATAGTGAGATTGTTATTCTCGCTATCCTAACTTAAAAGTATTTTTCATTTCGCTTATTTTCTTTAAATTTTCAGTCTTTTCGAAATTTTTAAGACTTCACACCTCCTGTAGCCTAATTCTTTTCTTTTGCACATAACTCAACATCGCTAGAAACTTACAACACCACCAATAAGTAGCCTATTAACTGAAAGAATCTTCTTAAATGACATAGTACCTATATAAACATAACCACAAAATCAGTAATCTTATTAATGCTCAACTACTGACCACGTTAAGCATAAACCCACTAGAGGCTAACTCTACTGCTCTAACTCCAAGCTGTTTGTATAGTGCTTCATTAACTTGCTTGTTGCCTCCCTCTCACCCAATGCCAAATCTTCTACACTCAACTTTACAAGCAACACAAGTTGTGACCACTTGATCCATGCACCAAGTTCGTTGTTGCACTCCACCACTAAGAACTTATCCTTCCAACCCTTGATGGAGGTATCAAGTTCCCCCATCAACTTCTTTCTAAGCCTCAACTAAACATTATACCAACCCTCACTATTTCTCAAGTTAAAGAAATAGTCGAAGAGGCACACCATCAAAACTTCTTAAGAGCTATTACACAATACCTCAAATGTTGTAAAAAATAAGCAAGTGTTCGAGGTCACTTAGGCAAGGTTCAATTAATGATGATTAAAATACGCCACCATGAAATCGAGCATGAGTACCCTTATCCCAAACACCACATACTACCTATATACATAGAACCAACCTACTCTTACTTACAACACCCACTCCTTCACATGCAACAACTTGCACTTCCATCCTACCAATAAGTCGAAGTAGGCTAAAATCCACTCACTTTCAAATTCAATCAAACAACTAGCCACTTGGTTAGGGCTATCCCCCACAAGTATTGACATTGCATCAAAAGTTACTAGCCCCCCCCCCCCCCCCCCCCCCCCCCCCCCCCTTCTCTGAACCCTCCTCTAAGGATCCCTCTAATGAGGCCTTAAACTCCTTCTAAGCCATACACAATGCCTCCTTCTCCTCCTATGCCAACATCACCACCATCAAGTCAACTTTAGGCCCTAATGTTTCCATAACTGCCTCTTGGGGAGATAAAACAAATGAGGAGGCACCCTGAGAGGTACCCCCTTATAACCAATGAATCCATTCCAAAGCTTCAAAGTCAACCATTAAAAACATACTGAAAGAAAGTGTTAATGAAGTAATTTTTTATAATAGAGAACAATGGAATTCTTCTCAGATAGTTCATATCTTAAAAGAATGAAAATGACAGAAAAAAAAACCTTAATGGCTTTATATATAAGAAGTTGTACACAACAAAGCATGACTAGCATGCCTTTTGAAACTTCATGCCTACACTCTTAACCAAATTTAGCTACATATCTCAGGTCGCATGATGAATGGTAGATCTTGCCAACCAAAAAACTATCAAAATTACATCCATGCACCCCTTACTTACTCGTAAATGACAAACGATCTCGGTATTAAATAACAATAGAACATATGGGACATGAAAAGATTTGCCTCCTTTTCAAGATAGAAAGTTTAAAATCGAAATAGGCATGGTATTTAAGTCCACCACCACTATAGCTTGAAAACAGACATGGCATGAGGCTCGATATGCAACCTTACAATTAAGCATAAAGCTCAGAAATATCCCAACTTGGTAAAAGCTTAATGATATGCCTAAATGATCAAGGGATCCAAGCACATACACAAAACCAATTGAAACAAATTCAATCACCAAACCCAAGTCCTCAAGAGGCGTAAACCACTAAATATTATGAATCCAAATTTGTAAAACAAGTTACTCCGATACCAAAAGATGATATGCTCAAAAGGAGATCCAAGCATATGCAATCAAACTAATGGAACTACTCCTAATCATTATTCCAAAATCCGAATCAACTTTGATCAAATGGTGTGAACCCTAAAAATTGTTTATGTTCCGATTTGTGGTTAAAATCTATCTTATACCAAATGATATAATGATCAATGGAATTAAGCTCTCCACATAAGATGAACAAGAATCCAAATCACCAACAACACAAATAAGGTCGTGAACTCCTCTTCAACAATTCGAAAATGCAAGCAAACAATGGAAGATAAAATTGAAGGTAATATCAAGAGATAAAACCAATAAATTAGATAACATTACATAAAAGGATTTTAGATCACAAGTGACGCCAAAATCAGATCGATAAGAACCAACCTAATCAACCCTAGATATTACACACTAGTGATGAAAAGGAAATCAACTTAAGGAATTGATATTACAATTCACTAGGTTGTAAACTCGCCACAATTCCAATTGGATTGAAATTGATAAGAGTCCTATGAAATCTTAGGACAAACCCTAATATCTCACAAAATTTTACAGCAAATGTCAAGTGTATTCTCCTCCTCAAAACCTTACTTAAGCAAGTATTTATACTTGCTCCCTTTAGGGTTAAAATGACTAGAAAATTACAACTATGCCATTATAGGGTGGCCGGTCCTAAAAACACAAATTACAACCAAATAAAAATATCCCAAAAACTTACAAAATAAATGGTTCCAAGAAAATAACAAACAAATAAAAATAGCCTTCAACATCTTAGCTCTTCAATAGGATTCGTCGGTCCAGCTCATCGTCGATTTAGGTCGGTCCATGGATAACCCACAAGCTAAGTCTTAGTGAGTTTATCCATCGCCCTATAAAGCCTGATAAATATGCCTGTTGGAATACACAATGCAAGAGTAACAGAAAAGAGGTTAGTATATAAATAATTTTATGGTCAATTTGCTCAAAAAGGACCCTCATCGCCAATATTTGAAATTCTTTAGTTCTTGCCCTAATGATAGGTCTTATAGAATTTTGATTCCTATCACTTAACCCAATCATACATGGCATAAAGCCTCACAAATCAACAAAGGTTTTGCTTAATCTCACTAGCCAAAATACCTTCACAGCCCAATTGAGTATCTACTCAACATTGCTCAACAAACAACACAATAGCTTAGCAAAGATGCTGCTAGCCCCTTAACTGTTAAACAACTCCCTAGAATAACAAGGATCTTATTTAGACACACTCGCTGGATAACGTAATAGCTTAGAAAAAGCCTCACCTAACCTCACTTGTCGATAAACACCATAAAAAGGCCTCAAACAGTCTCACTCACCATGTTGCTAATCGATGATGACTATGCCATTACCCCCTTTGAGTACCCCTACCAGTAAGGCCCTTGATAATGGCTAAGGCACAAGCTACACAATCTTCTCCTTATTGACTGATCACCAATGAGAGTAAGGGGGCAAGTATTGGTAACCATTT
Organism: Laguncularia racemosa; assembly: GCA_037954665.1. Classification (NCBI taxonomy): domain Eukaryota; kingdom Viridiplantae; phylum Streptophyta; class Magnoliopsida; order Myrtales; family Combretaceae; genus Laguncularia; species Laguncularia racemosa. The sequence continues at coordinate 11,700,097 of JBBMOL010000004.1, read as the reverse complement.
CCTAATTGGGCATCTAACCTATTGACATACCTACTTCAACCTAGCCTAAGGTTTCTAGTCCAACCCATACCACTCCCTTCGACAAGAAGATGGCAATCTACTAAAGGAGTTACATTAAGTAGGACCACTAACAAAGCCATGATTGGCCCCAATGTTTGAAGATCTTACCAATACATCATATACGAACTATAGATACTTGATGCCTATAAGTTCAAGGGCATGGAAAAAGATTAGCTAGCTAACCATCCCTTGAAAGCCCATAGAAGCTTAAAGGACCCCCTTAGGATAGTAAGTTGAACACACAACTCCCCTTAAAGGACCCCCTTAGGATAGTAAGTTGAACACACAACTCCCCCTTTCTTTAAATGTGGTCATCATAATCTCTCCATTCTTCTATACCTTCTTAACTTAAGCATCAAAGTAGTAACACTAGAGCCCTTCATTAACTTATGTGTGTTCATCTTATAGGCCTAATACCCCACAAGGGAGCTAGACTAGGAGCCTAGGGAGCAAGGATTGCACGTCAACAATATTAAAACATCCTAAGAAATTATAATTTTTATTAATAAATAACTATATTTGTTGATTATATGTATGTATGTATGTATGTATGTATGTAGAATGCGAGAACAATTTGATCAATTTTCTTCAACCCTAAACTGTTAGAGTTCCTTTGAAGGATCCTAAAAGACGTTATGTCAAGAAAAATCCATACAAAACAAGTTGAAACCAAGCTAAAATCAATGAAAGCAGCCAATCATTTTCAGTATGTGGTTGATAACTCTAGACTCCTGTTAGATATGTGGATGATAAATAAAGTTTTAATGACAATAAAATATATAGATAATATAAGTTTATAATATTAATGATAACTATGAACTTATGATTATAATTGAATGATATATTATGACTAACCTTTTATTGAGATATAATATAGTGGAAGATATGAATTTTTTTATGCTATATATAGTTCATAACATATATGTGGTATTCTAAAATGAATGAAAGAAAGGCTTATATGTTGTCCAACATCAATATGAAACTTTAAAAGGATATAGTATATTTTCTAACAAAGGAAGGAAGCTTAGGAAGCTATTCCAAAGTAATGATAAGACTTCAAAAGTATAAAGGAAAAATAAAGGATCAAAAATCATAACAAGTCAACACCCACCTACACTGGTTGAATATATATGGGAAATCCATTTAATTTGTTCCATTTAAAGAAGGATTATCATATCATGAGGATTTCTCGTATGAGCTAGGAAAGTTAATTATTTTTTGAAGACATAATTGGAAAGCAATAAAGTTTTATTTAAATAATAATGAAGGTTGTCTTATTGACCCAAATGACCGTAGGGAATGAAGCATATAAATACTTGGGGTTTAAAATAGAACAATAAGCATTACAACTAGATATATAGATATGCTCTACTTATGTGCTAAAACAAGAGGATATCTAAATTACTTTTACCCTTAAAAGCTTTGATTCAAAACTTGTTTATGTGACTGTATTCTCTATAAGATTTGTGAAAAAGCTAAGGAAGATCAAAGAGTGATTGCTTGTGGTTGAAAAGTGAATGTAGACTATATTAGAGAGGGACTATAGAGTGAGTGATTATTATAACACTCTTGTAAATTTGATTCTTTGATATAATAGAACAAATTGGTAAAGACAACCAATACCATAGTAGGTGAAGGCTACATGAATGAATTAATGCACAAGGTAGAACCACTATATATCTATTACTTAATATTCTTGAACTCAACTCTCTTTTTTTCCATAGTTTTTTTTTTAATTGTTATTAGCTACTAATAGATTTTAAGAATTCTACCAATAATAATGAAAAGAGAAGTTTATTTGAATTGAAAGAAAGGTTGTTAAATGCATAATAATCAATTCAACATCACCCATCCTAACACCTCTGCTCGACCACTATGACAATTCAACCAACCAAATTTGCTTCCCCTTTAATCCACTCAACCATTTTCTTTTCTTGGTTACTTTGATCTTTATCTTTTGCCTTAGTTTTATTTTAAACACTTTACTAACCTATCCATTGACCCCAAATTAATTAGAAACCTCCCTATATCTTATAATTAAGCCGAAACTATGAATAAATTAAAATAAGATTATAGAAATTAATTTAATTATTGTCAATTATAAGGTTTAGTGAAGAGAAAAGATACAAGGTATTAATATATGGATAAAACAAATGTAAGCGAGTGACTATTCTACTAGCTTCATTTGTTGTCTGTGGCAAGACTAGTCAATGAACTTAATGAATATCCAACATATGAATTAATTGAATGTATTTTATTTATGCCTACATTAAGGCTACTACCTAGATAAGTGAGTCACAGATTGGATGTTCATCACCTACTATGGGTGAGACATTCTAGATGAAGTGACTAGTAGTTTAGGTATTGATGATGCCATGTTTTGGATGTACAAGTCATCAACATGGTAGAACAAAAGCTAATATGGTTCAGAAGCAAAGATAAACCTATTTAGTAGGTTGCTATAGTGGTATTATGGATGTCTACTAGCGGATTGGGCTATGGATGGTTAATACAAATCATAAACCTAGTATGAGATGATTTTGCTTTATCATTATTGAGATTTGGATGTTGGGATCGATGGACCAATAGGATATGTGATTTGGTGTCATTTCCTAGGAAAATGGGTGTGCCTATGCTTGCTATCCCTACTTTAAGTAACTCTTAACTGATATTGTGATTTCTATGTGAATTAATTGTTGCATTTAATAATAAATTTAACTAGTGTGTGGTTTAAAATATATCCACGTTTGGTGAAGTAGTTATTTGTTAGGCATTATTGATCACCCTTATTTTTGTGGGGTTTATTTTTAAGTATTCCTAGTAATTTAAAGGTTATGGACATAAAGAGTGGAGAGCATAAGATTTAGGTCTTGCATACCCTTACTAGCGATAAAGATATGTTACAAACTATTGCGTATTTCAAATTTGTTGTTGTGATATATGCATTAATAGTATTTGCAATATTTTTCTTTAAAGTTTAAATATATTATTAATTAGTTGTAAATTTTGTGAAGTTACCATTGGCAAATAGCATTAAAGTCAATTTCTCTCCCAATTTTTGTGTCGACTTTCATCTATATTTGATCATTTACATCTATAGATGTAGCTTATCAACTAGAGTGGTCACGTGCATGTCATGAACGAGCCTTGCACTACCCATGACTTTAGAGTAGTGATGTAGAGATGACATGCAATGAGATGGCTTGGAGAGAATGACAAGGATGAGGAATAGGCAGTCCAGGTGTCTCAATTGCAAAGGTGATAAACAAGAGAGTCTAAGAAAACCTTAGGCATTAACTTTGTAGCTTCAGCAATTGAGATTTGTCATTGCCTTAATTGCTTGTTTGATCTTTGAAAGTAGAGACAATACACTAAAATGTCGTTTTTCTAATCTCTTTCAATGTTATGTGTCAAATGAAGAGGAGTGATTAAGTATTTATAGGTTCTTGGCTTTGACGACATCCATTTGATTGTCTTAATGATCAATGGATGGGATGAAACTTGCTCATTTCATGGTTATCCTGAATGAGCTTGCTAATAGGCCAAGGCTAATAGCCATCCTCATGAGTGAATGAACCTACTTGAGAAAGATTGGATGCAAACGTATCAATCCAATAGTCCCTATTCCAAGCCTACCAAGTCAAATGTCCCTTAGTCATCTCATAATGTTGACTAGACTTCTTAGCCATGTCACCTAGCTTAAGGAGTCAAGCCCAAGTGTATAATGGATCTAGCTCAATAATTTAATATGGCAAATCCAGCCTTCTACTACATCTTTGTTCACCTCAACCTATAATGATAATAACATAGTTTAATGGTCTAACTAACTTAGCAAGAAGTTGTGTTTAAAATTGAAAGCATGCATACTATATACATAAAATTTATAATAAAATATTTTTGAAGACATCGATGAACATACTAAAAGCCAATTTATTACTCTAATACAAATGGATGAGCAATATATCGATCCCTTTCTTATAGTCAATATCTCTTAAATTTAAGAACTTATTTACAATTTTACGATGATTTTTTTCAATTTTCTAAGTTTAGTTACACCTTTCTCTATACTTTTTCCTTTTAATTATAAGTATGTTAAATGCTACACAAAGCATTGATAAGAAAACAAAGCCAATGTCATATATAAGGAAAACATTTTACAAATGGCATTGTTACCCACCTATAAGTTATATAGTAACAACAAAGAACATATTTATCTCATAATAGAAGAAAAGTGGTATGCAAGAGTGGATACAATTTGATCCAATTCTATAGATGAGGGAATTCTGTAGATATTTGCACATGTTTGTAGTATGAGTCTTGTGCTTCAAGTGACTAAAGTGACATAAAGGTGACAACTATAAGTTAGGATAATTTGGAAAGGGTTCCAAAAGGAGGAATAGGAAATCTCAACAAGTGGATTCTTATGTGACAAGTGAACGAACTTTAGAGCATCAACTTCATTGTTTTTGAGATTGGAGTATGGACAACCTAAAATCTAATCTTCTAGGCTCTATTTGATTCTTGACCGTAGAAACTTGGTTGTAGAATCTTGTTTCTCTCATCTTTGAATTGTGTGAATGGAGAAAAAAAATTGAAGTATTTATGGAGCCTAATCACCATCAACTTACCTTTCTGATCAATGGATGAAATGAACCAATTCTTCCATAGGAGTTTAAGTGTAAGTTTAATCCTACTGAGTGCATGATCTTACTATAGAAATATCAAGAGTAGACTAATCAATCTTAAAGGTTCCTATTCCAAGCCTATAAGCTAAATCTTCCTAAGCCGTTCCAAGAACTAGGTTTAATTATTTATCCCATGTCATTTAACCTAAATAGTCTATTAATAGACCACTAGGTCTAGCCAATTTCTCATAAAACCATTTTAGCCCTCTATATTTGGCCCTAGACTAAAATACATAGGTTAAGGTCTAAGGATTTTAGGTATCTTGAGAAATTTAGGCACCAAAGTTGTTATTTGGCATCATGCATTGTAGATTCCCCACCGTTGCCCAGTGCATTTATCATCTATGAAATGTACAATTCAATTGATGTTTATCTACTTTGTGTTTTTTATTATAGTTCATTTGGTGTGTCATCTTAGGGTGTCAACCTTTTAATGCATGAATTTTGAATTACCCCTAAGGTAACATGCTATCATTGCAACGAATTACACTTTTCTTAGTCTTGATCTTACTTGTACATATTAGATAGCTAAGCATGTGAGGATGAATGAACAAGTGAAAGAAATATTCAAATTAATTCTTAAAGGGTAGCTTACTCTGAAGTAAGCTAAAGAAGCTTTGGAGGAAGCCTAAAGGAGAGACACACTTCGTATCATTGCTTAAGTGATCCAAAGTAAGGTTGGGTCAAACACAAACTTTGGAGCTTATGTAGCATGCTATAAAGCAAGTCGTCATCTCTTTCAAAAGTGTAGGTGTGCCATCCTTGATGTAATATGCTCTCAATTTTCATTCATATCGAGTCAATCCATCAGTCACAATATAATTCAAATTACCCACCACCATCAATTAATTTCCTTTCAAGTTTTTCCATAAATTTGCAAATTAATCACTTCATGCCTTTAAGCCATATTGAGGTAATACAACTAAAGGGTGCATAACATATATTCACTCTTGTTGATAACCCATTTTAACTATAGGCCCAAGCCTAGTCCAAGCTCATATTCTATTTTACACTAAAAGCTCGGTCATGGACTTAAGTGGGATCCCAACCTTTTTTCCCACAGCCCCTAAACCTAGTTAACTGTAGAGCCCTAAACCTAGTTAACTGTAGATAAACTACAAACCATTAGCTTCTAGTGTTACTCACTCTCCTACTACTTGAATACCCTAGACATGTAGCCATGGACATATTGATGTGTAGCCATGGGCATACCCTACATCCTCTATGGATAACCACACCTTAGTGCTAACTATAAATACTTAGAATCGTCTACAAGTAAGGGAATCAAAATCTTTTAAGTCTTTTTGCCCTTTTTCCAGTAATCTCCCAACTCTCATTAAACTTTCTGACTTGAACATTAAGTGGCAGCACTCTTAAATCGAAAAACAACAACCCTAAAAGAAGAACCACCCCATCAAATATCATAGGGCAATATGTGAATGTATGTTCATGTTTGTATTTTCTCTTATGTATTTAAATTGATTGTAAACTCATTTAGTAATTCACTATACACTAATTAATTGTAGGACAAGTATATCGTGCTAGATGGTGCTAAGAAATAGGTATTAAATACCATTGTCGCTTCATGGAAAGTATACAAATCAAGAGTAAAGACAAGGTTCCTCACCAAGTATAAGAACATTGCAAAAAGACTAAAGAATCAACCCAGCAATATCCCCTTAGCCCACTTCACTACGCTACGTCGATGTTGGGAGAGGGAAGAAGTCAAGGTATAATTTTCATAGATATTCAAATATGATAGCACAATTTATCAAACAATTAATTTTGAACTTTCTTCAAACTATAGGACATAAGTAGAAAGAACAAGGAGAGTCGTAAGAAGCTGAGAAATGTACATCGAGTTAGATCAAAAAGTTTCACACAAGTTAGAAAGGAATTGGTAAGTTTTTTTATATAAAAACAATAAGTCTATATTAAACAATAAACTATAGTGATTATATTTTTAGAGGGTGCATATTTTGGTTTTGCAAAACATTATCATTACTCTAAGTATACATTTGACTATGTTGGTTTGATAAAACAATCTAGTGTCTTGTTCTTTTCTTAACCCTTTATTTCTACCTTATGCATTTAAATGGAGTATAATGCCAATTTTTATTTTATTTTGATTTTTAGATCAAGCATTGAGATGTTCCTTGAGACTCAAAGATCAAGAGGATGATCAGAACTTGATGAAGACACCATTGAAAAAATTTAAGTAAAATCTCAAAATAGATTTAATTTTTAACTGCTATCTAAATCAATCTAGCATTAACAGTTGTAAAAGTTACTGAAAACCAGCTCAATCACAAGTGTTTTCTAAAAGCTACATATAAGATGACTTAGCATCAAAATTTTATTGATTTGTTAGTGTATTTTGGTTGCACTATCAAATTCTTCACTTATTTATCAAGAATATGCTTTCTTTTTCGCAAATGTATTCACGACTTCAAGAAATACAATTGAAAGCCCAAGAAAGCCTAGACCATGAGAAAGGATTTGTTGCAATAATAGGTGAGCAAAGAGCGTCACAAATGCATTTTTTAGGAGAGGTGTGATGAGGACTATTGACCCATATAGAAGATTCTTTATTTTATTTTGACCATTATTTTGTTTTCATGTTATTTAGGATTATTTTGTTAGATTAATTAGTTTCTTTTTTATTATTTATCTTAGGTGGATAATTAACAGCCATTGGATCATATTTAGATTGTAAGGCTCATATTAGTCCTTACTCTTATAGAGATAGTTTCTTTTATTAGGGTTTTGAACAATAATTGATTAAAGATTAATTGAATAGAACTATTTTCTTCAAGAGTTGTGTGACTCTCTCTTCTTCATCAATGGTGTGAGGCCATCAACAATTTTTCTATTCATTAATTCATAGTCTTATATTTTATTTTCTCCATTTTGTCTTAATTATAAGATTCAAGCAACCAAGTTTCATCATCATCTCCAACAATATCAAGTGATATGCAAGGATTTTTATATGCAATTGTAGTGGCTTTAAAAATAACGTTGAAGGAATATTGGTTTTGGAGATTGAATTGGGTCAAGTGATTAAATCACATTTATCTTAATTCATATCTTCTTGCCATCATAATGAGGGCACAACTCAATAGGCACGGGCAAGGTTTTATTGGTTAGCATTTAAATTTTTAGTTGTTCACAGGACATTGTAGTCAACAATTTGAAAATTCCAAAGAAATGTGGTTCTTTGGTAAATTCAACAAGAAGTTTGAGAAAAACATGTTTTGATCCTTTATCATTACTTGTGATCAATTTTTCTAGCATTTTTATTATGATTATTGCTTGGTCTAATTTTTCAATTTAATTTCCGCGATCGCACATATTATTTCAATCCTTTTAGTTTAACTCCACTTCCGTTGCTCCGCATCAATTTGGTGTTAGAGCCTAGATTATCGTTCTTCCTTAGAGAGAGCCTTTCTTTCCTTTGTTTGAAAAAGAAAAAAGAAAGCTTCCCTTTTACCTTACTCAAAAAAGAAAAAAAAAATAATGGTCCAAATAAAATAAAAAATCTTCTATATTTGAAATTTTCAATTTTGAGTTGTAGTTCATCTATTTTTGCAATCACTTATCTATATTTTTGTCTATTTTTTATAATTAGTTATCTAAACAAAGTTAGATTAAGTAACATAAAAGATTTGGAAATATTTGTAGATAATAAATTAATACTTTTAAATTTTAAATAATTAATTATAAAATTCAAAAAGTAAAAATGATATATTGCGTAAGTTTATTCCACCATAAGATGGATCTTTGTGATGTATGGGCACGCGATGACTCACCGATGAAATTGTGTGCTCATTTGTATGCATGAAGTGATGTGCCATCGACACTAGAGAAATAATTTAGATAGAAAGCAACCCTTTTACGTCTGATGTTTATGTTATGGGACTAAAGGTATATGTGACAAGATAAAACACAGCGAAAGCATATATATGGGACAAAGTTTCGGTTGTTTATTTTTGAAATAAATTCCGGAATCACAGATCGAATAGTGTGATTTCACATATATTACTGTTGGAAACATTCCATCTACAAAATCGATTGGCCAATACTTACCTACCTTACTTCATTGAATAATGTTGTAAAATAATTCATCCCAAGGGACGAAGTCGTCTTAATTATATCGAGTTCTCATGAATGGTAAATTGTTGAAAGATTATGTTAAGGATGTCTTAACCACTACACGGAGTGATTTTCGTTCTTTATTTTGCATTTATTGTTTTCAAAATAGGTTATTTCCAATGATAATGAGAGGCATTTAAAAAGGACAATTACTAAGCTTATTAATTGTGAAATCATTAGAATTCGCTTACAATGATATTTCTCGTGTGCATTAACTGGTATCTAATCTTGTCTAATTTTAATCGTAGACTCGGGGAACCTTTTGCTTGTTTTGCTTATCCAACTGTCAACAACAAAACTATAATCATTTTTGTTGACTAAAATCAATGAGGTTGAAGGATATTGAAAGCAATTTCGTTGTCTTTTTTCGTTAAAAACGTGGAGTATCTATTTGCTTTATCCATCTTTTCCACAAGAATTGTTTGCTTTTTGACCATCAATCTCACTACCAAATGTTGTCAAACCTATCTTTATTCTTGTTATAGTTGTTGGAGTGCTCCGCTTTATGTATACCTCTTTCTTTTTTATGTCCAATCCAACCATTTCTTCATATTTTTTTTCCCCTCCTCCTCTCAAATAGCATCTTCCCTATGGAAAGACCGCGGATCTGAAATATATATATATATATATATATATATATATATATATATATATATATAAGGTAAATATGTTATAACTTATTTTTACTCTTCGTTAGTTTTGAAACTTCTAGCATTATAAAATCAATGGTATCATGTGCATATGGTGTAAACCTTGCACTTCACAGAAAGTGACATGAAAATGATATGTAAAAAGATAAATCAGTTTGAGAAAAGAAACCAGCAATCTCCATGGGCTCAAATGGTTAAGCAATAAGTAAAAGGAGTTTAAAATATCAACCTCAATGTTCTTGGGCAAAAGTGACTTATTCTTTATTAGAACCCTATTTGATTTTTAGGGGTAGAGCTTTAACAACACAATACTATTTCTTTTATCTCTAAATTGTCTCTAAATGAGGAGATACTGTCGAGTATCTACAAAGTATAGGGCTCAATGAGGTTTTCCAAACTGCCTTGAGGATTGATAAAGAAGATGAACCTACTTATTTATGGGTTCTCTTATAGGTTTGTCATGAGTTCGAATCCTATAGTTAATGGTAGATGCAGTTCAATTGGGTATAGATCGTCCCTCAAACCAAACCAATCTATATATTATGGTTCATTTTTTTCTTTCCTAATTCAATCATAACTATACAGTTCAACTCATAATTTTTTTTATCTTAAAAAAAAATTAGGCTCACAGTTTAATCACTTTTACACATGTTATTAACTTTGTTTTATATACAAGTCAATCAATTTTGAAAATTATACCTAATGTAAATATATATATTAATTTATTATTATTTCTTCAATATCACTCACCATTTTCAATATCCATTTGATATATTTAAGAAAATTTATTCTCTTCAGGATAATTGTAGTTTTCATATCAATCAATAAGCAAAAAATGCAATGTCAAAAATGTAATAAGTTACTTAATGAAAACCAAAAAGAAGAGGAATTAAACAAGCAACATGATTTCCTCCTTTTTAGTCATACATTTTTTAAATTTTCATCTTCATTTTCCTCTTTTTTGTTTATTCTCATGATTCTAAAAAGATGAGGAAGTTAATAAGTAATATGAAATTTTCTTTTTTAATCATACAATTTTTAAATTTTTACCACCATTTTCCTTTTTTTTTAATTCTCATGATTCAATTTAATTCGTAATTTTCTCAAATATATTAAGACTGTTCAAACATAATTTACAATTCCGTTCCATTCGATCTAGTCCAGTTTGGTTCAATTCGGTTTGTAAATCTATCGATTTTTTTATCCAACCCTATTTATAGTCATCTTTGTTAAGTGCAGGGTCTATTAAGAAAGTTAAAAGCTCATCAATCCTCGTTGTGAGTCCATGCAAAAACTGTCCTCCATGCTGCTATGTTGGGTATAATTTTATAAAGAAAAAAAGATAGAGAATGTAGCCAATGGATGGGATAGTAAAAAGTAGTAATACTATTCTGATAATTATATTTTGATATGAAACAAACACGTATCAAGACACTTTTGTTATCTTAAGTCATATATATCATATGTGTATCTTTCTCTATTATTCTATTAAAACTAAATACATAAATTTCTTTATAAGCGTCCTATAAACTTATTTTGTTTAGTTAAGTAAATCAACATTTAATTTCGTTCAATCTAACCTTTAAAACTTTTTTCGGTAAACCGCCTGAGACGACAATGGAGCTGTTTCGCCGTCGTTACACTGAACGTAGCTTATATTATTTACTCTCTTTTTTTTTTTTTTCTTTTTTTTACCCAAAAATTCCAAAGTGGGCACTATTTCTAAGATACGAAGACATAAGCCAGCCCATGGTTTTCTGTCATTGTCGTTTAGCGTACAAAATTGAAAAATCAATGGCTCAATGGATAGATTTTTATTTTTCTGATGATCCGTCTTCTCGCAGTTTCTAATACAATAATATGAATACAAATAAGATAAAATTTAAAACATAATTAATAAAAAAAATGATAAAAATACATAATTATAATATAAATAAATACAACTATTTATGTATTATTTTTATTTAATTTCATGTATTTTGTGGTTCGATAAGCAGTGGTAGCTCGGAATTATTGAATTCAGTAATTACCGAGCACCGAAAACTTGTTTGGAAGAAATGAAGGTGGTTTTCATTGCAGTAGACAATTTGCCGGCTAGTTAAAAAGATCCATGTGGACATGCTTCCTCATCGAAGTCAAGATGAGTAAAATAAGCGGCGAAAGTTTTCAATAGTAATTAACCCTGCTGGAATACCAAGTTGATATTGTGTAGTTTTTTTTTTTTTTAATTTTTTTCCGCCCTAAAATGCTTACAAAGTTGATATGGACCAATCAGAATTTTGAAAAAAAAAAAAAAAAAGCCTAAGTTGTACGAAAGGTGAATGGCAAAAACAGCCAATAGACAAAAATGTTTATTCACTTGCTCTTCCCATCTTTATACTATGCACTCAAAGTCATATCTACCATTGGAACCCAATTTATGATTTTATCTTAAGATAATACAACGTTAACAAAGAAAAAAAAATTCTAAAATAAAAAAAAAAAAGCTTATTTCCTTGACTTCGTAAAAGTAAAATAGAATATCTATTCACCCCTTATATACATAATACTTATTTTTATAAAATTTTTGTTAATATCAAATAAGGAATTATAATTTCTTTTAAGAAATTAAAGAATAGCTATCTTTTTATTTATTTATTTATTTTCAGCTTAGTTCCATATTCTATCCATAAGATTGAAGTCAAAGATCAAGCCACAGCCTAGAGCAAGAATAAATATTTTTATATAAATACAATATATATATATATATATATGGTATATCTAGATAAATTTTTAATCCATTAGAAATATCATTTTACAGTTCATCTCAGTTGATCTATTAGAATATTTATGGATTTCGTGAAATTGTGTCATTTTTATAAAATTGGAAAATTTTATTTATATCTACAGATTTTAGTAAAGAGGATTCTGGAGTCTTTACGTGTTCCTCTTGGCGACGAGTGTAGGTAAAAAATGTGATCTGAGGGAAAGGTGTAAGAAGCACATGTAAATATATGGCTGATGGCAGTAACTGGTAATAATGGAACGAAGGTAAAAAAAATATTTACCACAAGGCTGTGAAGGTGGTTGAGAGGAATATTCGGCAAACAAGATCAGTCGACAAAATAGTAGCCAAAAAAAAAAGAAAAGTAGTAAGTACTAAGGATGATTTAGGTGTGGTGTGGATTGGATTTTGCTTCTTTTAATCTTTAGGAGAGTGTTGTCTGTTCAACTTCTGTTGAAACTGTCAAAATATCTCCCAAAAAAAATAAAGAAAAAAAAAAGTTTAGTTTTCCTCATATATGATCTAATCTTCATTATTATTGTTAATCATGTGGTTTCGCATTATAATTTTACAATTTTTATGTTTTTCTTTGTTTCTCTATCGATCCTCAACTAAAATGTGCTAAATGCATAAGTTTAAGAATAAAACCTATGAAAAGTTGAACATATTTGGATTTGTTTTAAAAGGAAATGCAAAATAGATATGGTATCGTTATTTATTTATTTATTCAATTCATTATTTTTAACTCCCCTCTTAATCTCTCAATCTTCATTCGAAAAAGTCCTTGATACTTGAAGGTCCATGAAATTTAAAAATAAAAGAGAATGTTAGATTTTTTTTTTTTTTCCTCAACTCATTTAACAAGATGGACTTTAATAACTGCTATCAACGACAAAATACGGATCGATAAAACAAATAAATAAATAAAAAATAAAACCAAAAAATTAATGGTGTTAAAAATCAAAATGATAACTCAATGATTTGACTTGATGATTAAATTCACCGGATTAATAATATTATACTTGGATATTATAAAAACCTATGTTTATTTTTCAAGAAAAAAAAAAAGATCTTCTAAAAGACTCCAATTTCATGGTTTGTTTTTCAAATTTTCACCAGCACATCTTCTTCAAGACTTTTTTGCTCATCACTCGTTAATCCAATGGAAATATAAACAAACCTTTTTTCCGTTTATATCCTACTTCCTCAATTCAAGCTTCCAAGGAAGATCAGCTGTTCCCGTAATAATGGAAAACTACATATAAAATCAAAAAGGTCGGAGCACTTAAAAGGGCTGAAGATTTCCCCCTCCGCGTGTCCAACAATAAATGAGGACAAGAAATTCACAATGGGATTCGGACCCACCAATTTTTGTGGTAGATGTGCATTATATGACATATATCATCGCATCTACTTTGTCGTTAATTAAATTCCTAATGCGATTCTTGTCGTTGAATTTAATACGTATTACTGTTTCCTTTTTACTAATCAATCCAGTTTTTCCGCCAAAATCCCCTCCCTGTCTTCCCAATCCCACCTATAATTATCATCTTCTCCTAAACTTATTATTTTCAGGAAAAATAAATGCACGAAACAACCTTGTAAACGACATGGTTAGATACATATTAGTGTAACACAGAATGAAGAACACCTATTTCACTACTTTTTGTACATACCCACCACCCTTACACCCCCTAATGAGATATTTACACTCCCTCCATCCGCTACTCATTTTCAATCTTGGCTGATAAGGGTGCACATATCATTTTCCTAATTTATTTATTGGAAATAACTACTTCGGCAATATATATATTATAAAGGATATGTCAAAAATCAACATGTCTTAGGTGGAGCATTTAAATCCTCTACTTTCATATCAAAATTCAATAAATTCTTCTATATTTTAAACTAGTAATTCAAATTCTTTGATCTCGTGGACTTTAATTGGAAAGCATTACCCATAAACAAGGAAGAGCCTTGAGTAATAAATATAAGGGTTCACACCATGTATATTTTAGTTTCAAGAAAATCATGGATCAACGTTTGAGATCAAATTTAAATAAAGTTAAATCTTTTATTTGAAGATAATCCTAAAGATTAATTCCTTTACGTATAATTTTTTCAAAATCATCAAGTTAAATTTAGTACCCACCAACTGGGAAAAGATGAGATTTAGTTCAAACTTAGGAATAATGAAACCGAATTGGTTACAAGAGATCTAATTTTTCATATCATTTTGCAATTCATTTGGATTGGTTTGCTTACTTCCGATAAGGATGCAATCAAGGCAAGGTTCAAAAAGCATTTTATAAAACCCTAACCTATCCTTTTAAGGTTTAATGTTTCTCAAAACTCTATAAAAAGCCCACAGGAATTTAGCTCCTATTATCGAAACTAGACCTCATAGGTTTATGAAACCTACAAGGAAGGATTGGGTTTTTATATAGTACATACATGATAAGGAGAAAGTATAGTGGAAAATAGCTAGGTTAGGTTAAAGTTATATTTACTAATTTACACATAAATAAAATTTAAAAATTAAATACTTAGTGTAAAGTGTGTGTATTATATATATTAAGATCAAATATTATTATTAATATATTTTTTTTATCCGATCAGGTTTTCTATTAGTTTTTTTTTTAATCCCTAAAACCAAATTCTAAACTCTATAAAATTTACATCATATCTCGAAATACTATAAAAATCCTATAAAATATTACCCTTGTAAAGTTTTATTGAGTAAAATAGATCAGATACCTTATGACCTACTTAGTTGCATCACTAACTTCTAGTGAGGAAATGCCTACGGGTGTCGGTTGTTGGTATCACGGACAATGTTGACTGCTATTGACATCGTTTTGGTGAATTAGAGATAAGGAGTAGAGAAGTGCGTAAGATATTATATATTATTTGAAGGTACCTGTAAAACTTAAATTCTACATAGGACGATCAGACTAATGATGCAATGCCGGAGCTGGGTAATAAATTGTAAAGATAAAAAGTATTACAGATGAGATTGCCAAAAGGAATGTAAATCACAAGAGAATGAGACCAACAAATGATAGTAATCGAGAGTCTAAACTCTAAATAGTATTCATGTACTCTAACGTAAGATGAAATACAGTAATAATAATAAATGATATGGTATTTTTAATATTAATGATAATATAGCTCATAATAGAATATAACAGTGAAACAGAATTCATATAGCTAGCTGATAAGACTTGGATATTGTTATTATTGTTAATCATGGGATATTAACATCAGGCTTGACGGCCATCTCTAGTTTCATCATCTAAGTTAAGATTTGCTCTTGAGCTCACACGTGCACCCGAAACTTTGCACATGTGTGCGATCCGAAGGTTAAATTATTATGTCCACACCAGGACATGAAATCACTTTTAAACCCATAATGTCCTTGTTTTATTACTACCAAGTTAAGTGCAATATTAGCTAAAAAGCTAAAGAGGAAAGGTTTTCACCATTTGCCTCTTCAAAAATAACAGACAAAAAGACACATGCAATCATGACATTTAAAACAAGATAGCCCAGAAAAGGATCCAAACAAAGTCTTAAAACAAGAATCTCTCTCCACCCCCACTTTTTGAATTATGCGATGGAATGTCCTTCACTTCGACTTTGAGGAAAGCTCTCACATACTAAAGAAAAGCTCAATGAGCAACGACGGTGCAATGTAGATATAAGGAACAGATTGGATTCTTGAAATTGAAATGTAATGAGTGGGTCAAAGGGCAAGCAAAAAAAAAAAAACACCCCTTTTGCATTATTGGGATTATAGAGTTCTTTTCTGTAATGCTATTGTACTTAGTAGGACCTATATAAGTAGATAAAATAAAATTTTATATGAATAAAAGCAGATCCAATACCATGCAAAGTGCACATTACATATTTTCCATATATTAGTGAAAGATGAAAAACTTGGTGCACATTCCATTTTTTCCATATATTGTTGAAAGATGAAAACTTACAGAATTTTTAATCATTAAAAACACAAACTTCTAACTAAACTATCCCTTCCTTCCATACTCTTCTTTCTTTTTCTTCCCTCCAATTTGCGTAAATTCCCAATCTAAAATGAACCCAGAAAAGGTTCATTTTCAAAAAGATGCCCTACACACTTGGCTTCACGACTAGATCATAATCTGTCTCCACTTTTGTCCAACCCAATTTCGCCACTACACCCTAATAATAAAACAAAACAAGAAAGAAATAAACCATTTGCCTCATATTCATTACTTCTCCAACACCATCCCAAGTCCTTCCAACCTGTTTTCCATGCAAAACTTCGGAATCATGTAGGAACATGCTTTAGGTGTCATTCCAAGCAGCAAAAACTGGTAAATGAGACATGGAAGTGAATGCACTAGCCCTTAGTTGTGGCTGTGGAAACCACGAATTGCTAACGCTATTAATAGGAACCGATGGACTAACGAACTTTGGTATCCCTAACGGAGGCTTTGCCGTTCCTATTCCTGACCCATTACCACCACCAGCTCCTCCTCTCTCCGGACTATCTTCCCGGGAACTGCTCAA
The DNA here is from genome assembly GCA_037954665.1 of Laguncularia racemosa. Taxonomy (NCBI): domain Eukaryota; kingdom Viridiplantae; phylum Streptophyta; class Magnoliopsida; order Myrtales; family Combretaceae; genus Laguncularia; species Laguncularia racemosa. The sequence continues at coordinate 11,683,232 of JBBMOL010000004.1, read as the reverse complement.
ACTCGTCACCAGCGAAGACGGGTTTGAGAACTGATTATTACCCATCTTACTAGCTTCGTCCACCATCCCTCCATGGCTAGAGTTTGTCGACTCCGTGCCTATAAGATCCTGCAAGGCCATGGAGAAAGAGTTGCCCCTATAATTGTTTGCAGCACCAATAGGCTTGGGTTCTAGCGGTTCCATGCAGTTGTTTGGCTGCTGATGTTGGGGGGTTTGATACAAAACCATCTTCCAGTCCAAAGCACCACCACCATCATTACTCTCAGTTTGTTGCTGTACGTGATCCTGAATGTTTACATTGGGTAGGTTACGATCAGTTGCCTCCTGGTTCGGTTCGATTTCCTTGTTCCGTCTGGCTGACTCTCCCGCTAAAAGGGTGCTGCTAGCCATGATTCTTTCGACATCATATCGCGTAATGTCGAAGTTAGTCACGGCATTTACGCCGCGAAATTTGATTGCAGCTATGTCGTATGCCTCTGCTGCTTCCTCTTGAGTGCCTGGATTTGGAATGGCATTTATTTAACAAAATATTAAGATAAAATATAATCTTCAAGTAAAAGCAGTAAGACCATCTAGCATCTCAGTGTGGATATTCTTTCTTTTTATTCCTTTGATCATAAAGAGCAGCCTTAAAAAGTGTAGTTTTGCGAGGGATGTGAAACTGCGTAGTCCCAAAGTGACCTCGAACAGCCTTATCAAAGCACCACCACTAGACGTTTGTTCTTTTCTTTTTTATTTTACTTTGGGAGGGATAATAAAGCAACTTACACTCCAAAAGTAGACAGCTTTGTAGTACAAAAAAACCAAATTTATTTGCACAAGACAAAGTAACATTCTGAATGAATCCTATGTTTGGATATGAAAAAATTCGAATACAACCTGCTCAACTTCGTTTCATATATATATATATATATTATTTGAGACGCGGTTGTATTATTTAAAAATACAAACCGTCCGACCCAAAAAGCTCAATTGGACATTCGTTTTAGTTAAGAAAAAAATAAAACTACAGTTGTGAGCTTTGAAAAATAAAGAATAAATAATTTAATCTTTAACAGTTAAATGAAATATAAAAATCATAAACTGTGGGAAGTTGAAGCACTTACTGAAAGTTCCAAGATAGAGGTCCTTGTTTCCTGCAACTCTTCCTATTCTTGCTTGCCATCTTCCATGTTGGTGATGCCTGCACATTAAATATAAATAAATAAGCATAACATAGACAAATAAAACTACTATAACAACAAGAAAACCCCATATCACTACAATAAAGAAAAAACATAGCAAAAACCTTGTGACCCCTCTGTACATGGAAGCACCCCTTGAAAATCCACTACTTTTCCTGCAAAAATAAAGAAATGAAAAAGAGACAAAACCAAATTTATTAAGTATTATCAAAAGTGCTGTTGGCACAAAACAAAAATGTATTATCAAAAGTGCATTAGAAAAATGTTTTATTATGTATTATATTATAGAAAAATAGTTTTCTTATGTATTATATTATGTACCTTCTTAAATGAGCAACATATTCTTGACGGCTCATGTTCTTCATCTCTTCGAGCTCTTCTTGGTAATTTTCTAACTGAAAAATTTGTAAAAATGAAAAAAATAAAGAATAAATGGTACCATTAGTTGTATTATTCAACGCAATAAAGTAAGAAAGATTATTTATGTCATTTAGCTCATATTTACCGGGAAGTTAATATGTGTTGAAGGTCCCCAGTACTTAAGTGCGGCTAAATCATATGCCCTTGCAGCTTTCTCTTCCATGTCATAACCCCCTAAAAATATTATAAAAATACATGCCAAAAAAGACAGAAAATTGAATTATTATTTATGTGAAATATGAAAGATCAAGGCCTTTCATAAATTTAAGTTCAACGCAGCAATTATATTGAACTCACCCAAGTAAACTGCAATTAGTCCAACCACAGTGAGAGCAACCAAGACAAGAAAGAAAATATTTCTAGTCAGATTTCGTGAGCACAAACATGACGATAAATCATTTGCATTAAAAGAAAATAAAAAAAAAACTGCGAGTTTTCTTTCTTTTCTTTTTTTTAAATTTCATTTCATTAACCTTGTCTTCCTTTCCTGGTCTGTCCCTCTTTCTTACAACTGTTGTCCCACAAATGAGCTTCATATCTACCAGTCCATCTGTGCCTGGTAGAATAATTTATTTTTATTATCAAAAAATGACAACAACAATACTACAAGAACAAAAGCTAGAAGCTAAAACAAGAAGGACCCGGCTGGGCAAGTGTAAGAAAGAAGTTAATAAAGACTCGGACCAACCTTGTGACACCTCTATACTGAGAAGTTCTCTGTCCAAACGTATCAATGGATTTCCTATGCACAGGTTGTTTTTGAATTTGGTTCTGGATTTGTCCCACCTTAGTTAGTCCCCTCTTCTTGGTTGTTTCCATGGCCATAACACACTCAGTTCCTGAGATCTGACTAGCTGTAATGCAACTACTTGACTGTGAACCAGGACTCATTGACAAACTTAAAGATTGCATATCACCACATCCCATTGAGCCAACGCTTAATGCTTCAGAACCAACATTTAAACCACCAGTATTATTGTTACTACCGTTAGTCTCAACCATGGTGCTACTCATTTGGTTACTGGCAGCCCATGTTTTAAAACAAGGAATACCATTACCCAAATGAGGGATATGGTGGTCATGGCTGATTTCAAGTTGGGTTTGTTTTCTCTGTTCCTCTAGAGAAGGATCATAAAAGCCGTGACAAGTAGTTATGTCTGGGTAAAAATTGTGGTGTGCTTGAACTGGAAGTAAGTCAAGAGAGTGATGCTTGTTGGTTTCTGAATCTGCATTTTGGTGATAATACATACTGTCCAGACTAAGTGGCATTACTTCTCTTTCATGTCCTCCATAGTGGTGGTGGTGTGAACCACCCACCATTGTTGCACCACCTAGAAAGTCCTCAAGTTTTGGTGTTGAGCTTGTCACGATACCTTCACGCAGAAGGGAAAAAACAAAAAAAAAAGACCTATCAAAACTCCAAATTTTGAGTAAATATATTTTTTTTGGTGGGGGGGGGGGGGGGGGGGGGGGGGGGGGGGGCGGGGGGAGGAAGTCTTAGAGAAATTGAAGTAACCTTCAGTTTGTGATCTAGAGAGAGCTTCCATGATACAAAGAGACCCATCAGACTTTAATGGCATCACAGAAAGTGTAGAGCTAAACACACCATTTTCCCCTACTCCAAAACACATTCCAGAAGTGTTGAGAGCTGGAGGAGATAGGAAATAACTTGTTGGAACAGAATCAGAGTCAGGGATTTGATGGTGATGCTGTTGAGGAGCATGGTGTTGAGATTCTGAAGTAACAACCTCCATTTTCATGTGGGGTGAGAGAGAAAACCCCAACCAGTTATTACTATTACTACTTCCAGCGTTAGTTTCACTCATGAACTTCATTTTTACTTCTTTTTTTTCGCACCTTCCTAGTGCTCTGCTGCTGCTTCCTCTTCTTCTTCTTGGTGGTGGTGTTATGCGAACTCTTTCTAGGCCTTTTTTTTTTTTTTTTTATGGACTGAGAACTTGGAATCTCGGCCCGGTGCAAGGAAACTCAATCATTGCTGAAGAAATAAACTAATCATTTCAGAAAACAAAGAGAAAGAAAATCTCAGTCTTCATTTAAATAAAATAAAACATAAAAAGAATTGGAATTTTTTTTTTAATTTTTTTGTTGTCTTTAGCTGCTGAAGAAAAAGAGGGAGAAACTCATTCCAAGAAGAATATGTTATCCAACCCAACCCCAAGGATTTTTCGCTGTGTCTCATGAAGGAGTCCTTATATATATACACACGGATGACATACACACTATCAGGTCTCAAGTAAGAGAAATAAATAAATAAATAAGGTAAAAATGAAATGGGAATGGTCCCTTTAAACAAAACAAAGAGAATAAAAAACCAGCATGTCGATGCCGGGGAGCAACCCTGCATTTCTTATAGGGATCTGTGTATGTATAATTATGTATGTATACCTGAGATAGAGAACCAACCATGTATTTCTTTTGCCCTTTCTTTTCTATTTTAACATTCTCTTACAAACTGCCACTGTATACGATAAACTGAAAACTAAAAACCAAACCCTTTGTTTTTTTTTATTTGGTCTTTTTGTTTTGCTTGATTTGAAATTTTTTCAAAATGCAATCTTTGTTTAAGTTTTGTTTTGGGATGTTTCCAAACCAAGAAAAACAGACCTGATAAAAAATTTAATTTATTATATATATATATATATATTAATATAAGAGAATAATTGATATGGTTATGTGTATACAATGTAAGTCTCAAAAATTACGTGATTTAAAAAAAGTAATGGAAAAAATATATAAATAAATAACTTAAAAAGACAGGCAACAAAGAATAATAGACAATCTTAAAAGCTCAAATGTATAATTCACAAGTGAATGGTTTTTAAAATATTAGCCCCATTGTTTTCTAGGAAAAGTGACTCCTTCTTTATTTGAAACCTTACTTAATCTTCAAGAACTAAAACTTAATAACACATCATTTTTCTAATCTCTAAATAGCACAAATGAAGATGAGCTCCGATTATTTATAGATTTTAATTATCAACAATATCTATTGGTTTGCAATGATGAGCCTCTTTATGTGCATGAGTCTCCTCTTGATAAATCCTTCCATTGACTCCTTGAATCCATTGTCTAAGCCCATGGAGAGCCTCACTATGTTTATAAACCTCCTTCCAAAAGGTTGAAAATGGATGGATCAGTACAATTATCCCTATTTTGAACTCACCATGTCAAACTTTCTAAATAATCCAAAATCATATATTTGACTCCCTAAACCTTGTCATTAGCTCTAAGAGTCATGTAGACATTGCTACTAGCATTAAAAATTCAAAATCTTGTAAATCTAGTTTAACCATCTACAACATACATCGTTATATTATGTATGTTTATATTATAAATACAATAATTATATACAATGACACGTACATAGTTTTTTTTCCCCAACTAGAGAAATATTTTATTCATATCAAACTCATATAAAGTTTGGTAGATGACTTCGCCAATCAAGTGATAAAGGAATGAAAGGCTAGAATGGGGGTCTAGAGACCTTATAGTTGCAACCCATTCCATACTTGCCTTATGTTGTAGCTCAATGGCACACTTGCTTTTCTCAACACAAAATAAAAATAACAAGAGTCTAACAAATCCTTTAAAGATAAAACATCTTATAAAACACTTCGACCTTCCAATTTGTAACTTTTTTTTTTTTTGGATGACAACATAGCATAAACTAATTGACAATTTGTCTCAATTACAACATTCCTCTAACCTTTTGTTGATTACTAAACAGAAACTTTCCTTAACAGCCATCAAGTTTCCCATCTCACTGTTATCACATTCTACAGCCATTACAATTGCTTAAAGAAGTCTTCAAAAAGCATCTCTACAAATGACTCCAACACCAGCTTTATTGTTAGACTAATTATAGGCTTCATTTGTATTTACTTTAATGAGCTCTTGCACAAGTGGACTCCATTTCGTTATTGACTCTAGTCGCCATCAAATGCCACACTTCCACTTGTTGCTGATGTAATATTTCTGTAATTTACTTCCTCCACTTCTTTTTTTGCTGATAGCTATGACACCATTTTGGTCTTGAGTTCCATTAAAGATATACTCATTAGCATTTTCCATATTTTCCATAACACACTAGAGAACCTTGTAAATAGTTATAGTAGCTCAGATTTATTTTTATCACAATGATCCTCCCTCATTAGAACCCCTCAAGCTGGAAATAGTACTAATGCCACATTTGAAACTAACAAGACCTTTATGTTCTAAACTAATCTCTCCCTTTCTTCTAACAACAATAAACTCCTTTCGAAAGTGATCTAATAAGTCAAATACTCTTTGGAATAAACTTGCTCATCAACTAATATAGTTCCTTACAGTACTCTCTCCACTTAGTGACTCAACCCCCTTATCCTTACTTAAGTCATTAGTCCTCTTGGTGTCGGAATTTGGTTCAAAACTTGATTCACATCATTCCCATAGGGTTAATGAAGATTTGCCATCAAATCTGATGAGTCATTTGTTGAGTCTTCATCTTGTTTTGGCACATAAGTAAATAAATTTTCAACATAGAATTTAGTAGTAACACTTTTAAACCTATTAAGCAACTCCAACTGATAAACATTATTATTTATTTTCTTAAGAACTTTGAATGGTCCATGAGCTCTAATCGGTAACTTCTATTGTCTCTATTTTAGAAACCTCTCTTTCCAAAGATATAGCCATACTAAATTCCCAACTTAAACTCCTTATGATTCCTGCCTCCATCTCCATACTTTTTGTTTAGCTACTATCTTCCTAAGTTTCTTAGTTACCTTCTAATGTAGTTTATGAATCCCCTTAGCCTTTTCAACTACACCAATACTCTCCTCTTTATAAGCTGCTATAAGCACCATATCTAAAGGAATAGTAAGATTATATTTATACACAACTTCAAAAGGTGATTTTCCTATTGAACAATGAGTTGATCTATTATAAGCAAATTCCACAATAGGTTAGTACTGATCTTAATTTATCAAATTCTTGCCCATGGTTGCTCTTAATAAGGCCCCAAAGTTTGATTGACCACTTTTGTTTGTCCATTAATCTAAGGATGACAAACAGTACTAAACATCAACTTAATTCCTAACCTATTCCACAAACTCTTGCAAAAGAAACTAAGAAATTTGACATCCTTGCCTAATACTATATTGTGTATAATCCCATGCAACTTAACAACTTCCTACAAAAATAAGTTAAAAATATACAAAGCATTAACTGTTTTATGGCATAGAATGAAATGTGCCATTTTGTCAAATCCATCCACTACCACCAAAATAAAGTCTTTTTTCCCTAATAGTCATTAACAATCCCAAAACAAAATTGATGCTAATATCCACCCATGAATTAGATGGTATAGGTAAAGGCATGTAAACTCCAAATGCCTCTTGCCCACTCTTAGCCTTCCTACATGCTACACACTTTTTTTTTCTATCCAAAGTGTCTTAACAGTCCTTTTGAATGTGCTTCTTTCAAAAATAATCTCATTAAACTTATTGGAATGCATAACTTACTCTTGTGAAATAATTATCCTTCCACTAAGTAATAGTCATCCATTACCAATCCATCTCTACATCATGCCACTATAGAACTAAAGAATTAATCTTCAACATATTGTGTCTTAAGCAAACTAAAGCTAAGTAATTTTGTCTTCATAATAGTAATCAGTACATACCTTCATGGCAGTGCATCTACAACAATGTTTGCACTTCCTTTCTAGTACTTAATAACACAACAAAAACTTTCCAAGAACTCCACCCACTTTGCTTGTTTTTGAGATAATTTCTGATGGCCCATTAAATACTTTAGAGATTCATGATCAATATAGATAATGAACTCTTAAAGAAGAAAATAAAGCTTCTAAACAATGAGAGCTCTAATCAAATAATAGAGTTCTTTATCATGCACAAATAATTAAGTGCTGCTACATTTAATTCCTCATTAAAGTGAGCAATAGGTTGTGATTTCTTGCATTAAAGCAACTCCAATACTAACTCTAGATGCATCACACTTCAATTTAAAAGTTTTCTTGAAATCAAGAAGAATTAGCATAGGAGCAATAGTAAGTCTTGCTTAACTTCATCAAAACTCTTTTGCACCTTTTCATTCCACTTGAATTCTATATTCTTCTTTCTCAACTCTGTTAATGGAGCTACAATATTACTAAAGTTTCTGACAAGCCTTCAATAAAATGAAGCAAGTCCATGAAAACATGACTTCTGCCATAAAGCTCAAAGCTTATCACTCCAACTGCCTTAACCTTCTCTAAATTGGCGATCAGCCTTAACTCCTCCTTTTGATATAACAAAGCTTGAAAAGTACCACCTCCTCTTGACAAAATGTACACTTCTTCAAGTTTCCATACAACCTTTTTCTTCTCAACACAAGAAATATAAAACATAGATACCTTTAATGACTATCTATGTCACGAACATAAACATAGATATCATCAAAGTAAACCATGACAAACATACCAATGAGATCCTATAGAACATGATTCATCAACCTCATAAAAGTACTTGGTGCATTAGTTAGTCATGATAATCCACTCATAGAGACCATACTTCATTTTGAATGCAGTCTTCCATCTATTACTACGTCTCATATAGATTTGATGATTACCACTCTTCAAAACAATCTTTGAAAAGATTTTAATACCAAGCATCTCATCCATTATATCATCAAGCGTGGAATGGGATACCTATGTTTGATAATAATCTTGTTGATAGCACAACTATCTACATACATCCTATATGAGCCATCCTTCTTCGAAACCAATAAAACAAACACAACACATAAACTTGTACTCTCTTTAACTTATATTTGATCAATCAACTCATCCACTTGTCTCTTCAACTCCTTTACTTCTTCAAGACTCATCCAATAAGTTGGCTTATTTAGTAACACAACTCCTAAAATGAAGTCAATATTATGTTCAATACCCCATATGGGAGGCAACCCCTTAAGTAGAACTTTTGAAAATATGTCTGTAAACTCCTCCAATAGCTTCCAAATGACTTTAATTACTAGTCCTTAGAGTTCTAAGCTTGAAACCTATCAAATGTATAGCATGTACATAGGACCACCCAATCTAATAACACTTTGACCTCTCCTTGGGTTAATAATAATGACACCTTCCAATTCTTAGTTAAAATCATCTAAGTATTCCTTACTTTTAAAGGACTCATAAGCAACAACAAAATCTTCTTATCATCCTTAATGAATGCATAGGTATTTTGATATCGATCATGTACTACTTGACAGTCAAATAACCATGGCTTTCCCAATAATATATGAAGCACTCATGGGAACAACATCATACTATATTTCATCTCTATAATGATTTGGAATATAAATCAGAACCTTAACTTGTTTAGTAACATGCATAGCCCCTTTACCACTAAACCAATAAAGCTTATAAGACTTAAGATGATCGGAAGTAGGTAATTTTAACTTTTCCATCAAAGTAGGAGTGGCTACATCAGTGCAACTTCCTTGATCTATGGTCACAACATAAGTATGTCCCTTAATTTAACACTTGATGTGAAATAGATTCTCTCTCTACTCTATATTTGACATAATATCCACACTCAGAGTACATTTCACTATTAAGGAAATCACATCTACCTTAGCTCCTCTAGTATCATCTACCTCTTCATCATAATACCTTAAAATACCCTATGGATTATATTCTTCATCTTCTCTACTATCTTTATTTTTAACATCACCTCCTTCCATCACTCTTCTATTTAGAAATTATGCAACCATATGCCTAAACTCAAAGCACTTAAGCACTTAAGTTTACTACCACACTTACCAACCTTCCTCTAATCTTCTCCTCTAAAATTGGAATTAGTAGAAGACTTTCTTTTAACATTTTCCTTCTTCTCACGTTATCTCTCATCATTCTCTACCCTTTCACTTCTTCTCTCTTCACTCTTTTCTAACCTTCCAAAGCCTCTAGATTTTGCCATAAAGGGCACTCGATAAGGATGTCTAATCAATTGTTGCTTTGCCTTGATGCCCAATTGTATGGTCTCTTCCAAGGTATCAATCTTTTGAAGCTCCGCTATGTTAAAGATGTTATATTTCAATCATGCTATGAATCAAGAAATAGTACATTTCTCTGGTTCCATAACCTTATACTTGATTATGAGCATCTTAAATTCCTTAACATAACCTTCCATATTAAGTCCTCCCTATTACAAAGTTTAAAGCCTCATATACATCTCCTGTTTATAATACTTAGGGGCAAAGTATGTACACATCAAATGTTTCATCTCATCCTAAGTTTCTATATCTCCTTCTTCTCTCCTCATCCTCTAAGCATTCAAGTTCTTCCACCACAAGGTAGCATACCCATCGAACTCCAAAGCTACTAACCTCACCTTTTTTTCTTCATCATAATTATGACAATCAAAGATCTTTTCAACCTTATGCTCCTAATTAAAACAGACTTCTACAAATTCTCATTCCCTAAATAACAAAATTTTCATCTTAATTGTCTTTACACTTCGTGTCTTGTAGCTCCCTCTATTGTTTACCTCCAACTTGAGATTATCTCTATCACTTTCATTAGGATTTATGGCTGCTCTCTTGCTTTGGCCACATGCACCTCCATTCTATGCTTTTAGATTTCCCAACCTACTATTCATAACTTTGATGGACTCTGCCAAATCTCATAGGGTGTTAGCAATCATAACATTTGTAGTATCATTGGCCCTTCTTTGGCCTTCATCACCCCCGTGCACATTATTTCCTGACATTTTAATGATAACTTCTCACAATCACTCTTACACTTCTCTTTGTTGTAAACCTTCACTCTAATACCAAAAGATGATATGCCTTAATCCATAAACTAAACCTAAATACAATTGGCTCACCCTATGATCTCTCCAAAGGAAAAAAAAAAAAAAAAAAGCTTAAAACAACCAACACCCTATGATGTCTCCAAAGGAATAAGCTTAAAATAAACAATCACTAAACAATAAGAGCTAGAGATCAAATTATTTCATCTAGGGAGAATTTAGCCACTAGACCCACAACTAATAATATTCTTTTTATAGGATTTTATATATTAGTAAAATAAAGGATATGAATAACTCCTCCAATGGATATGATGCACCAAGGAAAGATTAAACTATATATAAACTACTTGATATTACACACAAATAAGTTGTATGGTTTGCTTGCCACAATTTAAAAAGATTAATAAGAGTGAAATATTGAAAGAAAAGAACTCATGCAATATAGAAAAGGGGATAATATCATTTTACTTCACTTCATAAGGTTACATGAGATCATATATATATATTATTCTAAGAAAATAACTATAATAAGGAAAGTAAATATATCTAAAATAAGAAATAGAATAGCTATTATCTCTATCTAAATTAATTCCTTTAGATACTTCAATGTAATATAAGTAACTTCCAAAACTGCCTAAAAGAAATATGCTATATTCAAATCTAACTCTAGTGCCTTCAATACTTGATGTTCTCAAGACCAATTACAAGTTCACAATGCAATTAAAGATTCAATTGAACAATAAGCAATCAAAATGGTGTCAACCTTAAGTTATTATGAACCCTAATTTTGACGTCAAATAAGAGAGAAGAAGATCCAATTCCTTACTAGATGTTACGCACTAGTTGGAATTAGAAATGAATTGGAATTATTGATGTTACACACAACAAAATCAAGTCCACTCGCCATAATCCTAGATTAGAATTAATAAGAGCAATTTGTGAAGAGAAAGACCCTTTCACGTTAACAAAAGGCAACTGCCAAATATTATCCAAAAAGTCCCTTCCAAAACCTACATAATAAGTATTTATAGCCTACTATAAATAAGGAAATTACAACCATGCAAAATAGATAAAAAAAAAGGTCCTAAGGAGCACTTGAAGAATCGATTACTCCACGTGGAATGAAGGTGAAGATAGCCGATTTTCTCAAGTGAAATGCAAGTGAAATAAAGGTCGGTTCCTCTTGTCTTTGTAGGTTCAATTTGGTTCATTATGGACCGTAATCCATTCACAAACCAATTGCTATTGTGCTTGGTCGTCTTCTTGTAAAACCAATAAAATGTACCTGCTAAAATATAAAAAAAAATTATTATAAAATAAATAAAGAAAAAATGTGAATGTCTTGGTTCTATTTGTTCAAGTAGGCTTTCCAATGCTAGATCCAGAGGTTTGATTCCCATCATCTCTTTGGGCCTCTAAAAGATTTGTCCTCAAATCTAATGGGTCTTTTCTTAGATTGAAATCCCTTGTTTGCACGTACTTGTCACCCTGAAGTCTTGAGTGCCCATTAGTTTTGTTGATCTGCTTTTAGAATTTATGTACCTCAATTGGTGACATAAGTGTCAAGACAATTCGTACACCATCCTTTTGAAAGACATAAGTGTTTCTAAACCCATTATGTAGCACATTCCTGCCAAACAACCAAGGTCTACCCTGTAGCATATGAAAAGCGTACATAGGAAGAACATCACAAACAATTTCATCATGGTATATATCTCCTATGCTGAAAGGCACCTTAGCCCTCTAAGTACCATGCAGACTATCCCGTTCATTTAGCTAATGTAATTTATAAGGATGAAAATGTGGACTACACGTCCCTGACATCTGGAGAAATAGTCATGACCCTGCACAACACATAAATAGAAAGATATTTGTCATTTCCCTTGTCTTCATGTGTTTCAACATCAGGATCATCATAATACTCCTATAATACTATTGAAAAACCTATAGGCTCAACTACTTCTTCTTGACCATTTTCACCATTTCCCTCTATAACAATCATCACCCTTTTGTTGAGACATTAAGCAGCCATGTGTCCAAAACCCATGCATTTGAAACATTTTATTTGACGCATCTTTCCACTAGTTGTCCCTAGCACTGTTTGTTTGATATAAGCTCTAACAACCTCTTTTCCTTTTCCTAAAATTTCCCTCTCCCTATCAGTAGTAGTTATATTTTTGTCCATAGTCTTATCATTTCCCCTTACTCCCTTTTGTTCACCCTGCTGACCATTTGACCCTTGAGGTTTGTTAGAAGTTCCATACTTGTTGCTCATTGCTCAAAACGGGTTGGATCGCCTTTGTTTATCCACTTTTAGGGTTAGTTGGATAGCCTCATCAAGTGTGTTATACCTCTGGAGCTCTACGATGCAAGCAATTTCATACTTTAACCCTGACACAAATCGTGTTAGGGTTTATTCAAGAGGTTCAACTGACCTACATCTGATCATTAATGTCTCGAACTCCTATACATACTCATCATCTGTTTTGCCTCCCTGCCTCAGTGTTTGGAGACGTATAAACAACTCCTACCTGTAGTGCTCAGGTATAAACCTTTTTCTCATTACCCATTTTATTTCCTGCCAAGTATGTATATCAGCCCCACCATCCCTTTGTTTGCTAATCACAAGATTTTTCCACCATAAGGCGGCATAGCCTGTAAATTCTACAGCAACAAGATAAACCCAAGTGTGATCATCAATCTCATAGCATTCAAATAAGCCCTCAACCTTATCCTCCTAATTTAAATAATCATCTGCAAAATCCTTGCCATCAAATGAAGACATTTGCAATTTTACATATTTTAAAACCCAAGGCGATCTGAAATCACAATTAGGGTAAGGCTCATTTTCAAAATTATCATCCCTTTCCTCCCTAAAAGCATGATAATCACCTTTCATCCTCCTACCCCTATTGCCTCCAACATCCTTCTCTACGAGCATTCTGATAAGCTACCCGAGGTGGGGTGCTTGAGGGTTTGCTACTGGTGGTTGTGGCATCATCATTTGATCTACTCGTGTTGCTAATGTAGCAGCAATAGTGATGAGATCCTATAATTGTTATTCTAGTGTTCTTCCCTCTGCAACACGACGACCTTGACCTTCTCTAACCTGACTATTGGCCTCATTGCCAATCTCACCATTCACACTATCATTTGACATGATTTTGAATTTTTTTTTTCATCACTCAACACCAACTCATGGTACTACTCTCACATACTCACAACACAGCACCAAGTTCTCCAATTCACAACATACACACTTACACACCACGTCACAACAACACGCCTCAACAACAACACACACCTCACTTATACACATAACTATAAACCATGGCAACACACACTTATACACAGCCACGATGCAATAAACAACTAATGCTACACATAACTTCAACGGCTTTACACACACACTCCCACACTTCAATACATAACCACGCCATACACACTCCTAATATCACAACAACAAAGTAAATGGAAGTAAAATACATGGCAATAAAACAAAATGATTCCAAGCTTAGACAAAGTGTATTTAAAGTAATCAATACACAATAACTCTGCAAGTAATGATTGAATTTAAATTCAAAATGCTTCCTAATTCTCTACAGCAAGTCTTCAAAACAAGATGATTAATCAAGGATGAAATTTTGAACCACCACTTCCAATTCCGAAATCACAAGAATAACCACAACTTCTAATTCTGAAATCACAAGAACAATACGGTGCAATCAACTCAAATACCTTCTATTGGAAACCAATTACAATGATTCCTCTAATTCATCCACGGCAAGGAACCCTCATTCAATTCCTCCTTCAAATTCAACTCACAACATAATTGGAAACACAGTACAATTCAATTAACATTCACTATTCCAATGTGAAATCAATAATTAAACAAAATCATCACATAAACCCTAAATTCCCAAATCAAGATCTCCACTTCCAGGTGCAATTCCCTTCTCAAAATTCAAGCTCTAATACCAAATTATGATGTGCTCAAGACCGATTACAAGTTCACAATGCAATTGAAGATTCAATTGAACAATAAGCAATCAAAATGGCGTGAACCTTAAATTATTATAAACCCTAATTTTGACGTCAAACAAGAGAGAAGAAGATCCAATTCCTTACCAAATGTTACATACTAGTTGGAATTAGAAATGAATTGGAATTGTTGATGTTACACACAACAAAATTAAGCCTACTCACCACAATCCTATATTAGAATTGATAAGAGCAATTTGTGAAGAGAAAGACACTTTCACGTGAACAAAAGGTAGCTGCCAAATATTATCCAAAAAGTCCCTTCCAAAACCTACATAATAAGTATTTATAGCGTACTCTAAATAAGGAAATTACAACCATGCAAAATAGATCAAAAAAATCGATCTTAAGGAGCACTTGAAGAATCGATTACTCCACGTAGAATGAAGGTGAAGATGGTCGGTTTTCTCAAGTGAAATGCAAGTGAAATAAAGGTCGGTTCCTCTTGTCTTTGTAGGTTCAATTTGGTTCATTATGGACCGTGATCCATTCACAAACCAATTATTATTATACTAGGTTGTCTTCTTGTAAAACCAACAAAATGTACCTACTAAAATGTAAAAATAATTATTATAAAATAAATAAAGACAAAATGTGAACCCTTTGATTCTATTTGTTCAAGTAGGCTTCCCAATGCCGAATCCAGAGGTTTGATTCCCATCAATACTTCTCTAACCTTTAAAGTAAGATCTTCAGATTCTTTTCATAAATGGTTAGAAATCATAGACTCCTCCCTCATTGGAATCCCTTAAGTTGGAAACAACACTAATGCTACAATTAGAACTAGTAAGACCCTTTCATTTAGAACAATATCTTCCTTTTCTTTTGATAGCAACAAGCTCATTCCTAAAGTGATGCAATGAACCGAATACTCTTTAAAATAAACTTGCTTATCAGCTAACAAATTTCCTTACAATACTCTTTTCACTAAGTGGTTCAACCCCTTTATCCCTACTTGAGTCATAGGTCCTCCTAGCATCGGAATCCAGTTTAGAACTTGATTCCCATCAATCTTTCTCAAACATTAGATGGTAGCTTAACTTAACTAAGTAAACTCAACCCATATCATTAATGGATACTTTAGAGACAGGGATTTTGTTTATGGTAGTAGTCTCCTCATATGAGAGCACATGTTCAATAAGATTTAGGCACCAACTTCGACTATCTCCATTAATCGGGTTTGAAACTTTTAAATCCATCAAACTAGGTTCCAAATTTATTAAAGGTAGAGTGAAATTAGGTAAAGAGGGAATTTAAGAATCCTTCCACACCTTAGTTTTTTCTCCATTACCTACTTGCCAACACAACTTCTTAACTATACTTTCTAACGTAATCAAAACACTTTACCACCCCCCAACAAGCTCTCCGTCCTTTCTTAGAAAATAGGAAATCTACATTGGGGAAATAAATACTCTTCAAGAGTTTCACCCACAAAACATCTAAGGTATTTAAGATTCTCCAAGCAAGCTTAGCTTACCTAGTAGATCTTTATTAAAGACCTCTAAATCCCAAAATTCTAATGTAGACAAGTGAAGTTTACAAGTTATGAAATAATTTGATCATTTGAAGCTTCAAAGGCTAAAGTACCTAAAGAGTAAAAAATCTTTGAAATAAGCCATTAAAACTAAAAGTTAAGAGATAGAAGGATTTGAAAACATGTTTCAAACAAGATAGAATATGTCAAAATCCTAAAATAGGAAAGTAAATTTTTGAATGAATACTTTATATACAATGTAACTAAGGCAATCTTTTTCACAACACATTAGTTGGTATTAAAGCAAGAATGACAATCAATGATGGTGATAATAATAGCCTTCGAGATAGTGATCAAGAGGCTAATGTTCCTCCCTAGGGGAATGACACATTACAACGGAGTAACATCTAAAGCAATAGATGGATCTCAAATTCCAATGTTTCGAAGAGATTGTAAAATGTCTACATGCTTTAGAAATTGATGCACATAGAGATATAATAATAATAGACAATCAATGACAAATTTAGCTCATGGTAGGCAATATTCCTATTATAACAATGAGTTAGAAGAAGACAACGCTCAACTACATAGGTATAACTAACGACCACCTTATCAAGGTCATGGAAGGAGAGATGCCTATAGAGATGATAGAGATTTTTTTATTGAAGGTGGATAATCATGTTTTAAT
Source organism: Laguncularia racemosa (assembly GCA_037954665.1). NCBI lineage: Eukaryota > Viridiplantae > Streptophyta > Magnoliopsida > Myrtales > Combretaceae > Laguncularia > Laguncularia racemosa. The sequence continues at coordinate 11,666,609 of JBBMOL010000004.1, read as the reverse complement.
GGTTGTTTAGGAATAGCAAAATGTTTTGATTGGATTGCAAAGGTGGATCAATTCTTTGATTATCTAGAGGCTACCAAAGAAGAGAGTTAAATTGGTACATATAGATTGAAAGAAAGAGTGTCTACCTAGTTGGAAAGGGTTCAATCTAAAAGGACACATGAAGGAAGGGGTCCTATATGAACTTGGTATAAGATGAAATATTTGTTGAAGAAGGAAATTTTACCCCCTGACTATGAACAGATTTTATTTCAACAATATCAATGATATCAATAGAGGAATAGATTTGTGCATGATACATGATAGAATGCATGAGACTTGCAAAAAGAAACAATCTTCTTGAATAAAAAGGTCAATGAGTTACTAGATGCTTGAGTGGCTTGAAGCCAGCACCAAGGGGTAAGATTGGTGTTTGTAAACACCCCATTCCCCCCCCCCCCCCCTAATCATTAATGATGGTTAATTTACAATTTTTTTCTATTTTTAAAATTTTCTTCTAATTTAGCAAAAATAAAGGAAAAATATTCAAAAAAATAAAATAAATAGGAAAAATATACCAATTTTAGATATTAATGGTAGAAATAATAATAAAAGAGGTTAAATAATATTTATAAATTTTCATAATTTCAAAAAAATACAAAAATAATGAAAATTGCCATGCTTAAATATAATTTGTGTGTTAAATAAAACTGAGATTAAGGCCAGCTCAACTGGCTTGTGCATTAGCTTGGGATGCGTGCAAGGGGAAGCGAGGTTGTAGGTTCGAAACTTGGGAACAGCACTTCGTGCCATTTTCATTTTTTGTTTCCCCAGCTGCCATGTAGCAGCCTCCCATTAGGCGAGAAGAATCACGTGCTAGCCACGTGATCGTCTTCTTTAGCTGGTCGACGGAGAAAAAAAAATAGGCGAGGAGAAAACAGAGCAAATCTGGGAAAATCTAAACTGATTTTTTTTTTCCTTTTTAGATTTATCACGAGGAACAAATCAGATAAATCTCAAAAATCACTCGAATCTAAGGGATTTACATTAGGTTTTGAAGATAAAATCAAATCTCCATCACGATTGAAATCCGTGTTCATCCACCTCCGAGCTTCAACACCTATAAATAAAGGTCGGAGGGGGAGGTCGGAGAGAAAAACAAATGAGGGAACAATTAGAAGTAAGAAAAGGGTAAGTAAAACATATGGGAAAAAAAACCCATCGAAGCCCTCCCCGTAGCCACGAACCACCACCTTCATGTGGTTTTTGAAGAGAAACACCACCGCCATTGAGTTTCGCATTCCAACAAAGCTTAGATCAATGCTTTTCCACGCTTCTACGGCCATCGAAGACAACCGCCGACAACGATCCTAGCTGCCACACATGGTCACACCGAAGATTCGACCCGTGAATCCAACTAGACTTGCATGACCAACCCGAACCGTGACCCTATCCAAGTTGGTTATTTCTTATTCATTTTATTTATTTATTTACTTTAGCTATTTGATTAGGTTATTATTATTATTATATAAATAACAATTTTTTTTTAATAATCCGAAAATAAAAGAAAGGATTTTTTTTTAGAATTTTATTTAGGTTTTAGAATTTTTTATAAATAAATAAATATGCCTAATATAATATAAAAAATAAAAATAAAATAAATAATGATAATAAAAAATACTAAAAAATAAAAATATTTAAAATAAATAATAATAATAATAATAATTAGGATTAAATAGAGGTAGATTAATAATAGGGATAAAAAATAATGAATTATTTATATCACTTAGAAAAATTTCTTTTAAAAATAAATCCAAAATTGGTTTTTCTTAAATCAAAGTTCCTTTTAGAAAATAAATAATAAAGCTTAGGCTTAATTTTTTTTTTCAAAATTTCAAAAATGATAATGAATTTAAACCTGAGGTATTTTCATAATTAACATTAACAAATCCACTAAAGCTTTTTATAAAAAGTGAACTACGACTTGTTTGATCTTGAATAGCAAATATGTAGGCACCCTTGTAGGGCAACTATAAAAAGAAATAAAAAAATCATTTTTCAAATTAGTATGAGTTGTTTTAATATATATAAAAAATATAATAAAAAATAAAAATAAAATAAGGAAAAGATATTAGAATATGGTTCTAATTTTAGAAAGATAAGGTGGTAACTTTAGGGTTTTAATAGGTTAGCCCCTGAGTCGAGAATCTCTGGTTTTTCTTTCTTCTTTTTAAATAAAAAAGGGAGATTTTGTCGACTAGTTGCCCAAATTAGAATTAATCTGCTCAATTAGTTCTAATTTAATAATTTTTCCCAATTTCAGTTGGGTGGCGACTTTAAGAAAATAATAAAATTCCTAGTTCAAGTCGAGAATTTATATTAAGTGAGCATAGAATCTAATGTAAATCGGATTAAGAATATAAATAAAAAATTAAAAAATTAGACTCGACAATGTTCAAGCTATCTGTACATTGTTGGAAGCCAAGAATATGGCTTTTAAAGCAGAAGTTGTGAAGTATGAAAAAAGTAAGAAGAATTATGAGGGTTACAAGGCCGTAATAACTGATGAATGGTTAAAACCTATGTTGGAATCAGCCACACATAGTAATAGTAGCAATAGAGATACATGTTATCAAGAAGAGAAGGTTGTAGGCAAACATTGTGTGACTAAAATAAGAGAGAAGAAAAGCTAAAAAGTTGATAATGCTTATGTTAAGCATAGAGTAAAAAAGTATTTATGATGCAACTAACCTAGACATAAGTTTAATAAGTGTCCTTTATAGAAAACTATAAATATTGTGGAAGAGGGTGATGAAATCTATTGTGAACCAAATGGAGATGAAGAAGAGGGTCGAATGTATATGTTTTGGAGGTTAATGTTATCTTCTAAGTAAGAAGATGAAGTTCAAAGGCAACAACTACTCAGAATCAAATACATTATGAAAGATAAAGTGATTAGAGTCATCATTGATAATGGAAACTATGAAAATATCATTAAAAGAAAGGTGGTGAAGAGATTAAAACTCCTTGTAGAGAAGCATCTAAATCCCCATACATTAAAGTGGATCAACATAGAAATAGGAAAAGTAGAGATAACAAAGCGTTGCAAAGTTCCCTTCTCCATTGGTAAGTACCAATGATGAAGTCTATTGTAATGTTGTTGATATAAATGTTTTCTATTTATTATTTGGAGGACCATAGCAATATGATGTAAATAGCTAACATTTGGGTCAAAGTAATGTATATAGAGTAGAGAAAAATGGAGTGAAATATACTTTACTGCCATTGAAGGTCAAGCCAAAGTCACATGAGAAAAAAACATGTTTTTATTTATCACTCATGAGTTTGATTCTAAAAGTAATGAAACAAGAGAGGTTCATGTGTTGGTGGTAAAGAAAGTGTTGATGAATGAAGCTCCATTGCAAGTAGAGGAGTACCTTGAAGCAGTGCGCCCATTATTGCATGAATTCAAAGAGATAATGCTAGAGGACGCCCTTGATGGATTACCCCCTTTGAAGGACATCTAACATCATATTGATTTAATTCTAAGGGCAAGTTTGCCAAACTTGCCACATTATAGGATGAATCTAAAAGAGAATGAGATCTTGAGGGGAAAAGGTGGAGACTTGTTACGAAAAGGACTTAATCAAGAGAGCATGAGTCCATGCATTACACCGACTTTATTAACTCAAAATAAAAATGGGAGTTAAAGGATCTGTTTTGACAACAGAGCCATAAACATGATCATTGTAGATTACAAATTCTTAACTCTAAGGCTAGGTGATATGTTAGATCAATTGCATGGTGCTAAGTTGAAGAATGAGTACCATCATATTCGAATCATGCTAGGGGATGAATGGAAGATAACATTTAAAGCAAAGGAAGGGTTGTATGAATGGTAACTGATGCCATTCAAATTGTCCAATGCTCCTAGTACCTTTATGCACTTCATCAACCAGATATTAAAACTTTCATTGAAAATTTGTTGTAATGTATTTTGATAATATTCTAATCTAAAATAGTCTTGAAGAAAAGTACAAAATGCATTAAGGCAAGTGTTAGCTACATTAAAGGAGTATAAATTGTATATTAACCTTAAGAAGTGTAGTTTTATGATAGATACACTATTATTATTAGGATATGTTGTGTTTGTTGATGGAATTCAAGTGGATGATTCTAAGATTAGGATGAAGTTCACAAAGAAGTGAAGCAAAAACTAAGGGTTACAAACCAAAAGTATAAAGTTATAGTAGATAAATACAAGAGGCTTGAAACTTTCAATGTAGGTGATCAAGTCATGATACATCTTTGGAAGGAGAGGTTTCCAATAGGTACTTATGAAAAACTGCAACCAAGGAAGTGTTGTCTATACTAAGTTTTTTGGAAGATCAATGACAATGCTTATGTAATTGATTTTCTTGATATTTTGGGCATTTCCAAAATATTTAATGTGGCAGACTTGTCTTTATTTCATGATTCCTCAATTCCTTTATATCCAAACTTGAGATCAAGTTTTTTCTAAGTGGAGTAGACTGACGTGGACAAGTTAAGTTTGCAAGTTATAAAGCAATTTGACCATTGAAAGCTTTAAAGGCTGAAGAACCTAAAAATAAAAAACCTTAGAACAAGCCATCGAAACAAGAAGCTAAGAGCCAAAAGGTGTTTGGAAACCATGTTATGAACAAGATAGAATCTATCAAAGTTTTAGAGTAGGAAAGTTAATTTTTTAGTGATTTAGTTTTCTATATATTTTTATTCAGTTTTCTTATTAATTTTATGGTTTCTGATTTACATATAATGTAACCAAGGATGATCTTTTTTTTTATTATCAATAATATTTAGTAATTTTTTCTCTCATATTTTGTGTTTCTCACTTCACATTGCATCAAATCCTAAGCTAACCACTTCTTAAGATCTAGTCAACTCCTTCTAACTCCTCTAATGGATCTTATTCCCACTTCCATTCTCACCTCCACCAAAAATTTGAGATGAGGCTGGAGATTTCTTTGCACAACTTCTTCAAGAAACTAAAGACACTTTTCAAGTAAGTTGGAAGAGCATAAGTTATTGCTTTTATTAATGTCGCCTTCCCACTTGAAGATAAAATACAACTTTTCCAACCTTGTACTTTTTGAGTTGATTTCTCCTTAATGACGACTAAAACTTAATACTTAGATCTTCTCCAAAAATAAAGAAGACCTAAGTATTTCCCAAATTGAATTAACGGATTAATCCTTATGCAATATGACATGTACACAGTTTAAAACAAACATTTTCATATAAAACTATATGACATGTAATATTATAATATATATGTAGTTTTCCCTAAGCAATATGACATGTACACAGTTCAAAACAAACATTTTCACATAAAACTATATGACATGTAATATTATAATATATATGTAGTTTTTTTTCCCCTATAATAAAGAAGCACATACATACATAAATATATGCATTTATACGCACATACATGTAAATGCATTGGAGGTTGTTTATCTACCATCATAGACTCAATCGCTAGGGATTGAAAAACCTTAGCTCAAAATATTTGAAGTCTTTCTCTCCTGGTAATCACAAAATAAAAGTAAGTCCTTTTGCAATAGATAGAGCATCTTTTTTGAAGGAATAAGCAAAAGGATGACTTTCTCTTGTAGTGACTATAAATGGTTTTCCAAAATGTCTATAATAACATTTTCTTCCCTTAGTGCATAGATTAAGTCCACATCTTCAATTTGTAATTGTTTCTCTTTTCAAGGAAACCATTTGAAGGGAATTTATGTTTTTTATTAGTATCAACTCCCCAGTAGAGACTTAATAATTTTGCCAACATGATGCCTATCTTACCTAATTTCTTAGCAAAACTATAATCCACCTACCTAGACCATCTCAAATAACTCCCATACTGTTGCATTTTGAGTATTCACGTTGTTGAAGCTATTAGTGTTTACATTGATCCACCCTTCTTTTAGCATTTCGCATCCATCCAAAATCAACTTATTGGTGTATAAGAGGGCCTTTTTTTTTTGTATACACAAAATTTGTATGTTGTTGATCCTAAAAAAAATTTGAATTTCTATTGGTATAAATTAACCACATTGTAAAAACAAGGGAAATGAAACGCCCCAAAAATTAGTAAAAATACTAACAATGAGAAATTAAATCCCTATAATATATTAATGCTATTTAACAATTTACATATAATGAGAATTTATAACAACTAATAATAGACTTTAAAATATAAAAGTAAGAAAGGAACATGATCAATTAAGTAACTATAATAAATAAAAAGTAAGAATTAAAATTTTATATTTATACTAGTTAAATAGAATTTTTTTGTAAATAATTATATTCAAAATATTTTATTTAGTATACACGTAAATTTTTACATAAAAATATTATAATTTAGATAATATAATTAAATATTAGTACGTGTATTAAATAAACCCATAAATGGATAAATTTTATCCTATTCTAAATTTTTATTTTTTTTCTATTTTATTTTATTTATTCTATTTCTTTTCTTTTCTTTTCTTTTTCTCCTTTCATTTTTCTTTTCGTCTCTTCTTCCTTCTTTCTTCTTCTTCTCCTTCTTATCTTCTTCCCGCTTCAGAGAGCTCCCCTGTCCCAAACTCTATCCTCTCTCTCATCTCCCTCCCCATTTTTCCCTTCTTTCTCCTCAGATCCTTGCTTCCTCACACAAACCGCTCACCCCAAACCAAAACCAAGACATAAACTCTGCAACACTACCGTAGGAAAACCCTAATTCCCAACCACTACCTTGCCACCACCACTACCATCATCACCTAAACCCTCAACTTCTCTTCCACCACTACAATGACTCCTCCTCCTCCTCCTCCTCCTCTATCCCTAAACCCTCACACTCCTCCTTCCTCATTGCTATTGGCTTCATCGACGACCATAACTGCTACTTCAACCAATAACCATTAAGGGCGAACTTTATAGAGATGATGGGCCCCACAGTGGAGATGGATCAGATAGTGATGATGACAATGACGACGATGAAAATGACCATGACAGCAGTGATCATGTGCAAACAACCGGTAGCAACATCCTCGCTAATGATCTTGAACAAAAGATCATCAAATAGGTGGAATACTACTTTAGTGATGAAAATTTGCCCATGACAAGAACTTGTTGAGTTTGGTCAGGAAGATGGACGATCAGAGATCCGATGTGAAGACAACAAGAAGACAATAGAAGGGAATGGAAAGGAAGAAGTGGAAGAAGGAGCTAGATGAGGAGAATCAGGCGCCGGCGTTGAGCAGTAACGTACTTCCAACGGCGTAAAGAAGCAACGATGATGTTAGAAGAGAGGTTGGATCATCCGTGGCCACGACTGAATAAACCCATGCTACACTCTATAGTCCGACGCCATTATGTTACACATCAACAGCAGTAGTGCACATATACTCATCCCAAAGTGGCTAACCATGAGGATAAAGGTATGATGATTTCCCGGTTTTGCGGTACCATCTAAATAATGAATATGAGCCATTGTTTGAGAGTTCAGGTTTGGAACAATGGGAATATGTTGGGCTGCTACCAAAAGATAAGATGGTTCTTAGTGATGATGTTGCTTTGTAGGAGAATTATGGGGTGCCATTACGTTACGGGATTGCCCGCGATAAAATAATGAGGGTTTATAAGGGTGCAAAGGAGGTTTTTAGGTATGAGAGTCGGTGTTGTTGTCAAAGATTCAAGATTATGAGAATCTCGGTCTTGGTCGTTGTTTAGTTACCAAAGTTATTGTTGCAAGTCCATATGTTCTTATTGGAAATGAAGTAAATAAGGACCTTGTGGAGGTATTAGAGAGACTGAGAAATGTTACGTTTGAGTTGAAATGGTTTGAGAAGCAGTTCTCGGATTTCCTTTATTATAGATGGAGCTAGACGTAGTTTAGAGAAGGTTGAAGAGAAATGAGAAAAAGAAATGGGAAAGATGAAGAATTGGAAGATGGAAACGTTTGGCAAGAGAGAGACGCATTTAGTGCTTGCGATGTGTGTGTGTGTGTGTACGTGAGGTGGAGGAGCCACCCTGTTGCAACCGTGTGTGCGTACATGTGTGTAAGGTGGGAGAAAGTTGTGTGGTATAGCTATGTGTGCATGTAGGCAAGAGGAGAAGAGAGGGTTGCGAAGTGCAGCTATGTAAGTGTGTAATTGTGTGCATGGTATGGTTGTGTATGTATATGTGTATGAGTAGGTGTATGCTGGTGTGTGTGTGGTGTGTGTAGAGTGTGTGTATGTGGTGTTTGGTGTGTAGGAGATACGAAGTAGAAGAGGGAAAAGAATTAGGGAAAAAGGGTTGGGAAATGAAGAAAAGAAATGGAAAATGGAAGATGTCTAGGAAGAAGAAAAACATGGAGAATTAGAAGGAAAGATTTGAAACATATACATACATAAATGTGGGCTGGAGAGGAGTGAAAAGAAATGAGAAAAAAAGAAATAGAAAAGTGGAGAAGCCCAAGGAATGAAGAGAATTTAACGAGGAAACAACAGAAAATGTTACATGTAGGGGAGCCAAGAGGAAGAAGAGAATAAGGAGAAAGAGGGAAGAAAAGTTTAAAGATGGAGAAAGCGGGAATCGAAGACGAAAAAGGGTGAGGAAAAGAGAAGAAGAGCCGAAAGATGAAGTCAAGAGGGTATTGATCCTATGTATGTGTGTAGATGAAACTTGTGTGTAAGTGTGTGTATGATGTTATTACGATGAAGGTGGGCATGTATGTGTGTAAGGATGGCCGGTGTGTATGTGTAGAGTTGAAAGCATGAGCGGGGATGGAGACTAGTAAAGAGGATGGGAAGCCCTATTGGTGGAGATGTCAACAAAGGAGAGAAGAAAGAAGGTGATATAAAACCTTTAGCAAATGCTAACCCTACGGTTTGTCCTATAAGTAGTTCATTGGAAGATATTAGAGACAAATTGATAAATGAAAGGTTCAAAGTTGCTTCATGTAAAGGAGAGGCAGATTTAGAGATTTCCAAAAAGGAGAATAAGGGAAAAGAGAGAAGAAATAATGTAACAGTGAAGTCGACGAGGAAAAAGGAATTTCATGAAGAACGCAAGTGTGTATGTGTGTGAAATTGATTGGAAAAAGAAGGTGTCATCTATATAGAAACGATGACTTGAATAGCTTGATTAAATGATCAAGTTATAAAAGGAAGTCTTGGAAGTGTGTGCTTGTCGTTGGTGAATTGATTGTGTATGTGAATGTAGGGAAAGGCATTGGGGAGTTTGAGAAGAGATAAGAGTTAACGGGAGGTTGAGAAATCCATAGAAATTGTGTGGAGTCGCTGTAGCTGATCCCTCAATACTATGTTCGGTGAAGAGACCACACGTCAGAGTCACTTAATGACAATTAAGACTATGATGACCATAAACAAGTGAGTGGGAAACTTTATGATATGCTACAATGTTGTGATTAGTTTAATATGTTGTGTTAGATCTTGGTATGTTGTATATGTGTCTTTCCTTGTTTAGTTATGATTGCAATTGTTGTAATTTTTATTATTTCCTTAGTAAACAATAGGGTAAAGAAGTTGGAAAGGAAGTTATACGAAGAAACTAGTGATTAGGTAAATTACGGATAAATACTATTGTAATAATATAAAGAATAGAATGGGCTAAGGATAGATATCACTATCTTAATGATAGCACCTTACCCTATTTTGCTAATGTTATCACTATAGATTTAATATCCAAATTTAGCTTTGTTTTCTTAAACTAAATTAATACATATAAACTTAACTTTTTTTCTATATATATAGTATAATTGGTGTTTATGCATAGACATATAGAACAAACTATGTATCATTATGTACATGTATAAAAATCTAATTCTAAATACACATGTATGTGCTTGGATGAAACGATTTTCCAACTATATTTGTATAGGTTACATTTATACCTATAATTATACAAATCATGAATGAAAGTCTTCATTTTTTCAATGCAATAATTTTATCCTCTTACTTCTCTTGAGTACACGAAGAAAAATATTTAACAAACATATCCTTTAGTCCAAAAACACATTTATAAATCTATATATATATATATATATATATATATTTTATATATGTAAGTATTTCAAGTCTTAGAAGGGATATATATGTGGCTACCTTATTTGACTTGTGAGTGTGTAAAACTAAGCACTTAAGAGGTGAAATGACACAGAGGTGTCAAAGTGATGTGCCTAAATGGGAATTAAGCACAAGCAAAACAATCCAAATAACAACCCCAAAAGTCAAGACCAATTTGATTCACTTTTAGAGCAAAATTAGACCGTAAACCCTAAATGCAATCTTTGATCTAATGATGTATTTCATCTAATGATTAACACAGTGAAGTATTCCTCAATGAAGTTCACAAATTATACTTGAAAAAGCCACATGATTACTAATAAAAAACAACAAGAACCACTTCCGTGATCCACCTTCCAAATGGATTGATTTCATAGTTCAAGAATTGTGCACAATGGATGAATCGAAAAACAAGTATGATAGTAACTCAAATGAAGCACAATATTTCGAATAATACTAATTCAAATCTGACTAAGAAATGTTTCAATCCAACCCTAGATATGACATACTAGAGAAGAAAAAAAAAAACACAACAAATAGAAATTGATACAACTCACAATTTCAAGTTGTTACACTCGCTACAATTTCAACTCTTGGGATTGAAATTGATAAGAGGGGATTGAACTACGATGAACCCTAAGCTCTCTCATGTAAAAGTGATGTGTTTGATCTGAAACAATTCCTCCCCCAAAACCCTACTTAAGCAAATATTTATACTTGCTCCCTTCAGGGTTAAAAAGTCCACAAAATTACAACTATGCCACTTTTAGAGTGGTTGATCCTAAAAGACAATTACAAACAAATGAAAATGTCCCAAAAGAAAATTACAACATAAAATGGTCTAAGTAAATAACAAATATATAAAAAGAAATTAGTCTTCAAGATGCCGGTCTTCAAGGTACTTTCGAAATGAGTCCCGATGAGGCTACTAACTCACTTAAAAGTATAGGTGATTTAGCACCCTATAGGACTGACAAGTGAACCTGTTGGAATGTATAACAAGTATAAAATAGGAATGAAGAAATTAAGTTAGCTTCCTCAGGATTAGGTTTCTCATGTAAGATTCTCAAAGCTAAGTTATGTAGTCCCTTAGCTTAGGCCCTAGTGATTGGTCCTGTAGGAATCTAATTCATATCACAAAGAATGATAGTCGTAAATCAATCTCGAATGGTTGATTTGACATTTGAGTGAAATGGCACAGAGATGTCAACAAATGAGGACTGTAGCTCAAGCTTGAGTGGTTGATTGACGGTCGAGGAGATTTGAACTATATTACACTATTATTTAACTAAAATTTTGAGTCTAGCTTGATCATTTCATCCGGTTGGTCTGGCCTTCCTTGCCTTATCTGTGATGTGAAATGTATGATCTCTTCTTGTTGTGGTAAATGCGAATATGAAGTGTAATGATTTTTGCTTACGAGATTAATTAGGTCCCTAATGTTTGTCATTGGAATTGTATTCTTTAAAGACTTGTTAGTTTACTTTATTACCCTAAACGTGGATTAGCCTGTGATTTTCTATTGTTTGATCATCTTGAACCAATTAATTAAAGGATTGGACTCAAATAAAATTGGATATGCATTACACGAGACATTGCATGAAATTGAAGACCATCACTACTACAAAATGTGCCGGAAGTGATCAGAGAATCACTACTCCGCTAAGTGCGAACTAAGTGATTAAGGGATTATTGCACCTTGACAATTCCGAGTCTAGCCTGTCTCTTAAAGGTATGTAAATGCTCGGTGTAGAGAGGCACCTGAGCCTAGATCACTAAAGCTAAAACACAGCTATAATAAAGTGATAAGAGTACTTAAGTTGTGTGTAAAACCCGAACACTAATGGTGGCTTCAGAATCCCCAACCTAAAGTCAAGGGGGGCGTAAACCCTAGACTTCACATCGGTTATCGGAAGACCACGTGAAATGCTGTATTCATATGATTGTTCATGCATAGCATATGATTTGATAACTTGATTTGAAATTGCTTGTGTGTGTGTAGCATTGAGAGTATTGCACTCTCATTCACTGAGCCTTAGTGTGCTCATCCCTCCACGGACCATTTTGTAGGTAAAGATTATGAAAGCTTGGGATGGGATAAGATGTGAAGTGTCGAGAGTTTTTAGAAGCTAAGAACAATAAAGTAAGAATTGTGAATGATAGACTATTTAAATGAATTATTACTTTTAGGACCTTGATGTAAAATTTGAATTTGTGAGACTTAGGGTTTTATTCCATTCACTGACTAGTAGGGGATTCCGACTCTCTACAATTTTGGTTGACCGTGAGATATGGAATCATAGTTATATTTTTATGGTATGATTATATGTAATTTGATTAGTCATAAATATAATTAATTATTTAGAGTTTTACGATGTCTAACTCGTAAGACGATTATCATGTAACGGGTGCACACATACCATAATAATTTTTAGCAGAAACTTCTAGGCTCCCTTTAGGGCGTGACAAGAAATGCCTAAGCTATCTCGTCTTTTAATTATAAAATGAAATTGAATCCAATCAAGGAGATATAATCGAAAATTTGAGAACGTTACTCCTTAGTATTAGTTCATTGCATACTTGTGTAATGGATGGACAATCCTTAAATGTATATGGGATGCCTTTCTCGTCTCCACTGCATTTCAGAAAAACCCTTGGAGGGGATTGAGCTCCCCCGGGGCAAGCCCACAATGATGTATCCTCCCATAGGAAAAGTTTAATTTTGAGACTTGTAAGGTATGCCCAGATGTAATCTACGCTTTCATTTTGATTCTTGAAGAAGTAGCTTATATCGAAATGCTTTTAGTTATGACTGTGTAAGATTTGACGTCTAGTTGATCGAGTATAATACAATAAATATTGAATATTTGAAATAAGATTTTAGATAATTTGAACCCAACTATACTATTGTCACAGGAGTTTTCACTGAGCCAAGCAACTCTTATCGTAAGTAAATGATCATTTCTTTGCAGGGGCTATGAATGAAGTGCCTGATGGTACCCTGTCCAGTCCAATTATCAGTTTAACACTAGGAAAACAGTGGAAAGCTACGGAAATGGAAGGAAAACAAAGCAAATTTTATGTTCGGGTACTTAAAATGAAAGTAGAAATCAATAGAAATGAAGATGAATTAGTGGAAACAACTTTACTTTTAAGCTCAATTTTTTTTTTCTTCAATTTTGGAGAGAAAGCAGGAGAAACCAGTGAAAATCAAATACGATTATAAAAATATTCCTAAAAGTAAAGTAAAAAATGTTTATCTACACCATAAAAATTTAAACAAATATTTCATCCAATTTTCTTCCCTTTCTACTTTAATAAACCATACAAGAAATAAAAACTACATTTCCTTTTCTTTCATTTCATTTTTTTTTTCTTTTCCACTTTTTTTTTTTAAATTGCCAAACAATGTAAACGTTGGCGTATTTTCCATTCCCTATCACCACATGGCCATTCTTATTTATCTGGTCTTATACTATATATTTCTAGGAAACGTCCTTAAATTCAATATTCCTTTTCCATTAAACTTTCTTCTATATTTTGCTTTTGAAATTTAAGTTCGAAGAATCTTAAAGTTCGATGAGTCCCTTGCTCTTCAAATAAAAGCCTTCTTTCTAGCCTTTAGCACGGATAATCTTATGACACCACCAGATTTACTAGACGTTATTTTCTCCCAAAACACTTAATATATTCTTTGTTTCTTATTGTTCCTATTTCACCAAAAAAAAAAAGGAAAAAGAGAAAGAAACAATGAGATCTACTATATTCTTCCAAAAGTTAGGTTAAGAAGGGTTATTTCTTACATATAATAAGTTCGAATGGCTCCTATAACATTTTTAGTAAGGGTAACTTGTCTAGCCATGCTATGCAGTCAAGCCTTGTAATAAGCTAATATATTTATAATTTTTCACAGAAAATCAAAATCTTTGCTGTTTGGTTTCAATCCTCTATCTAATGTGTTAGGGTATAGATCCAACACATATGGGTCTATACCAAGGTTATCTTAAGTATATGAAGTATACTTGGATGAAAGAATCTTAAGCTTGAAGAAAATTGACAAAACCAAGCGAAACAGAACCATACATGATTGCATACATGGCTTGAGGCACGGCCGTGTATAAGCCTCAGGCATACACGGCCTAAGGCACGGTTGTGTGTTGAGTGCAGAAGATCCACAAAAGCATACACGGTCTAAGGCACGGCCGTGTGTTGAGTGCAGAAGATCCACAGAAACATACATGGTTGCATACACAGCCTGAGGCACGACCGTGTATAAGTCGTGTGTTGAGATTGTTTCAGGAGACTTTAGGGTTTCCATACAAATATATATATATATATAGTCGTATTCCCTTGAAAGTGTGTGTAGCAGAATGAAAATACATGAGTGAAAAACCTAAAACACAAAAGGGTAATTCCTAAACCTAGAGAGAGTATTAGAGAGGGAAATCCATTGTATTTTGATCCATCGGCTTTATGGTGAAACTGTGTAACTCATTACTTTGATAGTAGAAGAATTTTGCGTTCGGCGATCCCATGGTTTTTCTCCAAATTGGGGTTTTCCACTTAAATCCTTGGTGTTGATTGTTTTTAATTTCCGCATCTTATTATTGATTGTTGTTTGTCAATTATGAATCGTACAGGCAAGAGGAAGAGAACAGGACCTTCTTTTCCTAACATAATGAAAATTCGAACCACCCTCTAAAGCTATATTGTTCACTGATAATCAAAGTGTCGGCAATACTTTCTTTCTCTATCGTCTTTATAGATATTCCTTGAGAAAAATGACAAAGAGGATCCACATCCTGACTATTCTCCACACTTGTGTAGGGTTTTAGTTACGATTTTAGATCATTCTTTAGTTTCTTTTGTCGCTAGAAGTAATGTCATCTCCAAATAGCAATCGGGGGATTTTTAGATAGTTCCTCTAATTCATTGTCTTCTGTCATCCCTCTTCAATGCTCTTGATGATCATTCTACTTAATATTTCCATTCCCAAGATAAAATAGATATTGAGATATTAGACCTCCTTATTTGATACCTCTTAAAAAAAATTTTGAAACTCTTTAACAAACATCCATTTATGAGGATTTATACGATGGCAAATAACATGCAGAATAAAATTAATTTAATCCACCATTTCGAGAAATTAAGTAGCTCATCTTGTACAAGACTTGCAATATTTCTTGTTCTTGTAGGGGTCTCCTTAGCATGGTGAATTGCTCCTCTGACAATCCTGCTTTGAGATAATTGGGTAAGAAGATTTTGACTATTCTAAGGGCTATTCGGGAAGTGAACAATTTTTTGAAGTAATTGTTCACCAAATCATTGAGATCAACTGGATCTACAATCCAACTTTTTACAGTGTCTTCTAAGTCATAAATTTTATTCTTCAAACATCCAACGAGAACGAGAAAATTATAACACCCGGCATTTCTCCATCTATCATCCATTGTATCTCCCATAGGATTTCCTCACTAGTTAAAGTTTCATCTAATTATATCCTTAAATACTTCTCTGAATTTATTAGAAATGTGCTTGGTTTGTCAGAGATACCTATTCTAATCCATCTAATCTAACCAAAAATGACCTTTTTTTTCTAGATGTAAATTCCAAAATCTCCCTATTCTAGGTTTTGAAAACCTTTCTAAAATTAAAGAGTGCAAGAATGATTTAAAGGCCAATTTTAGCTCATACATGCTTCACTAGGTCTTTAGCTTAGGCCAGAAATCTAAATACCTCAAAGTCTAAAGGACCTTCAATCCTATTATTTTCCATCTTAGGATGTGATTTGAGAATAAAGAATCTAACTACCCATTTTTTAAATGGAAAAGTTTTGCCTTTACATAGAATAATTTTAACTTATAGTTTACCTAGGTTCTATCAATCCTAGCTTACATTAATTATGCAAGTTTTTGTCCATTTGACCAATAAATCTAAGACCCACAAAACCTAAGTCTAACATTCCACAATCATGTATACAACTTGATGTGCTTAAAATAGCTTACTAGTTCTAAACATGATATATGGATGATTTGTAGTCAAATTTGTTGTCTAGTTAACTCTTTAATAGATAAAAATATATCTTTCTTTGTGGGGTTTTGCATATTTGTAACACTAGAAACTAAAGGACATGAGTAATTGATATTATGCACAAACTTAGAAATAATCAAAGTGGTGATTGTAATATATGGTTTTTAGTAATCAATATTCACCACAATTACTAGTAATTAATAAACAACTTAAGGAGACTCAAATGTCTTAATAACTTAATGATAATGAAAAGATGACTTACAAGACATTTATATAACCTTAACTAATTCTAGCAAATGCTATAAGGGCAACATGATAATTAAATAATACAATTAAATTGTAATTAGAATTTGCATAAAAAGAAATTGTCTCAATGTTGAAAGATGTCATTTGGACATCATAGAGTTCATCTAAGTATTGTTCTGCATCATTCAAGTGAAAATTTATTGAAACTTCAAGGCTTGCTGGAGACTTTCAAGTGTCTTAAAGGAGCATTCAAATGAAATGGTTTAATTCAAATCTCTCTATGTAACACTTGAATGAATTACTTCACTTTAGACTCTAATGAATTCTTGATGGAACCACTTGGTAGTACTTACATGGGTCAAAAACCAACCAATACAATACAAGTGTTTGTCCTTAGCTCCATCTAAGTCCGACATCCATCTTCATAAAAGAAATTCAAATCCAATATGCCATCTCCATAGATAACTTCATACTTAACCATATATTACGTGTTCTGGCAACGAAATCCAACACTAAATGATCCTTGAAAAATTACAAAGTAATAACATAAGGTGCCTTGACTACAAGCTATAAGAGTATATGTTTTTTCATTGATTCAATCTATAAATTAATTTCCTTAATAACATCATACTAGCTTCACAAATGTTGCACAAACATTTCAGTAAGGGATTTTTCTTGAAATTTAACTTCATGGTTTACAAAAATTTCAACAGCTATCAAGTCTCATTCCCTATTTCAACTGTGTTCTATAAATCCTCCACAATCCTAGATTTTTTATAGCCTCTCCTATACCATTCTTAATTTTAAGTCACATTTCCCTTATTTGATCTCAACAACCTTTGCTAACTTCCTCTATTTTTCTACTATCTGTGTTGAATTTATTGGCAATGGTTTTATCACCTTTTGTGTCGAAATGAAAGGTTGGGGTTTCTTAGTCTAAATTGTTAGATTTCTAATAAAAACTCCTTATGCAATCCTTATCTACACACCTTACACTCATCACCATCCATTCGTATGTGTTATTATGACCTTCATAGATGCATTCAAATCTCACAAATGCTATTATAAATTTGCTAACTACCTATACACATCATGCATATAGCTACTTGTAGAATACTTTGCTTTCTCTCCCAACATCTCATATAAACCATAATCTCAATCTCATCATATCAAAATCCAAAAGCCAATATTCAACCGTGTAATAATAACTCAATTAATCCAAATAACCTAGCTATAATTCTCTAAATCTTGCACAAATAACCAAATATATATATATATACTATCAACAAATCTATGAACAATCCTAATTACTGTAAAACCCGCGAACTTTAATTTCGTATAATAGCGAAATAATTAAAAGATTTTATTAAAAGCCTTAAAACACTCTTCGAATAGAGTTATAATAATAGAAATAAGCGTACTAGAGGCAAACCATAAGAAAATTTTGAGTAAATGGTGGAATAGAATAAAATCATAGATTTAGAATTGTTAAATAAGAATCTCGAGTGGATATTCGTAATCGGAATAATTAAATTAGCTTAAGCATAATAATTCGTAATAAATGTTAAAATCCTAAATTTTATCGAGATCGCCATGTGAGTAGGAGTATCCTAAAATTTCCTTAAAACCCCAATTTAATAAAGTATTAATTAATAATAATAATAATATATAGTATATATATATATATATATGTCGACGGCGAGCCATGGACACCACCCACCTCCCCCCCCCCTTACACACACACACACACACGTCCCACTTGCAAAAAGGAAATAAAAAGCAAATAGAAGAAAAGGAAAAAGAAAGGGAGACGAGGACAGACGAGAACGGAGGAAAAGAAAACAAAGGAAACCGAACAAAAAAAATCATAACTCACCTCCGATTGATGATTCGAGACCACCCACGTGTTCCTTAAGGTGAGTATAACTCAACTAAATAAACTTTTCGCGAAATGGAATTTGTTTCTAAAAGTTATATATAAAAAATAAATAGGTATAAAAATTAGTACTTTACTTAAAATTAATAGTAATAGCTTAGGAAGCACTAGATAAAGTGATTTAAACTATGTATTTAGTGCGATGACATGCTTTTTCCTAATTTTCTAAGTGAAGAGAGTTTCAGTTCGAAAATATTTGAGGATTACTTCGAGTAAAACCTCGATGAAATGAGAACAAGATGAGTAGTTCTCCGTAATGTGTTGTATTGTGTATATTATCGTTGTATTACGTGTGTTGATACGAATATATGCTTATTTCCTATGTTTTAAATGTGGTGAGGGTTTAAATTTAGTCCATGATTGTGTGCTCTGTACGTCGTGGTTGCTGTGATTGTATATATATATATGTATATATATGTTCATGGAATGCTAGATGGAAGAAGCCATTCTCCAATTCTCATCGAGAGGGAATATATATATATATGTGTGTGTGTGTGTGTGTATGTCTTAACGTAAGACAGAATTGGCAAGTGGAGATTTCCCTCTGCTGCATGTGTGAATGAAAATGTTCCCTAAGCTACCTACAGCAAGTGACTAACATGTACATATATATATAAATATATATGCATGAAATGGCATGATTGAGCTGGGCGAGTGAGATTCATCCGTGGAGGAGTGCACTAGGGTGGATTCCTTGTGAAATGGCGTCTTGCTAGATGATATATATATATATATATATATTGTTCTCACATCCTTTCTTCCTTGCGGTGGCGTGATTGATTTGCAACATTATTTATTTTGATTGATCTTGTGAAGCTTCTACTGGTTATTATATTTACACATATGTATTTATGCTCCTAGATGTATTGCTGGACGTGGGAGTGCCTCCGAATACAGCTTGTGTGTACGTGGGACAGGGGATTGCGAGACGGGGAAAATTTGATGAAATGGGAAGTGGGGTGGTGGTATAGTATACACTGTATATAGGTATGTATATGTATAAGTGTAAGTGCATGTACTGGGCTTGTTCTCAATTATGAATGTGTGGTTTGTAAACGTATATATATGTACATGTGTATAGGTGGTATGATGAGAATAGGAATAGAAGTTCAACTTTAAAATGTGATATATAAGATGAAATGGAAATAGGAGTTAGAATTATAATGTGTTAGTTGTCTTGTGAGCTTGTATGTTGGGAACTTTGAAGGAGGGTAGAAATCCATGAACAAGGATGCAAGAAACATGTATGGGCTTATAGGTATTGGATCTCCTCCTTAGCGAGTGTGTGGAGTATTAGTAGTAGGAGTAAAGGGAGACATCATGGCATGATCATTGTTGACGATTGTTAAGATTGTTGAGAAGATTATAGACACATGTCAACATGGAGGTTGTTGGTGGCAGATGTAAGGAAGAAAGAGTCTAAGGAGTTGATCTAAACTATAAGTATAGCTTGCATCATGAGTTAAATTAAAGGGTTTAAGATGTCAATAGTCTAAGTCTTTATTATTATAGTTACCTACACTAGGTGTAGCAAAACGGAATAAATAGGACGCCGAAACAAGTATAAGTCATAAACATTAGATATATATGTACATGTAACAAGGAATAAGGCATAATCGCAATTACGAATAAGAGACTCATTGTTTGACAAACTCTTGCAAAAATTATGAATGTTGTTCCCTTATTGATGCTATGTTTATGCTTTGCTCCTTAAAATGATTAATTGTGTTATGAGTAGATTGTTGACATGTTTGATGCTTGCATATGTGTTTGACCTTCGATGACCACTCTAAAACCATAACTAAATTGTTGGATCTAATTAAGAACCTGGCATGCATTGCACGAGACATTGCATGAGATTGAAGGCCATCACTGTCACAAGATGCATCAAAAGCGACCAAGAGGATCGTTGCACCTTGACGGTTCCGAGTCCGGCCTATCTCTTAAGGGTGTAAATGCTCGGTGTGTTAAGACACCTGAGCCTAAAACATTAAAGCTAAGACACAGCTTAATTAAGTGATAAGAATAATACAGATGTGAGTAAGACCCGGGCACTGATGGTGGCTTCGGAATCCCTAACCCAAGGTCAAGAGGGGCGTAAACCCTAAACTTCACGTCGGTTACCGGAAGACCATGTGAGATGCTGCATTCATACATTTATTCATGCATAGTACTTGTTTGATAACTTGATTGAATTTTGTTGTATGTGTTGCAACACTGAGAGATTGCACCCTATCTCACTAAACTTTGGCTTACCCTCTTATAGATTTTGTCTTGCAGGAAGGGACTACCTAAACTTCCTAATGAATCGGCGAACTAAGGTGAGTAAACGTCACATCACGGGGTGACATGGTCGTGAAAAGGGTGTAAGGCCTAGATAGAGATAAACATCATTAGAATGGACTTTTTGTAATTAATGAGAATGTGATCAATCAATGAATTTGATCTTGGGTATACCTGCAGTGGTGTAATGGGACCCATCTGAAGCCCTTCGATACTTCTGTATAATTAATTATCTTATGAGCAGGGAATATTATTACTTTGATAATCAGGTTATTATTGGTGATGAGACACTTCGCGGTTGGTTAATAAAGGGGTTAAGCGATCGTGGCAAGTTGTCACGAGAGGCCCTTAGAGTGGAGCATGACAATTACAGTATGCATCTCTCACCATTGCTTTGATATCAATTATGATGTACATAAAATCACCGACCATATAATTGATTAATGGCTGATTTGTAGTTGGATTTGTTATTTAGTGAAAGCTTTAAAAGGTAAAAATATGATTTATATGGGTTTTCGCGTATATGTGAAATTGGAAACTAAAGGATATGGACAATTCTTAAAGATTGAATATGACACACCAATTATATGATCAAATTACAATCAGGTCTAAGTTTGATATTAAACATAATCTTAGAAATAATCAAGGAGGTAATCAAGAAACTAGTAGGCAGACAGTTTCTTTTGATTGATGTTTGCCATAATTAATGGTGATTGATAGAAATAATTAAGGGAAAGGAAATTTTCAATATTTGATAAACAACTCAAAGAGTCTCAAGTCTAAAAAATAAAAATGATTACAAAAATGCAACTTATAAGCCATTTAAATATCCTAATTATTGCTAAAAGGAAAATTAGTAAATAAATAAGATAATTAAAATGTAATTAGTCATAACAAGAAATAAGTTGAATGGTAAAAGATGTCGTTCAAATGTTATGGAGTTTGTCCAAATGTTGTATTGCACCATCCGAATGAAACTTAGCCAAAGCTTTAGGATTCACTTCTAGGAGACTTCAGTCAAATGTCTTAAAGAGGCTTTTGGATGAAGTGATTCCACTAGAATCTCCCTAAGGAATGCTTGAATGAAGTCCTTCATGTTAGCCTTTAATTGATTCTTATCACTTCTTTTATATAAATGTTGAGACCTAGTGTGGTTCCTCTTTGTCCTAACATCTCAAATTTAAATTTTCATGACAACTACTAAACCCTTTAACCCTAAAATTATTCATGTTTACACCCCCATTTTTTAATAATAGCTTCACTAAAGTCACTACTCTTGTACCCAAGATCATCTTAAATTTCATTTATATATCTCTTAAATTAATGCAATCATAAAAGGCGATCTTCATGTCATGGACTTACATATATAATAGTTAACAACCAAAGGTCTTAGTTTAGACCAACCATGATCATTGCATGAATATCCTACATGGATTGATTTGGAGCAATGACTACAAGGTTAACTTCATTTTAAGTCAAGAGTATAACCCCCTCTTCAGTTATTCACTTTAGTACACAAGAATCCATCATAAAGTAATTGATAAGAGAGCTTATAGGTCATAAAGGTGTACATTTTAGTTTACAAGAGACTTAACATCTCTACATGAAATTTTCTTGCCAATTCCCTTGTGACATTCACTTTTTTCCACTAAATTTTTGCCCCTCAAACACTCTTAATACTAAATTTTTATAGGTTTAGCAAATCTTGAAATTTCTATGTTATCCTAAAGTTATGTTACTGTCTTATACTAAAGACTGTTAGTGTTGGTGATTGTCAATCGACTATTAGAATCAAAACTTTAAAAGAACTTGTATGAAACTTAAATTGAGGAGTTTTGATTGATATATTCATTAATTTGATTAGTTAGAGTGCAAACAATCAAATTAAACTACCCAATTCACACCTTTAGTTAGCTAAAGGATGATTTCATTAACCAAAGTGTAATCTAGTTGTTAACACTCTATTCAACCATTCACCTCCTTTCTAACTCCCCATCAATCCCAACTTGATTTAATTGATAGATAAACCTCTTATTCAACTATTTTAAGCCTCAAAATTCACTTTCTAATATCTTACTCCATCTTTCTAGCAATTCTCATATTCAACACCACCGAAACCTCTATAATTTATTAAAACAAAAACATGATGACATAACTCTTGGTTTTTGTTTTAGTAAATTATAGAGGTTTGATGGTGTTGAATTTAATGTTTATAATGAGTGATCAAATATTTATATAAATATATCGAGTTGGTTACTAAATGAGTCATGAACATATTGTCTACTAGTATGAATTGATACCTTGGATATGAAAATAAGATTGTAACAAATATTATGAAATATATATATAAGATAGTTTTTAAAACAATACCGAGATATTTGAATGCATTAATAGTATGAAATTTTGGATTTTTAATTATTTTTATTTTCATAATGTTTTATACCTAAGAACTCACCCCACTCAAAATCAGATTTAATTCTTTCAATTAGAATTAATTCAAGTGTGGATCTAAATTAGAGATTTGAAATTAGAAAACTTGTAGATTCTTGCTTGTACAAAATAGTAGAGGAGTTAGTTAGGAAAGCACACTCACTGCATATTCCTACACTTAACAAGAGTATGAAAGGTTGGGAAACTATTATTATAATCTACAAAGCATAATTCTCAAGTATAATTATGTGTCTCAAATTTCTAAATCATAATAAACATTAAATAGAAAATCTTAGACATTACACTTTCCAAAAGTCAAACTATCAACTAGAAATTAATAATTCTTATAATTTTTTATAAATGGTATGTTTAGTTGACTTTATAAAGGTAGAATAGAATAGCTATCCATCCCTTGTAGACCTATTCCTACATTTTTTTTAATAGAACAAATATTCCATAAAATTACTATTGTTATGAAATCAGGAAATATAGTTCCTTTCTAAGATCAACTGAATGGCTATTTTTCAGTGTTTTTTTTTTCCAGATATTTTTCATATTTACCATGAAACCTTAAGGAAATTATAAGAAATAACTATTACTTTTCTATTATACTCCCTAAGAATTGTAATTTCATTCTTACCTTATTCCATTCCATAAACCAAACATGCCATAAGTTGCACACTTGTATTAGAGCTCAAAATCATATGGTGCTCTACTGTCATCCCACTCCCATACTAAAGGTCATGTCCAAGATGATTGCAAGTGTCTGTTCTTTTGAAAATAACTTGCACCTGAAATTTAGTATCCTAAATGTAGATGGGTCTCGAAACCTAGTGCAAACATACTACAAGCAAGATTCATGGATCTATAAAATCAATATCAAATTCAAATCCTTAGATTCCAAGAACCAAGAACCAAATCATCTTATTGGTTTCACCACTCATATCAGCCATTGATTAACCAAGCTAATGTCACTGTCCATGATAATATCTAATACCAATAATGTGACCAAGTGATACCTTCTCTTTAAAAGGCCCAATCCATATAAGAGATATTCATATTGATGACCTGCCTGCTCATTCGTTGCTATTTAGTGCCTAATCTACCAATTACTTCATTCTAAACTAGACCCTTAATAGGTGATGAGAGACCAACGCATGACATTACTATCTAATTGGTTATCACCTTAGTGCATGCACAAATAGCAAACATCAATTAACATTCAAATAGATATTAGAATATTTCTCTAAACTTGCATGCAAATACAACATATAATAGTTCCTATGAACTGAGGTTCATCTCATGAACTTGTAGATAATCTTTACTTTAATAAAATCCTATAGACATGAATAAAACATTAAATCAATATATTATTTACACTTAGAGATGATAATCCTAAATCTAGGATCTCAAAAAAAAAAAAAAAATCAGGTTGGTCACAAGCATAAATAGGTCATTTAGATCCCCATTGTAACAAAATGGTTGATTACTTACCAAATTTGATCAACCATTTTTCCAAGTTTCCCAATTCTATCAATAAAGTCACTCATATGGCCAATCAAATTTGCAATGTGGTTAACCACTTCTCAACTCGGATGGCTACATTAATCCTTATTCTTACTTTTTTTTATGCTTTTTTATTTCTTGTTAGAAACTTGACCTAAGGTATCGTAAGTTGAACTTCTTAGCCAAAAATCCTTTCTCCTATCTTTATTTATCCTATAATCATAAAAACAAATTATTATCTATAAGAATCAAATGACTCCAATTTACACTTTCTTCAATAATGTTACCATATTTCACGATTCTTCCTAAGTATCTAAAATTTCTATAAATTCTACATCAAAATTATGAAATCGACAATATCATGATTCAACTCCTAATTTCAATATTTTGTTTTCTCCAATTTTAACGATAGCAAGAGCATATGTAAGGGCCGAGTTCCCTTGCAAAGCGTTTTCATCATGAAGATCTAGTGATAAGTGCCAATTCACAAATCTAGCATTTGATTTGCGCTTTAGACTTTTGGAGACATTGACTTCCATTTTGTCAAGCGTCAAGCTGCTAAAGGATATCTTCAAAGTTCACTATATCTTCATCCATGCATACTTTTACAAAACCCTAATCCGGACATTATGTTTCTTGATTTTCGAAAAAAGATTACAGGAATGAACAATTCATGAATTAATTAACTTACAGAGGTATAAGAATATCTCATCTAGCCATATTTGGTTTAATTTGTTGTCTTATTTGTAGTTTCTTGATGGTTTCTCCTCATTAGCTTTAGGGGCTTGATAGGAATGTCTCTCACGTATAATTATGGTTTAGTTATTACTTAATTTGTAGTTTGTGATCTTGTATCTTATAATCTTTATTCAAATTTAATAATGTTAAGGTTGCATTTGGTATTTAAAGTTTAATTATTTTTTATAATTAATTACTTAATATTTAAATGTGTTAATTTGTTAACTAATGATACTTGAAAGGTCATAATATCTGGTATAACTGTATTCAACTCCATTGAATTACAGGGACTATACATCCAATCAGGATTTGACATGTGAATTGTACGAATATCTTAACACAACACAAGCCGGTGGAGGTCCAGGTGGATTAGACATGAGGGAAAAATTAACAGGTTAGGGGGGGGGAAAGGTGTGAATTCACCGATGTGTGAAACCAAAAATAATATTTAAAAATTCTTTTGACAGAACTCAAAATTGAAAATTAACATTCTAAACCCTAATTTAGAAACCTTAAATGTCTGATTTTTGCCCTATTGAAAATACCTATTTGAGAAAACCCCTAAAGTGAAAATCTCATTTACAATTTGAAACTCTAAATCTACATTCTCTTCCCCAAATTGCAAGAGATAGGCATAAAAGGCTCAAATTGCCTTGTTATTACAAACTCCATTTTGTAATCACTTTGTGCTTTATACTTAACTTGACATGTTGGTTTTGAAATCTAAAATTTTCTATTTATGGAATTTTTCATTTTTAGAATTTTCAACTTATCCGATCACACATAACTTTGTTCTAGCATCAAACCCAGTCTTTTCCAACCTTTTTTTATCGTCTTTTATCTATTAAAATCATTTTCTTATCAAGTTTTGTGGGTTTCATCTTGCTTTTGTCCATTGTTTGTGTTGTTGTCTTCTTTTGTTTAATCAAGCCAACACTTTGATTTGCTTTCCTCTTTCTTTTTCATTCATCATCATGTTAAATCTTGAATTATCCTTATGTGAAAAATCATCACAAACAAAATACTAGATCTTTTCATGTTTGATCATTAAGAATTAAACAATAAATATGCGGAAGCGTACCTGAATCCATTGTGCTCCACGATTCTTAAATTGTGTGGTCGGCCTTCCAAGTCAATTCGTTTTCTTTTAGAGAGATCCATTTTATTTTCTGTCTATAGCCTATTTGATGATGGGATACAAAGAGACAAGAAAGGTGTACGTATGACCTGGAGACCATAACCACTATTTATATAGATAACTATATGTTGCCTTTTTGGTATTTCTATTTTAGCCCATCATAACAATAGAAACTACCCATAAAGTCTCTACACATAAAATGGGTCATATCCTATTAGATACATTAAGATTCAAATAACCAAATCTTATTGATTACTTTTAATTGAGCTTAACTTAATATGACAGCCCGCAACACATAATTGTTTCACATATAAGGCCAACGTTAGATTAAGGATCCAACAATCTCCCACTTGGACTATATGTGTAACTTTACAATCATGTTTTGCAAAACCATATGAGCTCAAATTTACTGTCATGAACTGAATGTATCTATAACCAATCCGATCCATCAATCATATCAACATAGGATCAAAGAGGTATTCATTACATTTATCATAACTCTACCCATCAATGGTCACAATGCTGATATAATTGAATGACATGGATCATGATATAGATGTGTAGCAAGAAAATTCCATGCAATGTGATCTTAACGTGTCTATTTTCTACTGGTCCACCATAAACCTTAGTGAGATCAAACCATAAACCAAAAACAGAGTGTAGGCAAACAAAATACTTTATTTCTGCAGAAGATATCCTCAAAATATAATAAACCAAAATAACTTATTACAATTTGTCTATGACATAAATGCATACAAGGTAACAAACTCCCACTAAAACTTAATGTCACTCAAGGTCTTGACACCCATACGAGCAGTGTGCTCATGAAACAGTTTGGGTTGCACTCCTTTAGTGAGCGGATCCGCGATCATAGAGTTTGTTCCTATATGCTCTATAGACAACTGTCCACTCTGAACTCTTTCTTTTACAACTAGGAACTTGATGTCTATATGCTTTGACTTCATTGAGCTCCTATTGTTGTTAGGATATAGAACTGCTGACTTATTGTCACAAAATAATTTAAGTGGCCTATTAATAGTATCCATAATGCACAGCCCTGTGACAAAATTCCGCAACAATATTCCATGATTGGATGCCTCATAACATGCTACAAACTCTGCTTCCATAGTAGAAGAAGCAACAAAGGATTGTTTTATGCTCTTCCAAGAGACAGCTCCACCAGCTAACAGATATATGTAGCCTGATGTAGACTTCATACTATCTTGGCATCCCGCAAAATCGGAATCAGTATACCCAACGATCTCGATTTGATCTGACTTTCGATAGGTAAGCTTGTTCTCTATAAGTACCGCAAGACCCGTTTGGCTGCTTTCCAATGGTCTAATCTTGGATTACTCAAGTATCTGCCCAACATTCCTATAATGTACGCAATATATGGACGCGTACAAACCTGAGCATACATTAGACTCCCTACTACTGATGCATAGGGAATCTTTTGCATTTCCGTTTCCTCAAAATCATTCTTAAGGCACTGACTAAGACTAAATTTGTCTCCCTTAGCTATAGACATATCATTTGGTTTGCAATTTTGCATGCCATACCTTTTGAGTACCTTTTCGATATAGCTCTTTTGTGATCATCCAAGAGTATCTCGAGAGCAATCTCAATGTATTTGTATTCCTCACACAAAAGAGGCATCACCAAGATCTTTCATCTCAAAATTCTCAACTAGAAATCTCTTGGTTTTGTGCAATAAGCCTATATCGTTGCTGGCAAGCAATATATCATCAACATATAAAACCAAGAAAATATGCTTGCTCCCACAGAACTTATGGTATATACAATCATCGACTAAATTCATCTCGAAACCATGTGAAGTGATCACTTGATGAAATTTGAAATACTATTGTCGAGATGCTTGCTTAAGTCCATAGATGGATTTCTTAAGTTTACAAACCATATTCTTTGGATCTCCCGATACAAAATTTTCTGGTTGTACCATATAGATCGTCTCATCAATGTCACCATTGAGGAAGGCGATCTTTACATCCATCTGATGTAACTCAAGATCGAATTGTGCCACTAATGCCAATATAATCTTAAAAGAGTCTTTCAAAGAAACCGGTGAGAAAGTCTCTTTATAGTCAATGCCTTCTTTCTGTGTAAAACCCCTTGCAACAAGACGAGCCTTATACTTCTCCACATTGCCTTTTGAATCCCTCTTGGTCTTAAATATCCATTTGTAACCAATGGGCTTCATACCTTCTGGCAATGGGACAAGATCCCAAACGTCATTGTCTTTCATAGACTTTATCTCTTCATTCATGGCATCAATCCACTTCTAAGATTTAGAACTTTCAATGGCTTGACAGAAGTTGATTGGATCATCTTCCATCATTCCAATGTCAACCTCATGTTCTTGAAGAAATACGATGTAGTCATCTGGCAAAGCACTTCTTCTTTGTCTAGTGGATCTCCTCAATGGCATAGGTTCTTAAGGTGGTAGAGTTTGTTCTTCTGGAATAATATCTTGAATGGGATATCCAATATTGTCTTGTTCTATTGTGTCTTGAAGAAGATCAAGAATAGAATCTTGACCAAATTCAATAACACCTATGGGAATATCAACATATTCCTCTTCAAAGACAATATCTTTAACCGTATCTCCCCCGGCAAACTCGACATCCTCAAAGAACCGAGCATTTCCAGACTCAAATATCAATTTAGTTGTGGGATCATAGAACTTGTAACCCTTTGATCTTTCAGAGTACCCAACAAAATAGCAACTTACTGTTCTTGAGTCCAGTTTCTTTTCATTGGGCTTATAAGGTCGTGCCTCAGCTGGACATCCCCACACATGTAAATGTTTTAGACTAGGCTTTTTCCCAGTCCAAAGTTCATAAGGGGTTTTGTTAGTTGCTTTAGTTAGAACCCTGTTAAGGATATATGCTACAGTCTTAAGTGCTTCTCCCCAGAGTGATTCTGGTAAGGTGGAGTGACAAATCATACTCCTTACCATGTCCTTAAGCGTTCTATTTCATCTTTCAGCAACACCATTCATGGTGGGTGAACCAGGTATAGTGTACTGTGTGACAATACCGCATTCCTCTAGGAATTTAGCAAAAGGTCCTGGACGTTGTTCACCCGAACCATCATATCTACCATAGTATTCGCCACCACGATCAGATCTAATGCTTTTAATCCTTTTGTTGAGTTAGTTCTCAACTTCAGCCTTATAATTTTTAAACATATCCAAAGACTGTGACTTTTCATGAATGAGATAAAGATAGCCATATCGTGAGAAATCGTCTATGAACGTTATAAAATATTGTTGACCATTCTAAGCAGCTGTAGGGAATGGCCCACAAATATCTGTATGTATAAGTTCTAAGACGTCTAAGGTCCTATTGGCTTCAAATCTCCTTTTATTGGTTTGTTTCCCCTTTATACAGTTAATACAATCATTAAAATCTGTAAAATCCAAGGGGTTTAGAATTTCATCTGACATAAGTCTCTCCATTCTTCGTTTGGAGATATGACCTAATCTTTTATGCCATAATGTAGCTGAATTTTCATTAGTTAATTTTCTCTTTATACCTCGTGTACTTACTTGTAGGGATTCATTAAATGAAGCAAAAATATCAATCAAGTAAAGATTATCATAAACAGATAGAGAACCAAATCCAACTAATTTTGAATCATGAAACAAACTAAATTTCTTATTTCTAAATGAACAAGAATAACCAAATTTTTCCAAAGCAGAAACAGAAATCAAATTCTGTCTAAATGATGGTACAATGAATGTTTCATTAAGATCCAAATAAAATCCAGTCTTTAATAATAATCTAAACTTCCCAATTGCTTCAACTTTAACTGTCTTGCCGTTACCCACATAGATGTATCTTTCACTCATCACTTGGTTTTCGGCAATGTAGGCAACCCTGCATAGACACACTGACGTGAGTTGTTGCACCAGAATCTATCCACCAATTGTCTATGGGTACTGAAGTTAAATTAACCTCAGAACAAACCAAATTAAGAAGTGTACCTTTCTTAGCATGCCAAGCATGATAATTAGTGCAATGCTTCTTATAGTGCTCTACAGCTCCACAGAAGTGACAACCAATACCATTTGATGCATCCGACTTCTTTGGTTGTGTCTTCTAAGGTGCCATATTTGCAGCTTCTTTATCCTTTTCCTTTTATTATCCTTATTCCTATTCTTAGGGGTTAAGGCTAAGTGAGCACTCTCAATCTTATCTTGCTTTAGCCTTTCCTCTTCTTAAACACAATGTGAGATGAGCTCATTCAAAGACCAAGTCTCTTTCTGACAATTATAGCTCACTTTAAACTGGCTAAACTGTATTGGAAGAGAAATCAAAACCAAATGCACTAGTAAGTCCTCTGTGAGGTCTGGCTTGAGTGCTCTTAGCTTGGAAGCAAGATGAGACATCTCCATGATGTACTCCCTAATATTGCCCTTGCCTTTGTACTTCATTGAGATTAGGTTTGCCAGGAGTGTAATTATTTTGCCTTTTCATTCTTAGCAAACCTTTTCTCAATTTCATCAAGGAACTCCTTAGCCTTAGTTATCTTATCAGATATTGTACCTCTAAATGCTTCTGGAATGGCCTTCTTCATGATCATCATACACATGCGGTTTGATTTCTCCCACTTTTCCATCTCCCTCTTGTCATCAGAGGTACTCTTATCAGTAAGAGGTGAAGGAGAATCAGTTCTTAACGCAAGGTCGAGATCCATAACTCTAAGTACTATCAATAGATTATCTTTCCACGACTTGAAGTTAGTGCCGTTTAACATAGGAATGGAATTGATGTTGGCAGTAATATTAGCAGGATTATTCATAGCTAAATGAGAACAACAAACAAATAAACAAGCTTACATAAGCCTTACAACAAAATAATAATAAATTCAAATAAAGGTAAACCCCATCTCAAAATACCGGGTAGCCCATTAATATTTCTTTTTTTGGACAAAACATTAACTACTAAGTGGTATCTTGGCGTAGTAATCAAACACTGACAATAAGAACACATCAAACAATAAAGCTTCCTTTGGGCCGATTTATTGTTCACATGTCAAACTAAATAATCATCACGAGTTTATTACCACAAGTGCACTTGCAATTCTATTAAACATTAACCTTCCTTTGGGTCAATTAAAAAATTCACAGAAGTCGTAAGCACACAACCTTTTATATTTTGAAA
Source organism: Laguncularia racemosa (assembly GCA_037954665.1). Classification (NCBI taxonomy): domain Eukaryota; kingdom Viridiplantae; phylum Streptophyta; class Magnoliopsida; order Myrtales; family Combretaceae; genus Laguncularia; species Laguncularia racemosa. Next base: position 11,635,040 of record JBBMOL010000004.1, on the reverse strand, counting down.
TAAATTAATTTTTGCAAAAAGGACCACTTTGGCAGTATGTTGCTTCAATTAATTCATCTCAAAATACATATAAACATATCAATATTCAAATTTAAAATTATATCAAACTTTGAGTCAAAGACAACTCTAATTTTAGCTAAAACTTATTGGATCTAAGCACCCATATCCAAATATGACTCAATAACTCAAACATTAAAATTAGAGCTCAAAAAAATGGCGTACATAAATACCAATCTATAAGTTATTATGAATATATATTTGAGTACACGGTTGAAGGCACGGCTGTGTATGTTAGGTTCAAAAAACTAACAGAAACTTACACGGTTTGAGTACACCCGGCTGAAGGTACGGCCGTGTATGTTGGGTTTAAAACTAACAAAAACTTACACGGTTTGAATACACGGCTGAAGGCACGACCATGTATGTTGGGCTTAAAACTAACAGAAACTTACATGGTTTAAATACATAGTCCGTGTATAACTATGGGTCGAGACCATGTATACGGAAAAGTTTAGCTGTGGAGGAAGCAACGTGATGCATCGTTTATTGATGCGGTTCCTAATTCATTTGAAAACGGATCGTGAAGAAAACCTTAATTCACCGTGGTGAATTACAATCATGGAAAGCAAAATCACCATGGAGAGATCCGATAACATATCGGAATCATGCCGTTCTTAAATACTGTTCGTGGAGACAATATTGAACAAGACAATGGCCATTGATTTTGATGCGGAAAAATTGCGAGGAAATTATTACGATAACATATCCAATAACATGAATGGTCGGAACCAATTTGAGACGTTTACATATTTTAATGTTTGTCCAAAACCTAATTTCCAGAATTAGGGATAATAACACCTTATAAAAAAATTACAAAAGTAATTCCTAATGATCAAATAATATAGGCTTTGATACCAATTGTTAAATCTTGAATTATCCTTATGTGAAAAATCATCACAAACAAAATACTAGATCTTTTCATGTTTGATCATTAAGAATTAAACAATAAATATGTGGAAGCGTACTTGAATCCATTGCGCTCCACGATTCTTAGATTGTGTGGTCGACTTTCCAAGTCAATACGTTTTCTTTTAGAGAGATCCCTTTTATTTTCTCTCTATAGCCTATTTGATGATGGGATACAAAGAAACAAGAAAGGTATACGTATGACCTGAGGACCATAACCACTATTTATATAGATAACTATATGTTACCTTTTTTATATTTCTATTTTAGCCCATCATAAATATAGAAAATACCATAAGGTCTCTATACATAAAAGGGGTCATATCTTATTAGATACATTAAGATTCAAATAACTAAATCTTATTGATTACTTTTAATTGAGCTTAACTTAATATGACAGCTCGCAACACATAATTGTTTCACATATAAGGCCAACGTTGGATTAAGGATCCAACACATCAATCTTGTTCATCTTCACCTAGGTTGTAGATTGTGCCTCTTCATGTATCTTGGGTGTGTAACTTTTGGTTTCCAAATTTCTTCATAGGTTAACGGAAGCACATGTGATTTAGGGTTTCAACCAGAGTCTGCACAATTTAGGACTCAAGAAAATTAAGGATTTTGATTTTTTTTTTTTAAAGGTTAGGATTAGTCAAAAGGGGACTTCAGCATTACATTGACTTATGTGGTTAGTTGTATAGTTAGGGTTAATTCCATGGCCTATTGAATGTGCTTTCTTTTTACTCTCATTTTCTTTTTGGTTTTTGTTGTTATGTAATTTTTTTCGGATTATATTAAATTAATATTTTTTTTTAGCATGTCAAATGACGGTTGGTCGAGAAATATAAGATAACGGAGTTTAATAATGTTAGTCACTATACCATAAATGATATCAAAAAAATTACTAAAATAATAAATTGATATTTTTAAAATTCAAATACTCAATTATAAAGATAGTTAAAGTTCAAATATTAAATATAATACTAATCTTATTTGATAACTTGAACTCTTTGTTGTATTTATATGATTTAGTAACAATAATAATAAAAAAAAAGCGTGTAAGTGGTCTTTTACCTAATCTCATTTTCTGTAGCATTGTTTCGATTAGAGAACTATATAATATATATATATTTACTCATTGCCATACCCACGCTCTCTCACACAGTAAAAGTCTAATTGAACGACAACAGTTAGTTGTATTTACATCTAGTGAAGTTATGAATGGCCAATATATTAAAAATAAAAGCATAACAGGTTTGCTTTTATTTTCGGTCACAGGGCCTAAGATGGATATGACCTTCAGGACATACTGCCCCATCCAGTCACTTCATACAGTATTGCTTCTGCTCACTTGCCTGCTGCTCCTTTTATCATCTTAATTTCTAGTTGATTATTGTTTATCATATATGACAATGTTTCCTTTATTGACATTTATAATCTCGAAAGTCGATTCCATGGATAGAATTTTTTTTTTTTAAATCTAGTTAAAAGTTGAATGATATACGATCAGTCTTGAATAAATGGCAGAATATAGGTTAAAAATATAAATACGCTTGACAAGCTTTGAAAGTGTACTGGTATAATGCTACTCTCATTTTTTTTTCTTTTTTCTTTTCATTTTTCTTAATCAATGCTGATCTAATAGAATGAATTATATTTGAATTCTCCAAATATATTCATCTGAAAAAAAAATGACATGCTCGGCAGCCGGATTTTTATATTTCCTTATCGGCGCTAGAATTTTCCCTCTTCCTGTCATAAGGAAGAAAATGGGAAATATTTACATCTAAATTCTAATAATTGAAAATATTCGGATTTTGTAATTGAAGGGTGACAGATTATACGAAGTTCATTTGTAACAAGATATAAAATAGTTATTTTAATTGTATTTATAGTAGCAAAACCTGAAATCACACTTTATGATATAAAAATAATTACGTGCATGTTCAATTTTATAATGTGGGGATTTTTCTTTTTTAACGAAACGGTAGAAAGGCCCAACAAAGAAATTTTTTTCTTCGAAAATAATTCATTATTTCGTTTGGACCGTTCTAAATTTCAGCAAAGAAGAGTTTGCTATTTCCGGGTCATTTCAATTTTGTATGCTTGAAGTTCCTTGTTCATTTCTTTTAGGAAAAGTATACATTTAGTATTCAATAATTACCTACTAATTTATTCAAATTGTTTATTTTTTTATTGAATTTTTAATATTTTTTTAATTTTTATAAAAATAAGACTTTTATCAAGTCTATTTAAATTTTTGCTAGCCCTTGATATATGTCATCTTTTGGTTGGTCTTGAGATGGCCAACTAAAGTGGTGGGGTTTGCTTAATATCTTATAACCCTTTTTTCTATTTTACTTTTATTTTTTTCATACTTTTATTATTTTTATTATATTATGTAATTAAATATATTTGATATTATTTTTTATATTATAATTAGTTTTTTTTGTTTAAGATTTAATTTGGCATATTATTATTATTATTATATTATTATTTGGCCAGCAAAGAAAAATACACCAAAGTAATACAAGCTGGAATTACCTAACAGATTTTGATAGGTAGAAAACTGGATAAAAAATAAAATATTTCTTTTTAAAAAAAAATCTTAAATGTATCGATTGGGGAAGTAATTAAAAAACATATCACTTTATGTGCTGATTTGCTAATTTCAACTTGACTTAAAATCGACACTTCAAGTGGTGATTTCACTGTTTTCAATTAAAATTGATATTTTAAATGCCCATTTCAATTTTTTTTTCTTTATTTTTATTGTTTGTGAAATTGGTACTTGAAGTGTGAATTTCAATTATTGACAATGAAATTGATAATTAAAGTGTTGATTTTAAGTGATATAATTTTAGGATTAATTTTTTAAATAGCATATTTTATGGTTTATTTTTTTTTAAAAAAAAGGGAATATTTTATTCCTTATCTTGAGGAAAACTCAAAAGAGGAAAAATAGTTTTATTTCATAATGAGAAAATCTTGGAGAATTCTCGAAAATCGCCATCCCTAATTTTAAAATACCATGTGTATCCTCCTTTTATAAGTATGGGATTCATATAGTAAACACACTTGTACCACTCTTAAGGCATTTCAATCTCATTTAAATGAAATTAGATAGGATATCATCTCATAGTTTTCAACTTGTATTACTTTTAATTTTTTAAGATTATTGTATAAAAATTTCGAATAATTTAATGGTTAATTTTTAACATTTCTATTTTGTATAATGTTACAACGATCTATCACTTCAAATTAATCAACTTTCAAATTAGCAGTTAGGCAATGCGGCGAAATTTCATCTAAACTTTTTTATGAGCTGCCTTGGGGATGGATTGGCAATAGGTTGCAAATAGTTCACTCCTTGGAGCTATGTTGAGAAATTTTCTACAAATGAATAGCCTTAATTAATTAGGCCAATTTGTAATTTAAGGTCCTAAAATGCAACTTTGTGAAGGGTTTCTAATCAAGGGGTTAAAAGGCATTTCGATTAGGTATGTGCGGGGTGGTTGGTGTGGGTACTATAGAATTAGGAATTTCCTTTGTTTTTGGTTACCTCTTGGTGTTAAGGTGAGTTCTCTAAACCTTATTTGGATTTTTTTTTCTTCCTTTTTATACAAAATTATGCTTGAAATTATTCTATACACTTATGATTATAAATTGGAGAATTAGAGGAATGTGAACAAATTTTAAATCATCAACTATTTTTGTTACTTCCATTTACTTAATTCTTGTTTAATTTGTGTGGTTTTATAAAGTTAATGATCCAAGTTGGGAAATGGGTATTATTTGTGATAAAAATTAGAGTTTAATCGTGTTTTAGAGTAAGAAGAGAAGATTGAGGTGCTTTTAGGACAAGTTTTGCTATTGGGAACTCAGCCAAGGGTATATAAAAGCTAGAGTGATTCACTTACATTTAGTGCACCATATAGGGGCTAAGGAAAAAGTGGTTGATCCCTTTTCTTTAAAGAGGAATCTAGTTGATTGAATTTAATGTGGTTAACCAATTTGGGCTATTTGAAGTTTTACAATGAGCAGTGTGATCTTCTAGTAGAATTAAGGTGTAAATTGATTATTTATTGATAATAATTAGATTTTCACCAAAACTAGATTATTAGCAAGATGGTGAGCTAATGCTTAGTCCATGATTATTGCTTACTATTCGTGTATGTAAAATTAGATAATTAAACTAATTATTGTTTGACTATTAAGTTGTGTTTATTACTTTTGCTTGTATTAAGGCTAGTAACCAATTTGGATAGATAAGTCATGAATTGGATGTTTGTCATGCATTGATAGTTGGAAATTAGGGGTAAATGGTCAATAATTTAGGTGCTAAGGCCACCATATATAAATGATGGGTTATCAATATGGCAAAGTTGTGGTTAATACATGCCAAGACATTTGGAGAGAAATTGTTGACAAATTGCAATGTCTTATGGGATGCTAGTATAGAAGGAGATGGTTGATTGGACTACCAATGGCTAGTAATAGTAGTAAATTTAGTATTAGGTAATCCAATTATTGGACTCTAGGGGTCTAATGATCCAATTTGACTCATAAACTACATTTATGGCTTTAAGCTAAAGGGTTTGCTCTTATGTACTTCCCCAACCTATATAAGATGATAAATCAAATCGATGTTCAATGTTTGCTATTTGTTATTTGCTTGTGCATTAGTGTAATGCCTTAGAACCTTAAGTCATGTTACTGCCTGCCACGTGTCCTTATCTCATAAGAACACATTAAGGCTCTGAATTAACTCTGATATACTTTAACTAGTAACTCTTATATAAAGGCATTTCATATATCTCAAAAAATTCAAATAATAACTTAAACCATATTAAACATTTAACGTAGTGGAAGTCTTTAAAAACCAAAATAACATTATCAAAAGATACTATCTATTACAGTTAAATAACATAAATCTCTCAAATCTTCATCACCATAATAATAATGGTAATCTTCGTCTTCCTCTCTCTATGACTCACTCAAACCCAAGTCATCTTTTAGGTTCTCATCTCCCTCAACACTTGCATTTAAAAATGTTCCTCAAAGGGTGAGCTAATGCCCAGTATATATAACACAAACACTTCTTAATTCAACACGGTCTAAACATGACCTTGTTAGGAGGTTGTGTTACACTTAATTCAACACGTTCAAAACAAGACCGTGTATTTCTCGATGCATCTTTCACACTTAACACTGTCTAAACATAACTGTGTTGGGAGGCAGTGTTACCCTTAACTTAATACGGTAAAAAAACGACCGTGTTAGGAGGCCGTGTATCTCTCGGTGTACCTTTTGAATTCAATACGGTTGAAACACGACCGTGTTAGTAAGCCATGTTACCCTCGACAATTTTCACGAACCCTAATTCCTTTACTCTAAATTCTCCTAATCCAATCCTCTTTATTCTTAAGATAAATTATATTTCTAAAACATGTAATTATAAATAAATTACATGAATTTTCATACTTACATCAAATTTACACATGTCGTATCCTTGAGCCGTTGATTCCCATTCTCCTATTGTCCTTTCTTAAACTTTATGTTATGTATGAACAAACAACATTCATAAATTCCAATTTCCATAAATTCTAAATTGAAATTCGTATAAAATCTCTTACCTTTCATCTTTGGAATTTGGTTACTCCATTTTCCCTTCATCTCTAAGGTTCTTATCAAGAGCGTCCATCCTTTGACTACTATTTTACTGTGACAAAGTGAAAAGAAGGAAACGTTAGGTCATCTAAGATTAAATACTCTCCATTGCGAAATATCTAAACTGTCCCTTCTAATTTTCTAAAATTCCATCCCCATCCTTAACTCTTTATGATAATATATATTATATAAATCAATAACTAAAATTTTCAGGCATTACAATTAATATATTTGGTTATATATGCATACAACTTATCATATGTATGCGTTTGTGCACAATTTCTTGCTACATGATTTTGCAACTCACCTAAACTTAAGGTATTGAATTTCATGTGGAAATGATTTATAAGGAATCAAAATTTATGAGTATTTCGGATAAAATTTAGGAGTGGTGATGATACTAGTACATCAAACTACTATAAATTATGGACGGTTTTAGGTTAGGTTTACTTTTTGAGACTATAATGGTTATTATGAATATTATGTTCTTCTATAGATTGAATTTGATATATTTATTTAGATTATGAGAAAATTTGAGTATGAGTTTGGAAGATGTAATATATTATATTATATTATATTATATATTATATTACTAATTATAGCAGTAGTTAGCTTTGCGTGAAGCCACATTAAAGTGCAAAGGAAGCAAATCAAAGCTCATAGTTAAAATAGATTGTTGGAATTAAATTTAATAAAAATAAATAAATAATAAATAAATAAGGAGAATTGGACTATCGTCTTTGAGTCCATAATGCCTAAACCTACTCTACTTTCATATAAGTCGTTTTGTTTGGTTTCACACTCATAGATAAGCCAAATCAAGTTGTTAGGTTTGAGATGTTACTTAATAAGTTCCAAATGGAACTCAATTTTACCAAGCTCGCTTAAGTTTATTCTTTAGAAAAATTAGCACTTTTTTCTTTTTGTTTTTTTTTTCTTTCTAATTTTCTAATATTTTTTTATTCAAATTCGATAGATCACTTCATACAGTTAGAATTTGACCTAAAATCGTCGCAAGGGGTGTAAAGTTTAATCTTGGCTTAAAAAGGTTGTATTAGATGGTAATTAAATCAAACTTAACTAGATGTTAATTCGAATTCTAATAAATTCGATTTTATCCCCTTGTTGACCTACTCGTGCCGAGCCGATTACATGCTGGTGCTAGTTGGCCTTTGCTAGGACCTCTAGTCTAGCAGTGACTGAGCATTTTATGGTTACAAACTTACAAGTCACTGTGGACTGTAGATTTTTGGAAAAGAATGGGGTAGATTCTGGGCCATTTGATGTGACTACTGCTGACCTTTTGCTTTATTAATCTGACAATATTTGATAATATTGGCTACGGCTGTAGATTATCTGTCATCAGCTAATTAAGAGAACATAAAGAATTCGAGGGTTTCCATTATTATTATTATTATTATTTTCCACTTTCCTTTTCCTTTCTCCATTCTGCTCAGATATAAAAATGATCGCGGTTTAGTCCGTGGCATCACCTCACCCCGACAATCGAGGTGAACAAATATGTATGGTATATATGTACAAAATACTTATTATATATATATATATAGTGTGTGTGTGAACAAATGGAGGAAACAATACTAAAGTCAACCTATCTAATAATTATTTTATTTAATACCAATGACACACTCATGATCTATGTAGAAAAGGTAAATAAAACACTATAATGTAATTTATAACAAAATAACTAAATCAAACTATATATATGGCTAATGATTAAAAAAAATGTAAAAAAAAAAAAGTTTAGGAAGTGTGTATAAAATTAAAAAGGAAAAAAGAAAAAAGTAGTATAGTAAAAATATGTTAATTGTGACTAATTTGCTTCCTTAAAAAAATTGTCATTTGCTTAAAATATTAATAAAAATTATATTAAATAAGGAACTGTATATATAACAAAGTAAGGTTTTCCATATCAAATAATCACTAAGTCAACAATTCATCATGATGCATGTGCTCAAATTAAATAATTGCTATTTTAGTCATCATCAATATCAATTATGAAACTAAGTTAAACAAATCACTTAACATATACATATAAAGATATTATTTGTTCAATGCTTTAGAATTGAACAATTTTACAAAATAACAATTTTTAATAAGAAAACATAATATGGAAAAAGAAATTAGTATTAATTGAGAATTTTGTATTTAAACATTGGTTGCCAATTTACTATGATTCGAATAGTAAGATAATTGAAATAGTAAAATATTTAATGATCATAATAACATTCGTATAATGTATAAATTACAAAAAAACTCAACTATGATAAATTGATAACAACATATCATAAAATTTAATATCAATGTGAGAAATGCAAGATTTAATATATATCAAAGTATTATATGATAAAGACATATATCAATTGTATACTTAGTAATTTGTTTCAAGCAATCCCATAGGTCACATGTCCATTTTACCAAGATATATACTCCTTGCTCTTTGATAAATGATAACTTTTACATAAAAATAAATAAATAAATAAATGTTACCATAAGTAATTTATTGCTTAATTATTTTATTTTATTTTATTTTTAGCGTCGGTAATGTAGGTATGGCATCTTTAGTATTAATATTGTTTGCATAGGTCACGTACTATATATTAACTTTAGTATTATTCATTTTAGTTATATTAGTATTAACATTACTCATACTTTGACCATTATTTTTTTTATGAATTTCCATTAAAATAAATCCTTTTGTTACAATAAAAATCTTTATTTTTACATGTAAAATGGACATTAGGATAGAATGGCTCCTATTCCCACTCCACTAGCATCATATTTTACCTCAAACAACTTGTTAAAAACGAGCAATACCAAAACTTTAGTTGTATATAGCTTGTCCTTTAAAATTGCAAAGCTATTAGCTGCTTATTCTCCCTATTGGAATTTTCCTTTCTTCAAACACTCTATCATTGGAGCAACAATAGTGCCAAAGTTTCCAATGAAAACTACGCAATTCCACCACACTCCTTAGCATAAGCCAATCTCTAATAGCGTTAATCTTAGAGCCATCTACTTGAATACCCTTAGCAGACACAACATACCATAAGAATATAGCTTATTCATCATAAAGCTACATTTCTTAAGGTTGATATACAACTTATGTTCTTTTAATGTAGATAACACTTGTTTTAAAAGTATCAAGTGCTCTTCCTCTAAATCAATATAGATTAGAATATGATCAAAATACACTACAATAAACTTTACAGTAAAAAGCTTTAGTACTTGGTTCATTAAGCACATGAAGGTACTAGGTCCATTTGATAATCTGAATGGAAACACTAACTACTTATATAAACATTGTTTTCCATTCATCACTTAGCCTAATTTAGATTTGATGGTACCTATTCTTTGAATTAATATTTGAGAACCACTTGGCACCATGAAGTTGATCCAACATATCATCTAGCCTTGAGATAAAAAATTTGTAACCTATTGTGATCCTATTTATGGCATTGCTATCAATGCACATCCTCCAACTCCAATCTTTCTTCGAAGTTAGTAATATAGGAATAGCACATGGACTTGTGCTTTCCTACATAAGTTCCTTCCACAACAATTCTTCTATCATCTCTCTTAGAATCTCACTTTCCTTTAGATTTATTCTATAATGTGGCAACTTTGTAAAATTTGCTTTAAGGATCATAATAGGTAAAAGTTTGTTAGATATCTCTTCTGGCATTATCTCCTTGAACTCCTGTAGCAAAGGGCACATTACTTTTAGGTGTCTCAAGCTTCATTCATCAATACTTGTTTAACTATCATTACATGAACCTCCCTTGTTTTTTCAACTTCGAAAACAAACTCATGAGTGATAGATAAAATGTGCTCTTCTTCCTAAGTGACTCTAACTTACCCTTCAAAAGTAACAAAGTATATTTCACCCCATTCTTCTTTACCCTATAAACGTTATTTCAACCCGAATGTTAGGTATCTACACCATAATACCATAGGGGAATAAAACTATGCATGAATATAATACGAAATTCATAAGATTTGCAAAAATGAATAGCCTTCTTGAGTCAAAAGGACAACAATTTTCTAATTAAGTTGAAGATTCATTGACTCTCTAGTATGCAATGAAAACACACAAATTTGATATAAAAAATTCACACAAATAGCAAAGCTATTTTCTTCATGTCAAATTTAACTTTGAAACAAAGCTTTTGTAGTAGTTTTCGACTCTTTTTGATGGTTTCTAATAGCTTTTAACCCCTTCGAAAACTAATGGACATTATTTCCGAATGACTTCTAGTTCTTGACTCTTGATTTCAATTGTCTCCTCCAATACTTCTGATTCCTTTGGTTATTTTGTTTTTTATTCTTCTTCTGATGATTGAAGTACTTTCCTAAATCATTCATGTTAGAAGTTTTATTGGTTTGAACACAATTTTAGGTTTTAATATTTAAAAATATCATTTTATTAAATTAATTATCTTTAACCAATTATATGCAAACACATATTAGTGATGAAAAATTGCAAAACACTTGCATGCAAAGTAAGAAAAAGGAAAAAAAAAATACAAGTATATAAAGTCTAAGTTACTCTTAAACTAATTATTTATGCTTCCTATTTAATTTATGTATTTTAGCATACCAACAAAAATGCTACATGAAATAACACAATAACAAAACTTACTAACATGAGTTATAAATCCTAAAAAATTAGCATAGATTGATATTTTCATCACTTGGTAATTGTTGTTTTGACTTGATCTCTAAAGATTAAATCTATACAAGAATTTTCCCCTTAATAGTTTCCTTCTAGGAGTAGTGGTAAAAAAAAAAAAAAAGAGGGGGGAAATGTAGTTGAAGTTGTATAACTGTTATGATTTTGCAATTAAGTTATAAAACTTGATTTTAGTAATCAAGTCGCAAAACTTTTAATGACCTTACACTGAGTCAAAAGATACCATACAACATGGGTAGTATTGGATAAGTCACCTATTGATGACTGAAAAATAAGTCTTCAATCTAAAATATTGGACGATTTGTAAATTAATCTCTTATCATCAATTTTTTTTTTTAAGTTCTTCTTCAAAATCTACACTGCTAGATATTTTCAAGTTGCCAAATGGTGACTCATTTTAACAATTGGCCCATACAACAATAATATGGTTTTTAATATATTTTATGACATTTAGTCTTAAGATAGTAGGCCACATCAACTAAAAAAAATCAAATTAATTTATTAAATTAAAAAATAAAATTTCAAAATGGAAAGAAAAAGGAACGATAAGCAAAGATGATGGTGGCTACCTTCATGGCCTCTTTCATTTAACATTAGATTGCAAATTTAAACAAAATGAAAATAGGTAGGCATCACCACCTTAATATAAATGAATAATTAGAAAGGAAATTTTCATTTTTGGTTGAGTTAGATAAAGAATCCCCATGAAACTTTTTTGTTTTGAAATGTTATGCCCATGGTTGGTGGTCAACATATCTTGATAGCTCTATGAAAATAACCTCCAAAACCATCTAAACCATTAGGCCTATGCAAATAACCTCCAAACTAAAAAGGATCGTAAATGATCATTCTGCATAAAACTTTTTTGTATTAATCGTTATGGTCATGGTTGTTGATCAACATGTTTCGATAGGACAAATATAGGTAACCTCCACATAATTATTAGAATTTCACAATCATTATTAAAAGCACTATAAATGAGGATCATTTTAGTTCTCATTGAGGGTGTGGAGTGTATGTGTACATTTTCAAATGCTATGGAGATGTGATGTTGCACTTTAGGGGTTGGGGTCTATCTATTCCTATTGAATAGTTTAAGAGAGTGTATTTATAAAATGCCCTGGTTTTTCTTAACTTAGTTCTTGTGGCACATTACGTTATTGCTTAGTGGTAAGAAATAATAAAATATGCCAACATTAAATGGCAAGTTAGGCTTGCTAGTTAAGACTTGATTTAAAAGCTCTATGGCTTGATTGTAAAAAGGAAAAAAATTCTTTTGTTAAAAACTATTTTCAACTTCCAAAATGCTTTCCTTAAAAGAATTTTTTTAAAGTTGATGCATGCTATGAAAGCCATCTAAAATTATTTCCTTAACTTTGCATTAGCAAATATATATATGTTTTGAGGTAAAATTTTCTTTTGGAAAACTACAAAATTAGTCCTTAACATGTGACTAATTTTCTTATTTGAATCCTCAACCATTTTATTCTTATTTGCATATTCAAAATTTTGAAAATGGATAGAATAAGTGTTTCCAATCAACTCACATTAATTAATTAGTGAGCCATTGTTTTTAGTTATATTAAATTAAATCAAATAATAAAACATTAACAAAATGCAAAAGTGAAAAGATTTTTTTTTTTTTAAAAAAGAAAAACCTATGGCCAACAACCTTTGGCTTGGGTTCTGAGCCACCTTTAGCAACACATAAATGGTAGTGAATGGCACGACTTTCAACCCACCATCCTAAAACGCATGTATACACAAAAAGAAAGAAAAGAAGGAAGGAAAGTTAGGGAAGTTTTGTTAAGTAGGAGTCAGGAAAAGAAATGATCTTATGAGCTTTGTGTCATGTAATATGATCCTAACTCCTTACTATGCTTTTCCCTAAGAACTTCATGTGTTTAATTTTCTCCACATATGTTGTCTTGTAAAGATGTAATTGAGGGTGAGAATTCAAGTTAATAGATCGTGTTTCATATTTGTGTTTAAACAAATTTGTACTTAAAAATATCATCCCATAAAACCACTAGTTTATAAATCATGTTTGAAAATCTAAACTCATAACTTGACCTATTTAATAAGCATATTTCATGTTTATGTTGAACTTGTGTTTCAACTAATAAAATTTTAAAATAAACAAATCATAGTTATTAAGTTTCTATTTAAGAAATATAGTTTGGTATCTTCTTTAATTTACTTAATACTTATAATAGAAATTGCTTTAAAAAATATACTAATTCTTATAAAAATACCTTTCTTTTTATAAGTTAAATGTATGGATAAATTTGATCAAAGTATAATAGCTTAAGAATCTAATAATTGATTCAGACATTAAGAACTATGTGTTTGATTTAAGAAAAAACTTATAGTATAATTGTTTTATGGGTTAATCCACAATATTATATAATTTAATTATTTAAATAAAAAATAATTAATACATTCAATTAAGTTTTCACTGAAAATATCAAGTGGTTTCATTAATGAGATTAAGACTCAATAAGATATGCTTAAATAGACATGCATGCATAAGTAAGCTTGAAATATAACATAGTACACTTTTAAAAAGTATTAGAAATTAGAACATAGAAAGAAATAAGAATTTAAGTGTTAATCAGGACGAGCACCATAATTAGAGAGAATGTGGACAACAAGTGAGATAGATGGTAGAGAGGTAGGAGTGGATGAGTGTGTGTGTGTGTGTGTGAGAGAGAGAGAGAGAGAAATGTGTACGCATGGAAGCTAGAGAAGAGACTAGAGCAATAAGATAATAGAGTTTATAATTAATTTAAAAATATTAGAAACCTTAATCTTAAACAGTTCAAAATCAGATATGTGTATGATATCTATTTATTAAACTAGCTTGTACATGAGTCTAGATGCTAAATCCAAACATAGACACATTCATAAAGGGGTTCAAATGGTATGATCCATTTATTATTAGGTGTGACCCATTTATTAATTTCATCACAATTTATTTATACAAACTCATTTATATTTGCATCGTGTCTAAGTTAGTAGGTCATATTTTGAATTGCCAACTTTAGAGGTAATGACAATATCAATTTTCTATGTAAATCTAAATAGAAACTAGACTTCAAACCTCACCTAAAGAAATTAAGTGGTTGCATTGCTTTATATAAGGGACGGATGCTCTTCCCATTGAAGTACTTCAAGTCATTATGATACTAAAAATTCCAACTTGTTTTGTGAATTTTCAAGTATATAAAAAGGTTGTATAATATGTTGTTTTATGATTTAGAGAGAGTTTACTTAAAATGCATTATTATTGTAAAAGCATGAGAGTATTCATTAGGCCGACTCAAAACCAGTCTTGACTTCTTGGGTCACGGGCCGGCATTTGGTGGAATTAGAGTCGGCCCATTTCGAGGGGGAAGCTAGTTCCCATGACTTGCTGGTTTACGAACCGGTTTGGCCTATGAATTGACCCTAAATATATATTTTATTTTTTAGATTTATTTTTTTATCTTTTTAATTTGTTTTTTTTTTATTTTGTTATTCCCTTTGCAATTTTTTAGTAGTTTTTTTTCTTTAAATTTATTCACGTAGAAAATTAATCCACCATTTTCATGGTAATATATGATGTTTGCTTCATTAATTGGTGGCAATACCTTGTATATGGATTTGGGGGGGGGGGGGGGGGGGTAGGGGGTGGGGTTGGAATGCAACCTTGAATTTTATTAATTGATTAAAAATATTATAGAAAAAGAGGAGGACATTTGACCTTATCTTTTATATATGATAATAAGACTCTATAAGTAAATAACAAAAAATCAATAAAGGAGTACTATTCCCCTTATAATCAACTTTAACCTAGTGCAAAAAATAAATAAGGAAGTACTACTAGCCTTAAAAATTAATTTGGTTTACCCGACATTAGGATCTCAACCAGTGGAGCTTCTACTCGACAAGATGAAGGCGTTGAAGTATTCATCTTCTTCACTAGACGTCTCATATGACTCTTATGCTCAACTCCTCACCTTTGACCAATCCTTCATGCAAGCTAACGCCTCAACATTGATGGGTAACAATCTTGACCACTGTTGAGATAGGATAAGACCTATCATGCTAAAAGTTTATTCAACAACTACCGTTGATGTAGGAGTAGTAAAAACTTGGCAAGCCATTTGAGAGAGGATCAAATACGTCTTCCTATGCCTCCTTCACCAATCCAAGATATTGAAGTTTGTAATACTACTATCACCAAATTCAAAGTTTGCATTGAAGTAGTGGTTAAGTTCCATATACTCACTTGACTCGACCTAGTGCCACTTTAACCTTTATGCCTTCATTCATTGCGCAGGGAAGGTATAACCATATGTGGCACCTAGTGGGCTAGGAGATGTTGAGGAAGTTGTAGGAATTTAACCACTAAATGCAGTAAAAAAGTTGGAATATAAATCTTTTATTACTTTGATCGCTTGTTGTAGTTCTTGTGAAGTGGTAATGGCATAGGTGTCTTCAGTGTTAGAAAAGGTATCAACAATTAGATAATATAAATTAAGATATTCTAATAGCATGTCTTTCTTACAACGTGGATCGAAAATAGAAGTAACAAAATAAATTGCAGGAATATGTCTATAATATTGCAACCACTTCTTAGCCATGTCAATAATAGCCACCTGAAGAAATAGGTCGCTTCAGTCTTCAAGCAACACTAATAGCATGTTCATGGCATTCATTAGGAAAAAGTGAATACTAGCCTGGCACACTTGAGAAAATTTCAGTGTACACTCATGAAAAACTTTTAGAACATTTAACATTCTACTACATACATTTCAATTGCTAAGGTGCGGTGGAATGTTTAGGACATTCATCGTAGCAAAAGTATATAATGCATCTTTATAAAGAATCGCACTTTCTAAAAGTTGATATGTGGAATTCCAATTATGCTTAATGTATTTTTAAAATTTTTTACATCGCATTTTGTTTTCAATATAAAGTCTCCACCATATCTTATTTACAAAAGGATGGTCAATTAAAAAGCTAATTAATTGTTTTATTGAGGACATTTTAAAATCTAAACAGTTTATACCATCCTTAATGTAAAGATTTAAAATACCGTAAGCACATTGTATGTGGAAAAAAGTCCCACAGAGTGGGTTGACATAACGCTTGAAGTTCATTAATGGATGTTATGTTAGCAAATACATTGTCAAAACTGATTGAAAATATATTTTTCTATCAAACTGTATTCGCTTAAAATAATACTTATTATACGAAAAATATTTTATGTCGTATGGCATTCGTTGAAAATCTTAAGCGCTATTAATCACTTTTATACTTGCCATGCATTGTTTATCCAGTGACATGCAATTCTCATGTATGAATTTTCTTGCCACGAATCGATCCATATATCCGTATAATAGAAAGATACATCTCAAGAGAATTTAAAAGAGCAATTAATTCACCGTTACTGTTGTAATATAGCATCATAGTGGTTCGTTGTATCATTTTTAGGTTGTAACTATGTGAGCTTGGATTCAAAGCTCCCTGCTTGTACTCTAACTAGTGCTTGGGAAATGCATGAATCCACAATAGGTTTCATTTTGCTAAGCATTATGTAAGAGCAATGTAGACACCCTATTTTTACCTTTGTCTAGATTTGTTTAAAAAAATATAAACAAATAAATAATAAATAATAAAAAATAATAGTAATAATAAAAAGCCTAGTTTACAATATATATATATATAATAAAAAAAAAAGAGAAAAGAAAAGAAAAAAATAATAATAAGTGAATAAAATGAAAATAAATAAAATTTTTTATAAAAAGAAAAAAATAACAAAAATTAATAAAAAATGAGAATATTTTCAATGAAAGCAAAGAAAAAAGGGACTCTAAATTAAGCTCAGAAACCTCAAATCAATAAAAATTAATTAGGACCGTTAGCTTGTATGTAAATTAATTTCGATAATAAGTTAAGAAAAGGGTTAGCCCAATTGGTCCATGTGTTGTTTGTAGTGTGTGAAGGAACTTGCAGGTCATGTGATTGAATCCTACAAGAGGCACTTTATGCCATTTTTCTTTTTCTTCCTCCAATGGAGCAAGTCATGTGAGAGGCACATGCTCGTCTTCTTCCTTCAAAACAGTCAGAACAAACGAAACAACAAGAATAGGGAAAGAAAAAAAAATGGGATGATTGTAATCCTAAATCTGAATGAAACGGAATGGATCTTACCAAATCTTTGAAACAAATCAACAACTTACAATGTAAAGATTTGTTTTTATATAATTGATTTACATTAAAAGAAAAATCAAATTAAATATCAAAGAGATAAAAATGGGTTTTAAGTGTTGCGATTTTCACGAAAGACTTGAATTTATCAATATTTAATCCTAATGCACCTATAAATAGAGATGAAGATGAACAAATCGAGGACCCTATTTTTTTTTTCAGAAAACACATAATCCTCAACCACAACTCAATGTCTATAGCTACGAGGACCATTTTCCACCTACCGTAGACCATTGTTCCAATATTGTCCACCATCGTAATTGCCACCATGCTAATCTCCTCATACCATCACTCCACCTTCGCTCGTTAACCGAGCCACCACCCTTAACCTACATACGCATTCTACCACACTCGTCCCCATTGCCATTTTCCAACCATTACACCAACCCTGCATTGTTGTTATTTGGTAATCATTGTCGGAGCAAGTTGAAACACCACACTGTATCCGTGAGATAGGTGTGTGACGACCAAATCCGACTTGTAGCTCTACTTGCGATCTAACTGAGATCCAATCTTGAAACAACCTAATTTGACCCGAAGTCGACCTGATCTGACCTGTAACCTGCATATCCGAACTAGATGTGCTTATCTTGGTTACTGTATTTCTCCTTTCTTTATTTTATTATTTTATTCATTTATCTTATGAATAGTAAAAGGTAAAATTATAAAATTTAAGAATAGAAAATAATAATAATAAGAGAAATAATATAATGTAAAGTTTTATTTTTAAGTACCTATCGAGTTGTCGTGGTGCATACCATCGCTCGACGATGAATGAAAAATATTAAATAAAATAAAAAGACAATAATGAAAACATTAGTTTAAATAAATCTTTAGTAATAAAAATATAATAAAATCTAAAATATAAAACACATAAAAATTAGATAAAGTCCGTAATTAAGAAAAATATAAGAATAGAATAAAAGCTTTACCTTAAGAATAAAAATCTAATAAATAAATAAATAAATTTTTTAGCATAAGCTAGGATCTTAGAAATAGAAAAAAAAACAATAAAATGAAAAATTTAGAAAATTAAAAGTTTAGAAATAAAAATTCAACAAAAAGAGAAAATGATAAAAATAAAAAATACAACAAATAAAGTTTTTTTAGTATAATCATTTTAATGGGAATAAAGAAGAAATAAAAAATAATAATAAAAAAAACTTTTTATTAAAATCTAATATCTTAGGGTTTTATCATTTAGAGGTTTTTCCAAATAAAAATTTAATATGATATTTTTCCCAAACTTAGGCTATCTTAGGTTTTTCAAAAAATAATCATTAAATAATTTAGGTCATCTAGGTATTTTCTTAATAAAAATTAATACGATTGAATACTATAAACTCGACGCTTTTTATCAAATAAAATCAATCAAAAAACTAAATTTTTATAAAAGAAAAAGTGAACTATGGATGATTTGATCTTGACTAGTAGGTATGTAAGCACCTTTAGGGAAACCATAATAAAATAAAAACTTTAGGTTAGGAAGAACAACCATAATAAAATAAAATTTTAAATTAGGAAAAATAACCATAATAAACTAAAAAATTTAAGTTTGGAAAAATTAAATAAAATAACGAAAGAAAAACTTTTTTTTAAAAAAATAATAAAATAAAAATTTTATAAAAATTAGATAAGATAAAAGCTTTTAAAAAATTTAAGTAAAATAAAAAATTTAGAAAAATTAAATAAAATGGAAACTTTAAAAAAATTAGATGAATACAAACTTTAACTTATTAACATAAACATAATAAAAGCTTTAGAAAGATTTGTATAACAAACTTGAAAATTTAGTTTTTGTTTTAGCATAGATTCATTATCCAGTATAATATATAGTAGTACATGTATGAAAAATAAAGATAGGAATATAAAGGCCTTTTAGTAAATATTCTTGAAAATTCTACATGGTAACCATTTAGGTTTTAATAGGTTAGCTTCCCGAATTTAGTTTCTCTAGTTCATATTTTTATAAAATATTTTTTTAAGAAAATTTGTAGATTAGCAGCTAGTTAAGGTTAATCTACTCAATTAACCTTAACTTATTTTCCAACTTAAGTTGGTGGCGACTTCTTTTTAAAAATTAATTTTTCTTAGTTTAGTCGAGTAATCTATATTAAATGGGTAGAATTTAATATAGATTAAAATTGAGGAAAATGATTAAAAAACTAGACTTGATAGGATGACGACTCTATTTGATACGTCTTTTAAAAAATGGGCTAGCCATGTAACAATTTCCTTGAATATGTCTAAAAGGACTTTAATTTCTTATATATGTCTTTCTTATTTTATTGTTTACCTTGTAAATTATTTTTGTAAATAGTGGTACTAATCGGATTTTAAGCATAAAAGGGGGGGGGGGGGGGGGGGGGGGGGGGGGGGGGGGGGGGTGGCTGGGGTGGTGGGGAGGAAAGGAGGAAAGAGGGCCTAATGAGCTACCATGAAATTTCATTTTTATGTATGTTTAGATGTGGCTGGACTTGGGTCATTTAGAAAATTAGGATGGAACACCATTGTGTACCTGTTAAGTTATAGTGTTGTATACCATCACTTGATGGTGATTAGGTGGTTCCACTTTAGCTTTGATGTAACCCTTGGTTATAGAGTTAGAGGACCTTTAGAACTTACCTTCATTCCCGTGTATGCACATTTTATTTATTTCCCTATCTATTCTCATTTTATGTTTTGTTTTGTTTGTTTTCTTGCAAATGAAAAGTAATGTGGCACTACGAGTGTAAAGTTGTAACTCTGTTAATGTTTAAAACCATAGTCTTTGTAACCTCTTTTCCTTGTATTTCGTTAGCTTTGTAAAATTTTGGTTTTTTTTTTTTTCTTGTTTTCTTGTTGTAATTTGTAGTAAAATGGAGAACCAAACCAAAAACTAGTTAGGGTATGTCAATGAAATCCACATGGACCAATATGCTTATCCTACAGAAACCTTACATAAATTGTTTAATACATTCAATTAAGAACATCAGGATTGCATTATGTAGAAAATCGGTCCAGTAATTTCTCTAATGAAGGTACAACTTAAGTGGGATTTGATTAGAGCTTTGGCCCATTTTTGGGATTCTGGGTCATCATCATTTGATTTCAAGCCTTACAAACTGGCACCTACCTTAGAGGAGTATACCCAATTACTTAAGGCCCTTGCCATGGAAAATGGGATTGCAACCCCAAACTTGGAGGCCCAACCAATGAATGTATTCTTTCACTTGTTAGGAATTAGAAAAAGTGAAGTTGTTGAAGCATTGATTGAATGCAAGTATCCGGTTTTCCACATTGGGTAGTTAGTATGCGTACTCATCAGCATATCTCAATAGGTGGCACATTTTTTGTGGAGGATATGATGATTGGCGAAGGAATTGCATTAATGCATTAATACTAGCAGCGTTTGCCACCAATCATTTCCCACAAGGGCGATCTAATGTCCATTTCAAGGTGGCTGAATTAGTCTCTCAATTTCTAGTAGGTAAGTCTTACGTCCCGGCAACATTGGTGGAATAAATCTAGGCCCTGAATTTCCTGAAGCAACAAGGTTATGGCATGTTCAAGGTGGGGACCCACCTTGTTCATAGTATGGTTTGTTAGCTACATCAAGGCATTTAGAGTAGATTTAACGAGGGGGTCCTTAGCTCCACAAGCAGACATGCTACTCGGGTTAAGTTGCCTAGTGACACATCAACTCGGCAATGGTGTAGGCTACTCAAGATGATTGAGCTGGGAGACATTGCATGGATGGCTAGGTGGAACCATTGCACTAAAGCCATAGTCGGATGTGAGGAGTATTTAAGTGTGCCTTTAATCGGTATTATGGGTTGCACGTTTTACTTCCCAGCTTAAGTTGTAAAACAATTAGGCCCCTTGCAAGACATTACCTACATAGGGTCATTGAAATGAGTAACCTCAACTATCAAGATTCTAACATATCACTAGTAACCAAGATCACCTACTTCAACAATATCAAGGAGTTATAGGAGCATAGGGAGGTGAAGAAAATGGCAGACCTGGGTGAGCTAGATGGAAGGATTGGGGTCCATAGGGTTACTCGGGAGTTCACCTATGATTTTATGTAGAACACTAGTCAAGCACAATATGAGTCTCCCGATGTGCTCAAGCATGAGCCAGAATTGCAAAATCCGACACTAGAAGAGGAGAGATACAGAGCCATTATATAAGCAAAGGTAGAGGTCCTATATCAAAAATGGAAAAAGGCTGCAGATTACTGGAAAAAGAAACATGGGTAGTCCTAACGAGTTGTCTAGTACTTAAAAGACCAATTGAAGGAAAAGGATGAGCAAATCCAAAAATTGACGAAAGAAGCAAAAGTGGCTCGACCAAGCCAGTATAGGAGAAAAGCATAGTATAATTAGGTTTTATATAAATAAAAAAATAGTAAAAAAAAAAACTATTTTACTTTCCTTTATTTTAGATAGAGCTTTACATTTGTTTAGGTCATGTAATTATTTGACCATTAATAAGAGATTGCAGTTTTGCAAGTTGAATTATGTGCCACATTACTATTTAATTATGATCTATTACAATATTTATCCATCACTGCCATGCATGTATTTATATACGTCCTTATGCGAAATAAAAAATAAGTAAACAAAAGATAAATAATAATAAATGAACAAAAATAATAATAAAAAAAAATGGAAAAGGAAAAGAGAACTCATAGATTTAAATAAAATTAATGGATTTGGATCATGTCACAGATCTTAATGATAGCTCTTAAGTAGGTAGGCCTTCTCAGAAGTCCAGTTATCATTTGCTTAAGAGCTAAAGTAACTGAAAACACTAGTAACGGTAACCTTGATTAGAGAATTATGGCCCTCGAATAGACTAGGTTACAACTAACCGAGCGGATGCAGACCCTAACATACACCATCAACTGAATCCATGTTGATAAAGTAGTCCAAGTAGATCAAATTGAACCTCAGTGGACTATCAATTCAAACCTTAGGGATGAGTTGGGAAATGATGGCGATCAAGGTTTAAGGAGGGAATTTAAGGAAAAGTAGTGGGACATGGAAAAGAAGCTACTCTCAAAGTTCCACGAGAAGATGAGGGTTTTTGAGGGAACTGATGAATTTGAGTGAACTGATCTAGTTAATCTGCCCATTTATGAAGATGAGGAATTCCCCGATAAGTTCAAGATCCCAAACTTTGAAAAGTATGATGGTATAGGTTACTTGAAACTCTATGCTAGACTCTAAATAAAAAAGATGGCTAATTATACCAAGTACGAGCGACTGATGGTGTAGACTTTTCAGGACAATTTAACTAGGCCAGCTCTGGCGTGGTATGCCCAGTTAGATTTGAATGAGATAGACACATGGGATAAATTGGCAAGGGTCTTCTATAACTAGTACAAGTTTAATGTTGAATAAGCTCCATCCATTTGGGACTTGAATAATATGATGAAGAAGAGTAACAAGTCTTTCAAGGAATATGCACAACGGTGGAGGGGTGTGGCTACCAGAATAACTACCCCCTTGCTAGAGAAGGATCTCACTTACATGTTTATCAACACTTTAGGTAAGCCTTACTACTAGCATTTAGTAAGGTATGCTGCTGCGAGCTTTGCCAAGATAGTAGAGGCCAAATGCCATAGTGAGAATGCAATCTCTTTAGGTAGGCTACCCATTTTGGAAGAGGTAGAAAAGAAAGTCACACACCCAAGGCCAATTAGCAAAGGTAGGGAAATAACTGTTGGTATAGTAACCACATGGAATCATGCTAGGCCAACACCATAATTAACCATCCAAACGAACCACAATCCCCCTGAGTAAGATCCATATTGACACCAATGAAGAAGGCAATTCACTAGAATCCCTATCCCTTTAAGCTAGGTTCTCCACTGTCTTCGAGATGAGAATCCGTTGAATTTTGAGGTACCTCTTGATAACTACAAACCTAAAGATTACAACCTTAACCTTCGTTGTGAGTATCATTTGGGGCAAGAGGGGCATTCTACGAATAATTGTTGGAGGTTGAGGAACAAGATACAAGACCTTATAGATGCTAAATTGGTTTAGTTAGACTTTATAGAAGCTTCAGCACCCAATGTTAATAACAATCCCTTACCAAGCCATAGGGCTTCCATTAATGTGATCATTGATGAAGAATGTAGGCTAGGGATAAATCTAGATGAGCTCCTCATCATATTGGAAGAGATAGCATGGAACTTGAAGCAAAAAGTTCACTTATAGGATATAAGAAACCTTAGAGATTGTACTAGAACCAGACCCGCAATTCACCAATTACTCAGGGAAGGGAATGTAAAGAAAGAAGAGATTCAGGCCATGATGAATCCTAAGGTAAAGAAGAACTGTACGTAGAAGGAGTTAATAAGAACGTATCTAGCGAGTGATCCCACCATTGATACACTGGTAGAGCAATTTAGGACATTTGAATATCTGGTAGACTATTCATTTGTGTTAAGAGTCTAATGCATCACCTATAAGCTAGGGCTTAGAATTCGAGGAAGAGGATAACCTTAGGAGTAAGAAAGAGAAATCTTAGCAAATAGTAGGTATGGTGGGAGTCGACCCCAAGTCCTTCACCTTTGAATACCCTAAGTAGGAGCAGGGGACAATCACTATTCAACTTAAGAAGTTCGTGTTCAACACTCTGGTGCCGCTAGAGAATTATAAGGTTACACCACTAAACTGCTAAGCTATAAATCAAACCATGAAGGTACCCCTAATGATCGGAGGATTGACTTATTCCGGGAGAGTGTATGATTTGGCTCAGGAGGTTAAGGGGAAGTTTACTATGGAACTATCCTCAAAGGAGGTCCCGGAGCCTGACGAAAAAGGGGAAGTAAGGGATTAGAATACCCTTAAGAGGATCATAAAGGCCAATGAATATAAGATTACGAATCAGCTGGCACTTGTGAAATTACTTCATGAAGTTAAGGTTCTTGAAGGTATTTTAGTTGAGAAATTGGGTTTAGTAATCAATTCTATCTTTGTTGTGGATCAAATAGCCTTCTCGCTAGAAGAGTTAGGAGAAGAGGGTGACTAGCACACTAAGCCATTATTCATTGCAGTTAAGTGCAAAGATATGGTGGTGGCTTGAGTATTCATTGATAATGGCTCGTCTTTGAATGTATGTACACTATCCACGCTGAACCTACTGGGGATAGTTGCATTAGAATTGAAGCCGAGCTTAATCATTGTGCGAACTTTCGATGGGTTTAAGACAGAGATACTAGGGGAAGTTAAATTATAGATTGAAATTGGTCCACAAGGGTTCACAATTCCCTTTCAGGTGTTGAACATACTAAGGTCTTTCAATTTGCTGCTGGGGAGGCTTTGGATACACTTAGCTAGAACTGTACCATCTAGCCTACACCAAAAGGTCAAGTTTATGTCTAATGGCTAGGTTGTGACAGTGTTGGAGGAGTAAGACTATGCCATATACATAAAGATTACCATTCCATATATTGGAAGCGAAGAGGTGGAAGAACCAAGATTAGAAATTTTTGATGGCGTATGTATGGCTACAAATGAAGAGTCACTCTTAGTTCAACAATAGATAGGCACGTTTGGGTTAGGGTACAAACTAACTCATTGGGAGATCGAGGAGATGAAGCAGAAATGAAGAAGAAGAGAGGTGAGAAGTTATATCATGCTTCACTAGAATTTCCAGATATTAGCAACACATTTCTAGCACCAACTTATACCTAACAGTCGAAATTACTTAAGTTAATTGACTCATTTAGCTGGCAATGCACTATTAGCACAATAGAAGATGATTTTAGCAAAGGCCATTCTAAACTTAGGGCAAAAATAGTGTCTTTTTTTGGTCTTTGTAGTAAAGTTTTATTCGAACTTCACTACAAGAAGGGCAATTGTAGACACCTCATTTTTGCCCCGGTCTAGACTTGTTTAATATATATATATAATAAAAAATAAAAAATAAAAAATAATAGTAATAATAAAAAGCCTAGTTTATGAAAAATATATATAAAATAATAATAATAATAAAATAAAATAATTAAAAAAAGAGAAAAGAAAAGAAAAAGTAAAAATAATAATAAGTGAATAAATTGAAAATAAATAAAACTTTTTATAAAAAGAACAAAATAACAAAAATTAATAAAAAATGAGAATATTTTCAATAAAAGAAAAGAAAAAAGGGACTCTAAATTAAGCTCGGAAACCTCAAATCAATAAAAATTAATTAGGATCATTAGCTTATATGTAAATTAATTACAATAATAAACCGAGAAAAGGGCCAGCCTAATTGGTCCATTTGTTGTCCATAGCGTGCGAAGGAACCTACAGGTCATGTGATCGAATCCTATAAGAGGCACTTTGTGCCATTTTTCTTTTTCTTCCTCCCAGTTGTAACGTGGTAGCACGCGATTGGTTGGAGCAAGTCATGTGAGAGGCACTACTCATCTTCTTCCTTTAAAACAGCCGGAACAAACGAAAACAACAGGAATAGGGAAAGAAAAGAAATGGGACGATTGCAATCCTAAATCTAGACGAAATGGAATGGATCTTACCAAATCTTTGATATAAATCAATAAGTTACAATGTAAAGATTTGTTATATATAATTGATTTGTATTAAAAAAAAAGATTAAATATTAAAGAGATAACAATGGGTTTTAAGTGTTGCGATTTTCATGAAAGATTTGAATTTATCAATATTCAATCCTAATGCACCTATAAATAGAGGTGGAGATGAACAAATTGGGGATCCTTTTTTTTTTTTTTTTTTTTTCAGAAAACACATAATCCACCTATTGTAGACCATAGTTCCAATATTGTCCACCATTGTAATTGCCACCATGCTAATCTCCTCATATTGTCACTCCACCCTCATTGGTCAATCGAGCCACCACCCATAAGCCACACAGGCGTTCCACTACACCTATGCCCACTGCCATTTTCCAACCACCATACCAACCCCGCATTGTTGCTATTTAGTAATCATCACCGAAGCAAGTTGGAATGCCACTGCTGTGTTTGTAAGATAGGTGTGTGATGACTAGATTTGACCTGCAGCTCTACTCATGATCCAACCGAGATTCGACCTTAAAACAACCCAATTCGACCTATAATCGACCCGATCTAACCTATGACCTACAGATCTGAACCATACGTGCTTGGCTTGGTTAGTGTATTTCTCCTTTCTTTATTTTTTTATTTTATTCATTTATCTTATGAATAGTATAAGGTAAAATTATAAAATTTAAGATTAGAAAATAATAATAGGCATAGAAATAATATAATGTAAAGTTTTATTTTTGAGTACCAATTGAGTTGTCGTGGTGTATACCATCGCTTGACGATGAATGAAAAATATTTAATAAAATAAAAAATACAATAGTGAAAACAATAGGTTAAATAAATCTTTAGTAATAAAAATATAATAAAATCTAAAATATAAAAAACACATAAAAAATAGATAAAGTCCTTGATTAAGAAAATATAAAACTAGAATAAAAGCTTTACCTTAAGAATAAAAATCTAAATAAAATAAAATATATTTTTTTGGTATAAGCTAAGATCTTAGAAAAAAAATAAAAAAAAATGAAAAATTTAGAAAATTAAAATTTTAGAAATAAAAAATACAAAAAATAATTTTTTATTATAATGTTTTTAATGGGAATAAAGAAGAAATAATAAAATAATAATAAAAAATACTTTTTATTAAAATCTAATATCTTAGGGTTTTATCACTTAGAGCTTTTTCTAAATAAAAATTTAATATGATATTTTTCCTAAACTTAGGTTATCTTAGGTTTTTCAAAAGTTAATCATTCAATAATCTAGGCCATCTAGGTATTTTCTTAATAAAAATTAATACAATTGAATAACATAAACCTGACGCTTTTTATCAAATAAAATTAATAAAAAAAAATTTTATAAACGAAAAAGCGAACTATGGATGGTTTGATCCTACCTAGTAGGTACATAGGTACCTTCAGGGCAACCAAAATAAAATAAAAACTTTAGGTTATGAAGAATAAATAAAATAAAATAAAAACTTTAATTTAGGAAAAATAACCATAATAAACTAAAAACTTTGGGTTTGGAAAAATTAAATAAAACAATGAAAGAAAGACTTTTAAAAATAAAATAATAAGATAAAAACTTTATACAAATTAGATAAGATAAAACCTTTAAAAAAATTTAAGTAAAATAAAAAATTTAGAAAAAATTAAATAAAGTGAAAACTTTAGAAAAATTAGATGAATAAAAACTTTAAGTTATTAACATAAACATAATAAATGCTTTAGAAAGATTTATATAACAAATTTCAAACTTTAGTTTTTGTTTTATCATAAATTCATTATTTAGTATAATATATAATAATAGATATATGAAAAATAAAGATAGAAATATAAAGGCCTTTTAGTAAATATTCTTGAAAATTCTATATGGTAACTGTTTAAATTTTAATAGGTTAGCCCCAAATCTAGTATCTCTAGTTTATATTTTTCTAAAATATTTTTTTTAGGAAAATTCATAGATTAGTAACTAGTTAAGGTTAATCCACTCATTTTCTAACTTAGGTTAGTGGCGAGTCCTTTTTAAAAATTAATTTTTCTTAGTTTAGTCAAGTAATATATATTAAATGGGTAGGATTTAGTATATATTAAAATTGAGGAAAATGATTAAAAACTAGACTTGATAGGCAACTTCATGCCTTTCTACAGAATACTAAAATAGGCCTACTAATTGCAATCCACCTTACTAAGAAATTTGTTGTTGCGACTTATTTATGCTAAACTCTATAGGGTGCTTCTATCACATGTGCCTGTTCAAAGTCCCACAATCCTCCCTCTTCTTCCATACATAACTTGATCGACAATACTTGTAATGCACATGGGTGCTCCTAGCTTCCCTTGCAATTTTACAAAAATATTTAGTAAAAGTGTTAGACTTAAATGGTGCGGGTGACTTACCCGTAGAGCCGAATGGGCCCTGTATGTGGCTTAGTACTTCTTCCTCTGACACTTCTTAGACATTGTCTTCCCCTTCTGTCATTTCCTCCTTGCTGCCTTCACGTGGTAGTGGTTGGCTTTGTCGACTAGAAGGCATCTGATCAAAGCTTGGGGTTAGCATCATCAAATTATCCAATTGCTTGTTGGTGAAGTCATAGATATCGTAATCATCCACTTCAAAAAATTGCTTGGGTACAGGTTGCATAGATTTTCTCTTATCACCTTTTCCAAAACCTCCCTTCTTGCAAGAAGATAAGCTGTAGAGGAAACTTGCCATTTTTTAAATTAGTATAAAAAGAAAATATTGATATGGGTAGATGAGAGCACAAACAATATTGAAGAGTTCGCAAGCTATATAATAGAAGATATTGAAAAGCATAGAAAATATTGAAGAGTTCATAAGCTATATAACTAAAGATATTGAAGAGCATAGAAACTATTGATGAGAGCACAAGAGTGAGTGTTCATTTTCTTTCGTCGAGAATTCCCGTTGCGATATTGAGGCATGAATTTATATAACATCATCATACCATTTCAATTTTTCTGTTTCCTTACAACATTCAAATTCAAAAATTTGAAGGCATGCACCTACACCCGCAATCTTACGAGTCTCACGAAATTTTTTCAAACTATCGCTGCTCCTTTGTAGACATTTGTCTGCATAAATTTTCTTCTAAAATTATTTTTTTTCTTCATCAAAAGCTCGTGTTGTTTGTTACCGCTCGTAAGCCTACAACTCTATGTGTTCATTTTTTTCAAATCATGGTTTAAATGTTGCAGACATTTGTTTGCTTCCATTGTTTTCATGCTCGATAACTCTTCAATTTTGAATAATCCACATTGTTAGTCTTCTTTTTATTTTTATTATTTTTAATTAATGTACAGTTGGTCGACCCGTCAGTTTGGCTAGGTTGGGTAAAGCAACCCAGTTGAAAACTGCCAGCCCGACGAGTTCTACCCATCGATGAACTGGCCCCCATGAGCTGGTTCACAGTCTTAAACTAGCCCTTTCTCTATGTCTACATGAGAGCAAGTGGTGCATGTGATTTGGGAAGAGAATAAGTTATAAAGTTTGAGATATACAAGTAGAGATGCATAGAGGGGGAGTCCACTAAAATAATGCAATTTTTTAAAAAAATTCACGAAATAACGTATTCGAAAAAATTATTCCAAAAATAGGTTTTGGAGGCATAGATTAGGTTTGCGCCTTCAGCAATTTTTACTAAAGGCACATTCCCAAAATGTGCCTGCTCAAGAACTTTGGTTTTATTTTATTTTATTTTTTTAATCTGATAGCCGGTGGGCTATAAAAATATAGCAATTTGACTTTCATAAAAATACCAAATGACAACGCTATTTAGTCGTAGTTATAGTAAACTTAAATAATTTTTTTTATATATTATGAGCTTCGTAACTCTATACAAGTGAAAAATTATGACCTTTCAAAGTTGAAAAAGCAAATCGCGTTAGCATTAGTTTTTTTTTTCTTATACTATGTGATAAAGTATAAAGGGGTACATGAAATTCTTTTTAATAAATTTTAAATTTATGAATTTTTTTTTGTCATTCTTTATGTAAACTTTTAATCTTAAAAAAAAAATAATTTAAGAAAATTTAATTTTCTTTACACGATTCTTTGTAATTTCTTTTTTCAATAATAAAAAAATAGCAAATTTTTGAGGGCGCAGACATAGTCTACACCTTCGGTATTGCTAAAGGCGCGAACCGGGTTTGTGCTTTCATAATTTATTTTTGGAAATTTTTTTGGATACTCTATTTTGTAATTAAAAAAACAATTATTTTAATGGATTCTCGGCTGCATAGATGCATCAATAAAGCTTAGAGTGATTTCAAGAAAAAGTATCAAGTATAAGAACAAATATCGCAAAAGCATTTTAAAAGATACTTGCTCTCGATGATTGGTGTTAGTAGGACTAGAATAGGGAATCGACTTATATGCATAAACCACCATACAACATGGCTTAAATTTTCTCTACCTTATTCTTTTATTTTGTACATTATGTAAATATACTATTTATTGTAGCTGCTATTTTAGTTCATTGGCATTATTAATTTGAAATTAGATATTAGAAGTAGACACCAAGAAGAATGTATTTTACAAAACAAAATTTTGAATAGCAACTCCTTGGTTGCTTATTTCAAATTTACATTTGCTATTAGAGTCTTGTATTTTCTTTTCTTTTTCTTTTTTTAATAAAAGTGACATACTTCTAAGTTTAACAATCAAATGATAGTTAGTTCATGATGGTCAATAAACTAATTGTCTATCTTATTTTGAGAGAACTAACTTTTTATATTTGTAACACCTCGAAACCAGGGTTGCGTTATTGCTTGCCATGTGTCCTTATCTCGCAACAACACGTTAATGCTCTGAATCAACTCTGATATACTTTAACTTGTAACTCCAATATAAAAGCATTTCATATATTCCAAAAATTCAAATAATAACTTAAATCATATCAAATATCTAATGCAACAGAAGTCTTTAAACACAAACATAATTATTTCTCTAAAGATACTGTCTATTACAGTTAAATAACATAAATCTCCTAAATCTTAATCACCATAATAGTGATGGTAATCTTCATCTTCCTCTCTCTATAGTTCACCCAAACCCAAATTATCTTCTAGGTTCTCATCGCCCTTGACACCTATATTTAAAAAATGTTCCTCAAAGGGTGAGTTGCCACTATAGGCTTCACACCCATGTACACTTAAACCTAGTGATGGGAACTGCTACTACGAGCCTTACACCCATGTCTAATTAAACATCTTAATCTGATATTCAACAACTTAACACGAGTTGGAGCACGACCGTGTTAGGGGTCGTGTATCTTTTGGTGTAAAATTTGGTTTCAACACAGTTGGAACACGATCGTGTTAGGAGGCCATGTTTTTCTTAATTCAATATGGTCTAAACACAACTGTATTAGGAGGCCGTGTTACCTTTGACTCAACATGGTCGAAACACGACCATGTTGGGAGGCTGTGTATCTCTCGGTACAACTTTCGTATTCAACACGGTTGAAACACGACTATGTTGGTAGGCCGTGTTACCTTTGGCATCTTTATGAACCCTATTTCTTTTACTTAAAATTTTCCAAAACTCAATCCTCTCTATTCCTAAGCTCAATTATTCTCTAAAATACGTAATTATAAATAAATTACACAGATTAGATTACTTACTTAAAAAATTCCATGATCGTATCCTTGAGCCGTTAATTCCCCTTTCTCCTATCGTCCTTTCTTAAACTTTGTGTTCTGTATGGACAAACGACACTCATAAATTCTAAATTCCATTAATCTTAAATTGAAATTCATATGGAATTCCTTACCTTTTGTCTTTGGAGTTTGATCGCTCCTTTTTCCTTTCGTCTCTAGGGTTCCTATCAAGAGTGTTTATCTTGTCTACTATTTTACTATAAAGGAGTGAAAAGGAGGAACGTTAGGTCATTTGGTACTCCTTCGTCGCAAAATGTCCAAATTGCCCTTCTAATTTTCTAAAATTCTATCATCGTCCTTAGCTCTTTGTGATAATATATATATTAAATAAATCAATAAATAAAATTTTCAGGTATTACATTCTCTTCCCTTATAAAAGCTTTCGTCCTCAAAAGTACATGATTCTGGAATAGTTCTGGATACTTCTTCCTCATTTCTGCTTCTAGCTCCTATGTCACTTCCCTTTCTATTTAGTTTGTCCGTTGTACTTTTACATAAGGAATTGTCTATAATTCTGATTGGCCTTTCTAAAGATGTCGGATTTGGTTATACATTCAGTGGTTCCAATGCCACTATTTGATCTAAGTCGGGTACATACTTTCTCAGTATGGATATATGGAATACATTATGTACCCCGGCCAAATTCGGTGGAAGAGCTAACCTGTAGCCACTGTGCTTATTTTTTTCAAGATCCCAAATGAGCATATATACCTTGGGTTTAGCTTTCCCATCAACCCAAATATGATCATTCCTTTTGTTGGAGAAATCCTCAATAATACCTTATCTCCCACTTGGAATTCAAAAGGACACCTTCTCTTGTTTACATAGCTCTTTTGTCAGAATTGGGCCATCTATATTCTCTTCCTGATTAGCTTCACTTTGTCTATCTCTTCTTGTATTAACTCTGACCCCATCATCTATCTTTTTCTCACTTTATCCCAATGTAGTGGGGATCTGCACCTTCTTCCATAAAGAGCTTCATATGGTGCCATTTGGATGGTAGCCTGGTAATTGTTATTATAGGCAAACTCCACTAGAGGTATGTGCTCATTCCAATTTCCTCCAAAGTCTAGTGCACATGTCTTAAGTCAATCTTTTAGTATTTGTATAGTTCTTTCAGACTGACCATCTGTCTGCGGGTGAAATGTTATACTGAACTGCAGTTTAGTACTCAATGCCTTGTGTAGGCTGCTCTAGAATCTACTCATAAACCTTGTGTCTCTATCAGAAGTGATTATCACTAGCACTCTATGTAGTCTGACTATTTCCTATATGTATACCTGAGTTAGTTTCTCCAATTTGTATCTCACTCTAATATGTATAAAATGAGTAGACTTGGTCAATCTATTCACTATAACCCAAACTGTATCCTTGCTTCTCCTTAGTATTTGGGAGGGCTGTAACAAAGTCTATTGTCACATGCTCCCATTTCCACTCCGACACTGTTAGAGGTTGTAATTCTCCAGCTGGTCTCTAATGTTCTATTATGATCTACTGGCATGTGAGGCATCTAGCTACATATTCTACTATTTCTCTCTTCACGTTTCTCCACCAATAACAACTCTTTATGTCCTTATACATTTTGATACTTCTAGGATGTATTGTATAGGCGAAGTGATGTGCCTCTTTCATTATCTCTCTCTTCAATTCTGCATCCCTTAGCACACATAGTCTTGTTTTGTACCTCAAGGTCCCTTTTGCATCTAAGTTAAATTCTGGTGCCTTGCATTTTTTCATTCTACTCTTGATCTCTTGAACATCTTATTTTCCATCTGACTTGATTTAATTCTATCCATTATGGTTGGCTAAATCCTTAAGGTAACCATTTTTGCTCCTACTTCTTGTGTTAAGATTTCTATCTCCAATCTGCACATGTCTTCTAATAACTCCTTTTGTGAAGTGATGAGAGTGGCTACATTGCCCTATTTCTATTTGCTAAGGGCGTCTACTACCACATTGGCTTTTCTTGGATGGTATTGTCTTTCCAGGTCGTAATCATTAATTAACTTTAACCATCTCATCTGTCTCATATTCAACTCTTTCTACGTAAATATGTACTTTAAGCTTATGTGGTCAGTGAAGATTTTGCACCTTTCTCCATATAAGTAATGCCTCTATAACTTCAAAGCTAATACTGCAACTACCAATTCTAAGTCATGAGCTAGGTAATTCTTTTCATACGGCTTTAGTTGTTAAGAAGCATAAGCTATTACTTGACCACCTTGCATCAATACACACCCTAACCCTTAAACTAAGGCATCACTATACACTATAAACTCTTCTCCACTCTTGGGCAAAGCCAAAACTGGTGTTAACACCAGTTTCTCTTTGAGTATCTGAAAAACGGCTTCACATCTGTCATCCCATTTGAATTTCACATTCTTCTTTGTCAATTTGGTGAGAGGAGTTGCTATTTTGGAAACCCTTCTACAAATCTCTTGTAGTAGCCTACTAAACCCAAGAAACTTCTTACCTCTATAATTGTCTTTGGTCTGTGCCAGTCTACTATTGCTCTCACCTTTTCTAGGTCCACATATATCACATCCTTATTAACCACATGACCCTAGAAGACTACTTGTTCCAGCTAGAATCCACATTTACTGAATTTGGCATACAACTTCTCATCTTGTAACTTGCCTAATACCAGTCTCAAATGTTCTTCATGCTCCTTAGTGCTTTTAGAGTATATCAAGATATCGTCTATAAAGATGATTACAAACTTATTCAAGATATCTTTGAATACTCTGTTCATTAAATCTATGAATGTAGCTAGTGCATTCGTTAGTCTAAAGGGCATCACTAGAAACTCGTAATGCCTATATCTAGTCTTGAATGTTGTTTTCTAAATGTCCTCTTCTTTGATTCTTAATTGATGGTAGCTTGATCTCATGCCTACTTTGGAGAACACTTGAGCTCCCTACAATTGGTTAAATAGGTCATCTATCTTGGGAAGAGGATACTTGTTTTTTATTATGACCTTGTTTAACTCTTTGTAGTCTATACAAAGTCTTATACTTCCATCCTTCTTATTCACAAATAGGATTGGTGTACCCTAAGGGGAGACACCGGGTCTAATAAAAACACTATCTTGCAGCTCATATAAATGTTTTCTTAATTCTTCCAATTCTACTAGTGCCATCCTATAGATTGGTTTTGATGTGGGTACTATGCTTAATACCAAATCGATATTGAATTCTATTTCCCTGGCTTGCGATCACCTAGGAAAATCTTCTGGAAAAACATCCGGAAATATCCTCACTATCGGTACTCCTTCATCTAACTCTTCACTGGCTTCAACATTTATAGTTGCCAGTACCCTTTTCCCCACATCTCATAGGTAGGCAATCTAGTGGGTCTTTGCACTTCTAACTTGTATTTAAAATATCCATCTCCTGGTATATTAAATTGCACCACCATCTTGTGATAGTCAATGGTGGCATGATATTTTGACAGCTAGTTGACACCTAAAATAATGTCAAACTCTATCATTTCCAATACCAGGAGGTCTGCCGGCATCACCCTACCATGTATTTCTATTTTCACTCCTCTGCATATCTTACTTATTCTTCCTCCTACTCCTAAAGGAGTACTAACAGCTAGGCAGTCATTCATGTTTTCAACATTCAATGCACATGCAAAAACAAAATTCTCAGACATATAGGACACAGACACACCGATATCGAACAGCACATGTATAATGCAGGAGTGTACTGGAAGCATACATACAATGTTGTCCACATCCGAGATATCCTAGTGCTGTTGCTGCTGAATGGAAAATACTCTGGTTGGAACTCTTTGTCTAGGATCTCCTGCCTGTGGTCTACCTCCTTATCCTCTCATTGGAGGTCTAGCTGCCTATTGAATTGGCTTTGTCTGATTCCTAATTTGTCCTTAAGGACAATTGACCGCTTTATGTCCCCTTTGGTTGCACCCATGATAGAAGATTGGGGGAACTGACCTTTTAGTGCAATGTCTACTAATGTGCCTAGTCTTCCTACAAGAGAAACATGCCCCATCTAGCCATCTACACTCTCTTAACTCATGAGGTCCGTAACATCTGGGACATTTAGCAGTTGGACTTGTTGTAGTGAGTGCTAAAGGCACTTATTTGATCTAGAGAGGAGGGGCTACAGCTCTCAATGTTCTGCTTTGCAACATGTGATGTCTTTTACTCCTATCTTGCCCCATTCCACTAGAAGCTGGTCTTTTTCTTAAAGTTATTGTTGCTTTGCGGCTTCTTTGTTCTTCTATAATCTTCTTATTTTTCTCTAGATACTTCGCTTTGTCAACCATTTTAGCATATGTATTTAGCTAAAAGGCCTTTACTGCAAGTTGTAGGTCCAATTCCAATCCTCTTAGGAACCTTCTGGCTCGGGACCTATCATCATTGCGTACATTTTCGGGAAGGAACTGAATGCGGTAATTCAGCTCTACCTCATACTCTTCAACTGTTTAGTTCCCCTATTCACAGTTGTAGCATTCATTCTCCATCTTATCTCTGGAGCTGCTGGGGAAGTATCTTTGATAAAATAGCTCCTTAAATACAACCCAATTCATGCATTCCCCTGCAAGTCTAGGAACTGAAGCTCACCATTTTGCTGCAGTTCCCTTTAGCATGAATGCGGCATAATTTACCTTCCTATCTTTTGGTATTTGAAAGCCAACAAATGTCTTCTCAATTTCCTGTACCCAATCCTCAGCTTCAATTAGGTCATCCACTCTAGGGTTAAATTCCTTAGCTACTCTTATGAACCTATCAAAGCTAATGGGTTCATTAGCATTCCTATGCTGTGGGACATTAGGCATTTGGTGATGTTGTGCTAGTAATCCCACCAGGTGGTTCACAGTGTGCAGTAGTCGAATTGTCTCTTCAGCCTTTTGACATCTTTCCCCTTGTGGCTATGGGTGCTGAACTTCCTCCTCATTAGGATTATCACGTCTAACACCCCTTTCAGCTCATGATCCGGTGATTCTTCTTAGAGGAATTTTGTTTAAGAAGAGACAACCGGATCTACTTGAGTTAATATTAGTCATGGTCAGTGTTGAAGTGTAAATACATACACATATATCACTACACATGGGTTTACTCGTATATATAACTTAGCAGTTAGAATAATGCAAGTAAAGTAATAATACAAGAAAATAATTACATAATTAAGTAAACATCCCATATTTTACCTACTCTCTTCATGTCTCACTATCTTATAGATCAAGTGCTTAATATCTCTAAAGATTATATCTTATACTCTACTATTTAAAAAACTTATGGCTATTGATCATCACTTAGTTCTAAAGATCATTACCTAAGCTCTTCAAGCTCAATAGCCTATGCTCTATAGATCAAAACTTAGGTCATAAAGATCATGAACCTATTCTCTATAGATTCAAACTTAAGTCTCTAAAGATCATAAAACCTAGCTCCGATACCACCTAAGCTGTAACGCCCCGAAACTTGGGCTATGCTATTGCTCGTCATGTGTCCTTATCTCACAAGAACACGTTAAGGCTCTGAATCAACTCCGATACACTTTAACTTGTAACTCCTATATAAAAGCATTTCATACATCCCCAAAATTCAAATAATAACTTAAACCATATCAAACATCTAATGCAGTGGAAGTCTTTGAACATAAACACAATTATTTCTCCAAAGATACTATTTATTATAGTTAAATAACATAAATATCTCAAATCCTAATCACCATAATAGTAATGGTAATCTTCATCTTCTTCTCTCTATGGTTCACCCAAACTCAAATTATCTTCTGGGTTCTCATCTCCCTCGACACTTACATCAAAAAAAGGTTCACCGAAGGGTAAGTTAATGCCCAATACGTATAATATAAACACACACGCATGAACAAACATGAACAAGTATCACATACATCATGCAGTACTTGAACACGAACAATCATTTCTTAATACAATTTATGTCCACAAGTATTAATAAGGTACTCATGACCCCTTAATACACTTTACACACTAGAGCATGATTTAGTGATGAGAACTACCACTATGGGCCCTATACCCATGATCCTTTAATCCTTAAACTTAGTGATAGAAATTGCTACTACGGACCTTACACCTATGTACACTTAAACCTTAACCTGGTGATGGCAACTGCTACTATGAGCTCTATACCCATGTACACTTAAACCTGGTGATGGGAATTGCCACTAGGGCCCCCACGCTTATGTCCACTTAAACATCTTAATTCGATATTCAACCCAGATCATTTCTAGGTACGAGTTCATTAGGGACAACACCACACAAGGATCATTGGGGTGTTTCCTAGGGATCTGCCACTACGGGCCTTTAAGCTGAGCCAATCACATACAACATACAACTTAAACACTTAAATTAAATTATTCATCATAATCAATTTCAACACACATACTAACTTAAACAAACGCAAAACAACACACAAGTTACACGTACCTTGGATCCTAGCCTTATGCACTTCCCAGTCTTGGACTTAATCTAAATGGAAATCTATACAAACAATAAGTTCTTCTTAGTACCTAATTTAAGATAACTATTAATTCTTAACTTTCTTAATCCTATTCATTTAATCTCTCTATAAGGCCTTAATAGCTATTTAGGGTGCATAGAAATTAGTTTAATTTGAAGTTAAATAACTATATAATTAAGTTATACTTTATTCAACACGGCCATGTTGGGGACCATGTTGCTCAACATGGTCAGGAGCACAATCGTGTTAGGAGTCGTGTATCTTTCGGTGTAAAATTTGGTTTCAACACGGTTGGAACACGACCATGTCGAGAGGTCTTATTCTTCTTAATTCAACACGGTCTAAACACGATCGTTTTGGGAGGCCGTGTTACCCTTGAGTCAACACGGTCAAAACACGATTGTGTTAGGAGGCTGTGTATCTCTCGGTACAACTTTCAAATTCAACACGGTCGAAACACGACCGTGTTGGTAGGCCGTGTTACCCTCAGCAATCTCTACAAACCCTATTTCTTTTAGTTCAAAATTTCCAAAACTCAATCCTTTCTATTCCTAAGCCCAATTATATCTTTAAAATACGTAATTATAAACAAATTACACGGATTAAATTACTTACTTAAAAAAATCCACGATCGTATCCTTGAGCCATTGATTCCACTTTCTCCTATCGTCTTTTCTCAATCTTCTTGTTTTTTTATGGACAAACGACACTCATAAATTCCAAATTCCGTTAATCATAATTGAAATTTGTATAGAATTCCTTAGCATTTGCCTTTGGAATTTAGTCACTCCTTTTTCCTTTTGTCTTTAGGGTTACTGTCAAGAGCGTTTGTCTTGTCTTCTATTTTACTATGAGGGAGTGAAAAGAATGAACATTAGGTCATTTGGTATTAAATAGTCCTCGTTGCAAAATGTCTAAATTACTCTTTTGATTTTCGAAAATTCCATTATTGTTTTTGGCTCTTTGTGATAATATATATATATTAAATAAATCAATAAATAAAATTTTCAGATATTACAGTATTAGAAATATTCATCTAAGTAATGAAACTAAACTTTTGATGGTTGATTGAAGATGGTCATCGCATTCCAAAACATAAAAACAAAAAAAAAGAAAATAATTGTTTAATATGATAAAAGTTACCAAAAGCATAATTTCTTTAAATTATAAAATCAAATGTATGTTTTATTGATCTTTACCTAGAGCTAAGTTTAACGGTATTTTCCTTGCACTAGTGCTAACTTTGAGCTGTCATAAGGATAAATTTTAGAATGAAAGAGAGCGAAATGAATATCTTTGCACAAGAATTATTTTCATCGTAAATCTTTCCACGAGTGTAGCTCTTTCCTCTTTCCTCTCGTCCTAATACTGCACAAAACATCAACACTATGTTTGATTCACTGAAATGAAATTATTATTCTATTTTTATTAATGTAAAATAATTATTTTTTTATTTGGTTTGCAAAAAATTATACTACAAGAAATACATATTTCATATAATATAAAATAGAAAAAAAAATTAATTCAATTCCTTCATAGAGGAATAGCTATTGCTTACGTAATATAATTTTTATTAAAAAAAATGTCTATATAATAAAACAAAATAACATAAAAAATTATTATTTCTTTCCGGTAAACTAAATCCAGTGTAACTTTGCAATGCCAAGCACCTAAAGGCAGCCGCCCTTCTTGGCCACACGCTTCACCCCTACCTCAAATAAAAGCCATCCTCCTAAGACGCAATGAATTTCACTTTTGGTTATCTTCAAACTTGTTGGCTCTTCATTTCCGCTGTCCATCTCCATCAAAGAAATAAGTTTGTTGGTTCTTCAAAGGAGGCCGCTGCCCGTAGCTTAGTAATAAACTCCATCCCGCACGTCATCACAATCTCTCCTGAGTAGTTGTCATCTCTACTTCGATCTGTGGTTTAGTTGTTGATATTTTTGTCTATATTTTCCCTTTTAGTTTAGGCACTTATCACTTACATGGGTGTTTTTTCGGGTTAAAGATGTATTCTCCGTTCTCTTAGTAAATATTTTTTTTGGTTAAAAAGTTGTTAATATACATTTTTAGTATAAGAGATGATCATTTGGTTTGATTCTAAGACCCCCATTTCTTTAGTTGTTGTTTTCTGTGATTTTGTAGTTGCCTTGTTCTATCAATGAAATGGATTCTCGTTTTATGACCTAAAAGAAAAAAAATATCTTTATATAAGGATGCGAAATGCTCAATATGATTTCGGGTGAGAAAATATAGCAAATGTACAGTTGCATGATTGATATAATAAACAAGTTTAAAATTCTAGGCAAAGTATTTACCATGGTGAAATAGTTCACAAGATACTTAGTTCATGGCCTCGTTCTTTGGATGATAAGAGCATGACAATTGAAGAAGCTAATGATTTAACTTATCGTTTAAGAACTTGCTTTTGTCTCTTAAGGCTTATGAAACTGAACTTTGTATTTTAGATGAGAGAAGCAGGAAAACATTACACCTAAGGGTGATGTAATAAGGAAATCAAAGTTGCATGGCTGAAGCATAGTGGTTCTCAACCTACATAATCTAGTGTGTGAGAGTTTTGAGGATGAAATTATTTATATGGAGGAAAAAAATAGCACTTGTTACCGCCTTATTAGTAAGTAAGCTTGTTTTATATCATATAAAAAGGTGAAAGTTTGCTACTAGCCTTCTTAAGTGTGGAGCCAGTTTACCAGGAGCCTAAAAGATGTAAGGCTAGGGTACCATAAGTAGCTAGATATGGAGTACATTATAGTCATGTACTCAATAATCCGGTGGATCACGGGGGATTGGGATAGTTATAGAGAGGGTTAGGGAATAGATTATTGACGGTGAAGACAGCCAAAGGGAGTGCATTAACCCGAAAAGTATTGGGGAACTAAGCATGTAGGTAAATGGTTCGAGTGAGGTCACTGAAAATAACAGCATTTATGATCAACAATATTAAAAGGATGGCAAAAACCCGTCTCTTTAAATAGTACCTCAATTTCCTTATTTTTCCCAATAGAAATGGATAATTCAAATTCATCTTCTACCACAAATAAAAATGGCTCAAGCTTTGTGCTTTATATAGATAAGTATCCGTATTGTACTATGGGAATAAAAATAATTCTAATCATTTATTTGTATTTTTAAATAAGAGGATTATATTTTATTTACCCATAAAGATATAACTATAATCCCATAAAGTGAATGTAAATGTTCCGATTTTATTTCAAATATATATATTATATATATATATATTATTATAAATTTGTATTATTATTAAAAATCTACCAAGGATAAGACGGTGAATAGAATACATGGATGAGGGCAGTTTGGTCATTTCAAGGCCTAAGTATATAAGCCCTTTTATGACCTAGGGTTACACTTTTCTCCCTTTCCACAGTGCAAGTCTGGAGACTCTCATAGAACCCTAATGACATTCCGAAGAAAAACAATCTCAAAGGATGAATCCATTCAACTAGGTAAGGATTGTTAATCACTAGATACATATATATGATAGTGGATTCATAACTTTAAGATAGTTTAACGATGTAAAATCAAGATTTGGGAATTGGAGCAAGGAGTTAGGCAAAAAGTGCATAGGAATGGACAATCTAAGAAGCTAGATTGTGACCTGTAATGAGTAAGTACCAAAATCCATTGTAATATGATAGAATTAGCATAAATTGGAGTTAATTTGACATATTTATTTAGAAGATTAGGTTAAGCTTAGAAAGAATGAGGTCCAACACGACCATATCGTGTTTCGTGTCAAATCCAAGCCATACAAAGAGATACATACCCTCTCAACACAGTCGTGTTGTACCTTGTGTTAAAACTAAAGCAAACAGAAAGGTATATGGTCGTGTCGTACCCCATGTTAAAACTTAGAACATATAGAAAAATACACGGCCTCCCAACATGGCTGTGTTGTACCTCGTGTTAAAACCAAGACCACTCAGAAAGGTACACAACCTGTCAATAGGACCGTGTCTTGCTCGTGTCAAAAAAGAAAAAAGAAAAAAAGAGAGAAATGTACACAGCCTTTGACATGGTCGTATACTATCTCATGTTCACCTCTATGGCCTCCAACATGATTGTATTGAGTTGAAATGCGTCCATTTCATTTTAATGTGTTGAGATACAATTCTAAGATCATGTAATTAGGATTATGTATAAGTTTGGAGGAATTGTGAGGTTATAGATGTGTAAGGGAAAGTCAAGATTTGCAAAGTTAGGTACGTGTATACTATGTGTGTTATTTATGCTTGTTAAGTTAGACATTGTGTGTAGATTAATTATTATTGTAATTGAATTGGATTGTTTGCATGTGTGTTTATGATTTGTTGGGTCTGAGAAGCCAAGTATGGGTCAGTGTTCTCGGGGTGACACCTTGATGATCGGTATGTGATGTTGTCCATAGTGGAATTATGTATTGAAATGATTTGGGTAGTACGTAGAAGGATGTTGTGAAATGACTCATGTTTTTGGAAGGATGTTATGAAAGGACTCTAGTTATGGAAGGATGTTGCAAAAAGGCTCATGAACTCATGGACAATGGGGAGTACCCACTATCATATATATTATTACTATTATTATTGTACATAGGAAATAGACTTATGGACAAAGGGAAATACCCTTTGTCATATATATATATATGTATATGTATTGTTTGTAGAAGGATTTTGAAAGGATGTTGTGAAAGTTATGTGTGATGGAGTTATGATGTGATTGTGTATTGACTAAAGGTTGTGAAAGATAAATAAAAATTGTGTATGTACATTATGTTGCACCATGCTTGTGTTATTGTTTTTGATATGGCATGCGTATGTGTTTGTTAGTATACATAGTGCTAGGAGTTAGCTTACCCCTTTCGTGGAAATCATTTTTAGTTATAGGTGCCACATAGGAGATTGTAGGGTATGATGAAACCTTAGTAGAAACGAATTAGGGTATGGAGGAGAATGTAGAATATGTGTATTATGATGAGTAGTATCCTAATGAGGAGAAAGGAGAATATAGAATAATTTGTAATTTCAATTTTGATTATCATGTTATTTAAGTTATTGAAAGCTTTTGCTATATTTAAATTGTGGAGATGGAATAAGAATTATGTTTTGAGGATATACATTTCTTTCAGAAATTGCTGTATTTAAAAGGTTCATTTATTTTATTGAATACTTAAGGGTTAACGTTTAGAGGATTATAGCAATTGAGCCTTTGTGAGTCTTCAAGTATTAAGGATACATGGTGAGCCATAGCATTACTAGGTTCTAGGGCATTATATCTTAGGTGGTATCAGATCATAGGTTGATGATCCCTAAGAGCTTAAGTTTTGATCAAAAGAATATAGGTTTGTGACCTTTAGAGCCTAGGTTGATGGATTTATAGGCTACTTAGGTAAAAATCCTTAGAATTAAGATGGTGATATGTAATGAGAGTGGTTAGAGAAAGGGAATGATATTTCTGATTAGTGAACCCCCTCAGTTATATTCAAAATGTTAATTTTAAATATTCTATACTTTAAGGAATGCATATATATTTTTATATCTTTCCTCATTATTGTAATTTATTTTGTAGAATGCCTAGGAGAATCTCAAGTTTAGGATCATCCTCAAAAGTTGGAGGTAATGCTCCTAACAATAGAAAATCACCCAAACCTACTCAATTTGAACAAGGAAGGATTGAGGTGAATGCTATACAGATGCTAGAGGCTATCAATACTCTAGCAAGGGTAGTGGCATAACAGTAGCAACAAATATAGGAAATGCAAGTGCTAAATATGAGACAAGCTCAGATGACTAGAGAGAGACCAGCTAGGGAAGTGGGTCTGGATCGTTTCGTTAGAATGGTCAAGGAATTTAGGTTAAAGGTAGAAGATCCATTGGATGCTAAGTAGTGAATTGATGAAATAGAAAAGAGTTTTGAAGCACTTGGGACACTTGAAGATAAGAAGGTGAAATACACTATGTATCTACTGAGGGGCTTGGCTTTTGAATGGTGCTCAAGTGCTTCCAGACTCAATGTGAGGATGATTACATGGGGTAAGTGTAAGGAGATGCTATATGTGCAGTATTTCCCAAGCACTCTTAGAGAAAGGATGTAGGTAGCATATTACAGCTACTATTAGGGGA
Source organism: Laguncularia racemosa (assembly GCA_037954665.1). Taxonomy (NCBI): domain Eukaryota; kingdom Viridiplantae; phylum Streptophyta; class Magnoliopsida; order Myrtales; family Combretaceae; genus Laguncularia; species Laguncularia racemosa. Next base: position 11,590,615 of record JBBMOL010000004.1, on the reverse strand, counting down.
AAAGATTTATAGATGATTATGAGACGAAACTTAACCATCTGATGAAGTTCATGTCACCTACATTTAGAGCTGATGAGAAATCAATGGCTCATTGGTTCATATTGGGACTAAAACCCACCTTACAGCATGAAGTGGTTGCTTTGTAACCAAAAACCTACTTTGAAGCTGTAAATAAGGCAAAACTCTTGGAACAGAGTCATAAAAGAACTAATGAAATGAGGACTCTAGGAACTATAATGGTACTAGGGAAAGACCTATCCAGATTGTTATGACTCAAGAGAAGGGCAAAAGACCTCACATAGTGTAGACTAGACTTGTGGTCATTGTAGTGACTTCCTCTTCAACAAGAACCTTATATGTATGATAGGGTAACAGGTGTGGAAGGTGTTATGGACCACACGAATTGAATGAATGTAAATGGCTAGAAGGTGCCTATTTTTCATGTGGAAAGATAAGACACAACAATAAGACCTATTGGGAGAGGCCAATTCCATTTACATGTTGCTTCTTATGCAAATAAAGGGGTCATCAAATTGTAGACTGCCTTGATAACAGAAGATAGAATGTGCAATCAGCACTGATAGTAAAAAATCAGGCTGGAAATAATGATGGTAGGCCTCGGCAGGCAGGGCTAAGGCAAATGGTACTAGTATGAGTGTTTGCACTATAAAGACAGGACACTCTAGATACAAAGAATTTAGCAGGTAAGCTATTAGTAAATTTTGCTAAAGTGTATATATATATATTTTAATACAGGTGCATTACATTCATGTGTAGATGATGCATTTAGACTTAGACACGATGCATGTTTTGAGAAGTTGGCTATTGTATTGAATTTGAGTACAACAATGAGTGTGGGTAAAGGATTAAACAGGATATATAGAAAGGTCTATATAGAAGTGTAGGGTAGAGTATTGTTTGTAGATCTTCTAATCTTAGATATGATTGACTTTGATGTAATCCTAGGAATGGATTGATCTATCAAACATCATGCAATAATAGGTTGTCATGATGTGACTATCTATTTCAACACACTAGAAAGGGAACAATTTAGTTTCCAATTAGAGGCATATAGACCAATAGGATTACCAACATATGGACTATGAGGTAAAAGTATGATGGCATCAACAACAGTTGAGGTTGAAGGGGTGATGGGAATTGGGAGAGTAAGGGTAGTGAAGGAATTTGTGGGAGTGTTTTCGGATGACCTGCAAGGTTTACCCCTAGTAAGGGAAATTGAATTTAGTATAGATATAGTGCCTGGTACGGTTCTCATATCAAAAGCCTTGTATCGTATGGCACCCATGGATTTGAAAGAACTAAAGGATCAAATACAAGAGTTATTAGACAAGAAGTTTATTAGACTAAGTGTCTCACTTCAGAGTTCACCGTATTATTTGTGAAGAGGAAAGACAAAATCATGCAATTATATACAGACTACCAGGAGTTGAATAGGGTTACAATTAAAACTAAATACCTTCTCCCAAGGATTGATGACTTATTTGATTAGTCACAAGGGGATCAAGTTTTCTCAAACATACACTTGAGATCCGGGTATCATTAATTGAGAATCGAGGAAGAAGACATTCAGAATCGAGGAAAGACATTCAGAAGACAACTTCAAGCCAGGTATGGACATAATGAGTTCCAAGTAATGTCGTTTGGACTCACAAATGCACTAGCAACTTTCATAAACTTAATGAACCGGATATTCAGAGAACACTTGGATAAGTTTGTCATTGTGTTCATAGATGGCATCTTAATATACTTTAGAAGCGAAGAAGATCATGAGTACCATTTAAGGATAGTATTGAGTAGACTGTCAGAAGAAAAGTTGTACACTAAGTTTAAGAAGTGTGAATTCTAGCTAAAGTAGGTCACCTTTTTTGGTCATGTGATTAGTTAGGATAGGTTAGCTGTAGATCTTGAGAAAATAAGAGCTGTGAGCGAATAGCTTAGGCTGAAGACTGTAATAGAAATTTGAAGCTTCTTGAGGTTAGTAGGATACTATGAAAGATTTATAGAAGGATTCTCTAAACTAGCAACCCCTTTTACCAAGTTGACTTAGAAAGGGGTAAAGTTTATATAGGATGACTTATGTGAAGCAAGCTTCATGACACTGAAGGAGAGATTGGCTTCTACACTGTTGCTTGCTTTACCAGTAAGTGGTGAAGAATTTGTGGTATATAGTGATGCATCTATTTAAGGGCTTTGGTGTGTATTGATGTAGAATGATAGGGAAATTGCATATGCATCTAGAAAGTTGAAACCCTATGAGAATAACCACCTAACACATGATCTGAAATTAGTAGTCATAGTATTTGCACTCAAGTTATGTAGATACTACTTGTATGGGGAGAAGTGAAGAATATTCGCATATCATAAAAGCCTTAAGTACCTCTTTACCCAGAAAGAGCTAAATATGAGGCAAAGACGCTAGCTAGAATTGATAAAGGACTATGACTTAGACATTTAGTATCATATTGGGAAGGCAAACGTGGTGGCTGGTGCATTCAGTAGAAAGAATCATGGTAATTTGGCAACATTGATCACAACTCAAAAGAAAATATTGGAAGATATGCAAAAAGTAAATCTGGAGATTATGACTCAGGAAATTAGAGCTAGACTCGCCAACTTACAAATATAACCAGTGTTAATAAATAGAATCAAAGCGGCACAAGTTGATGATATAGGGGTGCAAGAGATTAAGAAAAGAATAGAAGGGCAAAGAGTTGTAGAATTTAATGAAGATGAAGAGGAGGTGTTGAGGTATGGTCATAGGTTATGTGTACCAAGTGTAGATGAACTAAAGAACGAAATATTGAAGGAGGCACATTATTTTGGGTATTCCATATACCCTAGAAGTATTAAGATGTATAAGGATTTGAAAAGTCATTATTGATGGAGGAATATGAAGAGAGAAATTACTGATTACGTATTAAAATGCCGACATGCTAATAAATAAAAATAGAACATCAGAGACTCGTAGGTATGTTATGACATTTACCTATACTGTAGTGGAAATGGGAATATGTAACTATGGATTTTGTCACTACACTATTCAGATCTTTAACAAAGTTGGACACTGTATGGGTGATTGTGGACTGACTTACAAAATTAGCTCACTTTATATCAATAGGTACTGGGTACAAACTTGAGAAACTGGTATAAATCTATATCAAAAAAATTGTAAGGTTACATGGGGTACTGGTCTCCATAATGTCAAATAGAGATACTAGATTTGTAAGGAGATTTTGAAACAGTCTGCATAGGGCTCTAGGGACAAAGCTACAATTTAGTACGACTTTTCACTTACAAGCGAATGGTCAGTCAGAGCGAACTATTCAAATATTGGAAAACATGTTGAAGGCATGTGCATTGGACCTTTGTGGAAATTGATATGAACATTTGCCCTAATAGAGTTCACATATAACAACAGTTATCAAACTATCATCTAGATGGCACCATATGAGGCATTATATGGAAGAAAGTGTTGATCGCCTTTGCATTGGGATGAGGTGGGCGAGAAATAGATATTGGGTCTTGATCTAGTACAAGTTGCAGTTGATGAAGTGGAGTTGATCAGGTAGAGAATGTAGTTCGCCTAAAGCCGTCAAAAGTCGTATGCAGAGAAAAGGAGACGCCCATTAGAGTTCCAAGTGGGAGACCATGTATTGTTGATGATCTCACCTATGAAGGCAGTGATAAGGTTTGGACTAAGCGGGAAATTGAACCTCAGATATGTGGGGACCTTTAAAATTCTTGAGAGAATTGGACCAGTGGCATAAAAATTAGCTTTGCCGCCAAGTTTGGCTTGGGTACACTATGTATTCCACATTTCCATACTAAGGAAATATGTGCCCAACCTAGACTAGATCACTACACGGAACCTTTGCAAGTGTAGCCAAATCTCACAACATTTGAGAGACTTGTGAGAATTGTGGATACTAAAGAGCAGATTCTGAGAAGATGGATCATCAAGTATGTTAAAATGCAGTGGAGTAACCAAACAGAGAGAGAGGCAACCTGGGAGTTGGAAGAAGAGATGAAGAGAAGGTACCTAGAACTCTTTAATAATCCATATAATTTTCATGGATGAAAATTCTTATTTGGGGGTAGGGGGGAGGTGGGGGGAGATTGTAAATGTTTAGATTTTATCAAATATATATATGTAATTCACATTATTATTAAAAATTTTCCAAGGATAAGACAATGAATTGAATATATGGATGAAGGTAGTTTGGCCATTTGTGGCCTAAGTATATAAACCCTTTTATAACTTAGGGTTACACTTTTCTCCCTTTCCATAGTGCAAGTCTAGAGATTCTCATAGAAACCTAATGGCGTTTTGAAGAAAAACAATCTTAAAGGACAAATCCATTCAACCAAGTAAGGATTGTTAATCACTAGATACATGTATATGACATTGGATTCATAACTTTAAGATGGTTTGATGATGTAAAATCATGAATTGGGAATTGGAGTGAGGAGTAAGGTAAAAATTGCATAGGAATGGACACTCCAAGAAGCTAGATCGTGACTCGTAATGAGTAAGTACCAAAATCCATTGTAATATGAAAAAATTAGCATAAATTGGTGTTAATTTGACATATTTATTTAGAAGATTAGGTTAAGATTAGAAATAATAAGGGGTTTTGAATTATAAATGAGAGTTCGTAGTGAATAAAGAGCTACACAACCTCTTAACACGATCATATCGTGTTTCGTGTCAAATCCAAGCAATACAAAGAGATACACGACCTCCCAACACGACCATGTTGCACCTTCTATTAAAACCCAAATTACTTAGAAAGATACATGGCCTGTTAACACGAACGTATCTCGCCCGTGTCAAAAAAAGAAAAAAAGAAAAAAAAAAGAGAAATGTACACGACCTTTAGCATGGTTATGTACTACCACACGTTCACCTACATGGCCTCTAACACGACCATGTTAAGTTGAAACACGTCAATTTCATTTTAATGTATTGAGAAATAAATTTTAAGATCATGTAATTGGGATTATATATAGGTTTGGAGGAATTGTGAAGTTATAGACGTGTAAGGGAAAGTTAAGATTTGCAAAGTCAGGTACTTGTATATCATGTGTATTGTTTGTACTTGTTAAGTTAGACATTGTGTGTAGATTAATTATTATTGTAATTGAATTGGATTGTTTGCGCATGTGTTTGTGATTTGCTAGGTTCGAGAAACTGAGTGTAAGTCGGTGTTCTTGAGGTAGCACCTTGATGATCGGTATGTGACGTTGTCCTTAGTGGAGTCGTGTATTGAAATGATCTGGGTAGTATGTGAAAGGATGTTGTGAAAGGACTCATGTTTGTAAAAGGATGTTGTGAAAGAATTCTGGTTGTGGAAGAATGTTATGAAAGGACTCATGAACTCATGGACATTGAGAAGTACCTTTTGTCATATATATATATGTATATGTATTGTTTGTGGAAGAATTGTGAAATGATGTTGAGAAAGTTATGTGTGATGGAGTTATGATGTGATTGTGTATTGGCTAAAGGTTGTGGAAGATAAATAAAAATTGTATATGTACATTATGCTGCATCATGCTTGTGTTATTGTTTTTGTTATGGCATGCATATGTGTTTGTCAGTATACATTATGCTAGGCGTTAGCTCATCTTTCGTGGGAATCTTTTTTAGTTGCAGGTGTCATAGGGGAAATTGTGGGGTATGATGAAACCCTAGTAGAAACAAATTAGGATATGAAGGAGAATGTGGAATACGTGTATTATGACGAGTAGTATCTTGATGTAGAGAAAGAAAAATATAGAATAATTTTTAATTGCAATTTTGATTATCATGTTATTTAAATTGAAAACTTCCGCTGTATTTAAATTAAGGAGATTGAACAGGAATTGTGTTTTGAGGATATACATTTCTTTCAGAAATTGCTGTATTGTTGGAGTTTATGAATACTTCCATGGTAGTAATTTAAGAGGTTTATTTATTATATTGAATACTCGAAGATTAATGTTTGAAAGATTATAACAATTGAGCTTTTGAGTGTCTTCAAGTATTAAAACATGTAACGGGCCGTAGCGCTATTGGATTCCAGGGCATTATAATGAAGCTAGCTTAAGGGATAAACAAAGAGAAAATTGTAACTTAACAATCCTGGCATAAAAATAGGAGAGTATTATTTCAATTATTTTTTATATTTTAAAAGTTATATATTTAATCATATAAATTATTATTATTATATTTACAACAACTTAAGAAAGGTTTGTTAATATAAAAACGATTGATCTATTTTAATAATATAAATAACAAAAGGTATGTATTTTTAAAGGAAAGAGAAAACACATATTAATGTTTGTAGAATTTATAAATGTAAATATTTAACTAAGAATTCGAAATTGTAGTCATACAAAAAGTGGTACCCGTGATTGCTAGAAAAGTGCTCCACTAAGCCACTTGTATTAATATCAAAAGAATTGAGATTGAGGTGGTTATTAAATTTGATTTACTTGCCCAATCTTGTATATTTTAAAGTTTTTTAGAAATTGAAACCTCCTAAAATTCTTAAAAAACCAAAACATCCCATTTAATTGTTTGTGTATGTGTGTGTAGCGTAATAGGGGACAAAATGTATCAAGTAGAGAAGACATGGCGATGACAGCTGTTCTGGCTTAAGGGGTAACTAATAATAAAAACTTCTTTACCTTCAATTTATTTTCTTAAACACAATAGGAATATTACACTGAAAATGACGTGTTGCACTACTCAATTATCGCTTAGAACTGTTTGTGTGATGTGGATATGCGTACGCAACAGGGATTGCATTTCCATTTCCTTTATTTAAGGGCCCTTAATGCGACATGAGTGCTTAGTCAACACCTGCTTGCGGACAAAAAGTAAGATGTGGGTCTCTAATTATGTTGAAAAACAATTGCAGTAATCATGAGGAAAGGGCCCCAAAAGGAGCAAGCTTTTCCTTCATTATTGTTTTTCTTTAATTTGGAGAATCTTACATAAGGATTTAATGTACCTTTGACGTCTTTCATCACTCGTTTGCTTGTCTGATTTATTTTGATAAGTTTTATGCTTTTTAGGGAAGCTTAAGGATCATTAGTCTTCAATTGTAACAGTTGTTGAAGGAAGGAGTACAAAGTCTCTCTGTCTAACACTTAATGAAAGCTACTATTCATTAATATTAAAAGCCTATGTCTTGCCCTTTTTCTAATTTATCGAGATCAACCTCTGAAAAAGAGATTTGACCAATGACAAATCAGCCACATGCATTATCATGTAAATTGTAGGGAGTTTAAAATCAACGACACCAAGATTATTAAAACTTTTCCATTCTATTTAGTATTCATATACATATTTATACTAATAAAAGTTTTATATATAAACTAAGAAAACAAATAATAACGGGTATGCTGTAGATATTTATCATCCATATAAATAATATATGAATTTAAACCTTTTTCCCTAGAGGAAAAAAAGAAGAAGAGGAGGAATATGTGTATGTTATTATTCTAAGGAAGCAACTTTAAGCTCAAGAACTTCATTTATGATAAAGATTATTCTTTATATAAATATTCAAGGACTCTTTTCAGTTTTATATTTATAGAAAATATGGAACAAGGAAATTAAGAAATTTTTTATCCTGGTGGGATGACGGTGATTATGACATATTATCTACAAATATATAAGTATTAAAAGATTTCAATTGCACAAATAAATAATTTTCATAGTGTATAATTAATTACGAAATATTCACACATATTTAGGATAACTTTATTTTTTAATATTTATGATTCATTTACTTCGCTAAATAGAATAAGACTATAATAAAACAAGAATTACTAATGAATAGAATCGAGTTGTAATTCATATTACTGTGTTCACTTTAATGTTATTGAATTAATATTACTCTATTTAGTTGAAAGAACTAAAAAAGGAATGGGTCTTGGTTAGTTAATAAAAAAAACTAAAATATCCATTGCATTAATGCAATAAAAATAAAAAACCCACCACCAGATGTCCTCAAAAGCAAGTCGTAGTTCAACAATTCCTATCACAATTAAGCGATCTATGCACAAAATGGAATAGCGCTACGCACTACGGATTAAGTAGAGCACACCAAACCAAAAACCAAAAACGAAGACACATGAATTAAGCAATCTACGCACTACGTACAAACCAAAACCCCCGGATCCATGCAGTGTGCATATGATTGTGCACAGAACAGCGTTGGATAGGGGTAGGGCTCGAATCTCAGGCGTACACCACCGGCTAATGTCTGCTCTGCTATAGACACTACCGATCAAAGATCCAAATGCCGAATCCAACTAGGTGGAGGTTGTGATCACGATGCTGACGTCCCAGCAATTGTGGCAAGTTGGACAGGGTACGGAGGTAGAGGAGATGCGAGTTGTCCAACGATAGATCTAGGTAGTGTTGTATGAGAATTAGCAGTTTTTCCCTCTTCCTTCCTCTGTTTCAGTAGCCTTGTGAAAGATGTGCGCGTTGGATGCGTAGTTCGGATGAGGTTAATTTGGGAAAAAAAAGGGTTTCATTTTTCATGTAATTGTCATTCAGAGGTTTGAAAATGGAATAGAAATTCAGTATTTTACATGATTAGGATTCCTTATTGATTACACATTTCATATTTAAGACCGACAAAACTTCGTAATACTTATTACGTATGAAATAGGATCATAATAAAATTACTATTACAATAAGATCTCTCTCTTTTGCCAGCAACACACGTTGACATATTGGTGAACCCAATTGAATCCCTACCCATGAATAAAAAATAGCTGCATCATGTGTCAATCCTATTGTTATCAGAAATCTTCGTGAAAAATAAAACGTACATTCATTCCACCATCAACATAAATCACACACAGATGTAACGCCGAGATGAAAAACACGGCACGGCATATGTAAAGAATAAAAAAAGGTAGAATAATGAAAACTAAGACGTTGTTTATTATGGGTTTTATGATCGATCCGGTATCAATTGTAGTAGTTTACACTAGCTGGCAGGGCTTACTTTTAAGGCAAATAAAGTTTCAAAACTTATGGATGAATAAAAGATCATCTTTTTATATTTGTTTAATATACTCTATGCTTTTTTTATATTTGAAATTGAACTTACTTTTAGTTTCTTATATAACTATTTTATTTTTTAAAATAACAAAAAGTAAAATACTAAAATTAAATAAAGTTTGGTGCAATAATAATAATAAATAGAGAGAGAACTTATTTATTATCTATTTTAGACTTTTTAAGTATATTTTGTTACACTTGATTTTACTTTTTTTTTTCATTTTTAACTTTTACTTTATTTTTTCTCAAGCATATAAACTAATCAAGGGTGGGTTTTGAAAGCACATTTTTAAAAATAAGGACATAAACACTCAATTACAAAAATAAGAGATTAAACACTTGCTCACTATATAAATATAAAAGAATTCGTATATAAAATACACGTAAATTAGAAGAATAATCTTTAGTTCGGATAATGCATCCCATGCCAATTAGAAAGAGAGGAAAGTAATCGGGGACCCCAGTGGTTACCCCGATTATCCTACTTGTTTTGCTACATTCTTGGTTTGATTATCTCGAGTATTTTTGAACTACTGCAACGGTGGTTTTTGTCTAACCAAAGCGCGACTCGATTTATTACTTTTGTCATGTGAATCGTCTGGCGTGATTGTACTCAAGTTTAGAGATGAAAATTTGGAATTTTGAGGGATTGAAAAATGGAGGAATAAGATTCGACTATATTCTATTCCTACGTTACTTGAAATTGTTGACCCCTATTAGCACGTGATATTATTTTCAAATATCAGTAGATTTTATGCATGCAAAATAAAATATGCGCATGTTTGAATTATTTTCAATTAAACTAATATTTTTATTACAAATGTGTTAAGGTGGTCGATCACACTAGCTAGCTATTGAAAATTGTCACTTTCATGAGGAAACAGATATTCCTAGTTGTTTTTTTTTACTTTTCCTTTTTCAACAGGAGTTGAAGACATCTTTTTGCTGGAAGGGGGGCAGTGATCCATGCATGCACGCAGAGGTTTTCTCGAGGGACAGATTTTCGTATGTGAATGATTCGTTTTGAATCTTTGAAAAGGAAAGAGAATGGAGAGTTTTGGGAGGGAAACACAACACAACCATCACTCACAAACACAAGTACTAAGAAAAAAGGGTTGTGTTTTCAGAGACGAAAATGATTCCCTTTTGATTATGTCGCAATGATGAGTGAATCCATTAGCTCTAGACAGAGGAGCCACCATATAAAATAACATTATAACCTTTTTCACTTAATAATAATGGATTCTCATGAAACGTTGAGGCCCTTGGCTCTGTCACAAATTCACTTTCTCTCTTTCATTTTCAGTCAGCCTTTTTTCAGTCAAGAAGAAAGAATAGCAGGGCCGGGTGGGGAATGGTATTGTTTTCTTTCTTTCGTAATTTTTTGCTTTACCCCATTTTGTTTTTACTTTTTCTTTTCTTTTTTCTTTTTTTTTTGCAATAACTTAAAACGAAAAAGAAAAAAAAAAAAAATCTAGTGCAAGAACGAATCTCATGAAAGGTAAATCTCCAATGATTTTTTTTTTTAATCTTTGGTGCTGCTCTATAAATTATTGGAATAAATGACAAAGGTTTTTGATATATGATATTATAATTTAATAGTATGAATCCTCATCTCTAGTAAAATGGATTATATTTTAATTTTTTATTTCTGTTGTAATTACAAAAAAAAAATTATTATTGTAATACTATTACATTTCAAATACGTCAAATTGTATGTTTTTGAATAATTTTTCAAACGAGGTCGAACTTTATTGTCTACTTAAAACATGATCAGAACGTTGATGTTAAAGCGTTAGATCACCAATCTGAAAATGAGTTCAAGTATTTCTTACCATCAATCAAAGTGTATATTTCATAACGTGTGTTTCAAAATGAAACATGCTACTTCTCATAGTTTAGATAACTATAAGTGATAGCAAAATTTTATTTTGATAGAAAATAATAATAGAATCTTATAGTATTTCGGAATGAAACATTAGAATTTAGATCCTCTCCATTTCCTTTTTTTCAATTTTTATTAATTTTTAAATCAATTGTTAAAATTGTTTATATTCATGAATTGCCTTGTGATATAATTGTAGTATCATTTTCTTTCTTGTAATATCAATCAAGCATAAAAAATGGGGAAATTAAGGAAACAAAAATGGATGTGATAGGGGATCTTAAATATCCTTTGATTCCAACTAATACAAATACCTTAGATCTAGCGTTTTCAATATTGATAAATAATAGAATATGGCTTTTGGTATATTTGTGAATGGAAAAAAAAATGGATGTGAATGAATCCATTATTCAATATTACGCACGAGTAATGAAATTGAATAGGTTTTTGATTAAAAAATAGATCGAAATTATGAACAATTTATAAAACTTTCATATGTGTTAAAAGAAATCTGATATAACTCATGGCATTCAATCAAGATGGTTCACCTTAATTTGTAACTAGATTGATAAAAACATAACAAATTATGATTGAAATGCTTTTGTCATTCAAAAATTAGAAGAAAACACATCTCACTTAATTTGTAGAGATCTGAAAGGTTTACAAAACTCAAAGTTATTAATCTATTGTCTTCCTTTTCTAAATTACATAATATGCTCATTTATAAGCTCAAAACAAAACCTTAGAAACTCTTAACATACATGCAAATAACTTAAAGTAAAATGTGCCATCATAACTAGGAAATAGATGAAAATAAAAACTAATAAATAAGAAAATATCCTTAATAAACAACTTAAAGGAAATCAGCAATGTATGGAAAATTAATTAAACTAAGCAACATAATAAGGAATAATTAAAAGCATGAGTTAAGATTGTGGAATCAATTAAAGGCTAACTAATCTTAAGCTGGTCGCATGAGCCATTCTACCTCCTACATCTGTTACTCTCTAATTGGCTTCTAGGTCTTCCATGCACACATTATGCCCCTTTCTTTGGGAAGCAATGTCCTTGAATTTGGCTTATTCCTCCATGATAAAAGACTAATTTGTTGAAGGCAAGCTTAAATCTACACATCCATGACCAAACATTCAATTTCACCAACATTCAAAATTTGGTCCACACATTGTGTGCTCTATCAACCAAGCTCTCTAAATTTAATGGGTTTGCCCATAGTTGCAACTACATAATGAATTTGATTCATTGCTTCTAATATACGATCTTATCGTAGTTCTTTAATTGAACCCAAGCTGCACATGTCGAACTTACTTTTAGGTTATGTGGGTGTGGATGGGTGTTGAGCTACCACTTCTAAACTCTCTATATCATTCTATTGTCTATGAGCTTCACTAGTGTCATAATTTATCTCCTTTGTTATCTCTTCATGTTGTTTATTTTATGATTTCAGTACAATTGATTCTATGTTTATCTCACCCTAAACTTTCTTTTCACTTACCTAACTTTGTAAATTTTTTTAGCTTTTTCTAGATCCTATTAGGTCTTCTCCTTAGTCAAAGGTACTAGACTATTTTTCTTCCCTCGGTCAATCAATATAAATTCTTTATGGCATCATACACAACATTGTAGTAAACTTGCCATGTTTTCCCACTTGTATATGGCAATCATCCATAAAAAATAGGTTGCTTAAAATTGTATCCTCATAAAAACTACCCCATAATTGAATTTCCATACTTGTTTCATTATTTGGATTACCCCATGAAATCTCCATTTGATGAAAACATGAAAATGCACTTATCATAAAATTTCTTCATGGATAGTGAGTCCCCCAAAGCTCTGATACCAAAATAAAAAAGGATCTTAAATATACTTCAATTCTAACTGATACATAGGCCTTGAATATATGGTTTTCAGTACTAAAATATAAAAGAAACACATAATTTTATGATTTTTGATATACTTGTAAATTGAAAATAAGATGGATATGAATGAAATCAATTATTTGATAATATGCACAAATAATGAAATCAATTTAATTTGTAATCAAATCGTTGATCAATATTGTGCAAAACCCATAGAACTCTTATAAACATCAAAGGCAATTTGTATGACTCATGGAATTCATTAAATAAGGTTGACCATAGTTTGAAATTAGTCTAATGAGAACTTAGTGAATAAAGAAAGGATGTAGGTCTTTTGAGGGTAGGGGGTTGAATTGGATGTTTAACAAAATCAAATCTCTAGTTTGATTATCCCCTTAATTAAGTTATATTGCAAAAGCACTTTATATTATATCAAAGTTATGCAATTTCTACCTTAAGCGAAAAAGCTTGGATATGCAAATTAAAGCACTATAACAATAACTAGTAAGAAGAGAGAGAGAGAGATAAGATAAATAGAGGTTCAACCTCCTACCTATGTCCTTTCTACTAACACTACTAGGTTAATCGCTAATAATTCACTATTTCATTTCAAAAACAAGTAAAAGTAAGTTTGCAACCATGTCAATTCTATCAACACTTAGTAGAAAATTTTTTTCCACCTTCTACACTACTTTATCAAAATTCAAATCCAAAACACAAAATCACGAATCAACAATCAAATCTACCAATGAAAATTCACCAATAAGTTAAACCAAAGTTTTCCACACCACAATATAAAATCAAATTTAAAGTGCTATAATTAATGAGGACATGCCAACTATGCCCTTAAGCCTAAACATGTGTGAATGTTGTTTTTCATCTCATACACAACTCTCAAAATTCAAATCCAACAACCCAAAATCACAAATCAACAACCCAATCTACCAACAACAATTCATTAATAATTTAAAATATTTCACCACGAACAATTAATACCTAATCCATAAAAAGAAAGAAAAAAGAAAAAATTAATATAATAGTCAATCATAACTTCAAATCTCCAATTGATGAAAAAGCAAACATGTACTTACCATAAAATTTCTTCATAAAGAGTGTGTGCCCTAAAGCTTTGATACCAAATGAAAAAGGATCTTGAATATACTTTGATTCTAATTGATACAAGGAACATAGATATATGGTTTTCGATAATAAAAAAGAAGGATGGAATTATTATGATTTTTAATATATTTGTAAATTGAAAATAAAATGAATATGAAAGAAATTACTTATTTGATAATACACATGAATAAAATCAATTCGTTTTTTTATTGATATTATATAAGATCATAAAACTCTCATATACTTCAAAAGTACTTTGTATGACTTATGGAGCTCATTCAACATGGTTCTCCACAATTTGAAATTAGACTTATAAGAACTCATGAATAAAGAAAAGAAACACTTTCATCATTTATGAATTAGGAGAAAACTCCTCTCCCTTAATTCATGACAATCTCAACGGTTTTAAAAACATAAAGTTACTAATACATTATCACTCCATTCTAAATTATATAGTATACCTATTTATAGGCTCATAATATACCTTAGGAACATAAAAGAAAATAACTTAAAATAAAATATACCCTAGTAATTAGGTAATACAAGAAATCTTAAAACCTATCCATTTTTCTCTTTTGGTCAAAGGTTTTCCCTTTGTAAGTAGAGAACCTTGATCCTATTGATAAGAGTCTCTATTACCCTCTTAATCCTAGGTTCTTGAATTGCTTATTAATGCATGCCCTTTTCTTTAATATTTGAATTTCATTTAATCTCTACTCTTAAATTCCAATCACACATACACACATGAAGCCCTAATTTCACAACCCCACTCAAAACCCAATTTTTTTTATGCACACTTGAGCATTAAATCACACACCTACTAGTTTTGAAGCCACGAGCAACTTCATAATTAACTTGATTCTTTTTCCACATGTACCGAATCCAACCTTACTAGTCTAGACCTTATAATCATCACCTCTTTATTAACAAACCCCTATTGCACTCTAAAGGGCCTTGGCAATTTGGTGAAGCCTTGTATTAGGAATGGATATGCAAATGTTGTAATCCTCCAACATCCTTTCTATCTCTCTAGTTTTTCTTTTTAGTTGTAGTCTAACTCCCTATTGCATTTACCCATCTCTCTATTTCTTTATCAAGTTTCTATGTGCAGTTTTGGTTTCTTAGTTATTTAGTTTGCTTATTTCTTTTCTAGTGTTGATAGTTTTCCTTTGTGTCTTGTTCACTTTCTTCTTATAGTTAGCTTTAGTGTTCTTTTCTTAGTTGGAAATACCACATGACGCTCTTTCCTTCGATCAAGCTAATGAAGAGAATGGAGGGCTCCAAATAGTCATTGAATTGAATACTCATTTGCAAGGGAATAGTTCAACAAGAGCAGTGCATTATGTAAGCTTGTCTTGAATAAAACAAAGAATAAAGTAGCTATAATCTAGGTAGATTAAGAAGTCATCAAAAAGTTATAGTTCATGTGAGGTTATAGCTTTGAAGGCTATTATATATGTGTGTACTTTTGCAAGCTAAGAGCAGGCTATAAATGTCATTACAGATGGACCTTAGGCTATTATTGGTATGTTATTAGTTAGAAGCATATGGAGCCTCATCAAAAGGTTAAAAATGTGAAACTAGATAGTTACCCCTTTTGTTTATGGATTCATGGATTGAAATTAGATTAGATGACTGATAATAATGTTAGAAAAATAAGGGCTTCCACTAGAAATGTAATACAATGTGAGTGTAGAGATGATGGAAGGCACCGTAAGAGGCTTTTTATGGGTGAAAATCAAGTTGATCTACTCCTAACTTATCAAAACTAGAATTTGGACAACCAACTTCAATTATGAGAAATTGCTAGGCATATTCTTTAAGTGCGATAGAATGGGCCACTCTACTATAGGTTGTAGTGAGGAATTGGATAGCTAGAACTATGGCTCTTGGTTGAAAGCCACTACAGTCAAATCTTATGTTGAAGGGGGTGGTTCACTTAGTTTTCAATCATTAGCCAAATCTTCATCAATGGAAGCAACATCGTATGAGTTGGCTTCTTCACATCTTTAAAATATGATGGATTTGATAGAGCTTAAACCTCCTTAGATACTTAGCCTCAATTCAAAGTAAACATCTTCTTTAGCCATTATCCCTATATTCCATCATTTAAAAGAACCTCTCCACAACTACAGACATCCCTCTCAAATAATCAATCCATAAACCTCTCAACCTCTAATCATTTGGCCATTCTTATGACCTATTAAGCCACTCTTCACCTTCACCCCAAATGCCATCACCATTTGAATAAGAAGTGACTAGCCTGATTTAAATTGCACTTACTAGATGTCCTAATTGTCTAGGTGTCTACCTTTCTTAAATCCTACCTTTCATGTCTATTACACAAAGTAACTATTATGTGGAGTTCAAAAATTCACCTCTACACACCAAAATGCCCTTACAATCATTAAAAATTTTAAAAAGTTGACAATTGACTCATTCTTGAGTCTAACTAAGTGGCTAAAATTTAGTGAACCAATAAAGAAGCTACTCCCAACTAGTATATCTTCAAGTTAAAGGGAAAAGAAGCCTAACAAAATGATAGCAAGATAAGAAAGGTGGTATTTTCCATTAGCTAAATGGAGCTAGTAGCATATTATTTAGTTGATGTGTCTATTACTCTTTGTGAGAGTTCAAAAGATGGTTGTGGTGGTTGGCTAAAATTAACCACATAGGTGTCATGATCATCATAAGGTAGAATTATAAAGGCTTAGAGCCTTCTTTGATAGTTTAATACATAAGAGAAAACACAATCTTAGTGTTGTGTTCTTTATGGAGGCAAATAACATATCAAACAGATTGTCAAGAATTAAGACAAGAATGCAGTTCAGTAATGAGTTTTATATCCCTCCAATTGGCATGTCATGTGGCTTAGCTTTCTGGTGGGTAGAAGACATTGAATTGAGAAAAAAATTAAGTTCTATAAGAATCATATCAAAACCTCCTTATTTTTTGCCGATGACTTTATTCTCCACTATCTCATGAATCTATGCGGACCTAGATCCACAACCACAGAAGGTTCTATTGAATAAATTGGAATATATGGGAGTGGCATTAGTGGCCCTTGTTTATGCCTATGTGACTTCAATGATATCAGGTATAATCATGAAAAGGATGGTGACAATCTTTGGCATATTAGACTAATGGAATGATTATATTTTATGCTTATGATTACTAATCTAAATGACTTAGGTTTCTAAGGACCTACCATCACTTGGTTAAATAGAAGAGAAAATGTTAAGGTGGTGATGGAAAGGATTGATGGAGCTCTAGGTTGTTTGGCTCATGAATATCTTAGAACTTAGATTTTGCATGGTGGAATGGTAGGATCAGGTCATTTTACCTTAGTGGTGGATTCTTAGTATATAAACAAAATGGGGAGGAAAAGTTTTAAATTTGAGAATATGTGGATTTCAACAAACCCTTTAAGTGGTCAATCCTATCCCCTTGGCTACAGGCTAAAAAGATGTAGGTTGTGTTTCAAGAGCAGAGTAGAAGAGATTTTCCAAATAATAAAGAAATTCAATGTATATAAGTAAAAATCTCTAGAGTTTAGAAGAAAGGAAGTCAAACAGATGAAAAACTAGAAATGGGTCTAATTAAAAAAGTTAGAGCAATTATAGAAAGAGAAGAGCTTTATTAGCAACAACCATTTGAAGTAAACTACTTCAAGGAGGAAGGGAATAATATACGATTCTTCAACCAATCTACCTTGATATATCAATAGAGAAATAAAATTATGAGATTATTAAGTGGAGATGGGCTTAGATTGAGGATGAGGATGGCATAATAGGGAATTTTCATAGTTATTGCATGAATTTGTTTAAATCAAATGGGTAGAGGGATTGGGAAAATGTCGTAGAATCAATTTCTACTCTCATTAGTGTATAAATGAATGAAGAACTAGGTCAATATAATAGCTTAAGAATGTAACCTTTTAGCTTGGAGCCTTAAAGGCTCTAAGGCCAAATGCTTATATGGGAGTCTTTTATCAGCAATGCACGTTGTGGATAAGAACGTGATGGATATAATACATGCTTTCTTCTTTTCAAGTACTATTCATCTTTCCTTAAGCTCACCTTAGGAAGTTAGACATTTCCATGTAAAGTTTACGTAACTTTCTTTTTAATGTTTTTTTAGAGTCTTAGTTAGCCAGTTAAAGCTAATACTTTAGAGTCTAATAACCTTACAGTGTTTTTGTTTTTGATCATTCAATACATAACAAGATAATCATAACACATGAAGCATTCCATATCTTGAAAACTAGGAAAGCTAAAAACAAAACCTTTTGTGCTAAAAAATTACACATGAAAAAAGCCTATAACGATATTGAATGGGAATTTCTTAGGGTCATATTTTTGAAGCTTTGCTTTTGGGAGACTTGGATTACGTAGATAATGAAGTGTGTCACTTCAGTCACATACAATGTTAGAGTGAAAAAAAGATTGCAAGTTGGGTAAAACCCTCTAAAGACTAAAGGTAAGGTGATCTCCTATCACCTTATCTTTTTATTTTAGTGGAAAATGTGTTGCTTAGGGCTATAGAAAGAATAGTGGAGGATAAAAGTCTTTTTAGGATAAAAATGAGACAATCACATATCGGTTGTAGAAGTTAGGATAATAATTGGTTGAGACTTTTTGTGGGGAATTCAAGGTTAAGTGGCTCCATTGAGCCCTTATTCCTATTATTGGATAACGTACATAAGCCATGCATTGACAATCTAGAATTAAGAGTATAAGTTAAGATATGGTTCTTGATTTGTGATACATGATGTATGAGGTCAAGGTTGATAATTGTTTGCATTACATGGGTCTAATATGAATAGCAATGGCTAGAAATGTTGGTTAGGAAATATGAAGAAAAAGGTTAGTCTAAGTCCTTATTACAATGTAAATAGGGCATGAGGCCATAAGTGTCTATTAGGATTTATGTTACAAGTTGAGAAATTAGAACAAGTTGATTGATGAATTGCATATCATAATACATAAGAAATTCACATTTCTAAAGGAAGAGTGCTCAATTGGCCATGTGAAAGTTTAGGCCAAAAGTGCTCAAACATCTAGGAATAAGAGCTGAAGGCTTTACTTAGGTTGGCAATGATTGAGCCACCTTGAATGTAGATAGTAAGAGTTAAATTTCTAAAAAGAAAGTTAACAAGAAAAGGAAGATTGATTTTGAAAATGAAAGGTACAAAAAAAGGAAAAGGAAAAGTCGATGGGAAAAGGAAGATTGTGGAACCTAAGAAATCATGGGATTTAATCTTCAAAGTATTTGAGTGTTTAAATAGGATAAATGAAGAGTTGGAGTCCAAATTGGTGATGCCCCTCTACTGCTCTTTTAGGAACCACCATTAAGGCTTGAAGTTGAACCTTCAAAAGGCATAGTGTAGGAAGTTCATAAGAAAGTAGAAAATTCTCCTCTGGAGAAAGAAGCTTCTAGCATTCTAAATGAAACTTCTATTTCTAACAAAGAAGATTTTGATAATTGAAAAGGTAGGAAGTTTTTACGAGTTAAGAAGAAGAAAAAAAACTTTATTCATACAAAAAGCTTTTGTTTCAATGGAAGAAGTCTCTCTTAATGAAAAAAGGAATGTTAGAGAAGTACCTACTGAGGCCATGAAAATTCTCTCTAATAATTCATAAGATTTTTAGTCTCAAGTTCTAAAGTTTATTGAATGGAATACCTTAAACTAAAATAATAAATCAAGAGAGAAATTGTAGAAAGAGAAGTAACATCACTAAGAGGGAGGTGAATTGATTATTTATATAAAAATGTTTCCTAAAAAAAAATTCCTTTTCGTTACTTATCAGCAAATATTTGATTCAGATTAAATTGCCTTGGCATTAGAATTTTCAAGTCTTTGGATAGTACATAAATTGGAAGCAAAAATAAATAGAAAGGGATTAGACAACCGGGGAGCAATATTTAGTAGTTTTGCCATATGTATTAGTCTACTCTTCTAGCTTCTACTTCTGGGATCTCAGTTTGTTGCCGCCACAATGGTTGATGAAATTGAGATTTGATTTCCTTGCAAAATCAGACTTGGATGATGGGTGATGATAAATTGATGACTAGAGTATGAACATGTGGTAATTAGAACGATTTAGGTGATTAATTAGTATATATGATATGTTGAAAGTTAGAATTGATGGTATGATTAAACTAGTGGTTGAATAAGTTAATTTGATTGCCAAATTATAAAGTTCCAGCATGTAATTATATTCTTAATGTGATAAATTTGATGAAAATTGAAATTACAAGATAAATATGAAGTTTGGCAAAGTTTAAGGGTGAATTAGGTTAAATTGGAGGATTGTATGAATTTGAAAAGTTGATTTTCTTGCATGATTTAGTACTATATTTAATTTAGGGAAAAATATGATATATTATATTTATTTTTAGTAAATTTAGTAGAACTATGATTTAATTTTGAATAAGGATTGGATTGGATATAAAATGAGGCTAGAAGTAATGATATGTTAAAATTAAACCTATAGAATAGATAAAAATGTTTTGGGGTGTGCTCTATTTTATTTAATTTATTTTGGAGATGTTTTAGGCTTAAAAAAAATGAAAAATAAATGATGCTTTAGATTATAGAAATGAATGGAACAAGTGGGTTTTGGTTTAGAGTGATTTGGACCTAAATTGAATAAGATTTGAGCTTGTAAAGTTGAAATTTCGTAACCTTACTTAGTTTAGTAGTTCAAGAGCTCTAAATTGAGTAAAATAAGGCTCCTCACTTAGTTTGAACCAAAATAAGCATTGACTCAATAATGTGAACTCAAATAACCTATGAGCCCAAGATGTAAAATCCAAAACATAATTGGGCTTATTTCCTTCTTAAACTCATACCTTAAATAGACCTTATTACGATAAATAACTTATACTGAGCCTCAAACCATTTCAAGACCCAAATTAAATTAAACACTTCAAATAAACTAGACTCAAACCTAAAGAAATAAAATAGTCTTATATGACTATAATAAAACCTAAATGGGCTTTAGACCCTAAATCTACTTGAACTCATTAATCTTTAGGGCCTATACCCTAAATAGGCCTTTATCAATAAATCAAACTTAAATGGGCCTTCAACCCTTTAAGGCCCTAAACCAACTAAAGGCTTAAAATGAAATTAAAATGGAACTTAATAAATCAATTGAACCTAAAACATAACAAATAGGACTAATTAAACCTAATGAGTCTAACTTAATTAAAATAGACGGAAGTAATCTAACTGGACTTAAAATAGACTTAGTAAATATAACTAGACTTAACTAATTCATTTAGGGGTACTAGGCTTAATTTCAAACATAATTAGCCTCGCTATGCTTAAAGGGTCCAAATACCTAAAATTCAAATAACTTATTAGTTTAAATAATTAAACCCTAATTGGATTAGGTCAAAATTAGCTAAAAGCTAATTGGGCCTAGTTAATCATTATTAGGCTCATAATTAGTATGGACTTTAAGTAGTCTAAACTAACTTTAAAATAAAACTCAGTCAGTTAGAATATCAATTAATTTAAGTTTTCTCTTTTGATGTAAAAAATCAATTCAATCAACTCAATTAGAACTTAGATTACGATTTAGGAATCATTGACCTTTCCAAATATGCAATAACATGAGTGTTGCTTGCTACAGTAGAAAAAATAATTAAGCTAATAATCAACTCAGCTAAGTAATAGCTTGCTACTTGTACATAGTTACTTAAGCTAGCAAGTGACAAACCTTAAATTGGAATGATGGCTACAATTATATACCCTGAAATGACATGAGAATTAAGTATGTACCCCGAAATGACTCGATAAGTAGCAGATAAGTGAAATCATATCAGATAATGGCCATTGTAAATAGAGATAAGGTATATTAGGAATCGTTTGGGGTTATGGGTCTCGACGAGTGATATGACAGAGTTAGATTGTAATAAGTAAGAACCGTATAATAGTGAGTTTACTTAGACAAAGTTATTTTGTTTCAATTTTGGTTTTGGTGATGTAGAGTCTAGCTACTCCTATCAACCCCTAATGTTCACTATGGTGGAATCAAACCCCATATCCCCTGTCATGTTGTCCGAAGTCATGAGTACTCCCATGCTAGATGTTTAAATAAGATAATTAATTGAATTGATTGATTTTCTATTATATTAGTATGTAGGCCTACTTAATATTCGTGCAAGTGTTCGCATTACTGTATATTGGGCTCTAGTGGCTCATTCCTCTTTTCTTTTTGAAGTGAAGATGTTTTCAATCTGCTATATGACTCGGTGAGATCTAGCACCGAGGAGGAGCATTAGGATGAGATCATGGACTTAGATTATGTTATCTACAATTATGATTGATTTATGTTTCATTTTCCAAACCTTATTTCCATATTTAGTTTTTGTACTTAGATTCTTTTGGGAGCTGCTTGTGACTCTATGGCCTGTTTCTTTTGGTTGTATTTTGTGAACCTTGTAGGCCCTAAGAGTTAGACTATTTTTTCCCTACTTATCTACACATTTTCTTAACAAACAAGCTACCAAACACTTTCGAAAATCCAATGTTTCACCAAAATGATTTGAAAAACTAATTAATGATTTCAAGGTCCTAAAATTAGTTTTAAAACTCATCTAATAATAGTAGTCTTACGTATTCTACTTAATAGGTTACATGACGGATTGTCGTTGCCATAGTAAATTGGAGGCATGACAAAACCTTTATCACATAATTGACTAATGCTTAACAATTTTTTTTTTAAACCTCTAACAAAATAAACATTTTCTATAGTATGGAGAGTTAAATCAATACTACCATATCCAGTGATCTTTCCTTTATTGTTGTCTCCAAAATTTATATATCCTTTGTCTTGTATTGTCAAAGATGTGAGCAACTAAGCATCTTTAGTTATGTGCTCTTGAAATCATCAATAAACATTATATTTCCCTAAGAACCTAAACTAGCTTCGACCCTTTGAAGTTTAAGTTTGCATTTCTAATTCTATTAACTTGATGGTCAATAAGCTTGTTCTTCTTGTAGAAACAATATTTTTCAATGTGACTAAAAATGACAAGCATAAGGAATAGGATGTTGATACCTATTCCATGTTCTTGGTTTCTAATACCTCTTGCTATTTTTAGGATTGTATCTTCTTTTATACCCATTAAAGTTATGGTTCTTCCTTTCAATTACAAAAAAATTCCTTTTATCTTCCTTTATGTATACCCTATGATTTGTTTGTGCTATTTCTTTAGCTTTAACAAATATTGTCTTTCTTGCTATGTTTGAACAATCTCCTTTTTCATATCCTAAACCATGCCTTAGCGAACCAATTCATTGACTAGATATTAGCATTTGTAATTTCTTATCACTTTCATTAAACTTATTAAATGTTGCTTTTAATGATTGTGATAAATCTTTAACTTGAATTTTCAAACTAGATTTTCATTAGCAAAAGTTTCTTTATCCACTTTTAATATTTCATTTTTTATTTTTACATTTTTCATTTCTTTAGATAATTTCTCTTTATCTTTCATCAAGATTTTATTTTTTGATTCTAGATTTGTAATTTTAGCTTTAAATTTTGACTAAGCATTTATGATTTTAATATATTTATATATATCTTCAAATATAGATTTGGAATCTAAATAAGAATTTTCCTCAAAGTTTACCATTAAAGAAAGATGAGCTTTTTTATCTTCCTTTTCTAATTTTTCTATTTTATTTTCTATCTCTTCAAGATCACTTCAAGTAGCCATAAGTGACCACTTCTTCTTTCTTTTTTTTTTTCATATACTTCTCTATCCTTTTTTATATGTCTAGGCTTTTTGCATTAGCAACAAAGGAGATCCTTCTTTTCCTTTTTCACTTCTTTACTAGTGCTTTTACCTGCATTTTCATCAATTTTCATATAATTGATAGGTTTCTTACCTTTCTTTCCAAGTAATCCATTCAATCTTTAGGCTAACATTGTAACTTTCTCATTTTCACTGGTTGATTCATCATCGGAGTCTTTTTCTGATTCTTTTGTTTTAAATACATTTGTCTTACTTTTCTTTTCATTGCTTTCACTACTTTTCGATTTGAGTACATTTCTTTTTATAGGCCATTAACTTGCTTATGATTTGATTAAGCGTGAGCACAGTCAAGTCACATGTTTCTTTTATTGTAGTTTTCTTAGGATTTGATGCATTTGGTAAAATCTTGCTTATGATTTGATTACATTTTTTTTATAGGCCATTAACTTGCTTATGATTTGATTAAATGTAAGCATAGTCAAGTCACATGTTTCTTTTATTGTAGTTTTCTTAGGATTCGATGAATTTGGTAAAATCTTCAGAACTTTCCAAACATGATCTTGATTAGTGGTCTTTTTATTTAAGGATGACAATTTATTTGCGATTGTTGTGAGTCTTCCAAATGTGTCTTTGATTTCCTTTCTAATTAACATTCTAAAAAGTTCATACTATTAAATGAGAGTGTTGATTCTAACATTCTTAATGGTATTTGTTCCTTGGTGTGTCTGATACAATGCATCCCAATTTTTTTTCGCTATATTGCATTATGAGATTACATAGAATTCAAAAGGAGCAATGGTTGTAAGTTTTAAAATTTTCACTTTCAAATTGGCTTTAGCCTTCTTTTCCTCATCTGGATTGATGAATTCTCTAGTGACTGTTCTATCTCCTATGGCAATGTCTCATAGTTTGAAGCTTTCATGAAAGTTTCCATCCTATATTTTCAATAAGCAAAATTAGATCCATAAAATAAGGTGCCTTACTCATTTGGATTGTCAAATACTCCACTAGTGATCTTTCAACTCAATTATTATCAAGCTAAGCTTTGATATCAATTATTGGTTCTGGTTAATAATTGAAAGAGGGGGGGGGGGGGGGGGGGGGGTGTGGGTGGTGGGTGTGCTTGAGGTATTAAGTGATTACTTCTACAAAAAACTTTTTTATGAATAAAAATTTCCTTTGATTACTTTTTAGTAGATATTTGATTCATATTAAACTATCATGGCACCAAAATTTACACGTCTTTAAACAATAGATAAATTACAAGCAAAAATAAATAGAGTAAAAGATTAGAAAATCTAGCAGTGACATATAGTTTCACCTTATGCATCAATCTACTATTCCAAACTCCATTGATAGAATCCTTGTTGTCTTTATTAATTCATTTTACTATATTAAAGAAAAAAAATTATCAAAGGGTGCTATAGTAGTCAGCCACTCTACAATCACTATAATATAACTTCCTATCACTTCCTCTATTATATATCACTACACATAAGCTAAGCCACAGAAACTATGAGGAAAACAAATACAACAAACTTCGAAATGAAGTTTTCAGTCTTTAAGGATTTGACAAGTAATGATCCTCTAAAAAAATTAGCTTAATTATAGAATTAGAATATAAACTCTATTGTTCTTGCTTAGTACTCATTTCATCGTTTGTGTTATATCATGTATCTACCCTATCCATCTTCCTTCATATTTATAGATGAAATTCTAACATTCAAAACTTGACTTTCTCTTTAATCTCAACCATCTTTAATATTTTTTCTTTAATTTATTCATTCAAATTCATTGTATTATCAGATTTAGATAATAATCTATCAATGCAGTTTGGAATAGTTAAGGATAATGATATGATGAATGAATGTTACCTTACTTTGTTAGGATATTAGTATTCTATGAAAAGGAACCTAGATCATAAGAATTAGTTAGGATTAGTAATCTAATCTTCTAGAACTTAGAAAAATTAATCAAAGAATAAGTGCTTGCCCTTATCAATTTGTAGATAAGTGGTTTCTTTTCTAAGATAGAAGTTTGTTGTTTTTAACATGAGAAGTGGCATGATGTGCCGAACCAAGAACAATTTCAAACAATCACACAAACCCCCAAAAGATCAATTGCATCAATAAAAAACCAAACAACCTAGCACCACGCAAACACACCCAATTCCCTTACCAGATATGATGTGCTAGTAGAGAATGGTCCAAGCTCAGTATTGTTGATATAATACATAACAATTCCTATGATTTAACTCGCCACAATTAGATATTGATAAGAGTTATTAAGAATGAGAGACTAGCTCCACTCATGCATGTCAAATGTCCAAAAATGAAGTGTCTTTTGTGTTTCCATGAAAAGGCATTTATAGTAGCCTCTAAAAGAACAAATATTGGCTAATAAAAAAATAAAAGAAAATGCAAAGGAAAACCAACCTATATAATTTGTAAACTGCCTAGAAAAGCCACCGGTTCAAGGTGAGCCGCTCTCTATTTTGTTTACTTAGTTATCATCCTGAAGCACTAACAAATGCACCCGATTGAATGTAAAACAATCATGTAAAAAAAATGGAGATACTATATCATTTTCTTCGGGTTCCATCTAATCAAGTAGAACTCTCAATGTTAGATTTTGTAGTCCTTTGGTTCTAGCTCAAGTAAGTGGTCTTGTGACTGAAATGATATGATTCCCATCATGGCATGTGGAATTGTGTGTTCAGTTGTGGATGGAAGTGGAAAATAAGAGGAATTGAAAGGAAAGTTTCTAATGACAAACGAGATGGTGAAAGGGAAAGGTGTGTAATATACTACTTGAGGAATGTTTAGGATGGTTTTTACCTTAAATTTACCTTAAGTAATTTCTTTTATATAAAGTGTGATTTTTCTCTTTTTAATGTGCTTATACTAGAGGGACACTTGGTATGTTATTTAAAGGTGCAACCGACCACTACTTCACACTTATAGGGAGATTTTTCTTCCATAATGATTGGCTTTGTTGTGTTGTTTTGATTATTCAAGACTTATCTTTGAAGGATAAGATTTCCCTTGAAAATTATTAGCAATAATCCCATTAGAAGTGGTGGCTAAGAAGAAGAAAATTCATGTTCGACTTTTCTAACTTCATGTCACTTTCTTTAACCTTGAGGTGCGCGACAATTAGTTAGGTTAGTTTAGTTGAGTTTTCACTAGACGGGTTCTCTTTTAATTATTCGAAATATACAGTTTTAGAAATCTTCTAATTCCTACTTAAATTAGGTAGTATCACGATGATCAATTCTTAAGTATTTACAAGTCTCCTAGAAGAAAGTTGACTTTTGTCATCAAAGGCTTAATTAGATATATGAACTAAAATTCCTTATAATATTTGTAGCTTTAAGCCATAGTTAGTTAGGATTAAAATAGGATTAAGGTTGAGTAAGAATTGGCTTAAGTTAATCAAATCATCCAAGTTTGATTTTAGTATTTTTTTTTTCTTTTGACATAGTTTAGGAATATTTTAGTACTATCGTTTAGATTAGATTGAGTTGGCTTAAATTTAGGAATATGTACACTACTGTTGGATTGGGAATAGGTCTTTGAAAATATCCATTTTCTTAAGCTAAATCTATTAAGTCTTAGGTTGAGATGAATCCCTTACAATCTTCTAATCCCAACTCATCTTAAGTCTTTTCTTTTGAAGAATTGAGTTAAGTTAAGCTTTTTACTGCTTGAAATATGATTTAATCTTATAGTCTCTAGACCTTACCTATGTTGATCCAGAATATTTTAATATCTAGATATCTTAGGAAATTCTTAGGGGTTATATCCATGATGGCTCGCATTCAACAGGATATTGTGAAATTTTTCCTTATTGATGCTTTTACTAACCTTTTATTTATTTATTTATTTATTTTTTGGAAATATGTAGCTTAAGAAGAGTAATACTGCTAAGCTCCTAATTAGGTGTAAGGTAGCCCTAGCTACTAAGAAGGCCATGAAAGCACCTCTCGACTATTGTATCGAGGAAGGCTCTACACCACAACCCCAAAAGGTCCTTTAAGTCATTAAGGATGACAAAAGGTAGGTGGTTGCCTCTCACCTAGCCAATGACCCTTCAACAAGATAGATGCAAAAAGGGAAGGTTGTGGAAGGAGTTAGGCAATCGTCTAAGAAAAGGCCTCACACATAAGCATTTGGTAAAAGGCCTAAGGAGACTTGGAACGATGTTGTCTAGCTAGATGCCAAATCTGAGTCCATTGAGAATCTCATCCAACAAAGGGATATGGTCCTTGCTTTACTGGTAGAAGAGAGGGCTGAGGAGGTTGCTTCTTCAGCTCCAAGGCTCCCATCTCTAGAGGTGAGAGGTGGGCACCTTTAATGGGAGGTATTTAGCTTGAATGTTGGGCTAAGA
This sequence comes from Laguncularia racemosa, assembly GCA_037954665.1. Classification (NCBI taxonomy): domain Eukaryota; kingdom Viridiplantae; phylum Streptophyta; class Magnoliopsida; order Myrtales; family Combretaceae; genus Laguncularia; species Laguncularia racemosa. The sequence goes on along the minus strand of JBBMOL010000004.1, from coordinate 11,562,480 downwards.
GATGGGAGGCAAAGTAAGGAAATCTTGAGGGGGTTAATAGTACCTTAAGATATTATGACGTTTGAGGAAATTTTTTGTGGAATGTCTAAGGATGGCATCAAGAGGTTGATTTGCGCCATGCACTTTACTTTGTCTTCTTACTCTTTATGTTTGACTAATCCTTGTCACTTTATGTTATAGTTCACTTCTCAACTGATGAAGTTGTTTAACATCTAGGGGGCCAAGATTGAGCAAGTGCGAGAGTTTAGATCCGAACATAAGATCTTAATCTCCCAACACCAAAGGCTATATGACAATTATAAGAAGCTTTCTAACGATATGTGTATAACTTCGTAGAAAGCAAAGAAGGCTAAGTAGGCAACTAAGAGGATTGAGGAAGAAGCCCATCGCCAAATAGCCAAGGCCAAAGAGCTCCACATGAAGACTATTGTTGAAGTTGATGTGTTAAGGGCTCAAGTGAACATGGAGGTGTGGGTAAACACCGATCTAGCTACCAAGGTTAAGGGTTTAGAAAGTTGCAACAAGGACCTCATCATTGAGGTGAAGAGGCTCTCTAGCTAGTTGGAAGGGGAAAATGAGTAACTCAAAGCTTAGAGAGCAAGTAATGCTAAAAGAGAGAGTGACTTATGTGATGAGATTCGTTAACTCCACTTAGAGGCCGATTATGATAAGGTTCTCCTCTTAGAGCTAGAGATTGTAGCTATGGCTACGGTAAATAAGGCGGCATTGGAAAAGGAAGTGTTTGATAAAATATTGGCCAATAAAGAATGGGCCCACCACTAGGAGAGGAAGATGATGGAGGGCATCTGAACAGCTAGGTTAGAAATTCTAAAAGTGCATCTAGAGTATAATCTCAATTGTTTAGCCTGTTGTGATGATCTAAAAGAGTCTAAGGCAATTGACAAAGAAAGAGATGCCAAGGACTAATTTGGTGAATAAGAGGTGGTCCAAGATTAAGGCTAGGGTAGTGAGTAGGGCTAAACTGAAGAGCAAGGCTAAAATGAAGAGTTGGACCAAGATGAAGAGTTGGGCCAAGATTGTACTGAAGACATTTTTCCCCCTCCTCCTAGTTTAAACCCTCTTGAAAACCCTCTACCCCCCTTTAAGCCACTTTTAGCTAAATAAATTATAGCTACTCCACTAGCCGAAATGTTTAATGCTTTGATTGTCCCTCCCTTGAGAACTAAAAAATTGTATCTAAATGTTCCACTTGTTTCCTTGTTTTCATTCTATGGGGTTAGTGTGCCAACTAGTCTCTTGTAATTAGACTTCACAAATGAATAAAAAAATTTTCTTAAGTGTTTTAAGTGTGCCCTTCTCCTACTTTCTTTGTTTTATTTGTGTACTATTATTTGTTATTCTACAACCTTTGAGAGTATTGGTGCTAGGGATTCCTCAAACGTTTAGACCTAAGTCTTATCCATGAATTATCCAATAGGTCAAAGTGATTAGGTTCTCTAAGTTGACTTGAATAGGTCAGGTGCACCTACCATTCAAAGGTTGTTAAAGAGCTTAGAAGTCCATTCACTTTTGTAGAAGTTAGGACTTGGTACTATTGAGAGTTCGTTTTCTTTAAAAGTTAACAAGGACTTGATATGATTGGGAGTCCATTTGCTTTAGAAGAGGTTGGGACTTGATGTTTCTAAGGGTCCATTCACCTCAAAAGAGGTTAGGACTTAGGATTTTTTACCAAAATGACTTACAAGTATGAATATATAAAATAACCACAACTTGGATAGTAAAAGAAAATATAACTTTCATTATGTTACAAACATTACATGGGCTAACGATAACTTAGTCAAGGTAAAGCCTTAAGTTGTCAACAGTTCCATGTTTGGGGAACGAGTTGACCATCTATCCTTTCTAATCTATAAGCTTCATTCCCTAAGTCTTCTTGTACCCTCACAAGGTCCTCCCAGTTAGGTGTGAGCTTCCTTTTTCCCTCTCAAGATCCAATGGCCTCTAACTTTCTACACACTAGGTCTCATAGCTGGAAAACTTTATGCTTGACTTTCTTATCATAGTAGCAAGCTGCCTTGTGTTTCTATACCACTACTTGAGCTTTGGTAGTGTCATGGATCTCTTTAATGGTGTCAAGGTTGGCTTATAGCTTAATCTGGTTAGCCATTGAGTTAAGAGTTTAGGTGCTAATATTGGTAAGTTTAATTTATCAAGGAGAACTACTTTACAGCTAAATGTAAGCCTAAATGAGGTTTCTCTTGTGGAGGTCCTATAAGTAGTTTGGTACCCCCAAAGATGGTTTGAAGCTCATTAGTCCACTTACCTTTAGCCTAGTCTACCCTTTTCTTGAGATTGTTAAGCACTTTCTTGTTTACTGTCTTAACTTACCTGTTTGATTGGGGGTATGTGACCGAGTGTAGTGGATCTTGTTTTCATGCTTCTCACAAAAGTCTTAGAATTTCTAATTATCGAATTAAGTTCCATTATCTATAATGAGGATGTAAGGAACTCCATACCCACTTAGTTTCAAGTTGAAAATGAAGGCTGCAATGCTTTTCTTAGCAATCTTGGCTACGGCTTCAACTCCACCTATTTTATGAAGTAGTTGAAAGCTACAATAATATACTATCACTGACTAAAAGCTCGAGGGAAGGGACTTAGGTTGTCAATCCCCCATTAGGCAAAGGGTTAAGGATTAGTGAGGGATTGAAGAAAATTTCTCAATACATGCTTTATAGGTACATGCTTTTGACATTAAGCACATACCTACAAGAGCTACTTTGAATCCTCCCTCATCGTAAGCTAAGAGTAGCCAAGTCATAGAGCTCATATGTATAGAGCTTGGCTTTTGATATGGTTGCTACATACCTCCGTATGTAGCTATTTAAGTATATGCTAACCTTACTCCATTCTAACACATCAAAGGAGAGCAATACTTAAACTTTGTTTGTATAAGAGGTCATTAACAAATGTGTAATTGGTAGCTTTCTACATGAGTTTTCTTAACTCCTTCCTATCTTTTGGTATAGTGACATGTCTTAAGTAGTCAATCCAGCATGACTGTATTGGTGCAAGTAGTATTTCTAAGATCTAAGCTTATCATTTGTTGATGCTTTTATCTGAGAGATATTAGAAGACCTTTTTGTCTCACTTATCGAGGTCTGAAATACTTAAGAAGGCCAACTTGGATAATTTTTCCACTTCAAAGTTTTTAGGTCGAGGAATCTCGGTGATGTTCCTAGATGGGAACTTTGAGGTGAAGGTGTGTACCACTTGAAGTTATTTAGTTATACACTTACCCTTCATCGTATACTCACCTTTGACTTGCTAGAAAGCAAGTTGGGAGTTTAAAAAACAAATCTTAAGCTTGTTTATGCTAATCTCCTTTGCTAATTTGAAGCCAACAATTAATTCCTTATATTTTGTTTCATTATTACTAGCTAGGAATTTGAACTTAAGTGCATAAGACACCTCTATCCCACATGGTAAGTGTAACATAAGCCTTGCTCTACTCCCCCCTTAAGTGGATGAGTGTCAACGTAGAGAGTCAACACTAATTTATCATTGTAGTTTAATGCTTCTTATTCCACTATATATTTTGGTGATAAAGTCTACAAAGACTTATGCTTTGATTGCCTCACGAGGTCGATATTAGACTTCATAGGCATTAGCTTTAGTGTATACTTCACCATCCATCCTAATGCATTAGGCTTTTATAAGATGTTTTGTAGTGGCTAGTCAGCCAGGACTATGATTTAATAGGCTTTAAAATATGGTCTAAGTCATTTGGATAAGATCACTGCTGCTAGGGTGAATTTTTCCACTTTTGAATATTGTATTCTAGTCTTTAAAGGACATAACTAATGTAATACACTAGTTAGTGCTCTCTCCCCTCAACTTACCAATATTGAAGAGGGAGCTTAGTCACTCACCAATAGGTAAAGGAACAAGTCTTCTCCTAAGATGAACTTCAGTAGCATGGGTGAGTTTATCAAGAACAACTTCAACTTATCAAATGCTACTTGACATCATTTAGTCCATTAGAAGTTTGAGGGGTTCTTTAAGACTATGAAGAACTCCAAGCATTTGTCAACACTTTTGGACACAAACCTATTTAGTGCGGCAATCCTCTTTATGAGTTGTAAGACTTCCTTTATTGCTCTTGGGGGTTGTGTGTTTAGGATAACTTAGATCTTCTTAGAGGTTGCCTCAATGCTATACTATGTGACTATGTACCTAGGAACTTTCTTAAGGCTACCCCACACTTTTGGGGGTTAAGTTTCATGTTATGCTAGCTTAAAGTGTCAAATGTTTCTTGTAAATCCTAGAGATGGTCTTTGGGCTATCTACTTTTTACAATCATGTCGTCGACTTAGACTTCAACATTACACCTCAATCTGAGCTTTAAACATCTCCATCACTAGTCCTTGATACGTTGCCCCAGCATTTTTAAGCCCAAAGGATGTATACACCCCATCCCCTGGCTCCATCTTAAGTCGATTGCAACTTGTAAAGGCATCAATGAAACTTAACAGAATGTAGCCGAAGGTGATATCAATGAGTTGGTTGATCTTTAGGAGGGACAAGCAATCCTTTAGGTAAGCTTGTTGAGATAACCGTAGTCTTTACACATTTTCCATTTCCCATTAGAATGTTTGACTAGCCAGTAATTAGCTAGCCAAGTTAGGTAACGTTTTTCCTTGATGTTTTAGAGAAAAATATCTTTTCTTCTAATTGACGACCATAGCGTTGCCACTGATGTTGAGGTAGTGTGTCATGAGTTCTAAGGAGATACCTAGCATGTTAGATGATGACTAGGCAAATACATCATTGTTGGACCAAAGGAAATCAATGAGCTATTGTTTAAGTTTTGCAGGCATTGACATTCTTACCTATGTGGTCTATTGTGTGCTACTACCTAGCTAGATTCCCTTAGTCTCCATGGCCTGTTCTCCCCTAGATCCCATCTTTTCCTTAGGTCCACTCTTTATACTGAAGACCTCTTCCCTTTTTAAGGACCTTAGGTTTAGGGTCCTTGTAAGTTTTTGATCTCCTCGACATACACCTACTCCATTTAGTATGGAGAACTTAACCTTGAGGTATAGTATAGAGGAGATCATTTTAAAGCCATTCTAGCTTAGTTAGCCCATAATTACACTGTAGGGAGACCAACGATCTACCAACATGAAATTAATGAGCTGTTGGGCAACAACCTTGTTGTCCCTTAACTCTATAGGAAGGTTAATAAGACCCGTAACCCAGATAGTAAACCCATACAAGTCATAGTTGTAGGGGTTCATATTTTTTTGGGCTTGGGCTATAATTGATCATAGGTGTGCTTGAAAATGACTTGCTTATGTCGACCAAAAACTTTTTTCACTTTGAATTTGGTGGTTGTTGCATTAATTACTAGGGCATTGTCATGGGGGGTTTATGCTCCCTCCAAGTCTTTCATTTGAGAATGAGAAAAAAAATGTCTACCCTCAATCTTTTGTTGTGCTAGCTCATAACTTGCCAACTATTAGGAGTGTCAACCGAGCTTAAAGAGCTCAGCTAACCTCTATTTTGGTTGGGGGTGGGGGGGGGGGGGGGGGCAGCAACAGTTATGTTGATGACATCATTGAAAGCTTAGTTTTGGTAGGTTTTATTGTTGTCTACTTCATTAGAACCTTCCCCAATCTACTGTCTCTCAATAGGTTGCTTAATGAAATTATTGGGGCTAGCTATGTACTCTTAAAGACATCCGTGTTGGATATGGTCTTCAAAGGCATTCTTTAGTTGGTAGGACTCATCAGTGTTATGAACCTTATCTTCGTGAAAGTTACACTATTTATTAGAGTTTCTCCTATTCGAATTGCCCCATAGTCTTGTTGGCTTGGGCAAAACACCTATGTTGCAAACTTCCATAAATATATCCCTTAATGGTCAATTTGGTATGGTGTAGATGGTGAAACTTAGGATGACCTACTTCAGGTCTCTTATGCCATTATCCCGAGATGACCGCTAATCATTATAAAGGCTAAGATGATCCTTGACGAACATTTTATCCTTATCGTTCTTCTTATCTAACCTACTCTAGTTAAATTCCCTCTTAACTTAGATGTAGTCTTCTTATTGGATGTACTTCCTGGCCTTCTCCTTAAATTCTTTAAAACTCTTTAGCTTCTTTTTAGCCAAAGAATTAAAGAAGTTTCCAGTTGGTTTTACACCTTGAATGATAGCATTCAAGGTGATGCCCATGTTAACATTTGGAATTTTCAACATCACAACATTGAAGTAGGTTAAGTAGTTTATAATCGACTAATCATAGCTTTGTTTGATGAGAATAAAGGTTGACAAGTCCTTCACTAGTAGCTTCTTAGCTAGGAAGTGCTATTGGAATTGATGAGCGAGCTCATCAAAGGAGGAGATAAAATTAGCAAGGGGTTTATTGTATCATATTCGAGTAGCCTTACATAGGGTGCTCAAGAATGATTTGCAAGTGACCACATTGCTAAGGCTATGTAGGTTCATCATGGTCCTAAAATGACACAGGTGATCATCTGGGTCTATTGTTCCATCATAACTATTAAGTTGAGGCATGCACACATTTAGTAGTAAAACCTCCTCTTGTATCGCCTATGTGAAGGGGGTGTTATCGATGGAGAACCTAGTGGAGGGATTTACCTTCTTGCTCTCCTTCAATTTGGAAAGCAATTTGATGTAGTCATTAATTTAGTTGATGTTCATGTCATCGACCTATCGGTTTGCTCGTGTTTGAGCATTTGACGGCTCGGGCTTGTTGTTCTAAGCTACAACATCGTTATGGCTACGTAACATAGCTGGAAAGATTGGTGAGGAGTAGGCTCAACCCAATAATGAAGTTGGCAAAATTGGCTCAATAAGAGCTTGGTTACAGAGTTTCGTAAACAGAGCTTGCTGATTTTGGCTTGAGGCATTCACTGTTGGTAGTGGCGGTGGAAGGTTGTTGTGCCCATGTTTTAGAGTGTGTAGACACACTCTCCAAATCCAACATACCGTTTAGTTGCTTGAGTTCAACTACTCAAGCCTACAACCTAGTGTTGTTTGCTTTTATTACCTCATTTTGTGCAACAAGAGTTTTACACAAGTTTTTGAGGTATAAGAATCTTTGTGCATCAATAGTTTAGGTGTTTAGGTTAGGTTAGTTAGACACAGTTGGGTGGATAGTTTGATCTATAGCCAAAAGGTCCATGGTTTCCTTAGATTTGGATGTTTTGGACTTTGGTGGCATTTTAGCTATAAGTAAGTCATGAAGATAACACTAAATGTTATGCTGAGATTTTTTTAGGATAGTTAAGTCTCCTATAAAAAAAAAAAAATTAGACTATGGGCGTATTGCATGTTGATTTAGCATAGCCACTTTGATACCTAAGTTAGCACAAGAATTTTGGACTATGATAAAATGCTAAGTGTACATGAAAATAGAGGATGAAACTAGGCTTCACTTAATAAGTACATTCATAATCCTAAGATCAACTCCGAAAAAGATGATATGCCTAAGAGCAAAGTATTGTTGGGGTATCACAGGATAATGATAGAAATGGAGAATACAAATGGGTTTTAGTTGGAAAGCCATGAGCTACTTACAAGATATGATGCACCTACAAGCACAACAAGACCTTAGATCACCACTCGATGACATACAATCAACAACACTCAAGGGTACTCACTACAATCCTTGCCAAAGGAATTAATAAGAGTAAAGACAAACTTAAGAGCTAGGAACTCAAGAAAAGGCTCGAAAAAAGAATATTTCTATATTCAATAATGCCATGATGATAATGTAGCTTACATATAAAGGAATTATTTATAGTAAGTCCCTAAGATTACAATACTAAAAGAGGATAATCCAACTAAGTACATGCAAATATACCCTATCTAGTCTTATTTAAAAGGTAAAATTGTAAAGAGACAAAAAGGAATATTCCTAGGGGCACGTGTAGTTATCAGGTGATAGAGACAGGTATCATTATAATACTAGATGCATCTTTAGTAGAAATGACAAGTGGTTTAAGCATTCATTAGTGCTAACATAAGTGGCTCTTTCATTGAATAGATCAGATGATTGCATGGCTGGCTTCAAGAGGATTAGTAGGTGGTAAGATAGGTTAGTCCGAGTTAGCCAAGCTCTAAGGTTTGTTCAACCGAGATTCCTAGGAGTGGCTTAATGGTGCTTCCTTGGCTTAGAGGGAGATGAGCATCTAACAGCAACTCAGTGGGTGATGGAAGTGGAATCCATGAAAGTAGACAGCTTGTCCTTGATCGATTGGCTAGAGAATGTTCTCCACATAAGGTTTTGAAGTTTGTGCACCCAAGTTCAAGTGATTGGCCTAGAGGTTAGATTCCTACCATCCCCTTAGGGGTGTTAAGGATTTGCTCTCAAATCTAGGGACTCATTTGTGAGGTCCTCTTCTTGAATATATGGAGTTAGGTGACTAATGTTAAAGATTGGTGAAACTTTGTAGCCATCTGGTAGGTCAAACTTATAGGTATTATCATTGATTTTTCACGGGGCCTTAAAGGGTCCATTAGCTCAAGGTGACAACTTATTTACTCTATAGCTAGGGAACTTGTTTATTGAGGTAAATCCAAACCAAGTCTCTAGGGTTAAGCTTCATAACCTTTCTTCCTTAGTTTTCAAGCTCTTATTACCTTACCACCACTTTAGCTAGGTATTTAGAGACCTTCCAATGTAACTACTTAATCTCTCTAGCTTAGTCAACAAAGTACTGCTTTCCTCCTACAAGGTCAAGGTAGAGATTGTGCCTATAAATATAAATGGATTATTGCCATAAACAACCTCAAATGGGGACTTATCGATGGAACATATTGATCTATTATAAGTGAACTCAACAATTGGTAGACATAAGTCCCAATTGGTAAGATTCTTAGCAACTATAACTTAGAGAAAGGCTCCTAAGATTCTATTGCAACCTCAGTTTGAGCATTTGCTTGTGGGTGGTAAGACATACTAAACATCAATTTTACGCTTAATCTCTTTTATAATGTCCTCTAAAAGAAGCTAAGGAATTTTAGATCTTTGTCCTAGACAATGTTGTAGGCTACTCTATGCAACCACACAATTTTCTGCACAAAAGGTTAGCAACGTAAAGCACGCCGTTGGCCTAGAGTGTGATGATTAGTAAGTACCTTCTTGATAAGGCATCAACTACTACATTTGAATTATCAGCTTTGTGCTTGATTACACACATAAAGGTTTCTAAGAACTACACTTACTTGGCTTGTCGTTATGATAACTTTTGTTGACCTCTCAAGTACTTAAGTGACTTGTGGTCAGTGTAGATCACAAACTCTTGAGACAATAGATAGTGTTGCCAAACAATGAGTTCTTGGATTAAGGAATAGAACTCCTTGTCATACATCAAGTAGTTTAATGCAGCTCCATTGAGTTTTTCATTGAAATATGCAATTGGTCATTACTCTTACATTAATACCACTTTGATCTTAATTCATAAGGTGTTGTATTCTAACTCAAATACTTTATTGAAGTCGGGTAGGATTAGTATAGATGATGCATTAATCAGCTTGTCTTAATCTCATTGAAATTCTTATGGGCCTTATCTCCCCATTGGAACTCTACATCCTTCTTAGTTTAGCTTAGTTAAAAAGGTTGCAATGGTACTAAAGTTTTAGATGAAAAGTCAATAAAACGATGCTAGCCAATGAAAACTTCTAACCTCAAAGGCATTCTTTGGTATTGGCCATTCAAGAATGGCTTGGACTTTCTCTTCATCAACCTTTACTCTTCAATTTCCTATCACAAAGCCTAAAAATATAATCTCATCTTGATAAGATAACATTTCTTCAATTGCCAAATAGTTGTTCAACTTATAAGGTAGTTAAAACCTCTTGTAGGTGCTAGATGTGAGTTCTTAGGTCAAGACTGTACACCAATATATCATCAAAGTACACAATGATGCATTTTCCAATCAATGTTCTCAACCCATGGTTCATCAATCTCATAAAGGTACCTAGCACATTAGTCAATCTAAAGGGCATGACTAACCATTCATAGAGATCATGCTTTGTTTAGAAAGTTATCTTCCATTCACCTCTTAGTCTCATGCATATTTGGTTATATCTACTCTTTTGGTCAATCTTCAAGAAGATGAAAGCACCATGGAGCTCATCCAACATGTTATCCAACCTCAGAATAGGAAACCTGTATTTGACAATGATATTGTTGATAGCTCGACTATCAATACATATACATCATGATCCATCCTTCTTTAGGACAAGTAGAGTAAGTACCACATAGGGACTTATGCTCTCTTTAGCATAACCCCTTTTTATTAGCTTGTCCACTTGCCTCTTTTGCTCAACGGCTTGTTTAGGATTCATTTGATAGGCAAGCTTGTTAGGTAGTGCTACACTAAGCTGTAGGTCAATGCAATGCTCTATACCTTGGAAAGGGGGTAATCCTTTTAGCAACTCCTTGAGGAAGAAATCTCTGAACTCATCTAATAAGTATCCATTCTCCTTAGGTAAGGGCATTTGGTCTCTAATTTTCAGTAACCTTCTAACCAATAAAAACATAGGCATATCTAGCTCCAATGATTGTACAAGCTCACCTCATGATATAACAAGAGCTTTCTTTCAAGCTTAGTCCAATTGAGCTTAAGCATCCTTCACTTAGCTCGAGGTCATTAGTTGTAGCATGACCTTTCTTCCATCCTTTTGAAAAGTATAGGTATTCTTATACCCATCATGCATGATTCTTCAGTTAAACAACCATGGGCATCCAAGGAGCATATAGGACAAACTCATGAGTAAAATGTCACATACAACCTCATCTTGATACCTATCCCCTATGGATATTAGTACTTGAACCTATTGGGTAACATGACGAGCTCCCTTCTCATGTAGCCAATACGGTTTATACAGCCTCAAATGCTTCAGAGTTGGCAACTTCAGTTATTTGACCATAAATGTAACAACTACATTAGTGCAACTTCCCCCATCAACGATTAGTGCATAGAACTGCCTTTCGACTTTGCATATGGTGTGAAAAAAGGTTCTCTTTTTATTTGTCAAAGGCTCAAGGTGAGAACCTCAAAGCTCTTTTCAACATGATATTCGAAAACTATCCCTACTCAACATAATTATCTCTAAGAACTTCCTTAGTACACTATACTCTTACTCCCTCTTCCTCTTCTTCATTAGCATTATCAACATCTAGTACGGGTGCTTAGCCTTTCAAAATCATAGCTTAACAACTTGGACATTAAGCAGTAACATGACCAAAACTTAAGAACTTAAAGCATTTTATTTGGCTCGTCATTCTTCTAGAGCTTTGTCTATCTTCCTTCTTAAGCTTAGGTGGGATAGTAGTCCTCCCTCACCAATCAAGTTTCCTCTCATCACCAATGTCTCGACGAACTAATCCTTTAGGTTAGTGACTCATAGGTCAAATAGGTGTTGTTGATATAAGCACTAGAGCTCAAGTCAAATGGTTGCATCTATGTTGTTCGACCCTTTACGCCATTCTTGCATCAACGAAGGTATCAAAGCATTGCAACTCAACCACACAAGTGATCTCATACTTCAATCTAACAATGAACCAAGATATAGTTCAATCCTAAGCCTCTTCTACCTTACATTGAATTATTAACATTTGAAATTCTTTTACATAATCATCTACACACATATCTCATCACCTTAAAACTTGTAACTTCTTAAAGGCTTCTTGTATATAGTAGTTTAAGATTAACCTCCTTCTCAAGATCCTCTTCATCTCGATCTAAATCCTAATCTCATGGCCTCCAGCTTTTCTTCGCGCATAAATCAAGTTCTTCTACCACAACATTACATACTTAAAAAAATTTAGGGTAGCTACTCTTGTAGCGACCTACCCACTAGGTCTGATTCTTGAACCTATTCCAAAATTCCTGTAACTATCCTTGGTACCTGTAGGTGGTTGCTATGCCATCTCTGAATTAGAGATAAGACAAATTTAGCTAATATTGAACCTATAACTCCAACCTGTATATAATTTTATAAACGTCCTATAAAATGTTGCTAACAGCGCTATCATTTCATATCCACATCATATCTAAACACATGTACTTAAAATCTCCTGTCACATCATACATCATATATATATATATATATACCATCAGGATCTGCATTCCTGGTAAGTAGGCACAACCCATGATTAATCCTTTAGCCTTAAGTGGCTCAAAAGATTACAAATCCAACCTTATATACACAAATATTTACATTACAATATGAAGATTAACACCTGTAGATCTTATTTACAAGCATTACAACATCATGTACAGGACAATCTTATTATAAATAACAGAGGTTCCAAAGTGGAACTAAGGGCTTCTTTGCCTCTATTGACGCTCTCCAAAAACCCGAGTCTTCAATAACTTATTCTTCTGTACTTGTACTTGAGGTTAGCAAAAACACTAACCCCTCAGCTTCTTAAGAACCAAAGTGAGTACAAAATCAAGCAACCCAGCAAAAACAAACAACAAAATCACATAATAGTAATCAACAATATTATCAAATACCTTGAAAGTGATTACTCAAGCAAGCAAGTTTTCAACTCAAGTTAGCAAGTTTTCAACTCAAGTTATACTCGCAAGAAACCCAATTCAATTTATTACATTTTAACATTACCATGATCTTACTTAATGATATTTTCCTTGTAATTCCATTTTACTAAACTCATAACCTTTTCATTGGAGACCCTTTCAATCACTTTTGTTTACTCACAGGTCACAAATATTTTTCAGTTAACCTAAGCAAAGCCTGTCAATTGGTAAATAAACTACCCTCATATACTTTTCAAAACTTAATGTTTTCTCACCAATTAAGACATTCTTACATACTCTTTTTAGTTAGAAACATTCACCTTGCCTTTCACTTGCCTTGAACAAAAGGGGTGACCAGATCCCCATAGGTCACTGAACCGGGCTGGTCCGTCAACCATGCCTCAAACCCATCCGGGTCGACTCAAAGGTCATACCACAAACTTACTAGGCAGGGAATAAGACTTTTCTTACATTAAGTATTTTGGGTTAGTAGGTACTTATAGTCTAAACCCCATTTTATTATCCATTTAGATATTTCATCGTTACCGAAACAACAATAGTATAAACTCATCTAGTCATACAAACCCCATCTAATAAGCTAAAAATAACCCAGCATTACATCACAATCATGGAGCATTCAATAATTTAAGTTCATTACATCACATACAATCAGGAATAGTATAATCAAATCCCGCACCCAACTCTCATTCTAGGATTTTCTATAATGTTTCCTTTTTTTTTTCTCATAATCTAACCATATCATGACACATAACCAACCATCAGCAAACCAATGTAATTCAACAATCCTCCTGCATTGATTACAGTAAGTGATCGTATAGGGTAATTTCAGCCAACAACAAGTAGTTTACATTATCAAACACTTGTACCCAAGAGAGGAGTTAAGGAGGTACTCACCTGAAACAATGTATGCCAATCCAAAAAGTCGCATCGGCCAAATTCCTTTGTCCTCCTTACTCAACAGAAAAACCTGAATCATCAGTATACCAATCAATGTTACCCCATTCACTCTATTGAACCCTAAATTGTTAATTCAGTATTCCAAACCCCTAAATTCCATCCTAACCTCGTATAATCCACCATTTTCCTACAATTTCTAATTCATATACATATGGGTATACTACGCTCTATTATATATTAATGTAATTAAATTTCAATCTGATTCTATATTGAATCGTATGGTTCTAAATTATCACGATCTTGCACCGAACACTCCCGTTTTAGTTTCGTAACTAACCCAAGCTTCTTAAAATCATATTATACTTCAATGAACCTCAACTGGACAACAAATTCCACTAATCAAATCAAATTCCCTAATTTTGCTAAGGATTTAATTCGGCCAGAACAGGGTAATTAGCTTGAAAAATTAACTAAAAATAGAAAAAGACTCCAATTTGTACAATTATTGATTTAGTGATCTAATAAATCATATAAGGATCTTATATACTAAACATTAAATAAAAAAATACATCATTTGACCTGATGTGAGATTGGTTTGGTCGGATTCCTAACTGATACGAACCACGCCAACGTGTGACGAAACCCAATACCAATACGTTCGGAATTCGTTACCTAAGATGCCAAACACCCTCAAGTGGAAACTGCGACCCGTTGTCTATAAGCAAGACAAGAACCTTGGTATAATATGAAGATTCCACAATCGGGATGAAAGACCAATTGATAAGTCGGGATGAACGCTACGGAAATAAAATCCGATAAGTTCTAGATTAGTTCTTTAAAGAACCAAGAGAGGAATTCTCTCAAAAGTGTTTTTTCAAACTTTAATGTTGTATGTTCTATATTCTAACCTTAGGAGCTTTATATTAGGGTTTACAATTTGTAACAATAAAGCCCAAAATGACATAGATTAGATAAGTTGCGTAAAAATCAACAAAACAAACATGTAGGCCGGCGGCCTTGGAGCCGGCCTTGAGCCGGTGTTGAAATATACACGACCAGTGTTGGAAATGTACACGACCGTGTACTTCTGGCCATGTATCTTTCTGTGGAAATCTTGCCAATGTACACGACCGTGTACTTCTATTCGTGTATCTTTCTATGGAAATCTTAACAACATACACGGTCGTGCCTTTGAACCGTGTATACGACCGTGTATGATTCTATGTAACCTCTAGACTCCTACACGGCCATGCCTTGTAAAGACACGCTCTCTTCAACCCGTATCCATTATGACTTGTACAAGAGCAAGGGCATTCCCATTGTTGTTCTAATCCATTCCAGCTTCATGATTGCTCCAATCCTTTCCGACTTCATGGACATCCTTTATCAACCCATTAAGTGCTTCCTTGAATCATTTCGCTCGATTTCTTGTGATTGGTCCAGGTGGCACTTCAAGAGGATCCACATTCCATCTTCTGGCTTGGCTCCCATCATGGATCTCATCATTCCCCTCCTCTTGAAAAGGATTTGTCCTCAAATCATCGCCTACATCAAAAGGACTCAAATCAATAACATTAAATGTGGTACTTACTTGATACTCACCTGGTAAATCTATCTTGTATGCATTACCATTGATGTGCTCAAGAATTTGAAATGGTCCATCGCCTCTAGGAAGTAACTTAGATCGATGTTGCACAGGAAACCGCTCTTTATGCATGTGAACCCAAACCCAATCTCCAGGTTCAAAAACAACTTGTCGACGACCCTTGTTGGCTTGTTTCACATACTGCTCTATTCTTCGCTCAATGTTTAGCCTTGCCTTCTCATGTATCTATTTAACAAATTATGCTTTCTTCTTGCCATCTAGATTAACATACTCAGAAATAGGCAAAGGTGATAAATCCAAAGGAGTTAGTGGATTAAAACCATACACAATTTCAAAAGGAGTAAATTAGTAGCAGAATGCACTGTACGATTATAGGCAAATTCAACATGTGGTAAACAATCCTCCCAACTTTTAATATTCTTTTTAATGACAGCCCTCAACAAAGTAGATAAAGTTCGATTTACTACCTCAGTTTGACCATCAGTCTGTGGATGACAAGTAGTAGAAAACAATAACTTAGTTCCTAACTTAGCCCACAAGGTCTTCCAAAAGTAGCTTAAAAACTTAGCATCTTTATTCGATACAATTATTCTAGGCATACCATGTAATCTCACAACTTCCCTAAAGAACAAATTAGCAATATTGCAAGCATCATCTATTTTGTGACAAGGAATGAAATGTGCCATCTTAGAGAATCTATCTACAACTACAAAAATAGAATCTCGACCATGTCTAGACCTGGGTAATCCTAACACAAAATCCATGGAAATATCTATCCAAGGCTCATGAGGAATGGGAAGTGGGGTATAAAGCCCTTGAGGTTGGACTCTAGATTTTGCTTGCTTACACGTAACACATCGCTCACAAATCCTCTCAACATCTCGTTTCATGTGAGGCCAATAAAAGTGTTCCTGCAATACCCCTAAGGTTTTAGCTACTCCAAAATGTCTCATTAAACCTCCTCCATGAGACTCCCTCACTAGTAATTCTCTTAAAGAACAAATTGGAATGCATAGTTTACTCTCCCTAAACAAGAATCCTTCATGTTTATAAAATTTACCATGCCCACTCTTCTCACAATGCACATACTCCTCACAAAAATCTCGATCAGCAGCATATAATTCCTTAATGTGCTCAAAACCAAGCAATCTAGAACTAAGAGTAGAGATAAGAGTATACCTTCTAGAAAGTGCATCAGCAACAACATTCTCTTTACCTTGCTTGTAGTAGATGACATATGGAAATGTTTCGATGAACTCCACCCAACGAGCATGCCTTTTATTTAGCTTATGTTACCCCTTCAAGTACTTCAAGGATTCATGATCAGTGTGGATCACGAACTCCTTTGGCCAAAGGTAGTGTTGCCACGTCTCCAGGGCTCGAACCAATGCATATAACTCCTTGTCATAAGTAGGGTAGTTCAAGGTTGCCCCACTTAGCTTCTCACTAAAGAATGCGATTGGCCTTCTCTCCTGCATAAGCACTGCTCCAATACCTAATCCTGAAGCATCACACTCAATTTCAAACGTTTTAGCAAAGTTAGGTAAAGCAAGTAATGGCGCTTGAGTCAACTTATTTTTAAGCGTCTGAAAGGCCTTCTCTTGTTGCTCTCCCCATCTGAACCCCACGTTCTTCTTAATTACCTCAGTAAGTGGTGCTGCAATGGTACTGAAATCCTTCACAAATCTCCTGTAAAAACTCGCTAGTCCATGGAAACTCCGCACATTACTTACAGTAGTTAGACTAGGCCATTCTTGGATCGCACGAATCTTTTCTTCATCAACCTGTATTCCCTATGCACTAACAATAAAACCAATAAACACAAAGTTTGTCTGTGCAAAAAGTGCACTTCTTGAGGTTAGCATATAATTGCACCTTTCGAAGTACTCCTAAAACATCCCTCAAGTGAGATATATGATCTTCCAAACTCTTGCTATAAATGAGAATATCATCAAAATAGACAACCACAAATTTCCAATAAAAGTCCTCAAAACATGATTCATAAGTCTCATAAAAGTACTAGGTGCGTTAGTTAAACCGAAAGGCATTACTAACCACTCATATATTCCATATTTTGTTTTGAATGCGGTTTTCCATTCATCACCTTCTTTCATTCTAATTTGGTGATATCCACTTTTCTGATCAATTTTAGAAAAGACACTAGACCCATGTAACTCATCTAACATGTCATCTAAGTAAGGAATGGGATGATGATACTTTACCGTGATGTTGTTGATGGCGCGGCAGTCAACACACATTCTCCATGTCCCATCCTTCTTAGGCACCAAAATTACAGGCACTACACATGGACTCATGTTTTCTCTCACGTACCCCTTCTCCATTAATTCATCGACCTGCCTTTAGAGTTCCTTTGTCTCCTCCGGATTGCTCCTATAAGCTGGCTTGTTTGGAATCGATGCTCCGGGTACAAGGTCAATCTAGTGCTCAATACCACGAATAGGTGGTAATCCCTTTGGAATCTCCTCAGGGAAGACATCTTCAAATTCCTGCACAATAGACACAACTACACTAGGCAAAGAGTTAGATAGTTCGTTAGTATTAAGACATGTTTCCTTAAAAACCAGCAACAACATAGGTTGCTTCATCACTAACGCTCTCCTCACTACACTCGCTCTTGCCACACAACTTTACTTTTGCAAGGCTGCACTCTCCTTTTCACTCACCACCAAAGTTGATCCCCCTTCAACTTGGTCTCTCACACTCTTTCCAGCCTTCCTCTCTTTTTCCTTTTGATATTGACTTTTGTATTCCTTTTCTTTCTCATTGTCTTTTGCTCTCTCACTCTCCCTCTGCTTTTCACTCACCTTATGTTTTGCAAAAGATTGTTGTAGCTACAACTGATCCTCATACACCTGCTTAGGTGTTAAAGGTTTAAGATTAAAGTTTTTTCCCTTATGAACAAGCGTATACTTGTTAGAAAAGCCATCATGAACAACCTTCCTATCAAATTGCCATGGTCTCCCAACAACACATGACACACTTGCATTGGCACTACATCACATAACACCTCATCCTCATACCTACCAATGCGAAAACCAATCAAGGCTTGCTTACTCACCTTAGTCTCACCACTATCATTCAACCACTGCAATTTATATGGACTAGGGTGTTTAGTAGTCTTGAGTCCTAGCCTCTTAACAATAAAATTACTCACCACATTGGTGCAACTTCCTCCATCAATGATCAAACTGCAAATATGATCTCCTAGATAACATCTAGTATGAAATATATTCTCTCTTTGCACTTCCTCTTCTTCCTTCACCTGCACATTCAAAGCTCGCTTCACTACTGCTACTAACCTCCCTATTGCAGGCTCCTCATCATCACTAGCGTCCTCTAATGGAGGTATATCATCTTCCTCACTATCCCCCTTAGTCTCATACTCACCATCATCACGCAAAATCATAACACGCCTATTCGGACATTGACTAGCAATATGGCCTCTACCTTGGCATTTAAAACATCTAATGTCACGATTTCTAGAAGTAGAAGAATCAGGGTTACCTTGGTTACCATGAGTAGAACCCGCTTGCCTCTGCTCTCCTTTCGGTTTAGTGGGTAAAGGCTTTTCTTCCTTCTTCCATTGGTTAGTCTTCCAAGTGGACAAACCAGTACCCTGTTGAAACCGTGCATTACTACTACCTTTTCTCTTGTGCTGGTTCTCAACCTTTATAGCCATATGAACCATATCTTCCAATTCTACATAATGCTGCAATTCAACGACATTTTGAATTTCTCTATTCAATCTAGCAAGAAATCTAGCCATGGTAGCTTCTCTATCCTCCTCTACATTCGCCCTAATCATCGTAACTTTCATCTCCTTGAAATACTCATCCACACTTCGGCTTCCTTGCCTAAGAGTTTGCAATTTGTTGTGCAATTCACGATTGTAATACGCAGGCACAAACCGCTTCTTCATCACCTTTTTCATCTCTTCCCACGACTCAATAGGTGGTTCGCCATTCCTTCTTCGATTCAACATTAGTTGATCCCACCACACTATGGCATAATCCGAAAATTCAATGGCAGCAAGTTTCACTTTCTTTCTCCCACTATAGTTATGACAATCAAACACCATCTCCACCTTCTTCTCCCACTCTAAGTACGCCTCGGGATCATTCTTCCCTTGGAAAGGAGGAATCTTCATCTTTATACTACTCAATTGATTATCCTCTCTATTCCTATCTCCTCTATCTTCCCAATCCCTAGTTCCTCTATTCCAACCACTATAACCTCTATAACTCCCGACAGAAGGCTCATCAAAGTCATCACCTGACATTTCATCTCCACCCCTTTGTACTCTCCTAGAACGACTCTCCCTCTTACGCCCTTGGAAGACGTTTGTAGATTGCTCTAGTCTTTGCTCTACCGTCTCATGAATTTGTTCCATTCCTTCCTGAAACATTCTCTTTATCTCACCCCTCAACGCCTCAATCACTAACCTAGCATCAAACCTTCCCCTCTCACTTTCAGGAGAATGTTGCCTCGACATAGTTCCTGTAGAAAAGATTAGTACTAACACAAATATATATAATTAAGCCTCACGATACACTCCCTTACGTGTTTCGCTCAAAGGATGATATCACACAGTCACTCGTGTATTCTCACAAGCAATGATGATATCAACTCACCAATTCCTCTTCTCAATTCTCTCGGAACTAACCCAAACTACACCAATTCCCTTCCATAGAATTCAAAACAACTCTAGGGTTCGTAAATTTCCTCTTTTCTTTCTGATTTTTTTTTTTTGTCTTTGTTATTGCTCTTGATCACACTCTTTTTTTTGTGTCGTGATTCTTTTTTTTTTTTTTGTAACAAAATTGAATAGTAGGTACTACACTTTCAATAAACAATTAACACTATGAAATTGAATATATGAACAATTGATATGAACGATTGGAGTTAGGGTTTTGATGTTACCTTCCTCAAACCGAACTGATGTTTAACAAACCTAAGCTCTGATACCAAACTGATACAAACCACACCAATGTGTGACGAAACCCAATACCAATACGTCCGGAATTCGTTACCTAAGATGCCAAACACCCTCAAGTGGAAACCGCGACCCGTTGTCTATAAGCGAGACAAGAACCTTGGTATAATATGAAGACGCCACAATTGGGATGAAAGACCGATTGATAAGTCGGGATGAACGCCACGGAAATAAAATCCGATAAGTTCTAGATTAGTTCTTTAAAGAACCAAGAGAGGAATTCTCTCAAAAGTGTTTTTTCAATCTTTAATGTTGTATGTTCTATATTCTAACCCTAGGAGCTTTATATTAGGGTTTACAATTCATAACAATAAAGCCCAAAACGACATATCTTAGATAAGTTGCGTAAAAATCAATAAAACAAACATGTAGGCTGGTGGTGTAAACATGAAGGCCGCCGGCCTTGAGCCGGTGTTGAAATATACATGACCAGCATTGGAAATGTACACGATCGTGTAGTTCTGGCCATGTATCTTTCTGCGGAAATCTTGCCAATGTACATGACCATGTACTTCTATTCGTGTATCTTTCTGTGGAAATCTTGACAACATACATGGCCGTGCCTTTGAACCGTGTATACGACCGTGTATGATTCTGTGTAACCTCCAGACTCCTACACGGCCGTGCCTTGTAAAGACACGCCCCTTAACCCATTGTTCCATATCATTTACAGAGCAAGGGCTTCATGGTTGTTCCAATCCTTCCAGCTTCATGATTGATCAATCCTTTTGACTTCATGACATCCTTTATCAACCTTTCAGTACTTTCTTGAATCATTTAGCTCGATTTCTTGATGGTCATGGCACTTCAAGAGGATCCACATTCCATCTTCTGGCTTGGCTCCCATCATGGATCTCATCATGACCTATTCATTTTCCAATTTAATTTACGACCAGAACAGAGTATTTCTTAAGGACCACATATTTGTGAATCAAATTTCAGAAAAATAAAATCATCACATTAATATTCATACAAAATTATACTAGAATACCAATAATAATAATTTTTTATCAACATTTGATATTTTTAACAAAAATAGAAAGTTTCGGGCGTTATCGGGGGCTGCTCCATTCACTGGCCTCCGGCCACCAAAGCCGGTAGTCACTATATCGGCCGGAATCCTCTCCCACCTAAAACATTAACCCTATCTTGGCCTAGCAGCAACTTTACCCTAACCCCTTCGAACGAACAGACAAAATCCTCCCTATTTAATTTGATTTTCTTTTCTTCAATTTCTTCAAATTCTTGTTGCATCCTACTTCAATCTTGTTCTTTTTCCTATCTTGATGATTGCATGTTGGAAATTTCAATTTGAATTTTTCCAGAAAATTCGGATGAAATGGAGAGAGTTTTGGTTTCCTTTTTTTTTTTTCCTAATTTTTGATGATTTTTTTTTCTTCTCTCTCTATTCTAATGTCTATATATATATATATATAAAATATTACTTACTTAATTTTGCTGATATTGAATGAGGGTGCTGTTTTGCATTTTTTTTCCTTCCTCTTTTTTTTTTTTAGCTATAATATAATATAATAATGTGTATATATTTTTTTACATATTTATATATTACATATATGTATATATATATATATATACCCATATAATTTGTATTATTATTATTATTTTATATATTATTTTATTTTATTTTTAGCATATAACAAAATATATATATATATATATTATACATTCATTTTACCTTACACACACACACATATATATATATATACTATTTTAATTTCAACATTATTGCTTAAGTTTAAATCCTCACAACTCTTACCTTCATGAACTCTTCATATTTATGACACTAAAACAATGTATCGATCATATCCTTCCAATCTAAATAATCATTTGCATCTCCACCCCCAGAAAATGGAGGGATTTGCATTTAACATTCTCTAGCCCTCTAATAGTTCATACACCATGCATTACATAGTCCTTATTGAAATTATCCCCAGCTCTTTCATTTAACTCATCCTTAACATCAACAAACCTCTTCACACCTCAATATCTCCTTAATTTTCCACCATTTCGAACATTTTGAGGTAGGTTCACTAGGACTTCATCATTTTGAGCTCAACTAACACCTACATCATCTCAGGTAAGTTGGTTTTCTACCAAATGCAACGTTATGACAGCTCTGCAACAACGATAGTCAACTCTTGGATTTACTTATTAGTTGATCTCACATTTTGAGCAACATGCCTTCTACGACCATATGCGTCACTTTCGAAGTCTCCAATATCTCCTTGCACACTCGAATTTAACATTTTGTACAACATAACAAGTAGAACACTACAGCAATTGTAAACTATATGCCCTTGTTGGAACCTTTGCTCTAATACTAGGAAAATATGGTAAGCCTAAGAGCTATGTATCATTAGGGTATCACGAGACAATGATAGAAATGGAGAAAACAAATGAGTTTTTAATAGAAAATCGTGAGCTACTTGCAAGATATAAAACACCTACAAGCACAACATAACTTAAGATCACCACTCGATATGATGTATAATCAACAATACTCAATAATACTCACCATAATCTTTACTAAATGGATTTATAAGAATAAAAACAAACTTGAGAGCAAGGAACTCAAGAGGAGTTTCGCAAAAGGAAATTTTTTGTATTTAATAATGTCGTGATGATAATATGGCTTACATATTAAGAGACTATTTATTGTAAGTCCCTAAGGGTATAATACCAAAAAGGGAAATCCAACTAAGTACATGTAAATATACTTTATCTAGTCTAATATAAAAAGGATAAAATTGTAAAGAGACAAAAAGGAATACTCATAGGGGCATGTGTAGCTGTTAGGTATTAGAAATAAGTGTCATTACAATACTAAATGCATCCCTAGTAGAAAAGACAAATAGTCCAAGCATTTATCCATGCTGATGTGAGTGGCTCTTTCACTGAATAGGTTATATGGTTGCTTAGTTGGCTTCAAGAGGGTCAATGAGTGGTAGGATGGTTAGTTTGAGCTAGTTAAGCTCTAAGGTTTGATCGATCGGGATTCTTAGGAGTAGCTTAGTGGTATTTCCTTGGGTTCTAGGGAGATGAGCATTTGATGATAGCTCAGTGGGTGATTGAAGTCGAACCCGTGAAGGTAGGTGACCTTGTCTTTAATCAATTGACTAGAGAGCATTCTCCATGTTCGGTTCTAAAGTCCACATGTCTTAGCTCAGGTAATTGTCCAAAAGGTCGAATTCCTATTAAATATAGTGGGGGGTGAATCTTTAACTGAGATATTTCCTTATCTACTTATTTTTTTCTTTGTTTTCCTTATTTGTTTTTAGGATGTATACAACTAACCAAACCTTAAGCTTGGATATACTAATAGGGATAGATGCTCTTAGGTTGAATTAGTTCATTAGAGTTTAGTTTCGACCTTTAGAGCTCAAACATAAGCCTAAATAGGTCGGATTAGGTCTTAGGAGTCCATGCCCAAAATGTCTTATCAACAATACACTTATACCTTTTTCTAACCTTTTGACATAACACTCATTTTCCAAAAACTTGTTTATCCCTTTTGTTAGCATCAAAATATTCTCTTATATCTTGCAATCTAAGTAATGATAAATTAGATGGGGCTATGTATAGAGTAGTATGAATAGGACAAACAAATGCATGCTCATGTGCTTTTGTCTTTAAAAAACCATTGAAGACTTACTTCAATAGATCCATTTCAACATAAGTTTAGCTCATTGTTTAGCTCATTCTCCTCCTCCTTCAATTGTTGGTCATACATCTTTTACAAATGCCACCATATAAAGAAAGTTGTTTCAACTTTAGTGTTTTGTTGTCATATAAAATGGATAGAATATTAGATACCCTAAGTAATTTTGATAATAAACCACAATGTTAATGGTAACTAATGTTTCTACTATGTGTGCAACTATAAGATAAGAATTATTTTTGGAAGTTTAGTGAAATACAATCTATAGTTATCAAAATCTACTTAGAAGATATTTCAAGAGCTTGTGGAAGACTCTGGAACAAAGTAATTAGATAGAAGATAAAAGATTTTTTAAAAGCTTTTACAATTAAGTAGAAGGATCTATTAGGGAAAAAAAGTTCAATAACATTAAAAAAAAAAGTTTATTTGAACAAGATAGAAAATTACTAGATCTTAGCATGGAGTGAAAGAATAAATTGGTTGACAAGGAGAATCCACTACAAATTTTGTATTTAGCCTTCTCAACTTTGATCTTTTCACTTTTTGAATTTTAATTATATATTTACTTATTTGAGTATGTTTGAGCTAATAATCAACAAAGTTTTCTTTGTAACAAAATGAAGTGAACTTTTACAAAAATTTTCAATTTGAATTTGTGATTAGTTTAAACCCCCTTCTTTATTGTCTTAGTGGGAATAAAATGATGTAATTTGAAAACAAAAGAAATAGAAAGCAAATTAGAAGTAGACAAATTAAAAGCAAACAAAAAGAAACACAATAAATAGGAAACTAGTAAATAGAACCAGTAAAAAGTTAACTAATAAGTATAAATTACCTATTTCGAAAGGATTTAAATATAGGTTTAAAACTAAGGATGAGAGTAAATGGTTTGTAGATAAGTTTCGATGCATTAGTGTAGGAGAAATTAGGGAGCATCGAACAACAAAGTGCCTATATTATTTGGAGAGCTCAAGTATATTTCCTTGGTGTACTAAATGAATGGAAAAGATTTATGGAAATATAGCTAAAAAGCTATAGAAAAAAATTTATAAATATACTAAACTCAACAACACATTTGTACGGTGTCTAACATATATATTGTAGAGGGCTAATATTGTATTAGGCTATGCTTATTATTTATTTGAACTTGACTCCTTAAATTAAGTAACGGGGCTTAGGAAGTCTAGTTCATTATTGGAACGACTTAAGGAAATTTGGCTTGATGGGCTTGAAATAAGGATCGTTAGATCGGTCTATTTGCTTTCAACTTTCTCAGGTAGTTTTACACTTAATAAGGCAAGTTACTAGCTTTGGGCTTATTACAAGTTTATTAGGATAACCCTTAATGAGTATGCTTAAAATCACCCTGTCAATCATCAATGTAATATGATGGATGTCATTTGGCGCAAGAGTTTATAAATGCTCAATTATGCCTCCTCACTTAGGAGACTTTTGAAGGGCTCTAGAGATTAAAAAAAAAAATAGTGCAATCCTATGAATCTCACTCTCAAAAATCAAAATAAAGCTCAAATCAAGAATAGTGAAGTTAATGCTCAATATCTTCCTCACCTATCACAAGTGTGTTTAAGATAGTTTAAGATTGCCTATTCTTTCTCATGGCCTTTTCCCTCTAAGTCTTTTCTTTAAGTACCATTCATGTGTTACTCCTCTGAGGTCATGGATAGCACGATACTCACATAGCAATTCACATGACAACGTTGCACAGAACTCCACATCTACGTATATCGCTTTTTGCATTTTCATTTTTTAATAAATATACTTATAACGTATAAAATATGGATCAAACATGCATTATAAGATTATCATACTAAAAAAGTATTAAATACTTTATAAGGTAAATATCATATTTGGTACTTAAATTTTATTTAATTTTATAATTAATTACTTAAACTTTAAAAAATATGAATTTAATACCTAAACTCTACTTAATTTTAGAATTAACTATCTAAATTGTATCTATTTTTATAATTAATTACTTAGATTAAGTTAATTTGGGTATTATAAATAATCTTAAAAATTTTATTAATAATAAATTGATAAATTTAAATTTTAAAAAGTTATTTATAAAAATAAATAAAATTATATCAAATATAATGTTTATTCTACTTTATAAGATGCTAGTCGGGGATAGACGAGGCGCGATTTACCAAAGGTAAAATTTACGCTTTTATCGTGCGGTGGAGCAACTAGTTATTACCTTAAACGACCAGAAATTAACCTCATACTCAAGCTTCCGTACTTTCAAACTTCAACATCCACAGAGAGAGGAGAGAGGAGAGAGAGGGAGAGATAAATGAGAAGGGGGGGGGGGGGGTTAGCTGTAGAGTTAGGAGTTATGATATTCACGTGAGAGGCAGAAAATCCAAAGAAAATCTAAGGAAAGATCACGGCACTATCGACTGAGAGGGGCCAACACAAACAAAAGAAGATACATATGATGTCAATTACATGTCTATCCCTTCTGATATTGAGAAGGACAAGTAGCTGTAATTTTAAGAAACATGTTGTCCTTGTTCCCATCTTTTCTTTGTTTCAATGAAAATTGCCTTCCTTTCTTTATCTTTCTCTTCCGCACGCTTTATTATAAAGAGAAAGAACAGTTCAGACAAAAAAATAAAAAATAAAAAAACCCAACCCTATACTTATTACTTTCCCTCCATTAACTCTTCCATTTTGTATCCAGTGACTTCCCCCAACTTTAATTTTCTCCATGTCCTTCTTAGGCTGTCACTGTTCTAGTTCTGCTCTCTTTCACTGGGGTATGACCTCGACATGTCAAAATCTATGACCATTTGCCATGTCTCTATCACCTGAGCTTCTCTCTCTCTTTTGCTTTTTGTTAGCAATTGAACTTACAATTTTTGACAGGGGTGGTAGTTTAATGCATTAACAATTGTTTCTATTTTTATTTCGCATTAAATCCATACCAAAACTAAATTTATATAAAGTAATCAGTTAATCCTATTGTTATCATGCTGCACTCGTTTAAAATTTAAAGCCGACGAATCAGGTTTGGATTTGAATTCAATTCGTGTTACAGCATCATAGCAGAAGCAACAACAAAGTAAAAGTATTCTTACCTAATTTATGTTTTCCCTGTATTTATATTGGTTGATGAGAGAAGATAAGGACAAGGCTACAGCTTTCCCTTTTCCTTTTCTTTGTCATAGAACGAGTAAGGGCCTTAGAAACAAAGCAGCATGGTGGAAACTGCAAGCGGACTTAAAGAGGTGGGTAAATAAATATAAGCTAATCAATGAAGCAAGGAATATCCTAAGACACTATCCTATGGTCTACTACTTCCTTTGATGGTGTAAAAAGACATAAAAGCTTGCGGTTGAAGGATTCCAATCAATTCATAACCTTTGAAGTTTATTTCAGTTTCTTCCCCTTTGTCACCGTTGACATACGATAGCCTGTCTGAAATGTTTGACGTTGGATTGGATACAAATAAATAAAAGAAAAGAAAAATGAAATCATTTATTATTAAGGTTCCATGTGATACCAATCGCTTGTAAATGGAAGGAGGACCATGAGAGAGATTTCCTTTTTATGGTATTGTGTGTTTTAATGGGCAAGCATGCTTTGACTTGATCGGAATGTTCTGATAAAGAAAGCTAATACTACACCTTAATTTAAAACCCTTTCACATGGTGATGTGCAGTGCAGTCGTGGTCATCCTCATCCCCATTCAACCTTTTGCCCGAAGAACAAACAATTGCTCTTTTTTCTGTTTTTACCCACTTAAAATCCGTGAGCAAAAGGACTGGTTATACTTTTAAGAGAATAATGTTACTGTAATTGTCTCGTTCCCACAATTTGAGTGGACATTAAAAATGATTCCTAAAATTAAGGTTTAGTTTTTGAAATTAAGAGCCCATTTCATTTCTCAGATGCATATAATGAGTAAGGAGATTCAAATTTATACTACTCTTCTAAGGTTTTAAAACTAGTGATCTAACCCAAGTGGGGCGAACAATAAGAAACAACGATCGCTCATGCCGGATGTGGTAATAGACTTAAAACTCCTATAATTTCAAATTTTAATCCAACAAACCGGATATTGGGGTCCAGGTGTGTTATTGTACAATTTTAAAATTTGTGGATGAAAAAGTTCTGATGGGAAGTTGGGCGTACAACGGATTAAAAAAGAAGAAGAAGGAGGATGGCTCTATATCTTCACAGGTTTACCAGGGTACCAATCAATTTACTCAACTAACATGCAAAATTGATTAATGATGGTTGGCAAAGAAGTCATATCTTATTAATAGTTATGATCAGGGGATCTACACCATTTAGATCCGAAATGCATTCAAGTGTATAAGTTACCATCTCAAACATAAACATTCATTTTAGCAATAAATATTCAACAGCGAAAGCTTGGAAAGCATTTTAGATAATTCTATCCATTGCTTTTCTTTTTCGAATTTCTTCCCATTATATCTCTTCTAAAATCTAATCATTGTTTAGATAAAAAGAACTTAAAGAATTGACGGGATTGGAAAGCTTGGGTATTTTATTCTTTTTTTAAGAATATCTAATCTTTTCAAGGTATTGACTCTGAAGATAAAATAATCCAAGGGCCACATACTATTAATTAGAGCCATTCTTGAAGGAAGTTTGAATAAAGTATACTTTTAACTTATTGCCCATCCTTAGATGCAATGCCAATATATAAGTCTTATTAGACAAAGGGGTAAACTAATTAATTGAGACAAAAGTCAGACAGTAGGAAGGCCAATCGATTTGGCTCTTCTCCAACTTGGCAACTTGTCCAATTGACAATTAGCAGATCAAGCCAACCAGCAGTCAACCATTGTGATCGTTGATCTTGGCAATCGACTGCTCTAGATCTATGGACAAAATCGACTGCTCTAGAGCGGCTTGTCCTTTTTTTATCACAAAAGCGATTGCAAGCCGATCAGCAAGCTATCTAGCCAGTTGGTGGTATTATCAATCGACTACCTAGGGTCCGATAAGCGATCACCTAGGTCCCAACCTGTTGGCAACCAATTTCCAATCCTGGAAGCAAACCGTCTGGAGATGGAATTCCAGCATGTTCATTTGGTGGGGGACTTTCAGAACTGATTTATTTATATGCCTTTTCCATTGTTGATTATCTCTTATAATTTTGGTTAGGTGTTTTTTTTTTTTTTGATAGATAAATACATCTCTATATTATTATAGCAACAAAATTATCATCTTTTAAATTAAAATTATCTTGAGAAATACCTCTTTCTTTCTTTCTTTTTAGTTACTTTTTTTTTTTTTAAATTTTAACTTTTGAGAGTTGATGTTAGCTTTATTGAAAGATATTTCCTTTAAACCTTTTGCTATTGCACTGTACTTAGACATTGATTAGAGGTTAGGTTGAACCGGTAACCTGGCTTGAGCTTGTTGGTTTGCATGAGAACTCATCGGTTTGATAGATTTATATGGTAAACCGATCAAATCAAGAAAAAATAAATAAATAAATTTTAGTATCGATTTACAAGCTTAACTAGTTCGAAACTAAGAGAATCAATGGGTCTAGGCCAATTTGACCAGTGTCTCCTATGTCTAGTTGTGCCAATATGGATTTGGATTTTTTTTATAAATTTACTTTTTTAGTTTAAAATGTTTTTGCTTTCTCTTTCATTTCTTGTCATATCTTATCCAAACGGGATATGGATGAATTTTCTCTTCATTTACATCCCAATACATTTCTTTTCCCTCAATGCATTAGGATTCTCAATTATTTATTTATTTTATTTTTTTATGGAAATGTATCCATTCTATTTTCTATAGATAGCAGCAATTATACACATTAAGTTTAGATGTCATATGTATTTTCTTTGAGGCTAGAAACCTCCTTTTTTTTTAAAAAAAAATCATCATTATTAATAGAAATAAATTATTCTATAAAGGGAGTAGTATTGGTTGATGAATATGATCATAACACGATTAGAATAAGATTGTAGCATCTAACACGAATTTGATAAAACAAGCAATA
Source organism: Laguncularia racemosa (assembly GCA_037954665.1). Taxonomy (NCBI): domain Eukaryota; kingdom Viridiplantae; phylum Streptophyta; class Magnoliopsida; order Myrtales; family Combretaceae; genus Laguncularia; species Laguncularia racemosa. The sequence continues at coordinate 11,532,705 of JBBMOL010000004.1, read as the reverse complement.
GGATTAATACAATTATGAAATAAATAAGTACAATTATAACATAAATAACTCATTTAAGATTTATATTTAATTTTAAATGCATTTAATAAATAATAAGAATTTAATAAAAAAATATGATACGAATACTATACACTAATACCAATTGTGACAGCTAAACATATTTAAATTCAAATAAAAAGATGGGACTGTGGACACTGTGGGAAGTAAAATAAGAAGGGAGAAGCAGCGTTCATCAGTATCTCAGTCAAAGAAAATTTTGTCTCATCCGATGCCGTATAACAATGCACGAATATCCTTGGAGCAGGTCACTGCCAAAAGGGGTAAAAACTCTATCACTTGAAAAGAACATATAAATGACCAAACGATGATGTGATAAGATGATTCAGCAGCTCAAGGGCAAGAGCTGCAGGACTCTCTGAAGATTATCATAGCCACATGATGATGCGATTGGGTTTACAGCTTACATGGTCAACTATTTAGAGATGAGAAAAGAAAATCTACGCTTCACCTCAACCCTAAAAATGAATTTCCTTATACAAACCTACTTATCTTCACCCATTATTACATTTCAATATGCATCAGCATACAATTTATTTATAAGGCATTGTTCTTTCCCCCCTAATTTACATAGTTATAACAGTTGAAATCCCAGTATATTTATGGTGTATTTGTCTTATAAAGAATTTAAAAAAAAATTATATTTATTATAAAATAGTATATATTATAATTATCGTATATTGTTGTAACAATCTTAAGAGATTGTGATTATGGGTGGTTTTAATGACAATTAATGTTGGAAGGAAAACATTACAATTGTGGCTTTTAGTAATATTTAGCTATTATGAAAAATATCAGTAAAAACTAGAAAAGATGACTATCCATATTTTAAAAGATGAAATCATTTTCTATTAACATTTCCCAATGGTTGTCCAACACCACTATTGGTGGCTAGTTGTTGTCGTGCCCACTATTATTAGTTATACTATGAACTACTAAAATCTACAATATCTTGATATCATTGATAAAATTTGATAATCATAAAATTTTGATTATAGTAAATGTTTGAAAAAAGCCTCAGATTTTTTTTTTTCCTTTTTATAAACAAATACACCCTCAATAATTACTCAATTAAAAAATTTTATAGCATCATTTTGAACTGAGCAAACTTAGGGTTTGCCAGATGTTTCCATAAGAGTGAAGAGCGCAATAACCGGTTCAGACTATTGTTTTTACATTGTATATTATTATTATTATTATTATTATTATTCATTTATATGATAAGGTTTAGAAAATTAAATAAACCTGAGGAGGGCCGACATAATATCATGGTTACGTATATAACAACTACATGACAAAAAAAAATACTACCACTTAGAATGGCCTGGACTTTTTAATGCTTCACTGTCTCCAGTGCGTTTCAAAAAACAATATAATCTGGCAAAAAGCATATCATACATCTGAATTGTAGATGCTTCTAAATAATTCTCCAAAAGTTGGATCTTTAGTGAATTAGATCATTTTCCACTTAAATGTGATAACAGCTGCTGCTTTATGCTAAAAGCCTAAAATTAAAATAATAATAATAATAATGGCAGACATACCCAAAAACTGGTACAATCCTTTAAGCTCCCGTGTATATATATATATATTAACTATTTACGTTCCCATAATTAAAATGGGCTATATTCAATTAACACGAATTCGCCATGTCAATATTTTTTAGGTTAATGTCGTAAAATACCTGGGTGTTTTTTCAATTTTAAAGTTGACATTTAAAGTTATAATACCTAATTAAATTTTTATTTATTAAATTTTACATCTAAAGTTTAAAGTCGTTTTAATCGTTAAATATTACTAAGTCTTTCAACTTGAAAAATATGAAGTGACAAATGTTTAATAGATAAAGAGTATAAGTATAAATAGTTAGATGTGGAGTAGTAAGTTTAATAAACAAAAGTTTGACTAAATATAATATTAATAATTTCAAATTTTTTGAGTGGAAATTTGAAATAAAAGAATCAAAGTTCAGATAATAATATTGAAACTTTTCCCTTCCTGTAGCTGCAACAAGGCCCAGTTGTCTTCTCACTAGCTGCTTCTGGACTGCCATGACTCTAGACCCTATCCGACCCAATAAGCCCAGTGATGCCCCCAAGGATTACCAAATTGACTCAAAAAGTCGCACAAACATTACCTTTAAGTTTATTTAATAATCCAAATACAGTATTGATATATTGTTTACGTAACTCAATAGTATCAAGTTTATTTCAATAATCCAAGTACAGTATTGATATATTGTTTACATAACTCAATAGTATCATTTAAAATACCAAAGTAAGAAAGAAAATCCATTTGGAAAAGAAGTTCCAAGGATAGTGGGATTTTAGTAATTCCATAGCCTTTTACCTACTGCCTACCATCACAAGTATATTAGCAATTGATAGTTTGATTTAGAAGGCAGGTGGTGCAAATTTTTAGATTTATCTAATGACATACAATTCCAACTTCTTTACGATTTTGCTAAAAAGAAAAAAAGAAACAAGGAAAACTACTTTACGTTGTAAATTTGAGAAGATACTGCTTCCTACTGTCTGGACATTCAAGAGTAATTTTGTTTATAGAACACCTTTCTTTGATTTTTTTTTTTTTAACATTTATGAGAACTAGACTTTAGATGAGATCATGGTAATATTAAGATATTATATTGCAATTACTAGTGATTTTTAATGTTAAGAGATTATGGAAGTGAGTGTCACAACTACTATTTGGTATTGGCTAATTATCACAAAAATTATTTAAGGAAAAGGAGGAGATAGATTTTTATTCTTAAAAGCAAAAACAAAAAAAATCATTTTCCTCAAGCTTCTATTTGTTATTAATTACCATTACCATAAAAAATCAACTGCTACCATTATCTTCCACCATTACTTATAAAAGTTAGTAAAATGATTTCACTAGCGCCGATAGGGATCATAACCACTTGTAATTACTAAAATAATATTGGATAATTGCAAAGCTTAGCATGTTGAACAAAGTTTAAAAAGAATCTTCAACTAGATAAACATGTGAGATGAAAATGAATGTTAGCCTCTCTAATGAAAAGCGCACACTTAGAACTTCTTTTGTTAACATAATAAGGGCATACTAGAATAGTTATCCTTCTTAAAGGCTAATACTGCATTTGTTTTCCAAAATAACAATTACAAGGAATTGTAATTGCTACCAAATTAAGAATTTTAATTATTGTTTGGAACCAAAGGAATAACTATTCCTTAGTTTTTTCCTATCTATTTCCATACTTAACTCATGAGAACCTAACCCATTAGTCAAACTCTAGATTGGATCACCTAAATCTAACTATCACAAGCTAGATCTAATACACTAAACCATTTGGCTATGACCATTTGACCTATGCAACCTAAACCGTTTGACCACATCAAACTTCCATCACACCACATGGCTACAACCATTAAAGCTTATGTGATTCAAGCAACTTGACTATGTTGAACCCCCATGGAACTAACTAAGCACGACCATTAGCCTACATAACCTAAACCATATGACTATGTCAAATCCCCATTGGACCACATGACTGCAACCCTTAGATTTATGCGATTTAAACCACCTTCGTAAACCTAGATTAAGCTAATATGAGCTGTGGTAATTTGTTTATATATAATGAGCTAAGTAAAGTAGTGAAGCGTATGTGAGGTTGTTGTGAGGCTAGGGTTTGGTAAAGATCAATGGCTATGATTTCAAAAAGGAAAGAGGCATTTTGATAATATTATATTGATTTCTAATATATTACTCATGTCATCTTAAATGCAATCAAGCAAGTAATAGTTATTACTTCTCTATTTTATTGCTTAGAAATCGCAACTCAACTTATACCTTATTCTATTTTACTAAAAAAAAAAAAGAAGTTCCATTAGCATCCTTATGTCATGAAACTCCTATGTAGCAAAGACCAAGAGGTTCCTTAAGCCAACTTAAAAGAGAAGCCAAAGCATAGGTCAAGGTTCCAAAAGCTAAAGAACGTCCAATGACATGAGAACCTTGTGAGGTACATTGTTAGAATATTTCAAAGAGACTCATCTCATTCAAGACATAGACAATTTTATATAGGGGTTGGAGCAATACTTTAATGCAATGGGTATCATGGCCCAAATAAATGCTAATGGGTTAGTTATCCAAGCAAGTGCATGAGTCGAGGTACCTAAGCTAGAATATTTAAAAGGGATTTGTTTTGTTTCAGATATAGATGAATTTTATATAGGGGTTAAAGCAATACTTTAATGTAATGGGTATCAAAGATAACATTAGGAAGGTATGCACTACTGCTCCATATCTAAAGGAGTCTACATTAGTGTGGTAGTGTAAGAAAGGTAATGATATCACCACTTGGATTGGTTTTGGTAAGGAACTTAAGGATAAACTCTTCCACAAAATGCCCTGAGGGAAGCTAAGATCAAGCTTTTCCATTTAACTCATAAGGGTGTGATCAAGCAATATGTTAAGGAACATTCAGAGATGATGTTAGAATTTCTTGATCTTAGCCCAAATGATGCCCTTGTCATGTTCCTTAATGGACTTAAGTCAAGGGCTAAGTTAGGGTTGGAGCATAGAGGGGTTGAAGATATCTCCCGAGCCATAGTAGTTTTAGAAGGCCTAGTAGAATTCAAGAAGGAAAAATCTGAATCTTCCAATAGTGGAGGAAGGAGTGGAATTAGGAAGGATTAGGTTAATGGCTCCTCAAAAGGGAAGGGAAAAATGGAGGATAAGAAAGGTGAGAAGAGGCAATCTTAAGATTTGAAGTGCTATTTTTGTAATGGTCTTTACTATGCCAAGGAATGCCCAAAGAAGGATCGATTGGAAGCTTTGGTCTCAAATGATGTGATACCCCATGTTTTTAAAGGGGATTGTGATACCTTATATAAATGGAAGTCCTATATAAACTGTGAGAAATGTTGAGCAATAGTATATAAGGTTAAGTAGTGAATAACATGACAACATTAGCTAAAAACTTTTAGGTTAAGTTTCTTGAAAAAAAGCCCATTACTGTTTGTTGGCATGGTTATTAGCTACTTTTGATCTAGAGCTTTACAAATAATATCAAGGCCATCTCCTTACTAGTAGGTATCGAATTTGGGAATGACTGAAAAGGAGGAAGATCTATGCTTAATTGTAGGGTTTCGTGATAAGAATGTCACGTGTTTAAGGGGGAGAGATTATGATAATGATGTTTTCAAGGGGGCTTGTGATACCCCATGTGAATGAATGTTCCTTATAGATTATGGAAAATGTTGAGTAGTAGTATATAGGGCTAAGTAGTGAGTAATATGTCAACACTAGATAGAAACTTTTAAGTCAAGTGGCTTTAAAAAAAATGACCAATTAGTGTTTGTTAGCATCGTTATTAGCTACATTTGGCTTAGAACATTACAGAGGATAAGTTAGATGATGAGGAAGAAGCTTAGCTAGGTTCACGATATATTCTCAATGCCATAAAGACTCAAGCAATGGAGAAACTTAAGGGATTGATTTATATTGAGGTATTAATTGCTAGAAAGAGATTGAACGCCCTCATTGACACTAGAGCATCCCACCTCTTTGTCTCTAAAGGGGTAGTATCTAAACTGGGGTTGAAGGATGAGAAAGCTAAAGTATAACTCAAGATAGTGAATTTAATAGGAGTCTATTGCAAGTGGGTTAAGTTATGCATTGGTAGGTGGCATGGAAAGGAGTCACTTGTGGTAGTACCCCTTGATGACTTTGAATATGTGATTGATATGGACATTCTTGATAGGATTGACACATTGATCATTCTCGAGCCAATTGCCTTTATATGTTGGATGAGAAGTCCTAGTGTATGGTTCTAGTGACTTGAAAGAAGGGATAAGCAACTAAATTTCTCTTAGCCATGTAGCTAGTGAAAGGTTTGAAGAAGAAGGAGACAAAATACTTAGCTACCTAAAAAGTGAATGGCATCATGAAAAAGTAGGAATAAGTTTTGTCTCTAGCGGGGGAGTTATTAGAGGAATTCTATCATATAATGCCTCTTAAACTACCTAAGAAGCATAATCTAATAAGAGAGATGGATCACACGATCAAATTGGAATTTGGAACAAAACCTCCCACCGCAATATTTATTGTCTATCACTACCTAAGCTTGAAGAATTGAGGCATCATCTTAAGGAGTTGTAAGATGTTGGCTATATTAAGCCTTTGAAAGCCCCCTTTAGAGCCCCACCACTATTCCAAATGAAGTATGATGGTTCCTCTACCTATGTATCGACTATCGACCATCAAACAAGGTTACTATGAAGAATAAATAACTTATCCCCTCAATATTAGGTCTCTTTGATTAGTTAGGTGGAGTTCAATATTTCTCTAAGCTGGATTTATGGTCATGATATCATTAAAGTAAAATTACTGAAGGAGATGAGCTAAAGACCGCATGCATCATGAGGTATGGTGTGATTGAATTTTTAGTTATGTCATTTCAACTCACCAATGCACCCACAACCTTTTTTTACATTTGTGAATGGAGTCCTCACGCTTTGGATCATTTTGTGGTGCTATACTTAGATGACATAAAGGTTTACAGTTTTTCAATGGTGGACCATGTAGAGCACTTGCAATTAGTGCTTTAAGCTCCATAGGATAATGAGTTGTATATGAAGAAGGAGAAAAGTTTCACCTAAGAGGAAGTGGTGTTCTTAGGGCATGTGGTAGGGCAAGGTAAGATCCATATGGACAATGGGAAGTTGCATGCCATTTATGGTTAGAAGGAGCCTAATAAACTCATAAAGTTGAGGTCATTTTTAGGGCTAGCGAATTACTATAGATGATTCATCCAGGGAAACTCTAAGATAGCTACATCTTTGATGGACCTTTTAAAGAATAATGCCCCATGGTGTTGGAGCCTTATATGTCAACAAGCTTTTGAAATATTAAAGAAGGCAGTTATAAGGGAACTAGTTCTAGTGCTTTTGAATATCACCAAATCCTTTAAGGTATGCATTGATGCTAGTGACTATGCTATCGATGTTATCTTAATGTATGATAAACACCTAATAGCATTTGAGAGCTAAAAGTTAAATGAGGTAGAGAAGCGATATCATGCACATGATAAAGAGATGATAGCCATGTTGCATTGTCTCTTAGTTTAGAGGCAATACTTGCTAAGGAAATAGTTTGTGGCTAGGACTAACAATGTGGCCACTTTATTTTTAGACCTAGAAGAAGCAATCACTAAAACATGCTCAATGGTAAGTCTTCTTGGCAGAATTCAAATTTGATATGGAATACAAGTTGGGTAAGACAAATTTAGTTGCTGATGCCCTAAGTCAGATGGTAGAATTAACAGCTATCAATAGAGTAAAGAATTATTTGCTTGACAAAATACAAGAAAGGATGGAAACAAAGGTGCTAGTTAAGGCCCTTTTGGTATAATCTAGAGAAGGGGGGATAAGAAGATTTTGGGAATAAGACGAGCTTATCTACACTAAAGGGGCATTCGATATATGTACCTAGATCTTCAACCTTATAGAGGGAGATAATGAAGAAGTATCATGATTGAAAAGAAATACTTTTAGCCTTATTGGCTGAAAGATGTAGAAAGTTACATCAAGACGTGCCTTGTTTGCTAGTAAGACAAGGTAGAGTAGAAGGTAGCTTTAAGGTTACTAAAGCCTTTCTCTATTCTCGATTTGCTATGAGAGAGTGATAGAGCTATTTTATACTCAATCTTTATAGTATAAATTGTGTTAAATTATTATTGATTTTATAGAAATCATAAGGAAATGGTACTCTAATTCTATCATCGTGATAAATCAGGTTAAATGGAGTCAAGGATGCCAATTCAAGTAAATTAGAGAAGCCATCTACAACTTGGTTCAAAGACAAGGATTTACACTGCCAGAGGGAAGTACATGGGCTTGTAATTGAAGTACACGGCCGTGTACTTGGTTTTGAATCAATAGGAAGATACATGGTTGAAGTACACGGCCGTGTATCGGAAGCACGGGTTGAGGCACGACCATGGCGCAAACCGTGCCCCTCACTGGATAAGAAGGCAGAAATGTGGACTTTGAATAGAGAGAGACACGTCTTAAGGCATGGCCGTGGTGGAAGCCGTGGGAGAAACCGTGCTTGGAGCCGTGGTGGAAGCTAGACGAGCCAAGGAGAAGAAAGTGTAGAACATCAACTAGATGAAGGCACGGCTTGAAATCTAGCCGTGGGTGTAACAGTGGTACACACTGGACACGGATGAAGACTTGTAGATTATGTACAGATGAAGGCACGACTTGAAATCTTGCCGTGTGTGTAACCGTGGTACACACTGTTCGTGGATGAAGACTTGAAGAATATGCACAGAGGATGGCACGACTTGACCCACAACCGTGTGGTGGGGCATGCCAGGCAGGCGAATCTTCACTTGTCGAAATCTACTTGGAAAAGGAAAGACATTTTCGTATCTTGCTCGCAAAAGATCACATGCTATCCCTCTAATAATATAAATAGAGCCAACCCTAGAGGGTTAGGGGAATCTTTGAATCTGGAATCACCTTCGAGACAAGAAGGAAACGCGGAGGCAGAGCAGGCAACCGGGTTCATTATGTTTTTATTTTTATTTTTCATTTTGTTGATGAACATGAGTAGCTAAGCTACTTTTCTAGCCAAAGGGTCATAGATGTTTAATTCTCCACGAATTGTGAGGTCTAATTGACTTGTATTTATTCTATTCTTTGCTTTCGGGTATTCATATATCTTCTGATCGTTTTGTCATTATTATCTTTGTTGATTGGTATGAATAGAGCTCTTCTACTCAATTAGCAAGTTAATATATTGTCGACTAGCACGTGAAATCCGTAATTGTTTGATTGTTCTAGTCTTAGTGACGCAATAACATGTTTGGTTATAAAAGAAATGATCGAATTCATGTTATGGAGGTGTGTGATCATGTTTAAATAGGTTATCTTATAATCTACTGGCATGAATTGGTGGTCTCTCTAGATCTTAATGCTATTGATAGATTAAATCCTAAGCGCTTGTCTAGGGTTGTTTAATCAATAAGAGAAATAATTCAAAGCGCTTGTCTGAGGTTATCGAGGAAGTAAGGAGAGATAGGTTGTTAGAGCTTGTTAATAACCATAACCAGTTTATCTAGGAACAAGAATAGAGAACATTTGCATCGATGATCAATTTCTTGAATTAAACTATCTTGATTCCTTTGGCTAAGCTTTTATTAATATCCGATTTTCTTACCTTGTTTTACTTTATTTTGATTCACAAACAAAACCCCCCATTTTTCTTTTCCCTTTTATTCTCCTTGAATAGAAATAAGTTTAACCAATCTTGTGGATTCGACCCTACTCACCACTATATGCAAATCATATAATTGTCTAGGAGTAGGTTTTATTTTTGTTGGATTCGACACCCATCAAATTTTGGCGCCGTTGCCAGGGATTGGTGTCAAATTTATTTCTATTCTTGTATGACTTGTTCTTCTCAGACAGGTGAACTAACTTATAATCCGGAGATTGAGAAGACTCTAAAGAGGCTGCGACAAGAAGCTAGATCATCCACTAGACTGAACTTAGCATCGGATTTGTCTGATTCATCCCTTGATTCAGAAAAAGAAGACGATATGGCCAATCCCGAGAGAACCTTAAGGGAGTTGGCTGCGCCGGATGTGAATCAACAACCACTTTGTATTCACTACCCCGAACTAGCCGTGGAATTCGAGTTAAAATCTGGGTTGATACATCTGCTACCCACCTTTCATGGTCTTGAGAATGAAGATCCTCATAAACATTTGAAAGAGTTCCATATAGTGTGTTCTAGTATGAGGCCGCAAGGAATAACCGACGAACAAATCAAGCTACGTGCTTTTCCGTTTTCTTTAAGTACTAAAGCTAAAGATTGGTTGTTTTATTTGCCTCCAGGTTCTATCACCACTTGGACAGATATGGTGAGACTCTTCTTGGATAAATTCTTCCCCGCATCCAGAGCCGCTGGTATAAGAAGAGAAATTTGTGGTATAAAACAGAGGGACACCGAGACTCTTCATGAGTATTAGGAGAGGTTCAAGCAACTGTGTGCAAGCTGCCTACAACATGGGATATCTGAACAACTCCTCATCCAATATTTTTACGAAGGCCTACTTCCGATGGAGAGGAAGATGATGGATGCTGCAAGTGGAGGCGCCATAGTAAACAAAACCCCTGGTCAAGCTAGGGAATTGATCTCCATTATGGCTGCCAATTCGCAACAATTTGGGTATAGGCATGATGCATCTTCAAGGAAGGTAAATGAGGTAAGTGTGTCTAACCTTGAACATCAAATTTCTAATCTTACCTCCCTTGTGCAGCAGCTAGCTCTCGGAAAAACGCAGCAGGTGAAGGCTTGTGGAATTTGCGCTGCTCCTAATCATCCGACCGACATGTGCCCCACATTGCAAGATGACAACCATGAACACGCCAATGCTGTAGGCGGATTTCCAAGACAACCGCAAAGGAAGTATGACCCCTACTCGAATACTTACAATCCTGGATGGAGGGATCATCCTAACTTCCGATATGGCAATAACCCACAACAATTCCAACAATTCCAGCCTAAGCCATCACACCAAGTACCCCAAGTTCCTTCCACTTCAGGTATGTCTCTTGAGGATATTGTTAAGTCTCTCGCTGTTAATACCAAACAATTTCAGGAGGAAACAAAGCAAAGCATTCAAAACTTGGAGAATCAGGTAAGCCAACTTGCTTATGCTGTCAATAGGTTAGAAACTCAAGGTAAGTTACCTTCTCAAACTATTACAAACCCGAAGCAAAGCGTTAATGCAATTACCTTGAGAAGTGGAACAGAATTGCAAGGATCAAATAAGAAAGAACATCTATCTACTCTTGGGGAGGAGACTAAGCAAGAAATTTCAATTCCGAGCTAGCAGGACAACTAGATTAGCAAGTCTCTAGTTGAGCCATCAAAGGTCACATTGATACCACCTCCTTTCCCCTCTAGATTGGCGAAATCCAAGAATGAAGCGGAAGAAAAAGAGATTCTGGAAACTTTTCGCAAAGTCGAGGTAAATATTCCTTTGCTTGATGCAATTAAGCAAATACCGCGCTATGCTAGATTTCTCAAAGACTTATGCACTAACAAAAGGAAGTTGAAAGGAAATGAAAAGATTAGTGTGAGTGAAAATGTTTCTGCCATTATTCAGAAGAAGCTCCCCCCTAAATGTAAGGATCCAGGTATGTTTACTATTCCTTGCAAAATAGGTAATCTTGGAATCGCTAAAGCCATGTGTGATCTAGGTGCTTCTATCAATGTCATGCCATTGTCTGTTTATCAACGTTTAAATGTTGGTCCCTTGAAGGAAACGGGTGTCATTGTTCAACTTGTTGACAGGTCCAATGTTTATCCTGAGGGAGTTCTAGAGGATGTTTTAGTTCAAGTCAATGGGTTGGTTTTTCCTGCTGATTTTTATGTGCTTGACATGGACGATAGTGATTCTCATACTTCATCACTAATATTATTAGGGCGACCATTCCTTAAGACTTCTAAAACGAAAATCGATGTAAATGATGGCACCCTCACTATGGAATTTGATGGTGAAGTGATTAAATTTAACATTTATGATGCTATGAAACATCCTAACGATATTTCCACTGTTTTTGTTGCGGATGTTATTAACCCATCACCACAGGCACCCAAGCTGGAATCAAAATCCTTATCCGAACATCTAGCCAGGAACGTCTAGCCAAAGACGTTAAAGAAAGGCGCTTCATGGGAGGCAACCCATGTTAACAAAAAAAAAAAAAGTTTTGTTTTGCATTAGTTTTGGTTTGTTTTAGTCTTTTTTTGTTTTAGTTTAGTTTGTTTTGATTTTAGTGTAGTTTTTGAACTCTTTGGAGCAGCTGCAACAAGGATACACATAATCAAATGACACTTTCCAGAAGCTTAAGGGGAGAACTCCAATACCAGGGAAGTACCAGTATTTCCTTTCTCTTATTCTCTAATTCTCCTTGAGTTGTTAATTCCTTTTCAATTGTGCTAAATTAGGAACAGTGAGGACACTGTTCAAGCTAAGTGTGGGGGAGAGGATAATAAAATATAGAGAATAGAGAACTAACTTATACTTTGAATGTTTGTCCTTAAGCAATTTTAAGCTAAAATTTTTTCAACATTATCATGACATCTGGAGATTGTACTAAATGTTGTAATAAGCATCTACAAAATGTGAAATTAACTTGTTCAAATGTTTTACTCACCCATTGCTGTGATTATAATACATGGTTAAAATTAAGTAGTGAAATCTTTAAGAAACAAATTTACCTTGTATTTAGCTTTAGAATTGAAGTCTAAGCGTAAGTCGAGTCCCTAAGTGAAAAATAAACAAGTTTACTTCTAGGTTATATTAGCTATTGTATACTCTTTGAAGTTGTTTGTAAAGCAATCATAACACTTAAAAAAAAAAAAGAATCAAGCATAGCCATTACTCCAATGATTCAACTAATTGAGTTAAGAGTATTCAAACTTGAATGTTAGAGTGAGGAAGAGTCCGTAGGGGTATCTCAAAACCCGATCACTTGAGTGATGAGCTCGGGATGTGCCGACTCAATGAACTCACTATAACGATAAGGGAGAAAAGGCGAAAGTTCATGAAAAGAAGCGGGCAAAAACCCGTCAAAATAGATGCTTGAATAGATCAAAAGAACATGAATGTAAACATTCATTGAATAAAACAAAGATGTATAAAAGGGAGAATATCTAGCAAAGAGCTTATACCATATGCTTTTACTTTATACTGCAAGGATTATATGTTTGCTAATGTCCAATGAAGTTTAATTGGGTGTTTTTCCTTAGTGGATTAAGTATTTACTTTTGGAATAAAAATTCTTTTGCTAAACATGAGGATTAAAGTTTGTTTTGTTTAGATTAGCTATTGAATTTTGCCCATAGTAATTTGATCACAGGAAACCAGTTTGGTTGAAGTATTAGACATTAAAACTACAAGTCATGAATTACAAATGAATAGATGCTTGGAATGATGAAAAGAAAGTTTGTATAATCTATGACAGATTTCTCAATTGATTTGATGCAATTGCTTGAGGACAAGCAAGAGTTTAAGTGTGGGGGAATTTGATAGAGCCATTTTATACTCAATCTTTATAGTATAAATTGTGTTAAATTATTATTGATTTTATAGAAATCATAAGGAAATGGTACTCTAATTCTATCATCGTGATAAATCAGGTTAAATGGAGTCAAGGATGCCAATTCAAGTAAATTAGAGAAGCCATCTACAACTTGGTTCAAAGACAAGGATTTACACCGCCGGGGGAAGTACATGGGCGTGTAATTGAAGTACACGGCCATGTACTTGGTTTTGAATCAATAGGAAGATACACGGTTGAAGTACACGGCCGTGTATCGGAAGCACGGGTTGAGGCACGACCATGGCGCAAACCGTGCCCCTCACTGGACAAGAAGGCGGAAATGTGGACTTTGAACAGAGAGAGACACGTCTTAAGGCACGGCCGTGGTGGAAGCCGTGGGAGAAACCGTGCTTGTAGCCGTGGTGGAAGCTAGACGTGCCAAGGAGAAGAAAGTGTAGAACATCAACCAGATGAAGGCACGGCTTGAAATCTAGCCGTGGGTGTAACAGTGGTACACACTGGACACGGATGAAGACTTGTAGGTTATGCACAGATGAAGGCACGGCTTGAAATCTTGCCGTGTGTGTAACCGTGGTACACACTGTTCGCGGATGAAGACTTGAAGAATATGCACAGAGGATGGCACGGCTTGACCCACGGCCGTGTGGTGGGGCGTGCCAGGCAGACGAATCTTCACTTCTCGAAATCTACTTGGAAAAGGAAAGACATTTTCGTATCTTGCTCGCAAAAGATCACATGCTATCCCTCTAATAATATAAATAGAGCCAACCCTAGAGGGTTAGGGGAATCTTTGAATCTGGAATCACCTTGGAGACAAAACGCGGAGGCAGAGCAAGCAACCGGGTTCATTATGCTTTTATTTTTATTTTTCGTTTTGTTGATGAACATGAGTAGCTAAGCTACTTTTCTAGCCAAAGGGTCATAGATGTTTAATTCTCCATGAATTGTGAGGTCTAATTGACTTGTATTTATTCTATTCTTTGCTTTCGGGTATTCATATATCTTCTGATCGTTTTGTCATTATTATCTTTGTTGATTGGTATGAATAGAGCTCTTCTACTCAATTAGCAAGTTAATATATTGTCGACTAGCACGTGAAATCCGTAATTGTTTGATTGTTCTAGTCTTAGTGACGCAATAACATGTTTGGTTATAAAAGAGATGATCGAATTCATGTTATGGAGGTGTGTGATCATGTTTAAATAGGTTATCTTATAATCTACTGGCATGAATTGGTGGTCTCTCTAGATCTTAATGCTATTGATAGATTAAATCCTAAGCGCTTGTCTAGGGTTGTTTAATCAATAAGAGAAATAATTCAAAGCGCTTGTCTGAGGTTATCGAGGAAGTAAGGAGAGATAGGTTGTTAGAGCTTGTTAATAACCATAACCAGTTTATCTAGGAACAAGAATAGAGAACATTTGCATCGATGATCAATTCCTTGAATTAAACTATCTTGATTCCTTTAGCTAGGCTTTTATTAATATCCGATTTTCTTACCTTGTTTTACTTTATTTTGATTCACAAACAAACCCCCCCCCCCCCCCCCCCATTTTTCTTTTCCCTTTTATTCTCCTTGAATAGAAATAAGTTTAACCAATCTCTGTGGATTCGACCCTACTCACCACTATATGCAAATCATATAATTGTTTAGGAGTAGGTTTTATTTTTGTTGGATTCGACACCCATCAGAGAGCATCTCTATGAATTTCGTTGTAAGTCTGCTAAAGTCTAATAGGTATAGCACTATTGTGGTAGTTGTTGAAAAATTCTTAAAGTACACAACAGTCATCTAACGACCAAGGAGTGCCTAGTTGATAAAGTAGCCCAACTATTCCTAAGGCACATAGTGAAGTATTGGGATTTACCGAAAAACATTATGAGTGATTGAGATAGTTGGTTTACTGGGAAGTTTTAAATGGAGCTATTTAAGCTCTTATGGTTAAAGTTGAACTTTTCCATTGGCCTCCACCCTTAAACAAATGGCCAAACAGAGTGAGTGAATGAATGCCTTAGTAGAGTTGTACTTAAGGCTTTTTAGTAGGCAATTTGAGAGATTGGGCCAAGTTGTTGGATGTGGCACAGATCTCCTATAATCTACAAAAGAATGAATCTACAAATTAAAGTCCTTTTGGGATCATTTTGGGTAGATAGCCCTTAACTCCCAATATAGTTACAACTAAATATATAGGGATTACTTTGCCTATATACAAGTTTTCAAGGAATGGTAGGAGAATAGAGACTTAACTTATGCTCATTTAGAGTAGACTATTAAGAGAATGATGAAGTTTTCAAATAAGAATCACCAATTGATAGAGTACTACTAAAGGGAGACCAAGTACTTGTTAAGTTGCATTTAATTCAATGGACTAAGGGTCAACTCCCTAAGGGATTGATATAAAGGTATGAGGGCTATATTTCAATCATGAAATAGGTAAGACCGGTCTCTTACAAGTTAGAGTTGCCATCCAAATTAAAGTTTCACCTCGTGTTTTATGTGAGTATGCTCAAGCCCTATTATGGAGATGCAAAAGATCTAACAAAAGTAAAACCCTAGAAGGCTCTCCTTTAGTGTTCAAGTTTCATATGACAAGGAGGTAGAATAAAATTTAGCAGACCGACATTTAAGCATAAATATATGGTCATTTGGAGAGGATTACTTAAGAGTGAAGTGAGTAGGGGACCTGTTGAGACCGTATAGTTTCAAGACAAAATTCAAAAGTTTCATGAAAAGAATGCGATGAGGGCATTGCTAGATTGAGTGAGGGAGAATTTGATGGGCCTCCTATGTAAACTAAGACCAAGAGATTCCTTGGGCCCACTAAAAAAAGAAGCTTAAGCCTAGGTTAAGTTTTCAAAAGCTAGAACATTTTTGAAGGATCGAGAAAGTCCTAAATTGTACTATAGTAGATAGGGTAGTTGGATGTAATAAATATAAAGTAGGTGAGATTGTATCATAACCATTATATCAAGTTAATCTCATCCATTCATTCGTGAGGACCTCTTGTATAAACAAGGGTGATCCCCCTCAGTTGTAATCATTCAGAAGATTGAATGAAATACAAGTGTTTGAGTACTTTTTCGCTTTAAGTTGAGAATATTATGTTATAGGTTAAACTTAGCACTTTTGTTCTTCTCTTGAAGTGCCTAAGTACCACATGGGAGCCTGAGAGAAGAACCTCCGGTAACACTTGCATACTTTAGGTCAATTCCTAATAAAAACCCACTTGAGGTTTCTAAATATTGAACCATACCATAGTAGCTCCAAAACTTAACTTTGCAATCAATTTCAATGATGAGTAGGGCACAAAGTGTGTAAGAAAAATATGAAATTAGAAAAACCACTTTGGTAGAAGGAATAATAATAATAATAATAATAATAAGAAGAAGAAGAAGAAGAAGAAGAAGAAGAAGAAGAAAACAAATATCTTAATGTATGATATCTCCTAACATAAAAGTTAAAATATATTAAAGCATTTTTAAAATTGTTACATAATTAAGTATGTTATTGTTGTCTAATAAATGAAATGACTAATGGGTACAAATTATGAAACCTGCACATAAAATATCTCATTGTGTCACCTTCATGAAGCATATTGATTAAGCTTAGGGGAAATAGCACCATCCTTACCCTTATGTCTTACCAATCTTCATTGAGCTTCATCTTTTCCCATCTAAATTATAGCTAGTTTCGTCCTAGTGGCAAGAATGATACCATCATTATCTTGAGAAATAGGTTTGCCTACTATAATAAAGGCATCATCATCATCAAAACCCCCCACCTACCCATGTTGGAACATTGACTTATACCATTAATATGACATGATTTGTCATCTTATAAACACTCATTGTGGTTCTAGACTTAGACTTCATAGTACCATATGTAACCTAATCATATGAACAAATGAAAAAAAAATTTAATGAAATTGTCTTTCATTTGAGTAAAAAACAAATTCCTTGAAAGCATTCTTGAAAGAAACCTTTATGACTTTGATTTATAAATTGGATGGATACATTTAGTTTATACAAAATGCTATTTATAATATTTTCTATAGCATCTAATCTTCTAACTAATTCTATTAATTGTAACTATATACTAATTTACCTAACTAATCTAAAAAATTATAATATATCATCTGGATTTATTTGCATGCTAATTTGTGGTTGCACTAGATCAATACTCATTTCATCTTTAAAATTAAATATAGTGGTAAGCCTTGTGTCTTGATGTTAAGATACATTTTGTTAAAAACTATTAGAACTGGCATAACATATCCTACCATTAGTTGCAAGTAACATACCACCATAATATTTTAGGTAGCATACCTATGGATCCATACATAAACTTAAGTGTTAGCCAAAGGTAAGGCTCTTTGATTGGAGAAAGGCTTCAATAGTACTAATATGTCTCTTGGATCAAATAATGGTGTACAAGTACCAATAAATTTCTAATACATGAAAGTATAAATTGCATTTTAAAAAAATTACTTATTATCACTATCATGTATTTAAAAGTCATTGATATTAACTCATCACCCATCCAAACACGTGGCGTATTGGTATCAATGAATCTTTGTTTCCTTTGATTGAGCATAAGGAGCCTAAAGCAGGTTTACATTGTGCATATGTCCTTAGTTACTAAACATAGGATGTTAATTGTTAAGTGGCAAGAATTACAATTATGAATTAACAAGCAATGCCAACCAACAAGAATTGTGGGACTTTGCTCTATTAGAGATGAGTACAATTCAATTTGGTTTGATTTTTACTAGACTAAATGATAAAAAATATAATTTAGTTTTTTGTCGCTTTGAACCAAACTATGCAATTCAATTAAAGAACTTTTTTGAACCATTACATTTCGATTCGGCTTAGTTCAATTTATGAATTAAACAATAATTTATAATCTAAGAAAAATTAGATGCATGATGAATAACCCACATCATAGTATATAAGAGGCTAATAAAATCAATGTTTATACAAATGAGGAATTTCAAAGGTCTATGGACAACTATCTATATTCCTAAAGGTTGCATTTGCTGTGTACTTTTTGGATGAATTAGTGTATGATATAAATTTTAAACCAAGCTACATACATATTTTAATAACTTATGGTCACATAAGCCATATACATGTATATTTTGAATAAGTATAAACCGAAATTGATTCAGATGCTATAATACAACAAAGGATTGTTTTTCAATTATAAGTAAGATATTGTTTTATTTTCTAGAATGAATAAGTTTGGTTTTCTTAGTTTAGCTTAAATTACTTGTTTAAACTAATCACAATTTTTTTTGTTGATTTGGATTGGATTTTTTCAAATCAAATTAAAAAAGAACCATATTTCTGGTTTGATTTAGTTCGATTTGCAATTTAGTTTAGTGCTCCCCATTGAACCATTTTGATGGGAAAGACACTTGTATTGTATGCACCCTTCAAATGCTTGAGAAATGTGTAAGTTTACCCTTTCGGGGCAAACTATTTTGCAACAAATGGTTCCGGGAAAAGTATTTTCTAGAATATTTTTTTGAAATCGCAAGTTAAAACCGTGATTTTTGAATATAACAGAAATCACATATTCAACATGCAATTTCCAAATCTCACCAGAAAAGCTACATTAACATTGACAAACATGAACACATACGATCATAATCTCTCTCTCTTTGGTTTCCATTTCTTTGAAGCAATCTATGAGCCTTTCTCTTAATGTCATGACGATTCTCCTCCTTTTAACATGCGGTTTTTACATCTCATAACTTTTAGAGATTTTATTTAATGGCCTAAATAGTAGCTACTTAGTTTTGGTGGAAGGGTTTTAAGAATTTTCTCTGCATCCTGGTATGACTTAGTTCAATCCATCCTCGGGGAATTCCTACCGATTTTCGATGGATAACAATCCCTCCATCTTTATAGCTTTTGCTCTTTCTCCCAATCGGTTGAGAGGGCTTTGAGCATCAGAACGCAAGTGCCAAAATTGAACAAAATGTCTAAAGATGAATAAAACAAATGCTCAGTGAAGAACTCCTTTTACGTAGAAGCCCGAACTCCTGGACAAAGGTCCAATTCACTGAAGGAAAGGTAGGTTAGCTTTCCCACTCTCCTTACTTAAATCACATGTTGGACATGCAATTTTGGTTATATTTAGAAATCATAGTTTTAACCTATGATTTCAAAACAGTATTTTAGGAAATACATTTTCTAAAATCATTTTTAATGAAATAGTTTTCCCTAAAGGAGCAAACTTACACATTTCTCCAAATGCTTTAAAGTTACCTGATAAGTGTTCAATTAGATATATATATATATATATATTAAGTGAGATTTAACGTGTTTTTCCCTTGATTTTTGGCATATTTTTGAAGAATATAGGTTTTAATTGAGTAATAATTTGATTTTAGGGCTTTGATGGATAGTGGAATTGAAAAGGAAGAAAATGAATCCAATTTTACTTAATTCAAAGCTAAATCAAAGAAGTTATAAAGCTTTGAAGCTAAACAGAGACTAGACATGATCATGTTCAAAGCGTGTTGAAGTTGAAGATTCACATAAAGTTACACGGGGGCTAGACACGACTGTGTTCATTGGTCATGTATCTCTCTAAGCTAATTGATTTAGACAAGACCATGTCTAGGTTGTGTCTGCTAAAACATAATGTTTTACACAAATCTGATTGACAAATTACATATGACCTGAAGCAAGATTATTTTAGATAACAAGTTAGCCTAACAAACAGAGTTTTTGATGCTCATTATATAAAAAGAAGAGGACTCGACACCAAAGGGAAGAGACATTTTTTCTAAGTTGTTCTAGAGTTTTTAAAGAGAGGTAAGAAAACTACTCTTCTACACTTCAAGAAATTAGGGTTTTTCTTAGTTTTAATTGATATCCTTGATGATGAATGTTTATACATCATTGAAGATTTGGTTTTTGATATGATTAGTGCTTAATTTTCCTTAGTTTCTAGACTTGTAGAACTTAGGTTTACTATGTGATTGGGATTTTTGTTATTCAATAATTTTTTCTATTTTTTGATTCATGCATGTGTTCTTGATTTGGATTAGATTAATATTTCTAGAGTATTATTTTATCTATTTGATATTATACATTAGGATTGTAAAATTTAATGTGTAATTAGATCTACTATGTTTGAAGAGAGTTGATGTAATCTTAGAGATAAGTTACATAATTCTTTCATATTTAATTAATTTAGTTAAGGGAATTTATTGTTTTTAATGCGATCTTTGAATTATACTATTGTGGAGATATTCAAATAGGTAATTTTGAAATTGGGGTTAATAGGGTTGAGAAAGTTGTTAGTTTAAACTAGAAATTCCCTGGTTAATGAAATTTAAGAAGCACTTGAGCAACCTTTGTTAATGTCACATAATAATTTGTGGAGGGAAACAAAGTTTAGATGCTAGTTTTACGATCTTAAAGTTAATTCTAATTTGTTTCGCTTTTCTTTCTTTCAATAATTAGTTCTTTAGTTAATATTGAGTTATAAGTTTTAGATTAATCAATCTATATCATTTACCGATTAAATAATAGGGAGTAGGTTAGTATTAGTACTTGTAATTCATATGCATTGATATCCATATTTAATGCACTATATTACAAAACTTGATAGGTACACTTGCCTCACATCACATTTTTAGCGTTGTTGCTAAGGATTTTGATATTAAGAACACTAATCACTTTATTAATTTAACCATTTTTTTTCTTTTGTTTCTTGTTTTTAATTTCTTTTGATTTTTATTTTAGTGGTGCATGACTAGAAATACTCCATCAGACATGTTGATTTTTTATCTGAAAATTGAAAGGACAGCCAAGCAAGTAAGGAAAACAATTTGGCAAATAGTGGAGGAACTAAATCAAGAATCTCCTCTAAGAATAAAGGTTGAAGAGGAAGAGGACAAGTTGGAAATAATGGGTGTTGAAAACTAAAACCAATGGTGGACTATATCCGATTACTTTAAACCCTCTTTAGTAAGAGCCAACTCGAGTATCGTTAGGCCACTTGTTATTACCAATAATTTTCAAATTCAACCTCATTTTATACAAATGTGTTGTAGTTCGTCCAGATTGATGGATTGTAAGAAGGGGACCCCAATGCTCACATATCTAACTTTCTAGAGGTTTGCGACACTTAGATTAATGGAGCTTCAGATGATGTGATAAAATTGTGACTCTTCCCTTTCTCGCTAAGAGGTCAAGCAAAAAAATGGCTAAATTCACTTCCAAGGAGATCTATCACTATTTGGGATGATATTGCTTAAAAGTTTCTATGAAAATACTTTCCACCTACTAAAATCACTAAACTCAGGAAGGACATATCATCTTATGCTCAATTAGAGGCCGAGACCTTATATGATACTTGGGGGAGATATAAGGAGTTATTGAGAAGATGCCCATATCATGGCCTACCCCTTTAGATGTAGATTCAAAATTTCTACAATGATTTGAATCTATCAACAAGAAAAATGATAGATGCTATTATAGGAGGATCATTGAACATTAAAACACTCGAAGAGGTTCAATCTTTGATTGAGGACATAGCAATGAACAATTCTTAATGGGAAGGTGCTAGGTGAGGAACAAAGCAGTGGGCATGTATGAAGTGGATGTGGTTTCAACCTTAGCTAATAAGGTTGATGCCATTAGTAGAAAGTTAGATGCACTATCCGTCGATCCCAAATGTAACTCAAGAAAAGTCGACGTAAAGGGTTAATGAGAATAGGCAGACTATTTAGGAAACCCCTCTAAGCCACAAAACAACCCCTATAGTAACACCTACAATTTGGGGTAGAGAAATTATTCGAATTTCTCTTGTAGTAACCAGAATCAAAATCAATAGAGGATGAGCTTGCCTCCCCCAGGATTTTAAAGACCTCTACTACAAGAGAAGAAATTAGGTTTGTAAGAACTTTTAACTAAATATATTCAAACCAGCGAAGCTAGATTGCAGAACACTAAAACTTCTCTAAGGAATCAAGAAGCTTCTATCTATAATTTGGAGAATCAAGTAGGATAGCTTGTGAAGATGATGGTGGAGAGGTAATAGGGAACACTACTAGGAAACACCAAAACCAATCTTAAGAAGCATGTGAGAGTAGTGACTCTTTGAAGTAGAAAGGAGTTGCAAGTTGAACATAAAGTTAAAAAGGGGTCAATAAGAAATGAAGAGGAAAATAAGGAAAAAGAAAGTGGGGAGGCCCCGAAAGTACAAGAATACAGACCATCCATACCATACCCTTAGCATTTAAAGAAGGATTACTTTGAAGAGCAATTAAGTAAGTTTCTCTATTTGTTTAAGTAATTACATATTAGCTTACCTCTTGTTGGTGCCTTATCTTAGATGCCAAAATATGTAAAGTTCCTGAAGATCTGTTATCCAACAAGAGGAAGTTGGAGGAGCTCTCAACTGTCACACCGAGTAGGGAGTGTTAAGTAATTCTACAAAATTAGTTACCTAAGAAATTAAAGAATCCAGGGAGTTTTACTATTTCTTATGTACTTGGTAACTTAGTAATTGATAAAGCCTTAACCCATTTAGGAGAAAGCATCAACCTATTGCCATATAAGTTATTTCTGATACTAGGGCTAAGAGAACCAAAACCCATACGTATGAGTTTGCAATTAGCTGATAGATCTATCACATGCCCTAAAGGAATTATAAAGGATGTCCTTGTTTAGGTAGGAAAGTTTAAAATTTCAGTGGACTTTATTATACTTGACATGGATGAGGACATAAAAGTTCCCTTATCTTAGGTAAACCAATCTTAGCTATAGCTAGGGCTATAATAGAAGTCAGTGATGGTAAGCTCATATTAAGGGTAAGAGATGAAGAAATAATTTTTAAAATTTTTAAAGCTACAAAAAAGATTGTTGATCATGATGATACCTATCATTGTTTGGATGCTACTAAAATTATTATTATTAATTTTGCACAGGAGAAGCTATTAGAAGTGCTTAAGAATCATAAAAGGCTATCGCAAGGAAAATATAAAAAATAAAAGGGATTAGTCCTTCATTTTGCACTTACAAAATATTGATGGAAGAAAGTTACAAACCAGTGGTGCAACCTCAAAGAAGACTAAATCCTACCATGAAGGAATTGGTCAAGGCAAGGCTGAAGTGATCAAGCTGCTAGATGCAAGTATGATTTACCCCATTTTTTATAGGTAATGGGTGAGTCTTGTGCAGGTAATACCTAAGAAAGGACAGATGATAGTAGTTTCCAATGATAAGAATGAATTGATCTTGATGCACATGGTCATAAGCTAGAGGATGTACATTGACTATAGGAAGTTGAATGATGCCACACGTAAGGATCGCTTCCCCTTACTTTTCATTGATCAAATGTTAGAGCACTTGGCAAGACATATGTGTTACTATTTTCTAGATGGCTTATCTGGATATTTTTAAATACCAACAATGCCAAAAGATCAAGAGAAGACAATGTTCACTTGTTCGTATGGTACCTTCGCCTATTAGCGAATGCCCTTTAGACTTTGCAATGCACCAGCAATGTTTTAGAGGTGTATGATGGCCATCTTTGAAGACTGCATGAGGGTGTAATGAAAGTTTTTATGGATGACATCTCAATTTTTAGTAATTCTTTTGATGCTTGTTTGACTAATATAGAGAAAGTGTTATGTAGGTGTGAAGAAACCAACTTAGTACTGAATTGGGAAAAGTGCCATTTTATGATACAAGAGGGAATTGTCTTAGGACACAAGATCTTGCATGTAGGTATAAGTAGATAGTGCCACACTGCAAATTCACCCCCAACTCGTGAGGCAATAAGGAGCTTTTTAGGACATCTAGGGTTTTATAGATGATTTATTGAAGATTTTTCTAAACTAGCTAGACCTTTAACCAAGTTATTGGAGAAAGATGTGTCTTTTAACTTTTCATAGGATTGTATAGATGCTTTTGATCTATTAAAAAACAAACTCACAAAAGTTCCCATTATGGTTGCACTCGATTGAAACTTACCATTTAAGCTAATGTGCGATGTAATTGATCTTGTAGTGGGAGCAATACTGGGAGAATGAAAGGACAAAAACTTTCAACCAATTTATTACACCAACAAGACTCATACAGATGCATAGGGGAATTATACAACTATTGAAAAGGAACTCTTGGCGATAGTTTTTACATTTGATAAATTCCATTCATACTTGATTTTGTTAAAAGTCATTATATACACTAGCCATTCTGCTTTAAGGTATTTATTGACTAAAACAAATGCAAAGTTGTGACTTATCAGATGGATTTTACTACTTTAAGAATTTGATTTAGAGATCTAAGATAGAAAGGGAATCGAGAATTTAGTGGTAGATCATTTATCAAGACTAGAAAATCCCAACCTGGAGAAGTTAGATGAGCATGAAATCAATAGTGAGTTCCTAGAAGAAAGACTTTATGCAATAACCTAGGTAAAGGAACGAGAAACTCCATGGTTTATGGATATTGCAAATTTCCTTGTGGCTAACACTCTTCCAAAGGAACTCTCACATCAACAAAAGTTGAAATTCTTTGCTAATGTGAAGTATTTCTTCGAGGAAGACCCCTTTTTGTTTAAGGTTTGTGTTAACCAAGTTATATGCCAATGTGTATCCCATGAAGAAGGATGGCAAAATTTGAGCCATTATCACTTTGGTCCAATTAGAGGCCATCATAGTGCGGATATGATAGCTTAGAAGGTCCTAAAATCGAGATTCTATTAGCCTACACTCTTCAAAGGTGCACATAGGTACATAGAATTATGTGATAGTTGTCAATGTACAAGGAATATATCCCAGAGGGATGACGCCACAAAACCCTATCCTTGTATGTGAAGTATTTGATGTGTTGGGTATAAACTTGATGGGTCCATTTCCAAACTCCAATGGAAATAAATATATTTTAGTGGCTATTGATCATGTATCAAAATGGCTTGAGGCTCAAGCTTTGACAACAAATGATGCTAAGGTAGTGAAGATTTCTTAAAACTTTATTTTCTTGATTTGGTGCACCAAAAGCAATTATTAGTGACAAAGGGACACATTTTTACAATGTGCAGCTAGAAAAAGTGCTTAAGAGGTATGGCAAAACCTATAGATTAGCTACCCTGTATCACTTGTAAAAAAGCAATCAAGTGGAAGTTGCTAATTGGGATTTGAAGCGGATCCTAGAAAAGACTATAGAACACCATAGGAAAGATTGGTCCAACAAACAAGACAATACCTTATGGACATATAGGATAACTTATAAAACACCAATAGGAACCACTCCTTATAAACTCATTTATGGGAAAGCTTGCCACTTACCCTGTAGAAATTGAACATATGACTTTCTAGGCTACTAAATTAGCTAATTTAGATTTAGAGTGTGTAGGTACTCGTAGAAAACTATAATTGAATGAGCTCGATGAATGGTAGGCCATAGCATATGAAAACTCCAAGCTTTATAAGGAGAGAGCTAAAAAGTACCATAACCAAAGGATTAAGTAGGGGAGACAATTTAAGGAAGGTGATCATGTTTTGCTATACAACTTACGTTTAAGGTTATTTATAGGAAAACTAAAATCACAATGGTTTGGACCCTTTACGATCACTCGTATCTTGCCTATGGAATAGTTGAAATTACACATCTAGAGAAAGGTATGCTTAAGGAAAATGGTCAACGGTTAAAACTATACTTTAGAGGAGAAGAATTTATATCAAATGACAGGGATGACTTTCATCTTAACCAAATTCCAAGAGTGTAAATAAGAAAATATGTCGAGCTAATAACATTAAATAAAAGAGCTTCTTTGGAGGTAACCCAAGTTTAATTTTTCAAGTAAGTTTCCTTAGTTTATTTTAATTTCATTAGGTTTATTTTCATTATTTTCATCATTTTCAGAAATTTCACTATTTTCTTAGTTTATTTTAATTTTTCAAGCAAGCCACAATTTTTGCGAGTTTGACATGACTAGTGGTCGTGTCAAAGGTCATGTCAAAATTATGCTATTCTTTAGATTAACATGACCATTAGACACAAGCATGTTGAAATTGTGTTAAGATCAATTATAAAAAAATTTTCTTACCGAGAGTTACATGATCATTGGACATGATTGTGTCATGGTCATGTTAAAACATCCGAAGAATATAAATTTTCAAAGAGAGTTACATAACCTTTAGACACAGTCGTGTCTAAGGTTGTGTCAAACATGCCCTAAACTATACTCTTACCAAGAAATACATGGTCCTTAGACATAGTTGTGTTTGAACCGTGTTGACCTTTAATTAGGTACTTTAAAAGTTTGGGCACAAACGCAGGTTCAACATGCTTGTGTCAACCTAACATGTCAACCTTTATATAAAAGGATTTGACATGACAACGAGCTCTACAATTCACATAGACACACCCTTCCTCCAAACATGAACACCGGCATGAATGACACAGTGCACACATCCCACACTTAGATTCCTCACATTTTTCATCTAGCTTGTTCACAAGCAAGGTACATCTCATATTCTTCACACTTTAAGTTTGTTATTTATTCTTTTTAATGGATGATTCAGCATGACATGGCCCTAGGTCTAGGTTTTTAGTGCGACATGTGCAATTTCTAGTAGTTAGTGAGGAGTTTAAGTTATTTTCTTTTAGTACATACTTTAGAAACTCTTAATGACATTGCATGAATAGGCTAGAATTGAAAAAAAAAAATCACATATTGAGTTTTGCGATTAGACATGAGATAGACATGACTGTGTCTATTCCTAGTTAGGTCATGTTCATTTCTATGCTTCTACTTGTTTGCAAAATTGTAGTGTTTCTCTACACCTTTCTTTAATACAAGGCTCATGAATGGTATAGTGGTACATTTAGGTAGAGTTAATTGGTATTCGGATCATGATGCTATCAAGAAGGAAAAAAAGAAAAGAAAATTGACCTAAAATGAAACATATGGCAATGTTAGTACTAAGAAATGGGATTTTTCTTGTCGGATTTTATTCCTTTGTTGCCTAGTGGTGAAATAATCTATGCTTGAAGTACTTTTTCTTTCCTTTTTTTTTTTTAAATCAGAAAATGGCACCAAGATAAAGCAAAGCAAAGTAACAAATCCAACAGAAGGGTCACTTAGGAGCTTCCTCTTCTTCTACTAGAACTTCTATTTCAACTCTCTCGATGGCTTTCCCACCACCACCTAATCATCTTATGTTGGAACTCACTAAAATGGCTGAGATGGATAGATATAAAATGCTCAAGAAGAAAACGTTCAACCAAACACTTTGCCTCAACTAGGATGTTATCTAGAGGTTGCATAGGGAAGAGGAGATCCAAGGTTTAATTGGATGGGGCGTATAGGAATGGCTATTCTCATTGAGGGCCCCAATATACCAGGAGTTAACCTTAGAATTCCTCACAACTTATAGGTTAGATCATGAAGGGGTATCGTGGGGAATTATGAATTGTTTAAATTTTAGGATTTGAGCCAATCCTATAGGATTTCCATAGCGGAGTTAGGTACCTACTTAAGTCTATATGGTCATGACTATGCAAATTCTAAGGAGTTTTCTACTGTAACATACCAACTCCCACATAAAATGTCCTCCTGGTTATATTGGAGAAACATCAGCAACTAGCATATATATAACCCCAAGGCTTCCAAAGTGTCCACCTCCACAAGCTAACCTATAGAGTATTACATTAGCCTTTATCCCATACGATCAGTAGATGGGGAAAAAGTATAGGGGTAGTCTCCACTCACGATGTACTATACCTATATAGTATACTCAAGCAATATCTAGTGAACTTAGCCATTCTCCTTACATTCTTCATCAGAAGTCAGACTATAGACTTTAGGGTAGGTAATATCTACTATAGCCTCTATATCACCATTCTGGCTAGAGTAATGGGCACATTGAACAACCAGCCTCCTATGACATCTCTTAAGGAAGTGATCCCGATTAAATTAAATTCCTTTAGACAGATGCATCTACTTCTTAATTTAGAGGAATAATAAGAAGAAGGCTTAAGTAGATCAACTAATGCCAATCAAGGTCCAAGTTCTCCTTAGGAGGGTAGAAAGAAAGGTAGATACAATGATCCAAAAATTTGGGAACATCTTAAAATTGCAATGTCATTGCCACACAGACCTTGCACGACTATTCCAATGACAAAATCGACTAGAATGATTTGTGTGCAACACAACTGCACAATTCAATATTGACTATCCAATTGATACAGATTCTAGTGAGCAAATTTGAAGACATTATGATGATGATAGTGATTGATAAGATCACATTATACTTATATTTTCTTTTGGACTTATATTAAATTTATTTTAATATTATAAGAAAATATAAAGAAATGATACTTAATGGTATTTATTGTGAAAATACAGGTTTTGAGGACCCAAAAGTAAATTACAAGTTAATTGGAGGAGTTTTTCACAAAATTGAAGAAGTGAGCAAAGGATTGCACTGAAGGCCGCCGTCCTTGGGCCGGCCTACATTCAAGGCCGCCGGCCTTGAGCCGGCCTTCATTACTCCCCGGATATCCATTGCGAGAATCTCTCCAAAATCGTATCCTAATTAATTTGCAGACTCAAATCCTCATCAAATCAACCTTATCCCCCTCCTCTTTGGATCTATAAATAGACCCCTTGTGTGAACCTTGGAGGCATCCTTTCTTTTGTTAAGCATCCTTTCTTTTGTTTAGAATCCTTTTGTTCTTCTTCTTTGTTTTAGCATCCTTTGTCTTTCCTTTGAATCATTAGAATTTCCTTAGGTACTTTAGATTTTTCCAAAGTTTAGTTTGAAGAAAGAATGTCATTTTGTTGAAGTTTGCTTTCAATTGAAGAATTCAAGGAGTCA
The DNA here is from genome assembly GCA_037954665.1 of Laguncularia racemosa. NCBI lineage: Eukaryota > Viridiplantae > Streptophyta > Magnoliopsida > Myrtales > Combretaceae > Laguncularia > Laguncularia racemosa. The sequence goes on along the minus strand of JBBMOL010000004.1, from coordinate 11,503,664 downwards.
TTTTTGAAGATTGAAGCTCTTGAAGATTATAACCATTGTTTCATTTACTTTATTTTCTTTTATGCCATTTATTAGTTTATTCTTGTTGTTTAATATGAATTCCATTGCACCTCTTTATTTCAATTGTTTTTATGCAACTCATACTATAATGTTCTAATTTCCCTTGTTCATAATTGATAGATTCGTCATAAAATTTTTCTTGTTGCTTTAAGTTAAATTTTTAGATTAGACATTTCAAAACCCCTTTTTAATCACCTAGATATTGATAAGAATTGTTATAGATCTAGTACTCTATTGGTTCCTCGAGGGATCGACAACCTTACTTTTCACCACTTTATTACTTGATACGACCAGTGCACTTGCTGCAATTTACGCTCCCATTATATATATATGTTCTGAGTGTATCAGTGATGAGGAAGAGGAAGTCATAGAGGAAGAAGGAGAGAAAGATGAAGAGAGTGATGAGATAGAGCTAATGAATTTGGACATAGATGGGGGTGAGGAAAAGGGCAAAGAAAAAGAGGATGATGCTGAATATAGTGATTGACATTTTCTGTTTTCTTTTTCACTGATGTACTAATGAGACTTTTATGGCTAGCTAAACTATATTTTAACCATTTTTCCTTTTTTGTTTCTTTTCTTTTTACTATTGTTTTAGATTTCTATTCTTCTTTACTTTCCTTTGTAGCTGTCAATGTTTAAGAGTGTTCATGATCAATCACTATACACATTGAGCTCCTTTTGTAATGGAATGGATGCCGTATTCATGGGAGTATTGTTTTTTTTTTCCTTCCCCCCACTAACTTCCTCATTTTTTTTTTTTTTGTTGTTTTTTCTTTGAATCTTATTCTATTAATTTTTCTTTTGTATTTGTACATTAAGGAAATTGTACAATTTAAAGTGTAAGGAAGGAGGTTATAAATATATAGTTATTCAAGAAATTAAAAAATTGTTTATTTAACCTAAAAATCATAAAGTTAACTTGTAATTTTGAAAAGAAAACAACTCTTTAGGTAGTATAGAATACTTGATCAAAGTTTTGAACTTAAAGATTTAGAAATTTAAGTAACATCACTAGTTAAGAATTAGTCATGGAGTTCTTATGACCTTACTTTGATGTATATTTTTCCCCTTTTGATATTTTGAGAGCATTATAATCCTGGATAAGTAAATAGCTGATACTTATCCTTTGAGAATTTCTTGAAAAATCAATATAGTTAAAAATAAAATAAATAAATAAATTGAATAAAGTTTAGCTATAGGCCTTGTTGACTTAAGTAATTAAACCTATGAGGTACCTCCTTTGTGATGAATAACACTAGTTAACTTAGTGAAGAACTTAGGATTATTAGTTGAAAGCTCATTAAAAGGGTCAAGAGAAAAGTCCATGTTAAGGCTAAATGTAAGTAATGAGCTCTATTAAATAAAGGTAGTGGATAGTTCGAAGGGGTATTTTAAAACCTGCTAGCTTAAGATTGTCCGATTTGGGACTTACTAAATGATGAAACTACCTAAAAAAAAAATAGAGAAATGATTAAGGGATAAGTGAATATATTTACTTTAGATTATAATGTTTAGTAAAATCGAAGAAGGGGGTGTATACATTTTAGTAAAGTTATTAAGGTGTTTATAACTTTTTTCTTGATTAAGGATATAATAATTCAAGTTTTAATTCTTTCATATGTTTAAGACAATTGGTTAAGTGAAAAATATAAGAGTTATAGTTAATCTTCTTTTAAAACTACAAGTTAATTAAGAATTTGGGTCTTAAACTATTTTACGGTTAAATAAGAATGATTTTGTTTGATTTCTTGAATAATAGTAAATTGATTAAGTATTTTTTGTCTTACTACTTGATTTAATTAATTTGCTTATAAACAAGCAAATGCTTGAGTGTGGGGAAGTTTGATAAGTATTCAATTAGATATATATATATATATATATATTACATGAGATTTAACGTGTTTTTCTCTTAATTTTGGCATGTTTTTAGAAAATTTAAAATTTAATTGAGTAATAATTTGACTTTAGGGCTTTGATGGATAGTGGAATTAAGAAGGAAGAAAACGAATCCAATTTCACTCGATTTAGAGCTAAATCGAAGAAGTTATAAAGTTTTGAAGTTAAACACGACCAAACATGACCATGTTCAGAATGTGTTGAAGTTGAAGATTCATAGAAAGTTGCATGGGGGCTAGACACGACTGTGTTTGTTGGTTGTGTATCTCTTTGAGCTAATTAATTTAGACATAGCCTATAGACACGATTGTATCTAGGCTATATCTATTGGAATGTCATGTTTTACATGATTTTGATTGATAAATAGAGCATGACCCAAAGCACGATTGTGTTGGATAGTGTGTTAGCCTAAAACACAGAGTTTTTGACACTTATTATATAAGTAGAAGAGGACTCGACATTTAAGGGAAGAGACATTTTTTCTAAATTGTTATAGGGTTTTTAGAGAGAGATAAAATGGCTATTTTTCTACACTTCAAGAAGTTAGGGTTTCTTAGTTTTAATTGATTTCCTCGATGATGAATGTTTATGCATTATTGAAGAATTTAGTTTTCAATATGATTAGTGCTTCATTTTCCTTAGTATCTAGACTTGTGGAACCTAGGTTTATTATATGATTGGGATTTCTATTATTCAATGAATTCTTCTATTTCTTGATTCATGCATATGTTATTGACTTGGATTAGATTAATATTTCTAGAGTATTATTCTATCTTTTTAATATTATATATTAAGATTATGAAATCTGATGTGTAATTAGATCTAATATGTTTGAAGAGAGTTGATGTAATCTTAGAGATAAGTTACTTAATTCTTTCAAATTTAATTAATTTAGTTAAGAAAATTTATTGTTTTTAATGCGGTTTTTGAATTATGCTACTGTGAAGAGATTTAAATAGGTAATTTTAAGATTAGGGTTAATAAGCTTGAGAAAGTTAATAGCTTAAATTTGAAATTTCCCGGTTAATAAAATTTAAGAAGAATTTAAGCAATTTTTGTTAATGCCACATAATAGTTCTTAGAGAAAACAAGATTTAGATACTAGTTTTACTATTTTGGAGTTAATTCTGATTTGCTTTGTTTTTCCGTCTTTCAATAAAATCTTAGTTGTTTAATTAATATTTAGTTATAAGTTTTAGATTAATTAATCTCTATCATTTACCAATTAGATAATAGAGTATAGGTTAGTATTAATACTTATAATCTCTGTAGGACGATATTTATATTTAATACATTATATTACAAAATTTGATAAACATACCTACTTCACATCACTACCCTCTTGAAATGCTTTACAACTATGGCGTTTGCTATTGCTGAGCCTTGTTTGCTGCTTTCTTAACAAACAACTAAAAATATATATATTACGTATTTAGTTATAGAGAAAAAGAAATGGGCAACTAAATACATATATAGTCAAAATACTGCAATATTTGAATACCTCACATGGTAATAGAACATATATAGAGTACTAGAATCATATACAATACCGGATAATCATATTTACATCTAAAACCTTGATAAACATTAGTCATATGACATATATACGATTTAAAGTAAAAACAACATATATCATGTCAAATACTTGAATCAACGTACACTTAATCTAACAAACATTTCTAAAAACATGTTTTTTCTTTTGGCCAGCTAAAAACACGTCATAATAGTAAAAATTATGTGTTTTTATTCTGACTTCATAGTATACCTACGAGTGTATTTTGTGTTTTTAACTTGAAAACGGCTAGGATTAGGAAAATACACATAAATATTTTCAAATATTTTCCCATAAAAGAAAGCCCGTTAGCGCAATCAAATGCCACTTGCCAGCCTGTTTCCAATGCCCACGTCTGGAGGAATCTGAATCATGTGAAGAGAGGAAACAACACGCTTGTACAAAGAGAATGAACTCTTCAATCAACGCCTAGAAATAAAGTTTGTGTCTATATTTTACTGTAATACTAATTTTATTATAATATTTTATATTTTATGGAAACATTATTATGCCATTTAATAACATTTTAAGATCGTAATAATAATTTAATAAAAAATCTCTATTATAAAAAATATTAAATAATTATTTATTGCACAAATCAATGAATTTCAATTTAATACTAAAATTATTTTTTTTCTTAAAGTACTCATTAAAATCATAATTGGTCTAGCAATTTGAAAGGAAATCAAACCCACAAAGCCTCATGTCCACGAGAAAAGTCCAAGTCCAACTTAATGGAAACTAAAAGTCCTAGCTCCGAACCGGTTTGAAATCATCTGGTCAGTGGTCGACAGGAGGTGGAATTGGAATTGGCCCAAGGGAGGAAGGGCTGGGCTGGTTTCCTTGACCTAACGGTTCACGGATCGGTTTAGCCCTGAACTAACCGAGTGACTTTTTTTTGGCTTAATTTTTTTTTATCCATTTTTTTTATATATGGCTATATTAGGATGGGCTCAAACCACTGGTTCAATCCATAAATGAACCCACATGCCAAACTAGTGGATTGATGGTTGGTTCAAGGCTTCCCGGTTAGCTGGGTTACGTAATGCCACCCGACCTTTGAACTATCGGCTCGGCGGCTCCTACTCGCTGAGCCAATTTCAGATTTAGGTTGGTTTAAGGGCCTGAATTGGTTGGGTTGGTTTGTGGGCCAGAATCGACCCTCTCCTTTTTTAGTCCTAGCCATCCAGTCAAAGCCTTGAGAGATGAGAAGCCTAATCCAGCCAAGGGAAGCTGGACGTTTAATTAATGGAACAAGCACACTCATAAATAAGCGATATGCACACTCACTTGCACGTCGACACAGCATTAAAGAAAGTAACAAACTCGGGATACCAAAAACATAAAAATAAAAACACATGCACATGTTACATGCTTATTTTCCAAAGATATTTCCATACAGTACCTAACACTCCTATCCATACAAAAGGAGGCTAAGATCAACCTAACATACACAACACAAGTGTTTAGAGGAAGAGAGTAGAGAAAAAGGTTCTAGAAAGAATAAAACTTATTAAGAAATTGATGCTTTATAAATGAGGAAAATCCCCTATATAAACAAAAGGCCTTCTTAAATGAATGGCCAAAATTATCTTAATCTAATGGTTACGGTATAATCTTATCTATTGACCTACTTACCCTACTTACTATGGTATAATCTAGGACTTTCCCAATTATTTTGTAACCTTCTAGCTTCTAAAACCATGGTTTAGGCTTGAGCTTTGCTCTTAAAAACCTCTTAGTCTAACTCCCCAATATAGGCTCGTAACATTCTCTTCCACCTAATTCAACGACATCCCCATTGTAGTGTCCCCCTTGAAACAAACCACTTCTTTATGTGATGATGCATTTCTCTATCCCCCCTCTATTTGTAGCTAGAATGGCCTGCCTTCCTCATTCCCAATTCTAAATTGTTTTGTGAATCCTTCACTAGTTTCCATGAATTTCCCAACGTTGCCCTTTGTAAGGTCCTTTTAGTGACATCCCTTGAAGTTTCCCTCACAAAAAATAAACCCTTCCTGTATGATTTCAACATACCCATCTCATATGCTTCTGAGAGTTTTATCACTATGATTAACTTTGTTACTCCACTAGTTGATGGGAATTTTTCCGACACCCTAGATGTTCTCATAACTCGATTTGGATGATGATCCAAATCACTCATATTTCACCCTATTTCTTTTATCTAATAAATATTTGAGTAATAATCTTACATGTACAATAATATTTCTCCATGGGATGCCAAATGACTTACATTAGTTGATCGCCATGGGACATCATCGGATTTTCATCCAAAAGGCCCGTTGAGATTGACTTCACTTTGACGCATTGGCTCTTGAGGATTTATATTATTCTTGTATTTTGTAATTGTTCTTTGGACCATTTTATGTTGTAATTTTCTTTTGGGACACTTTCATTTGTTTGTAATTGTCTTTTAGGACTTGCCACCCTAAAAGTGGCATAGTTGTAATTTTCTAGACTTTTTAACTTTAAAGGGAGCAAGTATAAATACTTGTTTAAGTAAGGTTTTTAGGGGATAATTTTTAGAATATACACTTGACATTTTCGTGAGAGAATTAGGGTTTATCCTTAATTCAATCCCTCTTATCAATTTCAATCCCAAGAATTGGAATTGTGGCGAGTGCAACAAGGAGAAATTGTGAGTTATATCAATTTCTATTTGTTATGTTTCTTTTCTTCTCTAGTGAGTCATATGTAGGGTTGGATTGAAGTTTTCTTAGTTAGATTTGATTCCTTTATATTCGAATTATTAGTGCTTAGTTGAGTGGCCCTTAGACTTGGTTTCTATTCTTCCATTTTGCACATTTTTGAACCGTGAAATCATTTATTGTGGAAGGTGGATCACGATCATTGTTCTTATTGATTTTGTGTGTTATTTCACGTGGTTTTCAAGAATATTAGTGATCTTCATTGAGGAATACAACATTGTGTAATTCATTTCATGAAATATAGCATTCAGATCATCTATTGTAATTAGGGTTCAAGCAACATTTTTCTCCAATTTGAATTGAATTGATCTTATCCTTTAGGGTTTGTTAGTTGGTTCATTTGCATGTGCTTAAGCTCCCATTTAGGCACATCACTAGTTCTCCTCTACACTAGTACCACACATTAGTTCTTCCCACTATATAAGCATAGGCAATTGGATTGAGGAACAATGATGGCTTTGATCCTATCTAAGAAGTCCATGCCTATAAGAAACTCGAAGTCTTCCATAGGGACTACCTCTACGTCCTCTTGATTTTTCCAATTTCCAACTTTAAAATCTATTATTTTAGCAACTCCTATTGTTAGGACTTCCATCAAGTTTACCGTCTTAAGCTTTACTTTACTCCTCTCCACTTTTAACCTATTTTTCTTAACAACATCCTTAAAGATAAACAAATGTGAGTCTCTCGTGTCCACCATTGCATTCTTTTTCCCAATAGTTAGCTAGACTTCTACATACATCAAGCCCTTTTGTTCTTTGTTGTTGTGAGACTTTATGGCATAAAAGAGTCAAAGTGTACCTAGTTGAACCTTTTCTTCTTCATTAAACTTATCCTTTTTTGCTAAAGCATACAAACATTCTTTCTTTAAACAGTCCCTAGCATAATGCAAGCCATCACAAAAGTAGCACTTGAGCTACTGAAATCTTCTTTTGTCACTATCCTTTCTAAAAAAACCCCTCCTCTTAGGTGGATTTGTTGATTTACAATTCTTACTCTCCTCTTGCTCATCTTCATCCTCTTTTCCATTAAGGAAAGACCATTTTTCTTATGAAATTCTAATAATCCTTCAACACATGCTATTGCTTTGGTGATATCCTCTACCCTATGTCGCTTTAACTCCATCTTAGCTTAAGGTTTTAACCTATTTAAGAATAGGACAAGAGCATTGTTTGGATTGAGATCTAGTGTCTCTAACATAAGTTTTGAGAAATCTTGAACATATTTCTTCATTGTATCCTTTCGAGTGAGGCGTTGAAATTTCATTTTGGCTTCCCTTTCAGCATTTTAAAGGGAGAATTGACCCTTGAATTCCCACACAAAGTTTGTCCATGTAGTGATTCCCCTTGCTTTTCTCCTCTACCAAACTAAAGTAGTATCCTAGCAATTCTTGCCTTACTCCCATCATCCACAAGCCCAATTGCACCAAAGTATTGCTCCACATTCCACAAAAAATTATTTACTTCTTTTGTAGACTGAATTTTGTTGAAACACTCTAGCTTTAGCATATCTAACCTAGGGCTTGACTAGATAGTTGCTCCACTTGCCAATGTTGCTCTATAAGTTGCCAACTGTGTCTTGAGATCCTCTCTCTCCTTTCTCAACACTGCCATCGATGCATCCATTCTTTCCTCCATTTTTACTATCTTGGCTTCCAATTGATCCGTTTTCACCCCTAAGTCTCCTACCTTAACTTTAAGGACATTATCTTAGGTGTCTAGACTTTTTAGATTATAGCTAAGAGCTCCCTATAATTCCTTATGGAGATTCTCATCATCTCCTTAATGTGGGCTTGTGATTCCTCGAACCCCTCCTTGACCTCAGCAACACACAATTATGCCTTTTCTAGCTTGGTCCCAAGTGCCAACAATATGTCACTTAATCGAGCCCTTTACTTGGTGGGGCATTCCTCATTACCACCCTCTCCTACCATAGCCTGGACATTATTCTCCACACCAGAAGACATTATGACCTTCTCTCTTTACCCAACTTAGCTTTGATACCAACTATCATGGGCTTATTTTCCAAAGGCATTCTTGTGCAACACCAACTGCTACTACCCACACAAAAGGAGGCTGATTCTAACACACATAGCACAAGAGTTTAGAGAGAGAGATTAAAGAGATAAACTTATTAAGGAATGGATGCTTTACAAATGAGGAAAAACCTCCTATAAATACAAGAGGCCTTCTTAGATGAATAGCCAAGATTTCCTTAATCTAATAGTTACAGTACAATCTTACCTAACTATCTACTTACCCTACCTATAATGGTATAATTTGGGACTTTCCAATTATTCTAAAACCTTGTAGCTTCTAGAACCTTAGCTTGGGCTTGAGCTTTGCTCTTAAGAATCGCTTAGTCTAACTTCTCAATATAGGCTCGTGACACACGCGTACTATTAAAAACAAAAGGAAGGGAGAATGGACGAAAGATTATGCAAGAATAGAACATTTTTTAGAATTTAGAGCATAAAATTTCGTTCCTTTCAGTTTGGGCTAAAGTTCTTAAAACCCTTCAATCCTTACATAGGCCCACATAAATATCAAGATAGCTTGGGAGGAAGTGTTTAAAGAGCATTTTATACATAAAAGAAGAAGAAAAAAACTATTTTAGATGTCTTATTGTAATTTACTTCAATTTTAAATGGAGATTCTTGATGGTTTTTGTGTTGTTATTATTTCAAATCTAAGTAGAGTAGTAGGCAAGATTTAGTTAGATTATGATATTCGCTTGATGGTTTGGTGGCTTTGTGATTTTATTTATATTGCTATTTAGTTAGTTGTGAGTTTTAATTATCCCAATTTAAAGTTTATGGATTTATTACTTGATTAACAATATCTTTTATGGATAAAACTTAAAAAATTGAGAAAATTTATTGCTTGCATAAATTTAGAATAATTTTAATTTAATTTTGATATGGGTATATGTGGTTTAAATTAATTTTGAGATCCACACCCCTAATTTAGTTAGTGTTAATCTTTGTGATATAGACATATGAATAAATTTTAACTCTAATTAAGATAATTAAATTTGTGAGAAATATTAACTATTTAAGTGATAATCATAGATATACCACTTGAAAGGAGCACTTTTGTTAAAGTTAGCATTTTTGCTTACTCAAAAAGAAAAGAAATCGGATAATTAATTTCAGTATATTTTAGAAGCTTGACCCCACTTACCATTAATTTGGTGAATTTTCTTCCTCGTTGATTAGGATTGGTTAGTTTTAATTAGTTTAATTTGATTTAATTAATTGCTGGAATATCCTATTTATATAAAATAGAAGTGTCATAAAGCACTAGTTAGCTCCAGCCCCCATCGAATATGATCCGCCACCCGAAAATATATTAATTATATTGCACGTTCAGTTTACTTGCTGATTGCTTTTATTATAAAGTCATATTTTAAAAGATAAAAGCCGTTCATTCCCACTAGTAAATCAACAAATCAAACAGACGAAGATATACAAGATTTTTTTTTTTTTTGAATACGGGTTTTATTAGGGGTGAATGAATATAGAATGGATATGATATGAGAATCTATTCATATATATATATATATATATATTATAGACATCAATTCTCAAATGTTGAAATCGGAACTTACCATACAATACAAAATATAGTGTATCATGTGAAACTTGTAAATTTTTTAAAAATTTCTATAAATTTTAAGTTTATGTGATATCAAAAAGGTAATTTATATATGATATTATAAATTTTTTTCATATGTAAAAACTATAGAATCTATAGTGAAATTTGTAGAACTTGTAACAAAATTTATGACGTCAAAAAAGTAAATTTTTACTATCTTCATTGTTTCATGTTTATGTGATGTTAAATAAAACCAGTGGAACCTATAGCAAATTAAAATAAAAATTATCATTTATAAAAGTTAAAATATTGTTTTATTCTTCTCTAAACCAACCTCCCCCCCCAAATTATAAGGTTATTTTTCATTCGTTAACATATAACATATTATTTAATAAATTTTATAGGATTAATTTAAAGTACCTTACATGCTATGTAATGTATATCTTAGAATATAGGTTTCAAGATAAGTACATACTATGAAGAGATTAAAACCACACCCTATCAAGATTTTGGAGTATTGTTTTTTAGAATCTAGTATATGATCTTCAATATTTATTTGAAACCTACTTGGTCAAATAGAGTATGACCTTATATAATAGGTTTACTTGCTCATTCCTAGGTTTTGTGTAATATATGCAATATAAGTAAAATAAACACAAGGGTAAGAAAAATAATAAGGTTTTAAGTGTGAGGGCCTTTTAGTCTTTTTACGGTTAGGGTATTTAAATCCCTAATTAACTTGTTATCTCTTCCTTTCCCATTTTGCCTAGTTGATACCTTGGGAATGTATTCAGACACATAGAGTATAACCTAATGGAACCCTATAAGATTGACATGTTTTCACTAGGTAAGGGCCTTGATTGTTACTATATAATTTACTTATTGCAGTTTCCTAGGTCTAAGTATTTTGTAGGTGATGTGTTATGAGAATTCGGAACAAGTGGTGAGAAGGAATAAGCACAAACATGGGATTATGCGATCTTGGGATTCCAACCACAAATTGAAGCAAGTAAGTGTTTATATTTTACATAAAAGTGTAGAATTAGTGATTAAATGGAAGAAATTTTGCCTGGATACATAAAAATTAGGATTAGGCTATTGATTAGAGCATAAGAAGAAGGAAAATTTCAAAACAGGGGGATACATAGTCAAGTACATGTGAGTGTACTTGCCCATGTTGAGTTTAAGAGGGTTTTAGTGTCCTAAGTGGGGTACACGATCAAGTACACAAGTGTGTACCTGCCCATGTTATAGTATATGGTTAAGTACATGACTTGTGTACTTGGGTATGTTAGGAAGGTGTCACAAATAGTAAGGTATACGATCATTTACATAGTCATGTTCTTTTTCGTGTTCTTATATATGACCACATACAAGGTCATGTTGTTCTAGAATACTTCTACTTTACTTCTATTTCATTTTTCCTCAATTTTAAGCTAATTTCACCTACAATAACATAATGGGGAAGGGAAATATGTAACTAGTATACAATTAAGAATTTAATGAACTTAGGCTATGTTATAAGGTAGAACTAAACTTAGTCTTTGATGCTTGACAAGTTTTGTACCTTTAATAGTTACACAGAAATCTAGTTATGGGACTGCTCTTCTAGGTACGTGTTTACTTTGTTTGTTGCTTATGTGATAGTATAGCCATTACATGAATTTAAATTGTATCAGACCTAAACGTAAATGTTTCTTGTGCTTGGCTCGACTTAGGGGCCTATAGTGGTAGATCCCTAGGAGGCATCTCGATAATTGGTATATGACATTGTCTTTAATAGAGTCCTATATTGAAATGATCTAAGGTAAATTTAGGGTTGTAGTGGTAGTTCCCAACCTAGGACTTACTATAATATATATGGTGTGGTAGGGTCATGAGTACCCCTCTGATGGTTGATAGCTAAATCAAAGAAAGGAAATGGATTGTTTGTGATTTGATGTTGCATTCTTATGTGTTTATGATGTGATCTGGTTAACACGCACATATGCTTATGGTACTTACGTATTAGGCTTAAGCTTAACCTTTTTCTCTTTCAACTGTAGGTAGGTACAACAGATAGACTAAGTATGATGATAATCGAAGTGTTTATTACTATTATTAAGATGAGAATCAGGGAGACTATTATTATTACTATGGTGATGATTAGTGAGAGAGTACCTAAAGGACTATTGAAAGATTTGGCGATGCTAAGTTTGGAACTTTAAAGATTGTATAGACATATTTTGTTTGGCTAATAATTATGATAATTGAATTAGAATTTGTTGTTTGCTTCTAATTAAATTTTTGGTTAAAATGATTTGCCTATGAGTCATTTGTTTCTATTTACGAAGTTGTAAATGATAAATTGAAATTGGAAGTTGGACAAGTTTAAAGTTACAAAGTTGGTAAAGAGCCTTAGAGGCACGTGATAGGTTATAGTGTTCCAAGTTCTGGGATGTTACAGCTTAGGTCATATTAGAGCTTAGGTTATTTATCAATAAAATGCATTTTTACTTAGGTTAATAACTTATAGAGTATAGGCTTGAAATTTGTAGAACTTAGGCACATGATCTATCGGAGTTTAATTTTATGGCTTAGGATGTATGTTTGATGATCTATAGAACCTAGGCAAGTGATCAATAAGGTTAGGCATTGATCAATAGAACTTAGGTCATGATCTTTAGAGAAAATTTAGGGATTGAATTTGTAGGGTAGTGAGATGTGAAGAGAGTAGGTAAGATGATGGGTTCAAAAGTTCCTACCCTGCAATTCCTTTTATTTTACTTTAACATTACTTACAATTTTTTTTTAATTGTGATATTATTTTCATATATATATATATATGTATGTATGTACATGTCGAGTCTAATTTTTGAATTCCCATTCCTAATCCGATCTAAACTAGACCCTATGCTCATCTAATCTAGATCCTCGACTTGAGTTAGGAATTTCGTTTAATTTTTGGAGTCGCCACCCAACTGTTTGTTGGGAAAATTGAATTAAGACTAAAGGAGCGGATTAGTCTTAATTTGGACTACTAGTCGTCGTTATTTTCTCTTCTCGTTTTTGTGAGAAGAGAAAAAGGGAAAACCAGAGTTTCTAAGTTCGGGGGCTAACCTATTAAAACCTTTACGGTTACCACCTAATCTCCCAAAATTGTTTATCTTTAGAAATGTGTTTCATTTGTGTTTCTGTTACTTTTTATTATGTTTGAGAATTATTTTGAGAAAATGATTTTTCTTTATTTTAGGGGTTGACCCGAATGGGTGCCTACGTACCTGCTACTCAGGATCAAACAAGCCGTAGTTCGCTTTTCTGAAAAACCTTTAGTGTGTTGATGAATTTTAATTTCGAAAACTCTTTTGATTTATGTTCTTAACATCTTTGGGATTTTTCTAAAAATTTCTAAGCCTAAACTTTGAATTTGATTTTTTTTTTGAAAATGATTTTGAAGGAAAACATCAATTTTGAGTTTATTTGAAGAAAAGGATTTTTCTAAGTGTTAAAACTTAATTTTTCTTCTATTTTCATAATTTTTAAATTTTTATGAATTTTCATGATTTTTATGATTTTTGTGATTTTTTATAAGTTTTGTGATTTTTATAAATTTTTGTAATTTTTATGCTAGAACATTTTATCCTAAGTTATTATCTATCCTATTTTGAAATCTAAAGTTTTATTATTATTTTTCCTAATCTTTTTATTATTTTATTCTATTATTTTATTTTTTTATTCTTTTATTATTTTTTTTACATTTTATTTTTTTTATTATTTTTTTTTACATTTTTCTTAATTCTAGAAAAATCTAATTTCTACATTTTTCCTATTTATTGAAAATATAAACAAATAAATAAATAAATGGCTAACAAAATAATAATAATAAATAAATAAATTCGGAATAAATAAATAAACCAAATAAATTAATTAAATAAAAAAAAAATCCGAAAAAATCCGATTTACCTGGATCCGGGTGGTGCGCGGGTCGAATCTGTCGGGTCAAATCGGGTCGGATCGGATCGGGTCGGATATGTCGGAGACGGCGGCGGGGTTGGCTCGTTCACGACGTTCCGGCGGTCGTTTGCGGCGGGTGAAGTGTCGAATCCTAGCTTCTTGAGGGTGCTGAATCCGATGGTGGTGGCGGTTTACTCCCAGATCGCCTCCTAGCGGTTGCTCCAACTCCGATCGATGGTCTCGGCTTCAAGTTCCTCCGGCGTACTCCGATTCACTCCTTTCTCTCTCTTTCTCTCACTTTTTCTTCGTGTTTTTTCGTGCTCTGGCTTCCTCCTGTTCTCCTCTATTTATAGGCACCTCGAACTCCTCTTGGATAAGCTCGAATCGGCCGATTTAGATAAACCCATATTTTTCCGTTTCTTAGATTCGATTTTATCCCGGCGATTTGATGTTAATCTCTTGTGTTCCTTTGGTTTATCTGATGGATTTGGCCTTATCTCGACTTTAATATAGAAGATTAAAAAGAAAACGGCCGATTTCGCCTTCGTCGGACTTCTGTCGGATTTTTTTTCCTCCGGCTGGGCTCGCGAAGAAGACGATCACGCGCGACGCGCGTGACTTCCCTCGGCCAATCACATGCTGCCACGTGGCAGCTCCAGGGAAAAGAACGAAAAATTTTTGCCAGCGCCTGCGGGGGGATTCGAACTCGCGACCTTCAGCCTTCACACGGTTCCCATGCGCACACACGAGCCAGCTGAGCTGGCCCAATTTCCCGATTTTATTTACATCGCAAATTGTACATATGCGATGCAATTTTTTTATTTTTTTGTATTTTTTGAAATTTCAAAAATTTGTAAAAATTATTTATTATTCATTATTGCTATTTCTAAAATCATTTTTCAAATTTGAAGTGTTTTCCTATTTATTTTCATTTTTTTGAATATTTTTATTATTTATGCTAAATTAAGGAAAAATTGGGAAAAATTAGGAAAAATTGAAAATTGATTATTATTGAAAATTATTGATTCCTAAGGCAAAAATGGGGTGTTTACAGTACATAATATTTTAGTTACCCTTATCCCTCATTAATTGTGAAGTCTACATGTTTGTCTGCCTTTTCTTAATTAGAATGCCTCCTGGAATTGCTAGGCTTAGCTCATCTAGCACTAGACGAGATAAGGATGCTCCGGATGAAAGGTTCCCTCTAGGATTGCCTTAATAAGGGGCTCTAGTTCAAGGGTAGATAGTTGATATGACAAAAAAATTACTAGAGATGGTGAATGCATTAGTTTGAATTATTACTCAATAGCAACAATAGGTTATGAGGCTAGTTAGGTCAATCAAGGACTAGTTTGGCTTAGACAAGTTTATAAGATTGGCAAAAGAGTTTCCTAGAGTTAATGATCTAGTGGAAGTTAAACATTGGATGTTAGAAATTGAAAAGTCATTTGCTACATTTTGAGTACCAGAGGACAGAAAAGTAGATTATGTAACTTTCAAGCTAAAGGGGTCAACTGGTGGGCTAGTGTCTTCATGCTAGAAGGAGCATAAAGTTTTTAAAATCGCGATTTTACCCATATGATTCTACGAGTTTATGGTTTTAGGAGATTTTTTTAAGTTAACTTAAGTATAAAATTATTTCCATAGAGACTTATGGTAGAATTACAAGTCTACATATAATATTGGTAAAATCTTACATTTTTGACTGAGTTTACTTATTCTACATATTTTAGTTAAATGGGTTATTAATTGAAAAATATAACTTAACTTTCACAAGATATAAATATTATTTGTTCTTTAAAAGAATTGGAATTATAATATAAGGGTAATGTTGATTGTAGTGCCAATAATGATGGTATTAATGATGAAGATGACAATGATGATGATGATGGTGAAGAAAGAGCTAGCAATAATTTTGACTTTTGATGATGATAAAAGAGTTAGTGATTTTTTTTTAGCATTGTATTTTATTATTATAATTTATATTGTAATTCATTTTATATTGGTATTGTTATTTGTATTATAATTTTATATATTAGCTTAACAACTTATATTATTTTATTTGTACTATAAGTATATAATTTTTGTTATAAATTATAATTAAAATTTATATTAAATTTCTTTATTCCATATTTCTTTTTTTTTTTTTTACTATGTAAACATATCTATAGCTTTTGAAAACTATTTTACACAAGTTACAGAAACTTACGTTTTTATATTTTGATTATACATTTTGATTCTATAGACCCTCTAGTGACTAAGTAAAATTATAAGTTTGATAACCTAGTAAGAGCACCAATCAATTGGTAGCGATTCAAAGAATTATTTTATGAAAAATATTTCCCTAACAATATTTGGGGACAAAATGGAGGTCTTATATTATAACTACCAACGAGGTAATCGGTCTGTGGAACATATGAAGCAAAATTGAACCGTTTAATCAAATTCTTACCTGAAATTATTTGTGTTGATGATGCTTCTAGGGCTAGGAGGTTTGTGAGGGGCTTAAAGCCCAACTTCTAACATAAAGTGGGATCCTTTTAGTTACTCACATATGCAGAAGTGGTGGATAAAGCAAAGTTTATGGAATAGAGTAGGAAAAGGATAGAGGAGCAATTATCTCATAAGTTTGGAGTGATATTGGGGAAGAGGCTAGCTCTTGATGCTACTTATTCAGATAAAGGGAAGAGACCTATGGTATACTAGGCCAGACTTGTGGCCTTTGCACCTCGGCCTATTCAGGCAAAATTTGCACTACTTACCTTGCCTTCTCCACCACTAGCAAGATTAGAATGGAGATGTCATGCCCTGAAACCACTATGGTATTGATAGTTTGCCATGTAACCTATTTAAGTAGAATACATTAAGTTATAATTACTAAGTGGGTTTCTAGACCAGTTTTAGGACCTTGAAATTATTCTTTAGATTTTAAAAACATTTTGGCGAAACGTTGAATTTTCAAAAATATTTGATGGTTACTGGTTATAAAAATGTGTAGCAAGATAAGAAAAGATAAACTAGACCTTAGGGCCTATAGGGCCCACAAAAGCTACAATCCATAAGTAATAGACCATGGAGCCACAAGCGACTCTCAATAAGTAATAGTACAATTGAAAATATAAAAATGTAATATGAACATAACAGATCTCAGTCATAAAAATAATCAACGCGGTCTATCTCCATGATCTTATCTCATATCATCTCCTTGGAGCCATAACTTAACGAGTCATACAATGGATCAATAAAATTCTCACCTAAAAAAGAAAAAGGTGTTGGGGGTGGTGGGGGGGGTGGAGGAGGAGAGGGTGGGTTATGGGGGTATGTGTGTTAAAGAGGGAGTGAGCTATGAGGGTTTAGTACATGGTAACACAAACACATACATGCATGTTAAACGAGCCTATAACTAATGTTGTAGTCAATCATTTCATTCAATTGACTATCTTAGTTAAACATCTTGCATGAAAGTACCATGACTCCAAACATCACGATGGGGAACAAGGGATCTTATTCCACCATAGTGGACATTAAAGGTTAATGGGAGCAGCTAAACTTCACAATGCTGAAAACCATGTACCTAAGTAGCTTTATCTAAGCAAACCCATCGTTATGTGATCATCACTAATCATAGTCTAGTTTTATTGTATTGCCTATCGAGACCTATAACCCTAGATAACTCCTATATCTTCTCTTTGTTTATAGTGCTTGTTATCTAATGTGTTTTCACTTATTAGCTACCTATTGAGCTGCCCTTAGTGGCTTACGTGCCTAACTATCGTGTTACTTCAAGGTATATGACTGTAACCATAATCTTGATCTAAGGTCTATCACTTGCTGGCTTAACTAATCATGCTTAAGCGACAAGTAGTTACTTAGTTGAGTTGATTATCAATCAAGTTTAATTTTCTATCCTAGCACGCAATAAGCAAGTTATCGCGTACTTGAAAGGTTGATGATGCTGAATAGCAATCCAATTCCATTTGAGTCAATTGAGTTTGTTTTATGCATCAAAATAAAATTATAAGTTAGCTAATTATTCTAAGTGATTGAATCTAATTCTAGGTTTGCTTTAGAATAATTAAAGGCATACTAATTGCGAGCCAAATTAGGGTTACTAGGCTCAACTAGCTTGTAGTTAATTATGGCTTAAACTATTTAGGATTTATTTAATTAAACCAAATAATTTATTTGAATTTTAAACCTAGTTGGGTTTAGGACCCAATTAGGATATTTAGGCCCTTTAAGTATAGCGAGCCCATATGTTTGAAATTAGGCCCACTAGTTTGAATTGATTTAGTTAAGTCCAATTATAATTATTCATTACAATTTAATTCCAATTAGATTAATTTTATCTATTTTAAATTGACCTAAGCTTATTGTGTTTACTTGGTCTCATTAGTTGTGTCTTAAGTCCAAGTGATTTATTAAGTTCCATTAGATTTCCATTTTGGGCCTTTATTTAATTTAGGGTATTAATGGGTTTAAAGCTCGATTAACTTTAATGTATTTATTAGGTCCCATTTATGATATAAGCATTAGAGTTTAAGGGATCTAAGCACATTTAGGTGATGGGAATCAAATCATGGTTCTTACAAAGTTATTCAACGCGGGACACAAAGCGCAAGAACTGGAGGTGGACACCTTTAGGCTGGCTATAAAGGCCAGCAACTTTCATCCTAGACTGACCATTCAAGGCTGGTGGCATAGAGATAGGCTGGCTATAAAGGTCGGTGGCTTAACCTCTAAGGCCGACCTTCAAGGTGGGTGGCATTGCTTACTAAAGTCGGCAGCTTTGGAATATAAGTCGGCTATCTAGGCCGACGGCTTATGTAGGCGATTTGGACAAAATGTTGTGACTTTTCTCATTTGTTTTCCCTTAGCTATATATTTGTTGTTTTGTAAGAATTTGGGGACTTTTGGAACATTTAAGCAAACACTTAGTGAAGTTTATTCTTCAAATTACTCTTATCAATCCGTGGGATTGTGGTGAGTGACGGTATTGGATTGCTGTGCGTCATATCAACAAATCTGTACTAGGACTACTCTCTTGTTGGTACATCATATCTGGTAAGGGTTTAAGGTTTATTTTATGTTATCGTTCATTATTTGACTGTTGGAATCGAATTACTATTGATTATTGCCTCGGAATTAGAATCATTTGATTCGATTATAGTTTTAGGCACATCATCTTTTGGTATCAAAGCTTAGATTGAGATTAGAGAATTGTGTCTATTGGAATTCCTTTGAGAGATTAAGGTTTTGATATTGTGGAATTGTGTTATGGTTTGGTTGATATTGAATTGAGATTGTACATGGACTATCAAATTGGATTATGTTGTTGTTGTGCAATTCAATTCGGGTTGAAAATTAGGGTTCTTCGTTGTTATCGTTGTGGTTGTGCGATTTTGTTGTCATGGGTTATGAATTTCATTGTTGAATTAATTAATAGTTAATCGGGGTTGCTTCTTCTTGTTGTTGTTTGTGTATCCTGGTTGATTGTCATTGTGCTGGGTTTGAGTTGAGGATTGAACAAAGGTTGTAATTGGGAATTGTGCCGATTGGGGTTTATGTAGTGTGCAATCGTGATTTTGGAATTCTAGTGTTGAGACTGCAATTCAGTGAAGACGTTGAATGATAATGTTAATGGGGGAATTGGGAATGAAGCTAATAACCAGGTAGAAGGAGAGTATAGGGTTGTCATGCTACTGGTTGAAGAAGAATAGTTGTAGGACCTGATTACCATTGTTGTTAATCTAGTAACATGGGTCGATCATATGACCTTACTCTAATAGCTTGTGGCAAATCCATAGGCACCCCCACTTAGGGTAGCCTTTAATGCTGTGGGTAGAGAACGAGTAGTAGGAGGAAATAGGGGTAGACAGGTTGGAAGAAAGTACCATGCTTTTAGAGCGGAGAGGGATGAAAATTTTGGGGATGAACTTTATCCTAACTATAAGTTTAGACTGCCTAAGGGTCTAGAGTATGTAAAATTGCAGATGCCTTCATTTGCTGGAAAGGGAATTGCAGAGGAGTACCTTAACTGGGATGATAAGGTAGAAGGACTCTTCGAGTGCTATGAGATTAATGACCATACGAGAGTTTGTCCAACAGCAGTTGAATTTATTGGGTATGCCGCCTTGTGGTAGAAGAGCCTTGTGGCTAACAGGAGGAGAGATGGTGATGCTGAGATTCATACTTGGCAGGAAATGAAAAGGGTGATGAGTAAGAGGTTTATACCAGAACACTACAAGTAGGAGTTATTCACGTGTTTCTGGACTTTGAGATAGGGAGGCAAAATAGTGGATAGGTATGTCTAGGAATTTGAGACACTAAGGATCTAATGTAGGACAATTGAACCTCCTGAACAAACTATAGCATAATTTGTGTCTGGGTTGAAATATGAGATTGCATGTATTATCGAGCTACAGAGGTATGACACTCTTGATGTATTGTCGAGCTGTAGAGGTATGATACTCTTGATGAGGCTATCCAATTGGCTTTAAAAATTGAGAGGCAGAGGCACTCCAATCTATATAGAGCATCGAGTAACAAGTATGGATCTATTACTTAGTTGTATGGATTAGATAATCAGTAGGTTAGAAAGGTGGAAATTGATAGGATTGTGGAATCAAATGCAACTGTTACTAATAGAGAGAGGGATAGTTCTAGAAAAGGTAAAGTAGTTGTAAGGGCTGATATTCGACAAACAGTACCGGGGTCATCGAGTGGAAAGATTCATCAAACCCAATGCTTTAAATGCATGGGCTTTGGACACATGGCTACTCAATGTCCCAACAAAAGGGTGATGACTACTATGGAGGTAGAAAATGAAGGTGACAAAGAAGACATGCTTGAGCCTATAGATTTATCACCAGTGTTAAAGGGATACTATGAGGATCTAGACGCTGAGGTACATGAGGATAAGGACAATGATCAATATTTGGCTATTAATGTATTGCGCATGGTAATGACTAGATCTCCAGATATTGAGGACTTGCAGAGGGAAAACCTATTCCATATTCCCTGTAGGGTCCAAGGTAATCTTTGTACCCTTCTTATTGATGGTGATAGTTGCACCAATGTTATAGTTGCTGTATTAGTGAATAAACTACAACTAGTCACTACACCTTATCTTAGGGCCTATGAATTACATTGGTTGAGTGAGCAAGATAGTTTGCATGTTACTCAGAGGGTTAAGGTTCCAATCAACATAGGGAAAAAGCACTAGGATGTAATAGATAGCAATGTTCTCCTTATGTGCGCATCACATATATTACTGGGTAGACCTTGGTTATTTGATAAGAGGGTGCGGCATGATGGGTTTAGAAACACCTACATGTTTCAAAAGGATGGTAAACGAGTTATTTTAAATCCTATGTCACCAATTGAGGTACACGAAGCCCAAGAGCAGATCAGTAAAACCACAAACAAGAAGTCTTTGATAGTAAAGAGGAAGGGACTGGGGGACGACTTGAATAGAGTGAATCAGATACAAGTGATTTAGAAGCCTTCAGGACAAGCATGACTTTAGGAAAACCACGACTTGTAGACGAAGATTTTTAGTCCAAGGGATTCATAGAAGTGTACAACAAAAATAGAAGAACCATTAGATTTGAGGATAAATCTTTCACAGGCCTAAAGAGATGATGGGAATCAAATCACGGTTCATATAAAGTTATTGAACATGAGACATAAAGCACAAGAATCGGAGGTAGACGCTAAGCCAGTAGCTTTCATCCTAGATTAGCCATTTAAGGCCGGTGGCGTGGAGATAGGTCAGCCATAAAGGCCAGTAGCATAACCTCTAAAGCTGGCCTTCAAGGCCGGCGGTGTTGCTTACCAAAGCCGATGGCTTTAGAATAGAAGTCGGCTATCTAGGTTGGCGGCTTACCATGTAAGGCCGACGGCCTTTATTCCAAAGCTGGTGGCTTATGTAGGAGATTCAGACAAAATGTTGTGACTTTTCGCATTTGTTTTCCCTTGGCTATATATTTGTTTTTTTTGTAAGGATTTGGGGACTTTTGGAACATTTGAGAAAACGCTTTGTGAAGTTTATTCATCAATTTACTCTTATTAATCCGTGGGATTGTGGTGAGTGACGGTATTAGATTGTTGTGCGTCATATTAACAAATCCGTATTAGGACTACTCTCTTGTTGGTGCGTCATATCCAGTGAGGGTTTATGGTTTATTTTGTGTTATTATTCGTTATTTGACTATTGGAATTGAATTACTATTGATTGTCACCTCGGAATTGGAATCATTTGATTTGATCATAGTTTTAGGCACATCATTAGGACTTAAACCCATTTATGTTTCAGTGCAATTAGCATAGCCCATTTTATTTCTCAAACCTAAGTCTAATTTATTTTAATTACTTAATTCAATTTGCACCTTAAATTGGTTTGGTGCCCAATTGAGTTATTCATCGTGCTAGGCCTATTTAAGATATAAGCCTTAGGAAGAAAATGAACCTAATTACATTTTGAATTTAGGTCTTAGGCCCATTTAAGTTATTAGGTCTATATTATTGTATCAAAATTTATTTTGACCCAATTATGATGGTTTAATTAATTAAGCCCATTTAAACAAATTGTTTTCAATTTCATGGGCCACCCGAGGGAGAGTAAGAGGGTGGTCATTGAGCCTATTTTGTTTGGGTTGACTTGTGGTTGAGTCGATCTTTGCCCGATTTAATTAAACTATTACATATCTAAATCTTAATTTATCACAAATTAGGGCCTCAATTTAAGCCTAAAATAGGTGAAACTAAAACCATTCATTTCCTTATTACTTTTACTATCCATTTTAACATAAAAGCCCTATTTTATTCAATTTAGAGCCCTTAAACTATCAAATCAAACTTTATTACGAATTTTCAAATTTAGGAGCCCATAACTTATTTAATTTAGGTTCAAATCACTCAAAACCAAGACAAACTTGCTCCTACTTTGTCCTAGTGCCTAATAAATAATTTATTTTTCATTTTCAAGCAAAAAATATTGCCAAAACAAGACAATCGAAATGGAGCACACCCTAACTTATTTCCATCCATTCAACTAGTCCAATTTCTACGCAACTTCACTTCTAGGCTTTATTTTACTTTCAATGCAACTTCGATTTATAATTAAATTATAATTTCACCAAATTTACTCAAAATAAACATAATACATCATATTTTTCAAGAATTAAAAATTTTCCAAAAATCATGCAAGAAATCAACATTTCAAATTTTCACAATCTTTTAATTTAACTCAATTTATCCCTAAACTTCACTAGACTTAATATTTATCAAGTAAATTTAATTTTCATCAAATTTATCATTCTAAGAACATACTAAAATGCTGGGTATTCATAAATTAGCAATTAAATCAACTCATTCAATTATACTACCAAATTCTAAATTTCCACATTTATAACTACTAATTAATCATCAAAATCACTCTACACATTACTTGTTCATACTTTAATCATCAATTTATCATCACCCAATATTCAAATAAGATTTAGCAAGAACATTTAAGCCTCAATTTCATCTTTGTAGTGGTAGTTGCAACTACATCTATCGACCCATTACATATCTTCAATAATCATGCATCATCCTTCATTTTTGTCATTCAATCAAATACCCAACAATACATGTAGCACATTATATCCTAGATCAACTCTTAAATCATCAAATAACACTCAATATAGATGGTGGTCAGTAATGAGTTTTACAATACATTAATGTTCAAGAAATCATCAAATCCTCATGTTCCATTACTTATAACTATTATAAATCATCAACTTAAATAAGATTTTGTACTTACCTTTTAAAAATCTAAGAAATACCCAAATTCTTTCCAAACCATGCCTACCCACTTTCAAAATGGTATTTTCCCCAAACTCCCAATTGATTTCCTTCATAATAAACATCATACACTATTTAAACTTATAATTTATAAACTAAAATCTACTTGAATCAAGTCATTTTCTTACTTACCTTTACACCCAAATCACGTGTAAGATACCCCCTCTTAGCTTGAAATTCCACTTAATTCTTAACCTAAATGTTACAAGAAAACAACTAGATTAATATAGGGTTTAATGGGTATTAAGAGATTTAAGGAGTAGAATGGACTTAATGGGTTTTTTGGGAGCGTTCACCTTAGGGATTTTTCCAGAAAAATGACATGAGAGTTGCTCTTTTTCTATCCTAAAATGGTTTTTTGTTTTTTGTTTTTTTTTTTATAGCAGGGTTTAGTATGGGTTTAAGGGCAAGTGTAAATTGGTTTGCATGGGTTAGTGCGTTGCAGTTTATAGTGACATGTGACATCTTAATTTAGCCTATTTTATATTATTTTCCCCTTAATTTTCTCCCACTTGATGGGAATTAAACCATTCTAGTTATAGGACCACTCACTCGAGCTAGAACTAAAGGATTACAAAACCTTACATTGAGAGTTCTACTTGATTAGATGGAACTCGAGAAGAATCATCTAGTTTCTTCATTCATTTAGCATGATTGTTGTATATTCAATCAAATACACTTGTCATTGCTTCAAGACAACATTAGGTGATTCAAGCCGATGGTGTATGTATTTTCAAGGCCGACCCTAAAGGCCGGTGGTCGATTATTTAGGGTCGGCGGTTTACTTTTCTAAAGCCAGCAGCTTGCAATTTAGGTTGGTTGTGTTATGCTATGTCAAACCAAAATCTGATATATACATTTGAGGATGAAACTTTGTATTTGATATATACATTTTGGGGAAGGAAAAGAGAGAGAACTTTGACCTTTGAGATATATACATTTGAGATTTTTCTGTCTTACACTTATCAATCATTGATTGTGGTGAGTGACGACATCTGGATTGTTATGTGTCATATCAACTAATCTATGCTAGGACTATCCTCTTGCTAGTGTATAATATTTGGTAAAGGTTTAAGTTTTTCATATTGTTGTCGTTTTGAATTGTTTAGATTATTGTTTTTTGATTATCTATTGGGATTGTTTGATTATGAAATTGGAATTTGGCACATCATTACTCCAATTGACTTATATTGCTTTTTGTTTCCCACAAATGCCCTTAAAACTCAATTTAAATACTCACCCTTAAAGAAAATAAGCTTAGGGGCATTTTGGTCATTTATCCAATTGCACTTTGATTTTATTCACTTAATTAAGGTCTTAGAGCTATATTTAGGGTCACTAAGCAAATTTTAGATCTAATTTTGATAAAATCGTCTTTAAAGGTAAAATTGATCATTTTTTGTAATTTTTCTCCAAACATCAAGAGATCACTCCCAATAATTTAAAATGATTCCTAATGACCTTAATTTAAGTTGTTTGGTGATTTTTGCTAACTTTAAAGACTATAAATCGAGTCAAGGCCATAATGGTCATTTTGTAAAATTGATCTTCAATCTCCAATTTTTTCTTTCTAAATGACTCTAAATAATTCCTTAATGATTTTATTTACTTAATTATAGTCTTAAAGTTTAATTTAAAGTCAACAAGCTATTTTAGAGCTAGTTTTGATAAATCGAATTCATGAGTATAATGGCTATTTTATAAAAATTTAGGCTTAAATTTTATAAATCATTTCTTAATTGACTTCAAATCTTCCTTCTTAATTCTATTGACCTTATTTGGAATTTTTGTGGTTTTTTAGGAGACGCCCTCGATGTATGGGATCACATGAGTTAAGCCAATGTAGTTGACCTGAAGGACCTTGTTTCTCTTGTAGTAAAACATGACACATCAATAAGACATGTATTAAGAAAGTCATACATGGGCCTTTTGTTATAGTTGGAAGTAGAGAAGTCATAGATCTTTTGAGTGTGGTGTTACCATGAATCAGAGACTATAGTGCCATAAACAATTTTAGTGTAGCAACTAGTTAGTTGTCTACCTAGAGTACTAGCAAGCAGACCTTAAAAACAAGACCAAGGTAGAGAGTACTAGGTCATGTTTTTGCTCTATAGTAGTAGAGTACTAGCTGGTAGACCTTATAAACAAGACCAAGGTAGAGAGTACTAGGTCATGTTTTTGCTCTATAATAGCAACATCATTAAGATACCATTGTAGGTACGCTACTTGTCCACTCAACTACTACATATGTGTTATTTGATACGGGTGTGATGCAATCCTACATATCATTTGACTTTATGCACGTGTTTAGTTTGAAACTTGTGTTGTTGAATGACCCCATGAGTGTGAATACTCCTTTGGGAGTGGGAAGAAGGTTAGATCAGATGTGTAGAGATGTTAGGATCGAAATTTAGGGGAAAATAATGCTAGTTAATTTATTTGTAACAGTGATGACATATTTTGATGTAATCTTTAGAGTAAATTGGTTTTTTAAACACTATGAAACTATCTATTGTCGTAAGTTGGTGGTTTGTTTTAACCTTCCCAATGAAGATCCATTTATTCTCAAGTTAGAAGCATAGCGACCTATAACTCTTCCTACTTATGAGTTGTGAGATAGGAATAGGATATCGGTGCAATTAGTAGAAGCTAAACAAGCCATAAAATTAGAGGACGTACAGGTTGTACATGAGTTGTAGAAGTTTTTCTAGAAAAACTACCAAGTTTGTTGCTAGTCAAGGAAATTAAATTATGTATTGATTTGGTACTAGGAATAGCACCAACATCTAAAGAACCCTATATAACGACACCTGCAAAATTGTTAGAGTGGAAGACCTAACTTCAAGAGAGACATGATAAAGGGTTTATCAAACTAAGTGTATTGCCATGGGGTGCACTAGTACTCTTTGTTAAGAAGAAAAATGGGAGGATGAGGTTATACATTGATCACAAGGAGCTAAATTGAGTTATAATCAAGAACAAGTATCTCTTCCCTATAATAGATGACCTATTTGACTAGTTGTAGGGAACTTAAGTTTTCTTAAAATAGACCTAAGATTTGGGGATATTATCAACTAAGGATCAAAGAAGAAGCTGTTTAGAAGACTACATTTAAAACTTGGTACCGGCATTGCAAGTTCTTAGTGATGCCTTTTGGGTTGATAAATGCTCCAGCTGCTTTCATGGAACTTATGAGTAGAGTATTTAAGGATTTTCCTGACCAGTTTGTGGTGGTGTTCATAGATGATATACTCATTTATTCTAAGGACAAAGAGGACCATGAAAAAGTTTAGGGAGATTGTGGGAGGGGAGATTATATACAAAATTTAATAAGTGTGAATTTTGGCTAAAGTAGGTATCTTTTTTAAGACATGTAGTAAATAAGGATGACATCTCAATAAATCCCGAGAAGATTAAAGTTGTGGTTCATTGGCCAAGACCAAGGATAATGATAAAGGTTAAAAGCTTTTTGGGACTACCTAGTTACTAGCATTTTGTGAAAGAGTTCTCTCATTTAGTAGCTCCTTTGACTCAATTAACACAAAAGAAAGTGAAATTCTTATAGGATAATAAGTGTGAAAACAACTTTATGACATTAAAGAAGAAATTGGTAATAACTTCAGTGTTAGTGCTACTTAAAACAAGAGAAGAGTTGAGATTTTTAGTGACGCATCAATTCAAGGGTTGCGATTTGTTCTCATGTAGAGTGAGAGAGCTATTCTACATGCCTCTCATCAATTGAAATCCTATGAGACGAATTACCCTACACATGGCTTAGAGTTAGCAATAGTAATTTTAGAAATAAAATTGTTGAGACAATACCTATATGGTGAGAAGTGCAAATTTTTCATAGATTACAAAAGTTTGAAATACCTATACACCTAAAAGGAGCTGAATATGATGTAGAGAAGGTAGCTGGAATTGACTAATGACTATGATGTGGAGATTTACTACCACCCTAGGAAGGTGGTAGCAAATGCCTTTAGTCAGAAGAAGCATGTTAATATAGTAGATACTGAAAGACATGCGTAGGTTAGAATTAAAGATGGTGACAAATGAAGTAGGGACCAGATTAGCTAGTTTTCAAATTTATCTAACCCTTCTTGATTGAATTAAGTAGCACTAATAGGAGATACTAGAATTCAAGGGTTTAGGAATAAAATATAACATAGAGAAATAATCGAGTTTAAGGTGGATGTTGGAAGTGTAGTGAAATATGGTATGAGGTTATGTGTACTAGATAATACTAAACTAAAGAAAGAAATTATGAAGGAAGCTCATTACTCAAGGTATACAATATATCTGGGAAGCACCGAGATATACAAAAATTTGAAAAATCATTACTAGTGGAGGAATATAAAATGGGATATATTAGAATTTGTATCCAAATACTTGATGTGCAAGCATATTAAAATTGAGCAGTAGAGGATAGCTAATGAGTTAGAACCACTTCCTACACTTGAATGGAAGTGGGAACATGCAACTATAGACTCTCCCAAGAAATAAGGAAAAACATAATGTAATTTAAGTAATTGTGGATAGGTTAACCAAATTAACTCATTTTATATTGATTAAAGTAAAATATAAATGAGAGAGGTTTACTCAGATGTATATTAAGGAGATTATCATATTAAACGGTGTATCGATCACTATAACTTTTAATAGAGATACAGAGTTTATAAGTAGATTATGGAGAAACTTACATAAAGCCTTAGGAGTTTAGCATTGCCTTCTATCCTTAGATAGATGGACAGTTTAAGAGGACTATACAAATCTTAAAGGACCTATTGTGAGTGAGTGCTTTGGATTATGGTGGTAATTGGAATGATCATCTGCCCTTGGTAGAATTTGCATATAATAACAGTTCCATATGAATCACTTTATGGTAGAAAGTGCAGATCTCCTTTACAATGAGATAAGGTTAGTGAGTGATAGATAATAGGATTAGAGATAGTGTAGGAAGCTATAAACAAAGTAAAAGTGATAAGATAAGGAATTCTTTCTACTTAGAGTTGCCAGAAAAGCTACATAGATAGAAGGTGACACCCTTTAGAATTCCAAGTAGGAGATAAGCTATTGTTGAAGATTTCTCCAACCATGGGAGTAATCAGATTTGGTCTAGGTGGAAAGCTAAACCCAAGGTATGTGGGTCCATTTGAAATTTTAGAAAGAATTGGCAATGTAGCTTATAGGTTAGCTCTACCATTAAGTTTAGAAGGGGTACGTGAGGTATTCCATGTATTTATGTTAAGGAAATTTGCGCCAAATTTTGATCAAGTAGTTACTTTAGAACCCCTGAATGTATAACCAGATTTATTCTCTATTAAAAGACCTATATGAATTGTGAATACTATAGAACAAGTATTGAGAAGAAGAGTGATTCACTATGTCAAGGTATAATAGACCAACTAAACAAAATATGAAGCAACTTGGGAATTAGAAAAAGAAATGCGAAGGAAGTATCTAAAGCTTTTTCTAAATATAAGTAACTTTCAAGGACGAAAGTTTCTATGGGGAAGGGTGGGGGATGGTTGGTGTAGGATGTAATATATGCAATATAAATATAAGGGTAAGAAAAATAATAAGGTTTTAAGTATGTGGGAATTTTAGTCTTTTATGGTAAGGGTATTGAAACTCTTAATTGATTTGTTGCCTTCTCTTTTCTCATTTTGTGCAATTGATACCTCATAATCATATTCAATCATAAATAGTGCAACCTAACAAAATCATATAGGATTGACACGTTTTCACTAAGTAAGGGCCTTGATTGTTAATATATAATTTACTGGTTGCAATTTTCTAGGTTTAAGTATTTTGTCAATGATGTGTTATTAGAATTTGGAATAAGGGGTGAGAAAGATCAAGCACAAACGTAGGATTAAGCGATCTAAGGATTCAAATTGTAAAGTGAAGCAAGTAGGTGTTTATATTTCACATAAAAGTGTAGAATTAGTGATTGAATTGAAGAATTTTTGTTTAGATACATAGAAATTAGGATTGGGATGCTAATTGGGGAAGAAGAAGAGGGAATGTTTTGAAACTAGGAGATATATGGTTAGGTACATGGGTGTGTACCTGCTTGTGTTGACTTAGAGAGGGCTTTGGTGTACTAAGGGGGTACATAGTACATGAGCGTCTACTTGTTCGTGTTAAAGTACAAATCTAATTACATGATCCATATACTTAGGCGTGTTAAGAAGGCTTCATGCATAATTAGGTACATAGCCATTTACACAATTCTATTCGTTCTCGTGTTCCTCTATATGGCCACATATATGGCGTGTTGTTCTAGAACACTTCTACTTTGCTTCTTTTTCGTTTTTCTTCAATTTTAAAATAATTTCACCTATAATAATACAATGGGGAAGGGAAATTTGCAACTAGTATACAATTAACAATTTAGCAAACTTAGGCTATGTCATAAGATAGTACTAAACTTAGTCTTCGATACTTGATAGGTTTTATACCTATAATAATTACACAAAAAGTTAGTTGTGGCACTGCTCTTCTTAGTATGTGTTTACCTTCTTTGTTACTTGTGTGATAGTATAGCTATCACATGAATTTAAATGATATCAGACCTAAACGTAAATGTTACTTGTGCTTGGCTCAACTAAGAGGCCTATAGGGACACCTCGATAATTGGTATACAACGTTGTCCCTAATGGAGAATATACCAGAATGATCTAAGGTAGATTTAAGATTAGACGGGGCCTACAATGGTAGTTCCTAACCTAAGACTTACTGATGCATGAACCCTAGGTATGTTAAACCTAGAACTCGACCTACGCTATTTGAATCAATACCCCGAGGATCTTCTTGAACAAGTAGCACGTAACTAGACCCCAATTACACCTGTTAACTGAAACCTAAGTTATCAATTAAGGGTTTCCTATAGCATTTCGGTTAAGGAATTCTTAAAGGAGAGTTCTTTTGCAAAGAACAAAAGAGGGCTTTTCGTGTTTCATGAAAATATGTTGTCAATTCTATTCAATCATGTGTTGTCTTTGGCCGGCCCTTACACGGCTTTATATAGTGTATACATGTATCAATATAAAAACCTAAGTTTCCTAATCTACTTAATTCCTTATCCTCATCTGAATCGAAATAAGTAACTATATATTCTAAATTACAGACCAAAATAAATACTAAAAAAAAATATAACAACAAACCCGCAAATTCCCTTTCCTATTTCGATTCAACATATAACATTTCTTATTCTAGAACTTTAAATCCTTGCTTTTTTCCATGGAAACATGAATTACATTAATAGGTGTCGGTTCTCCCTTCATGTAATTTGATTCCTTGGCTTGTAGGTCCATGACTAGTCCTTGTAGGGCATCATTCATCCTCTTTGCTCTAGCTCGGGTCATTGGTCCTCCAATTCCTTGTAATGGATCTTGAGTTCTTGGTTCTATCTTCTTAGGTGCTAGATGATCCTCATCATTTCCTCCTTCCTCGAAAAGATTCATCCTTGAATCACCTGCATCATAAGGAGTAAGATCAGAAATATGAAATGTAGCACTTACATTACCATAGTGACTTAGCAAATCTATCTTATAGGCATTGTCATTTGTGTGCTCCACCACTTAGAAAGGTCCATCGCCCCTTGAATGCAATTTAGATTTTTGTTGTTCAGCAAATCGTTCCTTCCTCAAGTGCACCCAAATGCAATCTCTTGGATGGAACACAGCTTTGATGCGTCCTTTGTTGGCTTGGAGAGCATAGTGTTCGTTTTTCTTCTCAATGTTAGCCCTGACCTGAGTATGCAAATCCCTAACAAATTCTGCCTTTTTTGTGACATCAAGATCAATAAATTCATTAGTAGGTAAAGGCAATATATCTAATGGAGTTAAGGGATTAAAACCATATACAACCTCAAATGGAGAGTAGGATATAGTAAAATGTACTGTCCTATTATATGTAAACTCTACATGAGGTAAACCTGTTTCCCATTGCTTCAAATTTTTATTAAGTACAACACGTAGCAATGTGGGAAGTGTCCTATTAACCACCTTTGTTTGTCCATCCGTCTGAGGATGTGCCACAATGGAAAATAGTAATTTTGTGCCTAGCCTATTCTATAGAGTACGCTAAAAATGGCTCAAAAATTTCATATCTCTATCCCTCACGATAGAGTTAGGTAAACCATGTAATTGTACAATCTTCCTAAAGAATAAATCAACTAGATTTCGTGCATCATTAGTTTTAGAACAAGTAATAAAATGAGCCAATTTACTAAACCTATCGACAACAGCAAATATGTTATCTTTGCTATTTTGAGATCTATGTAAACCTAATATGAAATTCATGGATATGTCAGTTCAAGGCTAACTAGGCACAGGAAATGGGAGATACTCCCCATGGGGCATGACTTTGGATTTAGCCTTTCTACATGCAATGCATTTATCACACACAGTTTGCACATCATGTCTCATCTTAAGCCAATAAAAATGTTTATGCAAAATATCTAAAGTTTTCTTTATATCGAAAATGTCTCATGAGACCGCCCCATGCGTCTCCTTCACCAACAACTATCGTATGGAACTCTTAGGCACATATAATCTATCCTTCTTAAATAAATATCCCTCATGCCTATAAAAGTCCGCATACCTACTTTCAGAACAAGCAGCCTAAATCTGACTAAAGTCAGCATCATGCATTCAAACTCAAGCAACTTAGTATATAAAGAGGTTAATAGAGAATGCCTCCTAGATAGTGCGTTAACTACTACATTTTCCTTACCCTGCTTGTATTTGATGATGTATGGAAAGGTTTCAATAAACTCAAACCATTTGGCATGCCTTTTGTTCAGCTTTCCTTGCATCTTTAGGTACTTTAAGTTCTCATGATTGGAATAGATGATGAACTCCTTGGGCCATAGATAATGCTGCTACGTTTGCAACGTTTTCACTAAGGCATATAATTCCTTATCATACACAGGATAATTTAAAGCAGCACTGTGGAGTTTCTCATTGAAGTAGGCTATTGGTTTGGAATCATGCATTAACACACCACCAATACCCTTCCCGGAAGCATCACATTTGATCTCAAAAACTTTATTAAAGTTAGGTAATACTAACAAAGGAGTGTTAGTTAACTTACCTTTCAAAGTCTGGAATGCCTGCTCATGTATTTCCATCCATTTGAATTCGACATTCTTCTTCATAAGGTCATTTAGTAGAGCAGTAATGGAGCTAAAGTCCCTCACAAATCGTCTGTAAAAACTAACAAGTCTATGGAAGCTCCTGACTTCATTAGCATTCTGTGGTGTTAGCCACTCCTGAATTGCCTTCACCTTCACCTCATTTGCAGTTATTCCATCTGCACCTACAATAAAACCAAGAAAAACCACAAACTCCATACAAAACGTGCACTTCTTTAAGTTGGCATACAATTGGTTTTCTCTTAAAACAGTAAACACACTTTGCAGATGTTGTACATGATCATCTAGTATTCTGTTATAAATCAGGATATCATTAAAATAGACGACAAAAATTTTTCTTAAGAAATGACACAAAACATGATTCATCAATCTCATGAAAGTGCTAGGTGCATTTGTTAACCCAAAAGGCATTACCATCCATTCATATAATGCATGTTTTGTTTTAAATGCAGTTTTCCACTCATCCCCTTCTTTCATATGAATTTGGTAATATCTATTCTTAAGGTCAATTTTAGAAAATAAATGTGCACTATGCAATTCATAAAGCTTGTCATCTAATTTAAGGATAGGATGTTTGTACTTAACTGTGATTTTGTTGATCGCCCTGCAATCTACGCACATGCGCCACGTACCATCCTTCTTGGGGACTAGTATCATAGGAAGTGAGCACGGGCTCAAACTTACTTGCACAAATCCTTTCTCCATCAACCCATCAACTTGTCTTTGAATTTCCTTAGCCTCCTCAGGATTGGTTCTATATGCTGTCCAGTTGGGAATGGAAGCGCTCGGTATGAAGTCAATTTGGTGCTCTATTCCTCGTAGAGCGGGTAGGCCTTATGGTACTTCTTCAGGGAATAAATCTTTGTATTCCTATAATAAAGACACAACAACATTAGGCAAAACGGAATTAAGGTCAGCATTAGAAAAATATAAATCCTTGTACATGGGTACAAGTAATTGTTGCTTAGCCAACATTGCACTCTTAACCTCACTCTTTCTCACCAAACTCTCTGCTTTTTATGTTTAAGTGTCTTTTCCCTTTTTACTCACCAATGTTTGCTTTTCACTCCTTCTCTTTTTACCGTCACTCTTCTCTCGTGCACTTAAGTGTTTCTCTCTAAATTCTTTTGCAATCCTTACTTGATCCCCATAAGCTTCCCATGGTTTTTGTGGCATGAGAGCCACTTTCCTTTTGTTTAGTACAAAGGAATATTGGTTCTTGTACCTATCATATGTAATCTTCCTATCAAATTGCCAGGGTCATCCTAGCAACAGGTGGCTAGCTTGCATAGGTACCACATCACACATGACTTCATCTTTGTAATTCTCTATGGAAAAGGCTATAAGAGCCTGCTTGGTCACGTTTACCTCCCTACATTCATTCAACCACTGCAATTGATATGGTCTCAGATGTTTCATAGCTTTCAATTGCATTTTATCTACCAGTAAGGTGCTAGTAACATTAGTGTAGCTACCACTATCGATTATCAGACTACACACTTTACTTTGCACATGACACTATATATGAAATATGTGCTCATGCTAGATCCCCTCATCATCTTCCTAGGGTTGTACACTAAGTACTCTCCTTATGACATACAACTCACCACTCACGGGTCCCTCCAAGTCAATATCCTCATATTCCTGTGTTGGTGACTCCTCATCCTCTTTAGAGCTCATGTTCACTACATCCCTATTGTCACAAATAATCATAGCTCTTTGATTTGGACATTGAGATTCAATGTGTCTAAATCCTTAACATCTAAAACATTTGATATCTCTAGTTCTGGAAGGGGGTTTAGTGTTAGTTTTTCCCTTAAATGCAACAACTGGATTCTTAGCCTTCACGTCCTCTTTAGGCTTGGAATCCATGGAGTTCCTTTTCCAATTAGACTTCCATGGAGATTTGGAAGTCAACCAGACCTTGATCACTCTATATTTAATGTGTTTTTCCCTTAAATGCAACAACTGGATTCTTAGCCTTCACGTCCTCTTTAGGCTTGGAATCCATGGAGTTCCTTTTCCAATTAGACTTCCATGGAGATTTGGAAGTCAACCCAGACCTCTGATCACTCCTATATTTTAATTGTCGCTCCACCTTGATTGCTTGATAGGAATCAAAATCTGACAAGACCTATCATTAGGGCAAGAGTCAAAGGATTTCAAATCTTAGCGATGAGGGCCCATTTTGAGCAAATCGACCCCGGAATTATTTGTTTACTAACCTCTTTTCTATTACTCATGTATTGTATATTTCAATAGGCACACTTATCAAGCTTTACAAGTGATGGACAAACTTACTAAAACTCAACTTATGGGTTATCCATGGACCGACCTGAACCGGCAATGAGCTGGGCCGATAAATCCTATTGAAGAACTAGCCTGTTGAAGGCTATTTTCATTGTAATTTATTTATTTGAATCATTTATGTTGTAATTTTTTGGGACACTTTTATTTATTTGTAATAGGTGCTTTTAGGACCGGCCACCTTAAAGTGGTATAGTTATAATTTTGTGGACATTTTAACCCTAAAAGGAGCAAGTGTAAATACTTGCTTAACTAAGGTTTTGGGGAGCTTTTGGAAATTTGCAGCAAATACACTTTTTGTGTGAGGGTCAAGGTTCTTCCTAAATCCATTAGCTCTTATCAATTTCAATCCAAAACTTGAAATTGTGGCAAGTGGCATCAAAGAGAATTGTGAGTAATATTAATTCCCTTTGTTGTGTTTTTCCTTTTCTTCACTAGTGAGTCATATCTAAGGTTGATTAGGATAGTTCTTGATCTAAATTTGATTTCATCTGTAACCTCTTTGTAATGATATAAGATTGATTGGTTTTAGCACTTGTTATTACCATCAATTTTGCTTATATTGTGTGGCGTGGATTGGTCTTGATTGTGAGGAGGATTACGACTTTGTTTTTGTATGTTGATGATTTGGATATCTTTTGGAATTATAGTTGATTTAGTGATTCAATTGAGGATTATCAACTTTGTGGTTTTACCTTCTTGAATTTTAACATTTGGATCATCTCACAAGAATTAGGGTTGACACATTTTTTATGCCCCTTTTGAACCGATTTTAAACTAGTCACTTGAGAGTTGTTAATTGGTTCAATTACATGTGCTTAAATTCCCTTTTAGGCATATCATTTCTCTATGTAACAGTTCTTCCATGTCTAAGTAATAGTGTAAATCTATCGCATAAGAAATTTTCTGATTCAAACCATTAATAAATCTAGCCATAGTGGCCTCATCATCCTCCTCTACTTTAGCTCTACTCTACACTTTTGGTTCCGTATGTCAATCCCTGGACATTCCTGAGTAAATCCTTATGGTAGTGACTAGGAATAAACCGTTTTTGCATTATGGTCTTCATCTCCTCCTAAGTACTAACAGGTCGCTCTCTATACCTGCGTTTATTACGCATTAGCTGATCCCACCATACACTAGCATAATTTGTGAACTCTACTGTAGCCAATTTTATCTTCTTTTCCTCAGTATAGTTATGGCATTCAAACACATGATCTATTTTCCTCTCCCACTCTAGGAGCAACTCCAAATCATTCTTTCCTCGAAATGTTGGGATTTTCATCTTCATGCTACCCGGGTTACTATCACGCCTCTAGGTGTTCCCTCTCTCCCTCACATTGTGATATTCACCAGAGTCAGAATCCTCACCTTCTTTTATCCTAACTCCTCCTCTAATCGGTCTACGTACTCTTCGCCTGACAGTGGTACCGCTAGATAGTTCCCTACTCCTCTCCATCTTATCCATTCTTTCATGGATCTGTTCTAGCTTACCCATCAAAATCCTTTTCATTTCTCTCATCAACTCCTCAAACATCACCTTATTCTCACCTCCATTCGTGTTCTATCTCAACATATTTCTATAGTTATCAATAAATTATGATCACAAGTAAAAAAAAAATATGTTCCTCACATTCACTCATGTATTGCTCTCAAATAGTAATATACTCACAATTTCACTCGTGTATGTCTCTCACAATTATTTCCTCACAAGCCACTTTTACAATCCTTTGCTAGGAACTTGCATTGGAAACTTCTCAACACAATTTACTAAGTCAACACCTAATTAACTCCTTCGGTTTCTAATCATGGTGACAATTGAGAATTAGAAGTAATCTTCAATAGCTATGACACACTATGAACTCGGAAACAAAACAAGTAATTCCTTTACATGCAATTCAAAAGGATAAAAATTTGCACAAAAAATAATTAGTTATTATGGAATGTAATTTTTGGATGCACAAATTAGAAAGCACAAAGTATCTATGGCAGTTGGAATTGGAAAGTGTATTTGGAAATTTGATTGTAACTTGCTAAAACTAGAATTTCTTTTAGAGATTTCGGTTCTTGGATTTCTTTACAATCGAATTTGATTTTTTTTTTGTACGTATGCTTTAAAGATGAACTAGGAATTGAAACAACAATTGAATTTCAATGGCTAACTAAACTTATATATTATCAATCTCTAATGGGTTTTGTGATCGAAACAAGATTTTCTTTTTTTTATACAAATTTCTGATATGAATAAGAGTATGGAAATTGAATAACAAAAAGGATAGAGATTACTTGATTCAAGAAGCCAAAGCTCTGATACCAAATGATGCGTGAACCCTAGGTATGTTAAACCTAGAACCCGACGTATGCTATTTGAATCAATACCCCGAGGATTGTCTTGAGTAAGTAGCATGTAACTAGACCCCAATCATATCTGTTGATTGAAACCTAAGTTATCAATTAAGGGTTTCCTATAGCAATTTGGTTAAGGAATTCTTAAAGGAGAGTCTTTTTCAAATAACAAAAGAGGGCTTTTCGTGTTTTATGAAAATGTGTTATAAATTCTATTCAATCATGTGTTGTCTTTGGCCAGCCCTTACACGGCTTTATATAGTATATACATGTATCAATATAAAAACCTAAGTTTCCTAATCTACTTGCTTCCTTATTCTCATGTGAATCGAAACAAGTAACTATATATTCTAAATTACAGACCAAAACAAATACCTAAAAAAAAATATATCATCAAACCCGCAAATTCCCTTTCTATTTTGGTTCACCATATAACATTTCTTATTCTAGAACTTCAAATCCTTGCTTTCTTCCATGGAAATGAGAATTACATTAATAGGTGTCAGTTCTCTCTTCATGTAATTTGATTCCTTGGCTTGTAGGCCCATGACTAATCCTTATAGGGCATCATTCATCCTCTTTGCTTTAGCTTGGGTCATTGGTCCTCCAATTCCTTGCAATGGATCTTGAGTTCTTGATTCTATCTTCTTAGGTGTTGGATGATCCTCATCACTTACTATATTAAAATATATATATATATATATATATATATATATGATCTGGTAGGGTCTTAAATACCCCTATGATGGTTGACAACTAAACTAAAGAAAAGAAATGGATTGTTTGCGACATTGATGCTGCATCCCTGTGTATCTATGATGTGATATGGTTGACACATGCATGTACTAGTAGGTCTCACACTTTGGACTTAGTCTCAACCTTTTTCTTTTTCAACTATAGGTAGGTACGATGAATACACTTTGTGATAATAACAAAAATGTTCATTACTTTTATTAGGATGAGAATGAGGGAGACTATTATTATTACTATGATCATGATCAGTGTGAGAGTACTTGAAGGACTATTGAAAGATTTGGAGATGTTAAGTTTGGAACTTTAGAGATTGTATAGACATATTTTGTTTGACTACTTATAATTATGATAATTAAAGTCTGAATGGGTAACTAAACTAGAATTTGTTATTTGCTTCTAATTAAACTTGTAGTTGGAGTGATTCACCTATGAGTCGTTTGTTTTTATTTATGAAGCTGTAAATGATAAATTGAAATTAAAATTTAGATAGATTTGAAGTTACAAGGATGAAAGAGAGTCTTAGTGTATCACTACCTAGTAGGGATACGTGGCGGTAAGGATGTCTCTAGGTCGGTTTGGAATGAATTTTATAAAACCTCAAACCTAATTTGCTACCCTGTAAGACTACTCATGACTCACTAAAAAACCGTACAAGGTTTTTATTTAATACCTAAAACCCACCCCATCAAGGATACTATAAACCCACGACCTACTACTACAATTTGTGCAAAACACCTTGATGTGAAATAAAGACATAATGTATTATCAAGACTTTAGTAATTTATTTTTGTTATCCATAGAAGCTTATACTAAGAGTAAAATGATAATATCTTATATGATGGCATAAAGTTTTTATAGGAAAATAATTGTATTAAATATGATTGTATGTAATTATAATTTCCATAAAATAATCTCGTGGAAATATTATTAGAATGCTCTTGAAAACTTGAGATCAATAAAATGAACTGTATTAAATCATACTTGAAATTTGCTATAATAGGTAGTTTAATATATTGTATAGATATTCATTCAAATCCTAAATTAAATAAAGTTTAATTCATTAATCATATCTTCCTACAATTTTATGACATAATTCATTAAATTTTAAAAATTAGCTAAAGTTCATCTCATCTTCTTCTTAAATATTCATAAAAATTAAGTAAAGTTTAACTCATCCTCTTCCTCAATTATACCCATTCCTATAAAGAGAAAAAAACTTTCCATAAGATGTATTAGTAGAAATACAAGACTGAAAGATGAAAATATGATTAGAAAGTGGAAATAGTGAGATTAGATAATAGAGATATAACTAGGGTTTCCTAGACTGTGACAAATAAAAAAAATTGTCATCTTTAGTGTAATGTGGTAGGTCACTGAGATTAAAATAGGATTTTATTACAAACCGTTGATTATGTGAATACTCAATGTGTGATCTTTAAATATCAATTGATTATATGAATTCCAAGACATTTGGTATTCACATTCGGCAATTTTATGAATTCAAGAATTTGGGAGAAAAATAGAGCAAAGACGGCTTAAAATTTCAATAATATTCAATGGCCTCCTTATTCAATGCTGTAAGGCATGCAAATAATAGTAGGCACAAAGCTGCCAAAAATAGAACATGAAAATTTTCCAAAAATAGAAACACCTAAAAACTGCCAAAAATAGAAATGTCTAAAAAAGAGAAATACAATTCCACAAACAAAACTTAAAACAGAGGTGTCTATAAAAAATTATAGGTAATATAAAAATTACCAAAAATAGCAAATTTGGTTGTTTAAGGGACTAAACGAAGGAATTTTCCCTAAGCACTAAAGGTACTGACTTCTTTGAGTCAACTTGTTTCCTTTGAAATAAGGTCCAGAAATCAAGAAATTGCGATCGACCCAATTTTGTCCCATTTCGCCATGTACCTGTTTGTTAATACCTTCACCTCATCATAAGGGATTTAGCAAGTTGGGTGGGTTGGGTACCCTATAATGACCCGCTCAATGGCATCCTTCTATGACGAGTTGTTGATGGGAATCAACCCTATGGTTCCAACAGTGGGGAAACCAAATAGGATACATGAGCCCAGATGTCCACATGTTGTCTTATTTATCTAATAATAATTTGTCTTTGCATTGTAGTAGGTAAATTTTTTGGTTTTGATAGGATGGTGAATAAAATGCACTAAGGATCAATTGTGGGTCATTCTTAGACTTACATCCACCGATCCACAAGTGTTCTATTGAAGTGAAGAACCGGCTATTTTAAAGACTTATTTGTACTTGTATTTTTGTGTTTGAGAACCAGCCATTTGTTGGTTTTGTTGTAATTTGGTTTTGTTGTTTTTACCCTAATTGGAGCAAGTATAAATACTTGCTAAGTAAGGTTTAGAAAGGACTTTTGGAACTTGAGAAAAATCAGCCTATTCTTTCCATGAGGAGAGTCCTTTTCATGCAAACACAACTCTTATCAATTTCAATTGAAATTGTGGCGAGTTTGCTTAAGGAGTATTGTGAGTCATATCAATCCTTCTTAAGTTGCTTCCAATTATTTTCTAGTTCATCATATCTAATTGTAATTGGTTGTGTTACTTTGTTCATATTCACGTGAATTAGGGTTCTAAATTTCATATTTGATTCAATTCCAATTTGAGTGGAATTCAGTTCTTTTTAGGGTTATTCTTTACATATTATACTATTGCAATTGATCCTCATTATGATTTGGCATTAGATCAATTTCAATCACGCAATTTAAGGGTTCACGTAATTGTTGGTGTCACGCCATTTGTGGTTTTGATTTGGTGTTCATTCAATTGCCTTGTTGTGCTTGAATTGGATTACTAGGCACATTAGTTGTAGTGTTCCAAGTTTTGGGATGTTACATTTTATTACTTAAAAAATACTTTTTAGATCAATTTAGAGAATAAAGTGCTAAATTAGCATATCTTTTTTATGTACCCAATACTTGTGTCTAACATACTTCTTAATTTTCAACATGTAAAGCATCTCATGTATATCTTGTCTCAAATCATATTTTATTTGCACATTTAGAGAGATGATATTGTATCCATAGAAAAAGTCTCTATGTCTAGCTATCTAACTATGATAATGTATTCTTGCTATGTAAGATGGTTAAGTAATATGTGCTTAAGGGGAAAATGGAAAAAAAAGAAAGAAGAAAATATACCTCTTTACTATACAAAATATGTTTATGAGGGCATCTTTAGCACAAGAAATATCACTAAAAACAACAAATCTAAAGTCTTTATGTCACATTCGTATGTGTGAATGGTATAGATTAAGAACAAGTAGATATAACAAGATAATTTTTACATAGATTTTATTTTTTATATTATCTAGATTAGTTATGTTTTTAAACTATCTTTTATTTGAGCAAATTTAGTTTCTTATTTTTAGAATTTAGTTAAATTAGTATATTTATTTTAAGATAGCAAATATTTGTATATTTCTTAATTTTTTAGAATATTAGATATTATTATGCCTATAAATGGGTAAGGTAGTGATAGGAATCAAAATCTTACAAGACCTATCATTAGGGCAAGAGCCAAAGGATTTCAAATCTTGGCGATGAGGGTCTTCTTTGAACAAACCAACCTCAAAATTATTTGTATACTAACCTCTTTTCTATTACTTATGTGTTGTGTATTCCAACAGGCATACTTGTCGGGTTTTAGCGCATCATAATTTTTTATCAAAGTAAGTTGTATTACAAATTTGGATTCATAAGATTTAGTGGTTCATGCCTCTTGTGGAGTTGGTTTTGATCGAAATTGCTACTATTTGTTGTGTGTATATGCTTTTGTAAATTAAGCATATCATAATTTAGTATCAGAGCTCAAGTTAAGAGAAGGGATTTAGTGTTGGTTGATTTCGGAATTTTTTTTTTAGGGTTCTTAACTTCTTGATCCAAAATTGTGTATTGAAGATTGAGTTATTAGATTATGTTGTTGAGGAGTTGTACTTGTTGCTTGTTGTTGTAGATGTGGATCAATTGTGATTTCCTTATCATCTCTTTATTGCCGTGATCTTTGAAGGGAAAATAAGAAGTGTATTTCCTAATGTTTGTTGTGGAATTGAAAATATAATATTTTTGGTAAAAGGGAAGTGTGATCCTTATATTATTTCAGAAGTTGTAGATTTTTCTTTACCATTTTCAGATTTGAACTTGCGTGGGGAAAAAGGAAATAATTTGAATTCAAATACCTTCTTTAAGTTGAAGTAGTTATTGAGTGGTATTAAATACATTTCATTTGAATTTCAAATTTAATTCTTACCATTTGAGGAAATTTACATTAAGGAGTGGAATTTGAATTTGTTGCTGCCTTTTGTTTGTGGTTTACGGTGTGAATTGAAGTTGTGTAGTGGTAAGGAATTGTATACTTTGAAGTGTTATGTGTGTGTTAAGGTGAAGGTGTTGCAATGTGAATTGGTGTTGTGGTGAAGTGAGTGCACCGTGATTGTATGTATGTGTGGCGATGTAAGGGTGTTTTAAATTGAAGAGTTACAATGTGTAGTGGTGTTGTAGCGAATTCATTGCACCATGTAGGAAGTAGGTGTATATGGTGGTGTGATTTTGAAGGATTGTGTGTGGTGTAAGGTGTTGCACATTAACACTAATTGAGAGTGTGAAACCGTGACCAAGAAAGGGAAGTGAGTAGTGAAATTTGAATTCAAAAACAAGCATTTAAGTGTGAAAGTTAATGAGACTCATTACTTAAACATTTGCTAGTTGAATTTAATATCTTAACTACTTAGAAGTATTTATTTGTGCTTCAATTATTTTACTATACTTAAAGTGACAAAAAGTATTTATTGTCTTGGTTGTTTGATTGAACCATGGGTGTTAAAGTGTGTAGTGGCTTATTGAAGACAATGATTAACCATGACAAATGATTTGTATCCTTCTACTAATTTAGTACATCGAGTATTGACTTCTTCTCCAACTATTGATGATAGATAAAGAGAAAATTTGTTCTATACTCCTTGTAGGGTATAAGGAAACTTGTGTGTCACTATTGTTGACAATGGTAGTTGTACTAATGTTGTAGCTGCATCATTAGTATCCAAATTGAAACTTGTAACTATCTCGCATCGTAAACCATACACATTGCATTGGTTAAATGATTAGGGGAGTCTTTATGTGACTCAAAAGGCTAGGGTACCTTTCAGTATAGAGGATAAATACTATGATGAGATTAAATGTGATATTCTTCCTATGTATGCATCCTATATATTGCTTGGCAGGCCATGGTTATATGATAGGAGGGTCTTACATGATGGCTTCAAGAATACATATGTATTCCAAACAGAGGGTAAACGCAACATTCTAAATCCGATGTCACCTTCAGAGGTCCAAAAGGTCCAGCAATAGATTAGTAGGCCATTAGAGATTCCTAAGGATGATAGCCACATGAACCAACCTTCAGAGGACTAAACTATGCAAAAGTAGATATATTAACCTTCAAAGGTTCTTGAGGTTCTTAGTTACATGAGCCAACCTATAGAGGACACAGATGTGCTCGCCTTCAAAGGTTTTTGAAGGTCATAGTCAGATGAGCCAACCTCTAGAGGACCAAACTGTTCAGAGGCAGTTGTGTCCATCTTCAAAGGTTCCAGAAGTTCATGAGTAGTTGAGTAAACCATTAGAGGGCCAAGAGGGTCAAAGACATACGAGTGAATCAGGAAAGGAGGCAATAATATTAGTGGAATGGGTTGAGACATGAGAGGTCTTAGTGGATAATGGACCATTATATGTGTTACGGATGAGGTATATCCTAGAAATGGAGGAGAGAAAGTAATCACCACTTGTGGTATTTCAAATATTGGGATTCTATAGTGATACTTCTTTAGATAACTTGCTACGAGGATATAGAGTCTGTACTGCATTTGATTTGTTAGATTTGATGATAAATCTTTTTTAGGCTCAAGGAGATGATATGAATCAAAATCCTATAAGACCTATCATTAGGGCAAGAGCCAAAGGATTTCAAATCTTGGCGATGAGGGTCCTCTTTGAACAAACCGACCTTGAAATTATTTATATACTAACCTCTTTTCTATTACTTATGTGTTGTGTATTCCAGCAGGCA
The DNA here is from genome assembly GCA_037954665.1 of Laguncularia racemosa. Lineage (NCBI taxonomy): Eukaryota > Viridiplantae > Streptophyta > Magnoliopsida > Myrtales > Combretaceae > Laguncularia > Laguncularia racemosa. Next base: position 11,459,374 of record JBBMOL010000004.1, on the reverse strand, counting down.
TACTTGTTGGGTTTTATAGGGTGATGGACAAACTCACTAAGACTCAGCTTGTGGGTTATTCATGGACCAACCTAAACCGAAGATGAGCTGGACCAATGAATTCAATTGAAGAACCGGCTCGTTGAAGACTATTTTTGTACTTGTTATTTTTCTTTGAACCGGTTACTTTGTAATTATTTTGGAACATTTTTATTTGGTTGTAATTGTTGAATTAGGATCGGCCACATTAGTGGCATAGACATGAATTTTTAGACATTTTAACCCTAATTGGAGCAAGTATAAATATTTGCTAAAGTAGGGTTTGTGGGTGCTTTTTGACATTTTGATAAAAAAAACACACCTTATTGCCGTGAGAGTGAGGAGTCCTCTTACTAATACCTATTCTTATCAATTTCTTGCAAATTGTAGCGAGTGAGGCTTAGCAAATCTTGTGAGTAGTATCAAGATTTTTCTAAGTTGCTTCTTGTCATTACTAGTGTGTAATATCTAGTGATAATAGGTTGTTTTTCCTTTATATGTTGTTACACCATTAAGGTTCTTATTGCTTCAATTTTTATAAGATTGGAGTTGCACGTTATCTTTACTTGATTTGATGTTGGAATCCTTTATGTTGCTTACAAGTTGATTCACCCAATTTGAGTTTTATTACACTAGGCTTCACGCCATTTGTGAATCCATTTTGTGGATTTGATCCCTTGATTCGCCAATTATATTGTGTTCATGTGCTTTTGGCTACTAAGTACATCATCTTTTAGTATTAGAGCAATTTGTTTCATGCAAAATTAGGGTCATGTGGCAATTGGAATCACCCTATATTTGTGTATTTGTTTAATTGGTTTTACAATTGCAATTGTGTACATGTGCTTGGATAGTTGAGCACATCATAATTTGGTATCAGAGCAAGTTGTATTGCAAATTTAGATTTGTAAGATTTAGTGGTTCACGCCTGTTGTGGAGTTAGTTTTGATTGGAATTGCTACTACTTATTGTGTGTATATGCTTTTGTAAATTAAGCATATCGGGTAGGTAATTGCTTTAAGATAGAGTGACTTGATGTTTAATGATCAAACTATTTCTCAAGTGAGATGTGATGTCTTATTTTTCACTAATGTTGTGAGTCTACCAAAATCTATTATATGGTGTGAGATTATACAAATCAAGACTGGTGTATGACCATTAAAATTCTTCATGTGGTATGAGGTCATACAAATCAAAGGTGGTATGAGGCCATTATTTAAATCTACCAGTATGAGGCTACAAGATATATTCCTTCTAAGTTATTATTTCCTTTTATATAAAAAAAAATTCTTCATGATTTTCTTAACATTATTAGTATAATCATTATTTAGATTAAATTTTCTTATTAATTTATGTGTTTTTCCATAATTTTCATATTTTATAATTTCTCGCTTCTATTATCTCCTATAGTTAGGTTTCTTCTTAAAGCCTAAATTTAATATTCATTCTTGGAGCAAGAAAAAAATCCTTTATTTTTTAATATTATTTAGAAGAAATATGACCATTGTAACTAGAAAAAACAAAGAAAAAGAAAAAAAAAAAAGGAGGAACTAGAAGCATTGTAGAAGAACTAAGGGGAACACTAATTTACTAGAGATTAATTTTCTTAGGTTAAGAAGAATTGATAGGGAATGCAAAGTGCTTCTATATTTGATTTAGGAGGATTATGAAAAATTTTAGAAATTCGAGGACAAATCCTTTTAAGAGAAGAGAATTAATGTAGATCAAAAGCAAGCAGATATAACAAGATAATATTTACATGGATTTCATTTTTATATTATCTAAGTTAGATATGATTTTATTACTATTTTTATTTGAGTGAATTTAGTTTTTTATTTCTAAGATTTAGTTATACTAGTATTTTTATTTTAAGACAGCAAATATTTTTATATTTCCTAATTTTCTAGAATATTAGGTATTATTATACTTATAAATAGGTAAGGTATATAATTGCTTTAGGATAGAGTGACTTTATATTTAATAACAGAACTATTTTTTCAAGTGAGGTGTGATGCCTTTTTTATCATTGATGGTGTGAGACTAGGCTGTTGATTATATTCTTTCCAAGTTATTATTTCCTTTTATGATGTGCTCCAATTGGATCTGAATACAAATAAAAAAAAAACTAACATAATTGATTTAAATTTCCAACTAAATGGCATGAACCTTAGGTTGAAGATGGAACCCTAATTGCATGAAACAAGAACAAATGAACCAACCAATTACACACTAGTAATAATTAGAAGCAACTCAAGAAATATTGATACAACTTACAATAATTCCTAAAGCCAACTCGCCACAATTTCACAATGAAATTGATAAGAGTAGAGGATGCATGAGGAGGAGCTCTCCATGGTACAAAATTTAGATATGTAAAGTTCAAAAAGTCCCTTACAAACCCTACTGTATAAGTATTTATACTTATTCTAAATAAGGAAAATTTAACAAAAGAAAATACAAGTAAAATAACAACATATGTGGCTGGCTTTCAACAAAAGCTAATTACAAATAAAACCCTCATATGTGGTCAGTTTTCTTCAATTCCATGGAGTAATGTAGGATCGATTCTTTTTTTATTTACATAGGTCCATGAATAATCCACAAATTGAGCATTGGTGAATTTACTTACCATCTTGTAAAAACTGACAAATGCACTTGCTAAAATACACAATAATTATACAATGGAAAAAAAGATATTAAACAAATATTTTTGGGGTCTAATTGTTCAAAGAGGATTTTCATCGCCAAATTTTGTAATCATTTGACTCTTGCCTTAGTGATGGGTCCTGTGGGTATATGATTCATATCATTTTATAAAAAAAAATAAATTAAAAACAATTCTTGGTGATTTACTTAGCATTATTAGCATAATCATTATTTAAATTTAAATTTCTCACTAATTTTCACGCTTTTCATAATTTTCATATTTTATAATTTTTTGCTTTTGTTGTCTAACATCAACGAATCATCTCAACTCGAATGGATTGGAAGGAAATGGGGATTGGAATAACCAATTCACTCTTATGTAAATATATTTATAATATCATACAATTTCATTGTGGTATTATGTTTAGTTATAGTATATTTAAAATTGATTGAAGGTTATATTTACTAATAATTGTAAAAATGCCCTCAATTTGTGGGCATCATAATTATACATTACATATATTGTATTTTATATCTTAATACATGGTAATATATACAAAAGATAATATATTGTAATTATTATTAATAATGTAATACATATTCATATATAAAATTATAGTAAGATATAATATAAACTATCATGAGATATAATAAGTATATGATATATGGCACCACATGTATAATATTTATAACCTTATGTATTATAACATAACACCTATTATATATTTTCTACACACATGTACATACAAACTACATACACAATACGCATATAATCTATTCTAACAAGTATCATACTATATATATAATGATTTTGTTACACACATAAAAATATATATCGTGTTATCATGCTATATATAAAGTATTACATATGTATTATTATACATTTTGTTATATTGTAATATAATATATTGTTATATACCTATAATATTTTATTAAGTTTTTTCTAATTAATATACAAATAGGAAAAATTATAAGTAAAAGGATTAAGGTTTGGAGTTAAGTTCAAATAAAGTATTGAATGTTCAAGTGGTTAAAAAAAATTATATTAAATGGTTCAATAGAATATCCTATTATAATTCTATTACAACACTATTAAATTCAATTGATGTAGCACATTTATAGGATAATGATGGATTATCTATTTAAACCACTTAATATTATATTGATCATCTATTTTAAACATTTAAAATTTAATTCTCTTTTTACCACTTAAAATAACATTGATTCTTTATTTTAATTACTTGAAAGTTCAATCATCTATTTAAATGTGAACCTAAGCATTGTTCTTCTCACTTGTAATTTTTCCTATGTAAATGTAATATTTATAATCTTAATTTTTTTGTTGAGGATTGACATGTGGCATAATTCAATTGGTTCACATAATTGTGAAAAGTAAGTTCACTAACTGATGAATTTTGTTAGATTTTACAAGTTTTAGATTTAATTAGGCTTAGGATCAAAGGGAATTAAGAATTGGAGCAAAAGAATTGAAATTAGGGTGAAATGGGGAAGAAAGAAATTAGGGTTTAGGAACGATATGGCCTCCTAACACGGCTAGGTCTCACTCATGTTAAACCTAGATTATATAGAGAGATACACGGCCTCTCAACATGGTAGTGTCCCCAAACTTTACATAAATATACACAACCTCCTACCATGGCCATGTCTCATGTAATGTCCCAAAATTTTTGAAAAACTATATAAAAATTAAAGAAAATAAGTGAAATAATAAATACTTCTAGGCGGGGTAGTGGGAATGACAATTTTGTAATATTAAAAATTTTAAGAAATTTATGACAAAAAATTTTAAAACATTGCAATACATTAATATTATTTTAATAATTTATAAATAACCAAAAACTTATGATAAATAATAATAGGCTTAAAATAGAAAAAATGTGGAAGAGATGAAATCCATTTGATAAGTATAACAAACAACGAGAAATAGATATTTAAAACAATTAGAAAGAATAATCGTATACAAAGGAAAAGGATAACGAGTATAGAATTTTAAATTATATGAAATACATTACTAAATAAATTTAGAAAACAAAGTAACTAAAAAATATTTGTATATAGGTATACAAATAAAAAATAAAAATAATTATAAGTCCTAATTGTAGCTCATGCAATTTAAATTAAAAGAATAAATTCATCAAAACATAAATCACGAACAATATTGAGTTAAATAATGAAATTAATTGAAATTATGGATTTAGTAATTTCAAATGAAAAATTCGAGTAAATATTTATGTCCGGAATAATCAAATTAGCTTAGATATAAAGATTCGTAACAAAATACTGAAAATACAAAATTTAAAGATATCATCTTACACACGTGGAATATTAAAATATAAATAATTATAATATAATATATATATATACAATGGTGTGAATAGTGGTAGGTAAAAAAAAATGTGCTATAAAAGGAAGGAAAGAAGATGTCAGACGAAATAGAGAGCGAGAGAGAAGCAGGGGACCATGAGAGAACGGGAGAGGAGAGAATGTGAGAAAAGAAGAGAAAAAAAAAAAGAAAGGACAAACGAACAAAAAAATTCATATCTTGCACATTTGACCTTCGATCGACGATTCGAGACCACCACGGCGTTCCTTGAGGTAAGCATAACTCAACAAGACTAAGTTCATGCAAAATGAAATTAATTTTTTTTAGTATAGGCACTAATGTCAAATATGTAAAAAATTTAGTATGTAGCTTAGAAATTAGCCATACTAGTTAGAAATACTATAGATATAAGTATCTTGAGTTTGAATAGTATATAATAGTGTATTTTTACTTATATTTTAAGTGAAGAAAAATTATTTAAAAATATACCCGACATTTCTTTATGAAACCGAGGAAAGCGAAGCTTAGAGGTGGAGATCTTGCGGTGCATGTGGGGATGGGGAGGTAATTCGGTGTGTGAGATTGTGTATGCATGTGTTGGTGTGTGTGGCGTAGAGGTGAAGGGTATATGTGTGTGTGGTGTGTATGTGTGTGTGTATGTGAGATGTATGTGTGGGTATGTATGGGTGTATGTGCTTAAGTATATGTTCGTGTATGTGTGGTGTATGTGTATGTGTGAGGTGTGTGTGTGTGAGGAGTGTAGTGTAGTTATGTATGTGTGTGTGTGCGTACGTGAAATGTGTATGTGTAGGTATGTGTCAGTGTGTGCGTAGTGGGTGCGTGTGAATGTATGCATGTGTGTGTATGTGTGTGCGTTGGCGTATGCATAAATGAGTGCATGAATGTGTGTGTATGCTAGTGTGTAGGGGTGTGTGTGTGTGTGTACGCTGAATTATGTGTGTGTACTGGATAGTATGTGTATGGGAAGAGAATGTATGTGTGTATATGTGTTAGTGTACGTGTGTGTACGCATATGTGTGCATGTGTTGGTGTGTGTATGTAAAGGGGGTTTGATGTGTGTGTGCTAGTGTGTGTAAATGTGGAAATCTATATTTGTGTGGACAAATGTGTGGTGTGTAGGTGTATAGGAAACATGAAGGTGCATGAGAGAACGTGTGTGGAGTGTGTGTATGGTGTATGTGTGTGATATTCGAAGTGTAAATATGTAGCAAAGAGTAAGAGGGAGAAGAATTGGAAAAAGGAGAAAGATGGAACAAAAAGGAAGAAGTAAAAAAAGAGAAGCTAGGGTAAAGAAGTCCAGGAAAGGAAGGAAGCAAGTGCGTATGTATGGGAATTGAATGGGAAAGAAGAGATATTATTGGTATAGAAAAGACAGCTTAAGTAGCTTGACTAAGTGATCAAGTTATAAAAGGAAGTCTTGGAAATGCATGCGTGCCATCGATAAAACGTTTATGTGTACGAGTGAGTGTGGAGAGGATATGCAATTATAAAATTTGAAGTACTAATGCAAAACGAAGAAATTATACTAAAACACTAAATTAGGTATAAGTAAATATAAATAAACCTTACTTAATACCTTTAACTAAATTAAGGCTTGGCTTAGATTCTAGACATTTATCTTATTTTACTTTATCTTATCATTAGGTAAAGGGATTACATGTCGAAACCACTCGACGACAACTAAGACTAAGGCGACCATAAATAAGTGAGTGGGAAACTCTATGATATGCTACAGTGTTTTGTTTAATTGTGATATGTTGTGTATATGTATACTTTCTTGCTAGGTTGCAACTGTAGTTGTTGTTGTTGTTATTATTTTAGAGTTAAAGGTGAGTGAAATGTGAAGTTATGCTGTGATGTACTTGTAGTGTGAGTTGTGGTATGTGTCATTGCTGTCGCTACTATTATTATTTCTGTTATTGCTGCTGTTATTGTTGTTATTGCTACATTTGCTACTGCCTTTGCTACTACCACTACTGTGTAGAGGGTTGTTGTGAGCGTTTATGTGTGTGTGTGAAGGTGTTTGTAGCAAAGTGGAGGTAATATGGGGCAAAAGGTGTATCGGAATTGTGTATCTTGTGTGTGTACGATTTGGCCTATGAGTGTGGATATGTTTGTGTCATTGTGAGCTGTTTTAACCGTATATGTACGTGAGTGTACGTACAATTAGAGTGTGTGTGTGTGTGTTTATACAAGATGGTGAGTGAGTATTAGGAGAATGGAGAAATTTCAAGAAAACTAAGAAAACATATTTTTCAACCTTAACATCTAACTAAACTAAAAATACATGCATATATAGATAAGTACATAGGTTAGATAATATATAGTTATATATATCTTTATACATTATATATGTTGGTTCACATGAATAGGACTGGTGATTTTACATTTTTACAAATTTTGGGATTTGATTATTGAGGATGTTGGAAGAGTACATCCTTAGTTATCTTTTGGGTGTGTGGAATGGAGCACTTGAGAAATGCAATGAGACAGATATGTCGAGTAATGAGGACTGTAAGTCAATCCTGAGTGTTTGCTTTGACGTTTAAGTGAAATGGTACAAAGGTGTCAAGAAATGAGGACTGTAGCTCAATCCTGAGTGGTTAATTTGACAGTCGAGGAGATTTGAATTATATTACACTATTATTTAACTAAAATTTTGTGTCTAGCTTGATTGTTTCTATCCGGTTGGTTTGGCCTTTCTTGCTTTATCTGTGTTGTGGAAGGCATGATCTCTTTTTGTTGTGGTAAATGTGAATATGAGGTGTAACGGATTTGCTTGTGGGATTTCACTTGGTTCCTATTGTTTGTCCTTAGAATTGTATTCTTTAAATGCTTGATAGTTTACTTTATTGCCTTAAATGTGGATTGGCTTGCGATTATATATTAGTCGATCACCTCGAACTAATTAATTAAAGGATTGGATTTAACTAAAAATGGATATACATTTACACGAGACATTGCATGAAATTGAAGGCCATCACTGCTACATGGCTCATTGGAAGTAATAAGAGGATTACTTTTCTACCAAGTGCAAACTAAGTGACTAGGGGATTATCACGCCTTGATGGTTTTGAGTCTAGTCAATCCTTGAGGCTGTTGCTTAGTGTGTGAGGCATGGGAGCGCTCAGTGTATGAGAACACTTGATCTGATGATATCAAAGTTTAAAAGATATTTAAATTATCAAAGAGATAAGATAATTAAACCGGGTAATGAGACCTAGACACTGATGGTGTCTTCGAAATCCCTAACCCAAGGTCAAGGGAGGTATAAACCCTAAACTTCATGTCAATTACTAGAAGATCGCATGAGATGCTGTATTCACATGGTTGTTCATGCATAGCATATGATTTGATAACTTGATTCGAAATTGCTTACGCATGTGTAGCATTGAGAGTATTGCACTCTCATTCACTGAGCCATAGTGTACTCACCCCTCCACAAACCGTTTTGTAGGTAAATATTATGAAAGCTTGGGATGGGATAAGATGTGAAGTGTTGAGATTTTTTGGAAGACAAGAATGATAAAGTAAGAATTGTGAATGTTAGACTATTTAGATGAAATGTTACTTTTACAACGTTGGTGTAAAATTTGAATTTATGAGACTTAGGGTTTTATTCCATTTATTGATTGGTAGGGGATTCTGACTATTTTCGATCTTGGTTGATTATGGGACATGGAATCTATAGTTATATTTTTATGGTATGATTATATGTAATATGATTAGTCATTAATGTAATTAATTATTTAGAATCTTACAATCTTTAACTCGTAAGATGGTTATCATATAACTGGTGCATACGTGCCATGATAATTTTTAGCAAAAACTTCCAGGCCCCCTTTGGGGCGTGACATCTCATCCCTTATTAAAGAAAAGAGAGAGAGAAATGTACACGACCTTTGGCATGACCATGTACTATCTTATGTTGAGTTACATGGCCTCTAACATAGCCGTGTAGAGTGAAACATAACCTAATTGTTTACCTATTTAAATTTTAATTAAGCTAATTTCTACACAACCTAAATAATTAGTAGGACCATAAAAAATTTAATAGATTAAGAGAATTAAGAAATTAGATTATTCTTATATTAGTATTAAGAAGGTTTTGTTGATGTTTCACATATTTCAACTTAGCTTAAGTTTAGGACCAGACGTACTTAAGATTATGATTCAAGGTACGTGTAACTGGTGTGCTTCTTGTGTTTGCTTAAGTTAGAAAATATTTTTGGAATGGATTAAGTGTTTAAGTGCATGTTGTATGTATTTGGCTCAACCTAGGAGCCTATAGTAGTAGATCCTTAGAGAACACCCTAATGATCCTTATGTGACATTGTCCCTAATGGAGTTGTGCTTGGATATGATCTAGGTTAGTTTAAGTGGTTAAGTGATCATGGGTGTGGGGCCTGTAGTGGCAGTTCCTATCACTAAGTTTAAGTGTTAAGGGATCATGGGTGCAGAGCTTGTAGTGGTAGTTCATGTTCTAAATGTTTAAGAGTGTTAAGGGGGTCATGAGTGCCCTATTATTGCTTGTGGATTTAAAGTTTATCATGAACTGTGATATGTTGTTTAATAACTACATAATGCATGTGAAACATGTTTATGTTTTTTTATGCGTGTGTGTTTGTGTTATACGTATTGGGCATTAGCTCACCCTTTGGGGAATATTTGTTTTTTTTAGATGTAGATATTGAGGCTATTGATAACCTAGAAGGTAACTTGAGATTGAATGAACTAGAAAGGGAAGAAGAAGATAATTATCATTATTATTATGGTGATTAAGATTTAAAAAGAATGTTGTTATTTATATGTAACAAATAGTGGTTTCTAGAGAATATTAAATTAAATTTTTATAGATTTTTGTTATATTAGATGTTGATTATGAATGAATGTTAATCTTGTTTCAAGATTTGAAGGATGGTTTGGAATGTTTTTTATGTCAAGTTAGAAATATTGGATATATATTTGAATTGTGATTTATAGGAATTACAGGAGTAAGAGGTACCAGAGTAAGTTTAAAGCCTTAATGTGTCCTTAGGAGATAAGGACATGTGGTGAGTTATAGTGTTGCTTGAGTTCTTGGGCATTATAGCTTAGTTAGTATCAAAGCCTAGGTTTATGTTCTTTAAGGACTTAAGTTTAGATCTATAGAGAGCAGGTTGATGATCTTTAGGGAATTAGGTTTTGATCTATAGAACATAAGTTAATGATCTTGAAAAACTTAAGTTTAGTTATCCTTAGAAAATTAAGTATTGATCATTAGACATAAGTTTCAATTAGTAGAGCATAGGATATGATATTTAGAGAAATTAAGTATTTGATCTATAAGACGGTGAGACATGAAGAGAATAGGAAAATATGAGATGTTAATTATTTAATAATTTATTTTATTATACGACTATTTTATTTTCATTAATTCTAACTACTAAGTTGTATATATGAGTATACATTATGTGTGGTGGTATATGTGTATATACCTACATAGCATGACACCACCATTGATTGATATTAACTTAAGTACATCTAGTTATTCTTCTTAAACAGAATGCCTCTAAGAAAAATCACTGATCAAGAGTTGGAAGAGGTACTAGACGTAGCAACCCTAATGAAGGGAATAATTAGGGTCAATAGCCACAAGGGAGAAGAGGTTAGATGGTTGAGGAGACAATCTAGCTACTATAAACTGTGAATCATTTGGTAGGGTTGTTAACACAACAACAACCCTTCAATCCCCATAGCACATAAATTCCAATGAACTCATTAGCTTTGATGGGTTCATTAGAGTAGCTAAGGAGTTTAATCCAAGAGTGGACGACCTAATTGGGGCTAAAGACTGGATACAAGAAATAGAGAAGACATTTGATGTCTTTCAGATACTAGAAGCTAGGAAGGTCAATTATGATGCATTCATGCTGAAGGGAAATGCAATAAAATAGTGGACCTCAATTCCTAAACTTGTAGGGGAATGCATGAACTAGGCAGTATTTAGAGAATTGTTCTATCAAAGATATTTCCCTAGCAACTCCAGGGATAGAATGGAAAATGAGTATTATAACTATGAGCAAGGAGACCGAATGGTTGAAGAGTATGAGGCAAAAGTGAACCATCTAATCCAATTCCTTCTTGAAAATTTCCATAAGGACAATAGATTCCAAGCCAAAAGATTTCTAAGAGACTTAGATTCGGACCTTTAACTTGCGGTTGGGGCCTTTTAGCTAAACACTTATGCTGAAATGGTTGATAGGGCCAAGTACCTTAAGTGGAGCAAAAATCATATAAAGGAATAGATGAGCCGCAGAGTAGCAATAACTCTTAGAAAGAGACTTACCTTGAGTGGAATGAGGCAAGATAAAGGCAAGAGACATCATGTGTATTAGAACAGAACACAGAATGCTATGACCCCTCCTCGACAAATCAGACAAGTGCCTTTAGCACTTCCTATAGTAGGCTCAAATGTCAAATGTACTAGATGCCATGGGCTTCATGACCTAAGAGAGTGCAAATGGCTAGATGGTGCATGCTTCTCCTATGGGAAGATAAGTCACATTAGTAGACACTACATTGAGAGGTCAGTTCTCCTAATCTTCCATTATGTGTGTAAGCAGAGGAGACACAAAGTAATCAACTACCCTTAGGGATAAGTAAGAAATCAAGTAGGCCAAGCTTAACAAGCAGCCAGGCCTCTAGTGAGGAGATAAGGTAGTAGACCATAGGTAGGGGGTCTCAGATAATGAGTTCCTACTAGGATGTTTACTATTCAATAGCAATAGCATTAGGACATCCCTGATATGGATAACATTACAAGTATGCTTTCTATACACTCCTGCAATGCTTATGTACTGTTTAATACTAATGCATCAGTATCCTATGTTTTTTAGAATTTTGTATGTGCATGTGCATCGAATGTTGAACAAATGAATGATTATTTGGAAATTAGTACTCCTTTGGGAATAGGAGGGAAGATAAGTAGAATATGCAGAAGAGTAGGAATAAAGATATAGGGTAAGATGATGCCAATAAACCTCTTGATATTAAAGATGGTAGAGCTTGACATTATTTTGGTGTCAATTGGTTGTCAAGATATGATAACACCATTGACTGTCACAACATAGTGGTTCAATTTAGTATACTTAGGGAGGAGTATTTTGAGTATAGATTGGAAGTTTAGAGGCCCACCAGATTGCCCACTTATGAGATGTGGGGAAGAAACATACTAGTAGCTATAACTACTGAAGTGAGTGAAGAAGCTAAGATGGAAGTGGTACCTGCAGTTAGTTTAAAAGTGTTTCTAGAAGACCATTCTGGTTTACCTCCAACTAGGGAGATAGAATTTAATATTGATTTGGTATAGGGCACAATATCGATATCAAAACCAATTTATAGGATGGCATTGATAAAATTGGAAGAACTAAGGAAATAGTTACAGAAGCTACAGGATAAGGGTTTCATAAAGCCTAATGTATCTCCATAGGGTGCACTAGTCCTATTTGTTAAGAAAAAAGACTGAAGCATAGGACTCTATATAGACTAAAAAGAGTTAAATAAGGTCACTATCAAGAACAAGTAGTTCTCCACAAGATAGATGACCTATTTGACTAGCTTAAAGAGCTTAGGTGTTCGCAAAAATAGACCTAAGATTAGGATACTACCAGCTGAGGATTAAAATAGAAAACATACAAAAGACAGCTTTCAAGTCTAGATATAGGCATTATGAATTTTTGATGATGCCCTTTAGACTGATGAATGCACCAGCGGCATTCATGGACTTAATGAATAAAGTATTCAAGGATTGTTTGGATAAGTTTGTAATTGTGTTTATAGATGATATCCTAATATACTAAAAAAGCCTTAAAGAACATGAAGAGCACTTGAGATTGGTGCTAAACAGGCTACAAGAAGAAAAACTATCTACCAAAGATAACTACAAATTCTAGCTAGAACAAGTGGTTTTCTTGGTTCATGTGGTTAATAAAGATGGAATATCTATAGACTTAGAAAAAGTGAGAGTTGTAGTGAATTGGCATAGATTAAAGATAGTCACAAATGTAAGAAGCTTTTTAGGTCTAGTAGGCTACTATAGAAGATTTATAAAGGGATATTCTAAGATAGTAACACCTTTCACCAAGTTGACACTAAAAATGTAAGATTTGGGTGGGATGACCGATGTGAAGCCAGCTTTCAAATACTCAAAGAGAAGCTTGTATTAGCACCAATTCTGACATTGCCTAAAAGTGGAGAAGAATTTACCATGTATAGTGAAGCCTCAATTTAAAGGCTAGGATGTGCATTAATGAAAGATAGGTAAGTGATAGTTTATGCATCTTGTCAATTGAAGCCCTATGAGAAGAATTACCCAACTTATGACATAGAGTTAGCAATAGTCGTATTGGATTTAAAGTTATGGAGGTATTACTTGTATGGAGAGAGATATTGGATCTTCATTGATCATAGAAAAGTGAAGTATATTTTCACACAAAAGGAGCTGAATATGAGGTAATGAAGATGGTTGGAACTGATCAAAGATTATGATATGGAGATACAATACTATCTAAGAAAGGCTAGTGTGGTAGCAAATGCCTTTAGTAAAAAGAAACAGGGTAATGTAGCTACTTTCATCACTTCACAAAGGAAGTTAATAGATGACATGAGTAAATTGGAGTTTGAAATTTTAACTAAAGAAGTGGGAGCAAAAATGGCCACTTTACATATGTAGCCAACATAAGGGATGGAATTAAGACTGTCTAGATGGAAGATAAAGACATTTAAGAAATTAAGAGCAGAATGGAATAGGGCAAGGCTTCGAAATTCAACTTGGATGCAGAAGAAATCTTAAGATATGGAACTAGACTGTATGTGCTAGGGAATATAGAATTGAAAAGGGAGATAATGAAATAGGCACATTACTCAGCCTATACAATACATTCAGTAAGCACCAAAATGTATAAGGACTTGAAGAGTCATTATTGATGGAAGAATTTGAAAAGAGATAGCTGAATATGTAGCCAAATACCTCACTTGCCAACAAGTTAAAATTAAGCATTAGAGGCCAATTGGAGAATTACAACCTCTTCTAATACCAGAATGGAAATGGAAGCATGTGACAATGGACTTTATTATAGCCCTCTTGAGTACTAAAGGGAAGCAAGATTTAGTTCGGGTAATAGTGGATAGGTTGACCAAGTCTTCTCATTTTCTACTTATCAAAGTGGGATACAAGTTGGAGAGACTAGCCTGGATATACATACAAGAGATAGTCATATTACATAGAGTGCTAGTGACCACATTTAATAGAGACACAAGGTTTGTAAGCATATTCAAGAGCAGCTTACATAAGGCATTGGGCACCAAACTAAAATTTAATATGATGTTCTACCCTTAGACGGATGGTTAGTCTGAGAAGCCTATACAGATACTAGAAGATTTGCTCAAAGTATACGCACTATATTTTGGAGGTAACTAGAATGAGCATATACCTCTGGTGGAGTTTGCTTATAATAACAGCTACCACACAATCATCCAGATGACTCCTTATGGAAGAAGGTGTAGATCTTTACTACACTGGGATGAAGTGAGAGAAAGGCAAATGTTGAGATCAAAATTAGTACAAGAGACAATGGATAAGGTGAAGTTGATTAGATAAAGGATTTAAATAGCTCAATTCGGACAAAAGAGCTATGCAGGCAAGAGAAGACGCCCTTTGGAATTCCAAGTGAGAGATAAAGTTTTGTTGAGAATTTCTCCAACAAAAGGGGTAATTAGATTCAATTTAAGAGGGAAGTTGAACTTGAGGTATGTAGGCCCATTTGAGATAGGCTTAAATGTTAGCTCTTCCACCAAGTTTGGTTAGGGTATATGACATATTCCATATATCCATGCTGAGGAAGTATGTACTCGACCTAGATTAGATAGTAGCTTTAGAACCTTTGAATGTGCAACCAAACCTATTGCTTATTGAGAGACCAGTCAGAGTTGTGAACACTAAAGAACAAGTGCTAAGACAGAGAACAATTCCCTACATCAAAGTGCAATGGACTAATCAAACTAAATGGGAAGTAACATAGAAACTAGAAGATGAGATGAGAAAGAACTATCAAAAACTCTTCAATAATTCGATACTTTCAAGGACAAAAGTTTTTATAAGGAGGGAAGAATATAAATACCCAGATTTACATTATTTTATTGAAAATAAATTATAACATAAAGCTAAGGACAAAACAGGGATTTCACAAAACTTAAGGGGCAAATGGGACATTTCCTTGAAGTGGTGTATAAGCCCATAATGACCTAGTTCCTCCCTTTTGCCATTTTGTGTAGTGAGACAGTGAAAAAAAAAAAAAAGCTCTCTACAAAAACCTAAAGGAGACTAAAGGAATACAATGAGGTTCAATTCCATTTACAAGAGGTAGGGATTCTATAATAGGATTTCAATTATGATTATAGAATTATAGACTTGTACAAATGCTACATGTTCATCAGAGTTTAGATCAAGGGAAGAGGCAAAACAAACATCGAGTCAAGCAACTAAAGAATCAAAATCAAGAAACTAAAAAGTAAGTTCATTAACTGACGAATTTCATTAGAGTAGAGTGAAATATAACCTAATTGTTTACCTATTTAAATTCTAATTAAGCTAATTTCCACGTAATCTAGATAATTAGTAAGACCTTAAAAAAATTAATATATTAAGGGAATTAAGATATTAGATTATTCTTATATTAGTACTAAGAAGGATTTATTGATGTTTTACGAATTGCAACTTAGCTTAAGCTCAAGACCAAACATGTTTAAGACTAGGATTTAAGGTATGTGTAACTTGTGTCTTTCTTGTATTTGCTCAAGTTAGAAAATATTGTTGGAATGGATTAAGTAAATGACTGGTTAAGTGTTTAAGTGTATGTTGTATGTGCTTGGCTCAACCTAGGGGCCCATAGTGATAGATCCTTACGGAGTACCCTAATGATCCTTATGTAACGTTGTCCTTAGTGGAGTTATGGTTAGAAATAATCTGGGTTAGTTTAAATGGTTTCAATGATCATAGTTGTGGGGCCTATAGTAGTAGTTCCCATCACCAAGTTTAAGTGTTTAAGGGATCATGGGTATGAGGCTCATAGTGGTAGTTCCTATCACCAATTCATGTTCTAAATGTTTAAATGCATTAAGGAAGTTATGAGTACCTTGTTATTGCTTGTGGATTTAAAGTTTATCATAAACTAGTGATATGTTGTTTAAGTACTATATAATGCATGTGAAATATGTTCATATTTTGTTCATACATATGTGTTTGTGTTATACGTACTAGGCATTAGCTCATCCTTTAGGGAATTTTTTTTTTTTTTAGATGCAAGTATTGAGGGTGTTAATAACCCATAAGGTAACATAGGATTGAATGAACTAGAAAGGGAAGAAGAAGATGATTATCATTATTATTATGGCAATTAAAATTTATGAAGAATGATGTTATTTATTTGCAATAAATAGTGGTTTATGGGGAATATTAAATTAGAATTTTATAGATTCTCACTGCACTAGATGTTGATTATGAATCAATGTTAATCTTGTTTCAAGATTTGAAGGATAGTTTGGAATGTTTTTATATCAAGTTAGAAATATTAGATATATATTTGAATTGTGGTTTACAGGAATTGTAGGATTAAGAGGTATCGGAGTAAGTTTAGACCCTTTACTTGTCCTAGGGAGATAAGGATACGTGACGAGCCATAGCGCTACTTAGGTTTCGAGGCATTACAACTTCACATCATACTCATACTGCAACATGAGATACAAGATTTGGAAACTAACTAAAAATCTACATATTTTATAAAGTAAAACTATCAAACTCTTATTATTAATTTCTCATGATAAAATCTTTAATTTAAAAAATAAGTATCTAAAATTCTTCAACTGAAAATTAAACTGAACCTATCCTCTATTGTTTATAAAATAAGTAACCATTAATCTTAATTGTTTTTACAAAACAAATGATCCTCATAATTCTCCTCACAAAGGCTAGCAAAGCTCCCTCCCCTCTGGTATAAATTACATCCAAGGTGATTGTAATTGTCAGAATCTTCATGATTACTCGAAATAAGACCCAAAAAGGGTGAGCTGTGAAGCTCAGTATGAAATCATTGCGTGCAATTATAAATGGATGACAAACCATATGCATGCCTAGTAATTCAAATGTACTAAAAATTTCATACATCACACGATACATTTAATTAATTATTATTAGTCATGATCCCAAAAACAAATATGCTTCGAAATATAGATCTTTGAAGTCAATTTTAGAAGTATAAACTCATACATATGTACTTAGAATTGGTTTTAAAAGTGTAAGTTTGTAGCGGTTTTAAGATTTTTGTAAATAAAGTCTTGCAAATGCATATGGCAAAAAATTAGAATTTAATGGACACGCAATATTAATGAAGCTCTCTTCTAAAACTAGCATCACTTCCAACAAACAACAATAATCACGTATCTAATTTCTGCTCACTATATTCACACAAATCCAATTCAGCTCTTCAAATTTACTATTATATTTTTTGATAGAACCTAATGAAGTGCAAAAGTAAATCAGAAAAAAAAAAAGTTTTTTTAAAGAAAAAAGATTTGGTTTTTTTACTTAATCTTAACCGTGTAAGTGCACCATATAAGTACAGAAAAAAATACATTAGAACCAAACTATTCTTTGTTTGGTATATATAATTAAATGACTCTCCAGTTTTAGTTGAAAACCATGAATTTTTTTCCGAATATACTGAAATATGCATTAAGAAATCGAGGAGATAAGAAAAGACAAAGTTGGCAATAGTTAAGAGCGAATGAGTACTAGGAATGAAAAAAAAAAAAAAAAATCCTGAACCGCACCGAAAGGATCAATTCAAAATTTCTTTCTTTTTTTTTTTTTTCAATATGATTCCGTTTATCATTCGGTTCACGAATCGAATCAACCGATTATTATAACCAAACTGATCTGAGTGCGTGCTTAAAACAAAAATTACGGCCTAAATCTTCCAGACACACGTCAAACAAATCTATGCTTCAATAGAACATAAATACAAGGATGTCAACATAAAATGAACCACTTTACATCGTTTTATGTCTCCGATCAGGGCAGAGAAGTCAATAAATATATATGTATATATAACAGATTCTAGCTACTAAACCTTATGGAAGATAGAAAACCCTGATTTAAAACGAGTGCATACAAAGTCCTTTATTTCATCATTAGTACCAGGTTCCTTATCACCAAATTGATTGCTGGGAAATGCCAATATCTCTAAGTCTGGAAATATAAGAAGTCCATTTTATGTCCTTGCATGTAAGAGTCTGCAAGTATGAAAGGCCATTTTATGTCCTTACATATAAGAGTCTGCAAGTATGAAAGGCCATTTTATGTCCTTACATATATAAGAGTTTGAACATCTCGACAATTCTTTTATACCCTGCTAGTTTGCCAGTTTACAAGACAAAAACCATGGAAGCACATAGAAACATAAAATTATACATGAAAAATGGATACTCTAATGTTAATATCCTTTAAAATTTCCTAAAGTGGTAGAGAAATTTCTGGTAAATTCCTCATAAAATTCCTTCAAAGTTACATTCCTCCCAGTTGAAATTCTTCACGATATCATCACAATGTCACCCTTTTTTCTTTTTTGGGTAATTCCAACAATTGGTTACATGTAGTAACATCTTAAAGTTATAATTTTAGGAAACTACAAGAATATAACTTTCAAGTATCCAAATCCACATGCATATAATTGTAGATTGTTTTCATAAAGTCAAGATAGCAGAGTATATTATAGTCCTCAAGTGCATGCAAAAAGAAAAAGTGGTTAGTAAACCTTCATTATGTCTATAGTTATCGTAATATATAAAAGAAATGTATAGCATGACCATGAAACAATTTTCATAGTGAAAAAAGTCAGTAATGAGGAAAACAGTAACTTGAATTTCATCAAATCAGATGCACCTCACACATGCAGTCACTATCATATAGAAAATGACAACGTTAAAAGCCTTCTAGATTGTGGTTAGACCTTAAAAGGATTATAACATGCATCACAGAGTGCTAGTAATAAAACTAAGAGGCAGCCTTTATCTTTATAAATTTCATACAAGTATTGATTCAGTTCCACATAATTTGAATCAGTCATTCCACTATTAGGATATAAGGGAAAAAGGTCATACTTCTGGAAGCTGCATCCTATTTGAAATAGAGAAAAACCAATTTCTAATATGTTAAGAATGTGATACAGAAATCAACTATTTAGTTCTACTTTTATACCTAAAGATAGTACTTTCAATGTGATTTTTGTTAGAACCATGAATTGAAACTTTCTTTTCTGGTTAAAAAAATTTATATACCAAACCTTATGAATAGTTCAAGTCCTTAAAAAAAAAAAACTTATCATAATATATGGTTCCAATCATATCGAAGGCATGAATTGTACTAGATCGGATTGCATCCACCTATAATAATTATTATAAGATAGATATGACATACAATGTAAAGCTTTATCCATATTTTACCTTACAGAAATAACATCTTAAATTTTAGAATTGAAACATTCTCCATAACATATAGAAGCCACTTTAAAATCTTATAACTTGTAGGATTGAGTTTACCTTGTGGAATTGTGAAAAAATATTGAAAATAGTTGAGACGTTCTACCTATATATCACTATGAAATTAAACACATGGTTGTGAATGCTATACACATATAGTAATTTTCTTGAATATTCACTTATAGCAAAAATGGCATGGACATAGATTGGATTTGATTTCCTCTCCATACATATTACAATGCATTAGAAAAAATCTTATTGGGGTTGGGTGCGGTGAGAAAAATTGAATATGCTCCGTAGGAGAATATTGTTTATGACCTACTGTAATGCCCCAAAACTTAGGTACGCTATGGCCCGCCATGTGTCCACATTTCCTAAAGACACAAAAAGGCTCAATCACTATTATTCTCCAAATACCCACATTCATGTACTCCTGATAATAATAATAAATCATCTGCTACTTAACAGAGATTAATGAAATTTTCCATCATCAATAATAAGTCATTAACATTTTTCTCAAATTAAACAACAGAAGCGATTAACATTTACTTACAATAGAAATTCTCAAACAATTAAATACAAATCTACCATGTCTTTCCTTAGTCTATCTACTACATATCATAATAGACGTATTCTACATTCTTTTCATTATCTCGATCTTGAGCTGTTTCTCTCAAGCTTTCAACATATCCTATAATCTCTTTTATAGAATTTGTAACTAAAAAAAAAAAAAGAAATCCCACAAGGGGTGAGCTAACGCCCAATACAATGCATACCTACACACACACATAAATGCCAAGCTAAAAACAATAACACATGCAAAATGCATCATAATATTCATTCACAATTTTATTTGTCTTTCACAATCTTTAGCTAATACACAATCACAACAAAAACATCTTCACACATAACATTCCTAAACATCCTTTCACAATCCATCTACAAACAATATATACATATATATATATATATATATATGACAAAGGTAATCTTTTTTATCCATGAGTCTCTTACCATATATAATAATAATATATTTATGACAGTGGGTACCCTCCACTGTCCATGATCCATGAGTCCTCACACACCCACCTTCCACAACCATACATAATATATATATATATATATATATATATGACAGTGGGTACCCTCCACTGTCCATGATCCATGAGTCCTCACACACCCACCTTCCACAACCATACATAATATTATATATATATATATATATATATATATATATATATAACAGTGGGTACTCCCCACTGTCCATGAGTCTATACACTACAACATTCACAATACACATCACAACCTTCTACATAAGACCTAGATCATTTCGTTACACGACTCTACTAGGGATAACGTCACATACTGATCATCGGGGTGCCACCCAAAAACATCAACTGATGGGAATCTACCCTACGATCCCAATGGTTGGGGAACCTGATTTGGATATATGATCCAAATTGTCCACATGTGTCCATTTCTTTATTTAATAATGTTTGATTTGCACTATAGCAGGTACAATGATCAGTCTTTACAAGATGCCAAATAACCTACATTGTTAATCAAATTGGGAACATCATTGGACTCACATCCAATGGCTCATGATGAACTCAATTGACTTGAAGAATTGACTCTTTGAAGACCAACTTTTGTACTTGTAATTTTATTATTGAATTGGTCATTTTGTATTCATTTTTGGGACTTTTTATTTACTTGTAATGTTGCTAGAATCGGCCACCTAAGTGGCTTATTTATAATTTTCATGTGGTTTTTACCCTAATAGGAGTAAGTATAAATACTTGCTAACTAGGGTTAGTTAGGGGACTTGTTGAACATTACATTTGGCTGCCATTTTTCTCGTGAAAGATAGGGTTTGTTCTCTATTTTCATAAGACTCTTTTCAACTTCTTCTAGGGTTGTGTTGAGTGGAGGCTTGAGGATTTATGAGTAACATCAAATCCCTTAAGTTGATTCCAATTTTATACTAGTGTGTCATATCTAGTGTGAATTGGATTTGTTCTTGTTGAGTTCTTATTACACGCAATTTAGGGTTCTATATCTATTCTTGGAATCACACCATTTTAGTGGAATTAGATCCTAAGTGTTGTTTATTTGTATTATATCGAAATTACAATTGATTGTCATTTGCGTGGGTGTCACTGGATCTTTAGGGGTTTTAGTGTTTATTGAAATCACGCATCTTATGGCTTGTTGGTTGAGTCTTCAATTGTCTTTTGTATAATTGCAATCCATCAATTGAAGCATATCATAATTTGGCATTAGAGCATCGATTCTTGAGAAGGGTTTTGTGTGATTGTGAATTCAGAAATTAGGGTTCTTATTCTTCCATTTCATATTTGTTGTTGATTGAGGAGGAGTTAAAGTAGTAGTGTGTGAATTGTGCCGTAGATTGCTTCTTTGTTGTGAACTTGGAAGTAGAAATTCATATTTGATCATTAGTGATCAATTTCTTGGCCTTGAGCTCCTTTTGTGTGGAAGAAGGAAAGTTGTTTGAATTTGAAATTCCATCAATTGGAATTCCATAGTTTGAATAACTTGTAGAGTGTGTTGTGTGATCTTTGTGTGGTTTCGAAACTGAAGGAGTACAACCTAAAATTTTCAACTTTGAACTTGTGTGGGAAAAAGGAAATCATTTGAATTCAAACACATTCCATTAACTTGAAGTAGTTATTGAGTGGTATTGAATATATTTCATTTGAATTTGAAATTTGATTCTTACCATTTGTGGGAAAGTTGCATTAAGGAGTGTTATTTAAATTGTTGTCATGATTGTATGTGTGTGAGTTATGGTGTAAGGGGAGTGTATTGAGTTGTTAGAGTTGTGTTGTATAGGTTGAGTGAAGGGTAATTTGCACCATGAATTGTTGTGTGTGTGTAGTGGTGGTTGAAGTGGTTGCACCATGTAAGTGTGTGGTGTGTGTGACAGTGTGAATTTATGGAGTTGTGTAGTGTAAGGTGCTACACATTGAGACTAAAGTGTGAGTGTGAATCGTGACTAAGAAAGGAAATTGAGTAGTGAAGTTTGAAATTCAAAAAAAAAAAAAGCATTTAAGTGTGAAAGTTATTGAGTTTCATTACTTAAATACTTGCTTAGTTCAATTCAATATCTTAACTACTTGGAAGTATTTAAATTGCGCTTCATTTATTTTATTGTACTTGAAGTGTTAAGAAGTATTTATTGTTTTGGTGAATTGTTGCACCGTGGGTGTACAAGTGTGTGTGTGTTGTTGTTATCTAAACGTGTTATTGTGACGTGGTGTTGTGAAGGGAGTGTGCTGCAAATTGTTGAGATTATACTTTAGCAAATCACATCCACAAGCATGTCGAATGATAGTGTGAATGGAGGGACTGGCAATGAGGCCAATAGCCAAGTTGGTGGAGGATAGGGTCATCATACTATAGGTAGAAGAACATTGGATGAACAGCTTCAAGACCTCACTACTATTGTTGCTACACTAGCAACAACGATAGACAAGATGACAAGGCCACAACCACCAGTAGTAAATCCTCAAGCACCACCAAGAGTAGCTTCACAAAACATTCAAAGAGAGGGAGCAATAGGAGGAGGAAACATAGGAGGAGAATGGAAGGAGATCATCATCCCTATAAGGAGGAGAGGGATGATAACTTTGGGGTCAATCTTTACCCAAATAGAGATTTCAGGCTACCTAAGGGCTTAGAATATGTAAAGCTGCAGATGCCTTCATTTGATGGCAAGGGTTCAGTAGATGACTATCTAGACTAGGAGGACAAGGTTGAGGGCCTTTTTAAATGTTATGAGATAAATGATAACACCCGAGTTCAACTTGCTGCTGTTGAATTCATAGGGTATGCCGCCTTATGGTGGAAATATTTGGTGATCAGCAAGCGAAGGGATGGAGAAGCTAAAATTCATACCTGGAGAGACATGAAAAGGGTTTTGAGGAAAAGGTTCATTCCTAAGCATTATAGGCAGGAACTGTTTATGCGTCATCAGACTTAGGGACAAGGAGTAAGACAATGGATGATTATGTGCAGGAATTTGACTCTTTGATGATCAAATGTGGATTAGTAGAGCCTCTAGAGAAAACCTTAGCACATTTTGTATCTAGGTTAAAATATGAGACAGCATGTATAGTTGAGCTTTAGAGATACAGTACACTTGATGACGCTATACAGTTAGCCTTAAAAGTGGAAAGGTAGAGGCAATCCAATCCATTCTGGGTTACTAGTAGCAGGCCCAATTCTACTACTAGGCCTATGGGGGCTAATGGTCAGTTGGGTGAACCAAAGGGAGCAGGTGAACCTATTAGGGCAGTAGACAGAGTTACCTCCAGCACAGACAGAGAGAAAATGACTTCTGGGAAGGGTAAAGAGGTAATTGGACTTGATGTTAAGCAGACTGTACCAAGAACAATTGATGGGAAAATGCGCTAAGTTAAATGCTTTAAATGTATGGGATTTAGGACATATAGCTGCACAGTGTCCTAATAAGAGAGTCATGACAATTATGGAGGGTATTGAAGAAGAAGAAGAAGAGGATGAAAAAGAATTTGTCAAGCCTACAGACCTGTCTATAGCATTGCAAGAGTACTATGACAATCAAAATGCTGAGACACATGAGGATGGAACAAATGAACAAAATTTACCAATTAATGTGTTGTACAGGGTTTTGACTATATCTCTAGATGCCAAGGACAAACAAAGGGAGAACATATTCCACACATCTTGCAGGATCCAAGGTAACCTTTGTGTACTAATCATTGATAGTGGTAGTTGTACTAATGTCATATTTGCTGCATTAGTAGATAAATTACAACTAATCAGTAGTCCACATCCTAGCCCTTATAATTTGCATTGGTTAGACAATCGAGATAGTATGCGTGTTAAACAAAGGGCAAAGGTGCCAGTTAGTGTAGGAAAGAAATACCATGATGAGATCATTCGTGATGTGGTTCCCATGTGTGCCTTTCATTTGTTGTTGGGTAGACCCTGGATATTTGATAAAAAGGAGTTACATGATGGATTCAAAAACACTTATATTTTTCAAAAGGGAGGGTTTCGGATAGTACTGTCACCTATGTCTCCATTAGAGGTGCACACTTTCCAAGAGAAAATAAGGACTTTCTGTTTCTTCCAATAGTCGGGCAAACATGTCTATAAAGGCAGCAGGGTTTAGTCCAAGAAATGACCCTCTAGATTTGAGTGAAAATCTTTTAGAGGCCCGAGGAGATGATGGGACACTACCCTACGATCCCAACAGTCGAGGAACCTGATTTAGATATATGATCTAAATTATCCACATTTGTCCATTTCTTTATCTAATAATGTTTGATTTGCACTATAGTAGGTACAGTGATCAGTCTTTATAGGATGCCAAATAACCTACATTGTTGATCAAATTAGGAACATCATCGAACTCACATCCAACGACCCGTGATGAACTCGATTGACTTGAAAAACCGGCTCTTTGAAGGACATCTTTTGTACTTGTAATTTTATTATTGAACCAGTCATTTTTTATTCATTTTTAGGACTTTTTGATTTACTTGTAATGTTGCTAGAATTGGCCACCTAAGTGGCTTATTTATAATTTTCATGTAGTTTTTACCTTAATAGGAGCAAGTATAAATACTTGCTAACTAGGGTTAGTTAGGGAACTTGTTGAACATTACATTTGGCTGCCATTTTTCACGTGAAAAATAGGGTTTGTTCGATATTTTCATAAGACTCTTATCAACTTCTTCTAGGGTTATGGTAAGTGGAGGCTTGAGGATTTGTGAGTAACATCAAATCCCTTAAATTGATTCCAATTTCATAATAGTGTGTCATATCTAGTGTGAATTAGATTTGTTCTTGTTGAGTTCTTATTACACGCAATTTAGGGTTCTATATCTATTCTTGGAATCACGCCATTTTAGTGGAATTAGATCCGAAGTGTGTTGTTTATTTGTGCTATATCGGAATTATAATTGATTGTCATTTGCATGGATGTCACTTGATCTTTAGGGGTTTAGTGTTTGTTGAAATCACACATCTTGTGACTTGTTAATTGAGTCTTCAATTGTCTTTTATATAATTGTAATCTATCAATTGAAGCATATCACCAACCCACACTCAGTTTCTTGGACCTAGAAATTCACAAACACATGCCAACTCAATCCAATTCATTTACAATTTTATTAAACCCACACACAAAAATCTAATTCATCAAGCACAAGCAACAAACATGGTATACATGTACCTGACTTTGCAAAACTTGGTTTGTTTTATGCTTTTCTAGCTTCACAATTCTTCTAAACCTATACATGATTCAAATTGTTTGACTTTAGAATTGTATTCTTATAAATGTCAAAAGGAAAATAAACGTGTTTAAACTTAACACGGTCATGTTGGGAGCCATGTAGTTCAGTGCGGGGTAGTAGACGACCGTGCTAAAGGCTGTATACATTTCTTTTTTCAACACTGTCTTAAACATGGTCATGTTGAGAGGTCATGTTGTTTTCTTTTTTTCAACTTGGTCTTCAACATGACCATGTTGAGAAGTCATATATCTCTCTGTTTACTATTCATCAATACAACCTCAACATGGTTGTGTTGAATTTTCTTTTCAACACAGTTGTGTTGAGAGGCCATGTATCTCTCTATTCACCTTTCATTTTCAACACGGTCTCCAACACAGTCATATTGGAAGGCCATGTATCCTACTATACATCTCGTAAATCGATCCCTTAACTCAATTTCTATTCAATTTAACCTAATTGATCCATCTAACATAAAATTTACAATGTAATACACTAGTAGATACACTTACTTGATCTGAATCGTTATTGTGATGACTTAATTGCTTATTTTATCCCTTGCGTATCACAGATTGATCTAAATCTGTAAATGACCTTAATACATTAATCTCTATGCTACCATATATATACGTAAATTATGATTCATAATTGTTGATTTATGTACTTACCTTAATCTGATATGCTAGTGGTAGAAAAAGGGTCGTCTCCTTCTCTATAGATTCACACAAGAAGGTTCTCGGGTTCTATAAGAGGTAAAGGAAAAAGTGATAACTTTAGGTAAAATAAGCTTATATACCTAAGTCGTGAAATGATCATCTTGTCCTCAGTCATAATTCTTATTTCCCGTATTATCCTTGGAAGATTTTTATTATTTTTAATTACACACACACACACATATATAATATTACTCGGGTATTTACATTCTCCCCCCTTACAAGAATTTTTGTCCTAAAAAGTTACCTAGATCATTGAAGAGTTCTAGGTATCTTCTTTTCATCTCTTCTTCTAGTTCCTAAGTAACTTCTCTTTCGATTTGATTGCTCAATTATACCTTGACATACTTGGTAATTCATCTTCTCAAATTTTGCTCTTTAATATCCACAATTCTGATAGGCCTCTCCATTGTTGTGAGATTTGGCTGCACTTGCAGAGGTTCTAGTGCAGTGATTTGATACCTATTTCCTTAGCATGGAAATGTGAAATACATTGTGTACTCCAACCATACTTAGTGGCAATTCTAGTCTGTATGCTACTAGTCTAATTTTCTCTAAGACTTTAAAGGGTCCCACATATCTAGGGTTCAATTCCCCCTTTAGTCCAAATCTTATCACTCCCTTTGTAGGTGAAATCTTCAACTACACATGATCTCCCACCTGAAACTCCAATGGGTGTCTTCTCTTGTTTGTATATGACTTTTGGGGCCTTTGGGCTAACTGCATTCTTTTTTTTTATTATTAATTTCACTTTGTTTACTGCATCTTGCACTAGATCAGGTCCTAATATTTGTTTCTCACCTACCTCATCCCAATGTAACAGCGATCGACACTTTTTTCCATACAACGCCTCATATGGTGCTATTTGGATGATAACTTAATAACTATTGTTGTAGGCAAATTCCACTAAGGGCAAATGTTCATCCCAATTTCCACCAAGGTCTAATGTATACGCCCTCAACATATCCTCCAATATCTAAATCATTCGCTCTAACTAACCATTCATCTCTAGGTAAAAAGTCATACTAAATTGTATTTTTGTCCCCAAAGCTCTATGCAGACTATTCCAAAACCTCCCTACAAATCTTGTATCTCTATCTGACACTATAGAGATCGATATCCCATACAATCTTACAATTTCTTTGATATAAATTTATGCTAACTTCTCTAATTTATACCCAATACCTATTGGTATGAAGTGTGTTGATTTTATAAGTTGATCAATAATTACCCATATCGTGTCTAATTTAGTCATCGATCATGTTAGTGTTGTGATAAAGTCCATAGTCCAATGTTCCCATTTCCATTCTAGTATAGGTAATGTTTGTAACATACTAGTGGGTCTCTGATGTTTTATCTTGATCTATTGGTAGGCTATACACTTAGATACATAATTAGCCACTTGTCTCTTCATATTCCTCTACCAATAATGGTTCTTCAAGTCTTTATACATCTTAGTACTTCTATGGTGTATAGAGTACCTAGAATAGTGTGCCTCTTGCAATATCTCTTTCTTCAATTCATATATGCTTGGCACACATAGCCTGTGAGCATACCTCAACACCCCTCTGCATCTTCATTGAACTCTACATCTTTTCCCTCTTCTATTCTTTTCTTCAGTTCCTGTATTCTCACATCTTCAACTTATGTAGCTTTTATTATGTCAATTAATACTGGTTGTATTTGTAAACTGGCAAGTCTAGCTCTAGCTTTCTAGGTAACAATCTCTAAGTCTAGTTTCTCCACATCTTCTAATATTCTCTTTTGAGTTGTAATCATTGTTGCTAAATTATCATGCTTCTTTCTATTGAGTGCATCAACAATGACATTAGCCTTTTTGGAATGGTATTGGATGTCTAAGTGGTAGTCTTTTATCAATTCTAACAAATGTCTTTGCCTCATATTTAGCTCTTTTTGGGTAAAGAAGTACTTAAGGCTTCTGTGATTTGTGCATATTCTACAGTTTTTCCTATACAAATAATGTCTCCATAACTTGAGTGCAAATACCATGGTTGCTAATTTTAGATCATGTGTCGGGTAATTCTTCTCATAAGGCTTCAACTGTCTAGATGCGTATGCAATCACCCTATCATTCTGCATCAACAACATCCAAGCCTTTATATAGAGGCATCATTATACACCACAAATGCTTCACCACTGACTGGTAGTGCAAGTATAGGTGTAAAAGTCAATCTCACCTTCAAGGTCATGAAGCTTGCTTCACATCGATTATCCCATACAAACTTGACTCTTTCTTAATCAACTTAGTTAAAGGGGTTACTAGTTTGGAGAATCCTTCTACAAATCTTTTACAGTATCTTGCTAACCCTAAGAAGCTTCTAATTTCTGTTATAGTGTTTGGCCTGGGCAATTCATTTATAGCTCTTATCTTCTCAGGTTCTATAGATAATCTATCCTTACTAATCACATGTCCTAAAACTATGACTTGCTTTAGCTAAAACTCACACTTCTTAAACTTAGCGTATAACTTTTCTACTTGTAATCTGCTCAATACTACCCTTAAGTGCTACTCGTGTTCTTCTTCACTTCTGAAGTATATTAAAATGCCATCTATGAACACGATGAAGAACTTATCCAAGTATTCCCTAAATATGTGGTTCATTAAATCCATGAACATCGCTGGTGCATTTGTGAGTCCAAAAGGCATTACTTGGAACTCATAATGCCCGTATCTAATTCTGAAAGTGGTCTTTTGGATATCTTCCTCCATGATCCTCAATTGATGGTACTTAGATCTCAAGTCTATTTTTGAGAAGACTTAGCTCCTTGTAACCAATCAAATAAGTCATCAATCCTTTGGAGAGGGTATTTATTTTTAATTGTAACCCTATTCAACTCCCAGTAGTCTATACATAATCGCATGTTGTTGTCTTTCTTCTTCACAAATAATACTAGCGCAGCCCAAGGTGAGACACTTAGTTTGATAAACTTCTTATCTAGCAGCTCTTGTATATGATCCTTCAGTTCTTTCAACTTTGTGAATGCCATAAGATATGGAGCTTTTAATATGGGATTCATATCGAGCATTGTATCTATGTTAAATTCAATCTCCCTTATAGGAGGTAAAATGGGTAAGTCATCTAGAAATACTCCAGTAAACTCCTTCACTACCTTCACTCTATTAATTTTCATCATATCTTCAGCCTCAACTACTATGGAAGCTATCATACTTTTACACCAAATTTCATATGTCGGCAGTCCTTTTGGCCTATGTCCTTTCAATTTAAAACTAAATTGTTCTCTTTATGCTACATGCGAAATATTGCTCATACAACAGTTCCTTGAACTTTTCCCATGTGATTAGTCCTAGGTTATGCCTCGAAACACTTGACCACCCTTTAGAAGCTAAGGCTCTCAACAAATAAACCGCATATTCTACCTTCTTATCATTAAGAATTCCCATTGTCTCAACATCTTTTCCAAATCATCAACCCGTTGCTCAACATCCAACAAATCATTCACCTTAAGTTTGAATTCTCTGACCATTTTGACAAAAACAGTCTAAACCCACTTCCTTAACTGGCCTCTCTCTTTCTTTAATTTCCTCCATCATCTGTGCCTATCTCATACTTAGCACTTTCAGCTATTGTATTTGTTGTTGTGCTACCACTTCTACTAGAGTATTAATGGCCTCTAGCATTTATGAAGTGTTGATTTCATTCCCTCCTTATCCTTGTTGTGGGGGTCTGGGTGACTTCTATTATTAGAAGCATCACCTCTAGCTCCTAAGGATAACACTCATCTTGATATTCTCCTAGACATTTTATTAAATACATTAAAGCTTTGAGGAAAGATATAAGAATATATACATTTCCTCATAGTATGGGATACCTAAACATATCATTTTAAATATTACTGAAGAGGTTTCACTAATCAGTAATATCAATCCCATCTTCTAACTACTCTCAATATATATCTTCATCTTATAGATCCAATATCCCATTCATCTAAAGATCATGACCTACTTTTGATTGTTTGAAACTTATATTATTGATCCTTAGTTAATTCTAAAGATCATCAAATTGAAACTGTCAAGAGATCCATCAACGTAGGCTCTAAAGATCACAAACTTATATTCTTTTTTCATCAAAGCTTAAGCTTCTAAGGATCATTAACTTATGCTATAATACCACATAAGCTATAACACCCCAAAACCTAGGTACGCTCTAAAGATCACAAACTTATATTCTTTTTTCATCAAAGCTTAAGCTTCTAAGGATCATTAACTTATGCTCTAATACCACCTAAGCTATAACACCCCAAAACCTAGGTACTCTATGACCAGCCATGTGTCCTCATTTCCTAAAGATACGCAAAGGCACAATCACTACTATTCTCCAAATACTCACATTCATGTACTCCTGATAATAATAATAAATCATCTACTGCATAATAGAGATTAATGAAATTTTCCATCCTTAATAATTAGTCATTAACATTCTTCTCAAATTAAATAGCGAAAACAATTAACATTCACTTACAATAAAAATTTCAAACGTCTAAATAAAAATCTAACATGTCTTCCCTCAATCTATCTACTAGACTTCGTAATAAACGTATTTTACATTCTCTTCATTGCTTTGATCTTAAGTTGTTTCCCTCAGGTTTTCAACATATCCTACTATCTCTCTTGTAGCATTTGTAACTAAAAAAAAAATTCCCATGAAGGGTGAGCTAGCGCTCAGTACAATGTATACCTACAAATATACACCACTATAAGAATTTTTATATTTGGCGATGTTTATATATTTTACAAACGTCATTGATCCCACTATACTTTAGTCATGTTTATTAAATATCGCACAAAATATATTATTAGTAACGTTTATAACTAATGTTAAATATATAACTCTAATTCAATAATCTTTTTTTATTATTATTATTATAAGAGTTGATTTTTTTTTCTTGACATAATTTTTCTTTACCCCAAAATTTCTGAATAATTTTTTTTTAAATAATTAGGTTTTTTTAGATTTGAAGACTTGGTTAATTAACAAAAAAAAGCCTAATTATTAAAAGCAAAAAACCAAAAGTTCCTTTCTTTGGTGAAAGAAAAAAAAAAACCCCACTATGTATCTAACTCGCCCTTTATACCCAAAAATTGTAATTATTACCGCCCTTTTTTTTTTCATCCCTTACCCCAGTCATCCCTCTTTCCCTCACATTTGTTTCGACCTCTTTCTCTATTTATATCTTCTCATTAACTTCTTGGATGAGGAGCCACGAGGAGTGAACAAGATCAATCGAGTAGCCTAAAGAAGTCCAAGCCAATAATGTCACTCACTTAAGGAATGAAGATCACTTGGAAACATGAACCCTAGTCTTCAAGGTGAGCTTTTTTATATTGAGAATTCAATAAAATTAGGGATTGGAGAAATTATTTTAGGTAAATCAATTTTTTTCTTTAGGTCTCTATTACCTTATTCGTAAATCGTAAAATGTAGAACTACCTTTAATTTGCGAGAAATAGGATGTTGTAGTGTGATTGGTTTCCTAAATATATTTTTTTTTTCTATTGATTTTTTCCTAGTTAAGTTTGATGATTTTTGTGTTCTTTGTTGTAGAAAGATTTGATTTTTTTTTTTTCTGAATATACAATAACATGGACTCAAGAGGTGTTTGATTATTACTATTAGAGTTTTTAGATCTTACCCCAAGTGAACATGTCATAAATGAAAAACGCACACTAATTGTACACATTTGTGGAGAATTGAACTCAATTGGCATACATATCAGTGAAGATGTTTTGAAATATCTAGAAAGAAAGTAGCTTTTGGTGACCTTCTATTGAGGTACAGTATTCTTGAACAAGTTATGTAGAGCCAAAACATTGTAGCCTCTACGAAGTATTAGTTAATCTACACCCTTAGCTGCTTTCCTTTTCAACATTTTAGGTGCATGATCTAGGGAAGAAAGGCTTAAGATGCAAACATCATCATCATCTTTCATGTCCTTGAACACATTGTACCCCAAACTACAATTATGCTCTTTATGTGAAATGCAAGGATTAGAATGTTAATACATTTTTTATTAACAACTTGAGGAATAGGGAAGAAAGAGGCTAATCAAGGTGTATTTTAGGATTTTAGTGTGGAACACAAGAATTGATGGTCAGTTGCCCCTTGTGTACATGAAGCAAAATTCATTTTCACCATTTTTCATTATCACTTCCCACTAAGATTAAATACCATATTAGTCATTAATTGTTGTCTTCACCTCCATCCTCATTTATTGCTAAAATCATCTTTTATCTACAACCTCTATAATAAAACTCATAGTATTTGATAGTTATAAGAACTTGATTATAGTAATAAACATTTGAGAAAACATTCGTGAAACATTGTCTACTGAACAAAGAATCTAAGTTGTCAAGCTATCCATACAATTGGTTCTTGTAAATAGCAATTACATCAAGGAAACATTTACAATAAATAGTGGGGGTAAAAATAACAAAAGCTAGCCCTCAATAGATACTTGCAGCAACTGAGATAAAAGATTAAAATGGCACTAACTATAACTTGGACAGATTAAATTGAGAATAGGATGCAAATAGTAAAGTAGCTATTTAGTTAAAATGCAATATCACGTGAGCAATTGCCTTTTTGGGCACAAAACTACTGATCTAGTAAGAAAGTTGTAATTATAGGAATTGGGATATCTGTTGACCCTTCTAGCATATGTAGAACCTTTTTCATTGTTAGGTGAAGAGCCGAATCCTCCATAATGCATTAGAGCCCTACCTTGACAGCCTCTTCTAGTTCTCTCATGTCAATCTCCTCATCACCCACTAATTTTCCACATTAACCTATGAGGAAGCAATGTCAAACGGAATCTTCTAGGATAGCTTCACCTCCGAGAGACACCAATCAATGTTCCTCTAACAACATATTATCTCCAGCAACACTACTCCAAAGTTATAGACTTCTTCCTTAATAGTCACAGGTAGTCTCCAATGCCACTTAGGAGCAACATATTCTCTTGTACCTCTTATCCCTATCTAAGTCTTTGTTTGGTCTGGTGCTAGCAGTTTTGCTAATCCAAAATCAGAATTTTTTGCACATTTCCCCATCAGAATGTTTTAAGGTTTAATGTCGCAATGAATTATTTGTGTTTCACACTCCTCATGTAAATATAAGATACCTCTAGCGATGTAACATGAGATATCCATCCCTTTTTCCCAGCATAGTAGTTGCCTTTCATGTAAAGAGCATGTTTGCAAGCGATCCGTTGCTCATATACTCGTATACTAAATGTCAGTTTGGACTTTCCAAGCAATAGCCAAGCAATCAGACTAGGTTCCAATGATGTGTTCTTCTAATAACTTTAACCTCGGTCTGAAACTCCTTTTCACCTTCTAGCAACCATTTATCTAGTATCTTCATAGCTATCGGTTTCTCATTACTCTATATCTTCCCTTTATAGACAGTCCCAAATGCACCTCTACCAATTTCTTCCCTGATGGTGTGTTATTCCACTGTCATTATCTATTAAATGATTCTACTGTTATTATCTATTTACAATTTCTAACCTCTGTTGATGATGTGTTGTTCTACTATTGTGTGATACCTCAACGTAGTGCATATCCTTCTTTACAAGAGTTTAAATTCCTTCTTTATAGGTCACTTTGATTGACAATTAATTTTCCTTTATGTGTCATGATCAGTAATGCTATTGTTGGTGTTAATTAATAGGTGACATTGATTTTCACAATTGGTGATAGCTACATACCTTTTTTTATACATTATAGTAGTGAGACCTCAATATATTTGCTTGTGTCTGTTAAGATTAAGTTAGCTGATGCGTGAGCCCTAGGTATATTAAACCTAGAACCTGACGAACGCAATTGATTCAAATCCCTAAGGATCGTCTCGAATTAAGTAGAATGGAACTAGACCCCAATCATACCTTTAAACTGAAACCTAAGTTATCAATTAAGGAATTTCCTCAAGCAATTCAGTTGAAGAATTCCAAAGGAGAGTTCTTTTACAAAGAACAAGGGAAGGTTTCTTTTCATGAAAAGAAATGTGTTGTATTTTCAATATTCAATGTTCTATCTTGTGCCGGCCCCTTACACAATTTTTTAAGGAGTACATGCAACAATAAGATACAAAACCTAAGTTTCCTAATCTAACTTGCCTTCTTATCCTCTTATGAACCAAAACAATTAACTAGTTATGCTAAATTACAAACCAAAACAAATACTAAAACATAGCAAAAAAAAACCCCGCAAATCCTCTTTCCTTTTCGGTTTAATAAACAACATTTTCTATTCTAGGACTTCAAATCCTTGCATCCCTCCATGAAAATGTGAATCACATTGATAGGTGTTGGCTCTCCTTTCATGTAATTTGATTCCTTGGCTTGTAGGTCCATGATTAGTCCTTATAGGGAATCATTCATCCTCTGTCCTCTTAAGTGCTAGATGATCCTCATCATTCCCTCCTTCCTCAAAAAGATTCGTCTTCAAATCACCTGCATCATAAAGAGTAAGATCAGAAACATTAAAGGGGACACTTACATTACCATAGTAGCTTAGCAAATCTATCTTGTAGGCATTGTCGTTTATTTGCTCCATTACTTAGAAAAGTCCATCGCCCCTTGGATGCAATTTAGACTTCCGCTGTTCAGCAAATCATTCCTTCCTCAAGTGCACCCAAACCCAATCTCCTAGATGGAACACAGTTTTGATGCATCCTTTGTTGGCCTAACGAGCATAGTGTTCGTTCATCTTCTCAATGTTAGCTTGGACCTAAGTATGTAAATCCCTAACAAATTCTGCCTTTTTCGTTCCATTAAGATCAATAAACTCATTAGTAGGTAAAGGCAATATATCCATTAGAGTTAAGGGATTAAAACCATACACAGCCTCAAATGGAGAATATGATATAGTAGATGTATTGTCCTCTTATATGAAAATTCTACATGAGGTAAACATGTTTCCCATTGTTTCAAATTTTTATCAAGCACAGCACGCAACAATGTGGAAAGTGTCATATTAACTACCTCTATTTGTCCATCCATTTGATGATATGCCATAGTGGAAAACAATAATTTTGTTCCTAGCCTATTATAAAGAGTACGCCAAAAATGGCTCAAAATTTTCACATCTCTATCACTCACAATAGAGTTAGGCAAACCATGTAATTGCACAAGCTCCCTAAAGAACAAATCAGCGATATTTCATGCATCATTAGTTTTAGAACAGGCAATAAAATGAGCCATTTTATTAAACCTATCAACAATAATGAATATGCTATCTTTGCCACTTTGAGAACGAAGCAAACCTAATATGAAATCCATGGATATGTTAGTCTAAGGCTGACTAGGCATAAGTAATGGGAGATACCCCTCATAAGGCATTACTTTGGATTTAGCCTTTCTACATGCAATGCATTTATCACACACAATTTACACATCATATCTCATCATAAGCTAATAAAAATGTTCACATAAAATATCTAAAGTTTTCTTAACACCGAAGTGTCCTATGAAACCGCCCCCATGTATCTCCCTCACTAACAACTCACATATGGAACTTTTAGGCACACATAATCTATCCTTCTTAAATAAATATCCCTCATGCCTATAAAAGTCTACATACCCACTTTCAAAACAAGCAGCCCAAATCTGACCAAAGTCAGCATCATGTTCATATAAGTCTTTCATGCATTCAAAACCAAGCAGCTTAGTATGTAAAGAAGTTAATAGAGAATACCTTCTAGATAGTGCATCAGCCACTACATTTTCCTTACCCTGCTTGTATTTGATGACGTTTGGAAAGGTCTCAATGAACTCTAACCATTTGGCATGCCTCTTATTTAACTTTCCCTACGTTTTTAGGTACTTCAAACTCTCATGATTTGAATGGATGATGAACTCCTTAAGCCATAGATAATGTTGCCACATTTGCAACATCCTCATAAGGGCATACAACTCCTTGTCATACATAGGATAATTCAGAGTAGCACCGTTAAGTTTCTCACTGAAGTAGGCTATTGGTTTGGAATCTTGCATTAACACACCACTAATACCCTTCCCAGAAGCATCACATTCGATCTCAACAAAATTTTCAAAATTCGGTAATACTAACTAAGGGGTGTTAATTAATTTACCTTTCAGAGTCTAGAATGCCTACTCATGTATTTTCGTCCATCTGAATTCGGCATTCTTCTTCACAAGATCATTCAATGGAGTAGCAATGGATCTGGAGTCCCTCACAAACCATCTATAAAAACTAGCTAGTCCATGGAAGCTCCTGACTTCATTGACGTTCTTTAGTGTTAGCCACTCCTGAATTGCCTTCACCTTCTCCTTGTCCATAGCTATTCCATTTGCACCTACAACAAAACAAAAAAAAAAACTACAATTTCCATACAAAACGTGCACTTTTTAAATTGGCATATAATTGGTTTTCCCTTAAAACAGTAAATACACTCTACAGATGTTGTACATGACCATCTAATGTTTTGCTATAAATCAAAATATCATCAAAATAGACGACTACAAATTTTCCAATGAAATATCGCAAAACATGATTCATCAGTCTCATGAAAGTGCTAGGTACATTTGTTAACCCAAAAGACATTAACATCCATTCATATAACCCATGTTTGGTTTTAAATGCAGTTTTCCACTCATCTCCTTATTTCAAATGAATTTGATAGTAGCCATTCTTTAGGTCAATTTTAGAAAATAAATGTACACCATGCAATTCATCAAGCATGTCATCTAATCTAGGGATAGGTTGTCTATACTTAACTGTGATTTTGTTGATTACCCTATAGTCAATGCACATGCGCCACATTCTATCCTTCTTGGGGACTAGGATGACAAGAACTGAACACAGGTTGAGACTTTCTCGCACAAACCTTTTCTCCATCAATCCATCAACTTGAGTCTGAATTTCTTTGGCCTCCTCAAGATTAGTTCTATAGGCTAGCTGATTAGGAATGGATGCACCTGACATGAAATCAATTTAGTGCTCTATCCCTTGCAGTTGGGGTCCTTGCCGTACCTCTTCAGGGAACAAGTCCTCGTATTCTTACAATAAAGACATAACCACACTAGGCAAAACAGGATTAAGGTCAGCATTAGTAAAATATAATCCTTGTACATAAGTACAAGTAATTGTTGCTTGACTAACATTGCACTCTTGACCTCACTCTTCCTCACCATACTCTCTGCTCTTTGTGTTTGAGTGTCTTTTCCCTCTTTACTCACCAGTGTTTGTTTTTCACTCTTCTTCTTTTTCTCTTCACTATTCTCTTGTACACTTAAGTGTTTCTCTCGAAATTCTTTTGCAATCCGCACTTGATCCTCATAAGCTTCCCATGGTTTTGTGGTATGAGAACCCCTTTCCTTTTGTTTAACACAAAAGAATATTGGTTCTTGTACCCATCATATGTAATTTTCCTATCAAATTGCCAGGGTCGTCCTAACAATAGGTGACTAACCTGCATAGGTACCACGTCACACATGACTTCATCTTTATAACTCCCTATGGAAAAAGGCTATAAAAACCTACCTGGTCACCTTTACTTCCCCACATTTGTTCAACCATTGTAATTGATATGGTCTTGGATATTTCACAGCTTTTAACTACATCTTATCTACTAGTAAAGTGCTAGCAACATTAGTGCAATTGCCACTATCGATTATTA
The DNA here is from genome assembly GCA_037954665.1 of Laguncularia racemosa. Taxonomy (NCBI): domain Eukaryota; kingdom Viridiplantae; phylum Streptophyta; class Magnoliopsida; order Myrtales; family Combretaceae; genus Laguncularia; species Laguncularia racemosa. The sequence continues at coordinate 11,421,075 of JBBMOL010000004.1, read as the reverse complement.
AACTACACAACTTATTTTGCATATGACACCGTGTATGAAATATGTGCTCACGTTAGATCCCCTCACCATCTTCCTAGGGTTATACACTAAGTACTCTACTCGTGACATACAACTCCTCACTCACGGGTCCCTCTAAGTCAACATCCTCATACTCCTGTAATGGTGACTCCTCATCCTCCTTAGAGCTAACACTCTCTATATCTCTATTGTCACAGATGATCATAGCTCTTTAATTTGGACATTAGATGCAATGTGTCCAAATCCCTGACATCTAAAACATTTGATATCTCTAGTTTTTGAATGGGGTTTAGTGTCAGTTTTTCCCTTAAATGCAGCAATTGGACTCTTAGCCTTCACATGCTCTTTAGGCTTTGAATATGTAGAGTTCTTCTTCCAATTAAACTTCCATGAAGATTTGGAAGTCGACCCAGACCTTTAATTACTGCTATATTTTAATTGTCGCTCCACTTTGATTGCTCAATGTAACAGTTTTTCCATGTCTAAGTAATGGTGTAAATCTACCACATAAGTAATTTCCCGGTTCAAACCATTAATGAATCTAGCCATATTTGCTTCATCATCTTCCTCCACTCTAGCCCTAATCAAGGCTATCTCCATCTCCTTATAATAGTCCTCTACACTCTTGGTCCCCTATGTCAATCCCTAGAATTTCCTAAGTAAATCCCTATGGTAGTGACTAGGGATAAACCGCTTCTACATTATGGTTTTCATCTCTTTCCAAGTACTAACAGGTCGCTCTCCATACTTGTGCTTATTATGCACTAACCGATCCCACCATACACTAGCATAGTTTGTGAACTCTACTGCAACCAATTTAATCTTCTTCTCCTCAACATAGTTATGGCATTCAAAGACATGATCCATTTTCCTCTTTCACTCTAAGTACAACTCAAGATCATTCTTCCCCTGAAACGTTGGTATTTTTATCTTAATACTACCTAGGTTACTATCCCGCCTCTAAGTGTTCCCACTCTCCCTTACGTTATGATATTCACCAGAGTCAGAATCCTCTCCTTCTTCTATCCTAACTCCTCCTCTAATCTATCTACCTACGCCTCGCCTAACAGTAGTACTGCTAGACGGTTCTCTACTCCTCTCCATCTTATCCATTCTTTCATAGATCTATTCAAGCTCACCAATCAAAATCCTTTTCATCTCTCCCATCAACTCCTCAAACATCACCCTATTCTCACCTCCGTTTGTGTTTTGCGCTGACATATTTCTATAGTTAAACAATAAATTAATATCACAAGTAAAATATGTTCCTCACAATTCACTTGTGTATTGCTCTCAAGTAGTAATACTTTCACAATCCACTCGTGTATATCTCTCACAAATATGTCCTCACAACCCACTCTTACAATCCCTTGCGAGGAACTTAAATTGGAAAACTCCTCAACACAATCACTAAGTCAAGACAATTCCCTGTCACGCAATTCAAAGGATAAACAAATTTGCACCGAATCTAACAAGAATTATGGAATGTAATTTAGATGCACAATTTAGAAAGAACAAGATATGTGCTGTGGTTGGAATTGGAAAGTGTATTATAGCAATTGAATTGTAACTTTACCGAAACAAAATTTTTCTTTTGTGATTTTGGTACTTGGATTTCTTCCACAATCGAATTTGTGATTTGATTTTATATATATATATATACATATTCTTCAAAGAAGGAATAAGAATTGGATCATAGTTAATTTGCAATGACTAAGCTAGACTTGTGTGTTGTCGATCCCCAATTGTTCTTATGACCGAAACAATTTTTTTTTTATATACGAATTTAGGGTATGAACAAGAAGTATGGAATTGAACAACAAGCAAATAAACAAAGGATAGAGATTACTTGATTCAAGAAGCCGAAGCTCTGATACCAAATAATGCGTGAACCCTAGGTATATTAAACCTAGAACCTAACAAATGCAATTGATTCAAATCCCCAAGGATCATCTCGAATTAAGTAGAATGGAACTAGACCTAATCACACCTATTGACCGAAACATAAGTTATCAATTAAGGAATTTCCTCAAGAAATTCGGTTGAAGAATTCCAAAGGAGAGTTCTTTTGCAAAGAACAAGGGAGTGTTTCTTTTCACAAAAAGAAATGTGTTGTATTTTCAATATTCAATGTTCTATCTTTTGTCACCCCTTACACGGTTTTATAAAGAGTACATGCAACAATAAGATACAAAACCTAAGTTTCCTAATCTAACTTACGTCTTTATCCTCTTATGAACCGAAACAATTAACTAGTTATGCTAAATTACAAACAAAAAAAAATACTAAAACCTAGTAAAACAAAACCGCAAATCCTCTTTCCCTTTGGTTCAATAAGCAACATTTTCTATTCTAGGACTTCAAATCCTAGCATCCCTCCATGGAAACATGAATCACATTGGTAGGTATTGGTTCTCCTTTCATATAATTTGATTCCTTGATTTGTAGGTCCATGACTAGTCCTTGTGAGGCATCATTCATCCTCTTTGCTCTAGCTTGGGTCATTAGGCCTCCAATTCCTTGCAGTGGATCTTGGGATTTCAGTTCTATCCTCTTCGATGCTAGATGATCCTCATCATTAGTCATCTTTATGATAGGCATTTTCCTTTATCATGTTAAAGGATTTGTATCATGGGTATATTTGGGGGATTGATATAGCTACCAATAATTCCTCCATAATGTCCATCGTAAAACCTAAGTGGGATTGTTGCACTTGATAGCAAGTGAAAAGCATATGCAACACCCATTTTGTTAACATGTTTTTCTTTGCTATTAGGAGAAACCTTATCATGCATTGACTTTTTATATCATTTAACACTAATGGTTCAAAGAAGTACTGGATGAATGTGGATTTAGAATTCTATGGGTCAATAGTCGAGTGTAAATTAGACTATAGGATAGAGCTGGAAGTTTGCTATAGGATTTGAACATCCTATAAGTTTTATGTATTTTTGGAAAAAAATGAATACTTAGTAGCTTAGTAGCTTTCTTTGTGTAGTTGAAATCACTTAGCATTTTGGTCTGAAATATATTATCTTAAAATCTCCCTGACAACATTTATATGGAACTCACAATCTAACATAAGATTGCGCATGTGGTGCTGTCATATGTTTGGTTACATTGTTTGTCTAAACAGAGTATCATGACATAAATTTGGTAACAACATCATCAGTAGAGGTCAGAAATCATAATTAACACCAACAATAACATTACTGAATGGTTTTGATGAATTGTGATATTTAAAATGCATATTGTTATCTCATAGCTAAAGGAGTTTAAACTTTTTTCAGGTTATCAATTTTATTTACTTTCGTATAAAGAATTTTTTATAACTATCAAAGGCAAATCATGATTTTCAATTATTACTGCTCATTTTCTTTTCTTATTACTAAATGTGGTATTTAACTTGGTGTTCTATTCATGGATCTATATATATGTTATGTTGTCAACATTTATAGAATTTTCACTAATTCTTTAGCTTTAAAGGCAAATAAATTAGGTGGTATTCTGGTCTAGCTCTAGTAGCAATAGTGCTCATTTGTGTTCTAGTGGTTAACTTCTAGCAATAGAATTACATTTTCGGCGAGTCCCTAATCCGCTTCATCCACTCGAGTTCTTTTAGAAAGCTTTATTTTAACCCTTTTAGGCCCCTTATATTTCCAAACTAAGTAAACTTACAAGTTTACATTTTAAATGCTTATATGCTTATCATTTCAGATCTAATTTACTTTAAACTAAAGTTCATTATATGTTTATCATTTAAGAACTTATGTTTTCATTATATGTGTGTCAAGCATTATTGATTGCACTTTCTTCCCTAACAATCTTATTGTAAAACACTTTTTCATTTTTTTTTTTTTTTTTGCTATGGGATTCTTTTACAGTCATGGATAAAAGTTGGATGAATTGTCATATTGAAAGCGAAGAGTACCTACAAGGTGTGGAGTTTTTTATTACATACTTGCGCATGAAGTATGGAATGGACAAGAGGTTAAGTTGTCCATGTAGGAAATGTTTAAATGTCAACTCGCATACTATAAATGTAATTAGAGCACACTTGCTCATAGATGGGATAGATGTGACTTACTATTGTTGGATATACCATGGTGAGGGGCTGACCATTGAATTGCCAATGAGAACTCGAGGTAGGATATGTCATCAAGAATATGATTTGAGAACAAACAAAAGCGAGGGGTTCAATGAGACAAATGATGACGACATTGATGGACTTGATGAGATGCTAGAAGATTTAGAGGCATTTGTTGAAAATCAAGCTGAGGTCCAACTCTAACATATGGATTTGATATGCCACCTAATTTTGTTGATGGGCTAAAAGTTGACTCTCAACAGAAGCTTTATTCAAGGTGTAAGTTATCAAAATTCTCATTTATAGTGAAGCTAGTACACTTAAAAGTATACAATAAGTGGAGAAATAAGTCTTTTGATATGCTTCTTTAACTTCTTTATAACGTGATCCCTAATGGAGAATCTCTTCCTAAGTCATACTATCATGCAAACAAGTACTTAAGGGGATTGGGCATGGGTTGCTATTATATTCATGTATGCAAATATGATTATTGCTTGTTTTGGGGTAGTAACAAGCACCTCATATAATGCCCCATATGTGGTACCTCAAGGTATAAGGTGTGTGGTTGATCTAGGAAGGCTATTCCTCACAAGGTTTTGCATTACTTTCTCATGAAACCAAGATTGTAATGCATTTTCATGAATGTTAAAATTGCTCAAAAAATGCGTTGGCATAAAGAGGAACATAACAAACAAGATAACTATATGGGTCATCTTATAGATGGGTTATCTTAGGTCAATTTTGACAATGAATTTCCTATGTTTGCAAGGGACACTCACAATGTCAAGTTAGGGCTAGCTAGTGACGGCTTCAATTCCTTTGGATCTATGAGCCAATCATATAGCATGTGGCCTGTAGTTCTACTTACATATAACTTACCCCCTTGGATGTCTATGAAGAAAGAGTTTTTAATGGTGTCATTGTTAATCCCAAGACCTAAAGCACTAGGGAATGAGATTGATGTCTACTTGTAGCCTCTAATCGATGAACTAAAAGATCTTTGGGTTAATGGATTGTGGATATATGATGCATATTCCAAGTCTTCTTTCAAAATGCATGTCGCTTTATTGTGGACCATCAATGACTTTCCTACATATGGGAACTTGTTTGGGTGGAGCATAGAAGGCTATAGTGTTTATCCAGTATGCAAAGACCAAACACCCTCAATAAGGCTTAATAGCAAGATTAGGTATGTTGGTCATAGAATGTAGTTACCAAATGACCATAAGTAGAGACACAGCTTAAAATTCAATGGAATACTTGATAATCGTGAAGCCCCTGAAGAATATTCTATTAATGATATACTTCACCAATTACAATCTATAATAGATGTGCCAGTAGGAAAGCATCCAGACAAAGTCAAAAGAATCCATTATGTTGATGGATTCAATTGGATAAAAAGGTCAATATTCTTTCAACTACCATATTAGTCAAAGTTGATGCTTAGGCATAATTTAGATGTTATGCATATTGAGAAGAATATTTGTGAGAATGTTGTTAATACAATTCATGGGATTGAGGGTAAAACAAAAGACACATACAAGGCTTGACTTGATCTAGAGGACCTCGGCATTAGAAAGGAAGCACACTTATTGAAGTGGCCCGATTGCAAGTATTCCATGCCATGTGCTAGTTATTCATTGAGCACTAGCGAGAGATCATTTTGTCAATTTCTAAGGGGAGTTAGATTACCCGATGGTTATGCATCGCATATAAGTAGATGTGTCAACAATTCAGACTCAAAGCTTTCTAGCTTGAAGAGCCCTGATTGTCATCTTTTGCTTAAAAGGTTGTTACCTGTGGGTATTCGTAGCATATTACCTAAAGAAGTCACCATGACCATAACTGAGCTTAGAACCTTTTTTGAAAAGCTTTGTAGATGTATTCTAAATGTTGGAGAGGTACAAAAGACGTAGAGTGATATTGTCATGATATTATGTAAGTTAAAGTCGATCTTTCCTATCACGCCCCACTCTGAGGGTTCCTTGTGATAACCCGCTATGATTGCTTAACCCCCCCACCCCGTTAAGCAATCGTGAAGTATCTCATCTTTAGTATTGTGCCTATTAATCATAATAATAACACTCCTTGCTCACGAAGCAATCAATTACAATAATATCGCTAGGCTTTAAATAGGTCCCATCACACTACCACAGGTATATCCAAGATCCTATCAGATCACTTAAATACATTTACATCAATTACAAATTCCATTCTAATGATGTCTACCTCGATCTAGACCTCACATTCTTCCTACAACCATGCCCCCAGTTAGGTGGCGCGTACTTACCTTAGTTCATCGGTTCATCAGGAAGTTTAGCTAGTCTCAACCTGCAAGGCAAAATCTATAAGAGGGTAAGCCAAAGCTTAGTGAGATAAGGTGCAATCTCTTAGTGTTGCAAAAACACAACAATATCAAGCAAGTTATCAAATAAATTCTATGCATGAACAATCACATGAATGCAGCATATCACGTAGTATTTCGGTAACTGACGTGAAGTCTAGGGCTTACGCCCCCCTTGACCTTGGGTTGAGGATTCCGAAGCTACCATCAAAGCCTAGGTCTTACACACAACGTAATTACTCTTATTACTTTATTATAACTGTATTTTAGCTTTAGTGATCTAGGCTCAGGTGCTTCTTATACACCCAACATTTAAACCCTCAAGTGACAAGCTGAACTCGAAACCGTCAAGGTGCGACAATCCCTAATCCCATAGTTCACACTTAGTGGAACAGTGATCCTCTAATCACTTTTGGCACATCCTATTGCCATGATGGCCTTGAACAATGCAATGTTCGTGCAATGCATGCTAGGTTTTTAATTAGATCTCATAATTGGTTAGAGTTTTAGGGTGATCATCCAAGATCAAGCACATATGCAATTGGTAATCATGTCAACAATCTATTCACAACACATTTAATCATTTCAAGGAGTGAGGCACAAACGTCACATCAAAGAAACAACATTCATAATCTTGCAGGAGCTCGTCAAACAATAGGCTTCTTATTCGTGATTATGATTATGCCTTGTTCTTAGTTACATATACCTATATACCTAATGTTTATGACTTATACCCGTTTTGACATCCTATTATTCCATCTCACTTACACCTAGTGCATGTAACCATAATGATAAGGACTTAGACAATTGGCATCTTAAATCCTCTATTTTAACTCATGATGCATGCCATACTTCTGGTTTAGATCAACTTCCTAGACTCCCCTTTTTCTTGCTTCCGCCACCAACGACCTCCATGTTAACATGTGTCTACAATTTTCTCATCAATCCTAACAATCGTCAACAATGATCGTACCATGACGTCTTCCTTTACTCTTATTAGTAATACCACGCACACTCACCAAGGAAAAGATCCAATACCTATCTGCACATACATGTTTCTTAGATCGTCATTCATAGATTTCCACCCTCCTTCCAATTCCTCAACTCACAGGCCCACAAGAAAACTAACACCAATATAATCCCAACTCGTACTTCCATTTCATCTTATAGCCCACATTCTTAAGTTGAGCTTCTATTCCCGCTTTCATCATACCACACATATAAACATGTACACACACACACACACACACATATATATATATATATTTACAAACCACACATACATAATTGAGAGCAAGTCCAGTACATGCACTTACACTTTTACATATACATACCTTTATACGGCATATATTATACTGCTACCATATATCCCATTTCAGCCCGACCTTCCCCGTCTCGCAACCCCCTGTCCCACGTATACACACACGCTATTTCGAAGGATTTCCTACAGAATTTCAGAGCTAACTAGCCTATACATGTATACACATATACATATTATTTAACTAGCAACTCCAACTGGATTTCCTTCTTCCTACACCCCGCAATGTCATCGACACATACATATATATATATATGTCCATTCACGGCCTAATTAGCCTTCTTTTAACAGCATCCCATCTGATGCTTGTACATATATATATGATTATATAGGCAGCCAAGGAGCAAGGAAATAGCATACACGCACACGTTCCACGGAATAAGAAATAAAGCTAACAACGGTTTATATATATATATATATGTTACCCTACAACCGTAAGGAAGAAGGGACAAGAAAAAAAACAATTCCACTAACGCAGCATGAGAAGCCTACTAATCATGGATTGTTGTACATATATATATATATATATATATATATATGTTCCCTACAGCCGTAAGGAAGAAGGGACAAGAAAAGAAAAAAAAAAAAAAAACAATTCCACTCAAGCGGCACGAGCAGCCCACTAATCACGGATGTTTATACATATATATATATATATATATATATATGTCTAATGGCAGCTGCTCGCTCCAAGGGACGAAATCCACATTCACGCACAATACATAGATATATATATATATATATATAGGCAGCAAAATCCCTAATAAAGTACCCGAAATCAACAATATACACACAATACAATACGTCACAGAGTCTTACTCACCTTGTTCTCATTTTGCCAAGGTTTAATCAAAATAATCTTTAGGTATTTCCAAGCCGAAATTTTCTTCACTTGAAAAAATTAGGAAAAAGTACATTATTACATACTATACATGGTCTAGATTACTCCACCTAGTATTTCTTTAACTATTATAATTAGTTTTAGGTGAAATACTAATTTTTATACCTATTTGTACTTTATACATAACTTTTAAAAACTAATTCTGTTTCGCGAAAAGTTGGTCTAGTTGAGTTGTACTCACCTCGAAGAACACATTGGTAGTCTCGGATCGTCGATTGGAAGTCGTATGTGTGAGATATGATTTTTTTTTGTTCTGTTTTTCCTTTGCCTTCGTTTTCTTCGTCTGCAAGGTCCCTATTTTCTCACTGTCTCTCTTTTGCTTTTTCTTTTTGTTTCCTATTTGCGTGGCCATAGGTCCTCCACGGGAAAGGGTTGAGCATATATGTCTTATTATTATTATTATTATTATTATTGTTATTATTAGGATTTTGAAATTCTTAGTATATTTTTGCATGCACGATGGTATCGATAAAATTTAAGATTTTAACATTTTATTACGAAACATTACGCTTAAGCTAATTTGATTATTTCGAGCGTAAATATTTACTCGAAATTCCTATTTGACAATCCTAAGTCTATAATTTTAATTTATTTTATCATTTAATCAATAATTTCTCATGTTTGCTCTTCGTGTGATTATTTCTTTTATTATAGTTTTATATAGGGCATGTTTAAGGCTTTTAGTATAATTTTTTAATTATTCTAATATTATATACGACTAAAATTTTGCAGATTTTACATTCTCCCCTCCTTCAAAAGTTTTGTCCTCAAAACTTTAGGACGTACCTGGTTCTCCAAAGAGTTGGGGATATCTTTCCTTCATCTCATCTTCCTTCTCCTAAGTAGCCTCTCATTGCAAGTGTCAACTCCATTGCACTTTGAAAAATCTAATGGTCTTGTTGCACAATTCTCGAGATGAAGTATCGAGAATTCAAATAAGGTGTTCTCGATATGCTAGGTTTGGTTGAATCGCCAGGTTGTCCATCTCGATAGCTCGATTAGGGTTTGGGATGTGTTTCCAAAGTAATGACACATGGAAGACATCGTGAACCCCTGATAGTTGAGGAGGCAAAGCTAAACGGTAAGCCACTTCTCCAACTCTTTCCAATACTTCGTATGGCCCTACGTATCTAGGACTTAGTTTCCCCTCTGTTCCAAATCGTCCGGTTCCCTTAACTGGAGTGACCTGTAAATAGACACGTTCTCTTGATAAGAACTCAATCTCCCTTCTCTTCAAATCTACTCAGCTTTTGGCGATCTTAGGTTTCCTTCTTTTGTTGTTTAATAGTGGCAACCTTGTCCATTGTCTCTTGTAGCAAATCTATCCCAATTATTCTATCTTCGATCTCATCTCAATACAATAGAGATCTACATTTTCGTCCATATAAGGCTTCATAAGGGGCCATCTTGATCGACGAATGGTAGTTGTTGTTGTAAAATGTCACTCCCAATTATCCTTAAAGTCTAGTACACAAGCTCTTAGCATATCTTCCAAAGTTTGGATGGTCCGCTCTGATTGCCCATCTGTTTAAGGGTGATATGTTGTACTAAATTGCAGTTTAGTCCCTAAAGTTTGCTGTAAACTTCTATAGAACTTTGATACAAACCGCGGATCTTGATCATACACTATACTCTGCGGCACTCCATAAAGCCTCATAATTTCCCGTAGATAGATCTCAGCTAACTTGTTCAAGGAATAAGTCATATTAACAGGTAAGAAATGGGTAGATTTGGTTAATCAATCCATAACTACCCATATTGCTTCGTAACAAACCCCAGTCCTCGATAACGCCATAACAAAGTCTATTATGATCCGTTCCCACTTCCACTCTGGAATCAACAATGGTTGTAGTAATCCCCTGGGTTTTTTATGTTTGGCCTTAACTCGTTGACAGATGAAACATTGAGAAACGAACCATGCTACATCTCTCTTCATGCCTTTCCACCAATAGCCTCTCTTGAGTTCTTGGTACATCTTATTTCCTCCTGAGTGCAAGGTGTAAGCAAAATTATGGGCTTCGTCGAGGATGTCATTTTTCAATTGTGGATCTGATGGTATGCACCATCTACCTCTTAATCTTAAGACTCCCTCTAGATCCACCTTGAAGTCAGTACTGACTCCCTATTCCACTTTTCCTCAGAGTTCTATTATCTTGGGATCGGTACGCTGTATTTCCTTTAATCTATCTAAAAGCGTAGGTTGTACCTCCAAATTTGCTATTTGAGCCTCTCCTTCCTCCTACTACATGAACTCAATCCCAAGTTTCTCAAACTCTCATATCAATTATTTTTACTCAGTTAACAATGCTGCCACTTGGCCATGGTTCCTTCAACTCAATGCGTCGACCACTGCATTAGCTTTCCCTGGGTAGTAGCTGATACTAAGGTCATGGTCCTTAATGAGTTCAAGCCATCTCCTTTGCCGCATGTTGAGCTCTTTCTAAGTAAATAGATACTTTAGGCTCTTATAGTCGGTGTATACTTCACAATTCTACCTATATAAGTAGTGTCTCCATATCTTTAGGTCAAACACGATCACAGCCAACACTAGATCGTGGGTAGGATAATTTCTCTCATGTGTTTTCAATTGCCTAGAAGTGTAAGCCACAACTTTCTTATTCTGCATTAGCATGCAACCCAATCCATTCTTGGAAGCATCACTATATATGTTAAAAGGTTCTTCCGTGTTAGGCAGCATCAAGATTCAAGTTGTAACTAATTGTTGCTTTAACTCTTGGAAGCTTCTTTTACATTTCTCATCCCACTTAAACTTCACCTCCTTCTAAGTCAGTCTAGTCAAGGGTCTTAATATCTGCGAAAAATTCTTAACAAATCGTCTATAATATCCTGCTAACCTAAGGAAACTCCTAACTTCCATCACTGTAGTGGGTGGCTTCCAATCAACTATAGCCTCAATCTTTGCTGGGTCTACCGTTATCCCTTCACCAAATATATTGTGTTCCAAAAATTCCACTTGACACATGCAAAACTCGCACTTGGATAATTTCGCATACAATTGGTGCTCCTTTAACAATCCCAAGGAAATTCGCAAGTGTTCCTCATGTTCTAGTAGTGTCTTAGAATAGATCAGAATGTCATCGATGAAAACCACGACAAACTTATCTAGAAACGGCTTAAAGATCCTATTCATGAAGTCTATGAATGCAACTAGAGCATTCGTCAATCCAAAGGACATAACTAGGAATTCATAGTGACCATATCTCGTTTAGAAGGCAGTTTTGGGTATATCCTTGACTCAATCCTCAATTGGTGGTATCCAGATCATGAGTCAATTCTAGAAAAGGCATTTGCTCCTCTCAGTTAGTCAAAGAGATCGTCAATCCTCGGTAATGGGTATCTATTCTTGACGATCACTTTGTTCAACTCCCGATAGTCGATGCATAATCACATAGATTTGTCCTTCTTCTTGACAAATAATATTGAAGCTCCCCATGGTGATACACTTGGGCGAATGAAGCCCCTCTCGATCAATTCCTATAACTGCTTTTTCAATTCTTTTAATTCGACCGGAGCCATTCGATATGGTGCCTTCAAGACTAGTTCGGTACTAAGCTTTGTCTCAATAGTAAAGTCCAATTCTCTCAGAGGCGGTAGTCCCGGTAGTTCTTTAGGAAATACATCAGGGTATTCACTAATGATTGGTATTTCCTTTAACATCAGAAATGCCTTCTTTACCTCCACCGCACTTATTAAGTACATGTTCCAGTCTTGAAGACCTTTCTTTTTCTCCTCAACTAGGCTAGCTGAAACTTCAAGGGTCCCCTTTACTTGCCCTTGATACACTACTGTTTCTATCCCTAGCCTGCTAAACTGCACCTCCCTATTCTTGCAGTCTACATAGGCGAAATTTCTAGATAGCCAATCCATTCATAAGATCACTTTATAGCCTCTTATAGCTAAAAAAATTAAATCCACAGGCATATTCCTTCCTTGGATCTTGATCGAGCAATTCTTCACCATCTCTTTAGCAATAGCCCATTCTCCGTAGGAGTATTGATTCTTAAGGTCCTAGGAGAAGGTTGAACTTCTAGTCTTTGTTGTTGAGTCGCAGCTAGGCTTATGAAGAAATGTGTAGTTCCCGTATTGAAAAGGACTAATGTTAGTTGGGCAGAGATTAAGATAAAGCCTATCAATTAGGTAATATTTGATTATTATACTTTACCTACTTAAATCCTCTTAATAGTAGATCTTTTATATCTCCTAATTCTTTCAATTTATCTCTTACTTATGCTTTATGTCCATAAAATATCATAAACAGGTAAGTTTCAGTTTCGACATACCTGTTGCCAAGTCTCCTTTCTCAGAATACTCCATGGCAGCCAAATCAATGTCTTGATATTGTTTTAGCTCCTCTCTCGCCCAATCTCCTGCGTTTGTACCTTCAATGGCAAATACTTGGGCACTGGTAGCCTAAGGGTTAGTTCCTTACACTCCTTGTCCTGATAGTCTATTGGTCGGCTTCCCGATGGTTATCTTAAGTGTTGTGACCTTAAGTCCAGGTCCTTGATGTTTCTTGAGGCATGTATTAGCTATATACCCTGCTTAGCCACATACATAACAGATCATGGAGTTCTTCTGTGGACAATCCTCGGCCTTATGCTCATTTGACCCACATCAAAAGCACTTTCCCTTCAGATAAGGGCATTCCCTCGGATAGTGCATCTTTCCACACTTCCAATAAACTACCGTTATCGACTTTGCCCATAGGGTAATGAACAACGGCTTTGTACTTAGAGGCCTTACATTCAACATCAACCTCTGTCCCTTATCACTTTGGGTAGGTTGGAATAAGGGTCTTTTTGTAAGAATGTGAAGTCCAACACTTGGTCTCGCTCGAGCTCTCAGTTCCTCCACTTTTAATTTAGTCTACTTCAGAGCTTGAGCCTTAGTTACTACCTTTGCATAAGTTTTTAGCTCGAACTCCATGATTCTTCCTTAAGCTTCGACATCCAATCCATCATGAATAGTTATCGTTTTAACTCATCTGAATTCTTGTAGACATCTGGAGCGAACTACAATAACCTAAGGAACTCATGCTCATACTAGTCGATACTTCTCCAGCCTTTCTTTAATTAAAATAGTTGCCCGCTTAATCGGGTCCTAACACTCTTTGGGAAATATTCCTTGAAAAACTCATCCTGAAAAGTTTCCCAAGAGATCGACTGGTTTAATGCTCTTTGCCTTACATCCCACCATATTCTGGTTATGGCTTTCAACATATAAGAGGCATAGGCCAGCTTCTAAAGACCTTCCACCTCATACACGACGAATGGCCTTTCTAACTGGGCCATCCATTCCTCAGCTTCTTCCGGCTTTCCATACACCCCATCAAAGAATCTATTTGAGCGTATGAAGTCGGGGAATGTATTCTTCTGAATTCGGCCACTTCTCCCATAGTCATTTTCTGATCCACTTTCCGTTGGCAACATGTGGGTGGTAAGAGCTAATGGTACTAGTGCCGGCTCTTGTTGGGATCATTGAGGTGCTACTGGTGGTATTGGATGTGCTTGAGGTGATGGAGGAACTGACTGTGATGATGGTTAGCCTCTTAGCATCAATTGCTAAATCAACAAGGCTTATTATTATACCAATTGTTGCACGGTTGTCTTGAGCCTCGTTATACGTTCTTCTCTACTCCCTCCTCTTTCAATGAGAGCCTCTGTAGCTCTTTATCATCCTAGCTTAGCCACTCGACCTAGCGTTACAGGTTGAATCTCCGGATTCTCTTGCGGAACTATAGGTGGTGTTTCTATTTCTGAGATTCCTTCGTCCTCTCAATGCCTTGGTGGCACGATGGCCTTTCACCCCCGACTAGCAGCTCCTCTGAAATTCCTCATTACAACATATCAAATATGTTAGGGCATTCCAATGATACATATATCATGAGTGATACAAATATCAACAAAATTCTATAACGTATCCGTACATTTGTACCAAAGATTATATGTATGCAGAAATCTAGATATTTCATACATACTTTTCAAAATTTACATACTGAGGTTTTTCACTTACATGCATTTTAACATAGAGGGATATACATACATTACTCTACAAAAATTTTCCTCATAGGCCTTACTAATAGGCATATACATTGCTAATCTCTAAGTACATATCTTCCAAAAGATGACATTTACATCTAACTCCTTCATCCTAGGCAACACTTCGCGATTACTCGCTCATATCCTCATCACTTCCATTGAAGTCGCCTTCTAGTTCCTCTTCTTCTTCTTCCTCATCTTCCTCTTCTTCTTCTTCTTCCTCCTCTTCTTTTTCTTCTAGGGAGTCCGAGAGCATACCATCATCTTCCGAGGCACCATCCAAATTAGAGTTTTCTTCGAGAGATGAGCCTTCTTCCCAATCTTCCCATAACTCCGATTCCACCACAAACATGTCCCCTTAGTCTACAATTTCAAATTCCCGATGCTCAAAATAGTCTGTAGTATCCCAAGAGTCCTCATCGTATAGGAATCTTGAATCAACTTTTGGCTTCCAATCATATATCCCTCTCCTATATCTTCAGTTGTTTTGTCTAGATGTAACAGAGGGCACTAGCACTTCTTGGGGACACCCCCTCCCCAAGTCAAATCGGGCTATAAACTCTATCTCATAAGGTATCTCTAGCATACCCTTCATCTACACGAATCTAGCCTTAAGAGCAGCCATAGCTATATACCTACTGTACCTATCCTCGAGATTCTCACTCAACTTGTCCAATTACTTCTGTTAGTACTTGGTCAATCCCATTCTCCAATCCTCAATCAATTCATCATCCGTCTTGTAACAAGAAAAGTAATCATAGTGGCATAGCACTATCTCTATCTTCAGCTAATAGTTGATCAAGTCATCATCATCCTTCATACAGCAAGTATTCCACTTCCTATCAAGACGGCAAAGCATACCCTGCATTTCGTCGAATATAAGGAAATCATAAGCTTTTAAGTTAGTCAATTCAACTCCCAAGATTAACCCGCTCTCTCCTACTATGGTAGGTTTTCTTCTATCTAATGGATCACTGAATCAATATCTTAAGATGTTAACTCTCAACCCCCTGTATCCTTAGTTCATATCCTATTCCTAACCTAACTTAGGCTCCGATACCAACAAAAGTTGTCACTCCCCACTCTAAGGGCTCCTCATGACAACCCGCTACGATTGCTTAACCACCACCACCCACCCCCCCCATTAAGTAACCACAAAGCATCTCATCTTTAATATTGTGCCTATTAATCATAATAACAACATTCCCTACTCGCAAAACAATCAATTACAATATTATCGTCGGCCTCAAATGGGTCCCACTACACCACCATAGGTATACTCAAGATCCTATCGGATCACGTAAATGCATTTACATCAATTACAAAATCCATTCTAATGATGTTTACCTCAATTTAGACCTCACATTCTTCTCACAACCATGCCCCCAGTTAAGCAGCACGTACTTACCTTGGTTCATTAGTTCATTAAGAAGTTTAGGTAATCTCGACCTGCAAGGTAAAATCTACAAGAGGAGCCAAAGCTTAGTGAGATGGGGTGGAATCTCTCATCGTTGCAACAACACAACAATTTCAAGCAAGTTATCAAATAAATGCTATGCATGAATAATCACATGAATGCAGCATCTCACGTGGTCTTCCAGTAACCAACGTGAAGTCTAGGGTTTACACCCCCCCTTGACCTTGGGTTGGGGATTCCGAAACCACCATCAAAGCCCAAGTCTTACACACAACTTAATTACTCTTATCACTTTATTATAACTATGTCTTAGCTTTAGTGCTCTAAGCTCAAGTGCTCTAAGCTCAAGTGCCTCTTATATACCGAGAATTTAAACCTTCGAGTGATAGGCTGGACTCGGAACCGTCAAGGCGTGACAATCCCTTAGTTCGCACTTGGTGGAATAGTGATCCTTTGATCACTTCCAGTGCGTCCTATAGCTATAATGGCCTTGAACAATGCAATGTTCGTGCAATGCATGCTAGATTTTTAATTAGATCTCATAATTGGTTAGAGTTTTAGGGTAATCATCTAAGATCAAGCACATATGCAATTGGCAATCATGTCGAAAATCTATTCACAACAAATTTAATCATTTCAAGGAGCAAAGCATAAACGTCACATCAAAGAAATAACATTCATAATCTTGCAGGAGCTCATCAAACAATGGGCTACATATTCATGATTATGATTATGCCTTGTTCTTAGTTACATATAGATATATACCTAATGTTTACGGCTTATACCCGTTTCGACATCTTATTTATTCCATCTCGCTTACACCTAGTGTATGTAACCATAATGATAAGGACTTAGACTATTACCATCTTAAATCCTCTATTTTAACTCATGATGCATGCCATACTTGTGGTTTAGATTAACTTCCTAAACTCCCCTTTTTCTTGCTTTCACCACCAACGACCTCCATGTCAACATGTGTCTACAATTTTCTCATCAATCCCAATAATCGTCAACAATGATCGTACAATGATGTCTTCCTTTACTCCTACTAGTAATACCACGCACACTCACTAAGAAAAAGATCCAATACCTATATGCACATACATGTTTCTTGCATCCTCGTAAATAGATTTCCACCCTCCTTCCAATTCCTCAACTCATAAGCCTACAAGAGAACTAACACAGTAAAATCCCAACTCCCACTTCCACTTCATCTTATAGCCTACATTCTCTTATGTGCTTAAAACCAAGTATAAGCACACAAAACCAAATTGAAAGACAAATTACACAATGTCAATCAAATAAATCCACCAATTATGTAAACCTTTAATCTTTATAAACCAAATCCACAAATATGGGCGTGCTAGATTGAATAACCAAGTATAATAAGCTTTGATACCAAAAGATGATATGCCTAAATGATCAAAGGATCCAAGCACATACACGTAACCAATTGAAACAAATTCAATCACCAAATCTAAGTCCTCAAGAGGCGTGAACCACTAAATCTTATGAATCTAAATTTGTAAAATAAGTTACTCTGATACCCAAAGAAGATGTGCCTTAAATTGATTAAAGCATATGCAATCAAACAATTGAAATAACTTCAAGGCAAATCCGGATCAACAATCTAGCTTATGGCGTGAACCCTAATCCCTTTAATAATCCAATTTCTTGATCAATTAATCTCAACACCAAAATGATGATGTGCTCAATTAGATTAAGAACCTAACACGATATCAAATGCAAATCCATTCACCAACAACACTAAGATTGGTGTGAACTTCTTACAATAAGGAACTTCCATGCAAATGAAGAACAACAATTACAAGATAATCTGTAGGATACAATTCCACTAAATTGACAACAATATAATGATGGAAATTGAACCTACAATTGACGTGAAAATAAGAACCAAGAACCAAACAAACCAATCCTAATCAACACTAGATATTACACACTAGTTATGAAAAGGAAAAATCAACTTAGGGATTGATATTACTCACAATTCCTTAGGTTGCAACTTGCTACAATTCTTAGAAGAAATTGATAAGTCCTTATGAAAATTTAGGGTGAACCCTAATTCTCATGAAATTAGTAGCAAAATAAGTGTATTCTCTCCCCAAAAACCCTACTTAAGCAAGTATTTATACTTGCTTCCTTTAGGGTTAAAATGTCCACAAAATTACAACTATACCACTATAGGGTGGCCGGTCCTAAAAACACCAATTACAACCAAATAAAAATGTCCCAAAAACTTACAAAATAAATAGTCCAAAGAAATAATAACAAAATACAAAAATAGTCTTCTTAAGCCGATTCTTCCAATCAATTCGTTAGTTCAGCTCATCTTCGGTTTAGGTCCATGGATAACCTACAAGCTAAGTCTTAGAGAGTTTGTCCATCGCCCTGTAAAGCTAGATAAGTGTGCCTGCTAGAATACACAATACATAAGTAATAGAAAAGAGGTTAGTATATAAATAATTCCAAGGTCGACTTGCTCAAAAAGGACCATCATCGCCAAGATTTGAAATCCTTTGGCTCTTGCCCTAATGATAGGTCTTGTAGGATTTTGATTCCTATCATCTCCTCAGGCCTAAAAAAGATTTGTCCTCAAACTTGACATATCAAATGCAGTAGAGACTCTATATCCTCCTAGCGAACCATCTAAACAAGTATCACTGTAGAATCCCAATATCTGAAATACCACAGGGGGTAATTGCTTTCTCTTCTCCATTTCTAGGATGTATCTCATCTACAACACATATAATGATTCATTATCCACTAAGGTCTCCCCTTTCTCAACCCATTCCACTGATATTGTTGCCTCCTTTTCTTATTCACCTGTATGTCGTTGACCTTCATGACCCTCTAATAGTTGGCTCAACTGCTCATGGCCCTCTGAAACCTCTGAAGGTAGACACAACTGCCTCTGAACAGTTTGGTCCTTTGGCGGTTGGCTTATCTAACCATGACCCTTAAGATCCTCTAATGGTTAACACATTTGTGTTTGAAAAATGTTATCTTCTGTATGTTGGCTCATGTAACTAGGAGCCTTAGGAACCTCTAATGGTTAGCATGTCTGCTTCTACACAATGTGGCCCCCTGAAGGTTAGTTCATGTGGTTATCATTCTTGGGAATCTCTAATGGTCTACGGATCTGTTACTGAACCTTTTAGACTTCTGAAGGTGACATCGGATTCAGAATGATGCGTTTACCCTCTTGCTGGAATACATATATATTCCTGAAGCTATCATGTAAGACCCTTCTATCATATAACCATGGCCTGCCAAGCAATATATAGGATATACACATAGGAATAATATCACATTCAAGCTCATCACAGTACTTATCCTTTATACTAAAGGGTACCCCGGCCCTCTGGGTCACACAAAGACTCTCCTGATCATTTAACCAATGTAATGTATAGGGTTTACGATGCAAGGTAGTTTCAAGTTTCAACTTCGATACTAATGATGTAACTACAACATTAGTACAACTACTACCATCAATAATAATTACACACAAGTTTCCTTGTACCCTATAAGAAGTATGGAACAAATTTTCTCTCTGTCCATCATCAATGGTTAGAGAGGAAGTCGACACTTAATGTACTAAAGTAGTAGAAGTATGCACATCATTTGACATGGTTATTAACTAACTTCAACAAGTTAACAACACACTTCACTACAAGCACCACAACAACACACACACCCATGATGCACACACACACAACCAATACAAGAAATGCTTATTGTCACTTCAAGTAAAGTTAAATAAATGAAGTACACATAATCACTTCCAAGTAGTTAAGAATTAAATTCAACCAACAATTGTTTAAGCAATGAGTTCAATTACTTTCACACTTTAATATTTTTTTTTTTAATTCAAGTTCTACTACTCAAACCTTCCTTTCTTACCTTGGTTTCACACTATGATAAATCACAATGTGTAGCACCTCAACACACACACAAATGCACAACTTCACACCGCCACATGCACTTCCCTTGCTCACGGTCACCACCACTTATGCTACTTGCAATACTCCTTTTAACAACACATATAAACACAACACCACACACACACCCTTTACATAATATACAATGCCACATACACACACCTTCAACTCACGGTGCACTTCTCCACTTCTACACAATAAATCAAACTGCAACTTACAACAAAAAGGCAGCTCAAATTCAAATTCAAAATGAGTTCACTAATTGCAATATTCCATAAATGTTAAAGAGCTATTTCAAATTCAAATGAACACACAATTACTCAATCACTTAATGTGTGTTTTGAAATTCAAATTGCTTCCTTAACTCACACCTCAATTCTGAAAATACAAATTTGAAAATTACAATTGTTACTCCTCAATTTTCGAAAATGTAATACAACAATTCACTCTTCTCCACTTGATCACAAAGAATGAACAATCCTTACTCCTTACAATCCACTTCAAGGACACTACACACTCACGACCAATTCTCAAGGAAGCTAAGAATGTAACAAGTACTCTAAGTTTACAACAACTAACAACAATAATAGCACTTCAACAACACAATGAAATAACTCAATTCCACTTCACAATTCGGATCAAGGTGCTAACTCAACAACCCCTAATTTCCAAATTCAAAATCAATCAACCCCTTCTCAAAACCTCAAGCTCCGATACCAAATTATGATGTGCTTAAAACCAAGTATAAGCACACAAAACCAAATTGAAAGACCAATTATACAATGTCAATCAAACAAATCCACCAATTGCGTAAGCCCTTAATCTTTATAAACCAAATCCACAAATATGGACGTGACCTAGATTGAATAACCAAGTATGATAAGCTCTGATACTAAAAGATGACGTACCTAAATGATCAAAGGATCCAAACACATATACGCAATCAATTGAAACAAATTCAATCACCAAATCTAAGTCCTCAAGAGGCGTGAACCACTAAATCTTATGAATCTAAATTTGTAAAATAAGTTGCTCTGATACGAAAAGATGATGTGCCCTAAACTGATTAAAGCATATGCAATCAAACAATTGAAATAACTTCAAGGCAAATCTAGATCAATAATCTAGCTTATAGCTTGAACCCTAATCCCTTTAATAATCTAATTTCTTGATCAATTAATCTCAACACCAAAATGATGATGTGCTCAATTGGATTAAGCACCTAACACAATATCAAATGCAAATCCATCACCAACAACACTAAGATTGGCGTGAACTTCTTACAACAAGGAACTTCCACGCAAATCAAGAATGGCAATTACAAGACAATATGTAGGATACAATTCCACTAAATTGACAACAATATAATGATGGAAATTGAACCTACAATTGATGTGAAAATAAGAACCAAGAACAAAAAAAAAAAAAACAATCCTAATCAACACTAGATATTACACACTAGTTATGAAAAGGAAAAATCAACTTAGGGATTGATATTACTCACAATTCCTTATGTTGCAACTCGCCACAATTCCTAAAAGAAATTAATAAGAGTCCTTATGAAAATTTAGGATGAATCCTAATTCTCATGAAATTTGTAACAAAATAAGTATAATCTCTCCCCAAAAACCCCACTTAAGCAAGTATTTATACTTACTCCTTTTAGGGTTAAAATGTCCACAAAATTACAACTATACCACTATAAGGTAGCCGATCCTAAAAACACCAATTACAACTAAATAAAAATGTTCCAAAAAACTTACAAAATAAATAGTCCAAAGAAATAATAACAAAATACAAAAATAGTCTTCTCAAGTCAATTCTTCAAATCAATTCGTCGGTCCAACTCATCTTCGATTTAGGTCAGTCCATGGATAACCTACAAGCTGAGTCTTAGTGAGTTTGTTCATCGCCCTCTAAAGCCAGATAAATATACCTGCTAGAATACACAATACGTAAGTAATAGAAAAAATGTTAGTATATAAATAATTCTGAGGTCAATTTGCTCAAAAAGGACCATCATCGCCAAGATATGAAGTCCTTTGGCTCTTGCCCTAATGATAGGTCTTGTAGGATTTTGATTCCTATCATTCTCAAGTTGAGCTTCCATTCCCGCTTTCATCATACCACATATAAATATATATATATATATATATATATTTACAAACCACACATACATAATTGAGAGCAAGTCCAGTACATGCACTTACACTTATACAGATACATACCTTCATACAGTGTATATTATACCGCCACCATACATTCCATTTCAGCCCGACCCTTCCCCCTCTCGTAACCCCCTGTCCCACGTATATACACACGCTATTTCGAAGGATTTCCTACGGAAGTTCGAAGCTAACTAGCCTATACATGTATATACATATACATATTATTTAACTAGCAAATCCAGCTGGATTTCCTTCTTCCCATACCCGCAATGTCATCGACACATACAAATATATATGTCCATTCACAGCCCAATTAGCCTTCTTCTAACAGCATTCCCATTTGATGCTTGTACATATATATATATGATTATATAGGCAGCCAAGGAGCAAGGAAACACGTTCCACGGAATAAGAAATAAAGCTAACAGTGGTTTATATATATATATATATATATTGTTACCCTACAGCCGTAAGGAAGAAGGGACAAAAAAAAAAAAAAAAAAAAAACAATTCCACTCACGCAGCACGAGCAGCCCACTAATCACAGATTGTTGTACATATATATATATATATGTTCCTTGCAGCCGTAAGGAAGAAGGGACAAGAAAAGAAAAAAAAAAAAAAAATTCCACTCACACAGCACGAGCAGCCCACTAATCACAGATGTTTATATATATATGTCTAATGGTTGCTGCTCGCTCTAGGGGACGAAATCCACATTCACGCACAGTAAACAGATAAATATACATATATCCTTATATAAGCAGCAAAAATCCCTAATAAAGCACACGAAATCAACAATATACACATAATACAAAAAGTCACAAAGTCCTACTCACTTTGATCTCATTTTGCCGAGGTTTAATCAAAATAGTCTTCGGGTATTCCAGAGCCGAAATTTTCTTCACCTAAAAAAATTAGGGAAAAGTATATTATTATATACTACACATGGTCTAGATCACTCCACCTAGTGTTTCTCTAGCTATTACAACTAATTTTTGGTGAAATACTAATTTTTACATTTATTTGTTCTTTATACACAACTTTTAGAAACTAACTCCGTTTCGCGAAAAGTTGGTCTAGTTGAGTTGCACTTGTCTTGAGGAACACGTTAGTAGTCTCGGATTGTCGATCAAAAGTCGTATGTGTGAAATATGATTTTTTTTGTTCAATTTTCCCTTTTTTCCTTCATTTTCTTCGTCTGCATGGTCCCTGTTTTCTTAATGTCTCCTCTCTATCTCTCTTTTGCTTTTTCTTTTTGTTTCCTAATTGTGTGGCCGTGGATCCTCCACGGAAAGGGCTGAGCATATATATATATATATATTATTATTATTATTAATTAATACTTTATTATAATTAGGATTTCGAAATTCCTAATATATTTTCACACACACCATGGCAATGATAAAATTTAATATTTTAACATTTTATTACGAAAATTTATACTTAAGCTAATTTGACTATTTTGAGCATGAATATTTACTCGAAATTCCTATTTGACAATCCTAAGTCTATAATTTTAATTTATTTTATTATTTAATCAATAATTTCTCATGGTTTGCTCTTCGTGTGATTATTTTCTTTATTATAGTTTTATACGGGGTGTGTTTAAGGCTTTTAGTACAATCTTTTAATTATTTTGATATTATACACAACTAAAATTTTGCAGATTTTACATTACCCCCTGCATTCTTTGACATAATGGTGCATCTAGCTATCCACTTGCCTCAAGAAGCATTGATGGCTGGACCAGTTGCTTATCGATGAATATATCGTATTGAGAGGTATAATATTGGTTTTCATATTCACCAATTATGTGCTAATATTATTCTAGCTCCTTACACTCCATGTAAATTTATGAGTGTAGATACTTGGGTTCGTTAAAGCAACTTGTTAGAAATAAAGCTTATCCAGAAGGCTCCATTGCAGAAGTATATGTTGTTAACGAGTGCTTGACTTGGTGCTCACTTCACTTACAAGACATTGAAACAACATTTAATCATCCAGATAAGAATTTTGATTCCTTAGAAGAAGGTGGTGTTGATGTTTTCACCAATAAAGTTGGTCTTGTTTCCCTTCCTACATATGTCGTATTATTGAACAAGGAGGTTGAAGTAATGACATGGTATATCATCAACAACTGTCATGAAATTCAGCCTTATTTAGAGTAAGTGTGAATAGGTGCATCTCAAATGTTACAATATTGCTATAAATTAATAACTAAGCAAAATTGAAAACTGTGATGTAGGGAACATAAGGTTATTTTAAGGGCACAATATGATGACAACGTAAATGAGCACCATAAAAAGGAATTTTGTTAATGGTTTATGAATAAGGTAAACACAATAAAGTAACGTTGTACGCATTTGATAAGTTGACTTTTTTCATGTAAGCATTCACTTTTTAATTTGTGGATGGTGCAGATGATACCATTATATGACAGTTGTGACCCAATCATTAGTGCATTTTATGCATTGTCAATAAGACTTGATTCATGCTATAAGAGATACAGCAAGTTGATATATAATGGTGCTTGGTTTCACACATCAGACTTTGATAGTAGGAAGAAGACTTAAAACAGTGGAGTTCTTGTAGAGGGAAATCATGGGATATGCAAGCATCAATGGAGTTTTATGGGGTTATAACACATATATTTGAGTTCGGTTACATATGGAACAAGAGAGTGTTCTTATTTAAATGTAAGTGGTGGGATACAAATAGTCAACATCATAATGTAAGAGTTGAGAATGGCATTAAAAGTATTAAGGTCACTTGTACTTGGTATGTAAATGACCCATATGTGTTAGTATCACAAGCTAAACAGATATATTACTTGGAAGACATGAAAATAGGTGTTGATTGGCGTGTGGTTCAACATTTTGAGCATCGCCATATTTACAACATGGACTCTTTAATTGGTGATGTAATTTTGTTTACCGATGTGGAGGCTCAATTGGTGGATGAGAGCCTGGATGAACTTGTCATAGGAGATAAGGGAAGAGGAAATGAGCGACATCCAGTTGTCAATTATGATGTTGATGTGCTATTAAGAACCGATATGTGTCTTGATACGATTTTAGGAGAATTAGTAGACAAGATAGTTCAAGCATCTAGTCGAGTGTAACATGATGCTAATATCAAATCTAATGATGATGAGGATATGGATGAGGCACTCGATGATACACTTGTTAAGTATGATATGAGTGACGATGATTGTATAAATGTTATTTATTTTCTTGCGCATGAAATTTCTAATGTTGTTTCGCTTTTATTTATACATTCATTAATCATATATGCTTTTACTATTTTTTATAGGACTCTAATGGGAAGGTGATGGAAGAAAACCCTAGAAGGGGAGGAAAGGTTAGTCGAGACACTCAAGATGTGATTAGAGATGAGTCAGATTCGCACCATAGTGATGGGGAGGTGCGTGATAATGCTGCAACAAATGCCTCCATAAATCAACAAAGGGAGCACATAATTTCGTCTGAGGATCATGCCACACCAAATGCACCTGCATAGAATGACACTTTGACTAATGATGTGGTTGATGTATCTACATAAGCTGGTAGCATTCCCTTTAATCCTACTCGATCCTCAAGTAATCTACATAACTGTATATATGAAAATATAATCAGAGTTCTTCACTCCTTCATAATCATGGATTTGTTTTTCAAATATTTACACTAGCTGTGAGCTTAGTGTCATATATAGGCAAGAGAAGTGTGTATCAGGGACAAGCATTAAAAAGAGAAAATAGAAGACGAATGAGTAAAATGGTCATTCAAATTACGACATCTGGTGGTTGTCCGTTAACACTATACCAGTCATCCAAGATGGCATTAGAAATAGGGAAGGCTTGTCAGGACTTGCTACCACTTCGTATTGAGGATTGGAGAAAATTTGATTGATCAGAAAAATAGCATGCCTGGGAGAGAATATAGGTAAAAGCAACTACGAATTTGGATTGTCTCTATTTGAATTGTTTTCTTAATAAAAAGTGAATATGTCCCACTATCATTGTCTTTGTTATTATAATTTGTTACAAGATGTTTCTAACGTTTATATTACACCCTTGTCTCATTTTTATGTATAGAATTGTTTAAATATTGATGACGTCACAAAAAATCTTGACACGTTTCATGCTGTTGATCGATGGATGGGAAATATCTATAGAAATCATCGAAGTAAAACTAAAAGTTCATGGATAAAGATTAATGATGCAATTTGAACCAAAGGTTCAAGTGATGATGACTGGAAAAAGAAAACAAAGGAATGGAAGAGAGAGATTGCACAAGAGAAGGAGATTCTACAATCTAGAGATCCATCTACAAAGGTAAGATAACTAAGTAATTTTTCTTTTAAGGTTTTTAGTAAATGATGTCATTAACTTGATGATGTCTTACTAAATAAAATACTAAGGCAATAAGTGGGAAGGTTATACATAGGAAAGTCAAATTTTTACATAGGTTTGGATCTGGATCATTTGAGAGCAAGAGGAATGAATATATGAGTATTTCATATAATTTAAATATATAAGACTAAAATTGATTAAGTCCTCAACTTTCTGTATAATGTGTAATTAGATTGAGAGGAATCGCCAACCACCTAATGTAATCAAGTTCTTTAAGGTCACCCGATACAGTGATCTAAGGCTTAACGATAGTGGTAGTTGGATTTCCTAACAAGCTACCCAGGATTACATAAGTTCATAGGTTAATTTACAAATAAACATTATCACTGTGTTTTATGTTTCTATCTACATTTCTATTATGTTTACATTGCATATTGTTGCCATCGATAATTTAGGAGGATATGGTCAAGATGTATCAAGAATCTCAATCCTCAAATAATCCTAAGACTTTTGAGGAGATAATTGATGAATTTATGGGTGGAAACCCATGGACTGATTATCATCCTAGTAGACAATACGGACCACTAGCCATTGGGAAACCTTCCCATAGACAAATTTATATGGAACAAATGGAAGTAGCACTATGAGAGATACAAGGAAAGCTTGAAGAAGTGATAAGAATAAATTAACACTTATATTTTGTATGGGTTTGAGTTGTTTTTGAAGTAAGTTGATTATGTTTTAAAAGACTTTGGTAATTAAAGAAGAGCTATTTGATGTTTCAGGAAACTAAAGGACCTATCAAGGAAGAATGATCAACATGTGCAAGAGTCGGAGCAGATTACATGAAGAAAAGTGTCCAAAAGTGCAGCAGGAGAGATACATGGGCGTGTATGACAGGGGCACGACCGTGTATTGTATTTAATACATTCATAGAAGGTTACACGACCATAATACACGGCCGTGTGTTGAGTTGGGATTGTTCATAGAAAGATACACGGCCATGCTACACGGCCGTGTATGTCAACCGTGTGTTGAGTTAGAATTGTCCACAGAAAGATACACGGCTATAATACACGGGCGTATATGATAGCCGTGTAGTTGATGTAACTCCGCGTTTTACAAGCTTCTTCCAACATTTTGGTATCTTTGGACAGGAAGAAGGGGGAATGTCAAGGGGCGGAGTGTAGAAAAGGAAAAGACACCTGAAGCAGAAGGGGCGACACGAATTAAAAGAAGGAGGAAGGGAGGAGACACGGGGGAGAAAAAGAGAAAGGACCCACGAAAGAGACGGGGAAAGGGATACAGAAAAAAGAGAGAAGGACCTGGAAAGAAGAGAGGAAGACGGGGAAAAAGCTTTCGGAAGGAAAAGCAATTTCAACGGATTTATCCTTACCTTGTGGAGTGTTTTATGCACACGGGTTCTTCATCTTTATTTAATTGTATCTTGAAATCATGAGTGGCTAGTTTATTTCATACCCGAACCTTACGAATTCTAGTTGTCATGTAATGCGGGATTGATTGCATAGTTAGTGAATAGTGGAAATCTTTGAATTTATTCATGTTGTTTATATATTGTTGCTAATTTGATGTATGGCCAGCATTGAAATTGCATTGATTTCTTAGAAGTTGATTGGAAAATCTCTTGTTTGAATAGATCATGCATGAATAAAGGAATTCGTATGTAATCTAGGGATAGAGAACGTGAATTTTCCGTATTAGATTAATTTAGATAAATTGGTCTAATTGAGGGTTCAAGAGTGTTAATGCAATTCTAATCGGTTTTTGATAAAAGAGGGATCTTATCAAAGCGATTGGGGTTATGAGCAAATGAATCTGGAAAGAACATTAGTTTAGTGTTAGATACTCCGCGGTTTAGAGATAACTATTGCTCATTAACTAGTTTATTGAAAGGGTGAAGTTACATGACAATTAGAGGAGTAGTAAGGGTAGGGTATGTTCTTAGTTATCGGATTTAGTAATCAAGTTTTTGTGTTATTTTAAATTGCTATAGGAATTGTTAAGTATTTTAAATTTAAAACTAAACATCTCAATTTTGTGCGGTTAGATAGTAGGTTTATAGTTATTACTGGTACTTGCCGATCCCTAAGGATACGATACCCGAACATAGTGCTATACTATTACAATCGATAGGTGCACTTGCCTATTGGATCGTAACAGAGAGTCATAGAAAGGGATTTTTAAACTTGAGTGATTACGATCATCAACACGTTTTTGGCGCCGTTGCCGGGGATCGGCGATATTAAGAAAGCTCAACGCTTACTAATTTAGCCATTTATTCTTGGTAGTATATGACAAGGAGTTCATCATCAAAACTTCTTGATTTTGACCTAGAAATAGATCGGATATTCAAAAAGAAACCTAGGAGCATTGAAGAGCAACAAGTGAGTGAGGGAGAATTATCATCGAGTGAAGGCGAAAGTTCAGTTGCTAAGGAAGAGCAACCTGTGAACAGCAGAAGAGTCAACATTGAAACAATGGCAGACCAAAGTCGGACTATGGTTGATTATTCCAGGCCAACTTTAGATAGCACTAGTTCATGTCTCGTAAGACCTGCAATAGAGGCTAATAACTTCGAAGTTAAAGCCTCTACAATGAATTTGATACATAATCAGTGTCAATTTGACGGCTTACCTGATGAAGATCCCCACGCTCACATTCAAATGTTTCTAGACATCTGCGCCACAGTGAAACAGAACGGGGTGACTGAAGAAGCGTTGAAGTTGCGGTTGTTTCCCTTCACCTTGAGGGGAAAAGCAAGGCAGTAGATAAGTTCACTAAACCGGGAATCCATTACTACATGGGCTCAACTGGCAGAGTCTTTTCTAAACTTTTACTTTCCACCATCCAAGACTGCCAAATTGAGGAACGATATCACATCATTCATTCAATTAGATAACGAGCCCCTTCATGAAGCCTGGATAAGGTTCAAGGAATTGCTTAGGCGGTGCCCACACCACCAAATGCCTAATTGGCTGCAAGTTTCAACTTTTTACAACGGGCTCGATTATCCGATGCGACAAACCATCGATGCCACTGCTGGTGGTACACTTAATGTGAAGACTCCTGAAGAGTCTCTGGAGCTATTTGAAAATATGGCCAAAAACAATCATTAGTGGAGTAACGGCAGGTTGAAGCAAAGGGTAGCAAGGGTTTATGAGGTTGATATGATGACCACTATTGCTGCAAAAGTGGATGCCCTTGCTATGAAGGTTGAAGGGATGGCGTTGTCTCAGCCATCCCAATACCAGTCAGTCGATTCAGCTGCCAATTCCATAATCCAAGAGACCAATGAGCAAGTTGACTATGTTGGAAATTCCACTCGACCCCAGAACAATCCCTACAGCAACACATATAATCCAGGCTGGCGCAATCACCCAAATTTTTCATGGAGTAATCCATAATTGCCTAGGGGTAATGTGCCCGCACCTGGATTCCAAAGACCTCCACCACCACCTGTTACAGAAAAGAAGTCCAATCTAGAGGATATGATTGCTAAGTTCATTCAGGTCTCAGAGCAGCGTCAGCAATCAACAGATGCTACTCTAAGAAATCATAAGGCTTCTATACACAATTTGGAAAATCAGGTGGGTCAAATTGCTAAGATGCTCTCAGAAAGACCTCAAGGGTCTTTGCCTGGAAACACTGAACCTAATCCTAGGGAGCACGTAAAGGCAATGACCCTAAGGAGTGGAAAAGAACTGCAATCTGACATCATTGGGGCACCAGTGGTTGCACAAAGAAAGGGAGTTGAAGAGCCACATGATGGGGGTAGTGAGAAGGAAGATGCTACAGAGGAGGTAAAGGAAAAGGAGTCAACAGAAGGGAAGACTAAGGCATCAACAGTTCAACCATACAAGCCTCCAATTCCATATCCGGGACGGCTGAAAAAGGATCAAGACAAAGAGCACTTCGGAAAATTTTTGGATTTGTTTAAGCAATTACATATTAACATACCGTTTGTAGAAGCTCTTTCACAAATGCCTAGATATGCTAAGTTCCTGAAGGATCTACTGTCAAACAAGAGGCGACTGGAAGAAATTTCTACCGCAGTTATAGGAGCGGAGTGTTCGGCTATTTTACAAAACAAGTTACCACAAAAACTCAAGGATCCGGGTAGTTTCACTATTCCATGCTTAATTGGTGAATTGCCTGTGGAGAGAGCTTTAGCAGACCTTGGGGCAAGCATAAACTTGATGCCCTATTCCTTGTTTAAGCAATTAAACTTGGGAGAGCTGAAGCCCACCAGGATGAGTCTGCAACTGGCAAATCGCTCGGTCAAATTCCCTAGAGGGATCATTGAGGATGTCCTGGTAAAGGTAGAAATTTCATTTTTCCTGTTGATTTTGTCATTCTGGATATGAATGCGGATGTAGAAGTCCCGCTGATTTTAGGAAGACCTTTCCTGGCTACTGCAAGAGCTGTGATTGACGTAGCAGATGGAAAGCTGGTTTTGAGAGTGGGAGCAAATGAGTTGGTGGTGAAAATTCCAGCAGCACTGAAACAATCATTGAACGCTGATGATACTTGCTATGCTGTTGATTGCATTGACAGGTCAGTAATAAGCGTGATGCAAGAACTGTTATGTGGAGATCCATTGGAATTCAGTTTAACTGTGAATGATGATGAAGTGAGTGAGAATGTAGAAATACAAACTGTGAAAGCTCAGCTGCAAGCCTGTGAGGAAGTAGTTTGTCGCAGAGGATTTGAAAAAATAGGGCCCAATGAAGAAGGGAGGTTAAAACCGTCTGTTGAAGAGCCTCCTGAACTTGAGTTGAAGCAACTTCCTGAGTACCTAGAGTATGCTTTTCTGGAAGCTAACTCTAAACTTCCCGTCATCATTTCTATTAGCTTGACGAGGGAGCAAAGGGACAATTTACTAGGGGTCTTAAGGGAGCATAAGCAAGCTCTTGCTTGGAAAATATCGGATATTCAAGGTATTAACCCCTCATTTTGTACCCATAAAATCTTGCTGGAAGATGATTTTAAACTGATGGTACAACCTCAGAGGAGGTTGAACCCTAACATGAAGGAGGTTGTAAAGAAGGAGGTGATTAAGCTTTTAGATGCGGGGTTGATCTATCCCATTTCCAATAGTCCCTAGGTCAGTCCTATACAAGTTGTACCAAAGAAAGGGGGAATGACTGTGATCCCCAATGATAAAAACGAACTCATACCTATGAGGACAGAACTGGTGGCGAGTGTGCATGATTAGAAGACTGAATGTGCAACTCGCAAGATCACTCCTCTCCCTTTTGTGGATCATGTAGAGTGATTGGCAGGACACCTATATTATTGATTTTTAGATGGAATGTTGGGATATTTCCAAATCCCAATCGCTCCAGAGGATCAGGAAAAGACCACTTTCACATGTCCATATGGTACTTTCGCTTATAGGCGCATGCCCTTCGGATTATGCAATGCACCGGCTACGTTTCAGCGGTGTATGATGGCCATTTTTGAAGACTTAGTGGAAGGGATCATAGAGGTCTTTATGGACGATTTCTCCATCTTTAGTGATTCTTTTAACGCTTGTCTAAACAATTTGAAGAGGGTTTTGATTCGATGTGAGGAGACAAATCTTTTGTTGAATTGGGAGAAATGCCATTTCATGGTAAAGGAGGGCATAGTTCTAGGGCACAAGATTTCTCATAAAGGAATCGAAGTGGACAACGCAAAAGTGGACACAATTTCAAAACTTCCACCACCTTCTTCAGTAAGAGCCATCCGGAGCTTTCTCGGGCATGCCGGATTTTACAGGAGGTTTATTAAGGATTTCTCTAAAATAGCTCGTCCATTGACACGGCTATTAGAGAAAGACATGCCTTATGATTTTACAAGTGAATGTCTTAAGGCGTTCAACACGCTTAAGGAAAGGTTGACCCAAGCACCTATTATGGTGGCTCCTGATTGGGGTCTTCCTTTCGAATTGATGTGTGACGCAAGTGATTTTACTGTGGGAGCAGTCTTAGGACAAAGGAGGGACAAGCACTTCCAACCGATCTATTATGCCAGTAAGACCCTCACAGGTGCTCAGGAG
This sequence comes from Laguncularia racemosa, assembly GCA_037954665.1. Classification (NCBI taxonomy): domain Eukaryota; kingdom Viridiplantae; phylum Streptophyta; class Magnoliopsida; order Myrtales; family Combretaceae; genus Laguncularia; species Laguncularia racemosa. The sequence goes on along the minus strand of JBBMOL010000004.1, from coordinate 11,388,389 downwards.
AACTACACCACGACCGAGAAGGAACTTTTAGCTGTGATTTTTGCGTTTGATAAGTTTCGGTCATTTTTTATTTTGTCCAAGGTAATTGTTTACACTGACCATTCAGCTCTCAGGTACCTTTTGTCCAAGACAGATGCGAAACCGCGCCTCATCCGATGGATATTGCTTCTACAAGAGTTCGATCTGGAGATTAGGGACAAGAGGAGAGCTGAAAACTTAGCTGCTGATCATCTCTCTCCTTTGGAGAACCCATATTTGGAGGAATTGAAAGAAGAGATTGATGATGCTTTTCCGGAGGAAAGATTGTATCAGATTAACAAGGTAAGTATTAATTATGAGCCTTAGTTTGCTGATTTTGCAAATTACCTTATTTGCAAAATACTCCCGAGTGACAAAACTTATCAGCAAAAGAAGCGGTTCTTTGCTGAGTTAAAGCACTATTACTAGGAGGAACCCTTCTTGTTTCGTTTGTGTGCTGATCAGGTAATTAGGAGATGTGTATCTGAGCAAGAGGGGCAAGAAATTCTGAGACACTATCACACCGGACCAACAGGGGGTCACTACAGTGTGAATCGAACAGCTCACAAAGTGTTGGAATCGGGATTTTATTGGCCAACCTTATTCAAGGATTCTTTCAACTTTGTAAAAACATATGACAGGTGCCAACGAGTTGGAAATATGTCAAAGCGCGATGAGATGCCCCAAAATTTCATCCTGGAGTGTGAGGTGTTCGACGTATGGGGGATTGATTTTATGGGACCATTTCCCAATTCCTTCGGGAATAAGTACATATTGGTGGCGGTAGATTATGTGTCTAAATGGGTAAAAGCCCAATCTTTGCCCACCAATGATGCTAGAGTAGTGGTAAAATTTTTGAAGAAACTTTTCTCTAGGTTTGGAACACCACGGGCTTTAATTAGTGATAGGGGAACACATTTCTGTAATGTGCAATTGGAGAAGGGGACACAGAAAAACAGAGAGAAGGACCAGGAAAGAAGAGAGGAAGACGGGGAAAAAGCTTTCGGAAGGAAAAGCAACTTCAACGAATTCATCCTTACCTTGTGGAGTGTTTTATGCACACGGGTTCTGTGCGCGTAAACGATATTGATTTGAGTTCTTCTACAAAGGGGGATGCTGAATGCGCGATTCTAATACCGATCCAGGGGAGTCTTGTTTCTTTTTCTCTTTTATTTCTATCTTTTTGTGTAGTTCAATATAAAACATTGGGACAATGTCCTATTCTAAGTGTGGGGATGGGATGGAGGAGGATGAATTCATGAAGTATAAGTGTTATGAACTTAATGATATAAAATTTCCCTACTTGAGATAGATTTGATAAGTTATACTTGATGAGTTATGTAAGAAGGCTGAGATCCCAACTTTTATGCTCTTATCTTGTGTTATGAATACGTTGCTGAAATTAGAAGATGAAATCTGAGTGAAGTAGGTTTATTTTAGAGTTAGGATTGATTCAAGGTTGTTAGTAGAATTGAGTAAACTTTTCTTTCTTTTACTGGTTAAGCTATTCAATTTTGAGTAAAGGAGTACATATAGCTTGGTAATCTCTTGAAAAAAAAAAAAAAGAGAGGGTTCAGAAGTGGGCCTCATTGACTCGAGTAATTAAGCCTGAGGGGTGCCCTTCCAAGGGAATAACACCTATTGACTTGGGTGAAGAACTTGGGATCAATGGCCGAAAGCTCGTTACATGGGTCATGAGAAAAGTCCGAGAAAACTGAACTTGATAATTAATAATATTTTGATTGAGATGGTAAAGGTTTGAAGGGGTATTTTAAAACCTAGTAGCCTAAGGTCGTCTGGCCTGGGACTTACTGACCGAGGAAACCGTTTCAGTTAAAGGGACAATCTGAAAAAAAAAAAAAAAAGTTGATTTGACTCGAATAAGTAAATCCGAGGGACGCCTTCTATGTTGAGGGAATAACGTCTGTTAACTTGAGTGATGAGCTCGGGATTATCGATCGAAAGTTCGTTACATGGGTCGGTCGACTAAATTAAAGTAAAAGAATGATAAAAGAGAAGGGAAATCCAGGAGATCAGTGGTTATGATATGCTTTTACTCTCTATTGTGTTGTTTATTTCGATTGTGGAAAGAATTGTTTACTCTATTTTTGCTGATATGATTTTGTGATTTATCCTAACTTGAGGAATTTTTGTTTAAACAGTGAAGGTAATAGTTTGATTTACTCGGATTAATTTTGAAATTCCAGTATTAGTATTTTGTATACAGTTAATGATGAGATTGAATGAAAAGTTAATAAGCTTGAGTATACAAAGGATCAATGATGCAGAAATCTTCCTAAAATAACTATGCATGAAAGAGAGGTTGTTTTTGTAATTCTATTTGAATCAATTTGCTTGAGGACAAGCAAAAACTCAAGTGTGGGGAAGTTTGATAAGAATAAATTAACACTTATATTTTATATGGGTTTGAGTTGTTTTTGAAGTAAGTTGATTATGTTTTAAAAGACTTTGGTAATTAAAGAAGAGCTATTTGATGTTTCAGGAAACTAAAGGACCTATCAAGGAAGAATGATCAACATGTGCAAGAGTCGAAGCGGATTACATGAAGAAAAGTGTCCAAAAGTGCAGCATGAGAGATACATGGGTGTGTATGACAGGGGCACGGCCGTGTATTGTATTTAATACATTCACAGAAGGTTACACGACCATAATACACAGCCGTGTGTTGAGTTGGGATTGTTCACAGAAAGATACACGGCCATGCTACACGGCCGTGTATGTCAACCGTGTATTGAGTTAGAATTGTCCACAGAAAGATACACGGCCATAATACACGGGCGTATATGACAGCCGTGTAGTTGATGCAACTCCGCGTTTTACAAGCTTCTTCCAACATTTTGGTATCTTTGGACAGGAAGAAGGGAGAATGTCAAGGGGCGGAGTGCAGAAAAGGAAAAGACACCTGAAGCAGAAGGGGCGACATGAATTAAAAGAAGGAGGAAGGGAGGAGACACGGGGGAGAAAAAGAGAAAGGACCCACGAAAGAGACGGGGAAAGGGACACAGAAAAAAGAGAGAAGGACCCGGAAAGAAGAGAGGAAGACGGGGAAAAAGCAACTTCAACGGATTCATCCTTACCTTGTGGAGTCTTTTATGCACATGGGTTCTTCATCTTTATTTAATTGTATCTTTAAATCATGAGTGGCTAGTTTATTTCATACCCGAACCTTACGAATTCTAGTTGTCATATAATGCGGGATTGATTGCATAGTTAGTGAATAGTGGAAATCTCTGAATTTATTCATGTTGTTTATATATTGTTGCTAATTTGATGTATGGCCAGCATTGAAATTGCATTGATTTCTTAGAAGTTGATTGGAAAATCTCTTGTTTGAATAGATCATGCATGAATAAAGGAATTCGTATGTAATCTAGGGATAGAGAACGTGAATTTTCCGTATTAGATTAATTTAGATAAATTGATCTAATTGAGGGTTCAAGAGTGTTAATGCAATTCTAATTGGTTTTTGATAAAAGAGGGATCTTATCAAAGCGAATGGGGTTAGGAGCAAATGAATCTGGAAAGAACATTAGTTTAGTGTTAGATACTCCGCGGTTTAGAGATAACTATTGCTCATTAACTAGTTTATTGAAAGGGTGAAGTTACATGACAATTAGAGGAGTAGTAAGGGTAGGGTATGTTCTTAGTTATCGGATTTAGTAATCAAGTTTTTGTGTTATTTTAAATTGCTATAGGAATTATTAAGTATTTTAAATTTAAAACTAAACATCTCAATTTTGTGCGGTTAGATAGTAGGTTTATAGTTATTACTGGTACTTGCTGATCCCTGAGGATACGATACCCGAACATAGTGCTATACTATTACAATCGATAGGTGCACTTGCCTATTGGATCGTAACTGAGAGTCATAGAAAGGGATTTTTAAACTTGAGTGATTACGATCATCAACAAGAAGAAAGACAACAATGTGAACAACTAGAGGGAAAGTTCAATGACCAACATCAACAACTGTTGTCTATGCTTCAAGAAGAAAGAGATCTATGTATCACCCAAGCTAAAGAGGTTAGTTTAAACCTATACTTTGTAAATAGAAGTATATGTTCTATGTTGTAAAGGCTTCTATTACTTCTATGTATAAAGTAGGAACGTTGTGGTGGACTTCTTTAGTACATGGTGTTGTAGTTTTCCATTATATGCAATACATGAGTATATTGTATAGTACAAGGGTAGTGTGTGTATACTGTGTTCTGCAGGGAGTATTGTTGTAGTTGTGCAATATGTGTTGTTATATAGGTGTTAAAGGATAATATTCCAGAATATTGTAGAAACTGCATGATTGTAATTCCTTTTGAGGCAATATTTTAGAATATTGGTGTTTTACTTACATATTGAGGATGAAAACTTTGTTACTTTGTAAATGTTTGATAGCTATCTGAGCTTTCTCAAGAAGTTGCACGGCTTGCTAGGAATTTTCCAAGTACTTCAGGTAAATAATCATAAATATGTGATAGTATTCTATCCCTCTCTCTCTCTCTCTCTTTCAATTTACAAAAAAAAAAAAAAAAGGATATAAGTGTATGTATGTGTTATTTACAAGTTATATATTTTGTGACAAGAACAAAAATGCACAGGACCTTATTCATTCACCAAGTTCATCTAACAGTGATGATATTGAAAGCAATGAAGATAATAATGATAGCGATGATTATGAAAGTAGTGATGAGGAAGATTGATGCAAGAAATAAGGTGCCATTCTTTAGTTCATTTAATGTTTAAGGTTAAACCTAATTAAGCTTCAATTTCTTCATCTTATTTGGATTTGTTTAGTTAAGGAAATTGTTCCTAAATTTTGTTGATGTGAAAGCATCATGTATATGGGGTTCATTTGATGTATGATATGTAAGAAATATATGTTGATGGTATTGTAGTATATATAATTATGCATAAACTAAACAGGTATATGTTGGCAAATATGAGAATTGTGAAAATAGGTCAAAATCTATGCCCATTACAATTACCATGTTTAAACATTGCTAATTTCACTTAACAATGACGTTTTAACATTGTCAATATACTTTTCACAATATTTAAATGCCGCGTATAATTACCTTTACCTATGTGTAAATGTTGCTAATGTTACTCTTTTACAAAGTTTAAATGTCGTAAATGTATGTTTTACCGCACTTTTTTTTATTGTATTTTTACTACATTTAAACATCGCATGTAATAACTTGTAGTTATGTCTAAATATTGCTAATATTAGTCTTTTGCTATGTTTAAACATTGTAAATGTTACTCAATTACTGCGCTTCTTCTAATGAGTAAATTTGTAATTGTGGCTTTACTACGTTTAAACGTCACGTATAATAACATTTAGCTACGTCTAAACATTGGTAATGTTAGTCTTCTACTACGTTTAATCGTCGCCAATATTACTCATTTACTACACTTTTCTGTCTATTAATTTTTTAATTGTGGTTTTACTACGTTTAAACATTGCATATAATAACTATTAGTTACATCTAAATGTTGCTAATGTTAGTCTTTTACTACATTTAAACATCGCTAATATAACTCATTTACAGCGCTTTTTTGTGTTCATTAATTTTTTAATTGTGATTTTACTATGTTTCAACGTCACCTATTACCTATTTTTAGCAACATTTAAGCATTGCCCCATATAACACGTTTAGCTACGTTTCTACTTTTAGCGATATTTATTTTATTAACATTGCAGATTTTTTTTTATGACAAACCTTTGGCAGCGTGTATTAACAATGGTTATTAAACATGGCTAAATCTTTTTTGCGACGCTTATTTCATGTTTAGCAACATTTATTAAGCGTCGTCTAATATCGAAGTTGTTATAGTGCACATATGCCATGCCAAAAATAGTAACACATGCAAAATGCATCATAAAATTCATTCACAATTTTATTTATCTTTCACAATCTTTATCCATTACACAATTACAAGATAAACATCTTTACACATAACATTCCTAAACAACCTTTCACAATCTATCAACAAATAATATATACATAAATATATATATGACAAAGGCAATCCCCTTTATCCATAAGTCTCTTACCATATATTATAATAATATATCTATGACAGTAAGTACTCTCTACTATCCATGATTCCATAAGTCCTCACATATCCACCTTCCACAACCATACATAATATATATATATATACATATATGATAGTAAGTACTCCCCATGTCCATGAGTCCTCACACATCAACATTTCACAATCATACATAATATATATATATGACAGTGGGTATTTTTCAATGTTTATGAGTCCATGAGTCCATATACTACAACTTTCACAATACACATCATAACCTTACACATCACAACATTGCACAATATAACCTTCTACATAAGACCTAGATCATTTCGGTATACGACTCCACTAGGGACAACATCACATACTGATCATTAAGATGCCACCCCAAACATCGACCCACACTCGGTTTCTTGGACCCAACAATTTACAATCACATGCACATTCAATCCGATTCATTTACAATATTATTAAACCTACACACAAAAATCTAATTTATTAAGAACAAGCAACAAACATGGTTTACATATACCTGACTTTACAAAACTTGATTTGTTTTATACTTTTCTAACTTCACAATTCTTCCAAACCAATATATGATTCAAATTGTTTGACTTTAGAATTGTATTCCTATAAATATCAAAAGGAAAATAGACATCTTTAAACTCAACATGGGAGCCATGTAGTTGAGTGTGGGGTAGTACATGACCGTGCTAAAGGCTATATACATTTTTTTTTTCAACATGGTCATGTTGAGAGGTCATGTCATTTTCTTTTCTTTTCTTTTCTTTTCTAATATGATCTTAACATGGTCATGTATCTCTCTCTATGCACTAAGTCATTTTTTTGAACATGGTCCTATTGAGAAGTCATGTATCTCTCTGTTCACTATTCATCAACATGACCTCATGTTGATAGGTCATGTTGAATTTTTTTTTTTCAACACGATCGTGTTGAGAGGCCGTGTATCTCTCTGTTCACCTTTCATTTTCAACACAGTCTCTAACACAATCATGTTGGAAGGCCATGTATCTCACTATACACCTCGTAAATTGATCCCTCAACTCAATTTCTATTCAATTTAACCGAATTGATCCATCTAACATAAAATTTATAATGTAATACACTAGTAGATACACTTACTTAACCCGAATCATTATCATGATGAGTGAATTGCTTGTTTTGTCCCTTGCATATCACAGATTGATCTAAATCTATAAATGACCTTAATACGTTAATCTCTATGCTAACATATACATACGCAAATCATGATTCATAATTGTTAATTTATGCACTTACCTTAATATGATAAGCTAGTGGTGGAAAAAGGGTCGACTCCTTCTCTATGGATTCACACAAGAAGATTCTAGGGCTCTGTGAGAAGCAAAGGGAAAAGTGTCAACCCTAGGTAAAAGCAGCTTATGTACCTAAGTCGCGAAATGACCATCTTGTCCTTAGTTATAATTCTTATTTCCATATTATCCTTAGTAGATTTTTATTATTTTTAATTACACACACACATATATATAATATTACTCAGGTAAATAGTTAAGAAGTTCTACCTATATATTCACTATGAAATTAAAAACATGGTTATGAATGCTATACACATGCAGTATTTTTCTTGAATATTCACTTATAGCAAAAATGGTATGGACATGGATTGGATTCGATTTGCTCTCCATACATATTACAATACATTAGAAAAAATCTTATTGGGGTTAAGTACGTTGAGAAAAATTAAATATGCTCTATGGAAGAATATTATTTATGACCTACCATATTCTCTTTTTTTTTATTATATATGTAACACCCTAAAACCTGGAGCATCACAACCCACCACATGTCATTATTAAGTGTCACACTAAGACTCTAAAACTCTATAATTCTTCAAAACCTGCTCATCTCCATTAACTGTCGTACTACTATAACTTCAATAAAATCAATAACTGTCAAATGAGTCATTCTAATTCTCCTTATTTAATAATAATGCAAATCTCCAGATAAACAATTATTTTCCTATAAAAATTAACATAACTAAGAATAAATTATCATCTCCATAATTTCAATTCAACTAATAATATTCCAAATTACAAGTCTTCCCAATTTCCTTGCTCCTCATCTACATAGTAATAACGCTCTCTCCTATTTTCATCTACGTAATGTCCCACCAAGTTCCCATTCTTATCGTACTCTACTACTCGTCATTCTCACTTACATCTAAAATATATATATATATATATATATATATATATATATATATATAGGAAGGGGGGGTGAGCTTAAACTCAATACATGAGTACCACACCTGCATGCACATGATATACCACAGTAATAACACATGCATATACGCAGCATTTATCCATGGCACATTCATGCATCAACTTACACACTAATCTCCAAATTAATTATACCACATAGGGGTACTCATGACCTTGGTACACACAAAAGTTCGTCTTAGTGGGAACTACCATTGCTAGCCTCATCTAACCTTAATCTACCTCAAATCATTTCGATACGTGGCTCTACTAGGAACAACACGGCATACCGATCATCGAGGTGCCCCCTAAGGAACTACCACTGCGGGCCCTTAAGCTAAGCACAAGCAACATACACCCTTTCATTCACATTTCACATTACATCACATAATTCTTATAACAATTTTATTTAATAACTATCTAACAATCACAACCAACAAATAAGGTAAACACGTACCTAGAATCCTAATCTTAAACACATCTGGTGTTGAACTTAAGCTAAGCTAAAATCTATACAATCATCAATACATCTTTCTTAGTGCTAATCTAACAACAATATAATTCTCTTTATTTCTCTTAATCTATTAGGTTATCTAAGGTCTTACTAATTATCTAGGTTGTGTGGAAATCGATTTAATTAGGAGTTAAATAGATATAAAATGAAATTGTTTTTCACTCAACACGGCCATGTTGAAGGTAGTGTAGCTCAACATGGCTATTACACAACTGTGTCAAAAGGTTGTGTGTGTTTCAATGGGTTTTGGGTTCAACACAATCAAAACACAGCTGTGTATCTCTCGGTATATCTTTGCTTTTAACACCAGAGTAACTCGACCATGTTGAGAGGTTGTGTATCTTTTGATATGTCATTACGTTCAACATGGGAGTAACACGACCATGTTGGAAGGTTGTGTATCTCTTGGTATGTCCTACAAAACCTAATTCTTCTTATCTTAATTCCTCCTAAATACTCATTGCTATGCTTTTTAATCTAACTAATCATTATACTAACCACATCTAATGCAAAGTTAGGTTATAGGACACTCACTTGGCTTGGATTCACACTTGGAATGTTGAATTTGGTTGATTCCTCGATTGTTTAATCCCATCCTTCAATTCGATCCCTATTTGATTAATCGCTTGATTCGCCTTTAGGTCACCTTAGGTTTTCTTGTAGGGTCCTCTGTAAGGTTTTCTCTCTCCCCCTTTAGTTTTTTTATAGAAATTGACAAATGAGCAAAAGGACGAAGCCTTAGGTTAGTTTCACTTTTCTAGTCTAATTAGGAAAAGACAAATTTACCCCTTGTCACACTAGCTTATTTACAATATTGCCACTTATTGTATTTATATATATTTATTTTTAAAATGTGTATTACATTTTACCCCCTTATCAAAGCTTTTGTCCTCGAAACTTACCTAGAATTAGGAAGAGTTTTGGATGCTTTTTCTTCATTTCTTCTTTTAATTCCCATGTCACCTCTTATTTTGTTTGATTTGCCCATTGCACTTTGACATAAGGAATTCTTCTTCTTCTTAAAACTTGTTCCTTTGTGTCTACTATTTTCATAGGTCTTTCTATAAAGGATAAGTTTGGCTATACCTTCAAGGGTTCTAAGTCTACTACTTAATCTGGGTTTGGTACATATTTTCTTAACATCGATACATAAAACACATCATATACCTCAACCAAACTTGGCGGTAAGGCCAACTTGTATGAAATTGTCCCAACTCTTTCTAGAATTTCAAATGGACCCATGTATCTTAGATTTAGCTTGCCTCACTATCTAAACCCGATTACCCCTTTAGTGGGAGATATCTTCAATAGGACTTTATCTTAAACTTGAAATTCTAGAGGGCATCACATTTGTCTACATAACTTTTCTAGCGACTCTAAGCTGATAAAATTTATTGCTTTATTACTTTGACCTTATCTATTGTTTCTTATACTATCTCCTACTCTAGTATCCGTCTTTCTCCCACTTCATCCCAGTGTAAGGGAGATCTATACTTCCTATCATACAATACTTCATAGGGAGTCATTTGTATAGTAGCTTGGTAATTGTTGTTATAAGCAAATTCTAATAAAGGTAAGTGATCACTCCAGTTACCCCCTTGATCCAATGTGCAAGCTCGTAGTAAATCTTCTAGAACTTGAATAGTTCTCTTAAACTACCCATTTGTCTGTTGTACTAAACTGAAGTTTAGTTCCCAAGGCTTGATATAGACTTTTCCAAAATCTACTCACAAATTGAGTATCCCTATCAGATGTAATAGTGGCTGGTACCTCATGTAATCTAACAATCTCTCTAATGTACACTTGAGCAAGCTTTTCTAGTCTATAATCCACCTTAATTGGCAAGAAATGGGTGGACTTAATCAATCTATTTACTATAACCCAAATTGCATCATATTTCTCCTTTGTCCTCGGGAATGTTGTGATGAAATCCGTAATTACATGTTCCTACTTCCATTCAAGTACAAGAAGAGATTGTAACTCGTCAGCTGGTCTTTGGTGTTCAATCCTTATTTGTTAATAGGTGAGACACCTAGACATATATTCTGCTATCTCCCATTTCATATTTTTCCACAAGTAAGTGTTCATGATATCCTTGTACATCTTGGTGCTTCCTGAGTATACTGTATACCCTAAGTAATGGGCTTTCTTCATGATCTTCTTCTTTAATTCTGCATTATTTAGAACACACCATCTGTTACCATACTTGACTACTCCTTCAGCATTTAACACAAATTTTGTGGCTTCACCCTATTCCAATTTGTTCTTTATCTTCTGAATTCTAGGGTCTTCCATTTGTGCAATTTTAATCTAATCAATAAGATTGGGTTGGATACTAAATGTAGCCAACCTATTTCCCACTTCCTGTATCACCATTTCCATTTTCAATTTATCCATGTCTTCTAGTATTTTCCTCTAAGACATGATTAATATTGCAATACTTATGTGTTTCTTCCCACTTAAAGCATCTACAACCACTTTTACTTTTCTAAGGTGATAATGAATTTCCACATCGCAATCAATCATCAATTCTAACCACCTCCTCTACCTCATATTCAATTCCTTTTAGGTAAATAGGCACTTTAAACTTTTGTGGTTTGTAAATATTTTACACTTCTCTCCGTAAAGATAGTGTCTCCATAATTTTAGTGCTAAGATCACAGCAACTAACTCTAAGTCATGGATGAGGTAATTCTTCTCATATCATTTCAACTAGTGAGAGACATATGCTATGACTCTCCCATTCTACATAAGTACACACCCTAAACCTTGATTTGGTGCATCACTAAATACTTCAAATTCTCCCCCTGTCTTCGATATGACTAACATTAGAGCTATCACCAATTTGTCCTTCAATGTTATGAAGCTACTCTCACATTCATCAATCTATACGAACTTGGCCTTCTTCTTTGTCAGTTGACTCAATGGAGTTGCTAACTAGGAGAACCCTTCTATGAAGCGTCCGTAGTACCTAGCTAACCTAGAAAACTCCTTACTTTTGTTACAGTTGTCAATCTTGGCCAATCATTTACTACCTTTACCTTCTTGGGGTCTACTGATATTCCATTCTTATTCACCACATATCTTAAGAAGGATACCTATTCCAACCAAATTTTTCATTTACTAAATTTAGCATAATGCTTTTCTTCCTTAAGTCTTTCTAGTATGGCTCTAAGATGTGCTTCATGTTCTTCTCTACTCTTGGAATAGATGAGGATATCATCTATGAAAACTACTACAAACTAGTCTAACCAGTCTCTAAGCACTCTATTCATGAGGTTCATAAAGGCTGTTAAAGCATTTGCCAAACCGAAAGGCATTACCCGAAACTCGTAATGTCTATACTAAGTCTTGAAAGCAATCTTCTATATGTCTTTCTTCTTGATTCTTAACTAATGGTACCTTGATCTCAAGTCAATTTTGGAGAAGACTTGGGCTCCTTATAATTGATCAAATAGGTCATCAATCCTAAGAAGAGGGTATTTGTTCTTGATTATGAATCGGTTTAACTCCCTAAAATCTATACACAACCTCATACTCCCATCCTTTTTCTTGACAAATAGCATTAAGACACCCCATGGCAAGACACTTGGTCTAATAAGCCTACTATCTTAAAGCTCTTGAAGTTGAGTCTTTAGTTTAGATAGTTCAGTAGGTGCGATTTTGTATGGTGCTTTAGATATAGGTGTTGTTCCCCATACAAGATCAATATAGAACTCTATCTCTCTAGTTGGTAGTAAACCTGGCAAATTCTCGAAAAAAATGTTTGCATACTCATTCACTACATACACATTTCTTAATTCCTTAACTTGTCCTATCTCTACTGATAAGGTTAACAGTTTTCCTTTATTCCACAACTCGTATGTTGGAAGATTTGCAGGCCTCTATAGATCTAACTTGAATACAACTTGTTCCTCATCAGGAAAATTAAACCTAACCACTAGATTGTAACAAACTATAGTGGCATAGTATTTAGACAGCTAATTCACTCCTAAAATTTGATCAAATTCTATCATCTTTAATACAAACAATTCTGCTAGCATTTTCTTGCCATGTATTACAATCTCCATATCTTTACATATTTGATCTAATTTCCCTCCTGCTTCAAAAGGAGTATTTACAATCATAGAATCATCTAATACAATAGGTTTTAATCCACATACATTCATAAACATAGGTGATATGCCAAAATATGTTGCACCCTTATCAAATAATACATAAGCAGTATTTGAGTTCATGTGCAGTGTACTAGCTATGTATCCTGATCATGGGCATCTTGCTGCTGCAACTATTGCAATGCAAATACCTTACCAGGTGCCCTCTATCTTGGTCCAACGTTTTGATTTCTGCTTAGTGGTTCTTTAGGTGCAGGTCTTATAAGTTGTTGGGCTTGTAGGGGTACAACCGTCTGAGTGTGAGGAGCACTACACTCGAATGATCCATGCCCTCTCTACTTACAAGCATAGTAGAAGGTTTGAGGGAGGGTCCTTTTTATGCAACTCTTACTGGTGTGTCCTGTTTTGCCATAAGAGAAGCATGGTCCTTTGGGCCATTTACACTACTGTAAATCATAAGGTCCTAAACATCTAAGACACCTCACAACCAGTCATACTTGTGGTGTTAGAGGTAGTGCTAAAGGTGTAGGCCTAGTTTAAATAGGTCTAGACACATAAGCTACAGGTTTGGCTTGATATACAACTGACGTCTTTCCTTTGATTGCATAAGTTATTCTAGAACAGAGCATTTTCCCCAAAACTGATCCTAATAAGTGGAAGAGTTGTTCCTCCATTCTCTTTTTACTCTATTCTAAATATTTAGCTTTGTCAACTACTTCTACATAAGTTGTTAAGTGAAAAGCCCCCACTTCATGTTGCAAGGTAGGCTTTAATCCCCTAAAAAATCTTCATGCTCAAGAAGCATCATCCCCTCTCATTACTTCTGGGAACTTACTTAAACGATTTAACTCCACTTCATAAACCTCCAAAGATCTATTGCCCTGCTAACAGTTATAGTAATTTGCCTCCATTTTGTCTCTAATGCTGCTAGGGAAGTACTTTTCATTGAAGAGCTTCTTAAACCTCTACCATTAGTTAGGAGCTCTTGCCAATTTGAACATACAGGCCCACCAATCTATAATTGCTCCCTTCAGCATATAAGCAACATATCTCACTTTCTTGTCTTTAAGGACCATGAAGGCTTCAAAGGCCCTTTTAGTCTTAGTGATCCAATATTCAGCCTCTATTAGATCATTAACCTTTAGGTGGAACTCCTTAGCTAACCTTACAAATTTATATACCCTACAAGGTTCCTCTATAGGCTTGACAGGTCTCACAACCTACTGTTGTTGATGTTATTATGCCAGCATTCCCATTAGAGCATTTACAATCTCTAACAACTGAGTAGCTACGACTCTAGGGTTTTCTACTAAGGTGATCTTTGAGGGTTCCTATCCTCTAAAGCATCTCCACCCTATCCAACACTAGATGAACCCCACATGATACTCCTTGGAGGTATTCTATGTAAATTGAGACAGCAAAATAATCCTAGAGTTAGAATTTATAAGGGGAGTTAGTGACAGTATACATCTATGTATACTCAAGCTCAAACATATATATATGCCTATACATAGTTAAACAAGAATATACAGTAAAATACAATTACATAAAATATTTAGAGTAACATAACATAGTAGTTATCCCTTAAGTTACCCATGCTCTTCATTTCTGATGGTTCTGTAGATAATCTATTTAGTCTTCTAATAATTCCAACTAACCTTCTATTGATTGAATCTTATACCTATTAATCATTACTTAATTCTAGGAGTCATCAACCAATTCTTTATTTGATCACATCTTAAATTCTAAAGATCATCAAAACCTTGGCACTAATACCACTTAAGCTATAATGTCCTAAAACTTGAAGAATCACAACCTACTATGTGTCATGTTAAGGCTCTAAAACTACATAATTCTTCAAAACCTATTCATCTCCTTAACTATCGTACCAACTATAACTTCAATAAAATCAATGACTCTCAAATTAGTCATTCCAATTCTCATTATTTAATAATAATGCAAATCTCCAGATAAACAATTATTTTCCTATAAAAATTAACATATCTAAGAATAACTGTTATCTCCATAATTTCAATTCAACTAATAATACTCTAAATTACAAGTCTTCCCAATTTCCTTGCTCTTCATCTACATAGTAATAATGCTCTCTCCCGTTTTCATCCATGTAATGTCCCACCAAGTTCTCATTCTTACCATACTTTACTTGCTTGTCATTCTCACCTACATCTAATATATATATATAGAGGAAGGAGGGTAAGCTTAAGCTCAGTACGTAAGTACCACACCTATATGTACATGATATACCATGGTAATAACACATCCATATATGTAACATTTATCTATGGAACATTCATGCATCAACTTACACACTAATATCTAAATTAATTATACCACATAGGGGTACTCATGACCCTGTACACACAAAAGTTCGTCTTAGTGGGAACTACCATTGCATGCCCCATCTAACCCTAATCTACCTCAAATCATTTTGATATATGGTTCCACTAGGAACAACGCGGCATACCGATTATCGAGGTGCCCTCTAAGGAACTACTACCGTGGGCCCTTAAGCTAAGTTAAGCACATGCAACATGCACCCTTTCATTCACATTTCACATTACATCACATAATTCTTATACCCAATTTATTTAATAATTATTTAACAATCACAACCAACAAACAAGGTAAACACATACATAAAATCCTAGTCTTAAGCACCTTTGGTCTTGAACTTGAGCTAAGTCGAAATCTGTACAATCATTAATACATCCTTCTTAGTGCCAATCTAAAAAAAAAACATAATTCTCTTTATTTCTCTTAATCTATTAGGTTATCTAAGGTCTTACTAATTATCTAGGTTGTGTAGAAATAGGTTTAATTAAGAGTTAAATAAATATAAAATGAAATTGGTTTTCACTCAACATGACCATGTTAAAGGTCGTGTAGCTCAACACGGCTATTACACGACCGTGTCAAAAGGTCATGTATCTTTCAGTAGGTTTTTGGTTCAACATAGTCAGAACACAACCATGTAGATAGGCCATGTATCTCTCGACATATCTTTGTGCTCAACTGGAGTAACACGACCATGTTGAGAGGTCGTTTATCTCTCGATATGTCTTTATGTTTAACACAGGAGTAACAAAACCATGTTGGAAGGTCATGTATCTCTTAGTATGTCCTACGAAACCTAATTCTTCTTATACTAATTCCTCCTAAATCTTAATTGCTATGTTTTTTAATCTAACTAATCACTATAGTAACCACATCTAACATAAAGTTAGGTTGTAGGATACTTACTTGGCTTGGATTTGCACTTGGAACATTGAATTTGGTTGATTCCTCACTTGCTTAATCCCATCCTTCAATTTGATCCCTATTTGATTCACCTTTAGGTCACCTTAAGTTTTCCTATAGGGTCCCTTGTAGGGTTCTCTCTGTCCCCCTTTACTTTTATGGATAGAAATTGACAAATGAGCAAAAGGAAAGCCTTAGGTTAGTTTCACTTTTATAGTCTAACTAGGAAAAGATAAATTTACCCCTTATCACATTGGCTTATTTACAACATTGCCACCTATTATTATATTTATATATATATTTATTTTTAAAATGTGTATTACAATATAGATGTGAGATATGAAATAGAAAAAAACAATTTGTATATTAACATAGGAAGGCCTGTTCTGTATGTCCTCTTAAGATGCTTTTATGTTCTAAATTTCAAAAAGTAAATATGGAAAAGTCCAAAATCAGTTAAAAAGTGGAAAATCTTGTTTGATAACTACTAATGGTATAGGTATTAATGTATTACATCCATGTCAATGTCAATCTGTTAGCATCGTTACACATTTTAGCTAAAGCCAAGTAAAACCCATATCTGGTTTTCCGAAGCGACTAATCACCATTAATTGGAGCCACGCAGTAGAAGAAGCAAAATTGCACGAATAAATGAATAAACGTTGAAAGATTATCTCCTGAACGACGAACAAATATCTCCCAAGTATAAAACTTTATGCAGTTAAAGCAAGTTGTAACAACTGTTCATAAAATTAAGTGCGCTCCAGTTGTAATCTGATGAATGGAACAATGAAGCATACTGATCAGGCTTAGGGGAGGGAATCAGCAGCATTCTATACTATGGCCATACACTTCGTCAATCTTCATTAAGCTTCATATTTTTCATTTCAATTGAAGTCAGCTCCATACTATGGCCAGTGGTCGAAGTGATATCACCATCATCTTGAGACACGGATTCACCCTTTGTACCCATGGCATCGATACCCTTAATATCGGCATGATTCCCCATTTGACAAACACTCCCCGTGGTTCCAGACTCTGATTCCGCAGTATCATCTAGGTCTGCTGTATCTGCATGCTGAGATTGTGGTGTTACCGAACCAATACTTGTGTCATCCGGGCCTGTTATATCATCGCACTGAGATTTTGTTGATACGGGACCGATACTTGATTCATCTCTCAAATTGGATGCAGTAGTGTGCCCTGACTCTTGATCTTGAGATACATCTCGCTGAGATCCATTAGCGTAATTGGCGTAAAACATCCTAGAATCCCTTGCAGGCGATGCACCGTCGTAACAGTTAGGTGGCACACCTGCGGCTCCATACCAGTAGTAATCAGCTCTTGGCCAAACGTAAGGACACCCCGGTTGAGCATAATAAGAAGCCCAAAGCGGGTCGACATTGGGCGCTTGTCCATGTGTACTAAACATAGGTCGCTGGCCGTAAATTGCATATTGCCAATAATAATGACCATAATCAACATGCAGTGCCGACCAATAAGAATTGTGAGACCCGGTACTTCGATGACAAATGCAATTGCATGCACCCGTCCAATGCTTTGGAACTGCCCTCTTAACCTCCACACACCTATGATGAAGATCGTAGTGAGTTTGTTGCATCACATTCGTCACTGATTCCTCGGAACGGAAGGTAATGAAACCGAAACCTCTCTGCAGACCGGTTACTCCGTCGGATATGATCACCGCATTTACTACGTCACCAAATCTACTAAAGAAGTCTTGGAACTCTTCCAGAGTCAACCCTTGGGGCAAACCTCCAACAAATATCTTTCTATTGGAAAGATGGTTACTGCTGCTTAAATGATCAGCATCCATGTAACATTGACAATAGTAACATTGCGTTTGTTGTTGCTGAGCTTTCTTTCTTGTTTTCTTAACAGAAACCTAAAAATCATAAAACATACACAAAAACACTGCAATATTTGAGCACCCGACATAGTCATAAAACATATGTAAACTTCTGCAGAATAATATATACAAAACTGGATGTATATTACTGGCATCTAAAAACTTGATAAACATCAATATAAATCGCCAAAGAAATGATTAATAATGAATACTAAATATAATATTATCATAAAATCTGATATACATAGTGGGTGCATAATACTAGGAGTAGCTAACCATATCACAGACCGTACTTTATTAGCAGCCCCAAAGGGATGTAGTAATCCAGATAAAAATTCTCTCCCCCGAGCTGTCAGGTAATCTTACTATGTATCGAGAATTTGTTTTTTTATTAAGCTAATAAAGAGGTTATGATACGCTACAGTAAAATGATAAACATCCTTAAAAATTCTTTAAAAAAGAAAAAAGAAAAGAACAATATAAACACCAAAAGATCAAACAAAACCGCCTTTAGCTTACAATAGTATTAGCCGAAGATGTAATGGAGTTGTGCGGCAAAAAGCACACATTGAACCTACTTCAAGTAATATGTAAGCGATCAGCACATACATTTCATGTGCTACGATGTTCCAAAAATTATTCTAAGATTGTAACTTCTATATTTTTTATTTATTTAATACTATAATATTTTTAGAAGATATCAAAACCACCCACCTGTTTAATATTATAGGTATTATAATATTGAAATAGATCATACATTAAGAGAAAACAAAGACATAATTCATCAAAACTCAAACTTTAAACTATTAGAAAGAAGAAAAGGGAGAGGGAGAGAAAGAAAAGATACCTCTTTGCCATGCAAAATATGGTTACGATCGTTTAGGGCATCTCTTGCAGAAGAAACATCACTAAAAACAACGAACCCGAAACCTCTAGGTTTTCCAGTAACACGATCTTTAATAATAGCAGTGCTTAAAACATCACCATATCGACTAAAATGTTGTGAAAGAGATTCCTCTGTGGTTTCATTATTGATACCTCCTACGAATATCTTCCTCTCCTCTTCACATTCCATGGCAGATTAAAAAGAAAAAAGAAAAAGGTTTCTGATCAATTGAAAAAAGATAGGAAGGAAGCAAGATTTAGATGTAAAGAAAGTGTGGGAAGGGTTTTATAGGATAAGAGTAGTGAGAAAGAAAGATATGAAGAAAAGTTAATTATATATATTTTATAATTTGTACGTACTTAGATTAACTAACTGAATCTTATAAGTAAGAAGGAATCTTTTTTTTTTAAGCCAATTTAATATGTATTCGGTGAATTATCCTTCGGCTAAAAAAAGAAAATAATAATAAATAATTTAACAAAATATAAAAATTCCAAAACTCGTCCTTATTTAGTTTACCCTCGCAAGGAAATATTGCATATGGAAACTTTGTATGAAATTAAAAAGATGTCAATAACCTTATTGGGTTTTTAATTTATATTAATATTTGATCTAGATGGGTGATATAAGTGTTGCTGTTTTTTTATTAAATTTCATAAAGAAAAAAAATGGTTGTAAAAAATTGCTTGTTTAGAATATATGGACATGTGTCTATAATTGAAATGTTAAATAATCAATTACTTGTGTAAATTGCACTTACTGTCTAAACATTTTTATAATTGCATGGACAAATCTAATTTTTAAAGCATGAAACACTTACACCAAGGTCTTTGAAATTTAGTGACATGAGTACCGGTTTCCTAGTGGAATAAGTTAGGTTTAAATCCTCTCACCCAATTGTAATCACCAAAAAAGAATGAGCATTTACATAGTCTTTGTTAAATATACTTTGAAAGTTTGTTTTTATTCATGAAATACAAATTTCTACATTTTCTTAAGAGAAAAGTATAACTTTCGTCCTCAATATTTGTTACCTTTTCTATTTTAGTTCTAAATGTCTTTTTTTTTTTTTTTTTTTTTTGCATATGGATCCTTATTATTTGCAAACAAGTCTTTTTAATGATAATATTAACTTTTCCATTAAGGATTGACACAAGGGGCAACTCAATTGGTCTACCTAATTATATAAAACAAATAATATAATAAAATTATAGAAATTAAATAAAGTTAATTAAAAAATTTAGAAAAATGTTAAAGAAAAAAAAATTGAAATAATACACACTAATATATATATAATATGTATATATATAAATTAGTATTTGAGTAAATTAATAAAAATAAAAATTGAGAAAATAGAAAAAAGTATGGAAAAATGAAAAAATAGTTTTAATCATTTATTTTATATAATTATATGGACCAATTGAATTGTACCAGGTATCAATCCCTAATGATAAATACTTGATAGCATTTTTTCGATAGCATTTTCCCGGATTTGAATATTTCTCTAGGATTACAATTATAAATACTAATGATGTCTGTTATTTAGTGTAAAAACAAAAAAAAAAACAAAGAGAAAAAAAAATTGAGTTGGTAACATATTCTACAATCTATGCAATCGATGAAAAACCAAACATAGACAACTGCACTCTCAGGAGTACTATAATTATTTGTCTGAGATTGAAATTGGGCTGTAGACTCGAGAATTTTAATTTCCTTTCCGTGTGGTTGGTTTTTCCACGGCAGTGTTATGACGTGGTTCGCTTGCAGGTTCGGGTGAAGGGTCCTGGATGACAGGTCAGACTTCCGAAGGCTAATAACTTCTTTTTTTAAAATGTTTTCATGTTAGTAATTTAAATGATGTCATCATTTTTTTATTTAAAAATATTTTCATATTAGCATAATATACACGTGTAAACAAATAATATATATTTCTGTTTATTTAATCAAAAGCAATAAAAGGAAAATAGAATAACTAATTTTTAGAATATTAATTATTATTTTATTTACTTAAAAATTGAGTTGCGAATTTTTATTCCCCGTAGCTTTTCTACTTCTCAAGACTAGTTATCTCATTGTGTGAGGTAGTATGTTTTATTTCCTATCCAAAGGGAATAGAAAATTTAAGCAATGTAACTATCATGTCCTCAATAAAATCCACATTTATATATTATAGGTATTCGTGCATATATTATATTATATATATAAGTATATATAAGATGTATATATAATTATATATAATCTATAACATGTATTTAAATTATATAACTAAAAAATATAATATATATAAACACATATATGGTGAATATATAATCCATAACATATATATAAATCATATAACTATCAAATATAATATACATACGATAAAACACATAAATCATATAGCTATCAAATATAATGTTATATTTATATACATACTATAGATTACACATATAACACATGTATGTATGTATGTATGTATATGTATGTATGTAAATTTATAACTATTAAATTTAAACATATGTATTACATATATTTTTAACAAATATAATATATATATATATGTGTATATGTTATATGCAATAGTGGACACAACATAATAAGAAATATGTGCTACACGCACGTGCGCGCACACACACACACACACATATATATATATATAAATATACAACATACACACATACATATAATATATATATCAACTCATGTTTTACAATAAAATTTATGCTACATATACATATAGATTATATAATTCTTATCTTATAAGAATACATTAAGGTTCTAGACTAACTCTGATACCTTTTTATTTTAAAATTCCAATATAAAGACATTCAATACAGCCTAAACCTAAGTTATCTTCAACATCTAGCATAGTGGAAGGCTATAAAACTCTAAATTAACATCCTCCAAATGATACTATTTATTACACTCAATTAACAAGATTCCCCAAATTTCTAGTTACCACAATAGTAATGATAACCATCTTCTTCCTCTCTTTCTGGTTCTCCCAAACCCAGGTTATCTTCTACGTTATTAACTCTCCCAACACCTACATAAAAATATATATATTTTTCAAAGGATGAGCTAATGCCTAGTACATATAATACAAACACACATGCATGAACAGACATGAACAATTATCACATGAAGTATGCAGTATTTAAACACAGGCACTGTTTCACAATACAATTTAAGTCCATAAGCAACAATAAGGTACTCATAACCCTTTTAACACACTTAACACATTAGAACATGAATTGGGGATGAGAACTACCACTACGGGCCCTACACCCATGATCCCTTAACCCTTAAACTTGATAATAGGAATTGCCACTATGAGCTTCATACCCATGTTCACTTAATCACTTAATCTTGGTGATAGAAACCGTCACTATACACCCATGTCCACTTAAACACTTAATCTTGGTGATGAGAACTGCTACTACGAGGCCTACACCCATGTCCACTTAAACATTTAATCCAACATTCAATCCAAATCATTTCCAAGCAATACTCCATTGGAGACAATGTCACATAAGGATCACCGGGTTACTCTTTAGAGATCTACCACTACAGGCCCCTAAGTCGAGCCAAACACATACAACATACTCTTAAGAACTTAGGTAAATTCATTCCATTAAATCAATTTCAATACATACAGTATCTTAAACAAGTATAGAACAACACACAAATTACACGTACCTTGAATCCTAGCCTTAAGCACTTTAGGTGCTAGACTTAAGCTAAACTGAAATCTATACATCATCAACATGTCCTTCTTAGTATTAATCTATGATTAATGTCATCTCTTAATTCTCTTAATCTTAAGTATTTAAATTCTCTAAGGTCTTACTAGCTATCTAGATTACGTGGAAATTAACTTAATTAAAAGTTAAATAGATATATAATTAAGCTATGTTTCACTCAATACGGCTATGTTGGAGGTCGTGTAACTCAACATGGGCTAATACTCGACCGTGTCAAAGGTCATGTATCTTTCAGTGAGTTTTAGCTTTAACACAATTGGAACATGGTTGTGTAGATAGGCCATATATCTTTTAGTAAGCTTTATATTCAACACAATCAAAACATGACCATGTAGACAAACCGTGTATCTCTCAATTCAACAAGGTCGAAACATGGCCACGTTGAGAGGCCGTATATCTCTAGGTATATTTAGGGTTTAACATGGTCGAAACATACAACCATATTAGGAGGTCGTATATTTCTCAATAAATTCCCACGAACCTTAATTTCTTTGTCCCAGTTTATTCAAGCTCTACAATCTCTAATCCTATGCTTAAATAATTCCTAAAACATGAATTTTCTAATTATTTTGCATGGATTAACATACTTACTTCTAAGTTTTCGTGAATTGAATCCTTAGATGGGTTAACTCTCCATGTTCATCATATCCTACCCTCATTTCAGATTCTGAATGAAAGACGATGTAAAAATTATTTTAACACCAATTCCATATTTGTGTCTATTGCTTTAATCATAGAATGCCTTACCTCTTATACTCGATTTGAGACTTTGACAGGCTCCTTAGTTGCTTTAGTCTCCTCTAGAGAGTGTCTCCTCTTTTCCTATTTTTCACTATATTATTAATGTGAGAATGGCAAAAGAGAGGGATGTTAGGTTATGGTAAGTTTATATACCTTGACTGAAAAGATAATATCGCCTCCTTATTCCTTATAAAATCCTATTCTTGTCCTTTGCTTTTTGTTACAATATATATTAAAAATAAAAATAAAAACTCAAGTATTGCAAATTATATATAGCATATTCTTATATAATCATATATATTTATATATAACATATATATCAAATATATATAACTTATGTATTGACTATACAACTATGAAATATAAGATGTACATGTATAACATATATATAACAAATTTATATCCCATATATGTATGTTCTATATATCAATACATACGTTACAATAATGTTTACATGCTATACTTTATATATATGTGTGTGTGTGTGTGTTTGTGTATGTATGTATGTATAATCTATATACATACAAGTATTAATGCATACATTATAATAATATATTTATACTATACTTACATATAATTTATATATATATAAGTAATGTACGTATCAAATATATAATATATATCTATATAACAAATGTAACATATATTTTAAGAAAAGTTAAGTAACTTTTGGTTGTATTCCAAAATGACCAAATAGGTGCATATTGATATTTTTATTTATATTCTCAAGTTAATACTATAATTAATGATGTGAAGTAGACATTAAAATAAATATTCCCATTAATAAAGATTTACACAAAGTAAATACCATAATATAAGTGTATATATTACGCAGCGTAAACACATGAAATTAATATAAACTTTATCACAAAACCGTTAATTTTGTGAATACCGGTATGTGACCTTCAAATGTTAATTGATTCTATGAATTTCTTGATATTTCGCATCCAAATTCAACAATTTTATGAATTTCGAAATTTAGGAGAAAAATAGAGCAATGATGGCTCAAAATTTCAATAATAATTAGTGATAATATCTGCTCAATGCCCTAAGGCATACAAATAACAGTCAGCACAAAACTGCAAAAAATAAAACATAAAAAGTTTCCAAAAAGGAAACATTTAAAATTTGCCAAAAATAAAAATACCTAAAACTTAAAGACACGTATAAAATTAGAAAACAAATACAACGCTATAAATGATACTCAAAATAAAAATGTTTATAAAAAGTTATAGTTTATATAAAAATTTACCAAAAATAGTAAATTCGATTTTTTTAAGGGACTAAATGAAGGAATTTACCTTAAAAATGGCATAGCTCAGCACCAAAGATACTGACTTCTTTGAGTTAGCTCGTTTCGTTCAAAATAAGGTCTAGAGATCAAGAAATCACAACCAACCCAATTTTGTCCAATTTCGTCATGTACCTATTTGCTAATACCATTATCTCATCAATATAATAGTTTTTTTTTTCAAAGATTAATTTTTCTATTATCTATTTATTCTAATCCAAAAAGTAAAGCCATAGGTGTCAATATAATTATAACAGTTTTTTTCTTTTTCGTTCTTTTATTTTTATTTTTTATGGACAGTTCACGCAATTTATCTAATTATTTTATAAGGACTCAAATTTAATACGATATCAGTAAACGTAAAGCACATATAAAGTAGGAAAAAGAAAAAGAAAAAGAAAAGTCTTTTTTACAGAAGAAAGATTTGTTTTTTACTTAATCTTAACCAACTATATCGGGGACAAAAATATTACGTATTTAATAGGATTACTAATATTTTTAATCAGCTTACTTTCCATTTTTTTAGTTAAAATCTAGAAAAATCTTTTTCAAATCAATCAGGTCTGGCTTATAAGATACAAGAAGATATGAAAAGAGAAAAGTTTGTAACAGTATCAACACATTATAGAATCTTTTATCAAGAAATGATGTTTATATTTTAACAATAAGTGTGTCTAATATAAATTTACCTAATTTTTTATAAAAGTTAATAACTTTTTTTTAATAATTTTTACTGTTTATTTATGTAATTTAGAGAAATATTTCAGTCAATTGATCCATTAAAAAGACTTTCGTGTATATGTTTTATTTCATTTTAACATCTTGTTCAGATTATATCATCTTTTATTTTTAAAACTTAGTTGACAAATATGGAAATGTATGGCGAATATTTCAGCAACTGTATGTATATCAGATTAAACAAATATGTATAAATGGAATACATGGGGGAAAAACTACTGTAAAAATGGAAAGACTTATTTTCTTTCTTTTGTCGGAAATGATTAAAGCTTTTACTCTTTCGAAATTACAAAAATCTCCATATATTGGGTCAATAAAACTCTATGTTTTAATATACGATAAATGATACGATTGTATTTCCATATTGTATCTCCACAGTCCTTAACTTCATCTAAGTTGTTAGTTTCCATCTCTCTTTCCGTTCAATTACCAAAAGTCCAATTTGAACATTTGGCCCTCCTTCCCCCATTTTGGATAAAGTTTTTCCATTATTTACATAATTGTAATTAATTATTATTCATTTAAAGCGTCAGTAAAGCAAGTGTGACATTTATTAGTTTACAAATAATAATAATAATAAATTTCTTTACATTAGCTTAATAAAGAAAAGCAATTATGCATTGTAATGAGTAATAAAATTTCATAAGTTTGTAAAGGTTTTATATTTTCGATACTATTTTATCAAGTATTGTTCATCCAAAATCATAAGGTAGCTTTAGGTGGGGGGGTCTTTTGAGAAAAGTGTAGACGCTGCTTCGCTATAGCTTTAGGTAGAGGTTCTACTCAACTCCTCACTGGGGAATTAACTCCCCAAGCCAACAGTGGGAGGGTTCCTTGGTTTAACAGGAGTGGCGCCTGGCAGATTTTGCTCAAAGATCTCGTGGTTATCGTTCTATTCCAGAGAGGTTTTGTCAGATGGGGCAGTGATCCTCTTCTTTGCCAGTGCCGTTTCTAAGTTCGTTTTGGTTGATGTATTATGTGACATCAAATGAGTAATACATGAATAACATTTAAAAGAGAAGACTTAAAGAGAGGAGATCAAAAGGAAAAATATAGTCTTAGCTAGTGGAGAGATACGAGTTTTTAGCTCATGCTTTCACAAGGATGCTGTATGAGTTATGTGTTACATGTAACTTAAGAGTAGAAAGGGGTGACGTATGGATTACATCTAAAGAGAAAACTTAATGAGAAGTAACTAGGAGAAAGAATAGGTAGTTTTAGTTATTCGAACGCACTTGTGAGTGGTAAGGGAATTACGAAGTATCGATGTCACGCCCCAAAAAGGGGCTTGGAAGTTTTCACTAAAAATTATCACATCACGTGTACATTCATTATATGATGATCGCCTTATAAGTCAAAGGTCGTAAGGCTCTAAATAATTAATTAATCAATTAAAACTAATCATATTACATAATATCATATAATGAAAATATAAGTGCAGATTCTTGTGTTCCACAATTGACCAAGATCGTAGAGAATCGAAATCCCCTACCAATCAGTAAATGGAAGAAAACCTTAAGTTTCACAAATTCAAATTTTATATTAAGGTCCTAAAAATAACATTTCATCTAAATAGTCTATCACTCACAATTCTTGCTTTAGCGTTCTTGGCTTCCAAAAACTCTCGATACTCCACATCTTATCTCATTCCAAGCTTTTAAAATTTTTACTTGCAAAATAGTCTATGGAGGGGTAAGCACACTATGGCTCAGTGAATGAGAGTGCAATTCTCTCAACACTACACACACACAAGCAATTTCAAATCAAGTTATCAAATCATATGCTATACATGAACAACCATATGAATGCAGCATCTCACGCGATCTTCCGGTAACCAGCATGAAGCTTAGGGTTTACCACCCCCCCCCCCCCCCCCCCCCCCCCTTGACCTTGGGTTAGGGATTCCAAAGCCATACCATCAGTGCCTGGGTCTCACAACCAATTTAATTATTCTTATCTATTTGGTAATTATAATATCTTATAACTTTGATATCATAAGCTCAAGTTTTCTCATACACTGAGTACTTCTATGCCTCATGCCCTCTTAAGGACCGATTGGACTTGGAACCGTCAAGGCACGACAATCCCCTAGTCACTTAGTTTGCACTTGGCAAAACAGTAATCTTCTTATTACTTCTGACAAGCTTTGTAGTAGTGATGGCCTTCAATTTCATGCAGTGTCTCATGCAATGCATGTCCAGTTTTATTTGAGTCTAATCCTTTAATTAATTGGTTCAGGATGATCAAACAATATAAAATCACTAATCAATTCACATTCAAAATGATAACGTAACTATCAAACATTTAAGACATACAAGTCCACGAATAACCAATAGGAACCAAGTCCATCCCCTAAACAAAATAGCTACACCTAACATTCATATTCATCATAACAAGAAATATCAAACCTTACATGTCCTAGATATGATAAGAAAGTTCAAACCGACTAAGTGGAATCAGTCAAGTCAAACACAAAATCATAATTAAATAAATTTTAAAATGAGTAGTCATATAAGACCAAATCAATAATAGCATAATATAGCTCAATCTCATCGACCGTTAAATTAACCACTTGGGATTGGTTTATAATTCTCATTCTTTAACACTCCTATGTCATTGCAACTCTCAAGTGCTCAATTTTATACACTCGAGAGTTAAACATGGTAGCTAAGGATATACTCTTCCAACATCCTCAATTATCAAAATCTTAAAATTTATAAAAATGTAAAATCACAGGTCTTTTTCACTTGCATCAACATATATAATATATATAACTATATAGTGTCTAACCCTATTTACTTATCTATATGTGCATGTATTTTTAGTTTAGTTAGACATTAAGTTGAAAATTATGTTTTCCTAGTTTTCTTAAAATTTCTCCATTATCCTAATACTCACTCACCATCATGCACACACACACACACACTCCAACCGTATACACACTCACGTACATATACAGTTAGAACAACTCGCAATGACACAAACATATCCACATACACAGCCAAATCATACATACACAAGATACGCATTCTGGCACACCTTTCACCCTATATCACCTCCACTTTGCTGCAAACACCTTCACACACAACGCTTAGAACAGTCCTCCACACAGCAGCAACAGCAAATGCAGCAATAACGACAGTAATAGCAGCAATAACAGCAATAATAACAACAACAACAATAATAACACACACCATAGCTCACACTACATGTACACTGCAGCACAACTTCACATTTCACACACTTCTAACTCTAAAATAATAACGACCCCAACATGTACAACAGCAACTAAGTAGGGAAGTATACATATACATATCATATCATAAATAAATACAACATATTACAATTAAACACAACACTATAGCATATCATAGAGCTTCCCACTCACCTGTTTATGGTGGTCATGGTCCTAATCGTCATTAAGTGATTCTGACATGTAATCCCTTTACCTAATGATATGATAAATAGAATAGGGTAAATGTCTAGAATTTAAGCCGAGCCTTAATTTAGTTAAAGGTACTAAGTAAGGTTCGTTTATCTTCTATTTATACCTAATTTAGTATTTTAGTATAATTTCCTCGTTTTGCATTAGTACTTCATAATTTTATAATTATATATCCTTTTCACACTCACACATACACACAATCATTTCATCAATGGCCCGCATGCATTTCCTGGACTCCTCCACTCTAGCTTCTCTTCTTTCGCTTCTTCCTTTCCATTCCTTCTTTCCCCTTTTTCCAATTCTTTTCCCTCTTACTCCTTGCTACATACTTGCACATCGAATATCACACACATATACCATATACATATTCCACATACATACCTTCACACATCTTCACATTCCCATATACATACATATATATTTGCCTATACATACACATATCTCCACATTCGTACACTTTATGTTGCACATCACATTCCCTTCATCTATGTACATCAACATATAGATACATAAGCACACACATCCACACCTACACTAACACATACACACGCATGTATCAATACACACACATATATACATTCATGCCCACTCACACATACATACACACATACTAGTACACACAACACCTTCCTCCTACACACACATACACGATACATATACTGCACACACAAACACAGCCTCATGCCCACGCACATATACACACCTCACGCACTCATACACAAACACACACACCTCATGCACTCACACACACACATGCACCACACACACATACAAAACGCACACACATACATAATGCACACATACATACACACCCTCCAACACCTCCATGCCATATACCAACATCCCATACACAATTTCACACACCAAATCACTTCCCCATCCCCACATACACCATAGAATCTCCATTACTAATTTTCGTCTTCCTCGGTTTTACTTAATGGAATTTTTTTGGTATATTTTCAAATAATTTTTCCTCACTTAAATCATAAGTAAAAATACACTATTATATACGATCAAACTTAGGATACTCATATCTATAGTATTTCTAACTAATACGGCTAATTTCATGGCTGAATACTGAATTTTTTATATATTTAACATTAGTACTTTTAAAAAATAAAAATAATTCGATTTCACATAAAATTAGTCTTGTTGAGTTGTACTTACCTCAAGGAACGTATTGGTGGTCTCGGATGGTGAATCGAAGGTCATACGCGAAAGTTATGATTTTTTTCTTCAATTTTCTTTCTCCCCTTTCCTTTCTCTCTTTTCCTCTCATCTCTCTTGCTATCTCCTCCATTTTGTTCTCTCTTTCTCTTGTGAATTCTAGAGACTTCTTCCTTTTATATACTTTTTTTTTTTTAGTTGCCAACCTGACGCCCTATTCCTATTCGCACGAATATATATATATATATATTATAATTATTTATATTTTAAGATTTTATTCAATTCTGCACGCATAGGACAATGTTTATAAATTTTGTAACTCTAGTGTTTTATTACGAAACTTTACATTTAAGCTAATTTGATTATTCTGAACATAAATATTTATTCGAAATTTTCATTTGAAATTCTTAAAACTATAATTTCAATTAATTTCATTATTTAACCCAATGTTATTCATGATTTATGTTTCGAGGAATTTATTCTTTTAATTTAAATTGCACGAACTAAAATTAGGACTTATAATTGTTTTATTTATATTTTTATTTATTTTTCAATATACCTATGTGTAGGTATTTTCCAACTTACTTCATTCCTTAAATTTATTTAGTGATATATTTCATATAATTTGTAATTCTAAGCTTGTTATCCTTTTTCTCACATACGATTATTCTCTCCAATTGTTCTCTATGTCTAATTCTCATTATTTGTTATATTTATCAAATGGATTTCACCTCTTTCCTCATTTTTCTATTTTAAAGCCTATTATTATTTGTCATAATTTTTTTATTATACGTAAATTATTAAAATAGTATTAATATATCACGATGTTTAAAAATTTTTCATCATAAATTTCTTAAAAAAAAATTATTGCAAACTTGTCATTCTCGCTACCCCAGTTTAGAAGTATTTATTATTCTGCTTATTTTCTATAATTTTTATATAGTTTTTCAAAATTTTTAGGGCATTACACTCTCCCTCCCTTTTAGAAGTTTCATCCTCGAAACTTTACCGCAATCGTCATTTCACTTTTCCAATAGTAACCCTTCTTGAGCTCTTTAGTACATTTGATCCTACTTCGTGCCACATACATTCGATCCTAAGACCTATGGGTTATGGGCCCACGTTGATAATGTTTACCCTCTTCAAGCATAGTCACTTCCGAAGATAGTGTCATCCATTGAGATTCACTTATTGTAAGTTATAAATCTTTGTATTCTGTGACATCTTTTAACTTTATCATTATTGAGAATTCCATTCATGGTTTTAGATGGGACTGTAAAATTTTCAAAGTTATTATGCCTTGGATAATTCAAGGCTAGAAGAAATCCTATAGTAATAAATATGTATTTATATGTATAGACTATCATCTAAGTCTTCCATCATTTTATTCCTACAATCTACCCAAGTTCTATCGCATCTCACTATTTGGTAAGTTGGTCCTATCTCTGACAACCTAAAGCTCTAATACCATTCTTGTCCTGCCCCAAAGGGGGGTTTGGAAGTTTCCATTAAAAGTTATCACATTACGTGTTGCACCCATTACATGATAACTGCCTTATGAGTTAGAGGTTGTAAGGCTTTAAATAATTAATTAATTACAATTAATCATATTACATAACATCATATAATGAAAATATAAGTGTGGATTCCCATGTACCACGGTCGATCAAGATCGCAGAGAATTGAAATTCCCTACCAATCGGTAAATGGAATAAAACCCTAAGTCTCATAAATTCAAAATTTACATCAAGGTCTTAAAAATACATTTCATCTAAATAGTCTACCATTCACAATTCTTGCTTTAGCGTTCTTAGCTTCCAAAAACTCTCGATACTCCATATCTTATCCCATCCCAAGCTTTTAAAATTTTTACATGCAAAATAGTCTGTGGAGGGGTGAGCACACTACGACTCAATGAATGGGAGTGCAATTCTCTCAACACTACACACACACACAAGTAATTTCAAATCAAGTTATCAAATCATATGCTATGTATGAACAACCATATGAATGCAACATGTCACGCGATCTTCCAGTAACTAGCGTAAAGTCTAGGGTTTACCCCCACTTGACCTTCGGTTAGGGATTCCAAAGCCATACCACCAGTGCCCGGGTCTCACAACCAATTCAATTATTCTTATCTCTTTAGTAATTATAATATCTTATAACTTTGATATCAAAAGCTCGAGTGTTCTCATACACTGAGCACTCTCGTACCTCATGCACTGAGCAACACTCTCAAGGACCGACCGAACTCGGAACCGTCAAGGCACGACAATCCCCTAGTCACTTAGTTCGTACTTAGCAGAACAGTAATCCTCTTATTACTTCCAACGAGTCCTGTAGCAGTGATAACCTTCAATTTCATGCAGTGTCTCATGCATGTCTAGTTTTATTTGAGTCCAATCCTTTAATTAATTGGTTCATGGTTATCAAACAATATAAAATCACAAATCAATCCACATTCAAAATGATAACGTAATTATTAAACATTTAAGACATACAAGTCCACGAATAACCAATAGGAACCAAGTCCATCCCCTAAACAAAATAGTTACACCTAACATTCACATTCATCATAATAAGAAATAGCAAACCTTACATGTCCTAGATATGATAAAAAAGTTTAGACCAACCAAGTGGAATCAATCAAGTCAAATACAAAATCATAATTAAATAAATTTTAAAATGAGTCATCATATAAGACCAAATCAATAATAGCATAATATAGGTCAATCTCATCGACCATTAAATCAACCACTCAGGATTGGTTTATAATTCTCACTCTTTGACACCCCTGTGTCATTGCACCTCTCAAGTGCTCAATTTTACATGCTCGAGAATTAAACAAGGTAGCTAAGGATGTACTCTTCCAATATCCTCGATTATCAAGATCTTAAAATTTATAAAAATGTAAAATCACAAGTCTTTTTCACTTGCATCAACATATATAATATATAAAATATATATAACTATATAGTATCTAACTCTATTTAGTTATCTATATGTGCATGTATTTTTAGTTTAGTTAGAGGTTAAGTTGAAAAATATGTTTTTCCTAGTTTTCTTGAAATTTCTCCATTATCCTAATACTCACTCACCATTATGCACACAAACACACACTCTAATCGTACACACACTTATACATATATACGGTTAGAACAACTCGCAATGATACAAACATATCCACACACATAGCCAAATCGTACACAGACAAGATACACATTCCGACACACCTTTCGCCCCATGTCACCTCCACTTTGCTGCAAACACCTTTACACACACACACATAAACGCTCACAACAGCCCTCCACACAGCAACAAAGGCAGCAGCACATGCAACAATAACAACAGTAACAATAGCAATAACAGCAAAAATAATAGTAGCAACAACAATAACTCACACTATAGCTTACACTACATGTACACCACAGCACAACTTCACATTCCACACACTTCTAACTCCAAAATAGTAACGAACCCAATAAGTACAGCGGCAACTAAATAGGGATACATATACATATCATACCATAATTAAATACAGCATATTACAATTAACACAACACTACAGCATATCATAGAGCTTCCCACGCACCTGTTTATGGTGGTCTGGTCTTAACCATCGTTAATTGATTTCGACATGTAATCCCTTTACCTAATGATAAGATAAATAAAATAAGGTAAATGTCTAGAATCTAAGCCGAGCCTTAATTTAGTTAAAGGTATTAAGTAAGGTTTGTTTATCTTCTATTTATACCTAATTTAGTATTTTAGTATAATTTCCTCGTTTTGCATTAGTACTTCATAATTTTATAATTATATATCCTTTCCATACTCACTCATACACACAATCATTTCATCGACGGCATGCATGCATTTCCAAGACTTCTCCACCCTAGCTTCTCTTCTTTCGCTTCTTCCTTTCCGTTCCTTCTTTCCCCTTTTTCCAATTCTTTTC
Source organism: Laguncularia racemosa (assembly GCA_037954665.1). NCBI lineage: Eukaryota > Viridiplantae > Streptophyta > Magnoliopsida > Myrtales > Combretaceae > Laguncularia > Laguncularia racemosa. Next base: position 11,354,330 of record JBBMOL010000004.1, on the reverse strand, counting down.
CCTCTTACTCCTTGCTACATACTTGCACATCGAATATCACACACATACACTGTACACATATTCTACATACATACCTTCACGCATCTTCACATTCCCATACACATACATATATATTTACCCACACATACACATATCTAAATATTCACACACTTTATCTTGCACATCACATTCCCTTCATCTATGTACATCAACATATACATACATATGCACATACACTACACTAACACATACACATACTCATGCACACATACACACACACACATATATACATTCATGCCCACTCACACATACTAGTACACACAACACCCTCCTCCTACATACGCATACACAACACATACTCACACACACATATCGCACACACACTCATACACACACGCACACACACCAACACATACTCTTGCACACACACACACACACATCCTCATGCCGCACACACACACACACACATCCTCATGCACGTACACATATACACACCAACACATACACCTCACGCACTCACACACATATACACACACCTCAAGCACTCACACACACACATACAAAACACACACACATATACATACCCTCCAACACCTCCATGCCACATACCAACATCCTGTACACAATTTCACACACCAAATCACTTCTCCATCGCCATGTACACCATAGAATCTCTGTTGCTGAGTTTTGTCTTCCTCGGTTTTACTTAATGGAATTTTTTGGGTATATTTTCAAATACTTTTTCCTCTCTTAAAACATAAGTAAAAATACACTACTATATACTATTCAAACTCAGGATACTCATATCTATAATAATTCTAACTAATACGGCTAATTTCTAAGCTAAATACTAAAATTTTCAAATATTTAACATTAGTACTTTAAAAAAAATAATTCAATTTCGCGTAAAATTAATCTTGTTGAGTTGTACTTTCCTTAAGGGACACGTTGGTGGTCTCGGATCATGAATTGGTGGTAGTATGCGAAAGTTATGAATTTCTTCAATTTTCTTTTTCCCCTTTCTTTTCTCTCATTTCCTCTCGTCTCTCTCGCTGTCTCCTTCATTCTCTCTTTCTCTTGTGAATTCTATAGACTTCTTCCTTTTATATACTTTTTTTTTTTTTTGCCGACCTGACGCCTCTTCTCCTATTCACACAAATATATATATTATTTTATATTATAATTATTTTTATTTTAAGATTTTATTCAATTCCGCAAGCATACGACAAAATTTATAAATTTTGTAACTCTAATGTTTTATTACGAAACTTTACATATAAGCTAATTTGATTATTCCGAACACAAATATTTACTCGAAATTTTCATTTGAAATTCCTAAATCTATAATTTTAATTAATTACATTATTTAACCCAATATTATTCATAATTTATGTTTTGAGGAATTTATTCTTTTAAATTAAATTGCACAAACTAAAATTAGGACTTACAATTGTTTTTATTTATATTTTTATTTATTTGTCTATATACCTATGTGTAGGTATTTTCCAACTTACTCAATTCCCTAAATTTATTTAGTGATATATTTCATATGATTTGTAATTCTAAGCTTATTATCCCTTTCCTCGCATACGATTATTCTCTCCGATTATTCTCTATGTCTATCTCTCATTATTTGTTATATTTATCAAATGAATTTCACCTCTTTTCTCATTTTTCTATTTTAAAGCCTATTATTATTTGTCATAATTTTTTTTTATACGTAAATTATTAAAATAGTATTAATATATCATGGTGTTTTAAAAATTTTCATCATACGCTACCTCAGCCTAGAAGTATTTATTATTTCGCTTATTTTCTTTAATTTTAATATAGTTTTTCAAAATTTTCAAGGCATTACAATCAACCTCACTATTCTTTATCATGACTAATTTTGATTTTCCCTTAATTTGATTGATATTAAATTCTATACCTACTTAATATGAATCCTCAACTAAGAGTTACGGTAAAAAATTGGTTTTTTTTGTATCTTTAGGAAACAGCTAGAGTCGCTACCTGATAATATCTAAAAAGAAAATTAGTAAGTCGATTGATTCTAACTTAGCCACTAGTTCAAAAAGAAAAAAAAAAAAGAGAAAAAATTCTAAAAAAGAAAAAAGAAAAATTGAAAAACTAAAGCTTTGGATTCGAGAGCTAACTTATTAAAACTTAATGATTATTACCTAGAATTTTCAATTTAAAATTTATTTCTTGAAATAGCTTTTTCATAAAAAAAAAATTCTATTTGAAGGTTTAAAGTGAAATAAATTTTCTCTATTTATTTATATGAGGAAAATAAAATTTTTCTTAATTAAGGTTGTCCCATAAATGCTTACGTACTTACTAATCGGAATTAGACATACCTTAATTCTCATTACTTTCTAAATTTTTTCTTTTACTTTTTTTTACTCATTTTTAATTTTTATTTTTTAAAAAAAACCACCAAATACTTAAAGAAAAAAAATGAATTAAGTGATATAAAACTTTATTTTAACTTTAAAACTATATATTTAAGAGAGTGCTTAACAAAGAAAGTTGATTTAAAACTATTATTTATTTAATTTTTTTATAAGGAAAGCTTCAATCATCTTAGTTTCACTTTTGAAAATAAAAATTAAGCTCTAAAAAGAGAAAAAATATATAATTATTTTTTAATATTTTTTCTATCTTATACGTTTTTTTTTTAATTTATTTTTTTATAAAAAAATAGGGAAAACAATAATGGATGATGATGAAGACAAACTAAAGTTAAACTAAGTTATTTTTATTATTATTTTTATTTCTTATATATATTTTTTATTTTCTATTAAAAGAAAAATGCAAAAAACAAAAAGAAGAATGGAAAAGAGAGGGAAAAAAAAAAAAAGAACCAACCTATAATGTTGGAAAATAGGTTAGAGTTGATGGCAAAAGCGCTTGGCCTTCACATAACTCCTAGTGGTGCTTGCCAGAGCAAATGTAGTGGTCGGTCGTAAGGTTTCCAAGGTCAGCAAAGCTAGTGATGATGGTAGCTTGCTAGCAATAATGGTAGAACGAGGTGGTAGTGTTTGATGGTGGTGGCAATGGTGTTTAGAGTTTGATGGTTGACGGCAATTAGGGGTGGATTGAAAAGAAAAGAGGGTGCTTTCTAACTATTTTAGTTGTGGGAGAGTGATTGGTGGTGGTGGTTTTGTTTGAAAGCGACCAAGGGAGGAGAAATTCTAGAGAGAGAATGGAGTGCTTGGTTGAAGTTTTTAGAGAGAGAAAGCTTGTAGCTAAGCTCAAATAGAGGAGATGAGTGTTTGGTTGATGCTAGAATGAGGAGTAAGGGCACCTATTTATAACTTCCAAGCTTGAAACAAGCTTGGCAAGCTTAATAATGGTGCGGATATGGCGGAGGCGACATGTGAGCATGGAGAAGGTGCTTAATTCAAAGGAAACAAGGTGACTCAAGCGATGTTTTGTATGATGGATAAGCCTTACTTGCTTGTTTTGATGAATGGAAGCTTCAGTTCTTACCCATTTTACTTGATTTTGCTAGATAACACAAAGGTATATATCACGGGTTTGTTATCCACACCCTTGCCAATTGTGCTGACTTTAGTTCTCTATATAATGTTCATTAAAACTTTTGTAACGTCTCAAAACTTGGGACACCATGGCCCACCACTTGTCCTTACAAGGTAAAGACACATTAAAACTCTTAACTCTATTAATCTGTTGTAATCTCCAATACTTAATATTCACAATTCGAATAATTCATCTAATAACAATCATAAAAATTTAGGTAAATCCCATTACAACCATCAAACTCTTAAAAACAAAGCTTAGTACATCATTCTTAATCAAAGTCTAAAAAAATCAATTGAACTTCTAGATGTGTATTAGTCTATTATCCCCCAAAGAAAATCTGTCGAGTCTAATTATTTTATTTTATTTTTCCTAATTTGATTCATATTAAATTCTATGCCCATTTAATGTGAATCCTTGACTTAAATTAGGAAAACCTTGGTTTTCATTTATTTAGATAATTAGAGTCACCACCCAACTGAAGTTGAGAAAAATTGATAAGTTAGGATTAATTGAGTGGATTAATCTTAACTTAGCTATTGGTTAATGAATTGTTTTTCAAAAAAAAAAAAAGAAAGAAAACCAAATATTTCAAATTCAAGGATTAACCTATTAAAATCCTATATTTACCACCTTAATCTTCTAAATTTCGATTATATTTTATTATATTCTTTTTAGCATAAAAAAATATTTATAATAAGGAAAAAGGTAAGAAAAATAATAACAATAATACTAATAATAATGAAAAAAAAAGAAAGAATTTTTTACTTTTTAGAGTTGTTCCATAAGAGTACCTGTGTACTCGCTATTCAGGATTAAACAAACCGTAATTTGCTTTTTATTGATAAAAATTTAGTTTGAGTTTATTTTATAAAAAAAAAAAATCGCTTATGTGGTTAGCCGTTATTTTATTTTATTTTAAATCTCTAAAGCCTCTTTTTGCCCTTTTTATAAAAATAAATAAAAACCTAAATTTTTGGAAAAGACCATTTAAAATTTTTATTTTTCAAAAAAAAATTCTAGATGATAAAAAAAATCAATTAAAAACTTGCGAAAGCATAGACATCAACATGTAATTTTTTGGATTTTTGACTAATAACATGCAATAAATAATATTAAAATATTTAATTATTTCTAAAAAAGGGAACATTATTATTATTTAAGGTATTAATGTATATTAATAAAAAAATAACTAAATTAAGATTAGGAGACTTACCTTATGAACGATTCAGGCGAAGGCAGTTCGGATAATGGTTTGGGCAGCGGCGGTTCAAGTAGCTTTAGTTAGCAGCGATGCAAAGTGGATGCTAGGAACACCTCCTAGCAACGTGGACAACAAAACCCCACAACCAATTTCTAGATCCAAGCCCTTTAACTAGTCCAATTGAATTAAACCAAGACCAAAATAGTATGAACCATAACCTTGATCTTCAATTCAATTGAAACAAATTGTGGAAGATTACACCTAATCGGCTACTAGGTTTTACTCCTCTAGTGATGGGGAAGTGTTTGGTGGTCTTGGGTTTTTCCGAGTTTCTCTCATTTGAGAGAAATCAAAGAGAGAGAGAATGGGAGTATATAGGTCGTAAGTTAAAGAGAGAGAGCAGGGAATTTGGCTGAATTGGATGTTTGTTTGATGGAAAGTCTCCTTTAAATGATTCCTCAAGGTCCTATTTATAGTTATAGAGCATCAATTGTAAGCAAGGAAACTTAGAATTAGGATAATCGAATCAATGGATATTTATGATTCTTAAATCTTTGAGTCCAAAATTGAACATGAATTGTGATAATTAAAAGTATTAAAATATATATTCATGTTCTAAAAGCCTTACTCTAAATATGTGATTCTATCGAATATTACATACAAAATGTAGTCCCAATTTGATTTAAAAATCTAGACTCATATTTGTAGTTTCTTATTTTGGCCAATGTTTAAGTATATTTTTAAAGCACTTTCTCTTATCAATTTATTTAGATTTGATATCTTTTAGCTTCTATCCTACGCCCTCTATTGACTTCCATTTTTTATTTGATAAAAAATGGTTGAAAACTAGTCAAAATCAAGCAAGAAAAAGTCGATATCGAGCTTTCTTAAACCAGACAAATTCAAATTTTAGGAGGAGAAGATGTATAGTGATGAGCATTGTTCATCTGATGGGCCTACACACGCACATGTAATACATGCACTTGGTTTAAAAAAAAATATGGAACCTAATTTTTCATCCTCTTGATTCAAACTATTGACCTTTAGGTCCCTGTGCACTCGTGTGGCTATAGGCTTAGCCAAGGCTAAGCCTTTTTCTTGCTGCATTATATACACAAAACATAGATGAGTTTCTAAGAAAGTACCCTTGTAGGTTGAGTATCCAACAATAGGAAGCATTTCTTTCGACTAGCAACCCTGAAAAGGTGAAATGTCTAAGGAAGTGTTTTATGAGCTGACTAATCAACATTGGGAAGCATTTCTTTTAAACTAGCAACCCTAATGTCTAGAGAAGTGCCTTATAAGCTAACTAACTGACAGTAGAAAGCCTTTCTTTGAACTAGCAACCTTGAAAAGAGGAAAGTGCCCTTATAGGTTGACTATCTGACTACAAGAAGTGTTTCTTTAAACTAGCAACCATAAAAGGTGAAATGTCTAGGGAAGTGCTTTATGAGCTAACTAATCAACATCAAGAAGCATTTCTTTAAACTAGTAACCCTGAAAGGTAAGATTGTCTAGGAAAGTGCTCTTAGGGCCTGACTAACCAATAGTAGGAAGCATTTCTTCTAAATTAGCAACCCTGTAAGGTAAGATTTTTCGAGAAAGTACTCTTAAAGGTTGACTAACCAGTAATTTTAATGTCTCGTCGTTGTGAGCTCAGTGATTTAGTTTTAAGATAAAGGATTCTCACCACAAGCTTGATTTATTTTACTTGAAATTCCAAATCTCTTTAAAGTGTAGATACTTACTTAGTTCCCATAAATAGCAAAAACAACCAACTCCCATGATAGTCTAATCTTCATCTATTTGTTTCCATCTTGACTTAAATAGACAATTTGATGTAAACGGTCTTCTAACCATTTTTTGCGTTTATCGTTTGCTTAGCACATTGTCCCTTATCTTTGATATCTCCCATTCTTGTCTGAGTCATCTCATTTTTCTACAAATTCGACTCTTTTGATTTGGTCCTATCTTGAAATAACGACAAGCTTGCTATTCGAGAAAGGTGAGATCATCATGAAATATTTAATGAGTTTTACCATTTCATCACTATCCATTCCTCACATTTCTCTCATGTATGGAGTGGAATGTAGATGAGATAGGAGAGTGAAGCAAGAACTTATCAATGTAGTGGTTGGTTAATGATTGCTTCAACATTTAATGATTGTCAGGGATATCAACTTTGCTTGTAGGAAATGAAAGCTAAACCACAAAGTTGTATTGATTGCTAGCATTCATGAAACTTTGGCAAAATTTTCATTAATCTTGTTTAAAGATAGTACATCTTAATTGCATCTGCATTCATGGGACCCTTCTAATCTAAATGGTCCATTTGAGCTAATATTAATGCCCTGCCCAATAATACCCTTTTTACAACATGGACCTTCATAATTTGAAGTAAATTTGCCTCTTGGGTCTTGTACATAGGGTAAAACCTTCTTTAGTGCCAAGTCACCTTCCTTGAAAACTCTATGGTCATACTTTTTTGTTAAATACTTAGGCCATTCTTTATTGGTAGCATTGACCATGGCATAATGTTACAAGTCTTCTTTCATCAATCAAGTTTAGTTAGTCAATCCTTTACTTCATCCAATCGCTTTCTTCTAGTTATGTTTCTGACAAGACCGTGAAAGATGGGATCTTAACTTCAACTAGCAACACTGCTTCAATACCATACACCAAATAGTAGGGAGTGGCTTTAGTGGATGTTTATATGGAAGTTCTATAGGCCATGAGGGCAAAAGGTAGCATCTCATGCCAATCTTTGTAAGTGATAGCCATTTTCTTGATAATTCTCTTAATGTTCTTGTTAGCTGCTTCCACTACTCTATTCATTTGAAGTCGGTATGGAATTGAATTTCTATGATTTATCCCAAACTGTAGGCATAATTCCATCATTAACTTGTTGTTGAGATTGGTGCCATTTTCAGTGTTGATTGATTTAGGAACTCCATGCCAAGCTATTATGTCTTTCTTCATGAACTTAACTGCAACTCCCTTAATGACGTTAACATGTGATGAGGCTTCAACCCACTTGACAAAATAATCAGTGGCCACTAGTATAAATCTATGGCCATTAGATGCCTTTGGATTGATTAGTCCAATAATTTTGATTCCCCATATGGAGAATGGCTATGGTGCTAAGAGTGAATGGAGCTCTTACAATAGAGCATTTATCTTGTTGGCATAAATTTAGCATAAGTGGCAATGCTTTACATGTCCAATGCAATCTAATTCCATCGTTAACCAATAATAGCCCATTTTCATGATTTTTTGAGCAAGCATATGGCCATTCATGTGGAAGCCACATACTCATTCATGTATTTCTTTCATTAGAGTATCTGCTTCTTCTTTGTCTACACATCTCAATAACATAGTGTCAATTGATCTTCTATAGAGTGTAGACCCGCTTAATAGGAAATGGCTTGCTAGTCATCTAAATGTTCTTTGATCATTTTTGTTGGCCTTTTTAGAATAACTACCTTCTTAGATAAATGTCTTGATATCATGGTATGAAGGCTTGTCATCTCGTGCTTCTTCTTATTAGATAGAAAGTAGGTTTATCTTCAATTTCTATCTTCAAGAGCTAAACTTTTGTCCCTTCTATCACTTGAATCATAGATACTAATGTAGCAAGGGAATCAACAAACTGATTTTGAGTTCTTGGAATGAATGTGAAGGTGACATCCTTGAACTTCTCTGTTAATTCTATTAGGTGTTGATGATATGGCACTAATTTAGGATCCTTAGTCTTGTATTCTCCTCGTGTTTGTAGTATGATAAGCAAGAGTCTCCATATGTATCTAACTTGTGGATTTCCATATAGAGTGCCATTTTGAGGCCGAGGATGCATGATTCATACTTTGCAATGTTATTAGTATATGGGAACATGAGTCTTGTTGCTATAGGGAATTGCATTCCTTTTGGTGATACCAACACTACCCCAATTCCACATCTAAATACATTAGCAACTCCATTAAAATACATCTTTCATTTAAGATCCTTTTTTTACTTTGGACTCCATTTTTTACTTATCATTTGCCACTAATATATTTTCATTTGGAGTTGGGCTTGTGATTCTTGAGAATCTTCTTCAATTAGGTGCTTAGCTAAGTCATCTGCTAGCATTTGCCCCTCCATTGAATTTTAATTTATGTATGTAATATCAAATTCTGGTAGAAGCATTTGCCATTTGGAAATCTTACCCAATAAAGCCTGCTTTTCTACTAAATATTTCAGGGGATTATGTCTTGTTAGCAATTCAACGAAGTAATAAAGAGTATATTTCCTTAGTCGATGCATGACCTAGACCAATGCATAGCAAGTTCTTTCTATCTCATAATACCTCTATTCCTCTCCAGTGAATTTTGTGCTTTGATAATATATGGCATATTCCCTTCCTCTTTCATCTTTTTGTCCCAACACACACCTTATTGACTCGAAAAGTATTGTGAGGTATAAGAATAAAGGCTTTCCAAATTTAGGGGCTACTAAAACTAAAGGGTTCATAAGTTATTCTTTGATCTTTGCAAATGCTTCTTCACATTCATCATCGCATTGCACCGTAGCATTCTTCTTTAGAAGCCTAAATATTAAGTGGCATTTGTCTACTAGTTGTGAAATGAACCGAGCTATATAGTTTAATCTTCCTAGCAATCCTCTAATGTCTTTGATGGTATGCAAGGAAGGCATTTCTAATATGGCTTTCACTTTATCTAAACCAATTTAAATAGCCTTTCAACTTATGATGAGCCCTAATAGCTTACTAGATATGACTCTAAAAGTGCACTTCTCTAGGTTTAATTTTAGCTTAGACTTCCTTAACCAGTTGAATAGATTTCTTAAAACAACCACACGATTTTCCTCTTCTTTAGATTTGGTGATCATGTCATCAACATATACTACAACCTCTTGATGCATCATGTTGTGATGTAATGCGACCATTGCCCGTTGGTATGTTGCCCCAGCATTTTTTAAACCAAAGGGCATGACTTTATAACAAAATGTGCCTCGGGTTGTGATAAAGGTTATCTTGCTCTTATTCTCTTCTACCATTCTTATCTAGTTATAGCCCGAGAAGCCATCCATGAAAGAAAATAGACGACTTTTGACTATGTTGCCTACGAAAACATCTATGTGGGGTAAGGCAAATTTGTCTTTTAATGTGGCTAAGTTTAAATCTCATAAGTCTACACATATTTGAACTGTTCCATTTTTCTTCAAAACCGGGACTATTTTTGTTACCCATTCCAAATAGTCTGATACTTTGATGAACTCAACCTCTAATAGCTTCTTAACTTCTTTAATTTTTAATAAGATGTCAGGTATAAATCTTCTTAACTTTTAGTAGCGTTTAATTACTAGTACTGAATAATACAAATACTAGACAGTATAAATCAAGAAAAACTAGACAAGAAAATTTTTTGTACCACGTTTGGTATATTTAGTACTAAACAACGATTTTTGTGTTATCCATTATTTGGAATTGCGAAGTATAGCACTAAACATAGTAATTTTGACAATTATATCCTTTTATGATATCATGGTTATTTATACATTTTTTATTTTATTATAAGAAAATACTATTTGAAGAGATTATTTAATTCATGTAATACTACGAATTATATAAAATAATTCGTCTAAATCATTTATTGAAAAAAACTAATAATTCTTATTATAAATTACAATAATTTGTATTAAATTTAATAATATAACACATTATAAATATTATATTAGTAATTTTTAAAATTGTCATAAAAAATTATAAATTATATGTAATAACCTTAATGTTAATTATATTAATATTATAAAAAATTAATATATATTAAATTACAATAATTTGCTTTAATTTTTTGTAACTATAATTTTAATTAAATTACAATACTTTGATGCATTTTGCAAATTCCAATAATAAATAAATTAAATCAATATCCTCATTATAATAGGCAATAATATAGGAACTAATTGTAACAAATTAGCATCATCATCAAAATAAAGTTCAATACTCTAAATAGGCTATCAATATGATTAACACATACCAAATATGGTCACATGATTGGCATTTAAATAGAACATGCACATCAAAAGTGCTCTTAATAGAGTCAACCATAACCATCATAAAATAAAAAAAGTTCAATGTGAGAACATGCCAATGAAAGAAGTCTCATTTACATAAATACTCTAAACATTTTTAAAATCAACCAATAATACACCTAACAAAAACATTATGTAGACTGCATATATATTGTATACAACACTCTTTGAGTATAACATCAAGTGTAGGAAAAAACATTATGTAGACAACATATATATTGTATACAAAACCATACAACCTAACTAATTTTGTTAGGGCTAGCATAAAGAATCACACCTGACTATTAGAGTACTAGCAACGGTTGTAACTTGTTCCTTACTATTACCTGCGCACACAAAGTCACTCATTTAAGATAATGTAGAACTAAGCTAAAGTAGCAACAACTAAGCCATTGCCACACCATGCTTGTAGACTCAAGTGAGCTCAAAATTTTTTCCTCCCTTCCTTTTTTGGGCCTTGAGCAACACGTATGGAGGTTAGTTTGCTATGCTATTACTCCTACCCATTATCTTGATATACCATGAAACACACACAATCTAATGTATCTACTTAATGATCTCTACTTCAACATTTATATAATGATCTAAAGAAAATTTATTAGTCATTATTAATTTCCTATGCATCTAACTTACAATAAGAAAAATGTCCTTTTCCACCCTAAACCAATTTGTGTCCAAAGCAACTGATGGATGTGCGAAATTCTTCATGATATTAAAGAACCCCCCCAACTTCCTATAGACCAAACAATGCCAAGATACATTTGAGGAACTTAAGAAGTTCTTAACTTCTCCACCCATGTCATTAAAGCTAATTTCAATAGAAGACTCGCATTTGTACCTTTCGGTCAATGATCGAGCCTTTTCCTCAATTATAGTTCAAGCTAAGGGAAGAGAGCATAAACTAGTTTATTATTTTAGCCATGTATTATAGGGGTTAGAGGTATTGTACTCAAGGTTAGAGAAGTTTACCCTAGTAATGCTCATATTAACCAAGAAATTACATCTATACTTCAAAGCCCATCAAATAGTTGTCTTGATCAATCAGCCACTATACCAAATCCTATGCAAACCTAATGTCTTCCTAAGCAACAATAAAGTAAAGTATGAAGCTTTCATCATGGGACTAAAGATGGCAAAGGACAAATGGAGTAGAAAGGTTGGAATTTTTTTTCCAACAAGTCAAAAGAGAGTATATAGTCAAGGAAAAGGGAATGATAGTACTTCAAAGTTGTGCAAGCACTCTACTTGAGGATCCCAATGTATTGAGCTATTTGGTATACTTTGATCAAAGGTCAACTACACAAAAGGTCACATAGCTTATCTTACCTTAAATGCTTGCAACCAACTGAAGCCGAGCAATTATTAGAAGAGCTGCACATAAAAGTGTATAGCAATCACATTAAGGCTTACACCCTATCCATAAAGGCACTTTAGCTCAACTATAACTAGTTAACCATGGAAAAGGACAGCTACAAGCTAGTAAAAAGATACAAGAAGTGCTAAAAGCTCACCCCTCTCGACCAATGATAAGTGTTAGAAGATCCTTAATTTTAATGGTTATTAGTTATAATTTTATATGGATTTCATGTGATTTGTGAAGAAAAGGATACTTATATGATTAAATTTTAATTTCAGGCATCAATCGAGACAAAAGAAAGTTTTAAAAATGATATGAGCAAAGGCGGGGTGAAATTTGGTGAAAAACGAAGAAAATTAATTTTCAATTCAGCACAACCTTCAGCATAACCCATACAAACACTAGTGTTGGATGAAAAAAATGACCAGTAGCTAATTCTTTTCAGCCCTGCCCCGAGCACAACTGTGCTGGAGGCCGTGCTGAACTGGGCAATGAAAATAACATGTTTCGAAGTCAACACGGCCTTGAGCATGACCGTGTTAACGCCCATACTGAACCCTTTTTTTGCAAAATTATAAATAGATGCTTTGTTTTATTTTTAAAAGGGCTTTTTTTTTTTCTTCTGACTTTGTTCTAGAAACCTTAAGGGAGCATTATTACAAACTTCAAGAGGAGAATTGTCCAAGCATCATTGGAGACCACAAAACAAAACAAGGGATTACTCTTTTTATCATGAATCAGTTCTATTTCTCTAGATTCTTTATTCTTATTGAAAACTCCATTGAGGAGTAATTCTTTATATCTTTCATCTTGTGAAACCTTAACTCATGTGCTAAAACATTGATTAATTAATGAATTGTTTATATCTTTGCATCTATTCATGTGTTTCCATTGTTCTTGTGATTGATTTATGCACGCAAATTAATTGCATATCTGATTTTTATTATATTGAAATAGGTTTCGTCTAGTAAATTAGATCTTCATGAATAGAGAGATTACATGTTTTACCTAGAGTTAGGAAAACATTGATTTTCTACAATTAATCGGAATTTGTGAACTGATGAGAGCCATGATGGGAGTCAAGCCAGAAGATGGAATGTGGATCCTCTTGAAGTGCCACCTGGACCAATCACAAGAAATCGAGCGAAACGATTCAAGGAAGCACTTAACGGGTTGATAAAGGATGTCCACGAAGCCGGAAAGGATTGGAGCAATCATGAAGTTGGAAAGGATTGGAACAACCATGGGAATGCCCTTGCTCTTGTACAAGTCATATCGGATACGGGGTGAAGAGGGCGTGTCTTTACAAGGCACGGCCGTGTAGGAGTCTGGAGGTTACACAGAATCATACATGGTCGTATATACGGTTCAAAGGCACGGCCGTATATGGTGTCAAGAAAATCCCTAGAAAGATACACGTCTAAAAGTACACGGCCGTGTATGTCTCCAACGCCGGCTCAAGGCCGCCGGCCTTCATGTCTTGTTTTTGTTATTTTTACGCAACTTATTGAAGTGATGTCGTTTGGGGCTTTATTGTTACGAATTGTAAACCCTAGTATAAAGCTCCTAGGGTTTAGAACAGATAGAAGATAGAATATACAATATTAAAGTTTAAAAAACACTTTTGAGAGAATTCCTCTCTTTGTTCTTTAAAGAACTAATCTAGAACTTATCGGATTTTTTCTTCCATGGCGTTCATCCTGACTTATCAATCGGTCTTTCATCCCGATTGTGGCGTCTTTATATTATACCAAGGTTCTTGTCTCGCTTATAGACAATGGGTCGTGGTTTCCACTTAAGTGTGTTTGGCATCTTAGGTAGCGAATTCCGAACGTATTGGTATTGGGTTTCGTCACACGTTGGCGTAGTTCGTATCAGTTAGGAATCCGAGCAAACCGATTTCGTATCATGAACTTAATGAGATCTTGCATGATGGTAGTGAGGGAGAGGTCTTCATTATCTTGTACACGATTAAGAATTGATTAACTCGAGGGAGTAATTGATTCTACTTGAGAAGTCCTGCAGTGTAAAGTGTAAATTGATTCATTAATCGTTATCTTATTTTGAGAATTTAAAGGTTAGGGTGGAATAAGATGAGGGGTATAGTTTGTGATTGAATACATTGTTTTTAAGACAATATCATTCAATTCTAAGGTTACTAGGATTTGTTAGTTGTTAATTTAATTCATAATTCCTGCATCATAAATTAGACTAGATAGTAGAGAAAGGCAATAATAGTACTTCTTTTCTAGATCCTAGAAGACGACACCTATTAAATCTATACTATAATCGATAGGTACACTGCCTAACTTGATAGTAGATTTTATTAGTTATAAATTTAAAACTTAAACGATTGGTTAGATTCGAGTGCACCAACCACTCCTTAGCAACAATCTCTTGCTCATCATAAGTCCCTAGCCATTCGCTCAATGGGAGATTAACATCCTAGGTCCGTTCTCTAAGGCAATTGGTCAGTGGCAATACATAATAGTGGTGGTGGATTACTTCACCAAATGAGTCGAACAACTATGAAGTGCTTAATGGTATTAAGAGCATCGAACAACTATAAAGTGTTGTTCCTATAACAAATGTTAGAGAAACGTTTGGAAATCAATGTTCCTATAACAAGACACACTTTCTTTCAAACACACTAGGGAGGACTTATGTCAGTGTCAGGTTTTATCTTTCTCATATTCCCCCCATTATTTTATCTTTCTTCTTAATTTTGTTACGATGGTACCACACAAACGTGTTTCAACGAATTCCTAGATGTTTCTACCTAAAATCATAAAAAATGAAAGAGCTTGAAAGATGTTTCAACGAATTCCTAGATGCTTTAACAGTTTAAGGTATTTATTTAATGTACCTAATGCTTCAAATGCAAAATGAAGAATAACACACGAGCTCAAAACAAAGACACCACCAAGCTGATGACATAGAGTAAAGTAACAAAGAAAGCTAATGACATAGAGCAAGTCAACAACACCACTAAGCCGATGACACAAAGTAAAGACACCACTAACGACATAGAGCAAGCGAGGAAGACATAAAAGCAAGCTAGGGAGACACATGGAAAGCAAGAAATGGAGTAAAAAAAGGGAGAAGGAGATGAAGTAGATTTCGACAGGAAGGTAGTGACGTGATGTAGACGAACCTAACGACAACTGGTAGCGTGAAGACATCAACAATTGAACGGCAATTGGCAGTGGTCGTGTTTAGAAAGAAAAGGGTTTCTTGTTTTCTGATGCAAGGGTGACTAAGGTAGTGTTTGGAAAGAAATGGAAGGATATTTAGGAAATTTTGAAAAAATAGAGTTTCTATCCAATACCACAAATTTTGTACCGAATTTCACATGGTACAAAATTTAGCCCTTTTGTCCAGTACTTACATCATTTTTGTCAACTAAACGCAGGACAAAAATAATTATCCAGTACCACATTTTTCATGCAACCAAACATTACCTTTGTCTTTTAGGTTTGACATGTTCTTTTGTGAGTAGCTTGTGAAACATTATTAACTGATCAAGCCTAGGCATATCTCCACATAACCAAGCAAATAAATCCAAATATTCAGATAGCAACTCAGTGAACTCACATTTCTGTTCATTATTCAAATTACCCCCAATTTTAAGGTTTCTAGGATCTTCTTCGATTACTAGATTAATTATCTCTATCAATTCATTAATCAAAATTCTGCCTTGTTCATATTTTTGCTAACTCTCTTGTATTGCTTTATGGTCATCGATATCATTCTTGACAACTAACCCAGTAGAGCTAAAAGTGATATCTACACTTTCATTATCTACATGCGCAAAATATCCTTGATGTTCATCAAGAATGTTGAATATGTATGAAGCGAAGAAAAAAAGTGTATAAGTAAGGAAAGAAGATGGTATGATTGAAATAACTTGTAATTTTATTGATCAACTTGTTAAATAGTTCAACTTATTTCTAGACAATGATGATTGTAAATAAAAAATATTAAACTATGATTACTTCTTATTCTAAAGCAAACCTAGTGCTATTAAAGCAATAGCAAGCCCTTTAACCAGTCCATTTTGAATCATACTAAAACCAAAATAGTATAAACCGTAGGCTTGATCTTCAATCCAATTGAAACAAATTGTGGAAGATTATACCCAATTGACTACTGGGTTTTACTCCATTGGTGATGGAGAAGTGTTTAGTGGTCTTAGGTTGTTTCAAGTTTCTCTCATTTGAGAGAAATTGAAGAGATAGAATGGGAGTATACAGGGTAGCAAGTTAGAGAGAGAGAGAGCAAGGAATTGGGCTAAATTGGATGTTTGTTTGATGGAAAGCCTCCTCTAAATGATTCACTAAGGTCCTATTTATAATTATATATCATTAATTGCAAGCAAGGAAACTGAAAATCAAATTAATGGGTATTTATGGGTTCTTAAATCTTTGAGTCCAAAATTGAAGACAAATTTATGATAATTAAAAGTATTAAAAGATTTATTCATGTTCTAAAAGCCTTACTTGCCCTAAATATGTGATTAGATCAAATATTACATACAAAATTTGATCCTAATTTGATTTTAAAATTTGGACACATATATGTAGTTTCTTATTTTGGCCAAACTTTGAGTATATTTTTGAAGCACTTTCCCTTATCAATTTATTCATATTTAATATCTTTTAGCTTCTATCTTATGCCCTCTATTGATAAAAAAAAATGGTAAAAAATTAGTCGAAATCGAGCAAGAAAAAGGTGATATCAAGCTTTTCTAAACTTGGACAAATTTAGTTTATGGGAGGAGAAGATGAACAGTGATAAACACTATTCATCTAACATGCCTGAATGCACATATGTAATATATATGCCTAGTTAAAAAAAGAAATAGGATGCAATTTTGCATCCCCATGATTCGAAATCCTGACCTTTAGGTCATTGTGCACTCGTGTGGCTATGGGCTTAGCTAACTAGGCCAAGCCTTTTTCTCACTACATTATGTACACAAAATATAGATGAGTTTCGGCCTCTTTTTTTTTTTTTTAATGGACCTTAATTCTAATAAATACATAGGGCAAAAATGAGGTGTTTACAAAATCACCAATCAATACATATAAAGAACCTAAATCCCTTCTTTCCTTTGTTTAAACATCATAGTAATTGTAGAATTCTATGTCATCCTCTTCCTACACATTTCTCCCTACGTCCTCATCATGAGTAGCATATTTATTTGTGCCTGTAGCTTAAAAAAAAAAAAAAAGATATCCCCGATGGGTGAGCTAATGTCTATTATGCATAACCCATAAGCACATATGCATGAACAAGTATAAATTAAGTCACGTGCATTAATGTAGACATCAAAATCATACAACAGGTTATTATTTCATTTAGTTCTCATAATAACAATGGATACTCATGACCCCGCCAAACCATATATACATATTTAATACATAGTATAGTGTTAAGAATTGTCACTACAAGCCCTAACACCCATGAGTCCTTAAAATTTCTTAGATCATTTCCATGCACAATTCCACTAAGGACAACATTGCATAACGATCATTGGGGTGCCCCTTAAGAATCTATCACTATGTGCCTTAGGTTGAGCCAAGCATAACCAACAACAACTTAATCTAACCCATTATATGTTATTCCAATTTCATACTAACCTAACAATCACAAACAAAAACTAAGATTACATGTACCTAGAAATGTAGTCTTAAGCATGACTTGTCTTAGACTAATAGCTAGATTAAATCTATCAAAATGCCAATAATGCACTCTTAGTACTAGTCTAAGTATAGTCTAAGTTACTCAATTCTATTTACTTATTCGTTATAGGATTATTGTCCTTTTTTCTCCTAGATTTCACTTATTAAGCATCATTCAACTTAGAGGGTATGTTGGAATTTACTTCAAACTTTCTAATGTTAAGCATTCAAACATCAAGATTGAAACTTTATACATCCATTTCATCACCTAAGCATCATATTTCATCCTAAACACCTTTTAAGTATATCGTGGAAAGCCTCATTTTACTACTTGAACACATAATTAACATGCCAATAAACAAGTTTAAAGATGAAGTGCATCCATGGTGGTCACAATGCATAAAACTCCAACAAGATCAAAACTTTAAGCACCCTAATCAAAAGCATACATATCATACTTCATTCTAAACCTTATCTAAACATAAAATCAACTAGAGAATCATCATTTAAACACTCAAACATATCAAGAACGTATCAAATTGAAGAATCAAACATCAAACTAACATAGGAGTGGCAATATGGAGATAGACCCATTTCCTAAGCTACTAACCTTAACCAAAAATCAACCAACAAATTCAACACATTCAACACTTTTAGAATATCATTTTAGCACACCTAACTCTCAACATCATGATTCACATCACCCTAGTGTGCACACGTGCGCACACACGCACACACACCAAACCCACTTCAAATGATCCTTTTTTAAGCTCACTTAAGTGCTTAACGAGTATATATATATATATATATCCACATTAAGCCTTTATTTTAGTTGAAAATTGAGTAGTTTACCTTTTGAGCACTTCAAACTCCACCACCCAAGTTTGAGGACACCCTAAAAATGTCTTTTAAGTGGGTCTTTTTCCACTTTTAGCTATTTCCTTGTAATCTAAAAGCTTAGTTAGATGATATACTTAATAGTTTAGCTTAAGAACTAGCCTTAACTAAATAAGAAGATAAGACAACTCAACTTAAGCTAGAGGGAGCTCGTGACTAACTTAGGAAAAGCACACCAAGGGCTGCCATTTGATGATTTTTCTAATTAGACAACACCAAACACTTAGATTAGTACTTAGCTAAAGCTAAAGTTAGGATCTTATTTAGTAAAAGGATTTAGGTTTAAGGTTGTCCTCTAAAATTACCTTAGTTGATGAAGAAGAGAGTTAGAAAAAGATAGGAAAGAGAAGTGGCATCATATAAAGAAGAAAGGGGCTACCTTCATTTTTTCTTTCCTAACCCTAAAAGTACGAAATTGGCCCACTAAGTTTAAAGTGCAAACTTTCTCCCATGCTATTAATTTAGCTCTACCTTGAATTTAATTAGTTCTTAAGCACAATTTAAGATATCTTAAAGCTCTTGACATCCATTTGCACCTTTCTTAATATTTGAAACTTGTCTTTGGAATTTTCTTGTTAAAACTTGACTTAAAGGTAAAATGGTCATTTTGAAAAATTTAGCCCCTAACCTCAAAAATTCCTCCTTAGTTGACCTTACAAATTCCTTTTTAACCTAATTATTTTATTTATTGATTCAAGATGTTTCATAATACTAAGAACTTCTTTTGGATTAGTCTTAATAAAATCGAGCTTAAGGGTAAAAAGATTATTTTAAAATTTTTACTCATAAATTTTGAATTTTAAAAGCATGCCTTTAATTGCTCTCTCTAGAATTCTCATTCTATTTTTAATTAACTTTAAAAAAATGGATTGTTTTGCATTGAATCCATTATTAAACCTCATGGTTCTCCTAATTCTTACCAATTCCAATGACTTATTCTTCGCTTTCGTTAAAAGTACAATGCTCAAATTATACTTGAAAATTAGGTCTCTTAGGTGTTGTACTGTTAAGGACGATGCCATCCCTTGACAGTTCCAACTGATCGCAATCATGGGCCTTAGGTGGCTGCTTTTGGCCAACCACCACAGCCATTATTCATAGAATCAACAAAAGAAATTGGAACATTAACTAACAATTTTATCTATTTGAGCGAATTGACTTGCTTTCTTCCTTGGTCTTCCTATAGATTTCCTCAACTTTTTGCCCCCTAGCTTAGTTTGATCGTGTGATCAGGAAGCCTTTGTGTTATTGGTCTCTACAAAGTTCAAATATTTTTAAAGGGCCAAGTGATGAGGGACTTGGTGGCCTCTTCAAAGATAGCGCCCTTAGAGTTGGAATTAGTTAGAAAGGGGAGCTCTTCACCAACGTAAAAGGGAATCGATTAGGTGTAGTAGAATTGGGGAATTCACCACATAACCCCTATGTGAGGTAGAGGTAAGATGTGAGATGTATGGTCCGTCTCTAATGATATTCCCCACTTGTAGTCAACTCCCAAAAGTACATCTAAAGGGATTGGACTCCATTGCTATGGCCTCACAAGGACCGTAACTTTTGCGGGACTTCTTAATTACTAATATAACTACTGCTCTGTTCTTTGAATTGTTTGAAACAAGCTTGCCTAGTAAAACTACCGCATCATCAACCTCCCTCTCTAAATGTGTCTCAACTTCAAGGACTTCTAGATCGCTTTCCTCAACAATACTGGCTCTACCAGTGGCAGGATCGCATGTGGATATATCCAATGGAGGGATCTACGAACAAAACACAAGAAGTTAAGAACTAGAGGCCAGTCTAGGATTTAATACAATTGACGATCAAAAGAAACAATACTCAGACAAACAAACCTAAAAGGAGATTCAGAGTAGACTCTTATATTTAGACTAACTAGGGAAATACGCCTTTGACCTAAGAAAATAAGAGAAACAAAACAATTTCAGGAGTTCTCAAACTCAGAAGGGACACTTATCTTTAATGGGAATATCACCCAAGCCACTCCTCACACCTAAACAAGCCAACAAACATGGAGGCTTCAAAGTGACGGTACATTTTCCTTTAGATCCTACACCATGTCTCATCAAAGGGCATTAAGAAGGATAGGTATCAACCAAATATTTCAGTATTAGTGCTTTTTAGGTTATCAAGAAGAGGGGTAATTGGTCTCCGTCCAAGGGTTAAAATTAGAAGAAAGAATGGGTTTGAGGAGAAAAGGTTTCAATAGTGTTTAAGGCTGTGCTAGGCTTGGATTTGTGAGAGCAATCGATTATGGATAGGCCAGAAACCCTTAAGATGGGGTGATAGCTTTCGACACCGAAGAGAAAAAAGCCCTCGACTATGGAGAGAATAATGAGACATGAAAATTTCAAGTTCACCAATTATTTTACTATTTCCGTCCTTCTTTTTTTTTTTTTTATATAGAATGCAAATAAACCAAAACTATGAAAAATAGTATGGGACTAATTAATTTTACATATAAATACGAAGGACTAAATTGCAATAAAATAATCTAAATCGCTTGATGAGAATCTTGAGTTTCAAAATATTATTATTGTGAGGATTTGAGAGCATTGTAAAATTTAAAAGCCAAAGTGAATTTTAAGATGTTTATTGTTGAATTAAAAAAAAAATTCATGAGTTGGCATCGATCCAATGGCTATCAAGCTTATAAACTACAGTTTATTTTTTTTTTTAAGATAAAGATAAATATAACATCTATACTTTTTTATTTAAATAATTGAATATTTAAAATTTTATTTTATTTATTATTTAGTATTTAATAAAAATACTAAATTGTTTAAAATTCAAATTATAGAAATACGAAAGTAGGCACCCTATTCCATTCTCTGAAATTAGAGAGTTCAACTCAAGCAATGCGGTTTGCAAGCCACAATGAGGAGATTCAGAGCTGTGAAACAAGCCGGTTCAGTAGAACCGATGGTCTGATTCCATTGGTGCTCCGGTTCTGGCCCAGACAGTGACCGGGTCTCCGGACATGGGAAAATTAAAACAAAAGAGATATTTATGTAATAAAATATCCCCTGTTGCGGGTACATGCTTCTCCTAGAGTGTACTTAGTACCATTTTCTTGTCCAGTTAAGTCTTCCCACCTCTCTCTCTCTCTCTCTCGCCAATTATTTTATCTTTGCTCAAACTCAACTCAAACTCTCAAGACCCCCAACTTCATTTCAGCTCTCCACTAAAAACAAACACATCTAACGCCTTTCTTTCTCTCTCTCTCTCTCTCTCTCTCTTAAAATGCTTCCGTCTTCTTCTTCCTCGTCTTATCTTCTTTCCTCATGCATATACTGAGTCCTTCAAGCTCTTGTCTTGGTGTGGGCTCTTTTCTTTATGGATTTTGATTCACAGTGTTTGGATGGTTGGGTGGGATCGGATTCAGATTCACATTCACATTTAAACCCCCTCTCCCTTTCTTCTCCAGATCCTACTCCTCAGACCAATCAAAACCCACCACCCGGATCCGGATCCAACTTCTTTCTCAAACGAGACAAGCACTCTCTCACAACCCAACATGAACACGATCATCATCATCATTTTACAACTAAAGCAACAACCTCAAAACTAATCAAAACTTCTTCAAGTCATGATCTTTCAACTACAATGTTGCATTTGCAAAGGAATAATAATACAAGTAGTAATGGGTCGGCGAGATCTGGTGACAATAGTTTTGGGTCTTCTTGGTGTGACCAGAATCAGCATATGCTTAGTTTCTCTTCTCCAAAGCTAAATAATAATACCCACAATGCTGGTCTTTTGCCTTATTTTAGCCACACTTCAGCTTCTCAAAATAAGTACTCAGGTACGTATTTATATATTTTTATTCTTTTTCATTGTTTAATGCCAGCTTTTCACATGATAAGTTTTTATCTTGTTAGGAAAGTGATAAGCCTTTTGCTTTGTCATGTTAAAAAACGGTGATGTTGATAGGCAACAGAAAAAAAAAAAAAAAAGTGATTTATTTATTTCCGTGTTTGGGATAGAGGTGGCAATTTTTGTTTATGGGTCGTGATCGTATTGCATTTTGTTCACATCAGTCTTAAAAATATATGAAAGTAATAAAGCATCATAATGCGTAACTTTTTATTATCTTGTCATATTGGATTATGTCACATCTATTTTAGGTACGAGGAACTTAATGGACAATAAGCTGCCAAGCTCGGTTTTTGTCCTTTGTTTTCTTATCTTTGAGGTCTTTATGTCAAATCAGGTTGGTCTTGTGGCATGCTGTTGAGTCACGTTACGGTTAGGATACCTATACTTGGTTTCAATGTTTGTAAGCCAAATAGGCATTTCCTTTTCAATGTGAACCGGGAGGTTTGATCACTTTTTACCATGTATGGTTCAGGACAATTAAAAGTTGGTACGTCTTGTTTTTACCGGATATCGATAATGTGGGAAAGTCTTGCCTGCTTGTTAGTTTTAATTAGAAGCTTTTAATTCTCCTGGTATTCGCTGGGTTTGATGAAGTGTTATCCGTAGCAATAAGATTGAAATATTTTTTAAGGTGGGTGAAGTCTTTAAATGACAAGGGAAGTATGGAAAAAATTAGAACAAGTAGGAAGCTTTACCAAAGCGTGGATTTTAGGCCAATTAGCATTTTCTTCTTCAATTATTGACAAAAGGGATATGGAGGGGATATTCTAGTGGAAGTTGTTTGATGTTCTCTCTCTCTTTTTTCCCCCTTCATTGAATCTGAGTTAATCCGTAATCGCTACATCCAGAATGAGATAAAATAAAATATCAAAACCCTGCAAGGGTTGGCCTAGTGGTTAAAACTAGAGAACTCTTGTGACAAAATGCATGAGGCCCTAGGATCAAATAACCTAGGCCATCCCTAGCTTTAAAATTTTTTTTGAAAATTACTCATAAAAGTTTTTAGAAATGCACCTTTCATATCTTTCTTATTGTTAGATAATAAATATGTTGAAAGACACTATATTTAGATTAAATAGTTTTAAAACAAAATTCAATATGGTATTAAACCAGGATGTCAAGAGTTCAAATCCTTGTAAAGGGGTATCCAGTCCAATCATGGCCATGCCAATGCTTAACCGGAATATTGTACAGTATCTAGGTCTAGAAACTGTGGCATTGAAAGCAAAACCTACAACAACTGAAGCAAATTTTACCATTGATGGATGTGTACGGTCATTGTCTATCAGAATAAGTAAAAAATGTTGGTTGAAATGGCAGAAGCAATTGGGCCACTTCATATCTGTTCCAGCCATTAATGAGTTCTCTTTCTATTTTTGACTGGATTAGCTTCTGTGTCCTGTGTTAATGTTAACTCCCTATAAATGCTGCCAACAACTCTACAATTGCTTTTTTATGAACGTTCTCTTTATTCTAAAGTTCCCTGTTAGGTTGCAGTAGAAGTTAAAACTAAGGGTTAATTGTTATGGATTTCCTTTTTGGTGGTTTATTCAGCATGTTCTTTCCTTAAATGTTTTGACTTGCGCACATGTAATAATTTGTGCCATAGGTGGTAGCTCTGATGGGCGGAATGGTGCAAATTTGCATGGACCTTTTGCACGGGGTCCATTCACTCCATCTCAGTGGATGGAACTACAACACCAGGCTATGATATATAAATACATTGCTTGGAACGCACCTGTACCTTCTCATCTGCTCATCCCTATCAGAAAAGCTTTAGATTCAGCTGGATTTGCTTGCTATTCAGGTGGACTTACAAGATCCAATGCATGTGAGCTTATGCTTTTTCCCTTTTTCTTTTTTTTCCTCCTTCTATTTAGACTCCATTTTAGTTTTAATGGTGGCAACTTGAAATTCTGCACAATCTTAGGTTGGAAGCTCGTGAGTTTAAACCTATGTATCAGCTGTCTCACATTTTGTTACTTTAGGAACAGACTACAGTAATTATAATTGTCTACATGTGAGTGGAGTGCTCAATTATTTTAATATCTTAAATTTAATTTTCCTTTATTTTTTTATTATTTATTTATTCTCTTTTTGATTTGATTATTTAGCTTTCTATAGAAAGGCAATTTTCCCTTGAAATTATAATTTTCAGAAATCAATTTCTTCATCAAACATCACACAGTGACTTGCTATGTTGTGTGGTAAAGATCAATAAATGCCTACTTTACTATGTATAGGATATCCTATTCCTGATAAATGCACTTTTATATCTACTGTTCCTCAGAAAGAGTGAGAGGGCTGCTCATTTTCGGCAAAACTGCAATGATCTTTTGCTTTCCATTTCTTTTTTCTTTTGATATTCACTTTTTAGGAAATTTTTGCACTGAATACTAGCATGATACAAAATAATTTCTTAATTCTAGATTACAGACTTATGATCTGAGTCTGAGTTAAATGATACATCTAAACTGGTATGGCAGCCAACATGATGGTCTTGGTGTGTAGTGGTGGTAAATTCTGGTGCACATGTACCATTGCAATTGGAAATGATGTTGCCAGAAAGATTGTGCAAATAGTTTTGTGTTTCAATGCTTGCAGTTCATGGTGGCTCGGTCATCATACTGGTGGTAGTGGCAATGGTCTAGGGGTAATGAATGTTAATGATCTAGTGATGGAGATATGTGATAGATGATTGATTGAGGGCAAGGGTTGTCCGTTGCAGTATGTTGATTGGTCTGGTCTTGATAGCACTGATTTTGCGGTATTGCATTGATTGACAACCAACAGGTTCCATTTTATGTAGTGGTATCAACAAACAAGTGTGGTGATGGTGAAAGCTGTAGTGCTAGTAGTGATGGATGTAGAGGTTATGGTATGGTTTATTGACTCTAGAGGGCAATAGTGCAGGCTGGCGGTATTAGAAGTGGAAACACTGTTTGGCAGCAATGTAACATATGGAGAGGGATACTAAAACATGTTGATGGCAGAAATTAAAAAAAAAAAAATTGAAATGATAACAGAAAAAATAGCTTGCTGAACCCCTATATAAATTTGAAACAACTGAAAGTAAGTTCTTCTGAAAATAGTTTTCCTTTTGAATATGTAAACATGTTTTTACCAGTTTACCATTTTCTTATGGAAAATGTTTTGGAAGTTCGTCCGAGTATATACACTTAAAATGTCTGTCACCAGTCAGTTATGCAAGTTACACTTCTATCTCATTATTATGTTGCCAGCCAGCACTTATGCTTTTTATCTTGCACTCTATATCTTTTGAATGTGGAGTTCATTGATGTAACTTGCCAAAGAAAGAGAATTTCATTGATGCATATCAAAATTTTTTTGGATAATCATGCATATCAAAATTTTGTTAGCTACTAAGCAAATAAAGAAGTTCTATTAATCTAAATACTGAACATGTCCTTCTACAATGGTCAGCTTGTATCTTTCAACCTACCCTTACAAATAGTGCACACTAATGAAACAAAAGAATTTATGCACTTTGTCCTACGTATTGACAAAGGGAAAACTTCTGGTCAAATGTCTATGCTTTGCGATTAATACTCGGAAAGAATTTTCCATTCCTTGGTTTATTGTAGTTGGGTGGGATTCTTTCAATCTCGGCTTCTCCAACTCAACAGATCCTGAGCCAGGAAGATGCCGTAGGACAGATGGGAAGAAATGGCGGTGCTCCAAAGATGCAGTTGCCGACCAAAAGTATTGTGAGCGGCATATGAATCGGGGCCGCCACCGTTCAAGAAAGCCTGTGGAAGGCCAAACGGGCCATTCTGTTTCTGGAGCAATAGCTGTTACTAAACTGATGCCTGTCACTTCTGCACCAGCATCAGTGATGCCTAGCAGCTGTTCCTCAAACAGCCTTACCATGCCTCACAAACAGCTCCAGAGCTTGCAACCTGGTGCCTTGAACCTTTCTGCATCTACTGCCACCACCAGGTATATAATTACCCAAATTAACATAATTTAGAGTTTTACTCATAACATTTTGTGGTGTTTACAAGTTCCATGTCATTATATCTGAAATCTGTTTTGTGTGTAGTCACAGTGGAGATCACCATTGAAATGTTCATTATGTTGGGTCATCACTCAGCTGCTTATACTTTATTTTATAAACCATCAGGAGATAGTCTAGGGGAAAAACACTTGGCCCCTGATGATGTACTTAATGCATTAGACTTGTAAAAGTTTTTCCATGTTTGGCAGGATGTTTATGAATCAGGAGGCTAAAAAAATAGAAAATGAACCTGACCTCTCGATCATAATGAAGCAATTGCTCCCACATGAAGGGTCCTCCAGTTCAGAATTTGGACTTATTTCCTCAGGATCTGTACTCGATCCTGCCCATAAAACCTCTTCCTTGATGAACTGCAGCGCGTTTGGTTCATCTCTAGACTACAGTAATAGTGAAAATCAACCTCGCCAGTCTGATAATGTGTCTTGGTCAGAGTGGGATGCACAATTTTACAAGACTCAGTTATCAATTGCTATTCCCATGGCATCCTCAGATTTTATGTCTTCCACTTCCTCTCCTGAAACCAAGGTGGCAAACCTCTCTTGTATGAAATCCTTGCATGAGTCAGATAAAGTGCATATGAATATTGGAATGGGCAATCTTGATGAACAAGGCCATAAACCTGCCAACTGTATACCCATTTCCTGGGAAACTTCTGTGGGTGGACCTCTCGGTGAGGTCTTGCAAAGGACCAACAGTAGCACAGTGGAGCACACAAACTCCTCAGTGCTTAATCTCATGATGGATGGCTGGGAAAACAGTTCTTCAATAGGTTCATCTCCTACAGGAGTGTTACAGAAGAGCGCTTTTGCATCTCTTTC
This sequence comes from Laguncularia racemosa, assembly GCA_037954665.1. Classification (NCBI taxonomy): domain Eukaryota; kingdom Viridiplantae; phylum Streptophyta; class Magnoliopsida; order Myrtales; family Combretaceae; genus Laguncularia; species Laguncularia racemosa. The sequence goes on along the minus strand of JBBMOL010000004.1, from coordinate 11,326,825 downwards.
CAATAGCAGTTCAGGGAGCAGTCCCAGGGCAGATATTAACAGAGCTCTTGAAGGGCCTCTTGTTAATGACCTTGTTGGTTCTCCCCTTGTGGATGCTTCCTGCTTGCCTGCATTGTAGCTAACCAGAGCAAGCTGCCAGGATCAGGATCGTGATTGTTAGTTTTGCCAATATTAGATTACGGTTGGTTAGTATTGTTCTTATGTGCTCGTATATTTGAATTTGTATGGTTTGAATTGTTTGTTTCGGTAGGCTAGCTGTGCTAAGAAACTGTAACTTAGCTGCCCAACTTGCATATGTGATCTAAAGATTTTTGGATTTTGATTACACATTAATCCTTCTCATTGTGATGTTGCTTTCGCCTGGCTATGTGCCAGTCAATTTGACTAATCTTTACATTTTAGATGTATCCAGCGAATCATACATCTCGCATGTGGCATAAACGGATCTCTTAATATGAAAAGCATGCTGCAGAATTTTCAACGACTATATAGATACTTGTCAAAGGAATTTGCTATGCTGTTCCTATAATGTGATTAATTCAAAGTTATTAAGATAGCTTCATTTAGATATCATATTTGTGAGATCAGGAATGATTTAGTACTCTGCATAGAGAGCTACTCAAGAACTCTGATTTTCAGTACTCAATTGAGGACAATGTCGATTAACAGTGTGTTATAAGTTCTCTAGCATCTATTCATTTGTGCTTCATAGCAGAAATTGCCACAAGCATTTTAATATATATTTTGAGTTGCAGGTGGCCGTGTTCTAATGGAAAACAAAAATATACCTATCTTAACAAGACCCTCCATTGATGATATGCATACAAGAATGCAGTTTCATAAGCGGCCTATTTTTTGTGTTGTTAAGATAGGGAAGGGAGAAAGAGGGAGATAGACTTATTTTATTTAATTTATATTTCTAATATGTTTACTATATATCTATTAAATAAATATTGCTACTATACAATGCACATTACAAAATAATTGTTATATTTTACACCTCATATAAATACATAATATTGTATATTACAATATGCAACATATAATGTATATGTTATAAAAAGAAAATGTACGTTGTGGTACAGTATTATACAATATGACTATATCCATGCATATTTATGAAGTACATATATGAAAATAGTAAATATATTCATACTTTTTTTCGCATTCCAATATAGACACATGTTTACACATACAATTATAACAATCCATATTTTCATATATATTATATATACATATATTCTAATTATTTAATTTAATTTGAGCAGTTTTGATGTAGGTGCGTGAAGCAATTGTGAAATTTACTATATATGTTAGTTTCTGTTGTCAATTTAAAACGTATAAAACTTAATGTAACAACATGTTAATATATATATTATATATATATATATATATATATTCTAATTATTTAATTTAATTTGAGCAGTTTTGTTGTAGGTGCGTGAAGCAATTGTGAAATTTACTATATATGTTAGTTTCTGTTGTCAATTTAAAACGTATAAAACTTATATGTAACAACATGTTACGTGGTTCTTAGCATTCTAATATGCATTTTCTGTTTAAACGTTTTCACAACCAACAAACACACGAAGTCCCATACATAGTAATAAACTCACAAGACCAAATCATTTTTATAGGGATTGTTGCTCTATCTCTGAGTCTCAGCTATATCAGTATAGTATTACTTGTATTCAGGTAATCAAATTTTGAGATTACAATCCTGAATAAATAAAAGTGAAGATACAAATACCTAATAACTAAAATCGATGGACCAGCAATTGGAATATTGGATGACAAGGATTATGTAGTTATGATTATTGAACCATTTAGATTAAGATTTTTTATTCCCTTTCAAGTTGCCAAAGTTTTAAGCCTATTAATTAACTCCTTTTAGAATGCAAATTACCCTAATTAATGAGTTTATTGTTTCTATTTTTAGACAAAATTATTTAATTGATCACCATTTAAAACCCTAATCTAATTATGGTGCAAAGATATATTATTGATAGGGCTTTTAATAGAATTGAACTAGATCAAACCAAATTACAAATGCGGTTCTTTTATATATTGTTTCAATATACGGTTTAATTCAAGGATGGTTCAAATGATTCGTAGTTTAGTTTGGGAAGTTGAATCAAATTGGACTACTTGAACCTAAATCAAATCGCTTCTAACTTAAAAAAAAAAAAGAAAGAAAAGAAACTACATTTTCCCTCTTTATTTCAAGTTGCATTTTAGTATTTCAAATGAAGTAAGGAGTATGGTCGAAATTAAACACTTGAATTTAAATGAAGAGTTTAGAAGTTGGATAAAAATTGGGATATGAGACCCTTTTTCATCAATTCTTTGAACTTTAGTATTTTGACTTGTAATTTATTTTATAATTCTTTTAAGTTAAATAAAAGCCTTCTTATTTTGAGTTCTGTAGTAGACTATCAATATTATATGTGATGGGTAAGTGTTGCATTATACAATGAGTAATCAAACAAATTCCTTTGTATTCTATATATTTTTATTTATTCTCCTTTCAATTTATTTATTATGTAATGTAAATAATATGATAGGGAATTCATAGGATAAATTTGAGTAACAAGTTAAGCTTATTTGAAGAAAATTATTATCAATTACCCTTTTGTTTTTTATATGCATATATGTAATTATAGTCCATTTAATATATTATTTTATTCAAAATCTTGCTATGGATTATACAAGTAAAAAATACAGTAACAAATGTAAATTATGTATAGTAAAATGTGAAAGGACAATTACGTATTTTTTTTAAGTAGTTTAGTTTAGAATCCCAAACTATTATGAGTAGCCTGGTTCTATAGGGGTATTTGATTTGATTTGACCCCCAAAGCAAACCAAACCAAACCATGAACACTGTTAATTTTTAAACTATAGAGAAAGTTAATTTGTCACTTAATGGGGTTTAATTAAGTTCTTTCAAGACATAACCTAATCTTATGTGTGTTCCATATTCATAAAATACATGCTTGATGATCTAAAAGATTAAGAGCACAATTCATATACTTAGTATAAAAATAACACAATTCATCAAATCATATATCCCAAACATACATTTGATTTATGATCGTATTAAGAACAAAATTCACAAGGAGTAAAACCCAACAATCCACAACAAAAAATATATATAAAAAAAAATCAGAAAATCACATCCCTGAAGTCTTTGATTCATTGACAAATTACTTTGCTACATGTAAATAGTGTGAATTACCTAAGAACACAAAAAAACTACTCTAGACTATGAAAACTAGAAAGGAAAAATATGAGTCAGCTAACTTTTGTCTAGGTTTGATAAAAGTAACATAGATACATATTTATGGATACGATGCAAATGTGGACTTCATGTGTATTTTCTCATGGAAGAGTCAAACAAAGTGTCTTGTGGTGGCACTAGGTTTTGTGATGCTGTTCAAATTTCTTAGGGGTGAGAATCAAATGAAGGTTGAAATATTTCTCTTCGTTGCTATAGTTGTCTGAACCTTCTCCTAAAAGATTTAGAGCTTCACTAGTTCATTTAGATGTCTTCAAGAAGAGTCAAAGCTCCTTGCCTCATTTAGACATCTTCAAGACATTACAACTACCTTGTTGCATCCAAACATCCTTAGGAAGAGTCAAAGCTACCTTGCTTCATCTAACTTTCTTTATGTAGGAGTTAAACAAATTCCTTGTAGAAGATGATATCAAATATTTTTGCATTTTCTTCTCCACTTTTTGCACTCAACATAATGTGCACTTTTGTTCTCTATTTACAAGAATTTTCATATCAAAATTACACAAACATACACACAAGTACATATAGTAAAATGTTGTTATAAATTATGGTAATTTTACCCTTATTAACAACCCTAACTTTAGAGTTTTTTTTATTCTCAAATAGCAATATGTATCAAGACTAATAATTAATGATAACAACCACTAGATGAAATACATACCCATTATGGATTGCATAAAACTTACTAAAGGTCTTGGAGAGTAATTCAAGTATCGATTGGCATTTAATGCATCATTTCCAAATCTTAGCAACTTTCATATACAACTATGTGAGATCAAGTTCCACTACATCGTTTAAACAGAGATTTACCCAAAAAAAAAAGATTTGCCATCAACTAAATAAGGAAAAAAAAATCTATAGCTTGTATACTTAAGCTAAATTGTACATACTTACCTCTTTCATCTCACTAGCATTCCAATCTAAAGTAAATGCATGTTAGATTAACTTATTGTAAACACCCCATTTTTGCCCTAGGAATCCACAATAATCCATAATAATCAATTTCTAATTTTTTCAATTTTTTCCAATTTTTCCCTAATTTAGCATAAATAATTAAAAATATTCAAAAAATAAAAATAAATAGGAAAAAACATCAATTTTGAAAAATGATTTCAGAAATGGCAATAATAAATAATAAATAATTTTTACAAATTTTTGAAATTTCAAAAAAATACAAAAAATAAAAAAATCGCATTGCATATATGCAATTTGCGAATAAAAGAAAATCAGGAAAATGGGCTAGCCCAGCTGGTCCGGACCACGGGCTAAGGCGCGCACAGGGGGGCTCGGTCGCGGGTTCGAATCGCGGGAGGAGCAATTTCCGCGTTTTGCAATTTTTTCACTTATCCAGGACACGTGGCAACATCCGATTGGCTGGAGGGAGCACACGCGCCGGGCGCGTGATTGTCGTCTACCTCGGGTCCGAGATCACCGGCAGAAGAGAAAATTCGAATTTCGGCCGTTTCGATTCGATTTTTTGCACAAATCCAACAGATCTTCAATAGAAATAAGATAAACATTATCTAATTGGAATCAAATCGTAACAAATCAAAGGATTTACACAAATCGGAGTTGGTTTTTTAACCGAAAATCCGATTAGCTTCGATCGGAGGAAATTCGAGCTTATCCAGCTCGATTTCAAGTGCCTATAAATAGGAATTGAAGGGAGGAAGCCAAAACACGAATCACAATTGAGAGAAAGTGAGGAAAGAGTGCAAATCGGAGAGCATCGGAGAAGAGCCCAAAACCACGAGCACCGACCGGAGTTGAACCACCACCAGGAGGCGACCTGGGAGTGAACCACCACCACCATTGGATTCAGCACCCTCAAGAAGCTAGGATTCGACACCTCACCCGTTGCAAAAGGCCGTCGGAACGCCGTGAACAAGCACCCTCCGCCGCGCGCATCCGACCGATTTGACCCGACCCGATTCGACCCGACCGACCCGGATCCAAGTAAGTCGGATTTTTTTTATTTTATTTAATTAATTTATTTTGTTTATTTATTTATTCCGAATTAATTTATTTGTTTATTATTTGTTATTTAGTTATTTATTTATTTGTTTATGTTTTATTTTTAATAAATAGGAAAATGTAGAAATTAGATTTTTCTAGAATTTAATAATGTGGAAAAATAATAAATAAAAAAAACAGATAAAAAAATAATAAAATGTAGAAAAATAATAAAAAATATTAGGAAAAATAACAATAAAACTTTAGATTTCAAAATAGGATAGATATTAACTTAGGATAAAATTTTTCACAAAAATCATAAAAATTTATAAAAATCATAAAAATGAGTTTTAGCACTTAGAAAAATCATTTTTCTCAAAAATAAATCCAAAATTGATGTTTTTCCCTAAAAATCATTTTCAAAAATCAGATTAAAGCTTAGGCTTAGAATTTTTTTAGAAAAATCCAAAAATGATAAAAACATAAATCAAAAGAGATTTTCAAAATTAAAATTCACAAACCACTTAAAGCTTTCAGAAAAGCGAACTACGGCTTGTTTGATCCTGAGTAGCAGTTACGTAGGTACCCATTCGGGTCAACCCATAAAATGAATGAAAAATCATTTTCTTGAAATAACTCAAAAACATAATAAAAAGTAATAGAAACACAATGAAGCACATTTCTAAATAAGATCAATTTCAGAAGATTAGGTGGTAACCGTAAAGGTTTTAATAGGTTAGCCTCCGGACTTAGAAACTCTGGTTTTCCCTTTTCCTCTTTTCACAAAAACGAGAAGGGGAAATAACAACGACTAGTAGTCCAAATTAAGACTAATCCGCTCCTTTAGTCTTAATTCAATATTTCCCAACAACAGTTGGGTGGCGATTCCAAAAATCAAACGAAATTTCTAACTCAAGTCGATGATCTATATTAGATGAGCATAGGGTCTAGTCTAGATCGGATTAGGAATGGGAATTCAAAAATTAGACTTGACACTTATTCCCCAAACTTTTTTCCAATTTTCTCTTTTTAGTTGGAAATCTTTTACTAATTGCAATCACTCTTTATTTTAATTTAATTTGTATCAAGGGTTTCATTGATTAGTAAGTTGTAGGGACCATCAATCTTAACCTATTGGATTTCCAAATGCCCCAACAACCTCTACCACTTTAATACACTTTTTATGTGACTTGAGTGACTTCACTGATCAATAAAGCTTGGATAAATGACCTTACGTTGCTAAGTTTTAAGATATACTTCTTGAACCTATATCAGTCTAATCATTGCATTCAAATATTTAGCTTTCTCAAAATTTTCTTTTGACCCTCGTGGTAAACTTTCAACCAATATTCCCAAGCATATACACAAGACAATAGATGTTATGCCCCTAAGAGTACCTCTAGGACCTAACTACTAGAGGCAACGAAATCCACTACTAAGATCTTTTACAAAAATTACTATTTTTAACCCTCATTTATTTATCTTCTTTTTAAGAAATATTTTAGGTCACAAAGGTTGTCTATTCATTTATTCTATATTATCATGCTATTAGAAATTTCTAAGGAATAGGTATATATTAAAGTAAAGTAAAAAATATAAATGACTAACTCATAATTAGTGGCATTACTAAAATGCTTGCTCTTAGTCTTCCTTTTTAAAAGCACAACTAATTTCTATTCAATATATTAAGTGTGTACACAACAATAAAAATTGTAAACCTTGCTAAATTTCTCTACTAATTCAAAGTGAAACCCTAAGACGTTGGAGTAATTAACCGTATGAATAACCTTTGACCTAAGAATAAACTTGAAAACCCTAATTCAAGATGGAAACTGTAATGTCAGAGTCAAAACCCTAATTGAGGTTGTGAAACCCTAAGGGGATCATCGACCCTGAAATGCCCTAATACGCTTTGAAACTCAACACCAATCATGGTAGATATCGAGAGCTATTGATTCACCTAAATTGGCACCAAACCCTAAGGTAAATATGTCCTACAAAATACCAATTAGCTAAGTTAATCCAATTAACCTTAATCTAGCTTAATAAGCTTAATTACATGAATTGACCAATGGATAAAAGTGTGCACCCATTGGATAAAAAGGTAGAACCACCAACCACCCTTGATGGATCCATGTCAAATTGATCTAATGGTGGAGATTTGATCTTGAAAATTTTGATGTGAAGTGTGTTGGGTGACATGATGCAAAATGGAAAGTAACCAAAGTTGGTAATGGTAACTTTATTTAACCTAAGATTTGCCTTAATTAAAGCTTTTGACCAACTACGAGGAATTAACCAATAGACAAAAAAAAATCACATCAAGAAAAGTAAATTGTGGTGTTAAAATTTGATTGATTGTTTCTATAAATGGCAATTGATATAACTTAGGACATTACCTTTAACTAACAAAATCTACAAGTATCCAACCCACCCTTTTGTTTGTTAGATAACTTACACACAATAAGCAACAACATGTCCTTTCTTTTCCTTCAACTACTACAAGTTGCCCCTTCATTTCCACCCATTTTTCTTGAAAAACTTCTCTTAACTCACATGTATGCACACATTAACCCACTTGAGAAGATGAAAAAGTAAACTAAGCACACCACCACTACCAAACTTCTTCTCAATCGCCACCATCATTTTCTATCACCAATCTTTCACCACTTGTATCAACATTAAGCTCATTCATTTACCTTACTAGAGCATCAGATGTAGCCATCATCATTCCCCTTTAAGGTGAGCTAAAACTTTCTTAATCTTCCCTTATTCTTGTGTTTACTTTAGGAACTTGTCACTAACCAACTTGATCAAATATGTGACATGAAACTAGGAAAAGTAGAAGCAGATTTTAGGTGGGTTGTGTAAACTTGGATCAAAATCAAAGGAAGAATCAAGCTAGAAGACCAAAAGCTTTGTAAAATCCTCTCATCTAGAAGATCAAAAGCTTTGTAAAACCCTCTCATTTAGCTTAATCTTTTACTTAAGTTGAGATTACTATATATATTATATTCAAATAGTGAGAAGTAAAGCCTTTTGTAAGATGAAATTTTGTAGAAATTGAGTTACATATATGTATGGTATTTAGTTTACACAAACTTGATCTAGATATAGTGATCTTCTAGATGAATGTTGGAGGTAATGTAACCGTCCATGAGGAAATAGAAGAGGGATACAAATAAACCACCCCTACCCTTAACCCCCATTTTTAAGCTTAGCTAAGACATGTAACTAATGTAGGAGCAAAATCCTTTAATGATAAGTCCAAACAACTTTTCAATTTGGATTAATAGAGATAGATTAGGGGAAATTTGCAAATGAAAACCTTACTTTAGGGCATGGCCAAAACTCAAAAAGGGAGAAAAGGGTTCAAACTTCTAATCTAAAGCATATTTCTAATCTTAAGATTTAATTCAAGTTGATCAAGATGCATTAGTAAAGTGGAAATTGGAAAAGTATAAATTAGGAGCATGAACCGCCAATGGCCAACTCATAAGTACAAGAAATTGGATAGTGATCTTCATTCCGAAGGGAATAGTTATGGATAATAAGACTAATGTAAGATTTTGAGTTAAGAAAATGCAAATTAGGTGCTAATCCTAGTCATTAGGGCCATAAAGTTAACCAAACAATTGCAAAACCCAACATATACTAAATGGGCTAAGACCTTAGACCATGATCAACCAAGAAATCACTTTAAGAAATCAAAAATCCAAGCTCAATTAAGATTGGGAATAGATTAGGATTAAATCTCTAGGTGAGAATTGGGTCCTAAACTGAACTATTGAATCTTAAAGTATACAAATGGATCTAAAAGTCTAAGAACTCGTAAATTGACCTATTGATAGTGTATTTTGGACTTAAGCACCTTAGGCCTAATTTGAGCTGCCTAATCCCACAATTGAGCTCTAAAGACCAAAGTACAAACTCCTAGTTCCTAATCCAATAATTGAAGATCAATCCGAGCTTAAATGTATAACTCAAACTGAACATGAGCTTAGGTCGGCCACACTTGCCTGATAGACAAGAGGATCTAGGGAAGGCACAACTTACATAGGGAACACAACATAGTCATAAGACACAAGATGAATTTACCTACCATGCCTTAACTCTACCTACTAAATTGTCTTAACCCCAACACTTATAAATAGGGGTTAGCACCACTTGGATCAAAGTTAGAAATCTTAAGCCCTCTTACCCCCTTAAACTTATTGGTTTTGCATACATATTGTGCTAATTTAGGTATTAAAGTGACCACGATGAAACCACCCCCGACATCTTTATGAGCCTCATTTCTTCTCTATTGCAAGTGTTTTCCACTCAAAAGAATCTTCAGCACCAAGAAAACTGAATGTAAAGAGGGAATTGAAATTTGTTGAGTCTGAATTTCTAACAGATTAGACTCACAATGATCATTAGGACTTAAAGGAAGACAATTGAAACAAGAAGAATAGTAAACACTAACCATATATGCCATTACCTCTTAACCACTGTATAATGAAGAAGACTGAAAGTATATCTTCCTCTAATCAAGCCAACAAAACCAATAAATTTGATTAATTAGATAACAAGAATCAATACACCATAATTAGAAGCTAATCTTAAAAGATCAACCCTTGAAATCAAACAAAACAACAAGAAGGCCCAACAAACCTAAATTGAAAGCCTATTAACCAAATTGCTAGCCTAATTTGAATAATTGAAAGCCTAATTGGGCTTAAGGAACAAGTAAGAAGGACTATGACAAAGGACAAGCCAAATTAGAGCTCAAGACTTCAAGAATTAGGCCCCAAAATAACCCAACAAATCTAATTAGCCCCAAACCTACGTTTACACATTAATTCTAGTCATTTTAACCTCAACATGTGAAAATACGTTCAAAATCCTTTAAATTAACTATAAGAAAGTAAAAAAAAAAGGACTTAAAACAAAAATGTTATAGCAAAAACAGGAAAACATACAAAATTGAAAAGTATAGAAGATTTAGTAAAATGACTCGAATAGCTTAGATAATGTAAACTTATGTATCATTTTATTTTCTTTTATCAAGAGACTTTAAGTATGACCTGAATTTACCTAAGGACTATTACGACCAGTAAATGTCTTGGTAGAGTGAGTGTCTATCTTATGATTATTACATTGCTTGTATCTAGTATAATGGAATCATTTATTAATATGAGATAATTGAAATGATGTTTTAGGTTTAGGGGAAATTGCATGTGTTTAACTATGTTGAAAAAGAAATTCTAATATATTTGAACCCCTTGATTGCTTTGATGTGTTTTAGCTTCTAGAATTAATGAGTGGCTATGAACAATTAGGTGATCACCTAATCAATCAGACCTTAATTGTCTTTAGATAATCAATAAACTGGACATGCATAAAACAACTTACATTCGAAAGGCCATCAACATCATGTGGTGATACAGAGAGGTTGTATGAAGGTGATTCTTTATACACAACCTTGCCTCAACCTCTAGGAACTACTATATATCGAGAAGTGCTACCCTTTAATTGAAGCCCAATTTGGGATTCATTGCATAGAAGTAAGCAAAACTAAGTGCATTATTCACATCTACACCCTTCGAGCATGAAAGTATAAATTATTGAAATTGATTTCTTTTTTAATAAAAATTATTGACATTAGGTCACTCCTATCTTTTATGTTACTTAAAATAAATAAGTGAGACATGTGGTAGCTTGGGGTAATCAAAACCTAGAGCTAACGAGTTAAGAATTATTTCCCAACTTAGGCAACTAAGGGTGTTAAATCCATGTTGTATAACGTTACTGGAAAATTGTATAGGTTATTGCATTTATATGCATGTTGCATTCCTATGTTTGTCAATAACTTGTGTGAACTTACATGAAAGTGTAATATGAAAATAGTACTTATTTAGCTGGATGTAATACCCTCATAGTGTTTCATTATTGTAGGAGCCGATATAGCTCGAGCTTAGCTAACAAATGCCAAAGATCGGTTTGGGAGATTCTTTTAGGAAGACAAGTGATAGTGAGATAAGAGAGAGAGTGCTCAATATATAGAGATTCTTGAGATGGTTATGTAATATTATTATAGTAGACTTAGCAGAAACTTATTTGAGCTATTATTATTATGACTAACCAAGTACAGGATGGACCATATTGAGAATATAATCTGAAAAGCTATTTATTTATTATTATTATGATAGTCTATTTTACTTATTTATTTATTTCTTGTGTACTTTGTAGAACTATTATACTATTGGAGTAGCCAGATGTGAGTACACCTTATAGCTTATATGAGAAATCTCGGAATAACAAGGGGTTATTCATAGGTTTTCATAGAGTCTATGGCATGATAGTTGGTCGAAATGTTTTTTTTTTCTTCTTTTTTTCTTTTCCTTTTTTTTTTCAAATTTAAACATAAGGAGATTTAAATTATGAATAAATGATTTTTTAAATTATAAATACATGATTTTTCTAGTAATTTAGGGGAAAAAAAAGGTACTATATATATAGATTTTAAAAGATATATAAATAGTATTTTGAGGAGCACTTTCTATGATAATTATGAAAAAGCCCAAATTTCTAAATAAGGTTAATGGAATTAAGAAGAAAAAAATTTAAATCAATTAAGAGAAGATTTACAAAATTTAAAGTTAGATTTTTTTTCAAAATAATCAATATGCCTATGAGCTCGATTTATTAAAAATAGCTTCGAAATAGCCTAGTGAATCTAAAATAAAATTCCAAGATACTAATTAAGCAAATAAAATCATTAAGAAATTATTAAAAGTTAATTAGAAAATAAAAATTAAAGGTTGGAGATGAACTTTACAAAATAACCATTTTGCCCTTAAATTCGATTTGGAGTCATTAAAGTTGGCCGAAATCACTAAACAACTTAATTAAAGTTGTTTGGAGTTATTTTAAATTATTGGGAGTGATTTGTTGAAGTATGGAGACAATTTATTAAAAATGACTATTTTTACCTTTGAAATTAATTTTATCGAAAATAGATCCAAAATTTCTTACACCTTAAATATAGCCTTAAGATCTTAATTAAGTGAATAAAATCAATTATAAAACATTTAGAGACAATTGGAAAAGAAAATTTTAAATTCATAGATGAATTAGGTAAAATTACCAAGATGCCCTTAAATTTATCTTATGGAGGAGTAACTAATTAAAATAAATTCCAAGGGCAATTTAGTAATAAAAAGAAAAAAAAACACTACTTTACAACTAAAGTAAGTGGAAGAAATTAAGGAAAAAATAATACTAAAATAAGCTAAATTAAGAGACACATACTACCGTAAGTTACAACCTACTAATCCTTATAAACTCATTTACCCTTACCCTTAAACCCTTACTAAATTCTATTATAAAAATCCATTTTATGATAGAAAAATATTAGCCTTTATTTCATTTTTTTTAGAAAACTCTTTAAAAAAATCCTCTTAAAAGCCCATTAAGCCTATTATACTCCTTAAACCTCTTAATACCCATTAAATCCTATACTAATCTAATTGTTTTCTTGTAAGTTTTAAATCAAGGATTAAGTGAAATTCCAAGTTGGGGGGGGGGGATACTTTCCACGTGATTTGGGTGTGAAGGTAAGTAAGAAAATGACTTGATTCAAGTGAATTTTAGTTTATAGATCTAAGTAATATATGATATTTATTGTGAAGGAAATCAATTGGGAGTTTGGGAAAACATCTTCTTGGAGATGGGTTAGCATATTTGGGAGAAATTTTAGGTATTTCTTAGATTTCCAACAAGATAAGTTTAAAATCTTATTTAAGTTGATGATTTAAAATACTTATAGGTAATGGAACATGATGATTTGATGATTTTCTTTAATATTGATGGTGTATTGTAAGAATCCATTGTGACTGCCGCTTGTCTTGCTTCTCTTAAGTGTCATTTGATGATATAAGTGTTAATTTAGGATTTAATGTGCTAGATGTGTTATTAGGTAATGGAAATGTAGTTAGAAATCAAGTTTGATGACTTAAATAGAGATTATGTTGAGCAATGTATAACTGCCATTATGTTGAGCAATCCATTTCACAATTGCCATTTGCCGATGACTACATCGTCTTCATCAATGGATGCTCCAAATCAATTAAGAAGCTTCACTCCTTCTTAAGTTGGTATGAGGGCATATCTAATCAAAAGATTAGCAAAAATAAAAGCACTTTCTATGCAGCAAGCGAACACACTACTCTAATAGTGATTCAAGCAAGGAAATCACTTAGCTATCCAAGAGGAGAATTTCCAATGCAATACTTGGGTTATCCATTAGTAATCAATAGAAAATGCAAGGGGATTTTCCATAACACAATTCAGAAAATAAAAAACTAGACAACCCACCAACTTTCTAAAGGAGGCAGGTTAACTCTTCTCAAAAGTGTCCTTTAAACTATTCCCTAATATGTACTACAAGCTCAAAAACCTCCAAAATCAATTATTAAGGTTTTAGAGAGAAGCTTTGTGAGATTTTTTTAGAAGAGTGTAGAAAATCATAAAGGAATACATTAGATAAAATGGAAAAAGTTTTGTACACTCATCAAAGAGGGAAGCTTAAGGATTCAAAAACTTGAGGACAATGTGAAGATACAAGATATGAAACTCTTGTAGTTGCTGATGTTTAGAAAGTCTCTATTCTCACAATATTTTCTATCTAAGTTTGTATGTAATTCTCATTTATGCCTAGCAAAGGAAAGAACATTATATTCGCCAACTTGGAAGAGAATTATTAGAGCCAAAGCTCTTGCAGAAGAGCATATACTCTTTGGCACACATAATGGAAGCCGCAACTTCTAATGCTGTTGCAGGAAGACTACATGGAGAAGGTGCTAGATTATAGGTTGGAAAGTGGCTAGAATGTAGATGTATTATACTAGCATTTAGGCCATGAAAAAGCTTCCAAAATCTCCAAGATTCCATTAAATTCTTCAACAATAGACCTTGTTAAATGGAAAAGATCCAATGATGGTAATTTCTCAAATAATTAGACTTGGAAACACTTAAATAAATAAAAAATCACAACACAAAATGCCTCTCATCTTTAGAGTAAAAGAATTCCGATCAAGATATCTATTTTTCTTTGGAAGCTACAAAGCAAAGCTATTCCTACAGATGATGCTCTTTGTAAACACCTAATTTTTTACCCTAATAATTAATAATGGTCAATTTTCAATTTTTTCATTTTTTATAATTTTTCTTCTAATTTAGCAAAAATAGGAAAAATATTCAAAAAAATCAAAATAAATAGGAAAAATATATCAATTTTGGAAAATAATTGTAGAAATAATAATAAAGGAGTTAAATAATATTTACAAATTTTTGGAATTTCAAAATAATACAAAAATAATAAAATTTGCATTGCATATATGTAAATTGCAAAAAAAAAAAAAAAAAGAGTAAGTAGGCTAGCCTAGTTGGTTCGAGCCACGGCCATGCACGTGGGGGAAGGGGTTAGGTCGGGGGTTCAAAACACGGGGGAAGTAGATTCTACGTTTTGCAATTTTTTATCTCGCCCAGGACACGTGTCAACAGCCGATTGGACGACACGATGCACACGCCGAGCACGTGATCTTCTTCTTCGTTTAAGATTGTTGCCGGCGAGGAGGAGAAACGAAATTTGGTCATTTTGATTCGATTTTTACACGAATCCACTAAATTTTTCATTAAAACAAGATAAACATCATCCAAATGAAATCAAATCACAACAAAATCCAAGATTTACACGAATCAAAGGCAAATCGGAGGAGGGTTTTAACTGCAAATCCGATTCATCTCAATCGGAGGAAATTCGAGCTTATCCAACTCGATTTCTTGTGCCTATAAATAGAGCACGATGTGGGGATCAAAAGTGAGAAAAGGAGAGAAAATAAGAGAGATCGAAGCCTTATCGGAGTTCTTCAAGCCGCGATTACCGACCAAGCTTCGAAAAACCACTAGGAGGTGTTTTTAGAGAAAACCACCGCCACGGTTAAGATTCCCATCCCTTAAAAGCTCGGAAGCCGCCTTCAAACGCTGTTGAAATGCCACTGATGAGGAAACTCCAGCTGCCGTACTCGATTCGACCGATCCGACCCGACCCAATTCGATTCGACCAAACCGCACACCGCATCCGGATCTAAGTAAGTTGGATTTTTCGTTTTTTTATTGTTTTATTTATTTACAATTCAAAAATAAAAAAAAAGAGAAAAAATATATATATATTAGGAAAAATGATAGAATTTAGATTTTTTATGTTAGTTTAAGGTGGATTAAATAAAAATTAATTAATTAATTAAAAAATAAAATAATAAAAAAATAAAAATGATAATTAGAGGTAGGTTAATAATAGGGAAATAAAAAAAATTACCACTTAGAAAAATCCTTTTTTTAAATAAATCTAAAATTGTTTTTTCCTTAAATTATTTTTTTTCAAAAAATAAAATAATCAAGCTTAGGCTTAGATTTTTTTTCAAAAAATGTTAAAAGGATAAAAACGTAAATCTGAGGTATTTTCCTAATTAAAATTAATCAACCCACTAAAGTTTTCATAAAAAGCAAACTACGGCTTGTTTGATCCTGAATAGCAGATACGTAGGCACCCGTTTGGGGCAACCCTAGAAAGAACAAAAAAAATCATTTTCCATATTAGAATAAGTTGCTTTTAATCAATAAGCAAAAATACAACAAAAAAAAGATAAAAAAATAAATAAATAGCAATAAAAGACATTGGGATAGGGTTTAGATTTCAAAAGAGTAAGGTGGTAATTTTAAGGTTTTAATAGGTTAACCTCCGAGTCCAACAACTCTGATGTTCCCTTTCCTCTTTCACAAAAATGAGAAGAGGAGATCTCACTGACTAGTTGTCCGAATTAGGATTAATCTGCTCAATTAGTCGTGATTCAATAATTTTTCCCAACTTCAATTGGGTGGCGACTCCAAAATAAGACAAAATTCCTAGTTCAAGTCGATGACTTATATTAGATGAGCATAGGGTCTAGTATAAATCAGATTAGGAATGAAAATGAAAAATAAAAAATTAGACTCGACACTCTCAAAAAAAGAGGAACTCAACTTGCCTCTAGATGTTGGATATGCAAAACAAAAAGTGATACGGTGAACCATTACTTCTTCAACTGCATTATATTCCAAGACTATTGGAAGTAGCTCTCAAGCTTTTACAACCTTCCTAAATTGACTAAATTCAACACATTTAGTCACTTTATGTTGTGGTGGTTTACAAAATTCAAGAGTAAAGATAACCTCTTATCTATGATCCTGGCTTATTTTCTCTAGATTTTCTAGTTATTTAGACTACATAAGCACAAAGGGGTAAGGAATTTAAACTAGGTCATTGGGAAAGTAAATGTAAAAGTTGCTCTTACAGTCCAAGCACTCCTTGCCCTTGCCAACCAGTGCAACATCTTTCAAACCAGACATCATCAATGGAAAGTCAGCAATAAAAGCAACAAACCAACCACAATCGCTTGGTCCAAACCACTAACAAGCACTTTGAAACTCAATACGGATGCATCTTTTTCAAATAGAGTTGCAGCAAGTGGAAGATTAGCTCGAGATGAAATAGGTTGCATTATTTTTGCATTTGGTTGCTTGCTATCTACTAGTAACATAGCATAAGCAGAGTTGATGATGATAGAATACAGGTTGCATCTTTGCCAATGGTATAAGCTTAAACACTTAAAGATTGAAGTGGACTTGATGATGACAGTAATAGCTCAAAGAAGATGTGGAATTCCCATGGTATATCTTCTATAATGTTCAGAGCACAAAAGCATTAATGCAAAGTTTAGAAGTTTCAATCACACACATATATAAAGAGGCAAATAAAGCATCAAACTATATGGCCAACAAAGCGAGAAGGATCAACACCAACTTTGTGACACTCAAGTTTTTCCATCTAGATGCTTACTATAGAGGATTAATTCTTTCAAATTAAAAAGAAGTTCCTTGTATTAGAACTTGATGTAACATCACATTTCATGAAAAAGAGATCCTTTTTGCTACCCTTAAAAAAAAAAAATTAAGCGTGGAAATTAGTGCTATAGTTGCACTAGGTGGTTCAATAGAATCAATTGATGACTAAATTATTAATTGCCAACATTTTAACATGTTTTAAACATAATAAATCTGATGGAAGTTGAAGTTATAAGATAATTATTGAGTTTAGCAAAAAGTAAGGGTGAATTAGGGTAAATGGGAGAAGAGTATGAACTTGGAATTTTGCTTTTCTTGCATACTTTGGTATGATGTTTGATTCTAGAAAAAACGTGATAAATTATTATTATTATTATTATTTGTAAATTTGGTAGAAGTATGGTTTAATTATGAATAAGGGTTGCATTAGGTATGAAATGAGGCCTAAAAGTGATAATATGTTGAACTTAGACTAATGGAATTAATAAATTTTTCATTAGGGCATAATCTATTTCATTTTATCTATTTTGATGGTATTTTGCACTTGGAAATGAAAAATAAATAACATATTAGACTTTAGGAAGGAGTATGAACAAGTAGACTTTGGTTTGAAGTGATATGGACATAAATTAAATAAGTTATGAGCTTTTAAAGTTGAAAATTTGTAATTAAGTTTGATTTGATAGTTCATAAGCTCTAAATTGAACAAAATAATGTTAAAATGGGTAGTAAAAAATGATAAGGAAATAAATGACTTTGGTTTCACTTAATTTGAATTTAAATTAAGAAAGTTATGGCCTTAATTCGTGATAAATTGAAATTAAGTTAGAGAATGGTTTAATTAAATCAAGTCAAGGCCAACCCAATCAAAATAGGCCTAAAGACCACCCCCTTACCTTTCCTTTAGGCGGCATGTAATTAAACATAATTTGCTTAAATGAATTTAACTCATTAAACAATCATAATTGGAGCAAAATAAAATGTGACATAATAATGTGAACCTAAAAGCTCATAGGCTCAAGATCCAAAATCTAAAAGATAATTGGGTCGATTTCTTCCTAAGACTTATATCCTAAATGGGCATTAGCATAATAAGTAACTAAATTGGGTCTTAAAATAATTCAAAACCCAAATTGAATTAACTCATCAAAATAAAGTAGACATGGGCCTAATAAAATATAATGGACTTATATAACTATAATAAAAACCAAATAAGCCCAAGACCTAAAGCCTACTTGGACCCATTAATATTTAAAGCCTATACCTTAAATGAGCCTTAATGAATAAATCAAATTTAAATGGACCTTCAACTCTATAAGACTTTAAATAAAAAAAAAGGACTTAAAATGAAATAAACACTGGATATAGAAATTAAATGGGCTTAAAACATAACAAATAGGAATAATTAAACATAACGGGCTTAAGTTGATTAAAATAGATGAAAGTAATCTAAATGGATCGAAAATGGACTCAGTAATTGTAACAAGACTTAACTAAATTAATTAAGGTTAATGGGTATAATTCTAAACACAATTAGGCCTACTACTTTTAAAGGGCTCAAACACTTTATTTAGGCCTTAGTCATAACTATACTGAAAATTTAAATAACTTATTAGGTTTAATTAAATAAATCCTAAACGATTTAAGCCACAATTAGCTAAAAGTTGATTAGGCCTAAGTAACCTTAATTGGGCTTGTAACTAGTATAGGCCTTAAGTAGTTTAAACTGACCTTAAAATAGGATTCAATCACTTAGAATAACCAACTAACTTATAATTTTCTCTTTGATGCATAAAACCAACTCAATCAACTCAATTAAAACTTGAATTGCAATATGGTAAACATCAACCTTTCAAGTACATAGTAACTTGCGTACTGTGTGTTAAGATAAAAAAATTAAACCTAACTAATAATAAACCTCGACCAAGTTATTACTTGCTACTTGTGCGTAGTTACTTAAGCCAAAAAGTGACAAACCTTAAATCGAGATTATAGCTGCGATCATATATCCCGAAATGACATGGTAGTTAGGTGCTTAGGCCACCAAAGATGGCTTGCATGAATAGTTGATGAGTGAAAACATGTTAGACAATAGAAACTATAAATGGAGAGAAGGTATATCAGGAGCTATCTAGGGTTATGAGTCTCAACAAACGATATGATGCAGTTGAACTGTGATTAGTGAAGACCAAATAATGATGGGTTTTCTTAGACAAGGCTACTTTAGTACATGGTTTTCAACAACTTAGAATTTTGTTGCTCCTGTCAACCTTTGGTATCCATTGTGGTGGAATCAGACCTCTTATCCCCGATTGTAATGTCTAAAGTTATGAGTGCTCCCATACTAGATGTTTATATAAAATAATTAATTAAATTAAATGATCCTTTGTTGCATTAATTATTGGCCTACTTGACATGCATGAATGTGTTTATATTATTGTACACTGAGCCCTTGTGGCTCATTCCCTTTTTTCTTTTTCAAGTGAAGATATTTCTGATCTACTTTATATTTTAATGAGATATGGCTCTAAGGAAGAGTATAGGGATAAGACTGCGGATTTAGATTACATCATTTATGATTATGATTAACTTATATTTTTTTTTCCAAATTATGTTTCTATATTTTAGTTTTATATTTAGATTATTTTAGGAGCCACTTGTGGCTTTATGATCTGTTTTAGTTTATTTGTATTTAATAGTCCCTATCACTTAGACTATCTTTTTCTACTTTACCACGTGTTTTTATAACAAATAAACCATCAAATGCTTTTGAAAATCCATTGTTTTTCCAAAATGTTTTCAAAATCTAATTAAAAATTTTAAGATTAAAAAAGTGGTTTAAAAACTCACTTAGTAATCATAACCTTATGTATTATACTTAAATAGGGTTTATGGCAAATTGTTAATACCATAATAGTTTTAGGGGAGATAGCAATAATAACATATACTTTCTATATATATATATAAATGCATTTCTTTTACAATAAATGTACATATGCAGGTGTACCTACTTAAGTTTGGAATAATGATCTCCATAGATTGCAAAACTATTATGAATAATACGATTATTATAGCAATAATACGATTTTTCATGGGTTTAATAAATAAGCATGATAATGAAATAGAAAAGTTTAAAAATAAAATAAAATAAAAGTTAAGTATATGAATATACTGTTCACAAAGATGCGTCTTTTTAAATATGTCTATTATATTAAAGGAATATTTTGGAACTCATATATAGTGACGTTTGACGTTAATAAAGTAATAAACAGAAAATTAATAACCCCATCACTGCACAATTCAAAATATAGGTATATATATATTTGACTTATAAATTTAGTCTATTTAGGGATTCATATACAAAGAGACTTAAGCAAATTTTTGGTTAAATGATCTTTCTCTAGAATCTTCCTAGAAATAGAAAGATTTGAATACATTGTTTCGAAGATATCGTTTTAATTATGGTCACATACATACACACGTGAATAAATGTGTATACGGTATTAGGGGTACATATAAAAATAATTATTATTATCAATATAAGAGACAAGTAAAAGGCAATGTAGGGAAATCTACCCTACAATTAAATATAATAACTCGAAGTATATTTTATAAATCATAGGTAATCTTGAGACTACTAATGTAAACCTAGAGAATTTCCAAGTTGAAAGATAGATCATATAGAGTATAGGAAAGTGTTTTTGAGAGCCAACAAGATACTTGACTCTAAATTTGGAATTACTTTAGTTTAAATCAAATTGATTAGTAAAACCTTAGCGTAATGAATCGACACCATGAATGAATCTAAATCATAAGACCATTGTATTAGGATCTTGAAACCGTAAACCCCAACAATAATTGACCAAAATCTTAATTTGACTCCAAACCCTAAATGAAGTAGGAAACCTTAAAACAATAAAGGAAAACATTGAAGCTACTCTTAAACCCTAAAATCCATATTGAAACCTAATTGAATCCAAAACCTTAAGAGCAGAAATTTTCCCTAAGAATAATATAAAATCTTATAATTAAGCAAGAATTAATCCCTCTAATAAATCAAACAAATCAAGACAATTAATAAAATTGACAATTTTAAACTAACCTAAAGTGGTGTGAATTATATAGGGGCAAAGATTGTATTTCGCAACAAATTAGTCTTGAGTTTAGAACTAATTAAACTAACTTAAAACACACTTAATTAAACCACTAATCATACTATATTAACTAACTAATGGACAAAATAATTAAAGGGTAAGGAACACCTTATGACCATCAACCATGAGATCCATGGCTACCATCAAGACAACACATCTAATCCAAGGGCCATTCTCTACTTAAGTACATCTTAAGGAGTATATTAGGACTCTAGATGTGACCCAAATCAAATGAATAGGGACAATTACTACTGATGAAAAGTGATTTAACCTCAAACATTCTTTTAGCCATCAAATAAACATTGTACCTAACATACCCTATTGACCAATGTATCAAGGTAAGGCATTAAGCAAGAGAAATATCTATAATTTCTATGCCATTTGCACATTGAACACTTTCCCTCCACTCTTCCCTTTTTGTTTCAACTTCAAAAACTCCAAAACCTCTCTAAGAAAAGAGAAGGAAGTCCTTATTCGACCACCATACACACACTACCACATTGATGCCACATACACTTCCAAAACCACCACTAATTTTCCTAACCAAAAACCAACTTATCACACCACTAGGAGACTTAAGGAGCTAGAAAATAGAAAAAAAAAAAACAAGAGGCAACTACCAAGACAAGGAGGGGGAAGAGAGGTTAGAGCAAAAGAGACATCATCTACAAGACCTTCACCAAGATTAAGGCATCTCATTGTAAACATTTTCTTTTTCCTTTGTAATTTCCTATGTAACTTAGGCTAGATTAGCATGTAAATTTTTCTTCTTGTAACATTTAATCTTGTATCTAGGATGTACTAAGCAAAGGAACTCTTGAACATGATGTAAACACAAGTTCTATTAATAAACAATGCAAGCACTATCTTCTTTTTTTTTTTTTTTTTCAAGTTTACAAGTAGAAGAAGAGGAAAAATTGAAGAAGATGGACCCCTTCCCTTCTCCAGTCAAGACCTTTAAGATTCCATAGAGCCACATTTCTTTAATTAACCGAGTGGATTACAATGTTTAGAAGTATTTGGTAGTGACTAGGATGGATTAAAAATGAAAAAGTTAGAAAACATGGAAACTTCACTTCTCAATCCCTAAATTGGAACCAATGAAAGAAGTTTAATGGTGTTTTCTAAAATTTCTAGAATATGAATACAATAAAATGTCATTAGAAAAAGGTTAAGAATAAAACTATTTAGGTAAATACATGTAACAAGGCTCTTAGGTGGAAAATATGTAAAACCAAGAAAAAAGAGGATCAACCTTGAATGTTAGGCTGAAAATCCAAAACCCACATCATGTATAATGACCTTCATACACCCAATAAAGATCTAAATATGTTTACAAATTAATTAGGACTAATTTTCCTTAAGCATTAGGCTTGATTAGAAGCAAAAAGGCTTCAAAATGAGCCCAAACAAGTGACCATCGAAATTGTTTAGGAAGAAACTTAAATTTCTACAACCCAAAAGACCAAAATGACCCTAAAAATGAAAAGTACATTCAAAAACCTTTAATCCGACTACAAGAATGCAAAAACAAACTTAAAACGAAAAAATTATGGCCAAAACACTAAAATAATCGAAATCGATAAAACTAGAAATTTTCATTAAGACACTTAAGTAAGCTAGTATATTTGACCTTACAAATCCTTATTTTTCTCATCAAGTAACATTAACTTTGAGACTAAGCTACCCTTAGACTATTGCCGAGTAAGTATTTCTACAAGTATTGTGCTTGTAAATTTAGTTGCATTAGAACATATAATCTACATATATGAAATTGGTTCATGTGTGGGGTTAAGTGAATTGTTTGTGTTCAATTGTCATGCTATTAATTATCAAAACATCATAAATATATTGAAATATGTAGGTGAATTGATTTCCTTTGCATTAGAATTGTAACTTGTAAGTGTTTGTAAATTTTGGAGGTTACTCTAGGAATGAACTTAACTTTATCTAACATAAATAGAAATGGACCATACATTGCATACTCTCACATTATGAAAGTTATGGCATCACATAGTGATATAGAAAAGTCGTATAGAGGTGTATTTCTATACATAACCTTGCCTCGACCTTTTGAAACTACTTGAAACCAAAAAATGTCACCCTCTAATTAAGGTCAAGTCTGCTTTTGAGTAGATAAGACTAAGTGTGCCATTTACATCCACACCCCTCATGGGCATACACATACATACATACATACATACATACATACATACACACATACATACATACATATATATATATATATATAAAGTTCAAGCTTATTTTATTATAAATAATGAAATGAACATTTTGTCACCATCTTAAGAAAATTAGTCTAGGGTGATTAGAATTTAAAGTCGACGTATAGTTCATGATTTCCTAACTTAAGTAATAGAGAGAGTTAATTTTGTAATGTATATGATTTCTATATAACTGTAAATATTATTACATTCATATAGGTGTTCATGCGTTCATATGCTTGTTTAAGTAACTTGATTGATAATTGCTTGTTGGTGCAATATGAAGAATATCTCACTAAGCTAGATGTAATTTACACCCCCATAGTATGTCTTTGTTGCAGGAGTCTTGTTGGTTAGAGCATGCCAGATGTATACTAGAGGTTAGTACGAGAAAGATGGGAGGAGGGAAGGACAAGAGTAGAGCATAAGAGATCACCGATATATTTGTTAGACTCTTAATATTATGCTTTATTTGTATTTTGTATTAGCAAAAACTTAGACTACCTTAGATGCTATTATCCACTAGTCCTTGAAATTATCTATTGGGCATTCTATGGAACCATAGTCCCTTATTATTATGATATTTGATACCAACTACTTTAATTATATTACTTTTATATTGCTTAGAAATGACAAGTTCTACCTGGAATAATTGGATGTGAGTATGTCTTATATATCGTACGGTAAATCTCTAAATAACAAGGGCTTATTCTCAAAATTTTGTACAGTATACGATGGACTGTTATGTCTAAAGTACTCATTGGGACATGACAACTAGTGGACTCTAGTATTCAAGGATTTATTGAGTGCATGCTACAGCTTAGGTGAGTGCCCCTATCTTTTTGTGTTAGAGCATAGTGGCTGTAAGATGAAATGATGACTTGCATGCTTGTAGAGTCACCGTAATGTTTCTTAAATAAATCACATGACTGTGTGATCTTATTTGATTGATATTGTTGCTCGACTTGGTATATTGTATTGCTGTGATTAATATTCACATGTTGTAAGCATGTCTTAATAATAGTCATGATTGGTGGATAATAATGATTGCTTGAAAGGCATGTTTAAGAGGTGGTGGATATTATAAATATTTTGATATTATTTCATAATAATTTATAAATTTATATAATTTTATCTAATTTTTTATTATATTTATACGTATTTTTTTAACAAAAAAAAATGTAAAGATTTGTAAAATTTACAAATAAATTATTTTGGCGTATGAATCATATGAAAAGTGGGCAAAGACATCACATATTTCGGCCTTCATGATGCAATTGCTTCACAATTTAATGGCACATCCAGGTAGTTCGTGTACCATATATGGTTGTCCAATGTGAAGCAATTTCCAAGGCCAATGTCATAATTAAATCCAGCATGCAATTCATGGTCAGCCTATGTGTGAAGCCCAACGTCCCAACCAACTACCATCCGTGTCTAGGCAACATTAGCAATTAATAAAGGCAGCTCACCATGAGATTAAAATAACTTGTTGAAGCCACGTGCCATCTGAAGCCTATTCGCATGTGCAATTACAGTCACATCATGGAATCAAGATCGGATTTTTACTCTTTTCCTCTATTGTTTTCCTGAAGCGACTTTAAAAAGAGAAAACCATGGACTCAAGGAAATAAAAAGGGTTACGAAAGTTGTTTTTTAAAAAAAAATTATGTAAATATTATATGAAAATAATTATTCTTAAAATAGTTTTTGAAAACACGAACACTATTTACAATTTTAGAGGTAAAAAATAAAATAAGATAAAAGCGTAAACCCGATCTACGTTTTTAATATAATTTATACAGAAGATATGAACATTGACATGGACCTCGTTTATACTTTCAGTATAAATTGTATTGAGAATTTTTTGTTTTACTGTAATGGAATCATGCACACCTATACTACAAGCCTATAAAAGTTATGAAAAAAAGGACTATAAACCTATAAAATTATTACAAAAATAATACTGTAAACCTATAAAAGTTATACAGTAAATTTGTACAGTATCATAACATATGATTTGTAATATACAAAAAAATATTTGCACCGACAGTTTGTAATATAAATACGAATCCTTAGTTCATATGTTCATATTTTCATCTTTTAATTTTCTCTACAAATTTCACTCTTATCAATCTAGAATGTCTGGAAGCTCAGAAACATACACGGCCGGATACACGGTCAGAAAGCACGGCCGTGTATTGTGTCAGGTAGCTACTAGAAACATACACGGCCTGATACACGGCTAGAAGGCATAGTCGTGTAACACGACCGTGAATATTTAAATATTTGTTTCGTGATTTATTTTGTAAATATGGCATGTATATTTTGTATTTTATATTTTGGTAGAGGAAGATTTGTTTTCCTAGTTTGTAAGATATAGTTGCTTGGAAAAGATAGTCTCCTGATGTATATATATACTTGAACATGAATTATGAAAAGGCATTCAGCCAAAGTTTCTCAAAAGTTGTTATGGTATCAGAGCCACACAACTGAGTATTGTGCTGAATCTATAGTTTTTTTTCTTTTACTCTTGGAATTGCTGGTTTGTTCTTGGTTTTCTTTGGCTTTAGGTTGATTAATTCCAATCAACAGTTTTCTTGATAATCAAGTTGTGAGTGACAATTTTGTTTAGAATGTCTTCTGAGAAAACACATGAAATCTTAGCTATTAGATTTACGGGAAAGAATTATGCAGCATGGGAATTTCAGTTCAAGATGTTTTTGAAAGGGAAGGAGCTTTGGGGTTATGTTGATGGGTCTTCTCCAGCTCCTACAGAGTCGAAAGATCGTGGTCAATGGGAGGCAAAGGATGCTCGGATTGTTTCTTGGATTTTGGGATCTATTGAGGTTCATATGGTGAACAATTTAGGATTCTTTGGCACAACAAAAGAAATGTGGGAATACTTGAAGCGTGTCTAAAATCAAGATAATACTGCAAGACGTTTTCAATTGGAACTTGATATGAGTAATTATAGTCAAGGTAATCTCTCAATTGAACAATATTATTCTGGCTTTCTTAATTTATGGAGCGAATAGTCTAGTATTATCTATGTTAAGGTGTTAAAGGAGAATTTGGCTAGTCTTTAAGCTGTTCATGAAGTGAGTCGTCGTGATCAGTTTTTAATGAAGCTCAAGCCTGAATTTGAAACCGCTCGGGCTGGGTTGCTGAATAGAGATCCAATTCCTTGTTTGGATGTATGTTTTGGTGAATTGCTGTGCGAGGAACAAAGATTGGCGACACAAGCCACTATTGGTGCAATTGGTGGATCATCTGGAATAGTTAATGTTGCATATGCTGCTCAGACTCGAGGGAAAGGAACAATGCAGTGTTACAGCTACAAAGAATTTGGTTATATTGCCTGTCATTGTAGAAAGAAGTTTTGTAATTATTGCAAGCAAAACGGACATATTATTAAGGAGTGTCCTACAAGGCCTCAAAACAAAAGGCTACAAGCTCTTCATGCTACGGTATCCGACTCTTGCAATCTTGGTTCGACATCCACAATTGCTAGCAATAATCAATCTATTCTCACACCAAAAATGGTCTAACAGATGATTCTCTCTGCCTTCTCTACTGTTGGTCTTCAAGGGAAAGGTAAGACTATTAATTCTGTTCCTTGGTTTGTTGATTCCGGTGCCACAAATCATATGACTGGCACATCTGATTTATTGCATAATCAACGTCCATATACTGGTACTCATCACATTCAGGTTGCTGATGGAAATAATATTCCAATTACGAAAGTTGGTGATATTAGCTC
Source organism: Laguncularia racemosa (assembly GCA_037954665.1). Taxonomy (NCBI): domain Eukaryota; kingdom Viridiplantae; phylum Streptophyta; class Magnoliopsida; order Myrtales; family Combretaceae; genus Laguncularia; species Laguncularia racemosa. The sequence goes on along the minus strand of JBBMOL010000004.1, from coordinate 11,299,507 downwards.
CTCCTTTCGACATGTCTTGGTTTCTCCTAAATTATCTACTAACTTACTTTCTGTTGGTCAAATGGTGGATAATAACTGTGATGTCCACTTTTCTCGTGATGGTTGTACTGTGCAGGATCAGGTGTCGGGGAAGGTGATAGTAAAGGGGCCTAAAGTGAGCAGGTTATTTCCATTACAATTTACCGTTCCTCGGACTTTGTCATTAGCTTCTTCAGTTGTTGAAAATAAGGCTAGAATCTGGCATAAACGCTTAGGTCATCCAAATAATGTTGTTTTGACTCATTTGTTGCAAAGTGGTGTTCTCGATTCCATAGATAAGAGTTTATTAGTTGATTGTTCTCCTTGTAAACTAGGCAAAAGTAAGACATTGCCTTTTCCTATTTTGGGTAGTCGTGCCAATAAATGTTTTGACATTATTCATAGTGATATTTAGGGAATTACACCGATTATTTCACATGCTCAGTATAAATATTTTATGACTTTTATTGACGATTACAGTCAGTTCACATGGATTTATTTTTTGCATTCCAAAGCAGACGTGTTTACTGTGTTTCAAACCTTTGTGACATATATTGAAACTCAGTTTTCCACTTGTATTAAAATCTTATGGTCTGATAATGGTGGTGAATATATTTCTCATGAGTTTCAAGCATTTCTTCATAACAAGGGTATCGTTTCACAACATTCATGTCCTTATACACCTCAGCAGAATGGAGTTGCCGAACGAAAAAATCGACATTTGTTAGATGTGGTACGCACATTGTTGTTAGAATCTTCTGTTCCAGCTAAGTTTTAGACCAAAGCTTTATCTACTGCAGTTTATCTGATTAATCGCTTACCATCTCAACAATTGAAGTTTGATTCTCCCTATCAACAAATGTTTGGTAAACATCCTAATTATCATATGCTACATACTTTCAAATGTGTTTGTTTTGTTCATTTACCTGCCTATGAACGTCATAAGTTGTCAGCCTAGTCTGTTCGATGTGCCTTTATGGGTTACAGTCCTAATCATAAAGGTTTTGTGTGTTATGATTCGATTAATAATCGATGGCGTATCTCTCGAGATGTGATTTTCTTTGAACATGAATACTATTTTCAGCAACATCTTTCGACATCTGATACTGTTGTACTTCCTCACTTTGATGATTCTTCTTTTGATAAACGGTTCAAGCCTGGACTTGTCCTTCCCGACCCTACTCCTGAAAATGCTCCAATGATTCTTCGTCGTTCAACTCAGCACATTCGTCCTCCAGATAGATATGGCTATTCTGCAATTGTAACTAATACTACAATTCCTACCTCTTATTCTCAGGCTACTAAACAGATCTGCTGGATAAAAGCCATGTAAGAGGAACTTCAAGCACTTCAAGACAATCACACTTGGGATATTGTTTCATGTCCTGCTGGTGTTAAACCCATTGGTTGTAAATGGGTTTATTCTCTTAAGATCCAATATGATTGTTCCCTTGACAGATATAAGGCAAAGTTGGTAGCTTTTGGCAATCGACAGGAATATGGAATTGATTATGAAGAGACCTTTGCACCTATGGCTAAGATGACAACTGTCCGGCTTGTTCTATCTATTGCTGCATCTAAAGGATGGTTCTTATGATAGATGGATGTTAAGAATGTATTTTTGCATGGGGACCTTAAGGAAGATATCTCTATGACTCCTCCTCCAGGATTGTTTTCTACACTCTCACATGATGTTTGTAAGCTCAAACAGTCTCTATATGGTTTAAAACAGGCTCCACGGGCCTAGTTTGAGAAGTTTCGTAATACTCTTCTTAGCTTCTCTTTTATTCAAAGTCAGTATGATTCATCATTATTCCTTTGTAAGACTGACAAAGGAATTGTTTTGTTGTTAGTCTATGTTGATGATATTGTCATCACAGGATCTGATACTCAATTGATGTCTCAGTTACAGGAGCGTCTTCAAGGTTCTTTTCATATGAAGGATTTAGGACCGTTAACTTATTTCTTAGGTCTTGAGGTTCACTCTTCTTCTGCTGGTATTTTTCTTCATCAACATAAATATACTAAGGAACTTATTGCTTTAGCTAGTCTCCAAGAGGGTCGTCCTGTTGATACTCCTTTGGAAGTGAATGTTAAATATCAAAGACATGATGGTGAATTTCTATCTGATCCATCTCTATATCGACAACTTGTTGGAAGTCTCAATTATGTGACTATTACACGTCCTGATATTTCATTTGCTGTGCAACAAGTTAGTCAATTTATGCAGACACCTACACATCTTCATTTAGCAGCAGTTCGCCGTATTGTTAGGTATTTAAAAGGGACTTCTCATCGTGGTTTGTTCTTTTCTGCGGAGTCTCCTATTCATTTAACAACCTATAGTGATGCTGATTGGGCTGGTTGTTCTGATATACGTCGATCTATTACTGGTTGGTGTATGTTTCTTGGTAACTCTTTAATTTCTTGGAAGAGTAAGAAACAAGATCGCGTGTCTAAGTCTTCTACTGAGTCCGAATATCGTGCTATGTCGTCTGCTTTTTCTGAGATCATTTGGCTTCGAGGTTTGTTGGCTGAAGTTGGTTTTCCTCAACTTGGGTCTACCTCTCTTTATGTAGATAATACTAGTGCGGTCTAGATTACTGCTAATCCTATCTTTCATGAGCGTACGAAACATATTGAAGTGGACTGTCATTCTATTCGAGAAGCTTATGATAATGGTGTTATTTCTCTTCCTCATATCTCTTCTGATCTTCAAACGGCTGATATATTTACTAAGGCTCTTTCTCGGCAGCGTCATTAGTTTCTTGTTGGCAAATTGATGCTTCTTGATCAGTCCGCATCAATTTGAGGGGGATATCAATCTAGAATGTCTGGAAGCTCAGAAACATACACGGCCGGATACACGATCAGAAGGCACGGCCGTGTATTGTGTCAGGTAGCTACCAGAAACATACACGGCCTGATACACGGCTAGAAGGCACTGTCGTGAATATTTAGATATTTGTTTCGTGATTTATTTTGTAAATATGGCATGTATATTTTGCATTTTATATTTTGGTAGAGGAAGATTTGTTTACCTAGTTTGTAAGATATAGTTGCTTGGAAAAAATAGTCTCCTGATGTATATATATACTTGAACATGAATTATAAAAAGGCATTCAGCCAAAGTTTCTCAAAAGTTGTTAACTCTATCTCATTGATTGAAAATTTTTATTTTCATAATTTTTATTTCATGCAAGTTTTAGTTTGTTGAAGTAAGTGTATGGAAATATCTTCATCAAAGTAAGATCTTGATTTTTTTTGCTATTATACTACTTCGAATAAATGTAAAAAAAAATACATATAATTATATGTACTCCACAATTTTTATTGAAGTAGCAGTAATTGTTAATTAATTAGTTGTTAATATATCATTAGTTAGCATTAGCAAATGAATTAGTTAAAAATTTTAATAGTTTTTTAAATGAAATGTTTAAATTATTTATTATGAAAAAATTGTAAAAGTAATCATTAATAATGAAGTAATTAGTCCTTAAATAGTCATTATTAAATCATTAGAATAATAATTACGAAAAAACTTTGTATTGATTATAATGAATTATGTTTATGTGTTATTATAATTTATTTTTTAAACATAGTTATTAAATTAATTTATTGTTAATTAACTATTAATTAGTAATAATTAGTTGCTCATATGTAAGTAATTTTGTGTTGATTTTAAATGTAAAATATTTGAATGGTTGTGTACAATTAGTTATAAAATTAAGTAGATATTAATGATTTCTTAATTATAGGTGATTAGTCATTAATATGTCATTAATTAATTATTGTAAAATTAAGCAGTGAAAATTTTTGTATTGGCTGCAAATATAAAATATTTGTATGGTTTTGTACAATTAGTTATAAGATTAAGTAGTTATTAATAATTTATTAATTAAAGGTGATTAGTTGTATATGTAATTAATTAATTTTTATAAAATTAACTAGTGAAAAATTTTGTATTGGTAGCAAATGTAAAGTTTTTGTATGTTTTTGTAGAATTAGTTATAAAATTAAGTAGTTATTAATGATCCGCTAATTAAAGGTGATTAGTTGTTAATATGTCATTAATTAATTGTTATAAAATTAATTAGTGAAAAATTTTGTATTGGTACCAAATGTAAAATATTTATATGTTTTTGTAAAATTAGTTATAAAATTAAGTAGTTATTAATGATTTGTTAATTATAAGTGATTAGTTGTTAATGTATCATTAGTTAATTGTTATAAATTAATTAGCAAAAAAATTTGTTCTAGTTGCAAATGTGAAATATTTGTATGATTTTGTATAATTAGTTATAAAATGAATTAGTTATTAATTATTCATTTATTAAAGGTGATTAGTCGTTAATATGTTATTAATTAATTGTTATGAATTTAATTAGTGAAAAATTTTGTGTTGTTTGCAAATGTAAAAAAAATGTGTATTTTGGCATAATTACTTATAAAATTAAGTAGTTATTAATGATCCATTAATTAAAGGTGATTAGTCATTAATTAACTGTCATAAAATTAATTAGTAAAAAAAATTGGTATTGATTATAATATATTGATATTAATGGTAACATATATTATTTTTTTAATATATGTTCTATTTTGCATAATAGATGGAGCTTGAACCCTTCGATCCTTCAGTCTTGACACAATAGGAGGGACATCAATCATAGGCCATCTAAGACAGAGAGGTAAACGGCCTTTTACTTATTAATTAGTTTATTTTACATTAGGAATAGTAAAACATTTCATGTGTTATCAATATAGGATCAAGCAACCCTCGCTATTCGACAATGCGAGTTGTCACTTTGTCATGACAAGTACGCCATCTCCCTAGATGCTCGAATGGAGCCATAATTGCATTTGGTTGGATTTTATGGTGTGAGCCACTTGCCGTACATATCCCCGGATTGTCACATAATTACAACATTAGTGGAGTGATGGCAACCAAAGACGTATACATTCCACATCCCAACAAGGAATTTTACCATTACCCTGCAGGATGTGGAGATTCGGTTAGAACTCCCTATCTATGGTCAAGCAGTTATATGGAGTAATTGCTTAGGTAAGGGTGCAATTTGCGAAGAATTGCTGGGGACGAGGTCGGGGCTTAGTGGTAAAGGGGGTCGCATTAGTATGACGTAGCTCCATGATATGTTCTAGATACTCCCACTTGACGCCGATGCTAAGCAAATCCATTGATAAACTCATGCCTACATAATACAGTTGCTAAGGGGATTTATCTTTGACAATAAATCCAGCTCCCTCATTGACGCGATGTGATTACCCCTATTAGAGCATTTTGATATTGTTGAGACGTACAGTTAGGGATCTACATGTCTGGCGTAGTTGTATCGCTCACTATGTGTTGCATCATCATTGTCAGCATACAAGATTGCAGGGGCTACCATTCCCCTACAAGTGTGGGCTTGGAATATATTTCCCCACATCCCACCCCTTAGCCAACATGGACTTTATATAGAAGTTGGATATCTATTGGCGGCACATTAGAATACGAGGAGGGACATATAGTAGTGCCCACGTTGTTAGCATATATTGGGAATGCATTGGATAGGCAGAACATGTCATAGATACTTCAATAACCTTTTTTTTTTCCCTTGCACTTCATAATATTAATCATTTATAGTTAATATAATTTCCTTTTTTCCGGTGGAATGGGAACCATATGATAGGAATGTAATTAATCTTTCACTTGATTTCTACAAAGGTGGCATACATTTGGACGACTCGGGTACCACTAATTTATTTCTATATTGTTGAGTGGCATTGTACCACCCCAAAACCTTGGTCACGCTACTACTTACCACGTGTCCTTATCTCGCAAGAACAGTTTAAGGCTCTGAATCAACTTTGATACATTTTGACCTGTAACTCCTATCTAAAAACATTCCATACATCCTAAAATTTCTAAATAATTTCATAAACCATATCAAATATCTAACATAGCAGAAACATTCTTCAAAAGATAATGTCTATTATAGTTAAATAACATAATTCTCCTGAATTCTAATCACCATAATAGTAATAGTAATCTTCATCTTCCTCTTTCTATGGTTCACCCAAACCTAAGTTATCTTTTGGGTTATCATCTCCCTCAAGATCTACATCTAAAAATATTCCTCGAAGGGTGAGCTAATGCACAGTACATATAACACAAACACATACGCATGAACAAACATAAACAAGTATATCATACATCATGCAATACTTAAACATAGACAACCGTTTCATAATACAATTTATGTTCGTAAGCAACAACAAGATACTCATGACCCCTTTAACACACTTAATACATCGGAACATGATTTGGTGATGGGAACTGCTACTACGAGCCCCATACCCATAGTACACTTAATCTTGGTGATGGGAACTGCCACTATGGGCCCCACACCTATGTTCACTTAAACACTTAACCTTAGTGATAGAAACTGCCACTATGGGCCCCACATCTATGTCCACTTAATCTTAATGATGGGAACCACCACTACGGGCCCCAAACCTATGTTCACTTAAACCTCTTAACCAACATTCAGCCCAGATCATTTCTACGCACGACTCTATTAAAGACAATGTCACACAAGGATCATTGAGGTGTTCCTTAAGGATTTACCACTACGGGCCCCTAAGTTGAGCCAAGCACATACAGCATATAACTTAAACACTTAATCCAAATTATTCATCTTAACCAATTTAAACACACATACAAACTTAAACAAACACGGAATAACACATAAGTTACACGTACCTTGAATCCTAGCCTTAAGCACTTTCGATCTTAGACTTAAGCTAAATTAAAATCTATACACATCAACAAGCTCTTCTTAGTACTTAATCTAAGATTAATATCTTCTCTTAATCCTTCTCAATTAAATTCTCTAAGGCCTTATTAGCTATCTAGATTGCGTGGAAATTAGCTTAATTAGAAGTTAAATGAATATATAATTACATTATGTTTTACTCAACGCGGCCGTACTGGAGGTCGTGTTGCTCAACATGGGCTAGTACGCGACTGTGTTAAGGGTCGTGTATCTTTAAGTGTAATTTTTGGCTTCAACACAATCGAAACACGACCATGTTGGGAGGCCATGTTTCCCTTAATTCAACAGGGTCGAAACATACCGTGTTGGGAGGCTGTGTATCTTTCGGTGTAACTTTTGAATACAACATGGTTGAAATACGACCGTGTTGGGATGTTGTGTATCTCTCAGCTAATTCCACAAACCTTAATTCTTTTATTCCAAATTCTCCTAAACTCACTTCTCTTTATCCTTAGACTTAATTAGATCCCTAAAACACGTACTTATATATAAATTACAAGGATTTTCGTACTTAGATCAAATTTCCTACAATTTGAATTCTTAAGCCTTTGAGTCTCTTCCCCGCTACGCCCTTCTTAAATTTTCGAATCTTGATGTGCACATGATACTCATAAGTTCTAAATCCAATAACTGAAATTGAAATTGTGTATAAAATTCCTTACCTCTCATACTTGGAATTAGGTCACACAATTTCCTTTCGTCATCTTAGGGTTCTTATAGAGAGTGTCTGTCCTTTATGGTTTCTAATTTCACTACACAAAATGACAAATGAAGCTCTCTAGGTTAATTTAGGGTAATAATACCCTTCGTGTGAAATGTCCAAATTGCCCCTCAATTTTTATAAAATTCTCGTCCTTATCCTTAGCTCTTTGTGGCAATATATATATTAAAATAAAAAAATTCAAGTATTACAAGCATTCCCCAGATTGAGTGGCTAGATAGTTTGGTGGGTTCCAATATATCCCACAATCGATGAACACGCAATAGAAGCTCCATCAAATTGACTTGTGGGGAAAGATTGATGTTGATTGGCTAGTCTAGCATACAATGTATATACATATGTAGGAAGAGTGGCTCCATCGAGTGTTTCACATGGAGGGCTCTAATGATGTGCATGACAATTACAAGAAGTGGTATAACTTGATCATCCAAGGATGGATTGGACGCATGGGGGCTGTGCTTAGATTTATGGTAAGTACGATTGACATCAACACTCCGTAAGTGAATAATTGCATGACTACTTGTTATTTAATTTACATTTTGTTCATACTTGCAGGGTGAAATCTGATGATATCCGCTTATCACTAGATGTAGACACAGTTGTAAGAATAACTACTCAGGGTCTTCACTTTATGCAACAGTACAAGGGGGTAAAATTGTATCCACAACCACGACAGCAGCATACCTAGGAGGTCGAGTTAGAGGCATAACCCATTCTTACGCAACAACGGACAGCGAGATGATGATGACCTCATAACCGAGGTGAGACACAAGAAAATCCTATATAAGACCAACAAATGCCTGTTGATTTCGATGTAATGTATGCTAGCTTAGGGCCGATTTTTAGCCAATATAAGACACCACATCGGCATTTTATAAGCGGTCCTATTTCAACATCACTGGCTCCATAGAAGAAACACTTTAGAAAATAATCTCTGTACTAGAGTGAATCATCAATTCAGCCTACAGAGTAGAGTCTTATGTCTGTACGAGCATTCAACAATATTCCCTAACAGCATCTAATACAGGAGTCTGAAGCTCCTCTAGCTCCATGTCCAAGGCCAACTAACTCCTTCGCTCAACTAGTAAGATAATTCACTAAGGGAAGGAGATAGGATGGGATAGGGATAGTAACCAACAATTTTTTATTCATTTCATATGTATATATTCTATTGAAACTATTAAGTTGATGTATTTTTATTTTTTGTAATGAGTTACTCCACATTCCATCTAACAAATAATGTTACCCCTTGTCCATTACACATGCAATGTGTATATATACAAATTTACAACTTCAAATATGTGAAAACAAATTAATAAATATATAAAGAAATTAACATTTAATATAACTTCACAATAAAATAAAAAATTACAAATATATATACAGAATATCAAGCATCCCCCTTCTGCTGCGTCAAAACAAACTGGATGAAGTGGTCGAGGATTTGCTTAAGCTACAAAAAGGAAAGAGCTAATGTTAGCATCACAAATGCAATGTCAAACGTGATGAAATATATATTGGAGTCCATCATTTACTATTATCGCATCGACATGGGTATGTTCTTCTATTATGCCCCCCCACTCTACAAAGTCCATATGTGATTTAATATGGATGCTCCCTAATATCCATCTCCATGTGGTATCTTTTCTGCTTTAGTTTTCCCTTCTTTCATGCAAGGTCTCCCCTTGGGTGGTGATGAGGACATGGAAGGAAGCAAGTCTAAGGAATGTAGTAAGGATGAATTACAAGGCCTTGGAGGTGTAATGACAAGGGCAAGATCTAAGAAGGTTAAAGAGGCTCTAAATAAATTTGTGGCAACTTTATTAGAAGCATGCCTAAGTTATGAAGAATTGTAGCCCAAGATGGTGAATTGCTTATTGCAAATTGAAGGAATAGAGGCTTGAGGGGTGTATTCAATTCCAGCCCAATTTCTCCATCTAATTACTTGAGTCTAAATTAGCAAAATGGTTTATAAAGGTTGCATTTATGTTTGGGCCAATTTGCACCTTTATTTTATTTATTTTATTTTTTTAAGCTGATTAAGGCCTATTTGGCTAGTCTTAGTTTTTTTTTTTCTTTCAGTACGTGTTAAAATGGGCTGAACATGGACAAAATTAGCAATTTGATTTTAGGCCTTATTATAATAGACTTAGGTTGGGCCAGGTCTAAGCAAACTTATAAGGTATTGCCCATTATAAAAGGCAAACCCTAACCTTTGGAAAAGGGAATTCAAAACATTTTTTTCTTAAGTGAGTCTTGCTCTCTCTTGGTTCTTGATAGAATCTCTAAACTTATCAGGGGTGCTCATCTTTGTGGTGTTCCTAGGCTTATTAATCTTTCGATTGTGGTGCCTTGTTCTTTCTTTTCTGTTTTTGTTAGGATTTGCGTTTAATTATTTCTTTCAAGGACGTCCATTAACCCTCGTCCATATCTCAAGATATACGAATCATATTTCAGTAATTCTTGAGCCTAAATTGTGTTTGAGAACGTGAGTTTTCTTCTTGTTCTTGAATCGCCCAATTCCAAAACCTATAGCATGAGATATGGGTTATGTTAACTTCGTGTTGAATATGCAATTCCCAACCTTAGTAGATCCTTCTTGCGTGATTTATGAAGTATGCATCATATCATGTGGTATCAAAGCTCAATTCTAAGGTTGGATAACTTCTTTATTTGTCTTGTCCTCTTTGTTAATTAGGTGCCATTTTTTTTTTTTAAGTTAGTTACATTTTTGCAGTCCTTTATTCCCTATAATCTGTGCAGCACTTATTTGTCAATTGTCCTCACATTGTTGAGTCGTCAGTAAGTACTCTTGTGTGTTCGTAGAGAATCTATTAAGAATTTAAAGAGAGCTTTTGAGTGGTAAAAGGCAAGAGAGAACTTTACATAAAAGCCTATTAGAGAACAACAAACATAAGTGATACATCTCTAAGAGTGCAAACATGTGAGAAGTGTGGTGAGGTCCTATTGCTTTCATTATTTTTTTTTTTTTTGTTCTTTTTACTTGAATTATGGTAGGAATAGGTGGTGATGGTACCCTTCCTCCACAAGGAAACAACATATTGTTAGTGGAGGCTATTACAACTCAAACGCAAAGGATGATGAGGGAGCTTATAGAGGAGCTATATGAGAGAATTGAAAGGTTAGAAAATCAAGGACATCATGATGATGATGGAGGTAGAAGGAGGATTGATGGAAGGAGGAGAAGAGATAATGAAGGTGATGCTAAAGAGGACCAAATTGACAGAGTAAAGCTTAATACCCCACCTTTCAAAGGGAAGAGTGATCCAAAGGCTTATCTTGAGTGAGAGATGAAAATTGAGTAGTTATTCTCATGCCACAATTACAATGAAGAGAAGAAAGTAAAGGTGGCAGCCATGGAGTTCACGGACTATGCTCTTATTTGGTGGAATCAATTACAAAAGGAGCGACTTAAATATGAAGAACCTTTGGTGGATACTTGGGTTGAAATGAAGAGGTTGATGAGAAGGAGATTTGTCCCTTCTTATTATCATAGGGACCTTCATAACAAGCTTTAAAGACTTACACAAGGTAGTAGGAGTGTTGATGAATATCACAAGGAGATGGAGGTGTCTTTGATTAGAGCTAATGTGATTGAAGATAGGGAAGCTACTATGGCACGTTTTCTGAACGGGCTGAATAATGACATTAAAGATGTGGTTGAGCTACAAAATTATGTGGAGTTGGAAGACTTGGTACATCAAGCTACCAAAGTAGAGCAGCAACTCAAGAGAAAAGGTACCATGAGGAGGAGTTCTAATTTCAATTCTTCAAATTGGAAAGAAAGAAATAAGAAGGAGGGAGGTATTTCTTCTAACAATACCACAGTTGCACCTCAAAGAACTCAGTTCAAGTCCAATGAGACCCCTAAAAAGACAAGGAATAGTGAGATAAAATGTTTCAAGTGTTTGGGGAGAGGTCACATAACTTCAGAGTGTCCAACCAAGAAGACTGTGTTACTTAAGGAAAATGGAGAAATTATAAGTGAGTCTTTAGCTAGTGAAGCTGAAGAAGAGGAAGAGGTAGATGAGGAGATCATTGTGGAGGCCATAGAAGGAGATTTATTGATGATTAGGAGGTTGCTTGGAAGTCATATGCAGGCTCTTAATGATTCCCAAAGGGAGAACATCTTTCACTTTAGGTGTTTAATCAATGGGAAACTATGTTCTTTGATTGTGGATGGAAGGAGTTGCACCAATGTGACCAGCACTAGATTAGTGTCCAAATTAAATTTGGAGACCAAGCATCATCCTAGGCCATACAAACTCCAATGGCTTAGTGAAGATGGATAGATGAAAGTGAGCAAGCAAGTGGAGCTACACATTTCCATGGGGCAATATAATGACAAAGTGATATGTGATGTGGTTCCAATGGAGGCAAGCCATATTCTCTTAGGGAGGCCATGGCAATATGACACCAAAGTTGTTCATAATGGGGTCACAAAAAAGATTTCTTTCATGCATAATGGGAGGAAAATTGTACTCAAACCTTTATCTCCTAGAGAGGTGTGTCAGGATCAAATAAAATTGAGAGAAAAGAGAGTGCAAGAGAGAAAAGAGATTAGTGATACACAAAAGAGCGAAAAACTTGATAAAAAGAGAGAGAGAGAGTGGAAAGAAAAAGAGTGAGACACATGTGGGATTGAGTGAAACACTTGAGAGTAAATAGAGTTGTTTAGCAAAAGAAAGTGAGGTGAAGAGGTTGTTGTTTGCCAATAAGCCACTTTATTTACTTTATTGCAAGAAAAATGTTTTAAGTGCTGATAACTTTAATAAAATTACTACCCTTGCTAGCATTGAGTTTCTTTTGCAAGAATACAAAGATGTGTTTCCAAAGGAGGTTCTAAACGGATTGCCACCCTTGAAAGGGATTGAGCATCATATTGATCTCATCCCTAGTGCATCTTTACCCAATCGGCCAGCTTATAGGAGCAATCCACAAGAGACTAAAGAAATACAAAAGCAAGTTGAGGAGTTGATGACAAAAGATTGGGTGCAAGAAAGCTTGAGTCCTTGTGCTGTCCTAGTGATTCTGGTGCGTAAAAAGGATGAGACTTGGAGAATTTGTAGTGACTATAGAGCAATCAACAACATCACAGTCAAGTATCGACACCCTATTCCTAGGTTAGATGACCTCCTTGATGAACTATATGGTGCTTATTATTTTTACTAAAATTGATTTAAGAAGTGGGTATCATCAGATTAGGATAAGGGAAGGGGATGAGTGGAAAACTGCCTTTAAAACTAATTATGGTTTGTATGAGTTGCTGGTTATGCCTTTCGGGCTAACTAATGCCCCAAACACTTTTATGAGATTAATGAACTATGTCTTAAGATATTTTATTGGTAAGTTTGTTGTTGTTTACTTTGATGACATTCTGATCTATAGCACTAGTTTTGACTTGCATATTGAACATTTGAGAGCTGTCATGCATGTGCTTAGAAAAGAAAAATTGTATGCTAATCTTGAGAAATGCACTTTTTTCACCGATCATGTAGTGTTCTTAGGCTTTGTTGTGAGTGCAAAAGGAGTGCAAGTTAGTGAGGAAAAGGTTAAAGCCATTCAAGAGTGGCCTAAGCCTAAGAATGTGAGTGAAGTGAGAAGTTTTCATGGCTTAGCTAGTTTCTATAAGAGGTTTGTTAGGGACTTTAGCACCTTAGCTATGCCTCTTAATGAGATAGTTAAAAAGCATGTGGTTTTCAAATAGGGAGAGAAACAAGAGCAAGCCTTTGCTGCCCTTAAGCATAGGCTAACTAATGCACCCATTCTTGCTTTGCCCAATTTTGCTAAATCTTTTGAACTTGAATGTGATGCATCAAATGTAGTCATTGGGGCTGTTTTGATGCAAGAAGGCCATTCAATCGCTTATTTTAGTGAGAAGTTAAATGGGGTTGCCCTAAACTTGATGTACCTAAAACCAAGATTAAGCACATGCAAAACCAATTTGAAAGACAATCAAACAATGTCAATTAAATTAGTTCAACAATTGCACAATTCCTCAATATTTATGAATCAATTCTTAAACAATGGCGTAATCAATCTTAATTCCAAGTATGATGATGCTCTTATACCAAATTATGATGTGCCTAAAAAGGGGTTAAGCACATGTAATTGGATCAATTGCAATCTTCAAATGACTAATCCAATTTTTGTTCAAAATTTACAAGAATTGCGGAACCCTAATGATGTAAGATGATCCGAATGATATAGTTTTCAAGGAAACAATACTACAATGATGAAATCCTCAATTGCAACACTAAACACACTTGAAATCCCACGTGATTAACACACAAAATCAACAAGAACAAATCCGTGATCCACTTTCCTAACAAAGCCAATCTACGATTCAAATGTAGTAAAAATTAATGGTTAGAACTAATGTCAAAACCAATCAATTATAACAACATAAAAATGATTACAAATGTAACCTAATCCGACCAAGAGAACATCCAATTCAACCCTAGATATAACTCACTAGAGATGAAAAAGAAATTACAACAAAGAGAACTTGATATTACTCACAAATTCACTTTGAGGCCACTCACCACAATCTCAATTTTAGGATTGAAATTGATAAGAGCAATTTTGGAATTAAGAAACCCTAACCCTCAACACGTGAAGTGTTTGTTCTATTTATGAAAATTAAGCAAAAAGTCCCTCAAAACCCTACTTAAGTAAGTATTTATACTTTCTCCCTTTAGAGTTAAAAAGTCCACAAAATTACAACTATGCCACTTTTAGGGTGGCTAGTCCTAAAACTTAATTACAACCAAATAAAAAGTGTCCCAAAAGCTTACATATAAATAGTCCAAAGAAATAATTAAAAATAAAAATAGTCTTCATCATGCTAGCTCTTTCATAAGATTCATTAACCCAGCTCATCACCGGTTTAGGTCGGTCCATGGATAACCTACAAGCTGTGTCTTAATGAGTTTGTCTATCGACCTGCAAAGCATGATAAGTGTGCCTGTTGGAATATACAATACATGAATAAGAGAAAAGAGGTTAGTAAACAAATAATTCCGAGGTCGATGTGCTCTAAATAGGTCATCATCGCCAAGATTTGAAATAATTTGGCTCTTGCCCTAATGATAGGTCTTGATGGATTTTGATTCCTATCATCCCCTCAGGCCTTAAAAGATTTGTCCTCAAATCTGACAGATCAAATGCAGTAGAGACTCTGTTTTCTCCTAGCAAGCTACCTGAAGAAGTATCACTATAGAATCCCAATATCTGAAATACTACAGGGGGTGTTTATTTTCTCTCCTCTATTTCTAGGATATATCTCATCTGCAACACAAATAATGACCCATTATCCACTGAGGTCTCCCATGTCTTAACCCATTCCATTGATATTGTTTCCTCCTTTTCTAACTCATATGTATGGCGCTGACCCTCATGGCCCTCTAATGGTTGATCTAACTGCTCACGGCCCTCTAAAACTTCTGAAGGTGAACACAACTGTCTCTAAATAGTCTAGCTCTCTGATGATGGGCTCATCTGACTCTGACCCTCAGAATTCTCCAATGGTTTACTCAATTGCTCATGAGCCTCTAGTACCTCTAAAGGTGAACACAACTGCCCTTAAACAGTTTGGTCCTCTGGTAGTTTGCTCATCTTACTATGATCATCAGGATCCTCTAAAGGTTGGCACGTCTGTGTTTGAAAAATTTTGTGCTCTAAGGGTTGGCTCATGTCACTAGAAACCTTAGGAGCCTCTGAAGATTTGATCATGTGGCTATGATCCTTAGGAATCTGTGATGGTTGTCTTGTCTGTCTTGGCATCTTTTAGACCTCAAATGACGACATAAGGTTCAATACTATACGTTTACCATCCTGTTGGAACATATAGGTATTTCTATACCCATCATGTAATACCATCCTATCATACAACCATGGCCTACCAAGCAATATATGGAATGTACACATAGGAATAATATCACATTCAAGTTCATCACAATACTTGTCCCCTATACTAAAGGGCACCCTAGCCCTTTGGGTCACACAAAGACCATCCTGATCATTTAACCAATGTAATGTGTAGGGTTCGGGATGTAGGATAGTTTTAAGTTTCAACTTCGATACTAATGATGCAGCTACAACATTAGTACAACTACCACCATCAACAATAATTACGCACAAGTTTCCTTGTACCCTATCAGAAGTATAGAACAAGTTTTCTCTTTATCTATCATCAATAGTTGGATAAGAAGCCACTACTTAATGTACCGAAGTAGTAGAAGTATGCACATCACTTAACATGGTTATTAACTAACTTCAATAAGTAAACAACACACTTCTCTACAAGTACCACAACAACACACCCTTACACACCCACGGTACACACACAACCAATTACAAGAAATACTTATTGTCACTTCAAGTAAAGTTAAGTAAAATAATTGAAGCACAAATAAATACTTCCAAGTAGTTAAAAAATTAAATTCAACCAACAAGTGTTTAAGTAATAAGTTCAATTACTTTTATACTTTAATTGTTTATTTGAATTCAAATTCTACTACTTAACTTTCCTTTTCTTTCGTTAGCTTCACACTACTTTAATTCACAATATGTAGCACCTTAATACACACATAAATGCAAAACTTCACACTTCCCTTGCTTACGGTTAAGAGCTCTCCACCACCACTTACACCACTTACAATTCCCTTTACTTCAATATATATAAACACAACGCCACACACACACACCCTTCACTAAATATACAAAACACAACACCACATACACACACCTACTACTTATGGTGCAACACACATACACACACTCTTCCACACGTTGCACTCCTCCACTTCAACACAATTTTCAAACTACAACTTTACAAACAAAGCAGCAACAAATTCAAATGATCTCACTTATTGCAACTCTTCCACAAATGGTAAGAAGCCACTTTCAAATTCAAATGAACACACAATAACTTCTATTACTTAATGTGTCTTTTGAAAATCAAATAGCTTCCATATAATCCACACAATTTAATTCTAAAAATTGTGCAACTATACTCTTATTTCTAAAATCAACATGCAATAGATTACACTTCCACTCCCTTCACAAATGAGGTAATTTTCAAATTCTGAAATTTGAATCAATAATACACTTCTACTCCTCTTCCCTTTCACGAAAATTATCAACCACAAGGAGCTACAACAAGTCTTTCGATTCAACTTCAACAAGTAGTAAATTCACTTCTCAATCAAGACAATTACGCAACCTAAATTCACAACACACAATTTTATATCACAAATTGAAGAACCCTAATTGAACATGAAGATTAAGAAATCAACCAACACTACTCCCTTCTCTAAACTTGAGCTCTGATACCAAAAGATAATGTGCCTAAAACCAAGATTAAGCACATGCAAATCTAATTTGAAAAACAATCAAACAATGTCAATTAAACTAGTTCAACAATTGCACAATTCCTCAATATTTATGAACTAATTCTTAAATAATGGCGTGATCAATCTTAATTCCAAGTATGATGATGCTCTGATACCAAATTATGATGTGCCTAAAAAGGGGTTAAGCACATTTAATTGGATCAATTGCAATCTTCGAGTGACTAATCTAATTTTGGTTCAAATTTTACAAGAATTACGGAACCCTAATGATGTAAGATGATCCGAATGATACAGTTTTCAAGGAAAAAATACTACAATGATGAAATCCTCAATTGCAACACTAAACACACTTGAAATTCCACGTGATTAACACACAAAATCAACAAGAACAAATCTGTGATCCACTTTCCCAACAAAGCCAATCCACGATTCAAATGTAGTAAAAATTGATGGTTAGAACTAATGTCAAAACCAATCAATTATAACAACATAAAAATGATTACAATTGTAATCTAATCCGACCAAGAGAACATCCAATTCAGCCTTAGATATAACTCACTAGAGATGAAAAAGAAATTACAACAAAGAGAACTTGATATTACTCACAAATTCACTTTGAAGTTACTCACCACAATCTCAATTTTAGGATTGAAATTAATAAGAGCAATTTTGGAATTAGGAAACCCTAACCGTTAACACATGAAGTGTTTATTCTATTTCTGAAAATTTAGCAAAAAGTCCCTCAAAACCCTACTTAAGCAAGTATTTATATTTGCTCCCTTTAAGGTTAAAAAGTCCACAAAATTACAACTATGCCACTTTTAGGATGGCCGGTCCTAAAACTCAATTACAACCAAATAAAAAGTATCCTAAAAGCTTACACATAAATAGTCTAAAGAAATAATTACAAATAAAAATAGTCTTCATCATGTTAGCTCTTCCATGGGATTCGTTGGCCTAACTCATCACCGGTTTAGGTCGGTCCATAGATAATCCACAAGCTGTGTCTTAATGAGTTTGTCCATCGCCCCGTAAAGCATGATAAGTGTGCCTATTGGAATATAAAATACATGAATAAGAGAAAAGAGGTTAGTAAACAAATAATTCCACGGTCGATGTGCTTAAAATGGGCTCTCATCGCTAAGATTTGAAATCTTTTGGCTCTTGCCCTAATGATAGGTCATCACGGATTTTAATTCCTATCAAAACTACTCCACTTATGATAAGGAATTGTATGCCTTAATGCGTGCTTTGCAAACTTAGCAGCATTATTTGTTCCCTAAAGAATTTGTAATTCATAGTGATCATGAGTCCCAAAAATACTTGAAAGGACAAAGGAAGCTGAATAAAAGGCATGCCAAATGGGTTGAGTTTTTAAAACAATTCCCATCATTAAGCATAAAAAAGGGAGGGGGAACATAGTAGTTGATGCTTTATCTAGGAGACATGCATTACTTTCTACTCTTGAAACTAAAATTTTTGGACTTGAGACATTGAGAGAAATGTATTTGCATGATGCTGAATTTTCTTAGATATATGTTGCTTGTGAAAATGTGTCTCAAAATGGTTACTATAGGTACAATGGATACTTGTTTAAAGAAAAAAGATTGTGTGTGCCTAAGTGTTCTATAAGAAATTTGCTTGTGAAAGAGGCACATGAGGGAGGATTAGTGGGACATTTTAGGGTGCATAAAACTCTGGACGTATTGTATGAACATTTTTATTGGTCCCATATGAAACGTGATGTCCATAAGTATTGTGAGCATTGCATTGTTTGTAAAAAGGTAAAATCAAAAGTGATGTCGCGTGGTTTATATACTCCTTTGCCTGTTCCTGATTTTCTTTATATTGATATATCTATTGACTTTGTTTTGGGGCTACCTAGAACAAAGAATGGCAAGGATTATGTTTTTGTAGTTGTAGACAGGTTTTCAAAAATGGCACATTTTATACCTTGTAAAAAGGTTGATGATGTTTGCCATGTACCTGACTTATTTTTCAGGGAAGTGGCAAGACTCCATGGGCTTCCTAGGAGCATTGTAAGTGATAGGGACACTAAGTTCCTAAGTCACTTTTAGAGAACATTGTGGGGTAAGCTTGGTACTAAATTACTTTTCTTTACTACTTGTCACCCATAAACTGATGGGTAAACTGAGGTAGTGAATAAGACTTTAGGCACTTTGCTTAGGACTGTTTTAAAGAAAAATCTTAATTATTGGGGAAAATGTTTGCCTCATGTAGAATTTACTTATAATAGGGTTGTCCATAGCACAACTAATTGTTCACCATTTGAAATTGTGTATGGATTTAATCCTATGACACCACTTGATTTATTGCCTATGCCTAATATTACTGTTTTTAAGCATAAGGATGCATAGGTTAAGGCTGACTATGTGAGAAAGCTGCATGAGCGTGTGAAAGCTCAAATTGAGAAGAAAATTGAGAGTTACGCCAAGCAAGCTAACAAGGGAAGAAAGAAAGTTGTATTTGAGCCCGGATACTAGGTTTGGGTACACATGAGGAAAAAGAGGTTCCCTGAACAAAGGAAGTCCAAACTCCAACCTAGAGGGGACGGTCCTTTTCAAGTGTTGGAGAGGATCAATGACAATGCCTACAAATTGATTTGCCTGGTGAGTATAATATAAGTGCCACTTTTAATGTTGCTGATTTGTCTCTTTTTTATGTAGGTGATGAGGCCTTGGATTTAAGGACAAATTCTCTTCAAGAAGGAGGGAATGATGAGGACATGGAAGGAAGCAAGTTTAAGGAATGTAGCAAGGATGAATTACAAGGCCTTAGAGGTGCAATAACAAAGGCAAGATCTAAGAAGGTTAAAGAGGCTCTAAATAAATTTGTGGCAACTTTATTGGAAGCATGCCTAAGTCATGAAGAATTGCAACTTAAGATGGTGAATTACTTAATGCAAATTGAAGGAATAGAGGCTTGAGGGGTGTATTCAATTCCAGCCCAATTTCTCCATCTAATTACTTGAGTCTAAATTGGAAAAATAGAGCATGAAGGTTACGTTTATGTTTGGGCCAATCTACACCTTTATTTTATTTTATTTTTTTAAGCTGATTAAGGCTTATTTAACTAGTCTTAGTTTTTCTTTCTTTCTTTTAGTACGTGTTAAAATGGGTTGAACATGGACAGAATTAGCAATTTGATTTTAGGCCTTCTTATAATGGACTTAGGTTGGGCTAAGTCTAAGTAAACTTGTAAGGTGTTGCCCATTAAAAAAGGAAAACCTTAACCTTTGGAAAGGGGAATTCAGAACATATTTTTTTTTAAGTGAGTCTTGCTCTCTCTTGGTTCTTGATAGAATCTCTAAACTTATCAGGGGTGCTCATCCTTGTGGCATTTGCTAGGATTATCAATCTTTTGATTGTGGTACCTTATTCTTTCTTTTTAGTTCTTGTTAGGATTCACGTTTAATTGTTTCCCTCAAGGACATCCATTAACCCGCATCTATATCTCAAGATATACAAATCATATTTTGGTGATTCTTGAGCCTAAATTGTGTTTGAGAACATGAGTTTTTTTCTCGTTCTTGAATCGTCCAATTCCGAGCCTTGTAGCATGAGATACAGGGTTGTGTTAACTTCGTGCTAAATTTGCATTTCCTAACCTTAGTAGATCCTTCTTGCGTGATTTATGGAGTATGCATCATATTAGGTAGAGTGACGAGAAGTGTACTGGTTCCAAATCTAACTCATCGCCTATAGGCATGAAGTGTGTCCTATATGTGTACTCTCGATGTGTCCATCTATACCAATCAAGTATAGAGTGCGTCATATCAAGCTTAAGTGAGGTGGCTACTGCATATGCGTGGGAGCATTGCCACTTTTGGCAACTACATATGCTACAAGCAAAGTCAACAATATACATTCGACCCCCTCCCTTAACCCACTAGTGACATGACGACTACTAATGAGGACTTAAAAAACTCCATTATGCTCTCTATAATCGATGAACCTATGGTTGCTAGCTCATGAACTCCATCAATCGATATTTTGAGTTGCATATTTGGTGAAAATTCTACCCTTCATCATATTCTTCAATGCCTTTATATGTTTCTGAATGAAGTACCCCACACAGTTGTAGAACGTCTTCTTCACCAAAGCAATCATGCGTAACCTTCGAGCCCCGTTCAACACGGAATTGTAGCTTTCAATAACGTTAGAGGTCATATACCCAAACCGATAGTAACTGTCATGAGCTAGTGTCCACATATCCAATGACACGCCCTTAAACTAGTCTAACACATCTAGCTTAATGATCCCTACCTACTCCATCACATAACTCAACTTGTGAGATTGTGCTTACAACCCAGCGTATGTCACTAAACTCTTGCATTTCATGTTTTTATGTGCCAAGTTAAAGTTGCTTATAGGTGTCATAGACAAAAGCTCCACATTGCAAATGGAGGTCATCATCCATTCGCTTCTTTTGTGACTATTAACATGCCTGTGCATCTATCTGATATAAGGCAAATGGTTTCACGACCTTCACAGTCGCCAACAATATATTCCTTCAGTTTTCTCAAAAACTAGTCCCATGTCTTAGCAATTTCTTAATCAACTAGAGCAAATGCCAACGGAAGTATATGGTCGTTGCCATCAATGCTAACTTGTAAGTGTACTTCCCATACAAAAAAGTGACATCAATGGTAACAACTGGTCTAAGGAATCTCCACACTGTAATGTACGGCCTAAATGCCTAGAATACTCGCTTCAAAGTAGACACACTGAGGGTAGTCAATCTACTCCACCCCCAATCAATTTGTGTTCTAGGATTTATATTTTCTATCCCATTGAGAAGTTTAAGCAGTTTATTGTAAGACTTCTCCCAATTCCTGTAAACATGCTTGATAGCCCATTCCTTCCCCTCCTAAACCTGTCTCCTACTGATCATATAGCTAAATTCATGAGCTCAGCTTCCTTTATATCAAGATTGTCCCTAAGAAGATTTACAAATTGGCTAGCAAAGAGATTCCAATCCAGCTATAAGTGATCTTAACTAATTAACGAGTTATTACATGTATGTGAACCCTCGAATCTCGTCACTACGAACATGCCCTCCAACTTCTTCTTTTAAGCCTAAAGCCTCCATTTACAACCGTCGCCCCTTCTCAAACAATAAACAAACTACAATAGTAGATTAAACTCTACAATAGTGGAATTATAATGATTTTTCACATGGTAAGACTTCACTACTTGAATCACATCTGCTTTCGTTCTGAATCTCATGCTCCTATAGAAATCATCAATACTACTCAAACCACTACAAATATTAGTTTACTTCTACTCGAAATAAATGTAACCACTATTACCTCCAATGTTGTAGTATGGAATAGGATCTCTAACTACCATGCTTGGTGGTTCAGCTTGCTCTGATCCATATATTAGTTGTCTCGAGTAAGTATATATGGTTGGAGAGTCTTCTTTAAGTACTTTATCTCCCTCGTTCTCACTTTTCTCATTTTCCTCATCGAAACTCTCCTTGTTATCGGTACTCTCTTCCTTAACACCCATTCCTATATTGGTATCAGTTGCAACCTCCGCTTCCACACGAACCATGTACGAATCTCATATATTTGGTCATTGTAATACTAGAATAACTGCTCTATCTATTTCATCTTCATTATTGACTTCCATCGGGGTTGGAATTGAAGGTTGAAATATCGACGGCTTAAGCTGCATTTCTATAATGTCATGTGACGAATGTGGCTGATTGCTTGTATTGAATATCTACCTTACCAAGGAGCCTCCCAAATTGTTAGAAATTCTAATGTACAATTACTGTATGCCATGATCTCCATACGATTCAACTATTTCAATAAAATTTTTAATATCTTCGTCATCTCTAATTGCCATCAATGCATAACATGTATTGTCCCCATGGAACATAGGATGCTTGTGAATTATCTCAACCCTCACTTCAGTTAGATCGACTCCGATGCTGCAACATATTCTATATACGAATTCATTGTAGTTGACATTTTTCTTCATTTTCAATTTCTTTACCAGATCCCTATCATATTCCAACCCTAATTATAAGCCACAATATTTCTAAATGTATAGATCATCAATTTCATAGTTGGCCATTGTTTCCTTATACGTAATATATATAAAATTATGAGCTTTTAAAAAAATAAGACAATTTCCAAAAACAATATTCCAAAAATTTGCTCAAAAAAAAATTCATGTCCTTTTTTAATTTTAATTTTTTTCCCATTATTTCCAAACAATTTTTTTCCTAAAAATTTCAATAATTTTTGTATCATTTTAAAACACTATAAAAATTAATTCACATTCTAGATATTACAATTTTTCATCACAGTATTGTTTTTATATTTCCAATAACAACATTCTTAAAATTTGCGCCAAAAAAAATTTCGTATCATTTTTAATTTAAATTTTTTTCCCATCATTTCCAAAAAAAATTTCTAAAAATTTGTCAAATATTATTTTTTATAACATTTTTGCTATTGAAAATTTCAATAATTTCCATACCATTTTACAATACTATAAAAATTATCACATTAAAGATATTAAAAATTTTCTTCATAATATTTATTTTATATTTCCAATAACAACATTCTTAAAATTTGCACCCAAAAAAATTCCATATCATTTTTAATTTTAATTTTTTCCCATTATTTCCAAACTTTTTTTCTAAAACTTTGTCTGATATTATTTTTCTATAACATTTTCACTGCTAAAAACTTCAATAATTTCCATATCATTTTACAAGACTGTAAAAATTATTTCACATTATAAATATTACAAATTTTCATCACAATATTTTTTTTATATTTCAAATAACAACATTCTTAAAATTTACACATAAAAAAATTCCGTATCATTTTTAATTTTAATTTTATTTCTTTTCCCAATATTTCCAAACATTTTTTCTAAAAATTCTTCATATATTTTTTATAACATTTTTACTACTAAAAAATTCAATAATTTTTGTGTCATTTTACAACACTATAAAAATTATTTCATATTCCAGATATTACAAATTTTCATCACAACATTTTTTTATATTTTCAATAGCAACATTCTTATAATTTGCACACACAAAAATCCGTATCATTTTTAATTTTAATTTTTTCTCCATTATTTCCAAACATTTTCTCTAAAATTTGTTAGATATTATATTTCTATAACATTTTTTCTACTAAAAATTTCAATAATTTTCGTATCATTTTGCAATACTGTAAAAATTATTTCACATTCCAGATATTACAAATTTTCATCACAATATTTTTTTATATTTTCAATAACAAAATTCTTAAAATTTGCATTAAAAAATCATGTATCATTTTTAATTTTAATTTTTTTTCTCATTATTTCCAAACATTTTTTCTAAAAATTTGTCAAATATTATTTTTTATGACATTTTCACTGCTAAAAATTTCAATAATTTTTGTATCATTTTACAACACTATAAAAATTATTTCACATTCTAAATATTACAATTTTTCATTACAATATTCCTTTTATATTTCCAATAACATTCTTATAATTTGCATCAAAACAAATTCCTTATCATTTTTAATTTTAATTTTTTTCCCATTATTTCCAAACTTTTTTTCTAAAAATTTGTCAAATATTATTTTTTTATAACATTTTCACTTCTAAAGATTTCAATAATTTTCATATCATTTTATAACACCATAAAATTATTTCATATTCTAGATATTACAAATTTTCATCACAATATTTTTTTATATTTACAATAACAACATTCTTAAAATTTGCACAAAAAAAGAAGAATTCCATATCATTTTAAATTTTAATTTTTTCCCATTATTTCCAAGCAAATTTTTTTCTAAAAATTTGTTAGATACTATTTTTTGCTACTAAATATTTTAATAATTTACGTATCATTTTACAACACTGTAAAAATTATTTCACATTCTAGATATTACAAATTTTTATCACAATATTTTTTCATAATAATATAGATAATATTTTTTATTTAATATTTACAAACAATTTCAAATTTTTCGTCATAACAAAAAGTCCCCATACTAATGCAAAAATTAATATCACGTGTTACATATTATAGGACCTATATAAATCATATCTAACAAATTACAAACTAACAATAAGTAGTAATATTTTCTACAAAATATAACATTACAACAATATTTTCCTCAAATAATAACATTAAACACAGAAGAAAAAAAAACTTCAACTTTTTCAAAAAAAAAAATACTACAATCGATTATTTGTTGAGGAAGTGCTTAGATTTGGGTCAATTACTTCAAATCCCTTCTTTGCTCTATGGAATTACTTATTCTTCTTCTTCTTCTTACATGTGAATGGGGAAAAAAAAAAGAAAACAGATTTGATATATCGACTGGTTTACTCTGTTTTTGTAATGCCTCGAAACTCGAGCCACGTTATTGCTCGTTACGTACCTTTATCTCATAAGAACATATTAAGACTCTAAATTAACTCTAATACCTTTTTAACCTGTAACTCCTATATAAAAACATTCAATACATCCCATCACTTCAAAATGAATTTCATAACTCGATATCCAACATCTAACACAATAGAAGTCTATAAATTCTAAATTAACATTCTCCAAAAGTTAATATCTATTACAATCAAATAGCATAATTCTCCCAAATTCTAATCACCATAATAGTAATGATAATCTTCATCTTCCTCTCTCTATGGTTCATCTAAACCTAAGTCATCGTCTAGGTTATCATTTCCCTCAACACCTACATCTAAAAAAAATATTCCCGAAGAGTGAGCTAATGCCTAATACATATAACAAAACCACACATGCATGAACAAACATGAACAAGTATCACACAATCATGTAGTACTTAAATACAAACAATTGTTTCATAATAGAATTTATATCCACAAGCAACAACAGGGTCCTCATGATCCCCTTAACACACTTAATACACTAAAACATGATTTGGTGATGAGAACTACCACTACGGGCTCCACACCCATGTTCACTTAAACACTTAATCTAATAATGGGAACTGCCACTACGGGCCCCATACCCATGTTCACTTAAACACTTAACTTGGTGATGGGAACTACCACTATGGGCCCCATACCTATGTCCACTTAAACACTTAACCTAATGATAGGAACTGCCACTATGGGCCCCACACTCGTGTCTACTTAATCCTCTTAACCAACATTTAGCCCAAATCATTTCCAAGAACAACTCTAATAGGGACAACATTATATACGGATCATTAGGGTGCTCCCTAGGAATCTGCCACTACGAGCCCCTAGATCGAGCCAAGCACATACAACATACAACTTAAACACTTAAACCAAATCATTTAACTTAATCAATTTCAATACATATACTAACTTAAGAAAGCATACAACAGCACACAAGTTACACGTACCTTGAATCCTAGGCTTAAGCACTTCCGATCTTAAACATAAGCTAAATTGAAATCTATACATCAACAAACTCTTCTTAGTATTTAATCTAAGATTAATATCATCTCTGAACTCTCTTAATCCTATTCATTTAAATTCTCGAAGGCCTTACTAGCTGTCTAGGTTGCATGGAAATTAGCTTAATTAAAACTTAAATGAATATATAATTACATTATGTTTTACTTAACATAGCCATGTTGGAGGTCATGTTGTTTAACACGAGCTAGTATACGATTGTGTTAAGGGTCGTGTATCTCTCGATGAGGTTTAGATTCAACATGGTTGGAACACGGCTGTGTTAGGAGGCCGTGTTTCTCTAAATTCAACATGGTTGAAACACGATCATATTGAGATGTCGTGTATCTCTCAGTATGAGTTTTGTATCAAACACGATTGAAACACGACTATATGGGTAGGCCGTGTTTTTCTCAGTTCAACATGACCAAAACACGACTGATACGATTCCAAGAGCGAAAATACGAGCACCAAAAAAAGGAGGACATGGGCGTCAGGAGGACCCAAGGCGAAGTCCGGCCAGCCTTAAGCCGGCCTTGAATAAAGGCCGGTCGAGTTCACCTCAAGGCCGTCGGCCTTAGAGCCGGCCTAAAATGTAGGCCGCCGGCTTTTAGTGCCAGCTTAAGAGAAGGCCGCCGGCTTTTGTTACCGACCTAAGTGAAGGCCGCCGGCCTTGAATGTTTTCGCACCAATTTTTAGGATGTTATAAATAAGGACCTTAGGGTTTTTTGTGGAAATAGATCATTTTTGGTTTTGTAAACACTGAGACACTTGAGTGTGTGAGTCTTCTTTTGGAGATTTGAGAATATTGCGAATCGAATTTCAATATATTATTATTGTTCTTATCAAATTCTTGGTTCATATAGAATTTGTTGCGAGCATCGTTATTGAATTCTTGGAATTCTTTAACCATAGTGATTGATTTATAGAACGTGGTTTCTATCGTTCTATGATTTGATTGCGAAACAGTTTAATTTTATCATTCTTGGCATCTATAGATTGATAATTTTATCCATATCTTTGATTGTATGTGTTAGTACTAAAATCCAGAAAACTCTAAAAAAAATTGGAGTTATTTGATTGTTGTTGACGATTTGGTTGTGTGTGAAGGAATTCGTATCCGAATCCGCGTCATTTGGTATCGGAGCATATCGAATCCGCGTCATTTGGTATCAGAGTGAAGGATTCGATTAGATCGAGGATTAAATTGGTAAGGTTGTTAAATTCTCAATTCAATTGTAGTTTTAATTCAATACTGCTGTTGGTTGGGAAATTTGGAAATTTGTGTTGTGAATTGTATTGCTGTGAATTGGTGATTGGGCTGTAGTTGAGAATTGGGATTTTTGCTAAATTCAGTTGTAGAGAGTTGAATTGTTGTGAAATTGGTGTTTGGGGCTGTTGTTGGGAATTTGGTTTTTGTTGAATTTCTATTGCTGATTATTGAAGGGTAGAGATGTCATCGCAAGGAAGTGTTCAAAACAACAACAATAGGAATGATGCTGATAATGGGGGTGAGGTTGTGACTAGGGCTGAGTTCAATCAAATCCAAGAAAATCTTAGATTGATTATGGAGAGATTGGAGGTTAGGGATAGAAGAAGCCATAGTGGTCCAGGAAATAGGAGGAGACACTCTAGTAGTGAATCTGATGCTAGTAGTGGAAGGAATGGGAGAGGAAACAATGTTGACAGGTGTAAGGGGATTGAAAGCATCAAGCTGAAAATTCCACCTTTCACTGGTAGTAGTAAACCAGAGGAATTCCTAGACTGGGTGCCACGGGTTGAGAAGGTGTTTGACTGTTATGAGTGGGATGAGCGCATGAAGGTGAAAATGGCGTCTCTAGCATTCTTTGAATATGCTAGTTTGTGGTGGGACAAATTACAAGCTGAGAGACGTAGGGCTGATGAGGAGAAAGTGCATTCATGGGCCTTGATGAAAAGGTTGATGGGACGCAGATTTGTGCCAGACTACTATAAGCAGGAGATGCTGATGGAGTTGCAATCCTTGAGGCAGGGTAAGAAGAGCATAGAAGAGTATGTGAAGGAGTTTGAGACATTAGTGGCAAGATGTGATATCAGGAAAACATCAGATGAATCCATAGCTCGTTTCATCAGTGGGTTGAAGATGGACATTGCCAGTGTAGTGGAACTCCAGCATTATCAGACTCTTGAGGATGTGATTAAATTAGCCAATCGGGTTGAGAGGCATCAGCGCAGGCGGGATCAGAAATCATATCAACACAATAAATCAGATGATGGTGAGAGGGAGAAGGAAAGGAAGGAAAAGGGAAAAGCAGTTGTTAGTGAGGTTGTTGACCAAACACAACAAAAGAGGAGCAAGGATATCAAATGTTTCAAGTGTGTAGGACTTGGCCATATTGCTTCTCAATGTCCTAATAAAAGGGTTATGGTCATCAAAGGGGACAAAGTTGAAAGTGAGGAAAAAGAACAGAAGAGTACTGAGGCAGAAGAGGAAGATGAAGACATTATAGCGAGTCTAGTACAGGGAGATATGCTAATGGTTCAGTAGGATGAAACTGTTCCTAATCAGAGGGCCAATTTATTTCATATCCAAGGCATAGTGCAGGGAAAGACTTGTTTGATTGTGGTTGACATAGGCAGTTGCACTAATGTTGCTTCAGCAAACTGGGTTACTAAATTGGGTTTGCAAGTGGAGCAGCATCCAAGACCTTATGCACTTCATTGGTTGAGTCCACAAGGAGCTGTTCATGTACACAAACAGGTTCGTGTTCCATTGCTTATTGGTGATTATACTGACGAAATTGTTTGTGATGTAGTTCCCATGGAAGCTACACATTTGATCCTTGGAAGACCTTGGCAGTATGACCTTAGAGCTAAGCATGATGGATACACCAATGAGTATACCATTCAGCAACAGGACAAGACATACAAGCTTCTTCCTATGAGTCCAACTGAAGTACAACACACAAGACTAATTTGCCTTAAGAAGCCCAAGGGAAAGAGGAGTCTGTTTATGTGGCCTAGCAGGATGGACGATACAGATTCGAGGTCGAATCATTTTCAACATGGAGGGAATGGTACGATTCCAAGAGCGAAAATACGAGCACCAAAAAAAGGAGGACATAGGCGTTGGGAGGACCCAAGGCGAAGTCCAGCCAGCCTTAAGCCAGCCTTGAATAAAGGCCGGCCGAGTTCACCTCAAGGCAGCCGGCCTTGGAGCCGGCCTAAAATGTAGGCCGCTGACTTTTAGTGCCGGCCTAAGTGAAGGCCGCCGGCTTTTGTTACCGGCCTTGAATGTTTTCGCACCAATTTTTAGGATGTTATAAATAGGGACCTTAGGGTTTTTCGTGGGAAGAGATCATTTTTGGTTTTGTAAACAAAGAGACACTTGAGTGTGTGAGTCTTCTTTTAGAGATTTGAGAATATTGCGAATCGAATTTCAATATATTCATATTGTTCTTATCAAATTCTTGGTTCATATAGAATTTGTGGCGAGCATCGTTATTGAATTCTTTGAATTCTTTAACCGTAGTGATTGATTTATAGAACGTGGTTTCTATCGTTCTATGATTTGATTGCGAAACAGTTTAATTTTATCATTCTTGGCATCTATAGATTGATAATTTTATCCATATCTTTGATTGTATGTGTTAGTACTAAAATCCAGAAAACCCTAAACAAAATGGAGTTATTTGATTGTTGTTGACGATTTGGTTGTGTGTGAAGGAATTCGTATCCGAATCCGCGTCAACGACCGTGTTGAGAGGTCATGTATCTCTCGGCATAACCTTTGAATTCAACACGGTCGAAACATAACTGTGTTGGGAAGCCATGTAACTCTCGACCAATTCCACGAACCCTAATTCTTTTACTCCAAATTCTCCTAAACTCACTTCTCTTTATCCCTAGACTTAATTAAAACTCTAAAATATGTAAATACTCCTCAATTAACATCAGTTAGAATACTTACATCAAACTTCCTATATATCGACTCCTTGATCGGGGAATTCCTTTGTTCTTAACACTTCCTCTTCAATCCTATTCTATTAACATCATGTGACAAATAGTCATTTACCCTCAATTCTTTAGTAGTGACCTTCTCATAAATTATAGAAATCATTACCCGGTACTATCGAATCGAGTGTCAATAAATTCCCTTTAGTCGCTTTAAGGTTCTTGTAGAGAGCGTCTATCCTTTGTCTATTGTTTTTACGTAATTTTTTTTTTTTTAAAAAAAAACAATATTTAAGTTCATAACCTGAAATAAAAAAAAAAAAAAATTGGAGTAGCACAAAAGGCAAACTAGAGAGAAACAGAGGCTTCACAAAGATGAGAATAGAGGACTAGACATTCACAAACAAAACAAGAGCATTATGAGCTAATAAATTTGTGACAATAGAGATTTCATATTAGGGATTTCCATTCTTTATTATTTTTTAGTAATTTCTTTTACATTATAATTAAAAAAATTTATTCTTTAACAAATTCTTTAATAAATTATTTTATACATTATTTCATTTGTTTGTGTATCTTCTTGATTTAATCTTATGCTAAATTATTTTATATGAAAAATTGATAAACCCTAATTACTAATTTGTATTTGTTACTCTATTATAATATATTTAGATATTTAAATTATTTTAATTATGAATATTGATACTGTAAGGTCTAAAACATATGATTATGAAATGCCTTATTGAATTAAAAGAGATTTAGGACTAGTCAAGATTCTTATTTAATTAAATTAGTTTAATGGGAAGATTTGCTATTTTTAATTGAATTGAATTTGTAGTTAAGGCTTAATATGGTGTTTTTATTAATTTCTAATTAAAAGAATTTATGAGAAATTAATTTAAGACACTAGTTAATCATGATTCAAAAGAAGAGTAATTGTAAATTTGAATCAATGTTCATTTTATTAGAGGAATCTAGGAAATTAATTTGATTAATTAATAATTTAATGATTTGGGAGATGATTTAAATTATTATATCATAAAAAGGATTTTAGAACTTGAAAAGGAAAATAAAGGACTTTAGTAAATTCATAAGAATAACCAATAACTAAATATAGTTATAATTTTGTTGCAATACGATTAGTATATTAGGTAGATTTAATTTTCTGACATCTTATTGATTGAATTAAGAAAGATTTATTTTGGTGATCATTTTAATTTCTTAGTTAGCTTTAGTTAGTATTAGTATATTTTTAATTAGTAATTTTTTGTGTACTTAGATAATAATAGAATTAATATTGGTTTAGTACTTAATTTAATCTTCGTGGGAATGACAACTCTATCCCTTCTATATTGCTTGACCAACCTAGTATACTTGCTAATATTCGCATTTATAAAATTTTCATGGATTAAGTTTTTGGTGTCGTTGTTGGGAATCATAAAGCGATTCCCCTCTATCTGAGCAAAATTTGTGATGTCATTTCTAAGCTTTGCAATCCTTGTAGGTGGAAAAAACTTTGAAAAAAAAATTAAAAAAGCTCATTCTAAGTGGTTACCGACTCTTGTGGCATTGAATTCAACCAACTTCTCACCTTATTCTCACCTTATTGCATAGAGAAAAAGGAAAAAGTCTCAACTTGATTACATCATCTGACATTCCATTAAACTTGAAAGTATCATGAATTTGGAGGAACATTGCAATGTGCTCATTAGGATCCTTGTGTGGTAATTTTCTAAATTGATTCACTTAGACCATCTAAATGAGTGTGGGTTTAAACGAATCAATTTAGAAAATTATAAACATGAGGATCCTAATCTTAGAACCTCTAACTATAAACACTATATATTCTCGTAAAACTCTACCATTCTTTACCAATTGATTATTTTCCTATGCCATTTCAATATTCTCTTACTTCACTTAATTTTTATTTTCTCTTAATAACCAGTGGTAGGTAAGCTCTATCCTAGGTTAAACGGCACAAGTTCTAAGCTTCTACTTCTTTTTATCTACCATCTACAAGAGAAAATAAAAACAAGTGTAGTAAACTAAAAATAAAAAATAACTAAAATAAATGACTATGACTAAAATTAAAGTAAGGAAACAAATAAAATAACAAAAAGTTTTTTTTAAATATTTCTTAGACTAATAGCAAAATCAAAGCAACTTAATATTAATTTCAATCCCCAGCAATGGCATTAAAAACATGATTCATGAAAGTTTTATAAATGCAAATATTAGCAACTTTATTATACAAAATATTTGCTCAATCTGTATATATTATGATCTAATAACAGTTAAACTATTTCACTAAAATAACTAATCTGAGCAATACAAAATTTTCATAAAGTTTAAACAAAAGTTCAATATGCTTGAATTAAGTTTAACATTACTCCACTCAAGAAATGTCATATACACTAATAATTTTGTACTAAACCATATACACTTCCTATTCAACTTCATCAAACATTCAAACTCAGAGATTTATGCATATTTCATCTGTTTAATCTCAACATCTCTCTATATAAAGAAGACATTTTTTATTTATCTTTCAATTTTTTTTCATTTTCATTTTTTTTAAAGTCTAATTTTTTCAAACTTTTCTTTTAACCTATGAAGTGAGCTTTAGGTTAATATTTTGAGGCTTGTCACCTAAGACAACAAGTATTATTCCCCAAAGGGTACCCCAAAAACTTAATCACTCGAGTTAATAAAGCCCACTACTAAACTCTTAATTTTATTTAATTAAGTGCCATACCATAACCTTTTTGGCTAAGTGGATTTTATTACTCAAACACCTTAAGGAAGGTAAAAAAAAAAAAAAATTGAAGCTAAGGCTCAAAGATACACATAACTTGAATTAAAGAGTCTAGACATTTGAGTTGAATAGGCACTTTTATTTTATTATATTATTTTTTATTTTATTTTTTACTTCCGTTGCTCCCAACTTTATTTTTAAAAAAGATAACTAACAAAAAACTTCATCCAATCACAAGCATAAGAGTCTTTCATAAATTTCAAAAAAAAAAATCTTAAGAATAAGCATATGATAAAGTGAATCTACAAAATACACCTGACTAATCTTTCAAAAATGACATTGCCTCAACTCAAAGCTTTAGACCCAAAGCTTAAACAGTACAAAACCTTGCATTTCAAATATTCCATTATTTTACTCAAACAAAGTGGTAAAAGTTCACCAAAAAAATCAAGCAAAATTTTGTGTAAAAAAAAAAAAAAGAAGAAAAGCAACACAAATTTATGTATGGATGCAAAAAAGAAACAAAAATATACTAATGATTTAAATCATGTAATTTCCATCATGCAGCAATTTACTCATGGACATCGCTTATTGATAGTAGTTACTGTTACATGAATTTGTTTAAGATGGGTAATTTGTTGATTGAATTGTGGAATTATAGTCACGCCTTCACTTATATGCTTAGTTGCCATTTATCACATCACGTGCATTCATGGCATTGCACAATATGAAAACAACTAAAGGACCATATTTTTATAAAAATCAATTTTGACTAAAGGACCTAAAGATCATTTAGAAATGCCTGGTTTGTAAAATGGACCCAAGGGTCATAATTGAAAACTTGGTTTGCATAAAACGACCTATTGATTATATTTTGATTATAAAGTTCCATTTGCTTAACTTGGTTTTTAGCATATAGATTTGCATGCTTAGTTTTCGAGCCACTAAGTGCTACTCATTTATTGCTCAGGAACTACCTTAGGGCGGTTATATATTATGCTCAGGAGCTGCCATGTGCTGCCTATATTATGCTCGAGAGCCACTAAGTACCACTCATATTTTATTCAAGAGTCACCAAGTGTCGCTCATATTTGCTCGGGAGTTGTCCAAGTGCCACTCATTATTCGCTTGGTTAAAATACTAGCCAATGCATGTCATGTGAATTAGCAAGGCATAACATTGCATCCATAATCATCTTTTAAATATTGTAATGACTTGTACTTAGTTATGTGTAATATGATTTATTATTATTATTATTTATTACTTTGCTTACTTAACTTGATGTTGAGGAGTTAGTTTTGTTCTAACCTTAGATTATGAAGATGAAGATAATGCTAGAGCATAGGCTCAAGGTTTGGATTATGAGAGCAAGAACTGACTTTTATGATATAAATAAATATTAAAATACTCTAATTAATTTATGCTTTATTCCGTGATTATGCTAGATTAGGGTAATGTAATGCTCTAATATTATATATGTAAAGGATGCATCCTTGCTATTATATGTATACATAAGTTATAAGTATGAATTTTATTATGTGTTTGGTTTCAATTAGCCTTATCTTCTACTCGAGGACAACATAGTGTACTGCTTCTTAGGCATCGATGTGTAGCAAATAGGTCCTACGAGGTGGGGTGCTACAATTTATTCTTATTTATAATTGGAAAACTATGCAAAGCTAAAAAAAAATAGACACTCAATTTACTACGAGTGCAAAAATATAGAATCAGAAGGAACCTAAGGTGAGAAGCTGAAAACGTGTTGCACCAAATGAATTTAAGATCTCAAACATTCCTCACAAGCTTATCACGTTCAGGAGGATACAATTCACTTTGCTTCTACTAATAGATGGAGATGACAACATCTTTCACTCATCAATGCATTTCACGTACTGGGAGAAGCAATCAGTATATGCATTTTGGCTAAGCTTTGGTTATGGGACCCTTTGTTCTCTCTTCCACTATCGAGAGACAATGCTTAAGAGACATTCATTTTATTATTCATCTATTACATCCAGGCACAAGACTCAAAGCAATTCGCACTGTTTATTTTGTCGAGTGGGAGCTTAAAGGATTCATGAAATTTCATTCCATCCCCATGCATTAAATTCTAGCCGTGCATTGTGTCACATCAAGTATGGAACGCCAGGAAGGCATGAAGACTAGTGTCAACGAAAATCAGAAGCAAAGCCTATCCCAGTTAATCATGCCAAAGACACGTCCTTATAAAAGAGGGGCATGAGGAATTGAAAAGGGGACCTACAGAGAGAAATTCGGAGAGCATAGAGAGTTTTAGTTTTTAGATGACTCCATTTGTTTGTTAAGTTTTATTTTAAGCCTGCAGTTTTAAGTCACAAGGATATAAAGAGATTAAAAGCGAAATTAAAATGTACTTACACTCAATGTTGTTTTTACTTATAACATGAACTAAATTAAATATTATAGGATTTTGACATTTGCTTGATGATATAATTAATATATGATTTTATTATATGTAACTATTTAATTAGTTGTGATCATTAGTTATCCCGATTTCACAATTCATAGTTTATTGCCTAATCAACAATTTTTTTTTATTAGAAATTGAAAGACTAGAAAAAAGAATTGATGGTTTGCATGAAATTGAACTATGATTAATTTAATATTGATATAGATACATATGCTTTAAATTAATTTTAGGATTCACATTCTTAATGCGATTGATATTAATCTTTATGACATATACATATGTGTGAATTTTAATATCAATTAGAGTAGTGTTATTTGTGAGAGAGATTTTACTATTTAAGTAATAATTATAGAATAACCACTCGAAAGAGGCGTTTTTATTATAATTAGGACAATAACAACTTGAATGGGAAGTGAGTCATAGTGAATCTGATTAAAAGCCAATTAATTAATTTCAACATATCTTAAAAACATACATTAATTTATCATATGACGGTGCAATTGAAATCCCATACATTTGATTTAGTGAACTTTTGCTTTAGTGACATTTAGTGTTTTAATTAATTTGTTTCCTTTATTTTAATTTGCTTGAATATTTACTCTCAATTGCCTAGATAAAGAAAGAATCAATATAATGTAGTAATTAGTTTCCATTCCAACCAAACGCTACCTTAGTGTTTTAATTAATTTGTTTCCTTTATTTTAATTTGCTTGAATATTTACTCTCAATTGCCTAGATAAAGAAAGAATCAATATAATGTAGTAATTAGTTTCCATTCCCTAAGGATACAACCCAATTCTCACCAATTATTTTTATTATTGCATATGCGACCTAATGTACTTACTAGTATAAAGTAAGCTTTCAAAATTTATGTGTATCACTATAGCTTCAATTGTGATTATAGTTGTGGCTTAGGAGGGTCCTCTTCAAGTTTAGAGACTTTACAAGGAACAAACTTCTTTGTTGCAGTTGCTGAAAAGATCATTTTTTATGGAAAAATCTCCTAGTCAGAAGTTACATTGATAGGAAAGTCATCTATTTGCCTCATTTGCTCTTTAGTCTCTATTGACTTTGAATCTTTTTAAATAATTTCCTATTGATTTCTATAGACATTCGATTTTTGGCCCCTCCTTAGTTTTTGTTTTTCTTTTTTAAGAAGAGCCCTAATTTTGGGATGAAATTAATTTTTTAAGGCCTAAAAGTAATTAGGCCTTTTACTAAAAATCAGTCAAAAATAGGTTATATTTTATTTGAACCAAGTTGCAATCAAAACCAAGCATAATTTAGCTAGTCAGGCGTGTGGATTGAAAAGAAGAAGGTTGTGGGCTTAGTACAAAGCAAGCGTGCGTGCATTACACATGCATGTGCCAAGCACGTGACCATGCATCTTCTTTCGTCGAGCAATTAGAAAAGGAAAGGAAAAAAAAAAGGTCCAATCTTCATCTTCTATATTTTTTTTACTCAATTTTTCTCATTTTTTGGCAAAATTAATTCAAACAAAAAATAGAAATTGAATATACACTTAAAGTACTATCCATTGCACTCCAAATTTGAATTTTATAATAAAGGAAAGTATCCTAAAAATAAACTCAAAAATCAGAAAAAATAAAATGCACATGCATTATATCTACTTTCAAATTAGTAACTAGAGGCTAAATTGACTTGTAAATCACAAAATAAACATATAGAATAGTTAAGTAAACCCTCTAGAATACATTTGTATCTTCAATTTCAAAACATTTTCACAGATTTATTATTAGATTTGGGTAATAATAAGAAGAAATTAAAAAAAAAAACCATTAATAACAATGATTCAATATTTCTTCAAATCTAAGGCTTCTTAGATACTAGTCATCACTTGTTAGTATAAATAGGAGTCCCTAAAACTCATTCCAAGGGGGAACAGAAAAATTAACAAGCTTGTATCTACAAGACATCTACTCTTTCTCTTTCTAGGTTCTTAAATCGTGACCACTCTCTCTCTCTCATTTGAGAGCAAATTGAAGTGAGTCGAAGCTATAGAATTGTTCCTTGTCATCAATAGAATAAATCCCAACCATCAATTACATTCAAGAATTTTGGAATTGCACTAATTTAACCCAGAATCAAACTTTGAGTTTATAAGCTTGAAGAGCAAGTTCAAGTGAAATCAATAAAGTTACAAGCTTTTGATCCTAAAATTGATTAAGGGGTTTGCTTACCCATAATGTCGGGACTTAGACAGACCTAAGATCCATTGTGAACTACCATTACAAGCCCTTGAACCAATCGTAAACCACGCGACACAAGGTAAGTCTCACTTTGTTTTATTACTTTGTAATATTTGTATTCATGTATCGCAATTTTTTTTAAAATAACATAAGATGAAAATCTCTTCTTTTCCTTTCAACCAAAATTTTTCAAAAGAAAAAAGAAGGTTCTTTTCAATAGTTAATTTTCTTTTATAAACATGTTTTCTCCAAAAATAAGTTTCTTGACACCTAGGTAAATGTTTTCACAAATAAAATCTCTTAATGGGCCTTTTTCTCAAAATTTAAGATATTTTCTTAAATTTTTTCAAGAAACAAAAAATAGAGTTTTCGATTTTTCATTTAAAAAATTGGCTAAAAACTTAAAGTCGATACTTTTTTTCAAAAATAAAAATAACCAACAAATTAAAGTTTTATAAAAAAAAAAAAAAGGAGGAACTACGGTAATCTAATTCTTACTAGTGGATACATAGGCACTTTTGGGATGACCATAAAAATAAAAATATTATTTTCCCCCAAAACCAATAAAAACTAAAAAGAAGTAAAAATTTAAAAATATATATTTTTTAATTTTTTTGTCATATTACTAATTTCTTTTCTTTTGCAAGAAATTATACTAAAAAAGGTTTTTTTTTTTAGTTAATCTAGCTATAGTGCTTTCTTTACTTTCTTTATCAATTTATTTGTTTGTTTTTTTAGAACTAACTCTTTTTTATTTTCTTGTAGGAAAATATGAAAAGTTCTTCTAGTTAATTTTTTATTTGGATTTTTTTTTTTTTGGTAAAAACCTAACAAATTAATTTAGCTTTGCAAAGAAATATGGAAAAAGTATATTGGTTTACTTATTTCGATTATTTTCTTCATGAATGTCTTTTTACATGCTTGTTAACCATTTTTAGAGGAAATAAAAAGGATAAGAAATTTTTAATAAAAGACTCTTTTTCATTTTTGAAAATTCTTATATGGAAACCAAAAGGTTTTAAATAAGATAGTCCATGAACTCAATTTTCTCTAGTTTTAAAAAATCTTTTTATATAAAAAAGGTTTTTATGCAGACTAGTGGTTGAAATTATGATCAATTTACCCATTTGATCATAATTTCTCATTTTTCCCAACTTCAATTGGGTGGTAACTCTAGTCTTTCAAAAAGTTATTTTAATTTTTTTTAATTTTCCTTAATTTTGTTAAGTAGCTTATATCAAGCGGGTTAGGCTTAATATAAGTCTAATTAAGGGAAAAATAAAAAATTCAGGCTGAACAATTTCCTTCATAAACTTGAGAATTTTTAGGAATAAATTCTAAAGGAGGTTTAAGACATGGTTTAGAAGGGGGTTGTGATTAAGTAATTTCAAAAATTGGATTAGGGTAGGATTAAAGAATTGTAATTTGCAAATCAAACACACGTTAAAGCTCATCAGATGATCCTTTCAACCCTTTTCTAGTTCTTTTAAAACCGATCCCTTATGCTTTCTTGAAATCTAAAAGCTTACCTATTTTCTTCTTATTAGTCAATCCTTTAGCAACATTATAAAATTTCTTATCCCTAGCTATCTAAACCATCCCTTTAACCTTAAACCAAAATATTCTACATCTAATTTTTGTGGAACCACCAAAACACCAAGCCTCCTTATATTAATGCTCTTGTATTCTAATAACCTAGAAACCAGACTTACATGGACCAAACTTCCAATGATGTATGTGTGCTATAAGGATGTTAGCTAAATCTACTAAAAAATCATTAACTAACCCTAAGATTAACTTGATATGATGTTCAATGATTGTTGTTAAACTACCCTTCCTAGGTAAAAAGCATTTATTTATGAACTTGTGTAGAATTTTTATATAAATAGAAAAATCCTTTTTTTCTACAATCGAACGTTATCCAATTTCCTTCATTCATCAACTTAATTAGGTCACTTAAACTCATAAATAAAAACCTATCATCATCACATTCATCTTTTAAATTAAAACACAAAATCAATTCTTCTCATAAAACAACCACCCGCACTCCTCCTATTGTAGATTCTAGCCTAGTGTCATCTTCTAACAAATTTTCAAAGAACTCCTTGATTAGATCATCTAAAAAAGCCTTCCCAAGATCTATTATATTCTTCTATCTTTTAGAACTTAAGATTTTCTCAATATCTATTCCTTCAAATTTAAAAAGAATTGAAATCTATATACCATACCTCTACCACTTCTTTCTTTTGATTTTTCTTAGAAGACTACTACTTTTCTATGGATGGTCAAGCTTTCATCAAAGAAGATTTACATTTCCTTATAGTCTAATGAGTCTTCATTAAGGGTTCTTCTTGTAATTATAAAACCTTCAGGCTATTATTTGATTTGTCCTCTATTACTATTGATTCTATGTTGGGAAATGTGATGAATCTTTGATTCATTAATTGGAGAGATTTTCTCATCTTTTATATTTTAGGAAAACTTAGATTTCAGGGTCTAGGGTTCTTGATAAAAGAAAGAAAATTGATGAACAAAAATTGAACTTTGTCTTGGTGACATGTTTTCCTTTTATTTTTCTTAAATTCCCTTTTTTAACATGGATTCTAGAATAAATGTTCCTCTTGAGTTTGTAATATTAATTTTTATTTTTATGAAATTACCTAATCTATGTGTAATAAATTATATCAATTTAGATTACATATCTTATACTAACACTTATATGATAAAAAATTATGAGTATTTTTCTTAAGAACTTAAATAGTCACTTCAAACAATATTTAACTTACTAGTGGGAAAAGCATACCTTTTGAGCATAATCGACTCCCTTCCTTGTTACCTTAAAAAAAAAGATTCATTCTAACTTACCTATTATTCTCTTTCGGAATTCAGATATATTTGGTCCTTTTAAATTTTGTACCTTGACTTTTGTTATACTAATTAGTCTTAAAATAGCACTATCTTTCAATATGACCTATTTATTACAAAAATAAAATGTGTAGGGATTTTGAAATACAAACCTAGGATTTAATACCTTTGGTTTTGATTTGCACACCTTCTTTGATTGACTCTATTCTGATAGTTGAGTCATGTTCTTCCAATGCATTGTCTCCATTGATCTTGATTGTGCCTAATATGTTTCCTTCTACAATTGGTTATATACACTAGAGCAATAGCAATGCTAGCTTACTACACTAGCAATGCGCAAGATGATGACCAAGCATCTACCCATTCATTACCACCATTGCCACCACCAGCTACTGTGTAACCTAATAACCCTCTTACCATCCCGCAACTCTCCCTTCCAGTTACTTTACACAACTAAGCTAGGCCTCAGAATAACTAATATGAGCCATCTAAGGCTCAATCGCATTGTTCTTTGAACAATGCCAACATTAGTGAGCTAGAGAACTGGATAAAGCAATTGTCTAACTTAAGAGACTATAAGAAGGTTGATCATTGGGACCAGTTTTCCTTTGGCCAATCTCCTTTCACACAGGGGATTTAGAACAAGATGTTTGCCCCCATACATTTGAATCCTAATGTTGGAGTTTTATGATAAGACAATCGACCTAGTGACCACCTTAGTTATTTTATGGCTTAAATGAGGCTCCTTGACTATAGCAATGCAATCACGTGGAAGGCCTTCCCAAGTACTTTCAAGAAGGTAGCTCAAATGAGGTATAACAACTTGAATTTGAACTCCATCTTTAGCTTCAATGAGCTTGGCATGTAATTCCACTAACATTTCCTAGTGAACAAAATGTTAACAGAAGACTCGACTAAACTTAACATCATCAAGCATCGCTAAGACGAGTCCATTAGGGATTACGTCTTTTGTTTCATCATGATAATGTTGGAAATCCCAAACATTGACATGAAGATCATTCTCAATGTCGTAACCATAGGCGTTTGACCTTCAGGCCATTTTTTTTACCTCTTTATCAAAAAGCAAGCCTAAAACTTTTGATAAATTTCATAAAAGGGTTGCAAAGTTAATTGCAATAGTAGACAATATCAAGGCTTGGAAAGAAGCTAACTAAAGCATGTTAAAAATTGGTTCGGTCCTAGTAATGACCAAAGGTTATCTCATGAAGCAAATAACACTAAGTAAGACAAAAAAAAAAATGCACCATTTTCTTTTACGTAGACTATGCCCCCCTTAATAAACCCAATGGCCAAATAATTCTTAGAGGTCAGGAACTGGAGTATCCTTACCTAGCCTAAGAAGATGAGGGGCAAGCCCTTGAGACAAAGTTTAGATAAATACTAGAAGTTCCATAAAGACAAGGAACACAATACTGAGAATTGTCTTTAACTCAAGAATGCCCTTAAGGATGCTATCTACTAAGGTTATCTCAAGAAACACATCGACAACCAGGGTAAATAAGTAAAACGACCCGTGTATAGACAATGAATGAAACTTGACCAACAGGACAACACCTTAGGTACCAATAACATTAAGGCTCCCAACAATGTTGTTAACACCATCTTAAGCCCCCCTATAGCAAGAGAGCAGTTGAGCTTCCGAAGTGAGGCCTACACTTAACCTCAACAGCACCGGTAGGTCATGAGCCTAAATAGGAAGAAGTTAGAATAAATACGTCTATCTCATTCTTAGACAAAGATTCAAAGAAAGTTCATACTCCTCATTATGATGCCCTGGTGATTAAAGTAAAGATTTCCGGGTTTGATGTCCACAAAGTCTTAGTAGACACAAAAGCTTGGTAGATATCATATTTAAGAAGGCGTATGATCAAATGAAGTACAAGTTGATGACCAAGTTGAAGCCCCACAATCACAACCTTTTGGCTTCAACAATTAACTTGTCTAAGTAAGAGGCATCATCACCCTCTCTATGAAGCTTGGTGGAGACAACAACATCACCAAATAGCTCATTAGATTCTTGGTGGTAAACTACTAGTCATCTTACAGCATCATTCTAAGCTAACCTAATTAAATGCCATCAAGATGACCCCCTCCACTACTTACTTGAAGACTAAGTTCTCCACACCAATAAGGATTGGCATTTGCTGAGGGGATCGATAGCTAACAAGGTCCTCCTACTTACAAGCCCTTATTTGGGGGGAGGTGCTCACCATTGAGGCAAGGCTAGAAGAGAAGTAAGCTAATAGGAGAGAATTGACTAAGAAGACTAAGATAATCCAGGAAAAGTAGGCTCATAGGAGATAATCGACTGAGAAGACTAAGACAATCCGGTTTAGTAACAGCGCTAAGCAAGGGATGTCAATACTTGCAAAGCTCAAACAATAGCTCATTGACTTCCTTCAACCTAACAATAATGTTTTTACTTGGTCACTGTTTAACATGCTATGTATACCCCTAAAAGTCATGACGCATTAACTTAACATCAATCTGACCTCCAAGGTCATGAAACAAAAGAAGCATTGGGTACAAAAGCAACACCGATGTAAACTCTCCACATTAATAGCTCATCCACTCAAAGGGAGAGTAGAGTAAGACTAGTGCTTCATGGACCTCATGGGATAAAAGTATATTACACACTTAAATTTGGGTTTCCCACTAGTAACAATATAGACGGGTATGAAGCACTCATATCTAGCATGAAGTTGGCTAAAAAAAGTTGGAAATCTTTTATAATTCTTAACTCGTTGTCCAATAGGTCTAAAGGGAATATGCAATTAAAGACGAAGGAATGACTATGTACCTCAAGGTTGTATAAGCACTTGAATTAGAGTTCCTTACTTAGAATATTACTAAGATTCCTCCAGTAAAGAATTCTAAAGTAGATAACTTCTTAAGATTAACCGTAACTAACCTCTCCAACCAAGACAAAAAGGTTTTCATTGAGAATTTACTAGATAAGAGTATTGATAAGTTTCATTGGCA
Source organism: Laguncularia racemosa (assembly GCA_037954665.1). Taxonomy (NCBI): domain Eukaryota; kingdom Viridiplantae; phylum Streptophyta; class Magnoliopsida; order Myrtales; family Combretaceae; genus Laguncularia; species Laguncularia racemosa. The sequence continues at coordinate 11,255,885 of JBBMOL010000004.1, read as the reverse complement.
ATGTCTAAAGATACAACCTGCACCAACCGAACTAAGATAGATGGACCCTTACATTGCTTATTTAAAGAACGATACCATCCTAGAAGATAAGGAGGTAAGAAAATTAATGTACAAAGTAGAATGGTACACCAATCGAACTAAGTTAAATGGACCCTTACATTACTTACTTAAAGCACGACACTATCCTAGAATATAAGGAGGTAAGAAAATTAATGTGCAAAGTAGAATGGTACACCCTCATCTTAGACACCTCCCTTATCTTAAATGCTTAAGGTCGAGTGAAGCCTAACATATTCTAAAAGAGTGGTACACCAATATCTACAGCCACCACATCAAGAGCTGAGCCCTCTACATCAAAGCTCTTCATCTTGGGTACTACTAGCCAACTATGAAAAAGGATGTGAAGGAGATGATCTAAAGGTGTATCCAATACTAAAAGCATGCAATTGTATATCAGTTGTCAAGCAACAACTTTCTGTCCATCACTAATCCTTAACCTTTTGCTCAATAGGGCATCAAAATCCTAAGTCCTTTCCTTAAAGCGCTTAGTTAAAGGCAATACAATATAGTAGTGGTAGATTACTTCATTAGATAGGTAGAAGCAGAAGTTATAGCCAAGATCTCATAAAAGAGTGTGGAGACCTTCGTATGGCACTCCATTATGTGCAGATTTAGCACTCCATACAATAGCTAATAATGGGACTCAGTTCAATAACACCAAATTCAAACACTTATGCTCCAAACGAGGGGTGAAGATCCATTATACATTAGTTGTGTGCCCTTAATCTAATGGATAGGTGGAAGTTGTTAACTAGACAATTGTTGGTCCCAATTAGATTAATCAAGAGGGGGTTGAATTGATTAATTACTTAAAATTTCAATTTTTGCAAATCATTCAAAATCTCTTGACTAACAAAATGACGTGAACAACAAAAATGAAAAACAATAATGTGCAATAAATAAAATGAGTAGAGAAGAATAGAATGCTCAAAGATTTATAGAGGTTCCACCTCGAGCGTCAGTCCTCTCTTCCAGCTCCACGCCAGGGTCCCGGTTGTCTTTACCGATTGTGTTTCACTATATCAATCAAATTGAAAGTATACAAAATAAGCCTCTTCAAGGCGAAGTCTTACTACTGAGTCTTTCTAGCTTCTTCACTAAGCTAATCACTCAAACTACAGTGATGACACAACTATTAATTCCTTATATAAGAAAGGAATTACAATAACATTGAGGAATGTCAAATTTCCTCTATAAATTGGATCACATGTATATGTAAAAAAAAATTGCGCTTGAAGATGTATGAGCTTTTTCTTTTTCGTGTGCTTTTTCCAGAAGAACGTTCTCTCTTTTTTATTTGAACTGAACACTCCTTTTATGAAGAGAATCATAACGGTTACTTTGTTGGAAAATGTAACGTTCATGGAGTTCCACGTGACAAGCTTGAATTTATTTTTGAAATTTTGTATTTCAAAAATAAGTTGAACTTGTTGGAGTGGATCTGCATTCCATGATATTTTTTATGAGGATAAGCTTGGATAAATCAATTTAATCGAGATCTTCTTTGGAGATATTCCTTGGATCAAGTTTGTTGAAGATATCCCTCACATTATGGAACCTTATCTTGATATCTCATATCTTGTGGAACCATATCTTCATGTAACAACCATATTTCTTATCCTTATCTTTGTAACTGCTGGATCTCCCAAAATATAGCACAAATATCTAGATTTAAATCTTGATAAAACTTGTAAATCTTATATGATCTCACTTTATCATAAAATAAAATCTTGTAAAAACTTTATGTAAATTAAAAACCCCATGATATAAAATCTAACTTTAGTAAAACACATCAAGTATATTACCCAAATATACTTGACACGTAGAGCTAGACCTTAAAATTTATTAAAAACCATCGATACAAAAATTAGAGAGAAATCTGGAAAAAATTTGTAATAGGCATGGAAGGTTCTGAAAGTGCTTATAAAACAAACCTGTCAACTATTCTCCTATTATAAAGGTTCTGAAAGTGCTTCTGAAACAAACTTGTCAACTGTTCTCCTGTTATGAAGGTTCTAAAAGTGCTTCTGAAAGGTTAACACGAGAACTACGGATACACTACACAACTTCTAAAATACCTTATGTCAGAACAAAAATAGTCTGTATAACGTTTTTGAAGGTTCTGAACAAGCTTCTGTCTCTTTGTTCAATTTAGAAAAAATTATGTACTATCTTCTGAAACAACTTCTGACAAGCTTAACCATACGTTACACATTATTCCTCTTTTGTTAACATCAAAACTAATTTAGAGAACTTAACATTCTCCCCCTTTTTGATGATAACAAAACATTATTAGATAAACAAAATAGAAACAACTTGAATGTTCAAGGAAACATATATTCATAACATCAGAATCCATAACAAAAAAGCATCATAAGCACAATAGAATCATTAATAAGCAGCATTGATCATAAACGCATTGATCATAAGCACAATAGAATCATTCTCCCCCTTTTTGTTAACAGCAAAAGGGATAACTCCCCCTTAATCGATGCATAAAAGATAAAAGAAGACTTTTACAACATGTTTTCAAAACAAAAAAAATTAAGACAAGAACTAAGATTTTCTGGATCTTGTTACTCGAGAGGTAGAGGAAGTGGTGGAAGGTTTGGTAAAGGAAGGTTTTTCTGGTGAAGTATCTAAGTCGATGATATGTGCGCCAGAGCGAACATAATCTGGAAATTTGGTGGATAAGAACAGCTTGATTTCTCCATGAAGACTTGCGACAGATTGGGATGTTTTATCCATCTTGGAGTCCAAAGTCTTGAAAGAGTTAGTGACTGAATCTCCTATCTTCCTTACTTGAGAGATAAACTTGTCAAAAGCAATCACATTGTTAGATAAATCTTGCTTGACTCTCGTACTAAACTCATCATAGAGAATTCTATAGTGATGGAGATCAATAAGCATTTTCTCAGAATTTTTCTTAATATCAGAAGTTTGTTTAACTTGTAACTCCATCGCTTCTAATCTCTTAAGATCAGACCGTTGAAGAACCAAAACTTCTGTCAAAGCTGTCTTAACTAAATCTGATAACTCATGTTTCAAAGCTTCTCGCATAACATTCTTCATTTGTTCCAGATCAATATTGGATGTAGCCTCTTTTGTTCCACTCTTTCCAGCCTCAACATCATATGGTTGCTTTCTATAGTCTGTTCCAAGCTCTGTTCTAGGTTCTGAACCTCCTTCTTGAACAGGTATCGAAGAAGTTCCAAAAGGAACAATTTTTTTCATATGCCTTTGATGGACAAAGTGTGCACCATCATTCGCATACCATAAACAATCTTTAACAAATATCGACATATGATGAAAAACTTCTTTACCTATCCAATTTAACTTAATAGGTTCAGAAGAGCTAGTAGGCAAAACAATTCCTTTAAAAACAAACAACCGCATGAGTACATTCCCAAATACCAAACTTTCTCTATTTCTCCATATTTGATCAATGACTCTAGAAGCCATGTCCACATTCTTTCTATTAATCATCGCATAGATAATTTGAGCATGTTCTATAGACATTGAAGTAGAACTACCCTTCCTTGGACATATACATTCAACAATAATTTTGTGTATGATTCGAGGAAACAACTCGAAATCAATAACCATTGCCTCCTTCCCATAATCCATTTGTAAGCCTCCATTAATAGTAGCAAAAAGATCATTCCTAGGCATGTTTGTAATCTCTACATCATCATTTACATCATGTAAGTGTAGACATTTAATTACATCTACCCTAGAAATTGTAATGCCTTGATCACATACCTTGGAAACTAGAACATTCCCTTCTGAAAGACTTAAACTTCCATAAAATTCTTTCACACACTTGCCATAAACTAGAACTTGAATAGAGCAAAGTTCCATGTATCCTATGGGTTCTAAAAGTTCATTCCAATAAAACCCATTACTTGTAAAGAAATTAAAATCCACAAAACTACAAGAACACACCCCGTTTTTCTTTCTTCGAAGAGATTTTGAAATTGAGGGTTTCAAACTTGGTACATTCCTTTGTTTTGTTTGCTTCTTGGCTGTTTTCTTAGGTGGAGAGGTTTCTTGAGTAACCTTTTCTTTCCCTTTTGAAGACGATGCAACCCGTTTTCTTTTGGAAATTTTCTTGGAACTAATGACAGATTTGGAGTCAGGGGAACTTGGATTCTCCTCCATTAAAGGTTCTTGAGGTTTTTCCGAAGAATTTGAAGATTCATCATGAATCACTAAAGGCTTGTTGGAGGGTTTTGTTTTGAAGGATTTTTGTTTGAGACGTTCTGAAGATTTAGGCGCCATTGGAGTCATAATGAGAGAGAAGGAAAAATAGAGAGAGAGAGAGAGTAGATTGCGAGGGGAAAAAATTAGAGAAAGAAGGAAATGGATGAAGAGAAAGAATATATATATTTATATATTATATGAATAAAGATTTTCAAATATTGAAAGTTTCAGGGGGGAAAATTTTCAAAAAGGGTTACAAATTCCTAATTCATTTCTAATAAATTCAAATTTTACCTTTTCAAGAGGTTTAGTAAAAATGTCTACAAAATGATTATCGGTTGGCACAAATTCAACATTTATATCTCCATTATGCACATGATCTCTAATAAAATGATGTATAATTTCTATGTACTTTGACCTAAAATGATGCACTGGATTTTTTGTCAAATTTATTGCACTCGTGTTGTCATATTTAATTAGCACATTTTTAAAATTTATTTCATAATCATTCAATTGTTGTTTTATCCATAAAACTTGTGCACAACAGTTACCAATAGAAACATATTCAGCTTCTGCTGTGAATAGAGTAACAGAATTTTGTTTTTTAGAATACCAGGAAATTAATTTATCACCTAGGAATTGACAAGTACCAGATGTGCTTTTTCTATCAATTTTACAACCAGCATAATCTGCATCAGAATATCCTATTAAATCAAAAATTTGATTTCTAGGATACTAGATGCCCAAATTTGATGTATTAACTAGGTATTTGAAAATTCGCTTTATAGCTGATAAATGAATTTCTGTTGGTGCAGCTTGAAATCTCGCACACAAATACACACTGAACAAAATATCAGGTCTTGATGCAATCAAGTACAATAAAGAACCTATAAGGCTCCTATAAAGTTTCTCACTTACCTTTTGTCCATTTGAGTCAGAGTCTAACCTTGTTGAAGTACTCATAGGTGTTGTAACCTTTTTGCAGTCATCATATCCAAATTTCTTCAATATTTGTTTTATATATTTTTCTTGATGAACAAATATTCCTTCTTTCGTTTGTTTTATTTGAAGCCCCAAAAAGAATGTCAATTCTCCCATCATTGACATTTCAAATTCTGCCCGCATGGTCTCAACAAATTCTTGACACAACAATTCTTTAGTAGATCCAAAGATAATATCATCCACATATATTTGTGCAACCAAAATATCATTATAAAAAATTTTCAAGAATAAAGTAGTGTCAACTTTTCCTTTATAAAAACCTTTAGAGATCAAAAACATACTCAATCTTCCATACCAAGCTCTTAGAGCTTGTTTCAAACCATATAGTGCTTTATTTAATTTAAAAACATAATCTGATTTGAAAGGATCTTCAAAACCAGGTGGTTGTTCTACATAAACTTCTTCCTTTATAAAACCATTTAAAAATACACTTTTTACATCCATTTGAAAAACTTTAAAATCCTTATAAGATGCATATGCAAGCATCAATCGTATTGCTTCTAATCTAGCAACAGGTGCATATGTTTCATCAAAATCTATTCCTTCTTCTTGTGAATAACTTTTAGCTACTAATCTTGCTTTATTTCTTATAATTTTACTGTCTTCATCTAATTTATTTTTAAACACCCATTTAATTCCAATTATAGATTTTCCTTTAGGTCTAGGAACTAAGTTCCATACATTGTTTCTTTGAAATTGATTTAATTCTTCTTGCATAGAGATAATCCAATTATCATCATTTAAAGCTTCTTCCATATTACTAGGTTCAATTTTGGATAACAACACAAAATGATTTTCAAGATTTTGTAAATTAGCTCTTGTTTTAACACTAGATTGAACATTACCTATTATTTGATCAGAAGGATGTGTAGACTTATACCTCCAAGCTTTAGAAGCTTCTTGTTCAGATCTTACAACTTTTGAAGTACCTTCTGTATTTGCCTTTGAAATAGGTTCTGGACGACCAGATCCTCGAGTGTTAACAGCAAGTGCTTCTGACTTAGGTTCTGAACTAACTTCTGCTTTAGAATTAGAGTCCTTTTCTTCATCAGAATCAACATCCTTTAAATCCTCAATAAATTTAACATTTATTGATTCTTCAATAGTTTTTGATGATTTATTGAAAACACGATAAGCACGACTATTTAGAAAATATCTTAAGAAAATAGCTTCTTCAGATCTTTCATCAAACTTACCAAGGTTGAGAGGATTCTTTTTCACAAAACATTTAGATCCAAAGATATGAAAATATGAAACGTTAGGTTTCTTACCTCGAAACATCTCATAAGCAGTCTTTGATGTCATGGGTCGAATGAAAACTCTATTGATGATATAGCAAGTTGTAGAAACTGCTTCTGCCAAAAAATACTTAGCAATGCCACTTTCATTTAACATAGATCTAGTCATCTCTTGTAAAGTTCTATTCTTGCGTTCCACTACTCCATTTTGTTGAGGAGTGTATGGAGCTGAGAAATTGTGAGATATACCATGTTCTTCACAAAAATTTAAAAAACTTGTATTTTGAAATTCTGTTCCATGATCGGTTCGAAGACTAATTATGGAAACTCCCTTTTCATTTTGTATTTCTTTTGCAAATTTTTTAAAAGAATCAAAAGTATCTCTTTTGTGTCGCAAGAATATAACCCAAGTGTATCTTGAAAGATCATCAACAATAACAAGTCCATATTTGCTTCCACCCATGCTTAAGACTCTAGTATGTCCAAAAAGATCAAGATGCAATAATCCAAGTGGTCTCTTAGTTGAGATTACATTTTTACTTTTATGAGAGACAAAAACCATTTTATTCTTTAAACAAGTATCACATTTCACATCTTGTTTAATATTTATCTTAGGTAATCCTTTAATAATATCCTTTTTAGATAATTTTTCTAAATGATTAAAATTAACGTGTCCTAGTCGTTTATGCCAAGCAAAAACATGATCATTCAAAGAAATTAAACAACAATCATTATTGATTTCAGCTGGTTTTATGAGATAGATATTTCTTTTCCTAATTCCTTCAAATAATCTTTCATCATTTTCATTAAAAGCATAGCACTTGTCTTGATCAAAAATCATTTTATATCCTTTATCACATAACTGACTAATACTAAATAGATTATGTTTTAAGCCTTGCACAAGATATACATTTTCAATGAGAAAAGTAGGCATACCAATCATTCCAATGGCAATTATTTTACCTCTATTATCATCTCCAAACTTTACATATCCTTTTTCTTCCCAAGTTATGCTAGTGAACAATGAAGCATCTCCAGTCATATGTCTAGAACATCCACTATCCAAATACCATGTACCTCTTATTTTAGCTTCATGTTCCTATACAAATAAAAAGAATTAAGTCCTTTTAGGAACCCAGCAAATTTGGGCCCTTTAAAAGATAAGCTCATTCGATTTCTTTGATTTACTTGTTGACTACTGAGCTTATTTCTCTTATAATAGCAAAATTTCTCAATATGACCAAATTTATTACAGAAGAGACAAGCATAAGAATTAACATTCCTATACCTGTCATTTACCTGTTTCTTGAAATTCTGGTTTATATAACTTCTGTTATACCTTATGGCATTGCTTCTGTAGTACCCATTGTGTGGATACCTCTTGTCAGAATAACTTCTGTAAAAGTCTCTAGTATTTCTTCTTTTAACATTATTTGTATTTGAAATGTACTTTTTGCTATTGGATTCATCACTTAAGACTTGTTTAGCCTTAACAAAAACTGTATTTTGATTCGATTTTGAACTCGAACCATGCTCATATCCTAATCCATGTTTTTCATTTGAAACTCTTTGTGAAGAAATTAACATGGTCAATTTCTTGTCACTTTCATCAAATTTCTTAAAGGTAGTTTTCAACGACTTGGATAGATCATCAATCTTTACCTTCATGTCACTTGTTTCTTCTTCAAGTTGATGATTTTCTATTCTTAATTTTTCAATACTCACATGCATGGATTCATTTTCTTGTTTCAGGATATCATTTTCATCAGCAAGTAAAGTATTTGTTTGCTTTATTGCTTCCTTTTCATTCTTAAGAGCTTTTATTTCGTTTTCAACTTAGCTAATCTTGTATCAGACCTTTTTAGTGCCTTTAATAGCTTACTCATTTCTACTAACATGTCAGTATTAGTTACATCTTCATCAGATTCAGAGTGTACCTCAGAACTAGTCATTAGACAAAGATTTGCCTCATCCTCTTCTTCTTTTGAATCTTCTGAATTTGTTTCTGTGTCCTCTAAATCGCTCCACGTTGCTAGCATTGCACGACTTTTCTTTTTATAATTTTCCATTTTCTTGATCAGTGTTGGACATTCATATTTGATGTGTCCTGGCTTTTTGCATTCATAACATTAAATCTCCCTTTTCTCTTTCTTCTTTTCTTTCTCCTTGTAAGCTTTTCCTGCATCATTATGCTTATATTCAGTACTTTTCTTGAAAACACTAAATTTCTTACCTCTTTGCTTCTTGAGCAGCTTGTTGAGTCTACGTGTTAGGAGAATGATGTCCCCTTCTTTCTCATCGTCGCTATCATCTATTTTAGTTTCATTTTGCTTTATTTCCTTGACTTTAAACGCAATTCCTTTGGTGCCGTCTTCTCCTCTTTGCATGGTTTTATGTGAGACTCATATGCCATGAGCTTTTCTCTCAATTGACTGAGAGTTAGCTTGTTTAGGTGTTGAGCTTCTTCTATAGCAGTTTTCTTTACATCCCAAGATGGTGGCAATATCCTCAACATTTTCCTCACAAGATCAGGATTTGGAAGTTTCTTTCCAAGTGATGCAAGCTCATTTGTAATAGCTGTAAACCTGTTAAAAGCATCTTTGACATCTTCATTAGACTTAAACTTAAATAATTCATACTGTTGAATTAAAGCATTTATCTTAGTTTCCTTGATGGTATCAGTCTCTTCATATGTATCGGATAGGATATCCCAAATCTCCTTTGCACTTGCACACGATGATATCAAATAGAACTCTAATGGAGTAATAGTAGTCAGTAACAAATTTTTTGCTTTGTTGTTCTTCTCGAAATCTGACAAGGTCGAATTTCCATTTAAGGTGATCACATTGTCCCTAAGTGAAATGACCTGCGATGAATCATAATCATTAGCTTTAATATAAGTTTCCATACGCATCTTCCGATATGAGAAGTTTGAGCCATCGAAGTAAGGAGCTCGATTAATTGCAACATTATTTTCAACTATTTTGGATCACTCAAAATAGATGAGTCCTGCTCTGATACCAATTGTTGGTCCCAATTAGATTAATCAAGAGGGGGGTGAATTGATTAATTACTTAAATTTTCAATTTTTGCAAATCATTCAAAATCTCTTAACTAACAAAATGACTTGAACAACAAAAATGAAAAACAATAATGTGCAATAAATAAAATGAGTAGAGAAGAATAGAATGCTCAGAGATTTATAGAGGTTCCGCCTCGAGCGTCAGTCCTCTCTTCCAACTCCATGCCAGGGTCCTAGTTGTTTTTACCGGTTGTGTTTCACTATATCAATCAAATTGAAAGTATACAAAATAAGCCTATTCAAGGTAAAGTCTCACTGCTGAGTCTTTCTAGCTTCTTCACTAAGCTAATCACTCAAACTACAGTGATGAAACAACTATTAATTCCTTATACAAGAAAGGAATTACAATAACATTGAGGAATGTCAAATTTCCTCTATAAATTGGATCACATGTATATGTAAAAAAAAATTACGCTTGAAGATGTATGAGCTTTTTCTTTTTCATGTGCTTTTTCCAAAAGAACGTTCTCTCTTTTTTATTTGAACTGAACACTCCTTTTATGAAGAGAATCATAACGGTTACTTTGTTGGAGGATGTAACGTTCATGGAGTTCCACGTGACAAGCTTGAATTTATTTTTTAAATTTTTTATTTCAAAAATAAGTTGAACTTGTTGGAGAAGATCTGCATTCCGTGATATTTTTTATGAGGATAAGCTTGGATAAATCAGTTTGGCCGAGATCTTCTTTGGAGATATTCCTTGGATCAAGTTTGTTGAAGATATCCCTCACATTATGGAACCTTATCTTGATATCCCATATCTTGTGGAACCATATCTTCATGTAACAACCATATTTCTTATCCTTATCTTTGTAACTGTTGGATCTCTCAAAATATAGCACAAATATCTAGATTTAAATCTTGATAAAACTTGTAAATCTTATATGATATCACTTTATCATAAAATAAAATATTTAAATAAAATCTTATAAAAACTTTATGTAAATTAAAAACCCCATGATATAAAATCCAAATTTAGTAAAACACATCAAGTATATTACCCAAATATACTTGACACGTGGAGCTAGACCTTGAAATTTATTAAAAACCATCGATACAAAAATTAGAGAGAAATCTGGAAAAAATTCGTGACAGGCATGGAAGTTTCTGAAAGTGCTTCTGAAACAAACCTGTCAATTGTTCTCCTGTTATGAAGGTTCTGAAAGTGCTTCTGAAACAAACCTGTCAATCGTTCTCCTGTTATGAAGGTTTTGAAAGTGCTTTTAAAAGGTTAACACGAGAACTACGGATATACTACACAACTTCTGAAATACCTTCTGTCAGAACAAAAATAGTCTGTATAACGCTTTTAAAGGTTCTGAACAAGCTTCTGTCTCTTTGTTCAATTTAGAAAAAATTATGTACTATCTTCTGAAACAACTTCTGACAAGCTTAACCATACGTTACACATTATTCCTCTTTTGTTAACATCAAAACTAATTTAGAGAACTTAACAACAATCCTAAACGATCTCAAGAAAAAAGTAAACTATGCTAAGGGTAAACGAGTAGATGAGCTCCTATTCATTTTGTGGGGGTATTAGACTGCTCATAAAACTACAATGGGAGTACTAATAAATGAGGTCATCTTTAGAGATAATCATGATGTAATAAAGGAAGTTTGAGACCTAGTAAATACAAAGGTGGCTGCATATTGGCAAAAGATTGCCTAATATTACGACAAGAAGGTCAAATATAAGGCCTTTCAACTTAGAGACTTGGTGTATAGAAAGCTCAAAGCCATAAGATTCAAAGAAGGTTAAAGACAGCTAACACCAAATTGGGAATATCCAATCAAGGCTAAAGAAGGCATAAGGCATGGCGCATATAATTTGAAGTGGTTTGATGGTCAACCTAACCCTAGAACAACTTTATGATGTATTTTGAATAGCCTATGTGCTAATGTTATAACATCATTTTAATTAATGCAAGTTCCATGTGTCTTTGAACAAAGATATATTCTTCTTAATTTATTTCATTATTTGTAGTGTAATAGTCCAATATAACATTAACGAGTTCTAAGTCCTAGCTTTACTTAAGGTAAATGGAATTTTAAGTCTTGACCCCATCTAGGGTGAATGGAATTCTACTTCCAAGCCTCATTTAAAGTGAATGGATGCTAAAACCTAAAGGTCAATAGATAGTCTCTACATAGCAAACGAGATGACTTAGTCTTCTCAAACTACATTAGTAGGTAATCTCGAACTAACAAAGTGGGATACTTCATAGATCAGACCCAGGTCTGAATGTCCAGAGTACTCTTAACAAGGAGAAGGATCCTTAGTCACCATCAAATTATGAGGGACTTGACTATGTTTAGCTCTAGTCAATAGATCCTCTATTAACATAAAGTTTGAAAGAAAAGTAAAAACAACAACAATGTAACTAGAATAGGAAAAATGAGGAAAAGGTCAATTTTCATTCACCGGGGTCTTTTACATCATAAAGGACGGCATTCCAACCATACATGAGATTGGATAATGAGTCATAAACTAAAGTGTTACACAAAAAGGGAGGAAGAAAAGGAAGACAGTTAAGAAGTTTCTATTGTGTCAGGGTCTTCTACAACTTTAGGTGCCTAGCTACCATTTTCTCTTCATTTAGGTTTCGAAGGCCTAACTTCCGTTAAGGGGTTAGGGTCTTATAAAGGGTCAGAGATTAAAGGTCGAGGGACCTCATCAATGTTGTTAGCCTAGTCTCCTTCCCCAACCACTTCAGCCTCAAATGCTTCACTAAAATCCTCTTGCTAAGGGACTTTAGAGTCTTTAGGAGTGGTAATAATGAAGTCCAAGAAATCCAATTGAAGGTATAGATAAATGATAAGATGAAATCAAGCTCTACATCCAACCTAATCACAATGAACTTATCCTTCCAACAATAAATGAATGAAGCCAGCCCTACAAATAGTTTCTTACTAGGCCAACACATCACATAGTACCATTGGGGAGCTAACCCAATGCTTTTTACCCCCATAAAAACATTGGAAGAGCCATAAGGTAGCTCTTAAACATAGATCTTCACATATCACCTCGAATGCAACCAATACATGGTACACATTTGGTACAAGCTGGCTTAGGTTCATTTTACAATAGTTGAAGAACCCCTTTTGGAAGTCAGTGAAAGGAAATATAGGAAAATTAAGTTAGAAGTCGTGTAATGAGGTGAAAATAAATGGGCATTGTGCCAAGCATGAGCTTTCACCCTCGAGGGACCTTACTCCCTTACCTTTATCAAATGAATAGCTCCCACTTGGCAATTGCATTTTGGTATGGCAATAGGACCTAGGTTATACCTTCTTCAACCACCTCCTTAGCACATGCCCTTTCTCTAAGGATGTTGGCTATACCAAAGTGGCTCTCGACTACTTTTAGAGCATTATGGTATTTACCTTGACACTTGATCTCTGATAATAGATACTCGGTTGTCCATTTACCTTAGGGCTCGAGTTCTAGTGAGGTCATCCTGATTTGCTTGACTTAGCTTATCCAAAAGTCAACCTCCAAATATGACCTAATCACAATGAACTTATCCTTCCAACCGTAAACGGATGAAGCTAACCCTATGAACAACTTCTTACTAGGTTAGCACATTACATAGTACCATCTAGGAGTCTATCCATTCTTTTTACCTCATAAAAATATCACGAGCTATGAGGTAGCTTTTAAGCATGGATCTTCATATATCACCTCAAATGTATGCATTAAGTATAAGTTAGCTTAGATTAATTTTGTGATAGTTAAAGAACCCCTTTTAGAAGTCGGAGCTCAAACTCAAAATATTTGTAGCATAGGCATGATCGATTTTCCTCTATTAAAGCATTATAATCATCTTTCCTCAACTTCTCTATATACTAACCTTCCAAGAGAGGGTTGAAATATAAACACATACTTTACACCTCTAAATCAAACAATTGGCAAGCCACCTCGTTTGGCGCTTTGTCATTATGCATCACTTTAGTGTATAGAGGAACTATTGGCTTCCTATATTCGCTATCGTCGAGGTAAACATCCATCGAAAGTCTATCACCTGCCATCATCATGTCAAATTGTCCACTAATCTCGCTAGTTGACATCGCTGCACCAATGGACCATTATGAAGGACTCGCTATTGTTGCATTGCCAAGAGGGAGTAACCCTCTGAGGAGTTAGTGTCCTGTACACTCTTAGTGCACTATCAAAAGGGGATATGGAAAGATGAAGAGTTTGTGTCTTCCATGATTACCTTTGATGATTATAGAAAATCAAGAAAGTTAAAATTTTGGTAGGTCTACGAATGGAAACAAGAGAGATTTGAAGACAATAATGCAAGAGTGATGAAGAGGATGAACTTTCGAGAAGAAAAAAGTATTTCTTTTAGACTAGGGTTTGCCTTTTTATATTCGTGCATAGTTATTGAAGTGATGTTTATCAAAAAGGCAATTGACTTAATGTGTGTTGACCAAATTTTACCACGTGCCTCATAAAAGGAATGAACGACTTAGATTACTCTACACAAAACTATTGTGATATAGACACCTCCAATAGCTTGTCGACATGTGTCCCTGGTATTAAATACACTGAAATTTATGCTCACAAGACAAATTAAATTAAAGCTTCTCAAGCAAGTTGAAGAGTCTTAGATTTAATAGCTCATAATGATCACAAATAATCTCATTTGACAAATTACATCATACTTCTATTATTCAAACAGCTTGGATAAACACCTTTGGTACATTAGCTTGAATCTCAACGAAGGCTTTTTTACTACCTCATTCACCTTGATGAAACATCTCCAGCCACAACATAAAGGTTCAACTTGTATAACCTTGCATGCTTAGCCATTCCCATTCCCCTTAGGTCATTCCACTTTAACAACAATTGAGCTCTATAGCATGAGAACTTATTGTCAAGACGACATCATAGGTTAGTCTCTTATCCCTCAAGAAGAGTTGTTGTTCATAGCATGCCACTGCCCAATCTATAGTCATGGAATCTTTATCAAAGCTTACTCTTTTTACCAACTAATCACCAATGAGAGTAGGGGCATATGTTGATAGGCTATTTTAGACACGAGCCTTCATGCCTAAATTGGCTTAGTTAGCACTAATGAGTAGCCTAAGATGTAGGTCTTTAAGACTAGGTAAGCTTGATTAAGCCTACGTTGCCTCACTTAGTGCATAGTTCAAATAAAAATAGGCGAGAAGTGTCACACCCCAAGGGTTATCCTAGTCGTAATAGCCCGCCATGTACTATATTGAAGTCTATGATTAGCTAGATTTCAGCAAACACAAACTTCAACATAGTACATAAGGCGTTGTTACTCTAGAAACTACCATAAAAATAACAGTTCTACTAATATTAAAGTTAACATCTATTAATGTAAAACATAAAGTTCTACATATATAATAGATAGAGAAATAAGTTTCTATGGTTAATATTACATTCATCTAAAAGTCTATTCAAAATTAAAAATATCTATTCTAATAGTCTTCTTTCTCACTCGCCTAGCTACCATCATCTTTGAAGATTCTCACCGTTGTCTGGATTTTACTAAGGTAAAACCAGAACGATGCCCGCAAAAAGGGTAAACTATAGGGGGGTAAGCTATAAAGCTTAGTGAGATCTCAGCTTATAACCACCCTTCACACAAAACAAGCAAGTTAACATTTTAATGCATGAATGCATGAACAATCATATGCCAATCATTACATGTAGTTAACCGGAAACTACATGAGATCTAAGGATATTTCTGACCAATATACCCCTCCTTTAACCTTAGTTTAAGGATCATTTTGAAATTCCATCAGAGTTTGGGCTACTAATTTCATTGCACTTGCATGCATCCTTGGCTACACAAATCAGAGTCACGCTCTATATATCAATAGTTATGCTAGAAAAATGATCTTTTAAGCAAAGACTTAGGACAAACCAAAAGAAAATAATGTTTTCCTTGCCCACACACTTCCAGATGCATGGGCCCAAAATAGAATAATGAATAAGGATTCATACCAATATATGATGATCCTCTAGTCATTTTTGTATTGTTAAAATAGGATACTCCCTCGTGACATCCTTTCATTATCTATGTAATTGTGATGAAATTTATGAAAGTATACAAGAAGATGCTATGCATGATTCATTTCAAAATAAGTATTTCAATATGCTTAACATAAGTTAGGAGGTGACCAAACAATTTACAGACATTCCATCAACTATAAAAATAGCCATGAATACAACAATTGTACTTTCTTTTCCTTTTTAACAATCAATTAACTAACCAAATCAAACGCACACATGGGTTCATTAGTATTCAAATTTAGGTGCTACTAAAATTACAAGCACAATCAAGTGACAATCATCATTGGTACTCACTTTGTCATTCTTTTTCAAGGATTGTAGTAATCCTTGAGTAAAACTTAGCAATCTTCTGAAAATCCTATAAACATGGAGAAATATTTATACATATAAGAAGTAATTACCTTTACGATAAACTAATCTAGTATCCCATAGCTAACCCCATATTTTATTAAATTCTTTTAAACTCTTTCAATGTTAAGTCCTTCGTTTAGGGAATTGGTCCATTGTCAAGGCCCGCGCTTAGGTCATCATTCGAGTAAAGTCCTATCCTTACCATAATAAGGCAAATATGTGTCCAAAGCATATGTCAAGAGCAAGTCCATGAATATATGTCCATAAAATGTCAAAAATGTGTCCACGGATGTCCAGTAGATCATAGATAGTCATAGGTCCTCATGATTTAAAGATAATGCCTTAATATCTTCTCTTTGCACTTTTATATTTATTAGGAGTTTGAAATATGTCTAATTATTAGAGAAATATTCCAAATGAAAGATAAATAAAATAATCTTATAAAGATGAAGTTTTTTTTTTTATGTAGAATTGTGATTAGAATCTACAACTATTACATATAAGTAGTATTAGTGTAAATATGATGAATATGCTATAGAAAATGATTTGGGTAAGTTGGGATTACCTTACTTTGATGAAGTTTCCTAAAGTAAAGCTCCTAAAACATAGAAAATAAGTTAGGTTAGTAACTTCCTAAAGGGGGTATAAAGATAGCTCAACCTTCTTGAAAGTTACTTACCTTAGATTTTGAAATTGGTAATCCAAAACTATGATTGGCTTTAGGGATGCAAATGGGGTTATTTTTTGGTGAAATTTTCTGATCTTGTTGGGCAATATGAGATATGTTTGGTGGAAATTTGGTGGAAAATTTTTAGAGGAAATGGGCAGCAATTGGCATGTGAAAGGTGGGGTTGCTTAGTGGGGGTAAATTTGCTTTTTACCTTCCTTTTATACTAGTTAAGTTTTGTTGTTTTATAATTTAATTTGGGTTCTGATTTAGCACACTTAAGGGGACAAGATTAGGCAGGTTTTAGGGTCATAATTGGTCTAGGGTCTCATAAGATAAGCTAGGGTAGTGATTGCATAAGATAAGATAAGGTTGAGATGGCAAAATCATGTGGAGTTGATGAAATCAAAAGGGCATGGACAATTTTGGTACCTTCTAGGTGGTTTCTTGGGCTGGTTTTTTTGTTTATTTTTAGCTATCCTCCTTAGCTTAGTCATGGCAAATTTTGGGCTAATTTTGATTAGGTTAGGATTAAGCAAGATGGTTTCAAACATGGGATGAAACAAGGTTAAGTAACAAGGTGTTTTTAGGAGATGAGATTTATGTATAATTTTTCTTTTATTTAGAAGACTTTAAAACTCAATTTTTTCCATGATATCTCTAGGTTCTTTACCCATTTTAATCAAGTTAATTTAGGATATTTTAGATTGAATTAAATTAAGATAGTAAAAGGGTGAATTGAATGGTGTCAAGTTAGATGAGTTTTCAATGTTCACGTGAAAAAAGGCTTTTTTTTTTTTTTTTGAGGGTCCATCTCTTCAAATTTTGCCAAGCCCTTTTACTGGGTAATCAAGGTACATCTAAGGTATAATAAGGTAAAATTTGGGTAAGAGTTATTAACTATAGGATAAAATAGATTAAGATAAGTAAACCTTGGTAAACACTGGAAAAATCATATGTTTAGTGTATTTTATTGGGATCCAATTTTCATATGTCTACTTCTAAATTATTTTATGTCTTTTTCTTAGGTTAGACAAGATAAAATAAGGTAGGATTGAGATAAGATTAGGTGTAATAAATGGGGGTCTTGATAAGACAAGATAAGGTTGAAAATTTCAAAGCTTGATGTGGAAGCTTGTGGTGGCGTCTTGAATGGAGCATCCAACTGGTCATCTCTAAGCAATAATTAAGGTTCAATTTTCAAAGATTAGATAAGATTCTTGAGAAAAAAATTAGTTAGTCAAGGATAAGAATGATGAGGAGTCATTTTCCATAAGATAGGATAAGATAAGAGGTTGATTTTTCAAAGCTTAAAGGAGAAGTTTGACAAGCTAGATGGCGTCTTGGAGAAGGAAGTATGACCAATGGAGTTTTGTGTGGATTTTCTAATATTTTGTGTGTTATGGGATAATTAAAGATGTAATGTTGAATTAGGAAAAAAATTGGTTAAAATATATTAGGATTTGGGGGTGTTTTGAAGTCTAACTGCTTAGAAAGCTTTAAGGTTATCAATCAAGAAGGTCTGGAAGCACAGAAACATACACGGTCGGATACACAGTCAGAAGACACGGCCGTGTATTGTGTCAGGAACCTCCCAGAAACATACACAGCCGGATACACGGACAAAAGGCACGGCCGTGTGTTGTGTCAGGTACTTCCCAAAAACATATACGGTCGGATACACGGTCAGAAGACACGGCCGTGTATTATGTCAGGTAGTTACCAGAAGCATACACGGCCTAATACACGGCTAGAAGGCACGACTATGTAACACGGCCGTGAATACTTAGATATTTGTTTCATGACTTAGTTTGTAAATATGGCATGTATATCTTGTATTGTATATTTTGGTAGAGGAAGATTTATTTTCCTAGTTTGTAAGATATAGTTGCTTGGAAAGATATCCTCCTAATGTATATATATACTTGAACATGAATTATGAAAGGCATTCAGCCAAAGTTTCTCAAAAGTTGTTAAAGGTAAGGTTTGAGAGACTTCCAATTTTTATTTGGTTTGTTATTAATTTATATTTGTTTTTGTTGATCTATGTTCTAAGATATTAACCCTCATGATTAAGATTAGATAAGATAGATTTAGAAAGGACTAGACTCAAGTCAATATAAGTCTTCTTGAGTATCTAATAATTTGTTGAAAGTTGACTTTTGTTGATCTTTGCTTTAATTAAGTTGACTTAGGTCAACTTATGATATATTGGGTTATCTCTAATTTCTAGCCTAATCTTAGGTTCATTTAGAGTTATAACTTAAACATATTTTCTTATTGTAACCTATTCGATAAAGTTTATATTGAATGAAATTTTAAGGAGTTACAAAAAGAGCTTATCGAATACTGTAAGTCAATAGTTCCATAACTCTATTGATTCCTTTTCACAAATCTTGGAGTCAAAGAGGAGATCTCGAGTATTAACTACCTTCTTTATTTGACTCATCTACCCCTTTGTAAACATTAAGTTAGGCATTTAGGTAAAGAATCCACACTTTTGCTACCTTAAAACCCTTTTGTTATTAAGATTCTACACCTGAGTGACTTAAGCATTGGAGTGATTATGTCGGAATAAACACCGGCACCCCCTCTAACTCTTTTTTCTTGTTTTGTGCAGGTCACATACACACCACATAGGATTAAGTAACAATAACTCTTTACAGAAGTGTGAGTATTTTTAAGGATTTAATCCTTTACTCACCACTTGGTTGGTCACCAATAAAAACACCTGCTTACTCACAATCCCCTATTCACACACTATTACTGCCTTATACTATTGAGTTATTAATAAAAGTATGTGATATTTCACTTATAATTTGTGCTTGTGTCCCTTTTTACTTATAATAGCTTTGTTTCATTCTTGTGTATGTTGCCTTAAAGATATATCGACTCTTGTGGGCCTATATGCATAGTGATTAGGTTTACTTGCTACTTTAGAGGTGAGATAGAAAGTATTGCATTGTCTTTGTGTACTAGTGAAAACCTATGACCATGACACGAGACATAAATATTGCCAAATGGATGGTGGAGGAAAGAATAAATCTAGATAATAAAGTTCTTTTTTTTTTTGTTTGCAAATTGTTTCTATAAGTTATGTAAAATTTGAGGAGATTCAAAAATAGCAGTTATTATGAAATATTGTAAGTTAAAATTGTATTTTCAAAACACAATTTGGATATAGCAATATGAAATTATATATTCAATATACTATTTTAAAGCAGCATGAAATTATGTGTTAAAAATGTAATTTCATGAATTAATTTTGGTTGGACCGCATCTTAGGAATTATTTTTAAACATTGTAATATTCTTATCCTTGTTTCTTAATGGAAAAGTAAAACAAAAACTTATCTCAAATAAAAGAAATAGCAAAAGTTATATTGGAAAGTTTAGTAACCATGCCTGGCGCTTCACAGCCCACGGCCGGTTCCCGCTGACCCCAATTTTAACGATACGTAATTCGGACCGTTTTGTGTACTCCCATGCTTGGACTGACATTCCTCTTTGTTCTTCGGTCAAAAACTAAAACCCTAGAAGGCTAAACAGAACTAACCCCACGCACCGTGTAACCTCGTTGGATATGCGACCGATTCCCATGATTTACAAGCATTCCGCTTTTTTATTTCTGAAGGCCTTGCCCTAAGTTTATCTCCCATGGCGAACAATTCTCAATCTCCTGGTGCCCAGGTATGAATTTTTTGATTCCTTACTGAAAAGTGAAAATTTTCTTGCTCCTTGAGCTATTGTTGCTCGATACTGTTAACGTCGCGGTGAAAATGCTGTTATTTGTATCATATATTGTTTGGCGAATTTATCTAGAGTATTGTTGATATCGTTGAGTTTGTAGACGAAATATTGAGTCCGATGGCCAATGGAAGATTTAAACTGTTTTTTTTTTTTTGTTATGTTGAATTAGTAAATTCTTGTTTTTTATGTGAAATAGGATTCGTTTTGCGTGAATTTCATGCTTTTTTTTGTATATAGCGTTATTAAATATTGATGGCAGCTGAATATTTGGGTACCAATTGAATAAGGTGATTTGTGATGGCTGATGGTCATAGTTAGTGGGAGTGAAAGATGATGGTGGTGGCGGAGTTGATGGTGGTTGATGATTCCGGTCAAAGTGACACAGATTGTATGAAAATTAATTCATTTTTACAAATATATCAATTTTTCAGGTTTCTACTGTTTTTCCGTATTTGAAAGATGATGTCTGTTGATTAATATGGTTTCTACTCTCCGGTCTAATTACTGGTTTTGCATTTTTGGGTGAAGTGCAATCTCCGTGAAGTGGCATCACAGAGATTTTTCTTTTATTCATCAAAGAAAAAAAAAATCCCCATGATTCAAATACTTCACTAGATATTATAAAATTGCATATAGTATTTCAGATTTACCCACCAAAGCCAATCAAATGGATGTACTGTTGATATACCGTTGATGTTTTCAACAATTGTATTATTAGTTGAGTAGCACGAATACTGGGATGTACATTGGTCATCTTTGTAACGTCTTGTTGGAGAAATTAGCATAGTTTATGCTTAACTAAACTGTGAAGTGGACCTTTAATTTAAAGGTACATATGAGAATACGCTAGTGAAGTGGTGTTGTGGTGGGACTTGTCAGCATGAATCTGCACCTCCCATAATAGATGTATTAAACCTTTCACCACACCCCTTTATTGAATGTCAAAAGCATTTTATCATCCTTCTCAAGGTTTGAACAGTTGAGTTTACCAAAAAATAGATACCCATGAGAAATTGTGCTTTGGGTTTTATCAAGAGATTATACTAAAATATGGTTTATTTTGTTCATAGATATTATAACCTTTTAATTTATCATTTGTTGTGACTGAAATGAAATATATATTGAATGTTGGTGAAGATGGAAAGGTTTAATAATCATTTGAAGTTCAGAAATTTCTATTTACATGCTTATACATGTTGTGTTAGCAAGCAGCTGTTTATAGGGGAGGGTATGCTGAATGGGTTCTAAATGAATGGATGATAGAAATTTTTTTAGGCCAAACAGGGCACTGCTTCTTGTCCTTATATTTTCCTTTGCATCTTTGCGAAGGTTTTTGCTGCATGTACATTGAACACTATACGTTGTCATCTTTATTTGAATATCTTGGATCCAGCACAAATTGTCTCCATTTAACTGGTTTCTGCTTCCCTGATCGCATTATTGCTCTCTGCCTATCAGTCACTCTGGCCTCCTGCTGGGTCTTTGCCTCAAAACTATGGTTCATCTGTTCAAGTATGTATTCTGATTCATTACATCCTTTTCTTTTTCTTTTTCTCTTTCTTTCTTTTTTTTCGTTCTTTCTCAACTTGCTTTAAGGATTGTTGTTGATAACCCCTAACCCGTGTTCAAAATGTGTCTACTGCAGTATCGACCAGTGATTCCAGCACAGCACGGACAGCCATTTGCTCCTCCAGTCCTGCACCAGTTCCGGCCAATTGGGCAAGGTATATCTTCTTCAAATGTTATGTTGCCTGGGGGTCAAGATCAACCACCTCACTATCCCCATCCAATGCAGCAGTTGCCACCAAGATCTGGTCAGCCTGGTCATGTTCCTCCTCCTCAACCTTTGCCTATGGCCTATGCTCAGGCAAGCCGGCCTTTATCATCTAGCTCATCTCAACCTCTACAAAGTGCCCCTCAGTATAGCAACCAAATTTCTGGAGCTCCACCTGCACCTCCCTATACTGTAAGTTGTTTGTTACTTGATATGGATCTCTGTGAGTCTCATCTTTACACTCATGTTCATTTGTGTTGTGGCAGTTCATGCAATCTTTTGGTCAAACACAAACTACTAGTGTGCCGTCTCCACTTCAGCCAATGTCTCAAATGAGTGCATCTACTGTGCCTGCTCAACCCTGGATGCCTTCTGGAACTCAAGGTGTGTCACCTATGATGCCAGCTCAGCAGGCTGGCCAACAACCTATAGCTGCTCCCATTCCAGAGGTAGGCATCTTTCCCGATTTTGAGGCTAAATCAGAAATTCTTCCTGGTCCTTGCAAACTCGATTTTTACTGAAATACTTTTCCTGTAAGGTCTTAGGCTATAGCAATCAAGATACTCATTATAGTCTGACAATAAAATCTAATAATAGACAAAAGCAATTTTAGAAGCATTTGCTCACTTTACAGTTGATTTTATCTAGAAATAGCTTGTAGAATCTCACTTAGAGAGGACAGTACTGACTTCTTGATACAGTTGGCTCCTTTATTTGTTACTACCAACTTAATAATGTAATTGAGCTCCTCTATATGTCTGAGGGGTTTGGAGGAGAATCTCTTGGATATACTTATGATGATATTCGAACATTTTTTGGTTGAATTGATTTAACTAGATGCACTGTGACATAAAATAGAATAGCAGGCACGCTGGTGATTTGAGCGATTAGCAGGTTTCTGGGTGTCCTTAAACATTACAATAGTGAAAGGCTTCCATCCATCCTTTGAGACTTCTATTTTATTTTTTCCCTGTTTTACTTAATTTACTTCAATCGTTCAGAAATGACTTCTATACTATTTTTCCCCTGTTTTACTTAATTTACTTCGGTCCTTCAGAAATGACTTCTATTCTATTTTTCCCCTGTTTTACTTAATTTACTTTGGTCCTTGGACTTCTTCATTTTCTGTTATATGGGATTATTTGATTAATTACTATTATTAAAAGCTTTGTAATGCGGCTTAGGATGATATGTGTCCAGGCAATGGAAATACTCATGGGTTGATGCAGAAACAAATCGTCAGTTATGATTGATTTGCACTTGTTATTGTTTTGGTCCTCCTCTCTTCATGCTAAAACTTATGATGGACTAAAGGTGGCTCGTTAAGAGAGAACCTTTTGATTTCATAAACTACTGACTACTCATATCAACAATTTTAGACTGCTCTTGCTTTTCTTATTATTTGTAGTTATATCATATTTATATAATCTTGACAATAGCAGAAAATAATAGACAAATGTGGCAAATAGCATAAAGGAAAAATAAAACTCTGCTATTCTTTCTTGTAATATGTTATCCGACAATGTTCCTAACAAAAGGGTGCTAAGTTTTGTGAACTATAGCTGTTAACTACAGGGTCAGTCCTTCTACATGTATAAATTTTCCTGAAGATTGACTGCCCATCGCAAGTTGATTTAAATGGAGCTTTGCATGCAGTCATTTTTGTGGGTTAATTTTGTATAAAATCCTTATTACTTGTGTATTCAAGTTTTTATTAGCTTCAATCTAGACAAAATATTTTCCCTTTGGAACCTTGTCAATTTGTTCAAATCAAGTTTTTATTACTTTTACTTTGTTAAAATTGTTACTTAGTGTAAATGTTGAGAGTTAACTCTTGGGTGTAATAGTGCCAAGAATTGAAGCTTAGTACCATTTGTTTTGTCTGGTACTTTGTTCAAGTTCTTAGGTTTCATGTGAGTTATCTCTATCTTTTGTAAAGATCCTTTTTTAAACAAAAAACTGACATTTTGACCCCAAAAAAATTTGTTCAAATCACATATGGTGGGCAGCCTTAACATGGATATTCGTGTTCTTTTGCTTATATCATGGCGTTTTAATAAATCTTTTTATGTCGTGCTTTCCTTGGTATTTTATGGTTTATTAAGTGTTATTCCATAAATTTTGACGCGATGAATCTTTTCCTTTTTTGGTGCTTCAAAACATTCAGACAACCAATGCTCCTACCTCAAGTCAACAGTCATTGTCTGATTGGCAAGAGCATGAGGCTGCTAATGGGAGAAGGTAATTATTTGCTGGAGATCTTTGTTTCTTTCCCCTCTTAATATTTTTGGTAGGATATTAATGGCTATATTCATCTTTTCTATATATCCTTTTTAACCTGGTGAGGTGGATTTAATTTCAGATATTACTACAACAAGAAGACCAAGCAATCTAGTTGGGAAAAACCTATGGAGCTGATGACACCGATTGAGGTGAGTCATCTAACTTCCTGGTTGACATGTCAGTGAATGCTAGTCATGATCGTGCTATTTGCTATCTTCATTAACACCTTTCTCCTTTCATTGATAATAAAAGGTTCTTGCTGTTGATACTTATCATCTCGATCACTTTTGTTTCACATGTAGTGTGTGAAATATGCCCATCTCTATTGACTGGCCTAAAGCTGAAACCTATAGGATTGCAGAATTTTTTAGTCAGAATACTCATCATGAATGGGTTAAGAAATTAATTCAGACCCATTGTATGGAACCAATTTATTAGAATTCATATGATGATGTGGGTTCCCAAACTTGGGATTTTATGATCTCATACCATTTGATGTTCGACAAAAATCTAAAAGCTTAAGCTTATAATTGGTGTTTGGTTTTATATTTATATAAGGTAATTCCGTTGTCCTTTCATTGGGTGGGAAATGGTGGTTGTCCAAGATGGAAGCAGTAGTTTATATCTTACCTCATCATGTGCAGTATCAAGATTTGTCTGTCACTTAGCAGCTGGAAAAAAAAATGCAAATTCCAATCACACAAAAAATATAAAGCAAGATGAAGATAAATTAAATCGGGAAAATATAAGTATTTGAAACAAATATCTGCTTCTATATTGTAAAGTTAATTTTTTTTTTTGGGGTATAAATTATGCTGACACCTATGTACACTTTTGAAATCACAATCCCTTCCAATTTGTTTATCGTACACCTAGATCCCTCCTTAGCCCCCTTTGATTGAGTAATTAACTCCTGTATCCAATTGTATGACTTATTAGGTCATTTGGGTTCACAATGTCTATTGAATTGAGTTAAAATTGAGAGATTAGGTGGACTTTGGTCAGCTCAAGTATTTCACATGGGTTTACTGTGCTTTTTACTCGTATTTGATAGCATATTGATAACAAAAGGAAATCGAGATTGAGTTTAAGGGGGGATTATGTAATTTTCCGAAGGAAAAGATGCAATTTACCCCTTCTTTTATCAGGAAAAATTTGATAGTTAAAAGAGGTTGGATGACCAAATGGCTTCAGTGAGAGGAACTGCTTATTTCAGTTCTAGGTTAATAATTACCGCATTCTGTTTTAATATTTATATATGGCAAATCAAATGCGAAACTACAGAAATTCTGTTTTTAAGCATTACTTGGAGCTAACCTAATATGTTGTAGTCGATGATTGTGTTGACAACCAACAAAAGTGGCTAGAATGCGTTTGATTATGTGAAAGATTCAAAATTTTTCCAGCAACTCCACTTATTGGATTAAAGCATCATCTCAAAGACTTTTTAATTTAGTAAGCTTTGATGAATTTTGTAGAGTTGCCTCTGCCAACGTGTATAATAAAATGAAATGAGTGGTAGAAGCAAAGTTGTTTGAACGATATGCTCTTGTGAGGAAGAATTAAGGAAAATTTTGTATATTGAGCCACTCCATCGTTACTTGGATTTCCTGTCAATACGCAAAAGTACTTGAAAGACTGAAAAAGCACATATTGCTGTCATGGAGCTCCTAATCTTGTTGACGTTTGTTATGGACTTGATCATCTGCCTCACTGATCATGTAGTTGTTTCTACTTGATGGAATTGGTTTTCCCATGAATTTAGTTGTTCCAAGTATAAATGATGAGATCTGACCTTTATCCAAAAAAGGTATAAATGATGAGGCAGGACTTATTCATAAAGGGTAATTTTGAGCAATCTTATACTTCAAGATTCTCTCTGTTGTTCAAACACATTTAACATGTTGCTAATGCTGTTCCGGCTCTTTGGTCTGGCTTGTTTAATCAACATTACAAAATTATGCGTCTATAATGTCATGACCATGTAATGATTGGTCGGATTTGCTATTGGTGCTTGTAGCATGGACTAAAACCATAGGGAGACTGCTGTTATTATTTGGTCAGGATCAGGAGAAGGGTGCCTGATATTACATCTTATCTTTTACTGGTTCCTTCAGGATAAATCAGGCTACCCCCTATTGAAGCATAGCACCTGGTGTAAGATATGCTAAATCTTCTTCAGTTCTCAATCACTTTCTGTACTTCATGTGGTTATTTGTGGTCAGTATATAATTCAGCATTGGATTGATTTGGGATTGACTTCCAGTGGGTGATATTTGACTTTTGATTTGCATTGATGGTTATATATTCGACTTCTTCTGTCATGTTATTATGTGCTATTTTGGGTAAGTATTGCGTTATTACGCTTTTTCCCTATAGATTATATGTAGTTATCTTGCATCAGAGCCTGGTTTACTTGTTCTTTAAATCATGTTAGTACTGTTTTTCCATTCTCTCTGTGTCCTATGGATTTGTTCAATATATGGTCCACAAGGTAAAGAAGTTATTGTATTGCCTTCCTATGCGTTGAATTATTTTTTTTGTTTGTGTGATCATATTATTAATTTTAACCAGAAGATCAGCTGGACTCCTCTTGTGGTTGAAAGGTGGTGCTTGATATATCACTGTTTATTCTGGCAGTGTGTGAACACCATACAACCTATCTTATTTATTTATCCTGCATACCTTTGTCTATTGGGTTGATGATTACTTCCTTGAACAGAGAGCTGATGCATCAACGGTGTGGAAGGAGTTTTCAACATCAGATGGCAGGAAGTATGTGTTCAATAGACTTAATGTTCCTTTTCAGATATCATTGAGGTGTCAAGATTGCTTTCTTTGAAACTCATACATAGTCGGGTCTGCTTTGCAGATATTATTACAACAAGGTTACAAAACAATCTGTGTGGTCTATGCCTGAAGAAATGAAGGTTCCTGAAGATGACCATTAGCTTACTAGTTTACCTGCTGCTTTATTCTTTCTGTTTTGACTTTTTCATACTTAAATTTAGTTGGCTCGTGAACGGGCTCTAAAAGCTGATGGTGAAGGAGAAAGCACAGAAGCAGCTGCGGGTTCTCAAGTTCCTGCTACTGCTGGAGGAGAATCAATTGAGGTATCTAGTGCAGCTAATGTGGTTACCTCCAGCTCCTCAACATATGCAGTAGTGTCTTCTAGCCCGGCTGCAGTTGCTCCTGCTCTTCCTGCCACTAGTGCAGCTCCAACGGCAGTTTCTGATCCATCTATTGCTCCTGCTGTGACCTCCTCCACTCTTGTCTCTGATGAAGTTGGAGGTCAAACCCCTGCACATGGGGTTCCACCTGTTGCAATTGCAGCAAGTGCTGCTATTTCACCTGCTTTAGTGAATGCCAATGCATCAATGTATGTCTCCCTTTCGCTTTTTACTGTTGTCTGTTCTTTGTATGTGGCCATATATGCACCTTTGCTTATCTTAAGTATTGGCAGTTTATTACTTGGGAAGTGAAAGGGTTCATGAAAGTCAAAATTTAAAAATATCTAAAAATGGTGTTATATGATATTTATGATTCATCATCACGTCTATGTTTTAGAATTTACTGTCTTACCTGATTTGCCTCTCTTCCAAATGCAGGAGTAATTTTCACAATGCCATGCCTCGAGAAGATGGTGCTTCGAGTCAAGAGATTGAGGTCGGATCAATTTTGAATTTTCTTGATTAATTAGAAAGCTGGGTAATCACATCTAACACATATCTTGTTAGAAACATCATTCAATGAAATGGGTTAAATGTATTTACTAGAAAAGAAATGGGTTAGAATCATGAAGAACAAATATATGTATGCCATATCTGATATCGCATTATGCTAAACCACAGGAAGCAAAAAAAGGAATGGCAGTTGCTGGAAAGGTTAATGTGTCACCATTAGAGGAGAAAGCAGAAGATGATGAACCTTTAGTATATGCCAATAAGCAGGTAATTGTTTGATGTTAGCATTCGACCTCCTCTCCTGACACCATTGTAATATCTTTCTTGTCTTTTATTTGTTCAGGAGGCCAAAAATGCTTTCAAATCACTGTTGGAATCTGTCAATGTTCAATCTGATTGGACTTGGGAGCAGGTATCATGCTTCTGTGTTTTATATGTTTTCTCTGTTCTAAAACAGTTTTCAGTATGTTTTCTGCTTTACAAAATTTGACAAGCACATATTGGATGATAATGACAGGTCATGAGAGAGATAGTTAATGACAAAAGATATGGTGCTTTAAAGACGCTCGGTGAGCGCAAACAAGCATTTAATGAGGTAAATGGTTGCTGTGGTGTTTTTCTTTTCTGGTAATTTGCTATGGTTATGTTTCTTTGACATGCTTTTACTATTATGATATTGTTCTATTGGATGTGAATTTTTTTTGCCCCTTGATTTAACTTTATCTTGATGGTCTTCTGACATGAGATCACGAGGATTTTTCTGCCCCCAGTACTTAGGTCAAAGGAAAAAATTGGAGGCAGAGGAGAGGCGCATGAAGCAGAAGAAAGCACGGGAGGAGTTCACAAAGATGTTGGAGGTATGTTACAAAAATTAAAATGAAAAATGATTAGCAGGAGCCATCATATTATTCTACCCTTCATGTCATATTTTATCAATCAGAAAACCTTCTGTATCAGTACTTTTTATTAATCTATGTGAGCCATATTTTGCAGGAATGCCAAGAACTTACATCATTGGTCAAGTGGAGGTATTATTTCTTAATATTCAATTTAGCCTTTTCTTTTCCTCAATGTGTTGTGTTCTTATTCTAGATGCAGATGTTCTTACTTTCTATCTCTATTTTGCTTGACCAGCAAAGCTGTGAGTATGTTTGAAAATGATGAAAGGTTCAAGGCTGTTGAGCGGAGTAGAGATAGGGAGGAGCTTTATGAAAATTACATTGTGGAGCTTGTAACGAAGGTAAGAAGTAATGCCATTCTTCAAGTTGTGCATCCAGATTACCAAGCCTTTTTTTTTTTGTTTTTGAGGTGTGTGTGTTGTAATTCAAGTTGTCTATTGCATAATTAATACTGTAAGTGTTCAAATAATTGGGCCAATTTTCCATGCTTAATTTGCTATCTATATCAAACTTCTGCTCTTTTTTTTTCTTTAATTATGGTGTTGCACATTCATGTGACATGACCTGGGTTCAGTCGATAGAGACAATTCTCTCACCTCTCTCTAGAAAACCCCCTAGGAAACCACTTTTTCTAGGTCCCATATTCTGCCTTTTACTGCCTTTATTGACCCTATTCCCCCCCTCTTCTTCCCATTCATCTGTCTCTTTTCTGCTGTTCTTCCTTGCTTTGTTTTTCTGTTCTGATGAGAGGTGGTGCTACCCACCGTGGATCAAAGTGCAACTGGAAAACCCTTGGAGACCACTGCCCACCTGGTTTTCTCAAAAAAGAGAGAGAATCAAGTGGGCCCAATGCTTTTCTAGAGGGTAACCATTCTATTTTTTTTTTTTCCCACCCTTCTTCAAAGGAAAAAAGAGATACATGGAAATGGCAATTTTGTGTTTTGTTCTCAAATAGCAAATCAGAAGTCTGTTTTCTCAAGACTTGAGCCCGGCCATTTTGAGCTTTCTTCTAACCCCATTGGTTTTCAAAATGTAGTGTGTTCCACTTCTTTTGGGAATACCACTGTAGAACAAATGAATGAAGTCTTGGACAAAGTGGAAAATTAATACTACTCTCATTATCAAGGGCAAAAATACACCACTGCCCCCTAAATCTTTTTCTGCTGACATTGGTGCTTCATGTCTTGGGTCTACTCTGGACTTTTTTTTTCAGCCATATACTCTGGACTTCCAAGTTGCATTATATACTGCCTTTTTCTTGTGGTGCCATTTGCCATGGTAAAGACCCCAAGTTTGGTTGCTGATTAGTGAGCTAAATATTGGCAATCCACCCTCATTGGCTACTTCCTAGGCTGCAAAATCCCTTTTTCTTTAGCTCAATCAACAACTCTTTGGCTCTGGAAAAATTATGGGATCATTAATGTTTTAGGAAGCTAGGATGGTTTCTTGTTTTTCAGATTTCAAGCTCCAATCTTGATGCCATTCTTGGTAAGCCTTGGTACTTTGCACAAAGGCTACTTGTGCTTCAAAAGTGGCAAGTTGGAATATTCTACCTAAACCTTAGCTTACTGTTATCCCTTCTTGGGTGCTTTTATCCAGAATACTTTGTGAATATCTTGATGCCAAGGATGTCAACCATGTCACAAGTGGAGTTGAAGTGCCATTGCAAGCTGATTTTTTGACAGCTCAAAGAGGGAGAGAGCAAATCTATTTTGTGTCTTATTGGAACTTGATGCCAGAGAGGATTTAGTCTCGCAAGTGGAGGTGAAATGTTGTGATGGGTCTTTTGCTTTAGTGGATGTCAAATATCAGTGGTTACCTCCTCATTGTTGGTTGTGCAAGGTTTGTGGGCACAGTTGTGCTTGTTCTCCAGCAAATAGATGGGCAAAGACCATATCCAACGTGAGTCACATGGAGGAATGGGTTAAGGTAATATGTAAGGACAAGTGATCAATGGATTTGCAAGGGAATGATGACCAGCAACATTTGGAATCTCTTACTCCCAGGTGCAAACATTCACCTCACTCTAGTGAGGAAGTGGCTTCACCCCTTAAGGGTGTTCCTGCAACAACCTAAGCCAGTGTCTGTTGAAGTTCCACTGGCCCCTGTTCCTACTGAAAAGAAGGTGGAGAATTTTGCTTTCCATATTTTCGAAATGCAGAAGTAGTTACTTAAGTGGAAGTGGAATTTGAGCATTGTCCATATTCTCCTAAGGAAACTCAAGATGCATTACAAAGCAACCCTTTTCTCACTCACATGGCTTTGGCTCCTTCAAATTGTGTGAAGCAGTGTGAAGGGGGGAGTGGGTAGAATTCTAGTAGTGGGAGGAGCTCTTCTAGCAAAAAGAAGAAGAAATTCTTCAAACTTAAAGCGTTGGTACACTTGATGATGCTTAGCCCTATTTTTTATTATGATGAATCTAACAGCATAGAATGTACATGGTCTTAGTGACCCTCTTCATTGTGCTGACGTGAGAAAACCTTGCCTTGAAATTGAAGTTTCTTGGTGGGGTTTTTGGAAACTAAAGTAAACCACTCAAATGAGGATCTTATCAAAGCTAAGTCCAAACCCAATGTGGACTTTCCATTTAAATTATGTGGCAATAAAGTGTATTTGGATTGCA
This sequence comes from Laguncularia racemosa, assembly GCA_037954665.1. Taxonomy (NCBI): domain Eukaryota; kingdom Viridiplantae; phylum Streptophyta; class Magnoliopsida; order Myrtales; family Combretaceae; genus Laguncularia; species Laguncularia racemosa. Next base: position 11,224,216 of record JBBMOL010000004.1, on the reverse strand, counting down.
TGGGATGTAGGTTTCAGGTCTATACACATGTTGGAGCATCGTCAATTTATTCATTGTTTTTGTACCAATAGAAGTGTAAACATGGACCTTTAAAAATTGGGGAGAAGTATAGGAACATCTGCTGGCTTTAAAAAATGCTCTCTCCTCTCTCCTCTCCCTACACACTTCCCCATATACTTTCACTCCTAGGAACCACCGTAGCTAAACTTTCCTTATCCCAGTAGTTTATAGGATACATCTAGTAACTGATCACCTACCATGGCAACTCTGGCCAAGGAGGGGGCATCGGACCGGCCAAGGGTGACGCTGGAATTGGGTACGACACACCATGCTATCGGGAGTGGCTTATCATCACCGGTGGAGGCTGATCAGAGTGCTCACAAGGGGTTGAACACGCTTCCAGAGGTGGTATTGAAGGTCAACCCAAAAGAGGCAAGACAAATGCCTACTTTTGTAGATGGGAAAAGCAATGGGCAAGACTTAGCTAGGAAGGGAAATGTGGAGCCTTTTGCCCACATGGCTTGCAGCAAGTCTAATACCTGCAACCGCTGTCCCCTTAGTGCAAAAACATCCAAACCACCTAGCACTATCACACCTTTATCCCAAGAATTTCCTTCTTTTGGAAATTCCACCTTGGAAGAAGTCAACGTGCTGTTTGAGGATTTCGAGGACCTTAACCGGAAACTACCTAGCCACAGCCACACAACCTCAGCGAGAACTTCAGCTGCCAGAACCTATGCCCAAGCGTGCACCTCCAAGACTGAGGCCACCCCACCGGCGTTCAACCTCCAACCAGGCACCGCAAAGGAATGTTGCTGCGACAGTGGGGGGAGGAGGGTAGTAAATGCACTCCGCAAGGCGCTACTAGAAAGGAGTTGCGGGGAGAGGAAAAGGAGAAGTATGGAACACCTAATGGCAAACTCCAGCAACCCAAGAGTGCTGCAAGGAAGAGTTCCCCTGAGGGCACGGCAGCAGCATGTGGGGCTGAGCAACATAGGAGGAACATGGTGCCAACAGAAGGGCGTAGCCTAGTTAAGAGGTCTGATGAGGGGCCTACTGCTTAGGGGAGAACAACGATTGAGGGCATGGAGGTTGACAACGTAGGAGAGGTCCCAGATGTGGGCCTACCCTCATCGGCAACCACTATGGTGCCGGAGTCCCCTAGCTATGCGGTGGACGTGCAACTGGTTGGTCAAGGCGGGGAGGTGGAAGAAGGAATTGATGATTATGAGAACACCCTGCATAACAAATTATTAGTTCAAATGAACCAAGCATCGAGGAATCACCCTACACTTAGCAAAAGCTCTAGCTCTTCTAGTCGCCACAAGAAGCAGCAGCGCAAGAGGAGGCGGAACTTCACGAACCAATTACCTCCATTTTTCCATGTCGTTGGCAGCATGGAATGTAAGGGGTTTTAATGACCCCATCAAGGTTTCGGAGGTTAGGAAGTTATATGCTATGCATAGCATTAGCTTTATTGGCTTGTTGGAGACAAAGTGAATGTTGCCAATGAGGACACAATCAAGAACATGTTGGGTCAACATTGGCAAATATGGATTAACTCCGTGGTGAGGAAACGTATTTGGATCGCTTGGCAATCGAGGGAGTGGGATATCCGTATGGAAATAGAACATGCACAATTTCTACATTGCACCGTGGCAAACTTGAGAGCACATAGTGACATGGTGGTCACGTTTGTTTATGGATCCAATAGTGACCGGGAACGTAAGGAGTTGTGGTTGAACCTCGAGTCATTGGTCCATAATATAGGAGGAAGGCCGTGGCTAGTCATGGACGACTTCAACACAACCCGACTAGCCACGGAAAAAAATGGAGGAAGAGCTTTGGTGACGGATGCAATGTTAGACTTTCAAAGGTGTATAGCTAAATTGGAAGTGGAAGGCTTAAGATATACTGGGGACTTCTTTACATGGTCAAACAGACAACATCAGGTGCCTATACTTCGGAAACTTGGTAGGACCATGGTTAGCCTCCCTTGGTTGAACTTGCACCCGAATGCTCATGCACAATTCCTATCACCTATTTTATCTGATCACTCATTAATAGTGGTCTGTATGGAGTATGGATTGTTGGCCAGAAGGAGCCCATTTAAATTTTTCAGTTATTGGGCAGACCATGATGGTTTCAAAGACTTAGTTAGCAACATATGGAAGAGGGACATTAAGGGATCTTACATGTTCCAGGTCGTGAAGAAACTCAATCTTATTAAGGAGGGCCTCAAATGTTTGAACAAATTTGCATTCTCCAACATCTCACAACGAGTCTAAAGTGTGAAGCAACAGTTGGTTCAATTGTAGACCACCATACATGCGGCTGGGGACATGGCTAGATTGGAGGAGGAGCGTATAGCCTATAAGGAGTATTACATTTTAAGGGGGGCGGAGGAAAGTTTCTTTGAACAGAAATCTAGAACAAAATGGTTGAAGCTGGGCGACAAGAATACGACCTATTTCCACAAGGCTATGAAAAGCCTCCACAACCGTAGCTCCATACACAGATTGATTAGGGAGGATGGTAGTGAGGTGGTCGAGGAGCGGGAGGTCCAGCTAGAAGTCCTTCAATATTTCCAACATTTATATGATCTACCTACATCCCTTACCACCCCTGTTGATGAGGAGAGCTTCAGACCCTAGACTCTAAATGAATAGCAACGACTCACCCTTAATGCTGCATTCTCGGATGAGGAGATCAAATGGGGTTTTACATTGCAAGCGAATGAGAAGGAGGCTTAGGACATTATAGGTGCGGACATGATCACTGCGACTAGAGAGTTCTTGACATCAGGGTACCTGCTCAAAGAGATTAACAATACTGCTATTACCTTAGTGCCTAAAGTTGCCAACCCTACTAGATTGGGTGATTTCAGGCCAATAGCTTGCTGTAATGTGATCTACAAGGCGATCTCTAAGGTCTTTGCAGCAAGGATGAAATCGGTGTTGCCTACTCTAGTTGGGAGGGAGCAAGCGGCATTCATTCTAGAAAGGAGGATAACTGATAACATATTCTTGGCCCAAGAGCTCATGGCAAACTACCACTCCCATGTGGGAGCTCCTTGTTGTACACTAAAGTTGAACCTCTAAAAGGCCTATGGTACAGTTAGATGGGACTTCATCCCAAGGGTACTTAAGGCTATGCCGTTTCCTACCCATTTTTGCAGCCTTATTAGCCAGTGTATATCTACACCCAAATACTCCATCAACATCAATGGGGAATTGGTGGGTTTCTTTGCAAGCAAACGAGGGTTAAGGTAAGGGGATCCCATATCCCCTTACCTGTTCGTCCTATGTATGGAAATCCTCTCCACACAGTTGATGCAGATGATCCTGAAACTTGGTTTCTCACTACATTGGAGATGTTAGTTAGAACGCTTGACCCACCTTTGCTTTGCAAATGACCTCCTCATATTTGCCAGAAGCAACAAGGAATCTATATCCCTGGTAAAAGAAACTTTACAAGATTTCTAGGCCATCTTTGGTTTGGTAGTAAACAATAGCAAAAGCAGCATTTTCTTTTCTCATGTCCCAGCAAGCACCAAGGAGGCCATCCTGCAATTCACTCAATTCAGTGAAGGCCAACTACCAGTATGATACTTAGGGATTCCTCTCATTTCCTCAAAGCTCAAAAAACAGGATTGTGAGGTGTTAGTGGAACACACTCTATCTTGGATTAATTCTTGGACAGCTAAATATCTGTCCTATGTTGGTAGGCTCCAATTAATCAGATCTTTCCTATTTTCCATGCAAGTCTAGTGGTGTTCCATTTTCATTCTTCCTAAGTTGGTTGTCTGAAGGATAGAACAATTACTAAGGAATTTCCTTTTGAGTGGTAACCCGCACATATTCACCAAAGCTAAGGTCAGATGGGCAGAAGTGTGTCAGTCCAAGCGAAATGGAGGCCTAGGGATACCGAATATCCATCTCTGGAATAAAGCCATCTAAATCAAGCACATATGGAGACTGTGCAATGAAGGAGCAAAGAGTTTATGGCCGGAATGGGTTCATTCCACTCTACTTAAGGGCAAGAACTTCTGGTTCTCTAGAGCACCAGCCATTTGTTCATGGACCTAGAAGAAACTACTAAAGCTAAGAAGCTTGGTAAGATCTTGTTTCATTTGGGAGCCCAATAATGGCCTTGAAATCTCTCTACGGGCAGACTTTTGGCTCCCAATAGGATCCCTAGATACATTGTTTAGTGCACGAGCTATGAGTAGTACGACCTTCCTACACACTACGAGACTATGCTCCATTATGGATGGGCGTGAATGGTGTATCCCAGATGGCTCACTGTGGACTAGTATCTGCTTCCCATCCTCCCTCAAACCGAACGATGCAGTTTTGGATTGCTTTCGCGGGAGACATTTAGGGATAGGAAAGTATACCTTCAAGAGTGGCTATGTTTTCCTTAGCCCTCTAGGACCTACTGTACCATGATAAAGAGTAGTATGGAATAAATCTTCCTTACCTAGACACTTCTTTGTCCTATGGTTGGCTTGGTTAGGGAAGCTTTCCACCCTTAACAGGGTACACAATTGGAGACTAGTGCAATCCACCACTTGTTTTCTGTGTAACCGGCATCTGGAGGGCCATGCCCATCTATTTTTTCAATGCGACTACATAGCCCAAGTTTGGAGTGTAATCTGTGGCTTCATGCACTGCCAAGCCTCATCTAACAATTGGCATGGTGTTACTAGGTTTATGGAGGCACTGGGGGACTCACTGGTCCATCAGATCTGGCAAGCTGCACTAGCGGTAGCAGTCTACTGCATATGGTGCGCTTGGAAAAAAGTGCAGTTAGGGCAATTCCTCCCAGGGATTAGCATGTTAGCCTACCAAATATGATCCTATGTTAAGTTGTTGTAATCTTAACTCGTTGCCTAAGCTCAGACGCTAGGCATTTAGTATGCTAGCATGATTGTTGATTATATGCATTTTGTAATCTTATTTCACTTCATCGTTGTATTTTTCTACCATTCAATAAAATTATCAATTACCCAAAAAAAAAGTGTAAACATGGACTTTTATGCAACTTTTATTTATGGCTGAAATTCTGATGTTGATAGGAAGATTTTGTGGAAGGAACTTGCTGATTTAGCTCCATTGCTAGCTGACTCAGCTTGGGTTGCCCTTGGTGGTTTTAATATCACCAAATCAGTCTCTGAAAGATTAGGGGGCAATGCTGGTCATTCCAGAGCCAGAGGATTTTAGTGTCTTTTTGGATGAGTTAGAGCTAGGTGATCTGCACTTTGTGAGGGACTTTTCCTCCTGGTCTAGCAAGCAAGGGCACAACATCCTTCGTAAGTTCGATTACATTTTTGGTGAATCAGGAATGCCTCCTAAAATTTCCAAGAACTGGTGGTAAATTTGTTGCTTCTCTTGTTTCTGATCATTCATTAACTGTTTATCTCTTGGATTTTGCTTGAGGGCAAAGCAAAGTCCCCTTCAAATTCTTTGACTTTTGAGAACATTTTGATCACTTTCTGCCCTAAGTTACGTATATATGGGATAGATCCTTTTGTGGTTCCAAGATGTTTGTGGTGATCTTAAGCTTCTGAAGAATAAACTCTGTAGCCTCAATAGGAATAAGTTCTCCAACTTCTTTTCCTAAGTTGTGGTTGCAAAGGACCATCTAGGTGCCATTCAAACAGCCATTGCAGCAGGAGATACTTTGCTTTTGGATGAGGAGCGTGCTGATTTCAAGCAGTGTTATCTCCTTCATGGAGCCGAAAAGAGTTTCTATAAGAAAAAATCAATAATTAAATGGCTCAAGTTGGGAGATTAAATACTTAGTTTTTCCACAAACATGTCATTCATCATAATAACAGGAATGCTTAGCACTTTATATTGGGAAGATGGGACTATTGCTGCAGGTGATCTTGAGGTCCAGTAGGAGGCATTGTGCTATTTTTTTGGTTTGTTCAATGGTGGGTAGAAATGCTCCCAAGCTGTGGACCTTAAAGGACCTTAAAAGTGGAGACTAAATGAAAGTCAAGTGGAGCTCATAAAGTTTTTGGGTAAATGTGGAGCTCATAAATTTGCCCTATTTGGATGAGAAATTGAGAATGCTTTCTTCTCTCAAGCAAATGGTAAATCGCTGGGTCTAGATGGTATTACCATAAAAATTTTCAATGTTGCTTGGCCTATCGTAGGCTTGAGTCTTATAGGAGCTATTTGTGAGTTCCACAATTTGGGGTTTCTACTTAAAGAGGTAACAATACCATAATCTCTTTCATCCAGAAAAAAAAACCATAATCTCTTTAGTACTGAAGCTTCCTAACCCATCTAAGATGACTGCATTCAGGCTCATTTCATATTACAATGTTTTTTATAAAGCCATCTCCAAGCTCTTTGCCTCAAAGTTGATGGAAATCATCCCTACTCTTGGTGGAATAGAACAATTGGCTTATGTATTGGGGCATAAGATCTCTGGTAACATCTCTGTTGCCTAGGAACTTGTTCATGGATATCATTTAAAGCAAGGTACTCTAAGAGATGCCCTTTAAGTTGATATTTGAAGGCTTATGACACTCAATTGGGATTTTTTGGATCAAGTCCTACTTGTTATCAGATTCCTAGCCCATTTTTTGTAAATTGCTCTCTCAATGCTACTTGACAAGAAGGTTCTCTATTAACATTAGTGAAGAACGTGCTAGTCATTTCTCTATTATCCTAGCTAAGGAAGTCTTATCGTGTTTGCCAACGAGGGTAGCTTCTTCCCCTAGGGTTTTTTTTGGTTAAAAAAAGAGAGAAAGAAGAAAATTAACCACTTATGCTTATTCTTTTCCCAAGTCCTTTGTGGGAGCAAAAGAGGATATCCTATGGTCTACCCAATTCTAGGAAAGCAAGTTACCAGTGTGCTATCTATGTGTACCACTTATCTCTATGAAGCTTAAAAAGGAGGATTGTGATGCTCTTTTGGAAAGAATCTTTGTCTGCATCAACTCCTAGACTTCTAAATACCTTTCCTATGCTGGTAGATTATAGTTAGGTAAGTCAGTCCTCTTCTTAATGCAAGTCTACTGGAGTTCTGTTTTTCTATTGCCCAAATCTATCATAACAAAGACGGATCGGCTACTCAAGAGTTTTTTGTGGAGTGGTAGATCGAATATTTATTCTAAGGCTAAGGTTCGGTGGGTTGATGTTTGTAAACCTCTGAAATTTAACGGCTTAAGGATTCCTAATCTATGTCAATGGAATAAGGCCATTTAACTTAAACATATTTGGCACTTGTGTAAGGAAGGCCCTAGTTGTTTATGGTCAGAATGGATTCATTTTACTCTACTGAAAGGAAAAAATTTCTGGTCATCAAGAGCCTCTACCACATGCTCTTGGTCTTGGAAGAAGATATTAAAGCTAAGAAGCTCAATTCAAACCAATTTCCAATTTGAACTTAACAATGGTCTAGCCATATCATTTTGGGTGGACTATTGGCTTCCAGTAGGCCCATTAGACACCATATATAGTGCTCAGGAGATGGGTAGCTTAAGTTTCTCTCCCACAACAAAGCTTTGCTCCTTGAGGGAAGACAAAAATGGTGCTTACCTGATGGCCCATTTTGGACTAATATTCATATCCCTTCTTCTCTCTAACCTAATGCCTCTTGTCTTGACCGACTTTGATGGATCCATATTAGTATGGGAAATTATACAATAAAGAGGGGATATGCCTTTCTAAATCCACCGCGCACCATAATGTTATGGTACAAGGTGATCTGGAACAAAACCTCATTACCAAGACATTCAATCTTATTGTTAGCTTGGCTAGATAAACTATCTACTCTTGATAAACTGATATCATGGGGAGTTACAACTTCTGCAACCTATTTCCTATGTTAACAAGGTTTGGAAGATCACTCCTATCTATTTTTCAACTGTAGCTATACTTCTCATATTTGGAGCTTGGTTAGTGACCATCTACAATGTCCGTCTTCATTCAAAAATTGGCAAGGTGCTACAACCTCATTGATGACAACAGTTGGCAACTCATCCCCTACATTCCAAACATGGAGGGTGGGCTTAGCTACGGTAGTTTACTACATATGGAGATCACACAATAAGGTGCGTTTAGGGGATAGTCTTCCAAATTTGGGTTTTATTGTGAACCAGATTAGAGTTTACTCCACCTTATTTTAATTTAGGGAAAACAGTTTTCCATCTACTTTGTACTTTGCTTATGCACTTGTGATGTAAATCTACCTGTCTTTGATGGTTGTATAACATTTTGGATTAATAAAGTTTAATCATCCAAAAAAAAAAAACCCACTTATGCTTTGTAGATGACTTGATGATATTTCCTAGGGTGATATCTCCTCTATTTCTCTCATGAAGTTAGCATTGGCTTTGTTTGGTGATGTTTCGGGCCTCTAAGCAAATTGCAGCAAGAGTAAGATTTTTTTTCTGTAATGTGCAGCCTCCAATCAAGTAGTCCATCCTACAACTTCTAGGCTTTCAAGAGGATCACCTTCCTATTTGATACTTGGGTGTTCCTCTTATTTCCACCAAGCTTAAGAAGCAAGATTGTGATGCTTTAGTGCAGAAGACTACAACTTATCAAAGCTGTCATTTTTTCTATGCAAGTATATTGGGCTTCTATTTTCATCCTCCCCACAAAAGTTATTGATCACATTGAGTAAATTATGAGAAATTTCTTGTGGAGTGGGTGCCCCAATATTGCTATGAAGGCTAAGGTCCATTGTGCTATGGTTTGCTCTCCTATGGTGGAAGGGGGTTTGGGCATACCCAACCTTAAAACTTTGAATAGGGCAGCCCAACTGAAACATATGTGGCACTTATGCAAGAGTGGAGTGTCTGTTTGTGGGTTGAGTGGGTCCAATCAAAATTTTTGAAAGGCACCAGCTTTTGAACCTTAATGCCCTTCTATTTGGTCCTGGAACTGGAGAAAATTACTCAAAGTACAGTCTCTTGTTTATTCTTTGTTTAGTTGGAAGGTAGAATATGGTCTTTCCATTTCTCTTTCTGGATTCCTTGTGGCCCTTTGGTGGATTTCTATAGTGCTGAAGTTATTGCTAGTTCTGTTCTTTCGCTTAATACCCACCATTGTTCTCTAATAAAAGGCAATGAATGGGTTCAGCCTTCAGGCCAGTTTTAAGAGAACTTGCTCTTCCTTCTTCTATCTGTCCTAATGGAACTGCTTTGGATACTTCAAGTGTGGACAGAAAATTCTTCTGGTGTTTTCATTATAAAGAGTGCTAATGAAATGCTTAGAAGCCCTCATCCCAGAGTTAATTGGTGGAAGGTGTTTTGTGTTCTAAGACTATGCCTAGCCATTCTTTCATTGTATGGCTAGCTTGGAACAAGAAGCTACACACCCTTGATTAACTTTGTGCATGGGTATCACATCACACTTGTTATGCTACCTTTGCAATGGTGCTGATGAAAACCACGATCATTTGTTTTTCCCTCTGCTTTTTCGTCCAAAGCATGGTTCTCTATCATTGACCAGCTGAGCTGTCCACTTGCTTGTAGGACTTGGCAAGGTGCTACTTCCACACCCTTAATGCATCCTCATTCTGAAAATACTTTATCAGTCTCTTTAAGAGTTGCTGTATCAGTTGTGGTTTATTGCTGTTCGCCTGGGAAAGCTACTCCTGTCAGTCTCTTTTGCTGTTAGACAAATTCTTAATTTGACAAAGATCCTTGTGAATTGATTTGTTTGGTTTACTATAGTTTCCTTTTTTTTGGTCTCATGTATTTTTGGAACTAGTTTCTCCACTTCCCGCTCTGTGGTTGTAATATGCTTTCTTACTTAATGAAATTACTTGCTAAACATCCCCCACCCCACCCAAACACACAAACACAGCCCACCAAAAAGAAGAAGAAGAAGAAGAAGAAGAGAGAGAGAGAGAGAGAGAAGGGATCTATACATTGGTTTACTATGAAATTTGAGACCAAGATATAGAGACCTTTTATTTTCAGCTGGCTTTAGGCTTTACTGGACTTTGTGATATAGATTATGAGGATTACATAGATTTGTGCTTTTGGTAATTTAGTGATATATGAGAACTTATGTAGATTTACTATATTTGGATACACTAGTTTCTAGCTAGGTTGCAAGGCAGCCCTTTTAAGAGGAAGTATGCAGTTATTGGCGCACTTGGGACATGCAATTGCTCTAAACATCTCGCTTACTGTATACATCGGAAGTAGCTGAAGAAATTTTAGAGAGAGAAGATGTTGGACATGTATATGTGTACTGAGGATTACAAATGCCATGGATATGGGGTTTAAAATAAATTATTATTATGCTTTCTTAAGTAACTCGAGGGTATATTTTGTATGCAGCTTATGTTGGCTGGCTTTCGTGATGTATCATAATCATGACAAGCAACATTGAAATATGCCATGTGTAAAACAGCCACCATGTAGGGCACTGGTGGGCACTCCAAAAGAAGAATTGAAAGAATTTTTTAGAAAAAGGATATTGGACATGCGTATGCATAAAGAGGGATTGCAAATGCCACAGATATGGTTTGAAATAACTTTTATTATGGGTCCTCTAGTACCTTAATATTTTTTTTATGCATCTTATGTTGCTTGACTTTCATGATGTGTCATAATCACAATGTACAACATTGAAGTATGCTATGTGTAAAAAAGCTACCACATAGGATAGACTGCAAATCTCATGCTATAGATAAGCTAAAGGGAACTCTTCCATTTAAGAAAACAGTTATTTATCTAAATTACTAAAGATTAGTTTTAGATCTATTAATTAAAAAGAATTTAAGATTAATTAATTGAATAATTGTATAGATTACCCACACTCTCACTTCCTCTTCCCACTCTTCCACTTACAAATTCTTCTGCTATTAAGGTGCTTTTGGCCATTCATATTTTTCTTTATCCTGCCTCTAGGACTTCCATGGTTAATATTAGCTGCATATAGGCTCCATATAAAATGTTCACGAGTTAAACCAATACATTTATCTGCAGTGTTCTTTTAGCTCATCATTGTTTCTGTTTATGCATTAAATGTCAATTGCACAGGAGAAAGAGAAGGCTGCAGAGGAGCACAGGCGCAATGTTGCTGAATATAGAAAATATCTAGAATCTTGTGACTTCATTAAGGTGCATTTATGAATTCTGCCACATCGTAGCTTTTGATGCATATTGGGGTTTCCCTGTCTCAGTTTTTACAGTTTACTTCTTTCAGGTGAACAGCCAGTGGCGGAAGGTTGTTGATCGCTTGGAGGATGATGAAAGAAGTTCCCGTCTTGAGAAAATCGACCGGTTGCTCGTTTTTCAGGTAAATCAATTTGATGAAGGTTTTACTCTCACAAAGAGAAATGTCTACCTAATACCTGGCAATAAAAACCATGAATATTGCGTTATGGAATATTAGGGGTTTTAATGACCCCATAAAAGTAGTGGAGGTTTAGTAAAATATGCAAGAAGCAACAAATTGGATTTCTAGGAATCCTTGAGAAAAAAGTCAGCCCTTTAAATGAGGAAGGCATCAAAAATTGTCTGGGGGCAGCATTGGCTAGTACATACTAACTCACTAGCTAGAAAGAGGATGTGGTTAGCTTGGGACCTAAAAGAACGGGATGTGCGAGTTCAAATAGAACATAAGCCATTCATTCATTGTGGGGCCACTTACCACCATACAAATTGTAGCCTATGCATCACAATTATCTATGGCTCTAACAGTGACATGGAAAGAAGATTCCTGTGGGCAAACATTGAAAGTCTTGGACCAACCTTAGCTGTGAAGCCATGGTTGGTTCTAGGTGACTTCAACACAACCAAGGTCCCCTTTGAAAAAGCTGGTGGAAGAGCCAAGCTAACATCGGCAATAGTGGAGTTTCAAGCATGCCTGGTAGCAGCTGAGTTAGTTGACCTCAGATATTTAGGAGACTTTTTCACCTGGACCAATAGGCAGGGCAATAATCCAATATTGAGGAAACTGGATAGGATTATGATTAACCACTATTGGTTGAATGTATTCCCATGTGCCCATGCAAAATTGAGCCCCCCTTGCTCTCAGATCATTCTATAGCCATCACATACATGGACTTTTGCTAAGCAGGCAGGAAAACTCCTTTTAGGTTCTTCAATTTTTGGACTGAGCATAAGAGCTTCCAAGCAATAATGGCACAATCCTCCATCCATAGTAATGGTGATACTGCACATTTAGAGGAGGAAAGGTCGTTCTTTCAAAAATACTACCTACTTAGAGGAGCAGAGGAGAGCTTCTTTAAGCAGAAGTCAAGGGCTAAATGGTTGAAGCCAAGAGACAAAAATACCTCCTATTTCCACAAAACCATGAAGAACCTTCACAACAAAAGCTCCTTGTATTGGTTGTCAAAGGAGGATGGGAGTGAAGCCATAGGAATAGAGGAGGTAAAAGAGTTAGCTATATCCCACTTCCAGCAGCTCTATGCCGCCCCGTTGAGTTTGCCTAATCCTGGGGAAATTAGCAATTTGGTGATGTGGAAGCTAAACGAACAACAGCAAGATTTCCTTAATGCTCCATTTAATAAAGATGAGATCAAAGGGGTTTTCCTCTTGCAAGCCAATGGTTACTCGACAAAATTCTTCAAGGAAGCATGGGAGATTGTGGGGGATGACATGATTGTAGCAGCTTCTGAGTTCCTCACTTCAGGGCACCTATTAAAGGAGGTAAATGCCATAGTCATATCTCTAGTCTCAAAGGAGGCTAACCCCTCCATACTAGGACAATTTCATCCTATTGTGTGTTGTAATGTCTTTTACAAGGCCATATCAAAAGTCATAGCATCATACATTAAAAAGGTTCTACCTTGCTTGATAGGCAGAGAATAGGTAGCTTTTGTTCCTGGAAGGAAAATCACTGACAACATATTTCTAGCCCAAGAACTGCTTGCTGGCTATCAAGCACAAAGAGGAGCACCATGTACTTTGAAGGTGGACTTGCAGAAAGCTTATGACACCATAAGTTGGGATTTCATATTACAAACGCTAAAGCAATGACTTTTCCCCCCCATTTATGTACACTCATTGAGCAATGCATATCCACACGAAGATTTTCTATAAACATTAATGGTAAACTAGCTGGTTATTTTGCAAGTAGCCGTGGGCTTAGACAGGGGAATCCTATATCTCCCTATCTATTTGTACTAGGCATGGAAGTTGTCTCTACTCTATTGAGGAGACTACCTGCCCATCCCCGGTTTGCTCTTCACTGGAGATGTCAAAATGAAAGGGTAACCCACTTGTGTTTTGTAGATGACTTACTCATATTTTCTAAAGGGAATGCTCAATCTGTGTCACTGATCTAGGATACACTACAGAAGTTTCACCAACTCTCGGGTCTCAAAGCCAACAGTTACAAGAGTAGTATCTTCTTCTCCAACATCCCTTTAAGTGTTAAAGAAGAGATCCTACTCTCCACACAATTCTAAGGAGGTCACTTACTAGTGTGTTACCTGGGAGTTCCACTCCTCTCCACCAAACTCAAGAAAACCGATTGTGATGTTCTAATAGAAAGGATTATGGCTCAAGTCAACTCCTAGACTTCAAAATTTCTATCTTATGTAGGGAGGTTATAGCTAATTAAATCGGTCCTGTTTTCTATGCAAACCTTCTGGAGCTCAATATTTCTATTGCCTAAAGGAGTTACGAGAAGGATAGATTAGTTGCTAAGGAATTTCCTCTAGAGTGGTAGGCCAAACACTTTCTCCAAGGCTAAGGTTTGTTGGGATGATGTAAGCCATTGCATTGTGGGGGTTTAGGGATACCAAAGTTACATATATGGAATAAGGCGGTTCAAATTAAGCATATTTGGCACCTTTGTAAGGATGGTCTCAAAAGTTTATGGCCTGAATGGGTGCATTCCACCTTGCTAAAGGGGAATAGCTTTTGGGCAGCAAAATTGCACACCATAGGCTCTTGGACATTGAGGAAACTTTTAAAGCTAAGGAATGCAGTGTGCAACAACTTTTGATGGGAGCTTAATGATGGATTAACAATTTCACTATTGGCTGATTTCTGGCTACTAATAGGGCCATTGGACACATTATGCAGTGCACTTGAGATGAGAAGCACGGGCCTACCTCCAACTACCAAGTGGTGCTCCTTAATGGAAGGGAACAATTGGTCTATTCCAAAGAATTCATTTTGGTCAAACATTCACATCCCGTCATCTCTCAAACCTAATGCCTCTTTATTGGACCAGCTCTATTGGATCTATTCAACCTTAAGAGAATACATAATCAAAAGTGGCTTCAATTTTCTAAACCCACTGAATACCACAATACCTTGGTATAAAGTGGTTTGGAACAAATCTACGTTGCTTAAACACTCTTTCATACTGTGGCTAGCCTGGCTTGGCAAACTATCTACCTTAGACAAACCGGTATCATGGGGTATTGCACCATCTGCAGTTTGTTTCTTATGTCATCAAGGAATGGAGGATCATTCCTATATATCTTCTTCACATGCCCCTATACATCTTGCATTTGGGAGGAGATGTGTAACAAGCTCCATTGCCTAGCTTCGTTTAGGAATTGGCAAGGAGCAACAGACTTGCTAATAGCAACTGCAAACTCCCCATCTCCAACCTTACAGCAATGGAGGGCTACACTTGGAGCTACTGTCTACTACATATGGCGAATACGCAACAAAGTTAGGCTAGTGGGTAGTCTACCCCAGGTGGTTTTCATTGTAAACTAGATCAGAGTATATGCCAAACCTTTGTAACATTAGGCAATAGTTTCATTTCTATATTTTACATTAATTTGCCCGGTTGTAAATCACCTGTCATTTGACAGCTGAATACTTTTGGATAAATAAAATCTCAATTATCCAAAAAAGACTCAGTGTAAAGGTTTGAGTCCAATGCTGGAAATAATAATATAACTCTTACCTACTTAAATTAGTATTAATAGGTTTGCAAACACACACTTCAAGCAATACCACCTTCTTTATAAATAGAGCTATGATTTTTTAGAGTTGAGTTTTTTGGTTCCTTCCATCGAGGTGTTTGCTAGAGCAAATCTATGTCTAATTCTTTGTCTGTTCTTTAGGAAGTTGTCTGGATGTAGATCCACAAACATCCAGTGTAAAACCTTGACCTTATTGATATGATGCAGATTTTATATTTATTACTTAATGTCCCTCCTCATTAGTGGAGTGCGACTTCTATTGAAACCCGTCATGTAGACTATAATTTGAGAATTTAAACCCTTGATCTCCTGCTCATGTAATAAATTTGAATATAGATCCCCATCCATTTGAATTAAAAACTTAAGCTTGTATGTTAGTGTGGTTTTTATATTCATTACTTAACAAAAGTGGAATTCTATTAAATCTGGCTATGACAGGACTATATTCGTGATTTGGAGAAAGAAGAAGAGGAAGCAAGGAAGATTCAAAAGGTGTTATCAGTATTGACCAATGTTCATCTTCTTTTGTATTTTTGCTAGGTAATGTCTTCTTTTGTTACATTGCTTCTTATCTTCTTTTTTGATATGTAAAGGAGCAATTAAGGCGGTCGGAACGTAAAAACCGGGATGAGTTTCGCAAATTAATGGACAGACATGTGTCTGATGGCTCTCTCACTGCTAAAACTTATTGGCGTGATTATTGTCAGAAGGTAGGAACTTTTTTGTGGCAAACTTGAATTATTTAGGAAGGGGGAGTTGAACCTGCATATCTCGGAAGGGGGATGTGCTTTAACATTTGGCATATAAATAAATTTCAGGTTAAAGAAACGCCCGAGTATCAAGCTGTTGCATCAAATACATCGGGTTCAACGCCTAAAGATTTGTTTGAGGATGTCACCGGAGAACTAGAAAAACAGGTATCTGATTTATATCTGGTAGCCATTAACTTTTTTATTTAAAAGCAAAATGGAAATGAAAATGATAACTCCTTATGACAAGGACTGCTTTTTCAATTCCTATGACATGGAGTATGAACCACTCATCTATTGTGAATGCTCTCTCTTCATGTGAATGATCTACAGTTTCATTCCTCCACAAAAGCCCAATATTCTTGTGTATTCGAACCATGTGTGTAATGAGTTCAATGATTTCATGTTTCTGAGACCATGTAGGATATTGAGGATTTTTTTTTTTTTGAACATATGCTAGAACCTCTGAAGGACAAGAGGTGCTTGATAGGCTCTTCATTCCTTTTGGAAGGGAATACCTGTGTTAAATACTGAGATTACCATAAAAAATACTTACAGTGAAAATCATTTCTCTTTTTCCCTTGGCTGGAGGTTTTCATGGATGACGGTACTTTCCCCATTTAAAAAGGGCCACTCTGATATGAGTTTCTTTATTCCGTTTATATAAAAAATTTCATATTCTTGAAAATTTTGAAGGAATTTACTTTGTAAGATTTTCTTTTTGGTTGGAGACCATTTCATCTTTTGACTAAGCATGGAATGAATTCATGGAAGACAATTTGATGCAACAAAAGACCAGTAAGATCGACCAATTCAGTATTGATCAAGCCAAGCAATTAACTCAATGAGTAATAATAGGGTTTGCTGATGTCAAAGTGTTCAAATTTACATTAGAGATTCCCAATTAACGCCCCCCCCACCCAGATGGGATCCTACATTCTTCTCTTCTTCCTACTCTTCTTCTTCACATTTCTAACCCCCTAGTCCTAGTATGAGCCAGCCAAAGCTCTGTTCTCTCCCACCTTTATAAAGAAGTGTTAGAACAAGTTTTGGGGGACAATTTTTTCTCAAGAACTAGACTCTTCAGCCTTATGCACTAGCTTAGCAATAGGAACCTGACTTTCAACTGCCTTGAGCTTAGCAAACTCTTCTGTCTACTCCAACAAGGCATTTGGATTTAGAGGGTGGAAATGCTTAGGAAACGGGGGTTCCATCTACAACAGGAGTTTTGGCCTTATCTGGAGCCCCAGGGACACTAAGCCCATTAGAACTCTTCTTAGAATGCCTACCAGATGGGACCTTCTGGCACCCCCTTCCCACACAATTCAATTGGACTTGGTGTTCAGCAGAGGAGCTTTTGTTCCACAAGAACCACCTTCTTAATCCGGCATGAATCTTCTATGCCCAAAGACATTACAAAATCCACACCTTTGAGGAAGCCACTGGTACTCAACTTCCACTAAGGCATTTCACCAGAATTACTTGCAAAAGCTCCATGGTGGCCTCCGTTTCCACAAATGGCCTCATGTATCCCACTTGATTCTATTGCACGTTAGGCAAGTTCACAACCAAGGGTTTCCATCATGGAAGGGCAACTTAACCAAAGTAGGAATTGGAGTGGGATGAACTTTTACAAAGAACATTTGCCATCTTTGAAGATAAAGATATCTACTTGTGAAGTACAAAAAAGCCTATGAAACTCACAAAGTTGGTGATCATTTGCAAACTTAAAGAATGATTCTTTTTCACTGCCTACAACTTTCTGCAGGCCTTTACAATCCCAAAGAAAGTGAACAATCTTATCCACAGCAAGAAATAGAAGATGTGGATCAAGGAAATAGTTGATGACCATATTTTGCCATATACCCCGCACCATATTCAGCCACCTCTATCAGTAGTGCAATCATAATTTCACCTCCATCCTTGACAAGTGGATAGTAGTTTAAGCTATGGTTGATGAGTCGAAGCAAGCTTGGGATTGGATTTTTTATTAGAGAAGAAGACTTTGTTGAGGGCACTCTTATCAATGAATTTCCCTCCGTGTTCCTTGTGGTTAATAATGCAAGGTATAAGTACTCTTGAGAATTTCTATTAGCTTCAATGATGAATTTAGTTGATTTCATCCCTAGCTCTAGGTGGATGCCTCAAGGGGGTTCGATATTATCCTATCACTTTGTTCTTGTTATAGTGGTCTTCTCTTGTTTTACGAGAAATATGACAAGAATCCTTGTCAAGTTTCATTTGAGATGTATGGAGCAATTATTGCATATTTTGCTGATTCTTGATCTTTTCTGTAGCTAGTCTAAACTCTCTGCGCATATTTTTTGGATAAATAAACTCTTTGCACTTAGTTAAACAAGCAATAGAGAATTTTGAAAGACTTTCAAGACTTGTGGCAATGCCAGCAAAAGTAAGGTTTTCTTGTCAATTGTACACCCTTCCTTCAAAGCTGAAAGCTGTAGTTTGCTTGGACTCTAGGTTGGCGGATTGCTTGTTTAGTATTTAATCACACTTGTTTAGCGATGATGCATCCATCAGGCAGCTAGAGCTCAGTTCAAGCCTCAGCTTGGCTGCCAAGTGTGAGTAGGTTCAATCCAATGAAAAGGTCTGGTGTGATCACTGTAAAAAGTCTTATCACACTAAAGATACTTGTTGAAGTCTTCATGGGAAACCTACTGGAAGTCCAAGAAGCAAAAGAGAAATATTATGGTGATTCAAGTGGCTGAAGTGGGTCAAAGCAAGACTACTAGTGTGAGCTGACCTCATGAACATATATAATTATTCCACTAGTTGCTCAACCTGATAGCCTAAGTGAGCAGAATGTGAACTCAGCCAATGCAATGCTTCGAAAAGGTGTTTTTTCTTGCTCTTTAGCATCTTCAGTTATGAGTGAATTTGAATGTGAAATCTATGATAAATCTTGATTATTGAATTATGAGGATTGTGACCAGGAAAGAAAAGTTTGGATTGCTAACGGTAATGTTTCAGTTGCTGGAGGGAAAGGAACTATTAGGTTATCTAATTTGTGCCTTAACTTTAAAGAAATGAAATGCAGAGTAATCATTTCTCCATCCTTATGTGTTTTTCTGGATCTCTTTTCAAGGAAGACAATTGTAAGTGTTAGAGAGTGCAATGGGCCAGATGATTCTGTGGATTCAAAATCTCCATCTCCTTCCTTATTTATTAGTTTTGACTTGTGTTCTATGTTTTGGTACAAGAGATTAGGGTATCTTAGAAATAGAGGAAGAGAAATTTTGTGTGGTGTAACATACATGACATTATCAGATATGAAATGAACAAGGTTGTAAGCAGGATATAAAAGTAGAATTATACAAGCTCCCCAGCACTGCACTTAGGTTTTCAAGGAGTTCAAGCAACGGATGACCTATTATGGAATTGAATGTGGTAGCTCCCATTCCATAAGAAGAAAACACTTAGCAAGAGTGATTATATCCCTTAACTCTATTGATAAAAGGCTTCATACTTGACACCTAAAGCTGCATTGGGAGCTTATACTGTTGAATAAATCATTCATCCCAAGTGTCTGGTGTTGTAATGTATAAAAGGTATAAGAGAATCACCATAAAACTCAGAAGTCAACTAACAAAGTGAGAAAATTTTGAGCTGGGGAACCGAGTTCAATTTACTGTCTTTGGAGAACTTGCAGCTGAGTTTGTCTTCAAAAGCATATTCCTCACCCAGGGTCCTTAGCCAATCAAATTCTTGCCTGTTCCAGGCTCATTTAGTTTTTGTTTTCAGTATGAGTTTACCTATGCTTCCCACAATGTTTTTGTGTACTCTTTATTTTTTAAGAGTAGCTGTATAAATCTTTTCGTTCATTGACTGTTACACATTCTTCCACTTAATGAATTTTTCTTAACCAAAAAAATAATTTTGAGCCGGGGAGTCTTTTAAAGATCGATTGATGGCGTTGTCTTATTGTATTGCTGCTTGCATAAAATTTGATTCTCATTATACGGTGTCTTAATATATGACATGTACTCCAATAATCTGTAATAATACTTCAGGTAATTAAGTTATGCATGATTTGCCTTCTTAATTTCTTTTGGTAATTATGTGTCTTCACCTATACATTCATTCATACATCTGATACATTCATCTTTATACATACATACATAACATGTACTGATCTTTATTGACACTTAACAAAGGCACTTAGGAAGAATACATTTCTTTTTCTTATTATTTTTTTAAAAATAAGAAATCTAACTCCTTGCTGTGATGGATGGCAGTATCATGAAGACAAGAGCCGCATAAAAGATGTAGTTAAGTCCCGAAAGGTGAGTTCACTTTGAGTATGTTTTTATATATTCTATTGCAGCTTCTTAACTTGGAATTTTATCACAGATATCTGTGGCATTGACATGGACAATGGATGACTTTAAGGCTGCAGTTGTGGAAGACCTCAGCAATCCACCAATATCAGATGTTAATTTGAAGGTGTTTATTTTCTTTGCATGAACTTTAACCCAAACCAAAGAAGATTTTGATTTACCCAAAAAATGTGTGGTCTTTGAAGTAGTCTTCTGCATTAGCATACAATTGCTGGAGACATGGAATGGAGCATTTGCTATGTTATGCAGTATTTACATAGAGTAGGAATTCATATCTGGTCAAAGCGATTCGATTTCAATTTGAATCTTTTTAATTTACTGCTGACACAAACTAGTTTCAACGTCAGTTGCCAGTTGGATGGCTTCAATTTTGTCGGCTAACCATGAGGGAGAATGATATCTTTATTATTTAAATTTGGATCCATAACCAGCTCATCTATAAGCCTGTAAGATAAGTGTGGATTATATATATTTGTTTATCAGTACTCTTCCTCAGGTGCTGGCTGAATTATTAATTAGGGCACATCACATTGAAGCAGTTATGGGGTTGGAATAATGGTGAAGGAATTGGAACACATAATCTTCTTCTTGAACACCATGTTTAATTTAGATCCACAATCAATTGATGTAAAAACTTAATTTTTATAGATAGTTGCAGATTTCGATATTTCAACCAATACAGTGGCATTGCCTATAAAAATATTGATGTAATGGCATTTTCTGCAGCATAATGTCTTCTCTTTTATCTGCTTCCTTCATCAGCTCCTTTGTATCATCTGAATAATTTGGCATATTGTTTTTAAATGTGCTTTGTCGTTTCATTTGTGTTCTTTGATTGTATGCATTATAGCTCCAATTTCTTTTGCTGCATATGGTAAGGTTATTGGGGGCAGGACCTGCCCTTAGCTGTATGATATTGCTATGTGAATTTGAAGTAGGTGTCCTTATCACTTATATTTGAAATAGTTACTAGGTAAGCCAACTCTATGTTGGGTATTCAAGCAAGTGGGGATTTAATTCCCTTGGAGCTGTAGATTTTCTTTTGAGTATGCATTTAAAGGATTTCTAATTATGGCTTGCTTACCACTTGGGCATCTTTTTTTATTTTATTATTTTGTTTATCACACTTTCAATTGACTCTTGAGTATTTTTTATTTTTATTTTTTTGTGTCAAATTTTACAAGTGTGGACACTCAGGCCTTTGATCATTGCAACATATGATAGGAGTCATTGAAATGGGTGCTTTACTGGTGCTATGGTGTTGACCTCATATGTGATAATAAAGTTGCAAATTGTAATTGAAAGCAGTCTTGGAACAGCAGGGTTATTGTTTCTTCTTTTTTTTTTTTTCATTTATATTGTTCATTGTGGTTTAAGTGATGTTGTCACTGGTAGGCATAGCCATCTTTTACTTTCCACTTAGAGTGGAGCTACAAGATTTTTTGAAGATTAATGTGAAATTATTCCTTTTAAAGCTGGTGTATGAAGATTTACTTGAAAGGGCCAAGGAAAAGGAGGAAAAGGAAGCGAAGAAGCGTCAACGTTTAGCAGATGACTTCAGTAAGCTGCTGCATACAATTAAGGTATGTGAGACTTCTATGAAGAGGGAGAAAATTTCTTCTAATCTATCTTAGTGTTGCATTGTTCCTAAAATTTATTATGTAATGAGCTCTCCTTGTATTGGATTTGCAGGAAATACCTGCATCTTCTAATTGGGAGGAATGCAAACCTCTTTTTGAGGAAAGCCAAGAGTTCAAGTACAGTTTCTTTTTCCCAATCTTTTTATTGCTTAAAAAATTTGGTTCTCAAATCATGTGTGCTGAATCTTTTTCTATAATGTAATTATCTTAGATCTATGGGGGAGGAAAGCTTTAGTAAGGAGATCTTCGAAGAATACATACTGCATTTGCAGGAAAAGGCTAAAGAGAAGGAACGTAGGCGTGAAGAGGAGAAGGTATCCATGCTCTATGAATCTATTCTGCACAGACATGCATTGATTATGTTCTTACATGTCCTGTCCTGGCCAGATTGCATGATCATGTGATTGAGTTTTCATAATTAGTTGTGAGGAATGTGTGAAAAATAATAGGAATCATATATATGCAATGTCAACTCTCAAAATCTAAGCAACTGAAAATAAAATAATGTCTACAGCTCTTTATCTCTGTTGATGGTAGTTCATGCTTTAGTTAAGAATGTCATATTCCCTATTTCATACTGTTTGTGATTAGTAATTAGAATACATGTGAGGGAAATCATCATCTTTTTACATTGTTGTTTTTGTACTTCCTGTCCGTTCCTTCGATCACTATGCTACAATGCACTGAATTTGTTAGCTATCCCCAATTATTTGTTTCAGATGCTTTTCCTAGTTACCTTTTTATCCGCCCTTGATGTGCATTTAGAAGAAGTTGATTCACTCTAGAAGGATAATCCGAATTGATTGGGCCTTTTCTGTAGAAATAGCTATTGTAGGAGTTTTTTCTGTCAAACATAGATTAAAGAATGTTTATCAAGCCCCAGGAGAGAAGTCTGGCATGCCTTGTAGTAAAAAATGTCTCCTTGTTTTGATTTCTTGTGTTCATGGAGATCACAATCAACTGAATGCTGGTTGTCCAGCTGTAGTAGGGTCTGGGTGTACCTGGATCCTTGGAACCTTGTTATCTGTATGCATTTTTGGCTTTGCTAGGTTGAGAACAAAGCATATCCTAGAGTTTAGCTGTGGCTATACATTGAGCTTAAAGAAAACTAGTTGAGTTTACCAGTTGCTTGTTCTCCTGTTGCTTTTCTGAAAGCTGTGTCTTTGAATTTCTTAGCTGAGAAAAGAAAAAGAGAGAGAAGAGAAGGATAAGCGCAAGGAGAAGGAAAGAAAGGAGAAGGAGAAAGAGCGTGAAAAGGAAAGAGGGAAGGAAAAATCTAGGAAAGATGAAACAGACAGTGACACTGGAGATGTGAATGATAGCCATGGATATAAGGATGACAAGAAGAGGGAAAAGGATAAGGATCGGAAACATAGGAAGCGTCATCAAAGTGTTGCTGAAGATGTCAGTTCCGATAAGGATGAAAAGGACTCCAAAAGATCGAGGAGACATGGTGGTGATCGTAAAAAATCTAAAAAGGTATGTAAAAATAATCATGCTGTTCATTTATGATAAATTTTTCAGGCACAAGTGATGTTTTGACGATTGCTGGTCTTGGCAGCATGGTCACTCTCCTGAATCGGACAGTGAAAGTCGGCATAAAAGGCACAAGAGAGATCACCGAGATAGTTCTCGTAGAAATGGTGGCTACGAGGAGCTAGAAGATGGAGAACTTGGCGAAGATGGGGAAATCCAGTAACAGCATTTTAACCTTTTTTTTTTTTTTAATCAGTGAGAAGACATTAACATTCAATGGTGTAGCCTTTAAAAACTAGTCATCAATTAGATTCTCTTTTTCTATATCATGTCACAATTCTTTGTTGAGGAATGACAGAACTAGAATGTATCCCCTGGATAGAATGTTTGATGAAAGTAAAGCCTATTTAGCTTAATCAAGTTGATCATGCCACATTCAACCTGTAAAGTAGATAATATGTTAGGTTGAAAGAACAGCTATGTTCCGGTTTTGCGATTTTACGCTTTTTGTATCCTCTGATGTTGAACGTAGTAAATTTTCAAACCCAACCCATACTGGCCCGTTTAAGATATTATGCTTGTTGAAGGTGGATTGTCCAGCTTATTTGCATCATCTAGTGATGCCCTAATCTGTGATTGATTCGTTCAAGTATTTCAATTTCTATTTACTGTAGTCGACTCATTTTTCTCGACAGTATCCTTTCGTGAATACTTGGATAGGGGGATGTGACTAGAGTTGTATCCCCTGACCCTTGATAGTGTTTTTTTCCCTCGTTGATTACAATGAAGGAGATTCAAACTTAGTCTATTTCACTTGAGAGATTGGCATCTATATTACTTGATTATAAGGGTCTTGGCAGTTGGCGGTTTGTATTTTTGACATTGGTTTTAAATTTTACATTGTTAAATATTGTCCTATTCTGAATTTGTCGAGGTTTTTCTTGCTTATGGTATAATTTGATGGTTGATTCTTTTAAAGGGCAAGTACAGTAAAGGTTGTAAGCCAATATATATATATGTCTTTTGCTATAGTCGTGGAAGCCTTAAAAGCATCGGTTGACCCTAAACCTTTTTTTCTTCTCTCTCTCTCTCTCTCTCTCCAGAAAAATTTACATTGCTTACCATGGACAAACATGCCAAGAAAAGGGCTTGAAAAGTACATTATAAAAAGGTTTTGGATTACGGGTTTTCCTGTTTCCTCCTTTTCCCTCCGTGGGAGGACGAAGATTTAGGATTAAGTCAACACTTGAAATATTGTGCCATATAATTAAAAAAAAATGCATTTCAATGAATTTATCAATTCCTAAGTTGATGTCCCCTTAATGATGAATACACAAGTAAAAAAGAAAAAAAAAGGAAAAGGAAAAATGAAACGAGGTTGGATTGATGAGATGAACCGCATGTTGGTCATCTTAAGCCAGGTTGAGTCGCAGTGTTCATTTTAGATGAGGAAACAAAAATGAAAAACTACTAATAATATATGTATTTATGTATGTATTAACTTAATGGAAGCAATTTTTGGGAAAAGAAAAAAAAAACTTAATGGAAGCAAAAAATAGATCAGAAAAAGGAAATTTCAGGAATTAAGGAGCTTCTCTTGTTGATAAGTTGGGTGGCTAGGGTTTGAACTTGGAACTCCAGACCTGTGATTGAGAGCTGAGAGCACATGAACTGAACTCTTACTTTGGGTAGTCGCTAAGGCCTATCTCTTTTAATTTTTTATTATATTATTTTCCCCCTTAATCAACCTAGTACTAAATTCCCCTCAACAGGTTTTACGCTTTCAGAAAACTCTCTCATCTCAGTAACGATCTCATTTCTAATGTCTTCCAGAATCGCATCCCCAACTTCCATACCAATCTGCATCTTTTGGGGTACACAAGCTTCCCATTCTTCTACTGTATCTGCATAATCTGAATGCAGTAGCTCATCTATCCTGTTTTCATTTCCTGATGTTTTACCCCATTTCATAATCTTCTCACTGATAAGCTTTCCAATATCTTCAGCTCCTAATAATAATTTCTCTCCTTGTTTCACCTTCTCCTTTTTTCCGTGGTTTTCTACCGCTTCCCTCACGCAGTCGAACAGGAGTTGCTTCGTCTGCTGCAATGATCTTTTGGAACTGAGGTACTCATGGCGAATGTGGAACTTGATAAGTTGGTTTGGTTCACCCACTTTGTCGAGATTCGGCCTATCTTTAGTACTTTCGAATAGAATTTCCAAGATAGAAGCTGAAAGTATAGTCTCTTCAGATATCTTCTTCGGCTGGATGATTCTGTAAGAAGGCACATTCAATTCCTTCCTTGTTGCCTCATCCTGCGCTGCTGCTACTGCCGGTAACATGGTCAACATTTTTTCAGTTAAAAAAAAAAAAGGTGAAATGCAGTCAGGATATTATATCTGCAAAGCGGATACTAACTTTCATGAGGTTGTTTGACACAAGCCTTTTCTATAGCCGCACACATCGGATTGCAGCGCCTTTTATCTTGCTCAACCAAATTGTTATCTTTTTTTCCTGAATTAACCTGATAGGAATGCAGAATCAGAAAGAACTTGAAAATCACTCATCACTGTATACGAGAGTGTGTTACTGAACAAGGATGATTGATGAACTGAAAATCTTAAGTCACCTCTTCTTTTTGGTCTGGAGTCATATGAGGCTGAGAGTGTTGAAATCCCAACGAAACTGGGTTATTTTCTGCATCACTCTCTGTGCATGAGCTGTAAATTGTCGTGCTACTAACTGTTGAAAATCTATCGAGTTCAGCAACTTCTGGGTTGTCTCTGACCTTCTCAGTAGAAGTTTTTTCCTGTTCTTTGGTGGAAACATCCTTTCTGAATCTCTGATTAACAAGCTTCTTATAGAAAGCTTTCAGTAGCTTTGGTATGTGATTTACTGAATTTGAACTGCTTGGAGAGCAACCTAAGCTATTCCCTGAACTTGGTCTTTTCAGACACCCTCTTTCTGAAAGATAAACCTCTAGGATGAAAGGTTCTTGCTGTTGCTGAAGTAGCTCGCCCAGCTGTTTGACTTGTTTACTTGCTTTAGTTTCCATGTACCAATTCTAGGTGGAGACCAATATGGAGTGAAGATCAAGAGCTATTTTAGTTTAAGGGTGTTGAAGAAGAGGTGATAAGGTGGTGCAGGTGCATTTATTATTACAGACGCAGCATATCTGTCAGGTTGGGACTGAACAGCGAGACAAGGAAGATTGTGATAAAAGTGGAGAGGGACACCGCAACCCAACACCATCCCTGGTTTTTAATAAGCTTTCCATGTTGGAATTTATCGGATGACACTGAGTTTGTGTTCCTTCTGTCCTGGGTAACTGGAATGGATGTCTTTTTTTTTTTTTTCTTCTACACACTGCTTTTATTGTACTCTTATCTTCATCCTATTATGCGACATGGACAAGGTTTCCGGGACCATTCAGTATCGCGTCAGTGTGTGGCTACACATTTCATCGTGTATCTAAAACTGTACAGAAGGTGAAGGATGCTCCTATGTTTAAGGCAACAGCCTTTCCCCCAGTAAAGTCCTTGGATGCATATTTATTAAAATAATTTACAGGGCCAAAGAAGCATCTAGGTTTACTTACTTGAAAGTAACAGAGATAAAATGAAATAAATATTTTTTTAATACTGTTTATTACTTTGTTTAATTAAAAATTGATTAGAGAATTTTTATTTTTGGTAAGTTTTCTATTTTTTTTATAGGGAATACTTGTTATTTGTAGGCTTTTTTACTGCATGCAAGATGCAGTGAAGATTGTAAAATAGATGCATCTTTCACTGTTTTATGAACACATAGAATTTGGAGCTTATACATAGAAAAGTGAGGATTACTAGTAGGTTATATCTTTCTATATGTTAAAAATCCAATATAAAATATACTCATAATTTTATCTGAAACTAAGATGTGAAATCAATAAAATTATAAATTTTTAGAATCACGTATTAAATTCATAATTTTATTAAAAATTTATAATTGAACGATTTTACATTCATTTTAATTAATTTTTTTTTTATAAAATTATAAACTCATGAAATTATACAAAGTCAACTCATGATTTTAACAACATAAATCGTATCTATTTTTACATAAAATCCATCTTATATATATGCACAAGACCACCTCCGCTAGTGCGTGAAAAAGATGAAGGAGAGCGACTCGCATCAAAATTTGAAAATTTTGGAGAGCTAAAGGAGACGAAAGAGACTGCTTGTTTTCTCTCTCTCTCTCTCCTTCGAGGCCCATAATGTGGTCCTAGGAGGTTTCGTCTTATGTATAAGTGGACCCATTGTCTGTGGAATGGGCAGATCGAATGTCATAAATGTCTTGGGATTTATGTAGACTTCGATTTCAGCCCCCACGCGTCAGAGTTGCATATCCTAATGCTATTATTTATAGCTTCACCTCATCTGCCATTACAAATCTTGTAACTTCTTGGTCATGGTTTTTCCAAAAAAACCCTTAATCATTGATTTACGATTTCATGTCCTCTCTGTTCTGCCCATGTAATATGTGTATGTATGCATATGTCAACGCTTTTGTTTGTTGGCAACGACATGCATCCCGTTTGTGGAACAACAGTGTAATTTTTATCCTTTCTTGATGATGCAACATTCAGAGAAATATCACATAATAATATATTGTATTGCAATCACATGCATGGTACCTAAGTCCCCAATAATGAGTCAAGTGATTGCCAAGATTTTCGTTCATAATTTTGTATTTTTGTTTGTTGGTTGTGACATGAGCATAATTAATGATTGTTTTGTCAAGCATTTGAGAAGATTCGTCGTCCTTAACATTTTACATTTGCGTGTGCTTGCATTGCATGAAAGGACCAAAACTCCAATCTCATCAGTGTAACATGAAACTGTGCCTTGTGTGAGAACAGTGACTAGAAAGCTTTTGCATCCTTCACATTCTCTAGGGTGTATTCATGTTGCCTCTCATATACTTGTGCCAATGTACCTTGAAGCCGGTAAGATAAGGATTAAACAATGACAAGTGACTGCTATTTTTTGGATAGACACCTTTACCCAATTCGAGATTATGAAAACTATATTAGTTTTTTATTTGCAGGAAATATACCATTTAAATTTTATACGCAAGGCTCTAATGGACACGTTGAATCATCAACTGGAGATTGTTAAGAGATCTATTTTGAATTTTGATAGGTCTCAGTTTTGAAGTTCATAGGCGAAAATAGGGACGTTGTTGGTATAGATTGCAATTTGGCAACTTTTTTTGAAGTTGCATATGTGGGTTGTTTGATTTAGGTGGAATTAAAGCTCACTTGTTGAATTAAATTGTAGAGTTAAAAATTAAAAATTTATAACCGGTTTAACATATGGAATTTGTCAAATTATAGCATTCTTTTGATATTTTAGTATACCTATTTTATGAACTTTTCTCAATATTCTAGTATTGCTTGAGACACTAACTTTTCTTCATATTCTAATACAATATGTCAAAATGGTGGTACTCCTTAGGAGATTTTGGTATATCTAGTTTACCAATTTTTTTTCTATATTCCAATACCATTTAAAAGATTTTGATATACATCTGTATTTTCCTATATTACTAACTTTTCTCTCGAGCCTAGCATAATTTGTCAAATTATAATGCTCCATAAGAGATCCTAGTACATCTAGTTTACCAACTTTTCTTTATATTCTAATATCACTTAAGAGATTCTGATACATATATATATTTACGTATATTATCAACTTTTCTCTTTATTTTGGTATAATTTATCAAATTGTAGTGCTCCTTAGGAAATTCTAATATACATAGATTGCCAACTTTTCCCCATATTTTGGTATCACCTAAGTGAGTTTGGTATTTATACACATTTGCCCATATTATCAACTTTTTATCTTATTCATATAATTTTTCATAATTGTAGCAGTACTTAGAAGATTTTTCATACAATTAAGTTTACTAACTTTTCTCCATATTCTAGTATAAGTACATATTTATCCATATTACTAACTTTTCTTCATTTTCTAGTACAATTTATCAAATTGTGGTGCTTCTTAAGAGATTCGGGTACATTTAGTTTATCAACTTTTCTCTATGTTTTGGTACTACCTAAGAGATTTTAGTACTAATACATATTTACCTATATTATCATTTTTTTTTCTATTTTGATATAGTTTGTCAAATTATAGTCTAATTTATCAACTTTTTTTCCATATTTAGTAATGTTTAAGATATTTTGATAGACATACATATTTGTCCATATTACTATCCTTTCTCTCTAATCTAGTATGATTTGTCAAACTGTGGTATTCCTTAAGAGATTTTGGTATACTTAGTTTATTAACTATTTTTCATATTATAATACCCTTTAAGAGATTTTGATACACATAAATATTTTCCCATATTACTAATTTTTCTCTCCATTATGGTATGATTTGTCAACTTGTAGTACTCTAGGAAATTTTGATATACCTAATTTACCAACTTTTCTCCATATTATGATACAATTTATTAAATTGTGGTATTCCTTAGAAAATTATGATACATTTATTTTACCAACTTTTCTCTTTATTCCAATAAATTTTGCCAAATTGTAGTAGTGTTTATATGATTCTGGTACACATATATATTTGTCTATATTTCCAATTTTTCTACCTATTCTAGTTCATTTTATTAAATTCTAGTAGCCATTAGTTAATTTTAGTACATACATATTTGATTATATTACTATTTTTTTTCCAATTTGGTACATTTTGACAAATTATAATAGCACTTAGGAGATTTTGATACCTAATCGACAAACCTCCTCAATAGGTCATCTTAATTTTTTTTTTTTTTTAGTTTACTAAAAGGGGTTGCATTCGGTTTTCATTTCTATTTTGTCTTTGCTTGTTGCCTATGTAAGCTTCCGGTATTAGGTTATTGAGCTTTGGTTTTGTGACTATAAATTTGCTGTTATGTACATCGGAGAGCAAGAGAAAGCCTTACGAAAAATCCTAAAGGAAAAGATTTTGGAGTGTTGTTCTGTTTGGTAGTGAGAAACTTAACTATTGAATTTGTTTTTCAGTTTTTCTGGTGGTTTTTTAGATTTGATTTTAGGGTTTTCTATGTAAAATTTGTGCATCAAATTATTATTATTATTATTATTTTTCCTCTTTTGTCATTGTATATCTTGTTGATACGTTATCAAAGTCTGGATCCGATCCCAAACACGCACCAAAATAGACCATGAACAGCCATTGGCTAAATTCATCTACTTTAACCTAGTGCTATTGGTAAGATAGATTCAAAGGAAAAATGATCACCTGTCCATCAGAGTTTCTGACTAGACCTGTAAAACCTCCTTCACTATTCAATACACTAGCATCAAATTTGATTAAAGAGAGTCTTGCTAGCCTTTGATCATTAGTTAAACTTAAAATGTACTGCTTTCTTAGCTTTGGGTTTTTCGATAATGAGGAGTTTTCTTTAGTATGAACAATCTATCTGATCGAGAGCCGTATCGTTAGGATGTGCCTTAATATTGAAGTGTGAAGACCAAGATTATTTTTACTTGTGAAGTGAATCGTAGTGGAATTAAGAGATATTCAAGTCGCCTGCCTGAGACAAGGAAAAAAAAAATAAATGAAAAGCACACTGTCAGAAGCTATGGCAAAGTGGTAAATTTCCCACGCTCGTCCCATAGTTCTAGGGTTTGAACCCTACTCAGTACTCTCAATATATTGTATGATCATACCAGGAATATACTAAATTTAGCAAAAACTCGAATTTGAGCTATAGATGGAAGTTAAGTAACTCGAGATGAGCTAGGCGAAAAAATAAATAAATAAAACAAAACAAAAAACAAGGTATATTTGTAATATGACTAAAAAAGAATATTTGTGTGGAAAGGATCTTAATAAATATTTTCCAATGACGAAAAGCATTTTAATATACGAAAATTAGGTTGTTTTGTCAAAGAAAGAGAGAATGAAGTTAAAAAATTGGTCCAAAAGTCAAGGCAGGTGGAACATTATTGTCATTTTAAACTGGAGAGTCCAGTAATAGTAATGTACGTAATAGTTGGCAACTCACTTGAATATATATATATTTGGTAGATGATGAAAAATTATCCAATATTTTAAGTACAATTTTACTTTTCGAGATTAACTCGATATGATATCCAAGTGCACTAATCTATTTACCCGCTTCTCAGTTTGTTTAGTTTAATATATATATATATATATATATATATATTTTCCATCTTTAGTTTGAGTCATCTTACTATATTTGAGGTTCAATCCATAAGTACGAAGCTGTTGCATTCCCTATGCCGTGTTGCTTTGTTTCTCTTCTTCTTTTTCATCCTTTTAGTATCACTTTAGCACCGTATTCAAGTCATGTACTTGCTAAAATAAGACACCTAAATGATGAAATTTTAAATATATTATATATCTCTCGTAAAATTAAATATGTAGCAAATCTATATATAAAGTTGAATTTATATGCTCTTTATTTTATTTTGTTTTATAAAAAAATGATAATTAAATTTCTTTTTTCAAATGAATAAAATATATTTCGTAATCTTTTTCAAGTAATAATATGCGAATTTTTACTTCTTAACTTTTACTTCCCATTTACCATCTTCACCAATAATTATGATAGAATATAGAAAAAAAAAAAAAAGACTATCTACTCAAATATTAGATTTATAGAAAAAACATATAATGTCATGCCTTGAGCTTGAAGGGTATCCCCAATTTGTCACATATTCCTACCTTGATAGGAATATGCAAGCCTCTTTTCTATATCTCCAAATCTTGAAGTCTAATTATACTTAAAAATTGCTCCCCAAGCAAATGAATGAAATGCTTAATGAGAACCACTCTACACCTTACACAAGGATTCCAAACAAACATGCCCATACAATTTGTTTAATGAAATGCAACGAGCAATTCATTTAGGTTAAACTTTAGGTGTAGCAAATAATACAAGCAATACACAATCTTGGCATATTAGAATTTGGAGAAACTCAAACTTTGAAACTCAAGTTGACAACCTTGTTACCAAATTTGCTTAAGCTTAGAGAATCCTAGCATCAATGCCCTCAATCCTTAATTGCATCATCTTGATTTCAATATTAGCATCAGCTACTAAACTATGAGTCCATTATAACCTCCACACATGGGTCTATAACACTTATTAGGGGTGGGCACAGTTTAGATTTCCCCCGAAACCAAATTAAACCATAAAAATATAATTTGGTTTTCTATTGTTTCTAACCTAACCTTATGATTCAGTTTCAAAGTTTATCTAAACTTTAAAACTTCAGTTTAGTTTAATTTGATTTATAGATTAAACCATACTTTAATAATAACATGTATTAATATCATATAAAAGTTTGATAATGTAAATATTGAAACAATTAAAATTTTTCAAATGTATATTAATAGCTAATTTTATTTCTTAAGCTAACATATAGCATAAATTTTGAGTTAACCTATATACATATTTGCTAAATTATGAATATAAAATTAAACTTTTTATTCCTTATGAAGAGATAATAAAAAATATCACCTTATAAAAGGTAATAAATATTCTTAAAAAATTTATTCAAAATAAAAATTTTCAAACCAATTTTTAGATAAACAAGTTAATAGAAAGTATTCTAGAATAATTATTCTATTACCTCTAGATAAATGGGCCCTTAGATCATCAATTTAAGGTCTCATACCACATTTCTATTACTAAGTTAATTAAGGTTGCTCTTATCTTGTTGTAGAATCTTACTTTCAAGATTTTGAATTCCTAAGCAAGTTTTATTGAAATCCTATTACTCTTTGTTCTTATATATTCTACAGTTATTGTATATTATATAGATAATTCCTCCTTAATAACTTGATTAATATTATCAAATTGGACTTAATAAGATTTAACTATAATTCTTTTTATTCTTTATAAATTTAAAAGCTAGTTTTGGTACTTATTTGTCATAGCACAACTTCTAACTCTTTTTCCCTCTTTCTACTATTGTAAGAAAATGCTTACAAGAGTAATTTGTAAGAGCTAAGCATCTTATTACAGCATTGTTGATAGGCTTTAGTTGAGTTCTATCCTAGTAAAAAAATTATTTTGATTTCCTTTTTAAATTTGGTCGTATCATCTTTATCTATTATTTTCTTAATTCATGTATATCCTTTATCAATTATGTAAATCGAGGTTTTTATTTTAAGTAGGGATTTTTGTGTATACATATGTATTATATTTATTATATTACATACTTTCCTTTCAATGAATTTTATGCTAAACTCATTTATTATTTTATTAAGATTTACAGTTTTAGGAAATTTCATTCCCCCCCTTTTAAAAATGAAGGACTTAGGTGAACAACTTAGAAAAGAATGGGTTGAAGGATTGAGAAACAACAAATGGAAAGGTTGACTAAATAAATATGATTAGTCGTTTTAACACAAGTTAGAATATGTCTATAAGGATATTTTATAATCTATAGTTAGGGGTAAGCAAGTAAAAGGTGGGTAGAGTATGAAGTCCTACCTATACATTACTCTGTAAAGTATAAATTCCTAAATTTTAAAACTAAAACTTATCTTGTGACTCCTTATGTATAAAGTACCTTATAGAACTTGTAAATTTTGACTTTCTTTTTATAAATTTTAAATTTATGTGAAATTGGAAAAGTAATTTATATAAGATATCATAAGTTCTTCATATGTTAAACGTATGGAATCTATAGCAAAAACCTATAAAATTAAAAAAAAAACTTTTTCCTCTCTTCACTACATAAAGTTTATATGGTTTTACTACTTAGTAAATAAGAAAGAGGAAAGAGAAAGATTATAAAACATAAAATTGGATAGAAAAATGGGGTATAATAAGGGAAAAAAATGGAAAATGTAAAGTAAGTGACAACATTAGTTTAGTTGTGTAATAGGCTAATAATGGCCTTAAGCTCGTAGTACACATTGACTAAGTTCAACAACGAATCAGGAAGGTGCTTAAGATAATTAGGATAGATTAGGAACATAATCTAACTCTCTCTAATAACACATCTTATTGAATCTTTCTTAAAGTAAACATGGTGTCTTGAGGGGAGATTTACTTGCCAAAAGTATTACACTACACCAACACTATAAACAAAGATTACTCCAACTAGGTAAGGTATCTAATAGGCACCATAAACTTTGATTATCATACCCTGACACTGCTTCTCTGACTTAAGCATTGGATTCTAAGAGCTAAAGATACATCTGATGCTTCGATAGCTCATGTTTGTTCATCTTACATGCTGAATTTCATTAGTTTGAAAGCTTGATTTAACCCAAAACTAGCTCATGGTGATAAATGCAATTAATGATTGCTGCCCACTATCTTAAGGCCAATGATAACTCATGGCTAGCACAAGATCAAGACAAAATTCTAGCAAGAATGTCCTTAATGACCGCAACCCTCTAACTAAAGGAAATAACTAACCTCTAGTGTCACCTGCACAATCAAACATGTAGCAAGACATTGAGGATAGAGTTGCATGTCTTAAGAGGCAACTAGCTGAGTTGGTAGTTGAGAATCGCTATTTATGTGACTAAGTCAATGAAATCAACAAATGCTCCCAGCATAACTCTTAGCCCCATAATGAGTAGCAAGGCAACAGTGTTTCACAACAAAATAGGAGCACACCACCAAGCCTAAATGAAGTTCCTAACCAAAGGGACGACTAGAACAACAACAACAATGATAACTTTGAGGCAATTTCCACAAGGTCCTTAGTTAACCAATCAATTGATGACATAGACAACATGATCAAATACCTCAACAAAATCATGGATATGAGTAAATTTGAGCCATGAGACATGTTCACTATAGGAAATTCTCTCTTTGCACAAGAATTCTGAGATGGGTAACTCCCAGCACATATTTAAGTTGCTCAATTGGAGTTTTATGATGGGATGACTGATGAGGATCAACTAGCATAAAAAAGGAATGAACCAAGGTCCAAAGACCCATTACATGGTATTGGAGGCCTAATGACCCGAACTAGAGTTGAGTGGATGAGTAAAGCTTTGCAAGGACTAGTCATAGACCTACAAGAGAAGGAACCAAGTTACACTAAAGGAAAACCAACCTTTATCAACTTGATTCACGTTTTTACAGAGGAATGCAAGGATATGGAAGTTTTAGAATAATTTATTTTGAAAAAGGAAATTGAGCCAAAAAAGGGAGAACCACTCGGTTTTGTTAAGCTTTGTTTTATTTGTTTGGTTTTGTGTTTTAGTATATTTAGTTATAAGATTTTCAATCATTAGGAAGGAAGGCCAGTTTTGCTATGTTTGGAAACTTAGGTTATTCTTTTGTTATGTGATAACAATATATCACGCCATAGGGGAAAACATGGCACACTTTCTCTGATGAAATATTGAAATATAACCTTTCATGGAAAAGCTCTCTCTTGTTCTTTGAGAAAGAACTCTACGGTTTCTTCAACATAAACGCTTCGGGAAATCATTGATAGCTTAGGTTTCAATCAACAGGTATGGTTGGGGTCTAGTTATGAATTACAACTTGTTCAAGAAGATTCGTGGGGATTTCGATTTCAACATCAATTGCCGGGTTCTAGGTTTGACATACCTAGGGTTTTGCACATCATTTGGTATTAGAGCTTCGGTTTCTTGAATCAAGTAACATTTATTATTTGTTCATTCATTCTATAGTTCTTGTTCATACCCTAGAAATTCGTATATAAAAAAGAAAACAAGAAAATTCGAATTTGGCCGTGGAAGTATTCAATTGTTGAGTTACAAGACCAAAAAAAAATAAAAATAAAAAATCCTTGCTTTGAAATCACATAATCAAGTGATACAATACACTTTCCAATTCCTACCTTCAATATTATCTTGCCTTTTCAATATTGTAACCGAATTACATTGTCAATCCATTACATGTTCGGTGCAATATTCTACTTTCCTATTTCGTGTTGTGGATATCAATCAAGAATGTCTAGAAGCTCAGAAACATATACGGCCAGATACACGGTCAGAAGGTACGGCCGTATATTGTGTCAGATAGCTCCCAGAAACATACACAGCCGGATACACGGACAGAAGGCACAGCCGTGTATTGTGTCAGGTAGCTACCAGAAACATACACGACCTGATAACACGGCTAGAAGGCACGACCGTGTAACACAGCCTTGAATATTGAGATATTTGTTTCGTGATTTATTTTGTAAATATGGCATTTATATTTTGTATTTTATATTTTGGTAGAGGAAGATTTGTTTTCCTAGTTTGTAAGATATAGTTGCTTGGAAAAGATATTCTCCTGATGTATATATATACTTGAACATGAATTATAAAAAAATGCATTCAGCCAAAGTTTCTCAAAAGTTGTTATGGTATCAGAGCCACACAACTGAGTATTATGTTGAATTCATAGTTTTTCTTTTATTCTTGGAATTGCTGGTTTGTTCTTGGTTTTCTTTGGCTTTAGGTTGATTAACTCCAATCAACAATTTTCTTAATAATCAAGTTGTGATGACAATTCAGTTTAGAATGTCTTCTGAGAAAAAACATGAAATCTTAGCTATTAGATTTACGGGAAAGAATTATGCAGCATGGGAATTCCAGTTCAAGATGTTTTTGAAAGGGAAGGAGCTTTGGGGTCATATTGATGGGTCTTCTCCAGCTCCTACAGAGTCGAAAGATCATGGTCAATGGGAGGCAAAGGATGCTCGGATTGTTTCTTGGATTTTGGGATCTATTGAGGTTCATATGGTGAACAATTTACGGTCATTTGGCACAGCAAAAGAAATGTGGGAATACTTGAAGCGTGTCTACAATCAAAATAATACTGCAAGACGTTTTCAATTGGAACTTGATATGAGTAATTATAGTCAAGGTAATCTCTCAATTGAACAATATTATTCTGGCTTTCTTAATTTATGGAGCGAATATTCTAGTATTATCTATGCTAAGGTGTCAAAGGAGAATTTGGCTAGTCTTCAGGTTGTTCATGAAGTGAGTCGTCGTGATCAATTTTTTATGAAGCTCAGACCTGAATTTGAAACCGCTCGGGCTGGGTTGTTGAATAGAGATCCAGTTCCTTGTTTGGATGTATGTTTTGGTGAATTACTGCGTGAAGAACAAAGATTGGCGACACAAGCCGCTATTGGTGCAACTGGTGGATCATCTGGAATAGTTAATGTTGCATATGCTGCTCAGACCCGAGGGAAGGGAACAATGCAGTGTTACAGCTGCAAAAAATTTAGTCATATTGCCCGTCATTGTAGTAAGAAATTCTGTAATTATTGCAAGCAAAAAGGACATATTATTAAGAAGTGTCCTACAAGGCCTCAAAACAGAAGGCCACAAGCTCTTCATGCTGCGGTATCCGACTCTCACAATCTTGGTTCGACATCCACAATTGCTGGCAATAATCAATCTATTCTCACACCAGATATGGTCCAACAAATGATTCTCTCTGCCTTCTCTACTCTAGGTCTTCAAGGGAAAGGTAAGACTACTAATTCTGTTCCTTGGTTTGTTGATTCCGACGCCACAAATCATATGACTGGCACATCTGATTTATTGCATAATCAACGTCCATATACTGGTACTCAACACATTCAGGTTGCTAATGGAAATAATATTCCAATTACGACAGTTGGTGATATTAGCTCCTCCTTTCGACATGTCTTGGTTTCTCCTAAATTATCTACTAACTTACTTTCTGTTGGTCAAATGGTGGATAATAACTGTGATGTCCACTTTTCTCGTGATGGTTGTATTGTGTAGGATCAGGTTTCGGGGAAGGTGATAGCGAAGGGGCCTAAAGTGGGCAGGTTATTTCCATTACAATTTACCGCTCCTCGGACTTTGTCATTAGCTTCTTCAGTTGTTGAAAATAAGGCTGGCAACTGGCATAGATGCTTAGGTCATCCAAATAATGTTGTTTTGACTCATTTGTTGCAAAGTGGTGTTCTCGGTTCCATAGATAAGAGTTTATTAGTTGATTGTTCTCCTTGTAAACTGGGCAAAAGTAAGACATTGCCTTTTCCTGTTTTGGGTAGTCGTGCCAATAAATGTTTTGAAATTATTAATAGTGATGTTTGGGGAATTACACCGATTATTTCACATGCTTAGTATAAATATTTTGTGACATTTATTGACGATTACAGTCAATTCACATGGATTTATTTTTTGCATTCCAAAGCAGACGTGTTTACTATGTTTCAAACCTTTGTGACATATATTGAAACTCAGTTTTCCACTTGTATTAAAATCTTATGGTCTGATAATGGTGGTGAATATATTTCTCATGAGTTTCAAGCATTTCTTCATAACAAGGGTATTGTTTCACAACGTTCATGTCCTTATACACCTCAGCAGAATGGAGTTGCCGAACAAAAAAATCGACATTTGTTAGATGTGGTGCGCACATTGTTGTTAGAATCTTTTATTCCAGCTAAGTTTTGGACCAAAGCTTTATCTACTGCAGTTTATCTGATTAATCGATTACCATCTCAACAATTGAAGTTTGATTCTCCCTATCAACGAGTGTTTAGTAAACATCCTAATTATCATATGTTACATACTTTCGGATGTGTTTGTTTCGTTCATTTACCTGCCCATGAACGTCATATGTTGTCAGCCCAGTCTGTTCGATGTGCCTTTATGGGTTACAGTCCTAATCATAAAGGTTTTGTGTGTTATGATTCGATTAATAATCGATGGCATATCTCTCGGGATGTGATTTTCTTTGAACATGAATACTATTTTCAGCAATATCTTTCGACATCTGATACTGTTGTACTTCCTCACTTTGATGATTCTTCTTTTGATAAACGGTTCAAGCCTGGACTTATCCTTCCTGACCTTGCTCTTGAAAATGCTTCAATGATTCTTCGACGATCAACTCGGCACACTCGTCCTCCAGATAGATATGGCTATTCTGCAATTGTAATTAATACTACAATTCCTACCTCTTATTCTCAGGCTGCTAAACAGACTTGCTGGATAAAAGCCATGCAAGAGGAACTTCAAGCACTTCAAGACAATCACACTTGGGATATTGTTTCATGTCCTGCTGGTGTTAAACCCATTGGTTGTAAATGGGTTTATTCTCTTAAGATCTGATCTGATGGTTCCCTTGACAGATATAAGGCAAGGTTGGTAGCTCTTGGCAATCGACATGAATATGGAATTGATTATGAAGAGACCTTTGCACCTGTGGCTAAGAGGACAACTGTCCGACTTGTTCTATCTATTGCTGCATCTAAAGGATGGTTCTTACGACAGATGGATGTTAAGAATGCATTTTTGCATGGGGACCTCAAGGAAGATATCTATATGACTCCTCTTCCAGGATTGTTTTCTACACCCTCACATGATGTTTATAAGCTCAAACGGTCTCTATACGGTTTAAAACAGGCTCCACAGGCTTGGTTTGAGAAGTTTCGTAATACTTTTCTTAGCTTCTCTTTTATTCAAAGTCAGTATGATTCTTCATTATTCCTTTGCAAGACTGACAAGGGAATTGTTTTGTTGATAGTCTATGTTGATGATATTGTCATCACAGGATTTGATACTCAATTGATGTCTCAGTTACAGGAGCGTCTTCAAGGTTCTTTTCATATGAAGGATTTGGGATCGTTAACTTATTTCTTAGGTCTTGAGGTTCACTCTTCTTCTGCTGGTATTTTTCTTCATCAACATAAATATACTAAGGAACTTATTGCTTTAGCTGGTCTCCAAGAGGGTCGTCCTGTTGATACTTCTTTGGAGGTGAATGTTAAATATCAACGAAATGATGGTGACTTTCTATCTGATCCATCTCTATATTGACAACTTGTTGGAAGTCTCAATTATCTGACTATTACACGTTCTGATATTTCATTTGCTGTGCAAAAAGTTAGTCAATTTATGCAGGAACCTACACATCTTCATTTAGCAGCAGTTCGCCGTATTGTTAGGTATTTAAAAGGGACTTCTCATTGTGGTTTGTTCTTTTCTACGGAGTCTCCTATTCACTTAACAACCTATAGTGATGCTGATTGGGCTGGTTGTTCTGATACACGTCGATCTATTACTGGTTGGTGTATGTTTCTTAGTAACTCTTTAATTTCTTGGAAGAGTAAGAAACAAGATCACGTGTCTAAGTCTTCTATTGAGTCCGAATATCGTGCTATGTCATCTGCTTGCTCTGAGATCATTTGGCTTTGAGGTTTGTTGGCTGAGGTTGGTTTTCCTCAACTTAGGTCTACCTCTCTTTATGTAGATAATACTAGTGCTGTCTAGATTACTGCTAATCCTATCTTTCATAAGCGTACGAAACATATTGAAGTGGACTGTCATTCTATTCGAGAAGCTTATGATAATGGTGTTATTTCTCTTCCTCATATCTCTTCTGATCTTCAAACGGTTGATATATTTACTAAGGCTCTTTCTCGACAGCGTCATCAATTTCTTATTGGCAAATTGATGCTTCTTGATCAGTCAGCATCAATTTGAGGGGGGATATCAATCAAGAATGTCTGGAAGCTCAGAAACATACACGGCCGGATATACAGTCAGAAGGCACGGCCGTATATTGTGTCAGATAGCTCCCAGAAACATATACGGCCGGATACACGGACAAAAGGTACGGCCGTGTATTGTGTCAGGTAGCTACCAGAAACATACACGGCCTGATACATGGCTAGAAGGCACGACCGTGAATATTGAGATATTTGTTTCATGATTTATTTTGTAAATATGGCATGTATATTTTGTATTTTATATTTTGGTAGAGAAAGATTTGTTTTCCTAGTTTGTAAGATATAGTTGCTTGGAAAAGATATTCTCTTGATGTATATATATACTTGAACATGAATTATAAAAAGTGCATTCAGCCAAAGTTTCTCAAAAGTTGTTAGTGGATATCTCTTGGTTTGTGTTTCCAATTTTGTAGTGAGTCTTTTCATATAAATTAATTCGTGATTATATCCTTGCTTGTCGTGACTTGGAACCAATAGTTAGTTAATAGATTTGCTTTAGTGGTTTGCATTGAGGAAGTTTTTTCAATCTAAGTTCATATCAAAGAATTGTAAGAGCGGGTTATGAGAACATTATTATTGAGAGCTAAACATGAGTGAATTGTGAGGACATTACTACTGAGAGCAACACACGAGTGAATTGTGAGAGATATATTATATTTATGTGACTAATCTCTTTTCTTAACTGTAGAGATATATCGGGAAAAAGTCCAACTGGAGGTGAGAATGGAGGAGGGGAAAGTAGGGGTGATATTTGATGTGTTAATGAGGGAGATGAAAAGGATATTAAGTGGTGAACTTGAACAAATCCATGAGAGGATGGATAAGATAGAAAGGAGTAAGGAACCGTCTAGCAGTACTATTGTCAGACAAGATGCTAGTAAACCCTTGAGGGGATGAATAAGGATAGAAGAGGGTGAAGAAACGGATTCAAGAGAGTATAATTATAGGAGGGAGA
Organism: Laguncularia racemosa; assembly: GCA_037954665.1. Taxonomy (NCBI): domain Eukaryota; kingdom Viridiplantae; phylum Streptophyta; class Magnoliopsida; order Myrtales; family Combretaceae; genus Laguncularia; species Laguncularia racemosa. The sequence goes on along the minus strand of JBBMOL010000004.1, from coordinate 11,182,618 downwards.
GAGGGAACACCTAGAGGCGAGATAGTAATCTGGGAAGTATCAAAATGAAGATACCTTCATTTTAGGGGAAAAATGATCTAGAGTTGTACTTGGAGTGGGAGAGGAAGGTGGATCATGTATTTGAGTGCCACAATTATATTGAGGAGAAAAAGGTTAAATTGGCTGCAATTGAATTTTCGGATTATGCTAGTGTTTGGTGGGACTAGATAGTACGTAATAGACATAGGTATGGAGAGAGACCTGTTAGTACTTGGGATGAGATGAAGACCATTATACAAAAGCGGTTTGTCTTTAGTAATTATCATAAGGATTTTCTTAGGAAGTTCCAAGGGTTGACACAAGGGTCCAATAGTGTGGAGGACTATTATAAAGAAATGGAAATAGCCATGATTGGAGCCAGAGTGGAGGAGGATGATGAGGCTACAATGGCTAGGTTCATTAATGGTTTGAATAGGGAGATTGCTGACGTGGTGGATTTGCATCACTCTTTAGATACAAAGGAGTTATTGCATAAGGCGATCAAGGTAGAGAGACAAATGAAGTATAAGAGAAATCTAAAATCTAGGGCGACTTCCAACTCTTCATGGAAGTCCAATTGGAAGAAGAATTCTACATATTCAAAATCTAAAGAGGATGTGAAGGCTAAGAGTCCAGTCGCTACTTTTAAAGGTAAAACTGACACTAAACCATCTTCGAGAACTCGTGATATTAAATGTTTCAGGTGTCAGGGGTTTGGACATATTGCATCTTAGTGTCCAAATCAAAGGGCTATGATTATTCATGATAATGGAGATATGGAGAGTATTAGTTCTAAGGAGGATAGCACATCACCCTCAGAAGAGTATGATGATATTGACTTGGAGGGACCCATGAGTGGTGAGCTATATGTTACTAGACAAGTCCTCAGTGCTCAACTGCAGGACGACGGTGAAAAGGTTCAACATGAACACATCTTTCATACCCGATCTCACATGCAGAACAAGGTATGCAACTTGATCATTGATAGTGGCAGCTGCACTAATGTTGCTAGCACCTTGTTGGTTGATAAGATGCGGTTGAACGCTGTGAAACATCTTAATCTATATCGGTTGCGATGGTTGAATGAGTGTGGGGAAGTGAAGGTGACCAAGCAGGTTCTTATTACTTTTTCCATAGGGAGTTATCGTGATGAGGTGATGTGTGATGTAGTTCCCATGCAGGCTAATCACCTATTACTGGGTCGACCAAGGCAGTTTGATAGGAAAGTGATGTACGATGGGTACAAGAACTAATATTCTTTTATTCTAAACAAAAGGAAGGTGGTTCCAACTTTACAGATTCCATGGGAAGCTTGCGAGGATCAAGTGAGGATAGCAAAATAATTCAAAGAGAAACACGTGAGTGTGTGAGAGAAGGGTGAGAAAAAAGAAAAAAATGAGAGACAAACACTGGTGAGCCATGAGGGAAAAGATTCTGAAACACTGAGAGGAGAGAAAATTACAAGAAAAGTAAGGTAAAGAGTACAATGTTGGCAAGGAAACAACTACTTGTACTTATATATAATGATGTTTATTTTACTAATACTGACATTAATCCTTCGTTGCCTAATATGGTAGTGTCTCTTTTGTAGGAATATAAAGACTTGTTCCTTGGAGAAGTACCGCAGGGCCTACTTCCACTATGAGGTATTGAGCATCAAATTGATTTCTTGCCAGGTGCATCTATTCCTAATCGACTAGCTTACTGAACTAATCCTGAGGAGGTAAAGGAAATTTAGAAGCAGCTTGATGAATTGATGGAGAAAGGATTTGTAACAGAAAGCCTTAGTCCATGTTCAATTCCTATCATCTTAGTTCCTAAGAAGGATGGGACATGGTGAATGTGTGTCGACTGCCGAGCAATAAACAAGATAACAGTTAAGTATAGACATCATATTCCTAGATTAGATGATATGTTTGATGAATTGCATAGTGCTTGTTTATTTTCTAAAATTGATTTAAAGAATGGCTATTACCAAATTCGTATGAAAGAGGGGGATGAATGGAAAATGGCTTTTAAGACTAAACATGGGTTATATGAATGGATGGTAATGTCTTTCGTGTTAACAAACGCACCTAGCACTTTTATGAGGCTAGTGAATAATGTTCTGCGTCATTTTATTGGAAAATTTGTTGTTGTATACTTTGATGGCATTCTAATTTATAGCAGGACATTAGATGATCATGTTCAGCATTTGCAGTGTGTGTTTACTGTTTTGAGGGAAAACCAGTTATAAGCTAATTTAAAAAAGTGCACTTTTTGTATAGAAACTGTGGTTTTTCTTAGATTTGTTGTAGGTGCAAATGGGATAGCTGTGGATAAGGAGAAGGTGAAGGCGATTCGGGAGTGGCCAACACTAAAGAATGCAAATGAGGTCAGGAGTTTCCATGACTTAGCAAGTTTTTATAAGAGATTTGTGAGGGACTTCAGTTGTATAACTGCTCCTCTAAATGACCTTGTTAAGAAGAATGCTGACTTCAAGTGGACTGAAGTGCATGAGCAATCTTTTCAAATCCTAAAAGGTAAGTTAACTAACGCACCTTTATTAGTATTGCCTAATTTTGAGGAAGTATTTGAGACTGAATGCGATGCTTCCGAGAAAGGTATTGGTGGTGTATTGATGTAGGATTCTAAGCTAATCGCATACTTTAGTGAAAAACTCAATGGTGCTGCCTTAAATTACCCAGTGTATGATAAGGAGTTGTATGCTTTAGTGAGGACCCTGCAAACATGGCAACACTACTTATGGCCTAAGGAGTTCATCATTCATTCCAATCATGAGAGTTTAAAGTACTTGAAAACTCAGGGTAAGTTGAACAAGAGGCATGGAAAATGGTTGGAATTTGTCGAGACCTTTCCATACATGATTAAATACAAGCAAGGGAAGGAAAATGTGGTGGTAGATGCACTCTCTAAAAGGCACTCTCTTTTGACTTCTTTACATACTAAACTGCTTGGATTTGAATGCATGAAAGAATTATATGAGAATGGTGTTGATTTCAATCAAATTTGGGCTGCTTGTTCTGAATCTGGATATGCTAACTTTTATAGGCATGAGGGGTATTTATTTAAGAAAGATAGGTTATGTGTGCCAAAAAGTTCTATACGTGAACTGTTGGTGAGGGAGACACATGGTAGCGGTTTAATAGGATACTTTGGTGTTAGAAAAACTTTGGACATTTTACATGAACATTTTTATTAGCCTAAGATGAAACATGATGTACAAAATGTGTATGATAAGTGCATTGCATTTAGAAAGGCTAAGTCTAGAGTAATGCCCCATGAGGAATACCTTCCATTGCCTATGCCTAATTAACCTCGGACTAACATCTCTATGGACTTTATATTAGGGCTGCTATGATATCAAAGTGGCAAAGATAGCGTATTTGTTGTTATTGACAGGTCTAGTAAGATGGCTTATTTCATTGCCTGTTCTAAAACTAATGATGCACAACATATTGTTGACTTGTTCTTTAGAGAGATTGTATGGTTGCATAGTTTGCCTAAATCCATTGTGAGTGATAGGGATGTAAAATTTTTAAGCCATTTTTAGTGTATTCTATAGAATAGGTTAGGCACTGAATTGTTATTTTCTACTGTTGCACACCCTCAAACCGATGGTCAGACTGAAGTGGTCAATAGGACTCTCTCAACCTTATTGCGTGCTGTGATTCATAAGAACTTGGAACAATGGGAAACATGCTTGCCTCATGTAGAATTTGCATATAATAGGACGATGCATTCCACTACATCATATTCTCCATTTGAGGTTGTATATGGCTTTAATCCCTTGGCCCCATTGGATATTTTTCCTTTACCCACTAACGAGTTTGTTGATCTTGACGAAAAGAAAAATGCAGAATTTGTTAGGGAATTACATGTTTAAGTGCGGATCAACATTGAGAAGAAAAACAAGCACTATGTTTGTCAGGCCAATAAGGAACGTGTCAAGACCGTGTTTCATCCAGGAGACTGGGTTTGGGTGCATTTGAGAAAGGAAAGATTTGTAGAGCAGCGGAAGTCTAAATTGCATCCTAGGGGAGATAGACCTTTCCAAGTAATGAAGTGCATTAATGACAGTGCTTACAAGATTGACTTGCCAAGTCACTATGGTAATGTAAGTGCAAATTTTAATGTTTTTGATCTTACTCTTTATGATGCAGGTGATTCGAGGACGAATCTTTTCGAGGAAGGAGGGAATGATGAGGATCAACTAGCATAAAAAGAGAATGAACCAAAGTCCCAAGACCCATTACATGGTATTGGAGGCCCAATGACCTGAGCTAGAGCTAAGCGGATGAGTAAAGTTTTGCAAGGACTTGTCATGGACCTACAAGAGAAGGAACCAAGTTACACTAAAGGAGAACCAACCTTTATTAACTTGATTCTCGTTTCTATAGAGGGATGCAAGGATATGGAAGTTTTAGAATAATTTATTTTGAAAAAGGAAATTGAGCCGAAAAAGGGAGAACCACTCGGTTTGGTTAAGCTTTGTTTTATTTATTTGGTTTTGTGTTTTAGTATATTTAGTTATAAGATTTTCGGCCATTAGGAAGGAAGGTCGGTTTTGCTATGTTTGGAAACTTAGGTTATTCTTTTTTTGTGTGATAACAATATATCACACCATAGGGGAAAACACGACACACTTTTTTGGATGAAATATTGGAATACAACCTTTCATGGAAAAGCTCTCTCTTGATCTTTGAGAAAGAACTCCATGGTTTCTTCAACATAAATTCTTAGGAAAATCATTGATAGCTTAGGTTTCAATCAACAGGAGTGGTTGGGGTCTAGTTACGAATTATAACTTGCTCAATACAATTCGTGGGGATTCTGATTTCAACATCAATCGTCAGGTTCTAAGTTTAACGTACCTAGGGTTTTGTGCATCAATGACTGATCCCTCTAAACATATGAGTGATTACATAACTTAAATGAGCCTCTTTAGTGTCTCTAATGCCATAGCTTGCAAGGCCTTTTTAGGAACACTCAAGAAATCTGTTTGAACGTAGTTCCAAGGCTTCAAGCCTAACTTCATCCCAAGTTTCGAAGAGCTCACCATGCAATTTTATTAGAACTTCTTGATGAGCAAAATGCTTAGGCAAGACTCCTTGACCCTTAATCTCATTAAGAAAAAGCAAGATAAGACACTCATGGATTATATCTCAAGGTTCAACCGAGCAATGCTCGAAATCCCCAATGTCAATATAAGCATTGCCTTAAATGCAATAGTTAATGGTGTGAATGATATGTCCCTATTCTTCTACTCCCTTACTCTACACAAGCCCAAAAATTTTAAAGAATTTCAAGAAAGTGCGATAGATTACATCACCTATGAAGATGCTATATTGGCTAGGCAAAAAGTCGAGTAGGATTCATTTGATGAGAAGAAGAATGGTAAAGACCAACCCTCTACAAAAGTTAAACTTAGCCCTATTGTAGGTAGTAATGGGATTACTTGAAATGGTAATGGTAGTAAAAAGCATGCCATCCCTTTCTACGAGTAGCATAGCCCCTTAACACAAGCCTTGAGCTAACATCTTTATGAAGATATGAACTTGAAGCATCATCATTTAGCTTGACATGATGAGGAATAATCCTTTTGAAAGAAACTCTGACAAGTATTGCTACTTCTACCATGATAGGATTCATACTATAGAGAATTACACCCAACTAAAGAACACCCTTAGGGACCTTATCTGAAGAGGATATTCACAAAGTACATTATAAAGGCTGAATGACCTCTAAAACGAGGTTGTCAATAAGAAGGTGAAACAAAGTAAGAGCAAGAAGCTTGTCCTACTAGGGGAATGATCAACACAACAGTGGGAGAGTCAGTTGCTGGTAGGTCAGCTACTAGAGGGCAGTCTATCTCCCAATGTAAGGCTTATGCCCCATCAAGAAATTATTTGTTAACACTCTAATAAAGCAACCAAAAGTTAACACTATAATCACTTTCTTAGACAATGACCTTGAGGGTATCATGGTCCCTCATAACAATGCTCTTGTAATCCGAGCTCACATAGTTGATTTCGATGTCTATAAGATACTAATTGACAATGGGACTTCCACGAACATAATATATAAGAAAGCATAAAACCAAATGAAAGAATGGGTCAAGGAAAAATTAAAGCCCTACAAAAATGAGTTCTTTGGCTTTAATAACCAATCTATTAAGCTAAACAGCATCATAACTCTCCCTATACAGATCGGAGATGGCCCTTATAAAACATAGATCTAAGTTGATTTCCTCATCATCAATGTTTGGTCCCATTACAATGTTATTTTGGGACGGCCATCATAGAACGTAACGAGAATGATAGCCTCTACAAAACACTTAAAGGCTGAATTTGTTACTCCTACAAAAGTTGGCGTTTGTAACAATGATCAATAGGTCTAAGCCCCCTTACAATGGGAAGTTCTTATAGTAGACACTACTCTTAAGGAAAAACTAGGATTGAGAGGAGAACAAGTAGAAGAAATAGAGGAAAGTTAGATTAGCAGTTCACTTGAACAAACTACAAGGATAAGGACAACAGTCTTAGTTGAGCTATGGTGGTTAAGCAAAAGAAAAGGCATTTTGCACTTAAACGCAAAGTTACCATTAAGGAAGAGGTTCAAAAGTTGCTAAAGGCTAGATTTATACAAGAAGAGCCTTATCCTATGTAGCTAGCAAATTATGTGTTAGTCTAGAAATCCAATAGGAAGCGGTGTATGTACATTGATTATACCGACTTGAATAAAGCCCGCTTAAAAGACTATTTTCCCCTTCCTTGGATTGACCAATTGGTTTACTTAACCTTGGGCCATCTATTACTTAGTTTCATGGATGCCTTTTCAAGTTATAATTATATTAGAATGCACCATCCTAACCAGGTCCATACTTCATTTGTCACCAACTTTGAAACATATTACTACACTGTTATGCCTTTCAAATTAAAAAATGTTGGGTTAACTTTCCAATGGTTGGTAACGAAGACGTTTGTGCCCCAAATTAGCTATAAAGTTGAAGTATATGTCGACGACATGATCATCAAAAGCAAAGAGATTTTAGACCATTTAGTTGATCCCAAAGAAACCTTTAACACACTCCACAAATACAACATGAAGTTAAACCCCTAGAAATGTGTATTTGGGGTAGCATTCGGGAAGTTTTTAGTTTACTTGGTCACTTCCTAAGGTATTGAAGCTAATCTTGAAAAGATCAAGACTATCCTAGATATGTAACCTTTGAAGATAGTTAAAGAAGTTCAAAGACTAGGTCACCACACTTAGTAGATTTGTTTCTAAGTCCACGAATAAGTGTCCTCCCTTTTTCAGAGTCTTAAAGAACCCTACTAATTTTTGTTGGATAGATGAGTGCTAAGTATCATTTGACAAGCTAAAACACTTTATTATGAGTCCACTAGTTCTCTTAAAACCAAAACTTGGAGAAGATCTTTATCTTTACCTCTCTATTAGTGGTTGAGCCTTATCCTTGATCTTAGTAAGAGCAAATGAAAGGGAACATCAACTTGCTTATTATGTTAGCCACATTTTATAGGGCCCAAAAGTCATATACTCAAAGATAGAAAAATTTGCCCTAGTTATGGTAATCTCTATAAGGAAATCACATCTATACTTTAAGGCTCATCTGGTGGTGGTGCTCACCAATCAACCTTTGAGACAAATTCTTCAAAAGCCTCATGTGTCGAGGTAGATGGTTTATTATGCCATAGAACTTAGTGCATACAGTTTTCAATACTAACCACATGAGATAGTGAAGGCATGAGTATTAGTTGATTTTATAGGCGAGTCAACTATAGAAGATGAAGTGGCCACTAAGGTTTATGTGAAGCCCACTTAAACTCTCCATGTGGATAGATAGTCCACTTGAGAGGGGAGTAGTGTAGGGGTTGTATTGTGTGGACTACATAGAGTCGAAGTCTAATATGCTCTAAAGTTTGGGTTCTTACTTAGTAACAATGAGGCCAAGTATGATGCCTTCATTGTTGGATTAAAAATGGTTAAGGGAATTAAAGTGGAAAAAGTCAAGATTTTTTCAGATTCACAACTCATATTCCATCAAGTCAATGGAGAGTATGTAGTTAAAGATGAAGGGATGACTAAATACCTTGAGGTCACTAGATCTTTATGTTCTAACTTTCTATCATGGAGCATCATGAAGATTCCCTAGGCAAAAAACACTAAAGCAGATTGACTATCTAAATTAGCTTCATCTTTCCTCTCCAACTTAGATAAGAAGGTGTTTGCGGAATTCCTGCCCAAGAAGAGTACTAGTAGGTCTCAATAAGAATACTTTGTTAACAAGACCTAAACTCCCATGAAATTGTGTTAGATGGACCCAATCATTACATAACTAACATATGGTACTATCCTTGAAGAAAGGAAAAAAGCGAAGACCTTGAGGCAAAAGACAACTCAGTATACGCTCCTTGATAGATAGCTTTACAAAAGAGACCATTCCTCAAGTGCCTCCGACCTTTCGAGACCAAGCACTTACTCATCGAGCTCTATGCTAGGGTATGTAATAATCATATCATGGGCTATGCCTTAACTATTAAGGCGCTTTAAGCTAGGTACTACTAGCCCACCATAAAGAAAGATATGAAGGCAATCATACAACGATGCGACAATTGTCAAAAGCACGCCCTAGTTGATAGGTCGCCGAGCGGTACCCTTATGTTAATCACATACCCATGGCCTTTTACCAAGTGGGGACTTAATATTCTCAGACCATTCCCTAAGGCTATAGGACAATGTTAATATTTCATAATTATTGTCGACTACTTCACAAAATGGGTTGAACCTAAGGTAACAGCCAAGATTACTGAACATAGTGTAAGAGACTTAGTCGGTTAAACCATATTATGTCATTTTATTATTACTAGTGCCATCATTACCGATAATGGCACCCAGTTCAACAATTTGAGGCTTAGGGTTTTGTGCCAATTATGGGATCAAGGTCCACTACACCTTGGTGGCTGATCCATAGCCCAACAGGCAAGCCGAGGTCACCAATAAAGTTATCATGTAGAGCCTCAAGAAGAGAATTGATCAAGTAAAGGGGAAGTAAGCTGATGAGCTCCCTTACATGTTATGGGGGTTCCAAATGACTTTGAGAACTGCCATAAGCAAGAGCCCTTTCAACTTGGCTTTTGAAACTGAGGCAATCTTATTGGCCAAGCTCAAATTGCCTAACCTCTACACTCGTGACTTAAACCTAATAGTTAGTGAGATTGGTCTCTAAGCCAATCTCAACTTCCTTGAAGAGCTAAGAGATCAAGTTAATTATAGAGTAGCGGCATATTATCAATGAGCAATCATATACTATGATAAGAAGGTCAAATATAAGGTTTTTCAGTTCAAAGATCTGGTTTGTAGAAAGCTCAAAGCCATTAGATCGAGGTAAGGTCATAGCAAATTAGCCCCAAACTAAGAAGACCCCGTTCGTATATAAGGAGTGGTCAGTTATGGCGCATATGAGTTAGAATGGCTCAACAGATACTTGATCCTAAGGATGTTGAATGCAGAGAACTTACACTTATACTTTGAAAAAGCTATTGAATATGTTTTAAAGCATAGTTAAAGTCATGTCTTCATTGTAAACATTCCTATGACTCAATGGATTTATAATTTATCTCAATGATTTTATTATGTTTAATTCGCCTTATAAAACAGGCAAAACTAAAGCTCAATCACATAAATGGCGTAATTAATGAGTAAAGTCCTAAATTACGTTAACGTAACTAAACAGTAAAGGGACCCCACTAATTAACATAATGAATGAGTCCTCTAAGCCCTAAGGGTCGAACTGAGTGGATATGTACTCCACATCACTCAAAGGGACATCTTCACTGACTAGGCTTAAGCCTAAACATTGAAGATGCTCCCGACAAAGGTTAGAGCCCTAACTACACGCTATTTCCAGCCATAATATGATTTTGCTCATGGAGTCAAGCAACAAATAGTACTTAACAAGTACATACTAATGTTAGATTAAGAATGTAATGATCAATGGATAAAAACAAAATATCAAATGCAAAGACATAAAGGTAAAATAATGAGACACAAAATAACTAATAAGAGCTCAAATTGAAAACAAATCTGATTTCATTAGTTGAGAAATCAGTATAAGGGTGAAAGGTTGACATTTTGATCATGGTGCACTTATTAAAAGGAAACAAAAACACAAAGGAAAGAGAAAACGAAATAGCTTCAACTTTATTGGTCTTCAGGGGTAAGAGTTGGTTATAGAAGATCCTTCGCAAGGGGCATGGCGCTCGCATTTGGTTGCTGCTTGGTAGGAAGAGGTGGCACCTCCTCACTAGGAAGGCGGGGAGGAGGTAGAGGCTCTTTATCTTCAACAAGCAAAGGGACTTTACTTGACTTCTAGCTCCTCCTTTTATTCTAGCGGGGTATCAGGCACCCACATCTTCCTAGTGAGCTAGCTAAGGTCATACCTTAGATTTCTCTCTGGATCCAGTGTCTCATCCTTTGTTGGCTTCCCTTAATTATAGTGACCAACTACTCGATATACTCGTTGCTAGGCTAGATCTCCTCATAGTACCAATTCTTGACTGTCCTCTCTTGCTCCTCTAACTCTTGGATGCGTGTATTGCATTACACCACATACCCCTCAAGCTCTTCAACTTGCTCCTTTAGGGTCTACTTTGTTTTGGTCAACTTATCGAGACATTCTTACATGATGGCCATGTCTTACTTGTAATTTACCACCACAACCTTCACTTGTTGAAGCTCATTGATGAGGTAGGCCTCTCTCTTCTAGTAGTCAACGGCTCCCTCAAATAGATTGTTGATGTAGGGGACTGCACCTTTAAGCTCTTGACGAGCCTTCTCCAGCTTAGCCACTTGACTCGATCATTGGCTTCGGCTACCCTTTTCCAATAATCTTCTCAGACTGCACCAAGCTCATCCTAAGCACTCTTTAGCTTAGCCTCCACAACTATCCACATTTGTAGGTGAGAATTATTACATTGGTACGATTGGTTGAATAGTAAAAAATAATAGTCACATTTGGTAAATAGATCTCATACTTGCTAATCACTCTAACATAAGCATGGAAAACCCCATTTGCAACCTTGATCACCTACAAAATCAAAACCAACATTAAATAAATAAATGAGTAAATAAAGGGAAGGAGAAGTGGAAGAAAAGAACTTCACCTAATGACCACAAAGACTTTACCTCAACAAGTTGGGTAGAAAAGTGATTTTGCATCTCAAGGGCTAACATTCCAGTAATGACCCTTTTAGCTTCTCCTCTCTCTCTAAGGTTGGGGATACTATCTAACAGGTTAGCATAACCTGCCTTGGCCTTTGGCCCATTATCTACTAAAGGCAATGGAACCCTAGAGGAAGTTGACTTAGGTTTCTTTAGCAAGTTGTTGCTTTCCCTCCTTTGCTTTATTGCCAATGAGGTGTCATACGTCCTCTTTTACTGCCTCTTCGCAATTGGACCCTTGACCTCCCTAGCTAAGGAATGTCTTGCCTCATTCTTTTTGGGAATGGGGATTACCTCATTTGTATGGGGCCTCACATTAGCCTCACCCCCTACTCGGCTTCGATAACCTTCCGTTTTCCCAGATTGGCCACAACAATAGAAACGAGAAAAGCTGCTAAGGGAAGCTTTGGGCCCTAAATACTGATGCCCCTAGTTAAGGCCTTCTTCTGTAGAGGTAACCCTTGTGCAATCTTCTTTGCTCAGAGTGCTTCCTTCTAGACTCACCTTGATTGGTGAGCTGCAAGATCCGACATACGTATTGGCCTGATCAAAGGCATATTTGCAACATAGAGGAGAAAAAAAATATAAAACTTACTAGAGAAAAATCTGATGAGGGGACCACGCCTCTAAGTTTCAATAAACGAGTGCCCCCCTCAAGTTAACCCCACAATGGGCACCAACTCTTACCTTTACCTTACTCCTCCTTAACCTTACTCTATTCCTTTGAGGCGTCTACTCATTGTATAGCCTTGACCTTTGACCCTTCAAGTGTCCCCATGCTGATCCCCAAGAAAGCCTTCATCAAGCTTGGGGCATCAAATGGCCCTTTGTTCTCTCCAAGGGTTTAGACTAGTACCTTAGCTTAATGCTTGTCATTAGGCTTTAATTTGATTGGTTTTGTCTTTATTGGGTTCACCTAATGAACCTAAAACCACCATGAACTTCTCTTTCCAAGCATGCATTGAGGACACCAACCCATCCATCAACTTCACTTCAAGGCAGCTCGACAAATCAAACCACCCCCATGACAACCTAGATGATTTATTTTGTAGAAAAGCAAAACAATTGAGGGGTTAAACTAATGCCATAAGATTCACACAAACTCTTAAATGCCACCAATAGTATATATACATTCGAAGCAAGCTAGCAAAGGTTGATACTGTGATAATTGAAGAAATCTTTTTGAAACTCGCTAAAGGGCAACCACAACTTGAACTCAAAGAATCTTTGATAGATACATAAGTGATTGCCTTCCATCAAGGCAACATGTTTATCTTCATATGTAAGTTGGATGATCTAGTCATTAAGCAGGAGCGTACAATACAACCTCACCGCATTTGCATCAACCTTGCAAACGATACTCTTAATCCCATTAGGGCCTGACCTAGACGTAGATGGCTTATTATAAACCAATCTAAATGGCTTGTAATCCTCTTTGTCATTTGGATAAATGTCTTAAGCTAATTCCCTATAGGCTTCCTCATCGTCCTCTTCTTCAGACGATCTCAACACTGCGCTATCTACCTCTTTTGCCTATACCACAAGCATCAAGGGACCACAGGCATCAAGGGTTAACGTAAAATAGCTCTACCTTTGATTAGATCAGTGATGAAAGATTGATACAAAGAAGGAAAAACAATTGCAAAGAGAAGTTTGAAAGAGTTTTCAAAAGTAAGAGAATGCAAAAAGTGAAAATTCAATTATTTAATGCCCTTATATAGGCAATTATAGAAAGCAAGTGCAATTTCCAAAGAACACTTTAGATCGCACTACATATCCCATTATTGTATTGAATGGCCACAATCTTTTAGCCAATGTAGCTACCTCTTCTTCTGATTTACCATGTGTCCCTATGCATTAAATGCACAGATTTGCACACACGTACACACGATTTGAAATTGATAGTTGAAAAGATGGAAATGTATCTAACAAGCTTCCCCACTTCATGAAGCTCGAGGGTTAATCTAGAGCTTGAGATTTTCTCACTGTTGCTCATTGATATCGATGCCACTCATTTGAGAAAAACTAGGGTTAGACTCCCTCAATCAACTCGATAGAATACCTCCTAACTCAAATAAGCTACTCTACTCGAGACAATCTAAACAAGGCATTATAGCTTGAAAGGGCAACTCGCCAAGAAGATTAAGTAGACGTGCATTGGACACTAAGGTCGACCATGAACCTCCCCAATTTGGATCAATGCCTTTTAGGAAAAATACGAGTCACCCAACACATTTACATTTTGTTTCATGCAAATGAGGCTCACCTCGGCCTTTACTCTCATCAATGCCTTGCCACTAATGAAGTGGGGGGCAAGTGCTATAGGTTGATAATAGCCTTAAGCCCAAAGCCCACATTGACCAAGTTTAACATTGAATTAGGAAGGTGTTTAAGATGATCGCGATAGATTAAGAAAGTAATCTAACTCTCTCTAAAAACACACCTTACTAAATCTTTCTTTAAAAAAAGATGGTGTCTTGAGGAAAGATTTACTTTCCAAAAGTGTTATGCTACACCAACACTATAAATAGGGGATCACTCTAACTAGGTAAGGTATCTAATATGCATTATAAAGTTCAATTGTCATACCCTTATGCTACTTCTCTAACTTGAGTGTCGATGTCCAAGTGTCGAAAATACCTCTAGCACCTTGATAACTTACGTTTATTCATCTTATAGGTTAGATTTAGTCAATTTGAAGACTTGAACTAACCTAAGACTAGTTTTTAGTGATAAGTGCAATCAACAAGCCATTTAGGTTATTAACATTTAGGCTTAGTCACCTTTATTTTCTTTTTAGAAAATATTTATTGGCTGAAAAATACAATGTTATTATTTATTTATTAATATTATTTAATAATTTTTTATAAGGTAATACAAAATACCTTGGAAACCGGAATTTGTACATTATATATCTGATAAGATCACATTATACTTATATTTTCTTTTAGACTTATATTAAATTTATTTCAATATTATAAGAAAATATAAAGAAATGATACTTAATGGTGTTTTTTTGTGAAAATACAGGTTTTGAGGACCCAAAAGTAAATTACAAGTTAATTGGAGGAGTTTTTCACAAAGGCCGCCGGCCTTAGGCCGGCCTACATTCAAAGCCGCCGGCCTTGAGCCGGCCTATATTAAACTGGCCTCAAAAAGAAGTAAAGCCGTCGGCCTTCATTACTCCCCGGATATCCATTGCGAGAATCTCTCCAAAATCATATCTTAATTAATTTGCTGACTCACATCCTCATCAGATCCACCTCATCCCCCTCCTCTTTGGATCTATAAATAGACCCCTTGTGTGAACCTTGGGAGCATCCCTTTTTGTTTTTGAGAATCCATCCTTTCTTTTGTTTAGAATCCTTTTTCTTCTTCTTTTTTTTAGCATCATTAGAATTTCCTTAGGTACTTTAGATTTTTCCAAAGTTTAGTTTGAAGAAAGAAAGTCGTTTTGTTGAAGTTTGCTTTCAATTGAAGAATTCAAGGAGTCATTTTGGAAGATTGAAGCTCTTGAAGATTATAGCAATTGTTCCATTTACTTTATTTTCTTTTATGCCATTTATTAGTTTAATCTTGTTGTTTAATATGAATTCCATTGCACCTATTTATTTCAATTGTTTTTATGCAATTCATATTATAATGTTCTAAATCATCCTTGTGGGAAATTGGATGAAACCCTAGAATGTTAAAAGGATAATTGTAGCCATGTTATATGATTAGGAATTATTAGGATTATTCATGATTGCAATTCCTTTGATTTCAATTATAATTGGTCTTTCATTATAATTGTTAGAAATCCTTTTGATACGGGAGTTGATGAGGATTTGTTAGGAATTCTTAATTAGATTGATTGTCAATACGGGAGTTGCGATAATTGGTTTAATTAGAGTCTATGGAGGGCGCAATGCAATGTTTCTTGTTAATTAATCACTAATGGATTAGGGTTAATTGATTTAGGGCATTAGTTGTTTGTAGCATCGGGAGGTGTATGAACATAATTTTGATTCCTTGGTTAATTGGAGACGCGGAAGCCGACTAATTAATTTGAGGTCAACATCCCTAAAAAGGATTTTCTAAACTCACTTGAATAAACTTATAACCACAAGTTGATATAACATGGTAGCAATTTGATTAACATATCTAGGGTGAATTCTAATTTCCCTTGTTCATAATTGATAGATTCTTCATAAAATTTTCCTTGTTGCTTTAAGTTAAATTTTTAGATTAGACATTTCAAAACCCCTTTTTAATCACCTAGATATTGGTAAGAATTGCAATAGATCTAGTACTCTATTGGTTCCTCGAGGGATCGACAACCTTACTTTTCACCACTTTATTACTTGATACGACCAGTGCACTTGCTGCAATTTACGCTCCCAATTTATATATACGTTCTGAGCGTAAATTTTTAAGGAGATTTTTTCCACCAGCTAGAACTGCTAGGTTAAGAAATGACATCACAAACTTCAGTAAGTTTAGTGGTGAATCACTTTATGAAGCATGGGAAAGATTCAAGGAGGCAATTAGAAAATGCCCCCATCATGGATTACCAGATAATCTCCTTATTGAGATATTCTATCTCAGTTTAGATGATACATTGAGATCTCTAGTAGATGCTGCTTCTGGTGGTGCACTAATGAGTAAGACATATGATGAGGCTAGTGCTTTGATAGATGAAATGGCCTCTAGTGCACATAATTGGCAACATGAAAGAGGTAAGTCTAGAGTGGCATCTGTCAATGACATGGACACCTTAACAGCTCAGATTTCTGCTCTTACCGCCCAGGTAAGTAAACTCACCTCTACACCTTCTTTCAATGTTAATCAAATTTCTTGTTGTGAGTTATGCTCAGGACCACACTCAACTCTTGAGTGCCCATCTGGAAACTTTTCCTCCTCATCCCATGGAGAGCAAGTAAATTCTGTCAACAATTTCCAAAGAGGTAATCAAGGACCTTATTCAAACACCTACAATCCAGGGTGGCGTAATCATCCAAATTTCTCATGGAGAAATGATAACAATGTACTTAAACCCCCTGGATTTCAAAAGCAAGGTCCTAATCATAATACTCCCCATCAACAATATCCTAATCATAATACCTCTTCTCAGCAAGGTCAGTCTAAAATGGAAGAACTCATGATAAGTTATATGCAAAAAACTGACACAATGTTGCAAAATCAACAAGCCACCATTAGGAATCTTGAAAATCAGCTTAGTCAAATGTCTCAACAGTTGAGTAATAGACCATATGGGTCTTTACCTAGCAATACTGAGCAAAATCCTAAGGGTGTAAATGCTATTATGTTAAGAAGTGGTAAGGAATTGGTTGATAAGAAACTTGAGGAAGAGGAGGTTAACCTGGAAAAAGATAAAGGGAAACAAAAGGAAGAGGAATCAAAGAAAAATTCACCAAAAGTGAAAGCATATGTTCCTCCTATTCCTTTCCCAGGAAGGCTGAAGCAACAACAATTGGATTCACAATTTGCTAAATTTTTAGAAGTCTTTAAAAAATTGCAAATTAACATTCCTTTTGCAGAAGCACTTCAGCAGATGCCATCATATGCTAGGTTCATGAAGGATTTACTCACAAAGAAGAGGAAGATTGAAGGGAATGAACCGGTGATGCTTACAGGGGAATGTTCAATGATCTTACAGAATGATGTACCTAGTTTGCCAAGAAAACAAAGAGATCAGGGGAGTTTTACTGTTCCTTGCACCATAGGCAATTTTCATTTTGATAAAGTTCTTATTGACTCTGGTGCAAGTATAAATTTAATGCCTCTATCTATTTTTAGGAAATTGGGACTTGGAGAATGCAAGGGAACTCATGTTACCTTGCAACTTGCTGATAGGAGCATCAAATACCCAAGAGGGATTGTGGAAAATGTCCTAGTGAAAGTAGATAAATTCATCTTTCCAGTTGACTTTATAGTCTTGGAGATGGAGGAGGATAAAGAGGTACCCATGATCCTTGGCAGACCATTCCTTGCAACAGGTAAAGCCTTAATTGATGTGGAACAAGGTAAGCTTACTTTAAGAGTTATGGATGAACAAGTCACGTTTAATGTGTATGAGGCTACAAAGAAATTTGATGACTGTAAATCCTGTTACACTATTGATAGTGTTGATGAGCTTTCCTCTGAGTTCATGGAAGAGAATGTAGGTGTGGACACAATGGAGTCAGTTCTTAGGGATTTAGATGATTGGAGTGATAATGAGGATGAACCCCAAGAAGAACGTGTTGAACAAGTTTGTGAATTCAAGACTCGACACTATGAGGAGCTGGGGACCACTGAGAAGAAACCGATGCCATCATTAACACAATCCCCGGTGCTTGAACTTAAACCTTTGCCTGGTCATTTAAAGTATGCTTATCTTGGAACAAATGATACTTTGCCAATTATCATTTCTTCTTCTTTGACAGGTGATCAAGAGCAACAACTTTTGGATGTTCTTAAAGAACATAAGGAAGCTATCGGGTGGACCATTGCGGATATTAAGGGAATTAGCCCTTTAATTTGTACTCATAGGATATTTCTTGAAGCTGAGTGTAAACCTACAGTACAACCACAAAGAAGACTTAACCCAACTCTTAAGGAAGTTGTAAAAAAGGAAGTGCTTAAATTGTTAGATGCAGGCATTATTTTTCCAATTTCTGATAGTAAATGGGTTAGTCCTGTCCAAGTTGTACCAAAGAAAGGTGGCATGACTGTGGTAAAGAATGATGCCAACGAATTAATCCCAACCCGTACTGTGACAGGGTGGCGAGTTTGCATAGATTATAGAAAATTGAATGCTGCCACCCGTAAAGACCACTTTCCCTTACCTTTCATTGATCAAATGTTAGAAAAACTCGCAGGGCATGATTATTACTGTTTCCTTGATGGTTATTCTGGGTATAATCAAATTCATATAGCGTCCGAGGATCAGGAGAAAACCACATTTACTTGTCCCTATGGTACTTTTGCATTTAGGAGAATGCCCTTTGGTCTCTGTAATGCACCTGCTACTTTTCAGAGGTGTATGATGTCTATATTTTCTGACATGTTAGAGAATTTTATTGAAATATTTATGGATGACTTCTCTGTTTTTGGGAAGTCATTTGAATCATGTCTGAAAAATTTAGGTTGTGTGCTCAAAAGATGTAAGGAAACTAACCTACTTCTGAATTGGGAGAAATGCCATTTTATGGTACGAGAGGGAATAGTGTTAGGTCACAAGGTGTCAGAAAAAGGGATTGAAGTTGACAAGGCAAAAGTGGAAGTAATAGAGAAGTTGCCACCACCCACTTCAGTAAAAGGAGTCAGGAGCTTCTTGGGACATGCTGGCTTCTACAGGAGATTTATCAGGGACTTCTCTAAAATCTCTAGACCTCTATGTAATTTACTTGAAAAAGATTCTACTTTTGTGTTTGATGAAAATTGTTTGCAGGCATTCAATATATTGAAGGAGAAGCTCAGCTCTGCACCAGTGATTGTTGCACCAAATTGGGAGATTCCATTTGAACTGATGTGTGATGCTAGTGACTATGCCGTGGGGGCAGTACTAGGGCAAAGAAGAGGTAAGATCTTTCATGCTATATACTATGCAAGTAGAACCTTGAACGAGGCCCAGAAAAACTATGCCACAACAGAAAAAGAGCTATTAGCAGTGATATTTGCATGTGACAAGTTTAGGTCTTACTTGATAGGTTCTAAAGTAATAGTATACACAGATCATGCTGCTCTTAAGTATTTATTTGCTAAAGCTGATGCTAAACCCAGGTTAATTCGTTGGATTCTATTGCTGCAAGAATTTGACTTAGAAATTAAGGATAAAAAGGGAAGTGAAAATGTGGTTGCTGATCATTTATCACGTTTGGAATATGATTGTTTAGAACCACCCATCAATGAAAAATTTCCTGATGAGCATTTGCATGCAATAGACATCCATGAATTACCTTGGTATGCCGACATAGTTAATTACTTGGTTAGAAAAATCATACCATATGGTTTGTCATTCCAACAGAAAAAGAAATTTTTGCATGACGTGAAGAATTACTTTTGGGATGAGCCGTATTTGTTTAAAGCCTGTGCTGACCAAGTAATTAGACGATGTGTGCCTAAAATTGAACAGCTTAGCATAATACAGCACTGTCACTCCAAAGAAACAGGAGGTCACTTTAGGGTAGAAAGAACAGCAGCAAAAATTTTATCTTGCGGATTTTATTGGCCCAGTTTGTTTCATGATTGCAGGAACTTCATTATGACTTGTGCTCAATGCCAAAGGACTGGAAATATTTCAAGAAGACATGAATTACCACAAAATAATATACTTGTAATTGAACTTTTTGACGTTTGGGGAATCGACTTTATGGGTCCTTTTCCCTCATCTTTTTCAAACAAATATATTCTTTTAGCTGTTGATTATGTTTCGAAATGGGTAGAGGCAGTTGCTCTACAAACTAATGACAGTAGGGTTGTCATTAAATTTTTGAAAAAGAATATATTTTCAAGATTTGGAGTACCTAGAGCTATAATAAGTGATTGGGGAACACATTTTTGTAACAGGCAATTTGAGAAATTATTATTAAAATATGGAGTTACTCACAAAATTGCCACCCCTTATCATCCACAAACATGTGGACAGGTTGAGGTATCCAATAGGGAAATTAAGCGAATCTTAGAGAAAACTGTCAATGCATCCCGAAAGGATTGGTCTTTAAAACTTGATGATGCATTGTGGGCTTATAGAACAGCTTTTAAAACACCTATTGGAATGTCCCCCTACAAGATTGTTTATGGTAAATCATGTCACCTACCCGTGGAGCTTGAGCACAAGGCATACTGGGCCATAAAATATCTTAACTTTGAGTTGCAAGCTGCAGGTGAAAAGAGGTTGCTCCAATTGAATCAAATGGCTGAGATGAGAGAGGAAGCATATGAAAATGCGAGAATTTACAAGGAGAGAGCAAAGCGATGGCATGATAAGAACATCTTACAGCGGGAGTTCTTGCCTGGTCAAAGAGTCTTATTGTACAACTCTCGATTGAAGCTATTCCCAGGTAAGTTGAAATCACGATGGTCTGGACCATTTGAAATTGTTAATGTGTTTCCTTATGGTGCAGTTGAGTTGAAGGCAGAAGACAACCGTACTTTCAAAGTAAACGGTTATCTTCTCAAACATTACTATGAAGGGGAACATGTTGATAGAAACGCCACAACTGTGGATTTAGGAGATTCAAGAACTTGAATTGGAAAAGTCGGGCTAGCGACTATAAACTAAGCGCTTCATGGGAGGCAGCCCATGCTCAAAAAGTATATACACTAGTGTTGTTTGAAAAAAAAAAAAAAAAACTAATTCAAGGCTGGATAAGAGCCGCCGGTGCAATCAAGACACTCCAAGGATGACAGACATTTTAGGAGGAATTTTCTTCCTAATGAACAATTTTACACCAGGGAAGTACCAGTATTTCAATTTCTGCATTGACATTCGTTCCCTTAATTTTGTGATATATTAGGAACAATGAGGACATTGAGAACAATGGGGAAGGGATTATAAATGTAGAATTATAATGATTGCACACATCATGAGCTTACAAATCCCATGCTTTATTTATGTCCTTAAGTGTTTACCATCAATGGAATCTTGAAATTGACTTAGATTGGTGCCCCACTCGCCAACTGTTGTGATTAGTTTACATAGTTAAAATTTAATAGTAAAATCTCTAGAGAATGGGTTTACCCTATGTTTAGCCTTTGAACTTGAGATTGAGTCCTTAAGTTGAAAAAACAAGCAAGTTTACTTCAAGGAAAAATTGGTTGGGATAAATCTCTCTTGAAATTTCTTTGAGAATACCTTAACACCTAGTGAAAGAGGTAAAGGAAATATTTTACTTAGTGATCCCTTAAAAAAAAAAAAAAAAAAAAAAAAAAGCCTTTACTCCAATAACTCAGGAAAGTGAGTTAAGAGTATCCAATCTTAAATGTTAGTGTGAGGAAGAGTTCGTAGGGGTCCCTTTAAAACCTGGTCACTTAGGCGATGAGCCCAGGATGTGCCGACTCAATGAACTCACAATAACGAGAAGGGCGGAAAGGCAAAAATATTAGTACCTTAATGCAAGTCAGGTTGACATGGGCGAGCTTTGGTCCCTCAGAAGAGTGAAGTCTCACTCCGCTGCCAATCAAGGCAAATAAAACATATATAAAAAAAAAAAAGGGGGAGAAATTCTAGGAAAAAATGGATACCATATGCTTTCACTCCTTGTTATCTTGTTTAGAGAAGTAAAATTGAGGGAGATGATACTTGCTAATAACCAATGAAGTTTAAATGAATGTTTTTCCTTATGGACTAAGTATTGTTTTCTATTGTTAAACACTGGGATAAAAAATCTGTTGTATTTAGATTAACTACTAAATTTCAACTAGATATACTAGTTACAAATTTCAGTATGGTCAGAACAATGGGCACCAAAAGTTCAATGATGGATTTCTCTTGTTTAAATCAATTATTTTGCTTGAGGACAAGCAAAAGTTCAAGTGTGGGGATGTTGATAAAATCACATTATACTTATATTTTCTTTTAGACTTATATTAAATTTATTTCAATATTATAAGAAAATATAAAGAAATGATACTTAATGGTGTTTTTTTGTGAAAATACAGGTTTTGAGGACCCAAAAGTAAATTACAAGTTAATTGGAGGAGTTTTTCACAAAGGCCGCCGGCCTTGGGCCGGCCTACATTCAAAGCCGCCGGCCTTGAGCCGGCCTATATTAAACTGGCCTCAAAAAGAAGTAAAGCCGTCGGCCTTCATTACTCCCCGGATATCCATTGCGAGAATCTCTCCAAAATCATATCTTAATTAATTTGCTGACTCACATCCTCATCAGATCCACCTCATCCCCCTCCTCTTTGGATCTATAAATAGACCCCTTGTGTGAACCTTGGGAGCATCCCTTTTTGTTTTTGAGAATCCATCCTTTCTTTTGTTTAGAATCCTTTTTCTTCTTCTTTGTTTTAGCATCATTAGAATTTCCTTAGGTACTTTAGATTTTTCCAAAGTTTAGTTTGAAGAAAGAAAGTCGTTTTGTTGAAGTTTGCTTTCAATTGAAGAATTCAAGGAGTCATTTTGGAAGATTGAAGCTCTTGAAGATTATAGCAATTGTTCCATTTACTTTATTTTCTTTTATGCCATTTATTAGTTTAATCTTGTTGTTTAATATGAATTCCATTGCACCTATTTATTTCAATTGTTTTTATGCAATTCATATTATAATGTTCTAAATCATCCTTGTGGGAAATTGGATGAAACCCTAGAATGTTAAAAGGATAATTGTAGCCATGTTATATGATTAGGAATTATTAGGATTATTCATGATTGCAATTCCTTTGATTTCAATTATAATTGGTCTTTCATTATAATTGTTAGAAATCCTTTTGATACGGGAGTTGATGAGGATTTGTTAGGAATTCTTAATTAGATTGATTGTCAATACGGGAGTTGCGATAATTGGTTTAATTAGAGTCTATGGAGGGCGCAATGCAATGTTTCTTGTTAATTAATCACTAATGGATTAGGGTTAATTGATTTAGGGCATTAGTTGTTTGTAGCATCGGGAGGTGTATGAACATAATTTTGATTCCTTGGTTAATTGGAGACGCGGAAGCCGACTAATTAATTTGAGGTCAACATCCCTAAAAAGGATTTTCTAAACTCACTTGAATAAACTTATAACCACAAGTTGATATAACATGGTAGCAATTTGATTAACATATATAGGGTGAATTCTAATTTCCCTTGTTCATAATTGATAGATTCTTCATAAAATTTTCCTTGTTGCTTTAAGTTAAATTTTTAGATTAGACATTTCAAAACCCCTTTTTAATCACCTAGATATTGGTAAGAATTGCAATAGATCTAGTACTCTATTGGTTCCTCGAGGGATCGACAACCTTACTTTTCACCACTTTATTACTTGATACGACCAGTGCACTTGCTGCAATTTACGCTCCCAATTTATATATACGTTCTGAGCGTATCAATATCTATGAGTATAGGTTTCGAGCTAAGTATAGAGTAGGGGGACCTCATACTTGCATCCTATCCTATGAGAGTATACTTCAAAAAATTTATACCTAAAACCTATCTTATGACCCTCAATATTCACCCGAAACCTATCCGGTTGAGTAGCTTACAAGTGGGTATCCTATAAAATAGAGTTACTTGCTTAACCTTATTTACAATGTAGAATTAAAAAATTTACTAAAGTATTGACACACCATAGAAAAGCATGAATATGAGAAGGAAGAATAACAAAATTTGAGGTCCAAATTGGATATAAGCTAAGGATGTTTACATCCTAAAATTTGCAAGACATGTCTAGAGGATTTAAGCATACATGACACATACTTGCTTAAATTTTATGTAGAATACCTATTTAAGTATTACAATTACATAATCTTTTAAGGATGTAGAAACAAAATTGTTTGTCACACCCTAAAATCAAGGATGTGAATAGTCTATTTATCTTTATACTACAACATGAGTATGTAGGCTCAAAACAAATTAATAATCCACTAAATGTATAAAATTACGTACTCCAAATTCTCATAGCAACATTTAGTATGCAATTACTTACTTACTTACATACATACATACATATATACATATGTATGTATGTATGTATGTATATAATTGAAATATTAATCACCACAATCTGTATGACAACTTCTATCATCATCATCATCATCATCATCATCATCACCATCATCATCGTCATCATCATCTCAATGGTGTGCTAATGTTGACCTTAAACCCAAGTCTAGAGGTCCCACAAAGGGGTGAGTCGGAACCTAGCACATAACTATCGCAAGCACACACATGTGATAAGCAATACAAAACCGCATATGTTTTAAATCTATTGTAACGAACAACCAAAAGCAGTTAGCACAATCTTCATATCTTAATATCGAAAGTTGCTCATGACTACCTAACAAACAAAGGTTTAGGTATGGATGCTCCTTGATATCCCATGAGTCCAAATACAATAGTTGCATCATTTTAGGACAATTATTAGACCGACCATTAGTAATATTGGTCCACTATAGCCATTCATACAAGCATTCCATATCTTTAGTATGACCTAACAACAACTTCCTTCCAACACATTAACTCATAATTTCGATGATCGATCTAGTTAAAAACCTACTAAGCAAGTCAATGCCCAACTACCACCTCATTCTAGCACACTACTTCACTGGGGATACTACAACTACTTGTTAGTGGGTGCTTATACAATCACTGGTCGCTCTAGATATTTCAACCTTAGCCAGTACAAGTAGCATTCTATTAAGGTTTCAATATACTTAGATTCATTTAATATTCTACTCTACCAAACACATCAAACAAAAAAGGTAGTCATACACCTAAGTCGTGCTCATCAAAATAAAAAAAGCGAGTTGGATACTCAAAGTTTGACACACAATCATTCACTATTATTAAGGACTTAGTTGAAATCTAAATCAACATCTATGATATTGCACTATCTTCATGCTTTAGGACTTAGGTTACATTTATTTATTCATTCTATTCTATTTTATTTTATTCTAGCTTATTATTATTATTATTATTATTATGGGAAGGCTAGGTGATCAAACTTAGCATAACCAATAGACCGACCTTCGAGAGTTCTTCAATTGCGGTTGATTAAGGTTAAGGGGGCAGTTATTGGCTTTACTCCCTTGGCTTGCTCGCAACAAAAAGTGTGATTGATTGTGCTTTCCTTTATCTCCTTAAACTTCTAAATTTCAATTTCTCAAATTCAAAAACCTTAATTAAAAATTCATGCTTAAAGATCAATCCATAAACAATATGAAAACATTGACTTCTCGTGTTGTTAATCAGTTGCAAACAAAATCTCTTCGGAAGCCAATTTCAACAACATCCAATTGAACCTCCATCACATTAAAACTTAGAACTGTAAACCTTAACTAATTTCTTTGTAAAAGAAAACATCAAATTGATCACTACAACATCTAGACAAAATCAAAAAAGGATAAATGAACATATAATCTTACCTTGGATTAACCCTCAGTGAAAACACCAATACTTATACGCAAATCTGGCTTTTGGTCTTTAACACCATTAATTATCACAATTTCCTTTGAAATCCCCAATACTACTTGGAAATCTTAAACAATTCCCACACTTAGAGAGGGGAAAACACACTTAGCATTACTTCAATCGCCTTCCATACTAAAATGTAGAAAATTTCCCTAACTCTTCTTAACACGACAAGTTTGCCTTGATTAATGAATGAATCATTTATACCTTGTTAAACATCGAGGCAATAGAGACAGGAGCAAAAGAGACTAGAGATTACCTTTAGGGTTGCTTTGTAGATACAAAATCCTTAGAACAATGGATGGACTTATAGCAAAATAGAAAGAAAAATGTACATTTCTTTTGGAGAATGAAAAGGGACGTTCTATATTTAAAAAGTAAAAAATAAATAAATAAATAAGTTATTGTAAGGATAGTTTCACTTAAAGTCTGATTTACTAGGTTTAGTTTAGATTTTGGATTGGTTCTAAAATAAAAACTGAGAGTTTATTAAATTAAACTCAAAGAAACTGAAGAAAGTAGAATAACTAAACCTCCTTCCTTTTTGGATTGATCTTCCGGGGCATCTTAATGTTAGTAGAAGATAAAAAAGCAAGTAAAGAAATGTGATCGAGTGGATGGAGGAGTATATACTCTGCCGCATTGGGCAATCTTTGTCCAGCTCTAAGATCAATTAACTCTACTTCAATTCGATCCGACAGGCAAAGAGCATGGTGCCGATTGTTATGGCTATAAAGTGTTAAATTCTGCATGTGTGCTCTAAAACAAGTCGCTCGAACAGGATCTACTGTTTTTTTTTTTTTTATCTATATTTATTTGAAATTTAGCATTTAAGAAACCATCTTATCAATATCTCATATTCATAATCATGATGAAAAAAGTATTTGAGAAATGAAAATTGGAAGTAAAAGTTCATATACTTTTAAGGGAAAAAGGTTTAAAAAATATGTTTTATATATTGAAAAATGAGATATTAGTTGGTATTTTTATAAAATGAAAAAATAATTGGTAAATAAATCTAAATTTTTAAAGATATGTTACATATTTAATTTTGCAAGAAGTTTATCTATATATTTTTATTTTAATATTTTTGTTATCTTATTATTAGTAAATACTTATATTTAAACATTTTATGTATATTTTTCCAAATTTTACTAATGACTTCATATGCAATTATTTCTACACCTACAGCAAAAGGGCATCCTTTGCTAGGATATAAATTGAAATTTGGTAGGACTTATTCGGTTCGATCAAAATAATGAAAAAGATATTACATATCTATCGAATGCAACA
Source organism: Laguncularia racemosa (assembly GCA_037954665.1). Lineage (NCBI taxonomy): Eukaryota > Viridiplantae > Streptophyta > Magnoliopsida > Myrtales > Combretaceae > Laguncularia > Laguncularia racemosa. The sequence continues at coordinate 11,155,956 of JBBMOL010000004.1, read as the reverse complement.
ACTCATCTCCTTAAATAATATAGATATGTACAATGAATGATTAATATTCGGTCTTGTATATTTAGAAAAAAAAAATGCTTTTTGTTCGACTCAAATGATTCCACCATATGCTTAAAAGATTACAATGTGAAGTTCAACAATTATATGTGCAATAAATATTAGAAACATGGATATTTTATGAGTGAAAGTAATTATAATTTTTAAGATGTAATATTTTAAATAAATGGTTAAAAGAAAGCTTCTTAAATAACAAATAAAATCCACCCATGTTAACTAAAAAACAATCCAATGAAGGAAACAACTTATTTATTTCCATCATCAACCACAATTTTTCTTGAAAATATAATCTAGTACTCTTACATGGTCATTATCTAATAAAATAATGTAGGCACATGTCAATATTTGTTTTCCTATTGATAGTAAAGGTGTAATTTTTAAGAAATACTATAATAAAGATCATAATAGAATGATATATAGGTTAAATATATATCTTACACAATACTAGATCTCGATAGAAAGATTTTTTTGACAATTCTTTTCAAAATAAAGCTATATACAAAATTATATGATCGATTCGATACATCATGGTGATAATGTTACTATCTATTTTAGGGTGTAAGTGATTTACTTTGAAAGTGAGGATTGATTGGTCTCATAATTTTTCCACTAACTTTTAGATTGGTTCATATGTCATATCCTACACAAAAACACAAAAATACATGTTTTAGAATACATACATACATACATACATACATACATACATACATACATACATACATACATACATATATATGTATATGTACATTAGCTAATCTAAAAACTAAACAAAAGATATAGAAGTCCAATAGTACCTATAGAGCAACTTAAACTTTTTTGTTTCCCACTAGTTCTATGAACTTATCTAAACTCTTTGAGGTGCTCTTCTTTCACAAAACATTAAAAATAGGTATGGATGCTAGATAAACAATTTAAACATAAGCACATAGAATTAAAAAGAAAAAGAAATTAAGTACGAAACAAAAATCTTTAATGCGTTTTATATGCCTAGTGAAAGCCCTTAAGTATACCAAGAATAATAGAACATATTAAATAAAAAAAGCATCAAGCTTTATTTTTCTTTTGCCAACACAATATTATAGTGCATAAAATACTCTAAATAATGTGATCTTGGGGATGATCATTTCCCCATCTAAAGAAAGAGTTTTAAGGTTTATCTCCTCCATAATGTTATATGTAAATACTGTTCCTCAATTACTTGATAAAAATAACAACAATGAAAAAGTCACATCATTTTCATAGTAAAATGAATGTTTAAACCTATATTTTAGAAGCTATGAATACAACAAAATTTAAAAAGAAAAAAGAAAAGAAAAGAAAAGAAAATTGATAAAATCTATGAGTATATATCATGCAACACATTAAGCATGGGATGGCTATCCCATATAGGAAACAAAAGGCAATAACTAATAAATGAAAAATCCAAACCTTTCTAAAAAATAGGTAGATCATGAGTACTTACCAATGATGAAGGGGGAAAAAATCCGATCACAATAGAGATTGTTTGCTACTTCATCCATTCCATAAACTACATTGAGGAAAGGAGTAAAAAATATGAAAGGCATTTTATTGGAAGATAATATAAAAGGTCAGGTATACATAAAATACCATAAGAATGTTATGTATAAAGTAATCATTAAATGTCTCATATTATAAAAATAGCATACATTAAAAATTGAAATAATCTTACCCATATAGATTTTTAATTTTCACACATTTTATTCAATGACCTAAGAAATCACTTTGACACACAAGAGTTACTTTAAAAGTTGAAAATGTAAAAAATAATGCATGCGATATGATAGAATTCCTCCTAAACATAATAAACGATCATTGAATAGCTTGTAGAAAAAGGAAATTGATCATTTTATTTTCATCCTTTCAATTTATATCAATTTAAAATTAATAGCTGATATAGTTTAGATTTTTTAATTATCTTATAATATTATTATGATATCATCATTTTTTTCTTTGTAATTTCAATTATCAATTGTATATGACAACATCTAAAATGAATATATAGATCCAAATTAAAAAAAATAAAACAAAACAAAAGACTTTCCAACATGAGCCTTGTCAAAATGAGCCTTCGAATGCCCTTATTTTACTTGGAAAATAATAGTGTAATGAAAATTATGCACTTTTATTATGTAAGCCCATAACTTCGGAGAAATTAAAAAAAAAAATCATTTACAAATTTTTATTTTTTATTTTATTATTATTGACATTTTTTTTAGGAAGGGGCAAGCAGGGTCTCTTTCACCTCCTAGATCCGTCCATGTTAGGAAATCATAATGCTAACTAGCTCACATGTACCTTTTGGATTATTTAATGGGATAGTACATTGGAAAAGCATTAGTAGTTGGTGATCCAATCATTCATCTAGTTTCATGCATAATAATATTTTGTCGTCCGTGCTATACAATAATATAACAATGAAAATGGAAAGATGTTATTGACTCAAAATTTGAATATCATGATATAGTGGAGAAATTTAGCTATAATGGTTATATTTGTATAATGTGTGCTTTGTACTATATGTGACCTCGAAGAAGTAACGTAAAATGACATATGGAGGAATATTGGAAGTGAGAGGCAAGGGTGAAAATAGGCAATCTCAGGAGTTCAAATGTATTAGTGATAAGTGGGGGGAGTTGTACAACATCAACCTTATAATTCTTAAAGAGAAGCGGTGTATTCTTCATTTTAAGCTTTATTTGATCTTTATGAAAGTAATTTATAGTAACTCAATGACATTTGTTTCAATTTCTAAGTCTGTCAAATGAGGAGAGGCTGTAATAAATTTATAGAGATTGACTATTGATGACATTTGTAGGATTACACTAATGATTCAATGGTTGATATGAGTCATTTCTTAATAAATTCTTCCAAGGGCTCCTCTTTAGTCTAGGTCAATAGAAAGCCTCTTTTAAGTACATGAGTTACCTTACGAAATGTTAATAGCTAACAGTCCTTATTTCAAGCCTACCATATCAAATCTCTCCTAGTTATCTTAAGTACATAGACTTGACTCCCCAGACTTTATCACTTAATCCAAAGAGTTAAGCCTAAGTTTATTAGACGTAAAGCTCACAAACCATTTTAGCTCTCTACACATGATTTTAAGCATGAATAGCTAATAATATTTTTCTTGAAAAATGGTAAAAAATATTCATATGATTCCATAGGATACTATAAAATATGTTTATAAGATATAGATTTTAAGATGACCATAATGAATCAAACGATAGATTTATCTCAAAATTTTTAAATGTGTACTTACAGAAAAAGGCATAGAATAGCAATTTTAATTCTACCCATCTCGTATTAGTTCATCCTTACTATGTGCACTAACCGAAGGAAACATCAAATTAAGGTCCATTGGAAATTTTAGTGACATGCTCATGTATATAATTTTTTAAGGATTTCTCTTTAATAGTTAAACTTTTTTTTGGTCAAATAATTAATATTTGAGCATTATTAATTAATACATTATGATCAAAATGAAGGCTTTTATCTTTTAATTATTTAATTAATCTTTGATTTTATGTGATAGCATTTAAATAAAAAAAATAATTGATATAAGAAATAACAATGGAAAATAATCCATTTTTAATATAAAATATTGTACCTCTCAATTAATGTAGTCATTAGGGCTTTTTTGAAGCATTCGTAAATAGGCACAATATTCTTAATGAATATTTTCTCAACTTTTACCACTCGCTCTTTCAAGTGCATTTGAAGGACCCCTATGGTTGTGAACATAATGAGGGATATTTTTAAAAGTTCTACTTGACACTATTAATATAATTTAAATTTACGCTTCCTTTTTTTTTTTTAAAAAAAAAAAAAAGCTCTGTAAAGAATTAGTCAAATCATTACTCTGAATCAGAAAATGCGATACAGCAAATTGAGATCTATGTAATCCATATAATTGCTAAAGAAGCATAGAGACTTGAAAAATATGTTGTACCTAACCTAAATAATGTTTCTGATGACATTCTTTACCGCAATCGGATGCCGTGGGGCAGCCTTAATTAATGCAAAGGCATCTTTAGTGGGAAAATGATGGGCTTATCTCCATCAAGTCAAAATCAAACCCACTCTTTCAATCAACCTGGTCCTTCAACTTTGGGATCGTGGAGCTAAGCAACTTTGCTTTGTGGCATTGATTTGACAAGACCATCCTTCGAAAGAAAGTTAGGGTTTTCATTTTCTTTTATCCGTTCAAATACTTAACCAAAGGGAATACAAAATTCGGATATATATATATATATGTGAAATACCGCACAGATGCATTTCAGAAATAGATTTTGCAAAACTTGCTATCCCTCAAGTGCTTCAATATAGAGCCCTGCACATATATGTATATAAAGTAAAGTCCTTTGCTATGAGCAAATTTAGCTTCGGGAAAATTTTCAAAACCTAAGGTTAAGCGACCAATTAAATATCTAAACCTTAATCTTTTTCATAAATAATGGGAAATTATAAATCTAATTTGCAGTAAAATTAAAAAAGAATGCAAATTACAATTAAAAAAAAAAATAGGAGCATAATAATTTTAGAATGAGAATGTTGTAAAAGGCACTATATTGTTAAAATAAAGGCTTCATTTAGTAGAACAACATAGAATAGGAAAATGGAATATGAAACCTATAGAAAGAATTGGAGAATAATTAACAAAATCTTACAACAAATTAGGAATAGTAAATTATGGAAATCAATTCCTAAGAATTGTTTTTCTTTAAAAAAAAAAGATAGAAAGAAAAAAAAAATAAACCTTCAAATTCAAATATTATGATTTCAAAACAAACTATGAATTATAATCTTGAAAAGGTAGTTAATATGATCTACCTTAAAAATAGGTTTTAGAATAAATATAAATAGAAATAAAGAAAATTAGAAGAAACCTATAGGAGAGAAGCAAGGTTGCCCATCCTATACAAGGTTGTCGATCACCCCCTATCCTAGTTGATCGATACTACATGTCTAGGTTGACCCCTTCTGTTTTTTCTAGTTAATTTTCTTCACCCTAATGTTTGTGAAAGATCTTTTATGGCTTAATTTAAATTATAAAATCTCAAATAGATGAATTAACTTAATTAAAGTTAGGAGAAGTTCATAAATGATAAAGAGTAAAAATTAAAATGAATTTATAATTAAATTATCTAATTTATTATTATAGGATAAAAAGAATAAGATGAAAGATCAAGGAATGCTTTTTGGGGCAAAATGAAGGTTAGTACTATGTTACTTTGTTGTGGATTGGGCTTGATAGGATCGTTATAATGTGACTAATAAATAATGGACTATTCAAAATTTGTGTATTATTCGTGCGTAGCTATTTGAACTTGCGAGTGGTAACAATTGACAAGGAGGTGGTAGTACCATACTTCTCAGATAATGTGGTTACATTAGATAGTAAAATTGCTATAGTAACTTAGTGGGTCATTTGAGGGTGTCATGTCTAATATTGCTCAATCGAGCAAGAAGAGAGTTATAAAGATGTGCTAATTGGTGGAGAAGAAAATCAATTAGAACATTGTAAATGGATTGTGCTCATAGTGATAAGATAACAAGGTAATAAACTTAACATGAGACTATTAGAATTTTAGCATAAGGTAATAGAGTTAACTCATGCAAATGTTTCATGGATGTTAGGTTTCTAGGTCTACTCATATTTTGTCATCAATGCTGAGTTGCAGTTCTAGCACATCTAAAAGTGGAACCTAAATCATTCTAGACCTATGTTGTTTAAGTTGTACTATGTGATTTGCAAAATATATATCTTAATAATTTTTTTTGTTCTATTTAGTTATCATGAAATGCATGTGTTCGATTAGTATGGCATTTGTGCATCTACAATATAGTATTTGTAGGGCTTTTGTTATGCAACCCAATTTAAATGCAACATGGTGTGTAACTAAGATAGACTAAGGCTAGAACTAATTGTATTTTAGGGGGTTAGGTGTTCTGTACCTAACATGGTGCTTGATATTACTCACAAATACTAAATCAGACACAGGTTGTTGAGTTTCAATATTACACACAAAAGCTCAAAAATTGGTTTACCACAATTTTAACAGATTGATATGAGCATAAGATTATTAAGAAAATATATGGATAAATCTCTCAATAATATGGATAAATCTTATAGAGAGGGTTCTTGGTTGTTGAAGAGTAATTTTAATATAAAAAACTATTAACAAAACCCTACTTCAACCTTAAATTTATTGAAAGGGCATAAATGTAATTAAGAAGAAGTTCTAATAAGTAGAATAACAAAAATGCAATGTTTAGGCGAGTTTGCACTACAAATATTTATTAGATGGGACTTCCTCCACCATCCAAACGGTGATAGCATCAGTACTATGCTAAGAGTGGTTGGTACCTATATTAGATAAGAGGCATTCCACTATCTAAATGGTGCCTTAAACATTCAAATGGAAGTAGGGATGCTGCTTGAATGAGAGGTCTTAGACTTTTGATCTTGGCACATTCCCAAATGGTGTCCAAATGGGGTTTTAGGGACCATTTGGATGGTAGATGGCCCCCTAAAACTCCAAATTTTCTTCATCTTTTAGCCAACTCAATTAACTTAACCTCAAATCTAGTTCTTTCCTCATCTCTTTGATCATTGGTTTGAACTAATGATCCCATCATCGCCTTAGGGTGGAAAATGATATATCATGGAATCTAGAACCTACAATTTTTCAAAATAAGAAAAAAGTGATTAACAAATAAACATTCCCTTCCTTTTTTCTTCTTAAACTTGATCCTTCTAAATTTCTTAAACAATTATTGGTAGTAGGGAAAAAAATTTTCCATCCTTTTTAAATGAGTAAGTATTGTGGAACTCATCATATATTACACAGCAATCAAACTCTCATGGCCTTCCTAAAACCAAGTGAGTTGCATCCATGGGTACAACATCAAAGTCACTTCATCCATGTAGTCCCCTATAGAAAAGGGTATTTTAGCTTATGCACATGTACCTTTCTCTTGTAATTAAACAAATGGAGTTTATATGGTTATGGATGTGGTGTAGTGGGTAGCTTCATCTTTTCAGCAAAAGTAACGAATACAACATTAGCATAGTTTCCATTGTCTATAATTATAGCATATGTCTTACCCTTCACCAAACATTGAGTTTGAAACAAGTTCTCATGTTATCCTAGATCCTCTTGTAGTTGTGTACTCAAGGACCTTTTAAAATTTGTGAGCAAAATGGTTATGTTCTCTTCTCTTATATGAATTGACTCATTACTTTTTTCTAAAGGTTCTCAATTCTTCTACTTATTCTCACATTCAATCATCAAACTAAGTTCATTTCCTTTCATCACCGTTACACTCTTATTTGGACATTGAAGGTAATGTGACCACACCCAAGGTACTTAAAGCATTTTCTATCTTGTTGCTTCCTACCCAAAAATTGTTCAAAAACCTTTGTATCCACTTGTTTTGTCTTGCTAAGCTCCCCCTTTTCATGCTTCTCTCAAGTCTTTGCGCCTCTTCATATTTGTTATGCTTGGGACTAAAAGATTTCCACTATTTGGTGGTTGTTAGGCTTTGTTCCATTGTCATTTTACTTGTCTCTCAAGTCTTTCCACCAACTTTATCACATCCTCCAAAATGGTGCATGACTAAAGTTCAACCACATACGCAATCTCATTAAGAAGCCCACCAATAAATCTAGCAATGGACTATTCAAGAGATTCATTCAATTTAAATCAAGTCAATAAAATCTCAAACTCTTTACAATAATCCTCTACGCTTTGCCATGCTTCAAAGTTTAGAGCATGAACAACATCTCTTGCTTGAAATAATCTAAAACAAAGCATTAGCTCATCAACCTCCAACTCCTCACCGATTCTTCTCCATCTCTTTGCCTCTTAACATCTAATTTTTGCTACAACATGCAAGCATACTCAAAAAAAGCAAGAGAAGCAAGTTTAACTTTGGTACATGTGCTCATTACACTTGTAAGAATAAAAAACTTTTTCTTAATTCTAGGTACCCAATCTTAGTATTCACTAGGTTTGTTACTTCCACTAGAAGAATGAATTTTCAACTTAATATTCTTCAAGCTACAATTGGCACCTCTTGGCCCATCTCTTCTCCTCCTTCCATATTTATCAATTGAAGCCTCATCATCAAATTCATCCCAATCAGTTCCCCTCCGATTAAAGCCACCATCACTCGTTGTATCCCATTTGTTTCTTTCTCCCTTTCTCCTTCTATGCATCAAACCAATCAATTTTTATAAGGAGTAAGTGATATTATGTAATTGATACCAATTATCCACTTCCCTTCTCAAACTACCAATGAGACTATTCCTTTCATTGTTCACACTTTCACTATATATCCTTCTCAATACTACATAAAGCACACACTCTTTTAAGCAATTTAACAAATACCTAATTTCCTTTAACACCCTTTAAGCACAATACTCAACAATAAATCAATACCTAATCCCCAATTCCATTAAAAACATCAACGCAATGCTCTACACTCCTCAACTCCATAATAATCACAATTAATGATAAATGGCAACACTTATCCCAACTTCAACTTCAACTCAACAAAATTTAACAAGTCACACGAATAAGGTGTTGACATTTTCGATCTTATAGCAAGCATATCAAACCAAGGAGCTTTGATACCAATAAATATGATGTAACCCAATTCCAATACCTGATTTAGGGGCAATATCATATGCAACTAAAAATGAACTAAAGCTAGAACTAATTTTAGTTTGAGGTTTTAGGTGTTTTGCTAGGAAAATATAAAGGATATAGATGTAAATAATGCAAAATATCACTCACAAGTATTGAATACAAACTACCTAAGGTGGGTTTTGATATCACTCACAAATACTAAATTAGACACGAGTTGCTAAAGGGTTTTAATGTTACACAAGAAACCTCAAAAATGGGTTTAGCACAATTTTAGGAGATTGATAAGAACATAAGATTAAAAAGGATATAAATATCTCAATAATATGGATGGATCTTGTAAAGAGAATTCATGATTGTTTAAGAGTAAGCTAAATATCCAAAACTACTAACAAAACCTTATTTAAACCTATAAATTTGTCTAAAGGGCATAACATAATTAAAGTCCTAATAAGAAAAATTAAAATATACACACTCACACATTCACACATAGAGTGTCCAAGTGAGTATGTGTAATATTCATCTAAACGGCATAATTCTATGCTTACCACGTATTTAAGGTGCAGGTTAAGCTAGACATTCAAATATTTGTCACTCTACCATGGATTGAGCGATTTATCAAGAATTATCTCTTCTAACTCTACTGAAGCTAGATATCAAGCCCTAACTTATGCTATTAACAATTCAACTTAAGGAAGTCTTCTAATCAGGATGCCATTATTTAATACCCTAACACTTATTATTGTGATAGTGTCATATATGAGCATGAATGAGTCAAAACTCTACTTAAGCTCAATTTGATTACTGATGAATCAAGCTTAAACTTGAGCTACTTTTGTGGTTTATCAAGTTAAGTTTAAGCTTCACAAAATTTAGCTCAATGAGTTTACAAACCTAATCAAGCTAAGAGTTACTTGAGTTCAAGTCAAGTTTAGCATCCATATTTCATTAATTACAAGAAAAAGAATTTTTTTTTAAAATAAAATGAGTTTACTTGCATCAAGCTTGAACTCATTCAGTACCCCATTCAAATCAAGTTTGAGCCTTGAATTTTTAAGTCAAGCTCAAGCTTAGCTCTATGTTGTGTCACTTCCACTTGACTTGTTTATACTCCCAATCTCTTTAGCAATCATGTTCAGTATAATTTCACTAAAGAAGTAGAGATTAACTATCATTTTGTGTATGAGAAAGTAGCTAATAATGAGGTTTATGCTTCTTATATTTGTTCCCAATTGACAACGATGTGTAGATATTCTAATTAAGAGCCTCTTCATATTTTGCTTCTTATACAACAAGTAAATGAAACAAAAAATTAAAAGTTCGAAATGTATTTAGCAAGCCTCTAATTGAAGTTTTTTTTTTTTTTGTCTTTTTTCCTTTTTCATTTTCATTTGTCATTCAAGGTGAAGATGACAAGTTCAAATAGGATAGGTAAATTAAGTAATTAGAGAGATGAGTATTTGGACACTTAACACAAAATGAGCACATGTTATTTTACATAAAATAGGGCAACTGTAATGCCCTAGAACCCGAGACATGATAGCATGCCACTATCTATACTTAAAGCATGTATTGCCAACACACAACATTTAATCACCACATAGTATTGGGGTCATCAAGCGCACTTACATACACCTATCTAGAACATAACATGTGTAGCTTATAGGAGTCCACCTATAATTGTCTAAGGAACACAACTGAGATAATAAGGGTTTGTGCCCAACAACATGCAAATACACTTCAAGCTAACACTAAGCAAATCTACACTAAGAGGTCCATGGTCCTCTACAATCATAATCTAAAAAATAAATCACATATTATCATAGGAGTTGTTATAGCTATTGTCTCCTCCATAATGAATATACAAGTTGTAGCTAAATTCATAATATTAGCCAATACCATCACTTGTATCTGAAAAAGATATGAGATAAAGAAATGAGCAAAATAGGATTGGTGAATTAAGTAATTAAAGAGTTGAGTGTTTGGACACTTAACACAAAATGAGCGCCTCTTTTTTAGATAAAATAGGGCATCTATAATGCTCCCAAAACCTAGGACATGGCAACCTGTCACATGTCTATACTTATAACACATTTGGTATCGGTGTTTCTAATCACCGATGAGTTAACTAGTTACATCGTCTAAAGACTACTATTGAACCATCCTTTATCATACAAGTCTACTATAGTTATCCATACAAGTACTCCATAGCCCAAGTGTAACCTGACTATAGTTTCCTCTACCTCATACAATAATTTGTAACCTTGATAATCTCCTTAATTAGTAACCCACTAACCTTATTGGACCTTTTAGTAGACTACTCCACTCGGGACACCATAGTTTATTAATCAGCGATGGCCTAGCCATTCACTAGAAGCCCTAAATCTCTTAGCTTCAGCCAAGCACAAATAATAGATTTATTTAGTGTTCCTCTTTATTGGAAGTTCATTGAATGAGATTAACCTGGTAAGCACAAGCAACATACTATGTAACTAGTAAGCGCAAGCAACATACTATGTAACTACATACCCAAATTGATCTTATCAATAATTGTTTGAAATCCTTTAATTCTAACACCTGATATAAAATTTCAAATATATTTAGCTTAGGAAGTGAATAAGTTAACTTAACTCTTTATCGTATCCTAGTTGTTCAATAACTCTCGCTTGATGTTCTTTAATAATTTTATCATATTTGGTGATTATTTGATCATTCGAGTTCATGTAGGTTCACTTAAGTCTTAGATTCTTCACTTAGTATACCTTTATTTGAAATATGAAAATTGTAGGTAAAATATAGTTAAAAATCATTATAAATGTGTTTAATAGTCATTAAAATAGTTAAAATACAGTTTAGAAGCAAAATAAATAAGTTTTAAGTAAGTTAAAGTTATCTAGAAAAAAAGGTCTGAATCATCTTCAAAAGGTTTGGACCATTTTAAGAAGGAAAAACATAAAAATGTTCTTAACATGCAATGTTTTGGACCTTTTTGTGAAAGTAAAGACCTTTCATTAAAACTAGGCTTACAAATGCTCCAAATCTTTTCTAAAAGATGCGGAACTTTTCTATAAAACCTGTACCTTTTATAGAAATTCATCTTATATAATCTAACTCCAATCCCAATTATTAAACATGACTCCTACTACAATCTAAACATGAAATTTATACAAAACTTCATTCAATAACCTTCCTTTTCCTTCTCTTATTACTCCATTTTTGATACAACTCAAAATTTACTCTAAAATAAATCAAAATTATAAATTTTTGTTTAATGTTTGAAATTTTCAAATAAAATGCAATTATGGACAGTAAGAAAACTTACTTGAAATTTTCAAAAAAAACACACAACACTATCTTATTCTTCAAGCTGAAATTGCATAGCATGACCTCGAATTTCAAGAAATCCTACTCTATAAATCTTCTTCTTTCATTCTTTTATCATGAATCTTGATTTGGATAACATTTTCCCATAAAAAAGCTAGAATAAGGTAGTACACATGAGAAGGAAGAAAATAATCGATCTTATCTTGATAAATTCTTCTTTAAGTGATGGAGAACGATGAAGGAAAGTAGTTGGTTCCTAATAGAGAGAGAAAGCTATTGTTTTGAAGAAGAGGAAAAGAAACAATGTTTCAAAAGTTTTAGTTTTAAAACTTGAGGTAGATTGACAAAAGTATCCCTATTAGTAAAAGGGATTTATTATTCAAAGATAGTGGTATAAAATAATGAGATAAATGCGGGTTTAGGATATTTCAGCTATAATAGATTTTGAGCAAAATTGGGTAGCAATAGCTTGGAATGAACTAGATTATGGAAAAGCATAAAAATATGGCTTTTCCAGAAAAAAAAATTCCTAAAATACACCACCTAAAAAAGAAAACCCAAATGCACTTTACATGAAATCATGACATCAAGACCTAATTTCAAAATGACATAAAATTGTATTTTAAAGACAAGATTCATTAGGTCTTTACTCTTGATCCCATGATCCTTAGTTGCCGCACTTAGTCTACAACACTAACTTTAAACCCAAAATTCAAAGGAATCTCATATGGGAATTTCATCAAAAAGTTGGTATGCTAGTAGTCATAAAGTTGCAATCTATATGTGCATAGATAACTCAAATTCTAATAGCAATTTCAACATCTTCACAAAGAATCTATACTTTTAACCAACCTTGGCATCTGGGCATTTTGATTTAAGGCATGTGATTTGTTATTCTAATGGTGTGTAGGTGGTTATTGTTGGAAGGAGTGAGTTTGGGGCATTTTCTAGATTTAAAGAAGATGGAAGGGGAATAGGAGTTGAACAAGATGGAACAATGTTTGATAGTTTGCGTTTTAAAATTGTGTCTTCCAAATATGACTTCAAATCATTTCTCATGTAAGGTAGTTTTAGGATTTAGTTTTGCTTGGGCCATATTTTAGGGATCATTTCAAAGAAAAAACAATTTTTTTTTCCCTTTTTCCCAACATATCACAACAATAGCTTTTAAAGTTATCACATGTTTTTAATTCAACCTTTTTCTACTAGGAGTTTTTATCTTTTTAGAAAGGTTTCCTAAAAGTCTCCTTTTAGTAAAAGAGTCTTCTATTTATGCATGATTTTATTTGTATTTTTTACTGCTATTTTGCATGAAATTTTAGAAGGTTTACCTTTACCTTTCCCAAAGTTTTGGATATTTATTTAATATTTAAAAAAAAAGAAAAAAAGAAAACCATATGGTTGCATTAAGAATAAAAACCTCTTAGTTTGGTAAAAGAAAGGTCCACACAAGGAATGCAAGAAAAATTGACATAAACTCAAAATTAGAGTATAAACTCAATGAAAACACAAATAATCCTAACATCCTTGAGAAAACAGAAATGGAAGACACGAATTCAAAACATATTTCTTGCCATCAATAAAAAAAATCCGTTGTTATGTTGTTAGCAACTTTAACAACTAGATTATTGAGTAAACTAAAACAACTACAACAAAGTCTACAGGTTCTAGGGGTTGAAAGGGGTAATCCTTACCATGACTACATTGTTATCGAGTGTCTAGAGAGAGGGAGGAAAATAATGTTAAAGGTAAGACAAAAGATGCTTCAATTAGAAATTTAAGGAAGGCAAAAATGCAACTTCTAAAAGTTTTTCATAAATTCTAATAGATTATACCGAAATGTCAACGAACGAACCCATAAATAGGATGTATATATATTACATAATTATTATGATGTTAATGTATCAATTAATATAACAATTAAAATATTTAATTGAATGAATAATTAGACTTCTTACTGAAGTACTCAGATTAAGTATTAATTTTGAAATTATGTTTTGCTATAACACCACCATTAATTCACTTTGCCTTAAAAAATGGTTCAACGCCTACCCCATCACATGCCACCACCTTATTACAAGCCACCACATAACACTATAGATTCCTAAAGCACCTCTCACAAGTCATGAAATCACCTAAATTGCCATAGCAACCTTAACCCAAACAAAAACTCCAAAACCTTTTGCTTGAACCAAAACTTCAGTTTGATACACTCAAACAACTAGATCCAATTCAATTTATTTGAATTGATGTATTATTGTTATTATTATTGACAAACCCCATACACTAAGGGAAGGGAGAGGGGATGCTAGCCTAAAATTTTATTAATAGAATTATAAATTACAAGTAAGAGGGGGACATAGGGCTTGACCTCTTATATTATTACAAAACCCTATAGTTACTAAAGAAAATAAATAAGGGAGTATTACTACCCTTATAATGATCATGAAGCAAAAAAAAAAAAAAAAAGGAACAAGAGAGCACTACTCCTAGTACAATAACTAGTTTGATTACAATAAAAATATAAACAATAACTTCTAATAACAGCACAAAATTAACAAAATTACATTTTGGAACAAGAAGGATTAACATGATGTAATCCGAAATTTTCCATATCTAATTTTGTCCTACACTAGAATCTTCTTAAAATCCCCATTTAGTATGGCTAAATATGTGTAGAAGAAGTGCAATTGAAGTTTATATACACACTTTGCTTGCTGGTCAGCCGTAGCATTTCTTTTCTTGCTATATATGATTAACTTGGCCCTTAGTTTCTTTTATTAAGATCTTTGCCTAAGACATGTCATTCCAAATATCCCATTTGAGTATAGCTATTGCTAGCTATCTCGACATTATACAAGAATTTGTCTTAAGAAGCACTATAGTGTAATTAAATTATGCGGTCAATTTAAGACCCTTAACAGGTGTTGTAAGTTCAATCAATTCAATTAAATTATAGTTTGAAGCAAATCCATAACACCAGATCATGTTGCCTTTATAATCCCTAGGAATATAGCCTCCTCCACCTTTGCCTTGATTTAAACTACCATCAACATTTAATTTTACTATTCCCTCTTTTAGGCAATTCCAAGATAAAAGAATGGATTTTCTTCTTTTATGGGGATAAAGGCACACAAAGTGTCTTTACTTTTGGATTTAGGCAATTTAGAACCCAAAATTTTATTCTTTAGAGATTTAGTGTCTATACTTTGAAAAATTTACAATGTAGTTCTTTTTTAGGCACTAAATTTCTAAAGAAAATAAGTTTATGCATTGAATTGCCTAAATCTGAAAGTTGAGACACTTCATATGCCTTTTTCCCTCTTTTTAGGTAGTTTCACTACAATAGCAAACAAGTCCTCACTCCTCATCATACCTGATATATTTGGGAGCAAGGGGATTTACACGGCCAAGATTTAAAAGATCGTCTATAAGTGTTTTAGTGTTTCGTGTTATTTCTTTCACCCTATGGATGTGCTAAAGGGTTAAGATTGAAACAAAAATTCTAATGTGATTTCATATGTTGCCTACTTTGTGCTTCTAAAACTTTAGCATGACATCTATGGAAGAGATGTTTGGAAGATTAGAAATATCAAAATACAAAGAAATTATGTTCCAAACATCCCTAGCATAACTACATAAAAGGAAAACATGAGCAATTGTTTCCCATTCGCTCAAACAACATACACAATATGAAGCAATGCTCTAGCCCCACAAATGTTGTTAGTCTCCAGTGGGAACAAAGGCCTAGAGAACTCTCCACATGAAGAATGAAATCTTTAGAGTAATGAATTTATTCTAAAATAGTTTATTTAACTCAACCTTTTGTGCCTTATTTCTAAATTCATTTCATGTACTAAAAACAGATAGAACTCATTTGAAGATTTCATCTAACTAGGAGCATCATTTGTTCCCTATTGAACGATGATGTGAAAAATATCCTGTACTAGGCCAATAGGGTGCAAACTAATTAATCTATCTACATCCCATCTATTTTGGACCCATAGGTCTAACTCTTAAGCGCAAAGAAGTCACTACGGCCAATTTGTAAAGTGGACCTTAGGGGAGCCATTAATCAAACTAAAAGCTAATGTCTCCCCAACCGAGACCAAAAAAAAATTATTACTCAATGAATCCCTAGCCCTTAAGAGTCATTTCCACGAGATGCTTACCTTTGATATACTTTAAATGCATAAAGTCAATAGATAATGATTTTTCCATTCTAAACTTCCTCCAAAGTTTTGCTTCAAATGATTTTAAGACTTCTTCTAAAGATTGGATCCTTAACTTGCCTTCCTTTGTAGGGAAGCAAGCTTACCCCTAGAAGCCCAATGAGTAGTCCTAGAATCAGTAGAACCCCCTTAATGAAAGTTTGCAAATATACTCTCAAGTTTTTTAATGATCCATTTAGGAGGTTGAATCACTTGAAAGATATATAAGGGAAGGGAGGATAAGACACTATTTATAAGAATAATTATACCACCACCCGATAACCATAGATTTGCTAGATCAATGTAATTAGCACTAAATTGAAAATAGAATTTTCAAATCGCAAATTTTTAAATTATTGTAAACACAATAAATTTTGGGATTAAGTAAAAGGCACTAGGTCTTTGATCCACTAGCCTTTTGCTTTAGAAGAAAAAGGAGAATTGATTAGAGAGTGAATTGAATAATAAAAATTGGCATAAAAAATATGTAATAGAATAGAGTGAGAGAGAGAGGGGGGAAAGGAGTGAATTATAGGCTTATGACATTGCTAGATATTTATGAGTAAGAGAATAAGTAAATTATAGTATTTCTATTGGCTAATAGCATGTTCTCACACATAGTAAGTTTAATAATTAAATTTGCTCATTAGATCATCCATATGGAGGCTCATATTCACAATCTATGTCTTACACATTCTTCTAATCTTAGTTATTCACTTAACTAACTATTCATAAATGCCTTGACATTTACTTATTTCCATACATGCATATTTATGTAGTGCATTCTATAGAGGGTTAAAATGAATTTTAGACTTTAAGTCTAGTTACAACCAAAGTTTGACTCTTTGAGCTAAGTAATAGAGCAAGCTTATGGAGTCAAGTCCATGGATTTAAAATGACTTAAGGACGATTTGATGTAGTGGATTTAGAATAAGATCCATTAAATCGACTCGTCTACTCTTAACCTTTTTCAAGGAAACTCATGTACTTAAAGAGGGTTTTTATGAGCTTAAATTCAATAATAGCTAATGGATGAATCAATCAAACAGGAAAACTCATCACAGCCATCAACTATTGGTATGATCCAATGAATGTCAATGATGGCCAAGCCCTATAACTACTTAAGAGCTCCTCATCATTTCACAACTAAGAAATCAAGAGAAATATTGTTGTGCTATTGACTTATTACCATAAAAGATCAAAAGAGCCCTAAACAAAGAATACATTGCCTCTCTTCAAAAATTGTAAGGTTAATGCTCTATAAACTATCAATCTACTATTGGTGCATGCAAAGTCCTTGAAACTACTTGCTCCTTCCACTTACTCTTAATCATTCACCACATGTCATTGCAACGTCACTCCCCTGAGTCCATATATAAAGCGAGACTTATGCAGCATGCTTGTGGCTACTACAACTGAATCTCCTCTATTATCTACTTAATCAATTTAAACAATACTTCATCTCTCTAAAATCCAATGAGCTTAGGTGCCAATTTACAAAAGTATCGGGCCTTGCTAGCCTTGTCCAATTTTCCTTGATTTAGAACATTCATTACTTTCTATTTCTTAGAACACATATCTTATGGCTAATTCTAACTTTAAAATCGTAATCAATTAATTTGTTTGAAGAAAAATTAATTTAACAATAAATTCAATTCATGATTCTAAATGGCTTGCTTCTAGTTTCCTAGCCTTTACATTTTAGATTCAATCTAATATTCTTGCTATGGTATTCTCCACTCATTACAATAGCAATGCTCTAACTACGCATAAACTTATTTAATGCTCCAAAAAAGATCTTCATCATCTAAAACCATATGTTAACCTACACATATAGTAATAATCTCCATTTTAATATTCTTGATTAATTTATGCATCATTGTGCCATCCTAAACTCAATTGTTTTACTTCATTTACTAGAAGAATTTAGAGTTTAAACTCAACTAGATCTTGTCATGCCAAACTCAATTGTTTTACTTCATTTATCAGAGGAATTTAAAGTTTAAACTCAACTAGATCTTGTCATGACAATAAGCTTTTGAATCATTGTATTTGACCAAGCAATTTGGGATTTATAGAGATGAACTTCCACCTTTATAAAAAGACATAAATTATAGCAATATCCCTTAGAAACTATTAAGACTACAAAGACACCTTGAATTTCAAAATAATGAACTTACAGCTTTTGAAAAGTTTACCACAAAATTTATCTTTCAATGCAATAGCAAAGCAATAAAAAAGATGCCCATAAAAGATTAAAATACTTGATGTTGACCTATATTAATTGTGAAATGTCAAAATTAATCAAGAAAAAGATCAAATTAGGCAAATGATAAATCCACATAAAACAATAATAATAATTACGAGTATACATTCATAAAAACTACCTTAAATTGTAAGTACATTATCATACAAATTCAGAATGTCTATTACTATAGTCTACCTTGAAAACAAATAGATAGAAATTAGTCTTCTGATTCTCGCATTTTGATTTGCATGGTGTCTCGGTGTTGGGTTGGCCCAAAAAAGAAACAAGAAAGAAAGTCAAGAGCATCATACAAATTTCCTTCTATCCTCTTATTTTGAGAGATTAGCTATTATCTTTGCAATTTCATATGTATTAAAATAATAATAAACACACACAAACATAAGATAGCAACCAATTCCATCCCACCCCCCCCCCCCCCCCCCCCAACATCTATGATATATTAGTAACGAACAATGATAAGATCTTCTATTTAGCAACACTATGGCAAAGTTATGTATGTTCTCAACTTATCATATTTCAAAGAGGGTAAATATCACATTTGATAGCTTAATTTTATTTATTTTTATAATTAACTATCTAAAATTTTAAAGTAATTAATTTACTAATTGAATTTTACCTATTTTTTTACAATAAACTGCTTAAATTTAATTCTTTTTATAATAAACTATCTAAATTTTACTCTTTTTTGTAATTAACTACTCTACCTAAGTATTATAAATGACTTCAAAAAGTTTGTAAATAATATGTTGGCACTTTTAAGGTATTTAATTACAAAAAATAGATAAAGTTTATAGAGAACTAAAATAGATTTTGAACTTTAAGCCTAAAAATAACTTTTTTTTGATGCTTTGGGCTAAAGTAATAGGACCATAGAGTTAAGTGATGAATATGGGAGGACTTAAGGAGATTTGGCATGATGGGATTGAAGTATAGACTGTTCGATGAGCTCGCTCACTCTCAACTTGCTAAGGAAGTTTATGTACTTAAAGAGACTTTTATGGGTCTAGACTCAAAGAAGCACATGAGAAAATCTATCGATATGATGACTCATCTCTACCATTGATTGTTGGCGCGACCTAATAGAAATCGTCAATGATCCAACTCTATAAATACTCAAAACTCCTTGAGATTGAAACTGCTTGCTTCTCATCTTTATCTTTTTCTTTCTAAATCATTTCTATGCGTCATTTGATATCACTTTTCTAAAACCACGTATAGCACAAGATAGATGCTATATGCATGCGATGACCATAACTAGATTCCTTCATCTATAAAGTTTATGTATCAAAGATAATATTTACCCTCTAAAAAATATCAAGACAAGGATATTTTATTTAGTTCAAAAAACTGAAGTGATCAGATAAAGCTTTCAACGAAAGAAACCTCAAACTCCCGTAGGAATACAGCTGCCATTGTTGATTCTTATGGATAGCTATTGTTGAATGATAGCTCTTCTAATATTTGGTTCACGGAAATGTTGACAAGCAACGTAAGAAAGTATTGAAATTATTCAGTTCAAGTGATAGATTTTTTTTTTTTTTTGGGAACAAATTAGATACGAATTAGAGAGAAGTACTAATTATTCTTTGATAATATGATTATTGTTAGGATTATCATTATCATTAAATAGCATTACTTCATGAAATAACTAATTGATAGATGAAAAGCTAATTAGTTACCAGTAACTAATCAACTATTTGGCTAGTCTGTATGATGATCTATATAACCATTAACTGTTATTAGTAAAACATATAGACTCATGCTCCCTTCGACAATCAAATGATTATCAATTGTCATCATTTGTAATGTTATTAGTTATCATTAGTTAATTAAAGCTTATATGCCATAAAAAATGAACCTGTCAACAAGTAACTACTATTGTAAATGGCAAATTAATTTATTGTTATAATTATAATAAACATAGTAATGATTAATTATTCAATAAAAATAACACAAAATCTTAGTCAACAAGAAGACGATAGAGTTATTATCTATCAATTATTATTAATCATTGATAATTGATAACAATAACAACGATAGAAAGCTTTTTTTCTCGAGGGCAATAAAATAATCACAATTGCTATGTCCAGTTTTCACCGCTGCAAACATGGCAATTTTAAAAGTTAAGAGGTCCTAAGACAGAACTTGTATGGAGAAAACTTGTTAACACACCTCTTTTGGACTCTTTTAAAGAGAACCATAGAGCACCCTGAGTTAGCAGTAAGCTAACCAGGATTCCTGATTTGAATATTAGATTAATACAAAGAGAGACATCTAATGCTGTGAGTCATCAGAACAAAAAAATAAAAAATAAAAGAGAGAGAGCAACGTAATATAACAATACACAAACTTTAATATGCTCCCATTATCTCAGAGATTTGGGCGCAAAAACATGATACTCTGCAGTCATTTTCTCAATTTTTGCTTTTAGATCACTATAAGAAGACGCTTTTGATTTCTGTCTATCAGAAATAGCAGCACTGAACTGTTTTATCTCTTCTTTAATGCTTTTCCTTCTTTGTACTTCAGCATTCAAATCCTTCAAAGCATTTTCTTTCTGATCAATAGCAACTGAGGCCTTTTTAGTAGATTCCGCAACTCTCTGTAGCAAGAAGTCTCTTTCTTCTTTCAAAACTGCAAAGTCTCTTTCTAATGTGAAACATCTTTCTTTGGACATAGCATGAAGTCTGTTGCTTTCATCCAGTTCTTTCTGCATACAGAGGAATCTTTGCTTGATAGCATTGAATCCAGCAATCAAATCTCCCTCGCAACCGGCCAGTTCCTCTTGTAAAGCACAGTCCTTTATGAAATTCAAAAGCTAAATCTTGTAACAAGATCAAAACAACCAACTAATTTTGCTCAAATATGCAGCTATCTATAGAACCATTTACTTGTGTGAAGCATCAGTTTCACCTTCAGCAAGATTAGAATAAGAAATCGCTTTTTATACTATTTTCATTCTAATCCTAAGAAATTATACCATTGATCATGTCTTTATTTATATCAGCAAGTACCTATTAAAGCACAAAGTTAATCTGATTTTGCAATTGCATTTTGCTAAGCTACATATTTATCATAGATAATCAGATATACAGATGCATGATTTTCTTCACCTATTTATGTTGTCTAGTCCAAGAACACCACATGATAGTAGGATATCACAAGGATTATGTACCATAAGATAGAATTGTATAGTCCAGCATTTCCGTAGCCATGTCTTTTTCTTAAAAAGTTAACCAATTAGACAATTCAATTGATAATATATAATTCAAGAAACTTGTAAGAATTTTACAAGACATAAAGTCAAACTTATATTTAAGATTCAGGAAATTGAGAACATGAGTATATAATTTCTCAATATAACAGAGCAAGAAGGCCATTACAAACTAATCCTTGTGAAAGAAACCATGTATCCTAATGTCAGGATTAATAGTAAAACAAAAAGCATTGAGCACCATCTCAAAAATGGTACAGTAACTACCTTGTTAGTACAGTCACATAGAAACCTTTGTGGCTGTTCATTTTCCAAGGAAGGAGATGGCTTTGATACCAGCGACTTAACATCATTATATAGTCTATCTCGAAGCATTTCATAATGCTTAGGAAAGATCGAACCATTCCCACTAACCCCTCTATAGTCGTCCATCAACATTGACAAATGCATTTCCAAGGTGGGAAAGAGAATGCTGCTGATTTCACGTGTTTTAGAAAGCAGCTTTACTTTTGATGCTTCCCCATCAACAGAGTTCTGCATAGACAACATATGTTGAAACAAACACTATTAACACACTAAGTAGCCTACATAAATTGAAAACTAATCAAGTTCAGACCACACCCTTAGAGCAGAATTTTCTAAAATTTAAGAATTTTGACATATCAATTAAGGACTAGCCTCTCTTGCACATTGTGAATCTGTCTACTTTGCCCAATTAAGAACATATAATGGACTAAGATAGAGAGATAAACATCGCACAAGAAATCTTACCTGCACGGTCGAAAAAATGTCTTCATATAGATCTTTGCAATTTACCAAAGACTGGCATAGTCTTTTAGGAATTTCTTGAATTAATTGAGCTTCTTTTTGCAGTTCACATACCTCCTGCATCATCTTCTGGTTTAACTGCACTTGTTCTGTGTGTTTTCTCTGCATTCAAAATGGATAGTGAAATTCAAACATTGAAAAATTTTAGGAGAGACCATTTCCTTCAATATCACTTATTACTTAGTATAAGTAAATTAAGTTCTGCAAAACGAAAATAATCAACGCTAAAATAAAAAACTTCCTAGGCTAGGCATGGTCCTTCTATCAAAGCTACTAGCTATTATTTTCACATAATGAATCTTCTGGTTTAACTGCACTTGTTCTGTGTGTTTTCTCTGCATTCAAAATGGATAGTGAAATTCAAACATTGAAAAATTTTAGGAGAGACCATTTCCTTCAATATCACTTATTACTTAGTATAAGTAAATTAAGTTCTGCAAAACGAAAATAATCAACGCTAAAATAAAAAACTTCCTAGGCTAGGCATGGTCCTTCTATCAAAGCTACTAGCTATTATTTTCACATAATGAATCTTTTATATCACAACAAATACTTTAGTTTTCTCCTTACAAACCTCAAGCTCATTTTTCTCTTGCACAGCAAGTTCTAGTTGTCTTTTGATCTGGTGGAGCTCATTTTTGTCAACATCATCTAGCACTACCTGAAAACATAAAGATGGCAAGAGGTGTGGTTATACCATGAACTTGATAAAATTATAGTAATATAGTAGCCATTTACAACTGGACAATTCATCAAGTACAAAGTTGTATGATTGACAAATGGATCAAGGAACAAGTGAACTTGTCATTCTTTAATGTAGGGTGAAAAAATCTCAATCCACAAAATTTTATTAAAATAAGACAAACATGAACTATTTTTTCTTTTTTCCCCATCTTGCTCATAGGCTATCCGTACACTCTTCAAGCTCTTCAACCATAATGACAGATAAAAATGACAAGTACAGATTTAAACAATAAAACGTCTAAATGGCAGGTGGTTATCCACATGACTCACAGGAGTTGTCTCACTTGGAGGGAAGGACTGGATTCTTCTTGCTGGAGTCATTTGGATTAAATCAAGGTCAGCTATATAACCTCTATTCATTTCTAGCCATGTTTCCTCATCTGCTACATTGCTTACAGTATCTGGAGGTGGACTAAAATCAACCTGCCTTGGATAATTGGATCGCTTGACAACAAAGCTATTGGGACCTGCCCTGTCACTTGGGGTTCTAAACAGGTCACCATGACTTATGCAGTTGCTGCTGCTGAATTCCTCCTTAACGCTTTCTTTTGCAGAATTCTGTAAGAGCAGAACTTTTATCATAATCAAGAATTATAATAGTTGAAAAGGGAGGAGTTTCAAGAAACACCACATTGACTGAAAAAAGTGAGAAGCAAGGAAAAGTGACAAAAAACGAAAGCCCATCTAGCCATATAATATTTGTAGGCAACAACAATCAATGCAACAGCAATGAAAACATTAAGCTCATTACTAACTAAGGAGTAGGGGAAATAACATATCATATTATGATGCATGCTCTGCACACCCACGCACAAGTCCCCAGCCCTCAACACACCAAATTAGTTACATTGGCATTAAATTTAATAAAATTTTATAGATGCTACTATCTCTTGTCAAGTTGAACTAATGCTTCCTTTCAAGGGTTGGTTAAAGCTTTGGCTGATAAGAAAATCAGCACAATTTGCACATGCACTTACTACAGCAGTCAAAACATCTAATGCCCTTAGATATGTTATATTGACGAGGCAAAGCATTTCTAGGAATCTTTTATCCATTCAGTGGGCAAACAAAAATAACATGGGCCAGTGGATAGCTCTTAGAACAGCTAGCAGATTCCAGATAACATTCTCCTGTTTTCCAAAAAGTACCTGGGTTGAACTCCTGTCAGTGTCAGAGAAAGAGACAAGACTACTTAGGGTGTCTATTTTCATCTGTTGCTCTCTGATCCATTGATCGCGTTCTTTGTGTGTCTTTCTCTCTTCTTCCAGTTCCATTTCAAGCTTCTCACGTTCAAGTTCATACTGGAGATCCAATTAACATAGGATATTTGAAATGCATCTTCTCAAGCACTTGAGGCAGAATCCAATTCATAAAGAGAAATTAAATGATACCTTAAGCATTTCATTCCTCAATTTTAAAATTTCTTGTTCTAGCACCTCAGCATGAGATCCCTGCACAAATGTCCCTGCTATGTCAATCTAAGACAAATGCCAATATGTCAAAACAAATAAAACAATGCTTCTTACCTGAAGCTTCCCTCGGAGCTCCTCTATTTCTAGCTTTTGTCGCTTTAATAGGGCTGCATCTGTTAAAATCTATCTCCAACAAGAAAAATAATCAAATTAATTTTTAGCAGGTAATTATTGCAAGAAAAACTTAAACCTTGTAAGATATCAAAAGATTCTGCATAGGAATCAATTTCTACTACAATAGCATGATGCTTTTACGCTCTGAGTGAACAACTCCATTATTAGTCAAGAGTACATAACAGACAACAAATTCCTCCAAACAAAATGGTAAATACAATGAAGGTGCAGACCAATATACAACTTTTTGGGTGAGTTTGATTTTCAATGCTTACATTTGAAGCATTAAGAGATCTATAACATTGTCAAAACAAAAAAACATTGTGCTATTAAACTCTAAATGAAGCAATCATTATTAAATAATGCTTCAGTTCACTGAAGTTGAGAGTTGAAACATGTGAAGTCAAGACTATTTACAACAATAATATAAATGAAAAGAGCAACAGGAACAAATGTAATGACCCCGCATATTCTCTGGGTGATTATAAATTATGAAATGGAAAAATATAAAAGCTCTTCAAAGAACTGCACATCTGAACGTAATGATATTCTTCAAGATGCATCAATTCAATTGGATTAAAACATCAGGGACCACACTACAAATCATAGCCTTTCCCATCTTCAATCTTCTCTCATCCTTCATTTGCTGATTATCTTAAAAAACTAATTTGAGTTATGTCAAGCTTTCTCTCTAAATGGAAAGCACACATACTCAGCTAAATATTAAGAAGAAAAGCTCATAGAAGTTACTGTGGACGGAATATTTGTGGCCATACAGATTTTGAGATGCTACAACAATCATAATCTGACCCTATGTTCATAATATGAAAAATGGTTTTTCCACTGTAAAATGTGAACTAAGCTCCAAGCCTAAATACAGAACTTGAGATTGGCAACATTGCTATTGACAAACATCATTAGAACTACCGTGTACTTGTGCCTAATAAGGGATTAAATTAAACTTGGAGAACTATGCAGAGGCAAGAAAGTCGGAATTCACAGAAGATGGTACAACTGACCTCATTTACTTGAGCACAGTTTGTAATGCGCTTGGCTCTACTAGCAAATTGGAGTGTCCCCTTTGTTTCTTCAATGTGTACCTGAACATGTCAAGTCATGCACTTCAGATCAATCAAACCTACTTGCTTAGCAAACCAGCACAACTTGCAATAAAGAAGAATGAACAGTTTTATTTGTACCTCTTCTGGTGCTACTGTGCAAATAATTGACGTTTTGGCATTACCACCAAGAGCAGGTTGAAGGATGCGGGTAAGCTTACTGTCACGATAAGGAATATGTCCCCTGCACCATGTGTTCACCACATCAAGCTCTCAGAAATATAAATATCAAGTGATAAACAAGGAAGGGGCCAATTACCTCTGCTTTGGACCTTCACTTAGTTTGTTGATAACGTTGCCAAGAACCATTAAGCTCTTGTTAATGTACTTCCCTTCTTTTAATCGTACTCCGTCAGCACCAGTTTTAGCTATACGTTCTGAACCAGCCAAATCTACCAAGTTCTGGCTCAAATATGATGTACAAATTGTCAGATCTTATTTGGAAAACTATCATTTGAATAGCATGCAGATAAAATGTACTTCACTTAGTTTGAATAGCATGCAGATAAAATGGACCTTCACTTAGTTTGTTGATAACGTTGCCAAGAACCATTAAGCTCTTGTTAATGTACTTCCCTTCTTTTAATCGTACTCCGTCAGCACCAGTTTTAGCTATACGTTCTGAACCAGCCAAATCTACCAAGTTCTGGCTCAAATATGATGTACAAATTGTCAGATCTTATTTGGAAAACTATCATTTGAATAGCATGCAGATAAAATGACTTGAGCTGTCCACTACTGCATCTTCAAAAAAATAAATTAGCAGCCAATTTAAGTTGCTCTCAGTAAGTGGATTTCTCATTTTTTTTCTTGCACGATACCTAGCAAGTATGTAAGTTAAGCAGCAGAAGATAGCCACGTGTTTCTCCAACCATGGTAAGGGTGTTCATCTTACCAAATTACCATATCACTGCACTGATTTTCATATTAAGATTGTATAAAAATGCATTGAATTTTAGCCTGTTTGCTCTGCAACAGGGCACAGAAGCAAATCCTCTTCTAAATTATAGATTTCACCATAATATGCCGAAACATGGGGAGAAAAAGGAAGGTTTTTCTATGAAATCCAGAGTATGATGACGACAGAGACAAACCAAGACAGAGACACGGATAGCATCAGAGTTCTCAGCACCTCCATCATCTTTCCCTCTGCTTTCAATAACCTGATATGCACACATAAATATAAAATTCAAGATCAACAAATGAAAAACGTTCAACTGACTCTCATTCAAACAACAGGAAAAGGAATTACCATTCTAAATATTGTATGGGATCTACTACTTCGTGCATTCATGTTTGTCTCACCAAAGTGCCTATTAACTGTAAAAAGAGGAGAAGTCTGCTTGCATCAGCATATAACAGAGAAAGCTGACAATGAATGAAGAAGAAACACAAAATTCCTCATATAATTTTGATCGCAGACCTTCTCCTGATTCTGTAAGCTTAAGCACCTGCTCAGCATCATTCACAATTTCCTCCCTGAGTCCTGCAACGAAAATGCCTCGCTAGAGACAGAAAGATTAAACAAAATCATTGACGATTAACAAAATTTAAATATATAGAATACCACAAACCTAAATTGAAATCCCCACCTCTAAGCTTTCATGAATTTGAAGTTTCTGATTCTCTACAGCCAAAAGGTCGTTAATTTCCTCATTGTATATCTCCATATAGGAAACCCGAACTAAGAATTCTCGATCTGAGATCTAATAACAACAAAGAAAAAATACCAAATTACTAAACTCTACTGATGAAGACATCTTTGAGCTAAAACGATGCTTCATTACGCAAAAGAGAGAGAAAAAGAAGAAGAGGGAGAAAATAGGAAAACAAAACCCGCACTTGCCTTGTGAATTTCGTCAAACACATCCCGAACAGCTAACCGGATAATCCCTGGATCGGTATCCGATCCATTCATAGTAAAGGTCTTCCCACTACTCGTCTGCCCATACGCAAACGCCGTCCCTAATGAAAACAAATTTTAATCAAATTCAACTTCCATTCTTCTTACATGGCCAAAAAAAAAAACCGTTCTTCCTCATACAAAACCAAAAAAACACTACGAATAAACATAAAATCTACCGTTAAAACCCTCGACAGCTGCGCGGATAATGTCCTTAGTGAGTAGCTCATAAACACTAGCATTAGAGCAACTTTCGTCGAACACGTGGTCTGCAGAACCGAAACGAGATCGAATTAAGAACAAATTACGTAAATTTTAACATTATTACGCGGAAGCTCGTGGAAAGAAACGAATGAGTGAGTACCGAAAGTATACGAGACTCCGGATATCGGAGTACCGTGGATTCGGTGTAGCGAAATCCGATTGTCATCGATGTTCCAGAAAGCTGTTAAATTACGGCATTCGTTTGATACAAATGGCCTCACTCTCACTGCTACACATATCTTCTCCATCCTTTTGCTTCTCTCTCTCTCTCTTCTCTGTGCGCGATCCAGAAGGAGAAGGTATCCGTTGGGTTTTTGAATTGTGTCGAGGCGGAATTGTGGGAGAGAATTTTTTAAGTTTTTCCTATATATTCCCAATGACAGGGAATCCATTTTGATAATGGGCCGAAGGAGACTATGGGCCTCATGACGGTCCAAAAATTAAATGGTTTAGAAATATATCGTATCCTGACTTAGAGATATACACCACACACATAAACACCTAAAATGAGATTATATAAACTGATTACTTACAATATAAATATAATAAGATGTAAGCTTAAAATTTTAATTTCATCGTAGCGTGCTAGTAAAATACGTTAAATTTAATTATGATGGGATAAACAAAACAAGACTTGGTTCGGTTTAAGGGTCAAACCATAATTAAATCCTATTTGTTACTTTATTTACGACCCTGAACCAAACCACTTTGAAAAGGTTCAATTCCAAACTATAATTATTTTCCTTCAATTTGTTTCCATTTTACCATATCATGTAAAATTATATTTTGATATTCTCTATCTTTAATTGCATTTGAATTGATTTTTTACTTCTCAATCATATACCCTATTATAAAGAAATGTAAATACTTATTAGTCATTTGATAAACGGCTACATATCCTTTGTTTTCACTATCTTTTTTAACTTAGTTTTTACCCTTATTCCCTTTGTCATACCTTAACTTAATTTTATATATAGCTATTCAGCCAATTAATCGTAGGAATAGCTATTTCTAAAAAAAAAAAAATTATTTTACTCCATCTCATAAAATTAACCAAACCTACTATAATGTTTCACCACCTTTTTATATATATGAATTCTCAACACCTACAAACGAAACAAATTAAGACTTTTTGTAGCACCATTAATTTTTTTATTAGTAAATGACATGTAATATGCTATGAATCTTCCACATAATTGTATTGGTTATGATTTAATAAGATATTAGGTGTGTATCATACTTTACTTTATTCTATCTTAATTATTATGTTTTGATAAGATGTTGTATTTTTATTATTTATATATTTTTTAGCCATGTGATATGCTAAGTAAGCACCACGTGACATAAATAATATAAATTTTCCTTTTTAATTGTCGAGTAATTCATTTGACATTCATTTTAATGCTTAGATACAAATTGGACAATGTATTCTTTTCCATTTTGTTTTTGTTTAAGGATTCCACCAAACTTCCAATGAGTTAGATTGTGAAAAACCTGCATCCAAAGCAAGAGATCCAAAACTTAATGTCATAGAAAGACCTTTCATACCAGATAGATTTTTTTTTAAATAATGATTTCAATTCACCAAAAAACAAAAGGTTAAGGGAATGGCATCTTAAGACTTTTGACAAAGTTAAGATGCAAATAAAATATTAATATTATAATTTTATGAAAGCATTAGGTACTCAAATTCTATTATTTGATTGGTTCGAGAAATATTACTTGAAACCTTAGCAAATTAATGCAACAAGTAAATGTTTTCAATGGAGATTAAATGATGGTCAGGTGATTGAATCTAATCATCCACTACTTAGCAATATAAAATATTTTCACAAAGAAGCTGAAATCAAACTTGCGCCCTTTAAAAATGCTTTAGATGAAGAAGGACCAGGTGTAAAAAAGATAATTAATCAAATTAATTTTACAAACAAACATCTTCACACAATAGGAAAACAATTAGATAGAATGGAAGATGTAATGAATAATGAAATTAGTAGAAAATATGAAAAATCTCAAACAAACGTTCCACTTTTTAAACCTTTTGAAATGCCAAAAAATCCAAGTAATGAATTTCTTAATGCTTTAAATGAAAAGAAAAGGAGGTTAAAAAATAAGATGAAAAATGGAACCCATTGACTCCCTAAAATTAGATACACTGAAATTCAAGAATCTTATCATTGAGGATACACCTTCCGAAAAAATTAATGTTCTTAATGAAACTGACAATAAATCAAATTCTACTTTAGAAGTCTCATTAAGAGATTTGAGACTCAAAGACACGGAATGTGATGAAGTCAATAAATTACATGGAGAAAACCTCAAAAGTTATATTATCAACGAGCATCTCCTCTAAACATAATGTTTGAAGAAAAAAAATAATTTTTAAAATAAATATACTACAAGATCCACTTATGAATGGAACATAGATGAAGCCTCAAAACAAATGATCATAAATGTTCTTAATCAAATGATTATGTTCTCGAATACTAATAAAAGTATTTAAGACACTACGTATTACCACATAGCACTACTTTTAATTGCTAGTTTTACTAGCCAATTAAAAGAATGATGGGATAATTATCTCATTGAAGAGCAAAGGATCAATATTTTAATTGCTTACAAGAAAAATGAAAATGGAAATAGAATCATTGATGATAATAATGAACCAATTTAAGATGCTATTAATACTTTAATGTTCTGTATTAGCCAAAATCTCATAGGAGATCCTTCTCACATTAGAGATAAAACCTTAGATCTTCTACCTAACATGAAATGTAAGTCCTTAAGAGAATTTCGTCAATACAAAGACATTTTTTTCCAAAGAGTATTACCCCGCGATGATTGTAACCAACCTTTCTAGAAAGAAAAATTCTTAGCTGGTTTACCCAAACTCATAGTTGAACAAGTTAGGTCTAAGATCCGAGAAGATTCTAATGGTGAAATCCATTATGATAGTTTATCCTATAGAGAGCTAGCCTTTTATGTTTATAAGATAGGAACAAACTTATGTACCACCATTAGATTATAAAAACAATTAAAAAATGAAAACTATTTGAGTAAACAAAGTCTTGGAGATTTTTGTATCCGGTATGATCCATCATTTGTTTCTAAAAGATCAAACAAAATGAAATGTTCACAATGTTCCACCAAAAAACCTTAGAGGAATTTTAAAAGAAAATATAAAAATTTCTCTAAGAAGGATAAAGAAGAAGAAATTACCAAGAAAGACAAGAAAAATAAATCTTGGAAAAGATTAAGATGTTACAAATGTAAGAAAATTGGTCATACAACTAATTACTATAAAATCAGTAATAAAATCAATGAATTAAACCTTGATGAAAACACAATGCAAGATATCTTACATATATTTGCTGAAAATAATTATTCTTCTAAAAACAATAGTGAAGATGGAATTCAGATAAATGATATCGAATCATCATGGTCATCATCTTCTTTAAGCAATAATGAAATAAATGTTTTAACTAAGGAGGAAGAAGAAATTCTTCAAAAATTAGATCAAAAGACTAGTGAAAATGAAAAATCTGAATGGTTAAAAAATGTTGAACCTATAACTTCAATTACCAATAATTTATATCTACAATGCTAAAATATTTTCAAATTTTGATATGAAATTTGGATTTTGACAAATTCATATTAAAGAAAATGATAGGTATGAAATTGCTTTCACCGTTCATTTTGGTTAGTATGAATGGAATGTCATGCCTTTTGAATTAAAAAAATGCTCCATTTGAATTTCAAATAATAATAAATGAGATTTTTAATGATTATTCCAATTTCATAATTGTGTATATTGATGATGTATAGATCTTCTCTCATAATATAGAACAACACTTCAAACATGTAAAAGCCTTTATTAATAAAGCTAAACAAAACGACTCCGTAGTGTCACCTTCTAAGATTTCTCTCTTCTAAACCAAGATTAGATTATTAGGATTTGACATATACAACGACACAATTACCCCAATTAAAAGGCTTATAAAATTTGCTTCTAAATTTCCAAATGAAATCAAGGATAAAAATCAACTTCAAAGATTTCTAAGAAGTTTAAATTATGTTGTAGATTTCCTTCAAAATCTTAATATTTTATGCAAACCTTTGCACTAAAGGTTAAAGAAAAACCCTCCACAATGATCTGAATTACATACAAATATAGTCAGACAAATCAAAGAAAAAAAATTAAAGACATTCCATGTATCCATATTGCAGATCTATCTCTTCCTAAAATAGTGGAAATAGACACATCTGACATTGGATTTGGTGGAATCCTTAAACAAAAATAAAATGAAAAAAAAATACATTGCCCAATTTGTATCTAAGCACTGGAATGAATGTCAAATGAATTACTTGACAATTTAAAAGGAAATTTTAGCTATTGTTTTAACTATTTTCAAATTTTAAGGAGATTTGTTAAATAAAAAATTCCTTTTAAGGATTGAGTACAAAGCATCAAAAAATATTTTACAAAAGGATGTTCAAAATATTACTTCAAAACAAATTTTTATCAAATGGCAAGCAATTTTATTTGTTTGTTCACTAGAAGCAAAGCTAGAAGAGGACATAGTTCGCCTGAATAGATCCATTATTTAGATTGAACACTAAATTTTCTCTAATTTTATATATCCATTAACCAATTTTAACATCATATTATGAACCAATTTTCTCCCCCCGGTGGCTTTGATACCACGAATGGATGAGGATCTATAAATGAAGATATATATATATATATATTGCCTAAAATATGCTTAAACGGCATCGAGAAGTTATTTTAATGTAATATATATATATAGTCAAACGTAATTTATGTTAAAATATGCTTAAACGGCTTCGAGAAGTTATTTTAATATAACAAGCCACGGATTAAAGTCCTAAACAAAAACCAACCGAATTAGAGTTGGTATGAATGTTGATGACTAAAAGATGAATTAAGTAGGATGTTATATTTAGTAAATTGAAAGTTAAGGATTCAAATTATAGAATGGATCAAAAGCGGGATTGAAATTTGACATTAACCTTAACATATATAATAGGAGAAATAACAACAGTTACCACCGCACATGAGCTTTCCGTTCTAGTTATTATATAGTTTTGTACTTGTGATTAAATCGTCCTCCCCTTTATGCTTGCCAAAATCATATTTGACATTATAGTCCACTTTATAACCACTTTAGTCCTAAATATGTTCGACCTCTTTCTTCTGTCTTTCTTACTTCCAAGAACTTGCATACGAAGGAAAGAGAGAAGAAAAGAAAGAAAGTCTCTCTAATCTCCAACGGTTTAGTGAACTTTTAGTCAACAAAGCATAGTACGACCAAACCCCATCATTCGTGGACGTGAAAACATCATTATTTGCTTTTCACACCTTCTTCATCTTCCGAGATTAAGAAGAAACCGAGCTTTTTGTTTGAATAATTGAATACTCAAATAGAAGCTACATAAAATGGCTTATTTTTGCAATTATATATATAATTAATTAATTAATCGATCATAATTAACTAATAGGTTTAATAATAACAATTTAAAAGAGTAGATACAAGATGGTTAGAATAGAAAGACAATACCTCATAACATGCTTAATCACATATTGGTCAACAAGATTTGGAATCGAAAATTATCTTGTAATATGGTGAAACTAAAGTGACATCATGAATCCAATAGAATTTGCCGATTTAAGCGCATCCCATAGGGGTGCACTTTTTATCATCAATTTCTAGTGATTGAAGAATTTTTCCATACCTATCTTAAAGTTGAATATTCATGGAAAAAATATATTTTTAGTTTTTAATTTTTATTTATTTTTTTATCAAGACTTTTATAATCTAATGGTATGAACATTGATCTCCAAGTTGGATAAATTATTACCCCTATTATAATCACCAAAAAAAAAAAAACCCACTTACTTTTCTATTCGAGTCTTTAATATTTTCTTTTTCTTTTTCTTTTTTTTTTAAATTTGAGTCCTTAACATTTTTAAGTTCTTATAAAAAAAAGGATTTCAATTAAATCTATTAAGTTTCATCCATTTTCATGATAAGTGTCAACTTCAAATTGATTCATAATAATTAAATTAACAAAGTGATAATATTAAATATATTTATTTATATAATATAATAAAAATAATATTAAATATTTTTAATTATATAATATAATAAAAAATACAAAAAAGGCCTAAAAAAAATTATACATACCTAGTCACCTTAGCCAAGTAGCTCAAGGTTAATCAAAAGCTAGTACATGTTCAAAATAAATAGAAATTTTAATATACTTAATAGAAATCTTATTTTTATAAGGTTTCGAAAATATTAAATATTTAAATAGAAACATAACAAAATGCAATATAAAAAAAAAGCATAAATAGTAAAAACTTTGAAACAAAAATCCTTCAACTTCATTTAATAGTCTCCTATAACTATGGTTTTAGTGATGAAACTTGTTCTGCGGACTAAAATTTGATCATCTATTGCTTAATTTGTTATTATATTTGTCAAATTTGCATATATTATGATACAACTGATCTAAACCAGCCTATTCCATATGTATACAATTATGCATGGCAACTATTAAACAACTTATAAGAAAGACAAGACAACCAATTAGAAATGCCATGAAATCCCCCACTCTTCAAAAATGTCCTTGGTATCTAGGAACATGTTCTGGTTATACATGGGGCTCGTTTAAAAAGTACTGTTGAAATAAAATAAAATAAATAAAGAAAACTCTTTTCCAGTATAAATGATCGTATCCATAAAGAAAAAAAAAAAAAAAAAACAAAGATTTATTCTATTTTTCTTCTATTGCGTTGTGTATGAAGTACTGAAATTTATGGTTTCTGGTGCAAATCCAAACACTTCAAGTTGGAATTAAAAGACGAGCAAAAACTCCTCAATGGAACTTGAGTTTCTTTTTTTCTTTTTTTTTTTTTTAAATTCAGATCACGAAATCTCCCTTTAGTTTCCACCTTTTCTAAATCGTTGATGAATGTTGATCTGATGGGGGCTACAAAATCCCAGATTCGTGTGGTTCGTTGCATCTGGTACAAAAAAGAGGCTCCATCTAAATGAGAGAAAAAGGTTGAATTGATACTCCCAAGAGTCCATGCATGCATGCTTTACAAAACAAACGAAGATGCATCGTCAATTCAAAAGATTTAATAAAGACGTCAAAACAAAAAATAAAGAAGAAGAAGAAGATATGGTGATGGTGATGACAGTAGGTAGTAGTAGTCATATTTTACTCATCAATCATGAACAACTCTCATCCAAACACTACTAATATAGGCTTGTTTATTTATTCTTTCCATTAGGGACCAAGAATTGACAACATGGAAAACTTTTGTTCCCTTTTTTTCTCCTTTCTTATTGGGCAAAAGGTATGATTTATAATCGGCACTGATGTGTTAATAAGAAATCACGTGTAATGTCACAAAGTTTATTGCTTCGTATTTCTCTCTCACTTGCCTCTCTTTTTGAAACTTTATAAAGTTGTGAGGGGTAGTCATCTCATTCCTTTGCTTTATATATCTGATATATTATATATATATCTTTTTATATTTATTTATTTATCTATTTTTGAAATTGAGTATATAGATTTTTAAATCTTGAAAAAAAATATTTTTAAAATTGTGCTTGCATAACCATTTATAATATATATATATAGAGATCATGATGATATCATCTAAGTTATTTGTATAGATATATATATATATATATATATATATATAATATTTCTTTTTATTTTATGTTATATGGGGAAATTGAAAATAGTACAAAGATCTAAAAGCAACTTTTAAAAGTATTTAAGAATCTGAGCAAATACAAAGAATTCGCTAGATCAACTGTGAGAATCACCCTAAAAAGAAACAAGAAAAGAAGAACCCATTTTGTTTTCTTCTAGATAATTATGCCGACGAATAATGCTACTGTTCTAATTAATTTATAGGTATTTTATATCGCTTTCATTTTCCTATATCATTATCCTTAAAATTTCCTTTTGATCCCTGATGACTGTACCTAGTCATGCACAATCTCCGGTCAAGAAGAGAGGACAAAGAAAACCTCCCCCAAACCCCCACCCAAAAAAAAAAAAAAAAGAAAAGAAGAAACATTATTGCAAAGATGTGATATAAAGGGTGATAGACAAATAGATATATATTCACGTGGGAATTGTCCCTTTTTGTAGCAAGCAAATAAGCAGGGAAAGGAGCAACATTTGTGGCCTAGAAAGTGTCACCTATTACGTATGGACATGTCTATGTAGTAGAAATTAGCTGTAAAGTAGTCTTTGCATGGAACACTGCAGAATCTAAGTAATCCCCATTGTCTACAGCTTCCCCCTATTCTTAAAACTCTTCATGAGTCGTTGGACATGTAATATTATTATTCTGTCGAGAAACTTCAACTATAGCAGCTCCAAGTTACTCGCAACTGAACAGAATCTATGTATCCAACAAAGTGACTTTTAAGATTTGAATTTATCGTAACCCTTTTTTTTTTTTTTTTCTTATGTTTCTCCACGGTATGGTTGTATATTCCCATTGGAACATGAACGCGCGACGGTGTTTGCTCTATTACCATTCTTTTGTGGAAGGACATCATCATTTCGGGTAGGATGGTTACGGGCCGGATGGGGATGCCCCACCATTAGTTGTTAACAAAGCTCGTGAGGCAAGGATTTGATTGTCACCATTGTTCAGAAAACACTGTGGTTTACTGTCCCCCGCAAAAATATTAATGATCATAACTCTTGAGTTCTTGGTAACATTATATACCAGACTTCTCCAAAATGATAAATTCTGGTATAATTTTTAATCTAAATATCTTGATGAAGAGAGTTTAGGATAGTCAAATTAGAAGAGGGATAATCGACGGTTAGATATATGATAATTTACTGGCATCTTTGATCAATTGACTATCAATTTATAGTTGTTGACTATCATCCTTGTTTAGTTGACTATTGAGGACTAAGGTCAATAGTGGTCTCTTATTAGTTTTGGAGCTTTTATGATCCTTTTCTAAAGTTTTAGTTAAGATCTCTTGTACCATTTATGGAGATAGCAATTTATGTTAAAGGGTTATGTTTTATACAAGTCTAAATGGATCATGTTTGAGAATCTTAACTCGTAATATTATTCATTTTATTAATTATATTAAAAAAATTAAAGTTATAATTTGACTCGTTTAATGGGTGTATTTGTATTTGAATTGAATATGTTTATCAATTAAAAAAAATTCTAAAATAAATGTATTATAGCCGTCAAGTCTCATTTAATATATATATATATCAAAGGAATCATTTTATTTATAAACTAAATGTATGAGAACAAGCCTAACAAAAATATAATAACTTAAGAATCCAACTGTTGATTTAGACTTTGAGAGCTTTGTAAAAAATTTATGGCATGGTTGTTTAGTAGGGTTAATGCACAACATGTTTGATATACTTAAACAAAATGATTCATACATCAAATTAGGTTTTTATAAAT
Organism: Laguncularia racemosa; assembly: GCA_037954665.1. NCBI lineage: Eukaryota > Viridiplantae > Streptophyta > Magnoliopsida > Myrtales > Combretaceae > Laguncularia > Laguncularia racemosa. The sequence continues at coordinate 11,118,264 of JBBMOL010000004.1, read as the reverse complement.
AATATGAAGTGATTTTACTAATGAATTCAGGGTTTGAATAAGGTATGCTTCAAATAAATTTGTATATAGAACCAAAGTTTGAAAATGCTTTAGTATAAATGCTATGCTTTTGTTTTAGAATGTTGATAATTAGTGTGTAGAAGGGAATCACAAATTAAGAGTGTTATTCTTACCAAATAGAAAAGAGATAGATTGAAAGTGTACAATTAAACTATGAAAATTGAAAATTTTCATCTTAAATGGGTTCATGGGTTAAATCTAAATACATTTGTAGGCCCTATATATCAAACTAGTCTACAAATACATATAGGTGGTGAAACCTGAACCTTAAAATGTTTATAAATTGGTCCAAATGAGTTTGAATTGTTAATTGTATCAAGTTTTGTGGATCTAGATACATTTATTGGCCTTATATATCAAATCAATTTGTAAATGCATTTAGGTGGTGAAATCTAAACCTTAATATGTTTATAAATTAGTCCAAATGAGTTTGAACCATTCATTATATCAAGTTTCATTTATATAAACCCGTTTATAATCATGCCATGCTATGCTCAAGTTGGTGGGATAGGTGCCAAATTTCCAGGCCTAATCCTTTACATCCTTATCTCTTAAATAGCGTAAAAAGAAAATAATTTTTTTTAAAGGCTCGTGAGGCTTGAATGTTCTTGTAACATCTTCTTTAATTATCAGTGAACTTGTTGTTCCTCTTTCCTTGAGTTTTTTTTTTTTTTTTTAACTTTGTTTAGAATTTCCACATAATTCCTTTGTTTAGTCTTTTGTTCTCTCCCTCACTTTCATATTTCTATGTTACTTAGGTTGTAAATTTTTTTTACTTTTTTCTTACATTAGCATTATATATGTACATATATTAATTTTGTATAGAATAATTTTTTTTTAAAAAAGCCAAAATTGACAAATTTCTTCTACTTTGTTACAAAATCAGCCCCCCCCCCCCCCCCCCCCCCCCCAAAAAAAAAAAATTACTAAAAGCTTAATATGAAGCTCAAGAAATAAAACTACTCTAAATTGCAATTATTATACAAGATAATATGCTATTTCATTTTAAACAAGTTCTCCACAATGAGAACACATATACAAAGTTAGATTTTGAATGTCATTAAATAACATCAATTTAACATTCCCTACAAAATGAGGAAGAGAGGAAGGATAAAAGAGAAAGTTGTAGAGGAGAATTTTGTGTGAAGGAAAAAATTGATTAAAGAATTACATTTGGAACTAACTTTGAACCTAATTGGCTATTATTCTTTTAAAGTATAATGGTCCATATATCGAATTCACAATAATCTCACATATAAAGATTAAACACAAAGGTTCATAAGAAGGGAACCAAAAACTCAAATACAATATTCCCTAAATTGCGAATCAAGTGTAGTCACCCACTAACTCAAGTTTTATTTCTCATGTGTATCCTTCTCCCGTGTGTATCTGATGGGAATCAAATCATTTCAATTATAAATACACTTGATGGGAATCAAATCACAAAGATTAGTAGTGCACACATTTAGGCTAGCGGTGTAGCTCTTTAGGCCGGCCCTGAAGGTTGGTGACTTAGGTATTTAGGCTGGCCATAAAGGCCAATAGCCTAGATGGCCTTAAGGCCGGCGACTTACAATCTTAGACCGGTTGTTTTATGTTGTTTCAAGCTAGTTCTTCTTGGAATTATAAATACCTTTCTGTAATGGAAACAAGACAGGCTTTTGACATTTTGAAAATACACAAAGTGAAGTTTACTTCATTTTCTTATACTCTTATCAATTTGTGGATTGTGACGAGTGACGGTATTAGGATTGTTGTGCATCATATCAACAAGACTGTGCTAGGACTATTCTCTTGTTAGTGTGTAATATCTGGTAAGGGTTTAGGGTTCTATCTTGTTATTGATCTTTGTTTGGATTACTTGTTGTGAATCGTCAATTGGAATTGCGATTGCTTGGTTCTAAATAGGAATTAGGCACATTATATTTTGGTATCAGAGCATTGGTTGAGAGAAGGGAATTGCAACATGGAAGTGTTGATCTTGAATTGAGCAATTAAGGTTTATACCGTAAGCCTCTTGAATTATTTGATTATGAATTGAAGTTGGGATTATTGCATGATTTGTGCCATGATTAATTGAATATTGTGAATTGAAAATTAGGGTTCATACCTTGGTTTGTGTTGTGGGTTGTGTGATTGTAATTTGGAGATTAGGCGAAGGTTGAGATTTAGTGTTTGTGCTGTGGTTTATGTGATTATAATTAGACTTGTGGCATATTTATTGATAATGAATTGAAGTTAGGGTTTATATTATCAATTATGCTGTGATTTGATTGGAATTGAATTAGGAGTTGAACGGAGGTTGAAAATTAAGGATTGTGTCATTAGGGTTATTGCAGTGTGAGATTGTGATTTGGGAATTTGTGTTGAGACTGCGATTCAGCAAAGAATGTTGAATGATAGTGTGAATGGTGGAATTGTGAATGAAGCTAACAGTCAGGTTAGAGGAGGAGGTCAGAGATGTTGTGCTGTAAGTGGTAAGCGAACTTTGGAAGAATAATTGTAGGATCTAATCACTGTTGTTGCTAATCTAGCAATGTGGATCGATCAAATGACATTACCCTAACAGCCAATGGAAAATCCATAGGCACCCCTACCTTAGGTAGCCCTTAATGATGTACGTAAGGAAGGAACATTAGGAGGAAATAGGGGCAGGCAAGTTAGAAGAGAGTATCACGCTTACTGGGAGGAAAGGGATGATAAATTTGAGAATGAACTTTATCTTAATCATGAGTTCAGGCCGCCTAGGGGTTTGGAATATGTGAAATTGCAGAAGCCTTCATTTTCTAGAAGAGGATCCGTAGGGAAGATAAGGTGGAAGGAGTTTTTAAGTGTTATGAAATCAATGACAACATTCGAGTACGCTTGGTAGTAGCTGAGTTTATAGGGTATGCTGCCTTATGGTGGAAGAATATTGTGGCTAGTAGGAGGAGAGATGGAGATGCTGAGATACATACTTGGCAGGAGATGAAACGGGTTATGAGAAAGAGGTTTATACTAAAACATCATAGATATGAGCTATTTATGCGTCTCCAAACATTGAGATAGGGATGTAAGATTGTGGATGGGTATGTCCAAGACTTTTAGACACTTATGATTCGATGTGGAACCATTGAGCCTCCTGAATAGACTATGGCACAATTTGTGTCTGGTTTGAAATATGAGATCACCTTTATAATAGAGCTGCATCGATATGATACACTTAATGAGGCCATCTAGTTGGCTTTAAGAGTTGAGAGACAAAGGCGTTCTAATTCGTATAGAGCAATAAGTAACAAGTATAGATCCTCTACTAAACTATATGGGTCAGATAGTAAACAAGTTGACAAAGGGGGAGTTGATAAGAATGTGGAAGAGAATGTAGCTGTTATTGACAATGGAGGGGAGAAAGAATTTTTTGGAAAAGGGAAAGCAATTGATGGGGCTGACATTAGGCAGATAGTGGCTAGGTCATCAGGTAGGAAGACTCATCAAATCCAATGCTTCAAATGTTTGGGTTTTGGACATATGGCTGCTCAATGTCCAAATAAAAGGGTGATGACTGCTATGGAGGTGGAGAGTAAGGATGGTAAAGAAGAGATACATGAGCCAACAGATTTGTCAACAGTGCTAAATGAGTATTATGAGGATGCAGATGCTGAGACACATGAAAACAAGGGAAATAATCAGTATTTGGCTACCAATGTGTTGTGCAGGGTAATGACTACCTTTCTAGCTATTGAGGAACAACAGAGGGAAAACCTCTTCCATATTTCCTACAGGGTCCAAGGTAACCTTCGTGCTCTTCTTATTGATGGTGATAGTTACACCAATGTAGTAGCTGCTTCATTAGTACATAGATTGAAACTAGTCACTACCCCACACCCTAAGCCATATAAACTGCACCGGTTGAGTGAACAAAGTAGTCTGCATGTCACCTAGAATGCTAAGGTTACATTCAACATAGGGGAAAAGTACGATGATGAGATTGTTTGTGATGTTCTTCCTATGTACGCATCACATATGCTACTTAGTAGACCGTGGTTATTTGACAAGAGAGTATTATATGATGGGTTTAAGAACACCTATGTGTTTCAAAAGGATGGTGAGCAGATTATTTTGAATCCTATGTCACCAACTGAAGTGCAAGAAGCCCAGGGATAGATTAATAAAACCACTAGAAAGAAGTCTTTATTCGTGGGGCGGAAGGAACTAGAAGAAAATTTTAGTAGAGTGGAACAGTCTTAGGAGATTCAGAAGCTTCATTTAAAGGCTTCTAAACATCTTAAGAAGACTCAAGAGTAGCCACGACTTTAGGGCAACAAACATAAGAAGACTAAGATTTTCAATCTAGGTGACTCGGTTAGGATTCATCGTTGTAGTGATTGGTCTCTCTATAAGAAATCACAAAAATTTGCACCTAAAATAGAAGAACCATTATATTTGAGGGCAAATCTTCTACAGGTCTGAGGAGATGATGGGAATCAAATCACTTCAATTAAAAATACACTTAATGGGAATCAAATCACAAAGGCCAGTGGTGCACCCATTTACGCTGATAGTGTAGCTTTTTAGGTCGACCCTCGAGGTCGGTGGCTTACAATCCTAAACCGGTGTTGTATGTTGTTTCGAGCTAGTTCTTCTTGGTATTATAAATACCTTTCTATAATGGAAATAGGACAAACTTTTGACATTTTAAAATACATAAAGTGGAGTTTACTTCATTTTCTTATACTCTTATCAATATGTGGATTGTGGCGAGTGACAATATCAGAATTGTTGTGCATCATATCAACAATACCGTGTTAAGACTATTCTCTTGCTAGTGTGTAATATCTGATAAGGGTTTAGGGTTTTATCTTGTTATTGATCTTTGTTTGGATTACTTGTTGTGAATCGTCAATTGGAATTGTGATTGCTTGGTTCTGAATAGGAATTAGGCACATCAGTATCCTTCATAAATCTAGATCATAAGTAAGTGGGTATGAACTAGGATTTACACATGCAATGATCTTGTATCCATGTTGCCTTTAGGAAATCACTTAACTATGGATTTTTTTGAGATCAACAAAATTATCAACAAAGCTATTAATATCTCTTGTTAAAGTTTTGATGATAACAAAACACATGTGGTTACAAATAAGTTTTATGCGTAGCTTTTTAAGTTCGGAATTATAAGAAGATTGTGTTGGAATAAGAATCGAGTTTAGTTGGTTATCGAAACAACGTATAAAAAAGAGTATGACAGAAGATCTATTTAGAGTAAATTTGAAAGATTCAATACTATCAAAACAAAAGCATCATATATGGAAAAATTATAACTATTTTGAAGAAGAAAAGATGATTCCAAAGGAACACTTTTATCAGAATAAGTTGAGACCCACCTCCACTGGTTGAATACATTTAGATAATATATTTTACCCGTTTTGCTCAAGTATTAATATACATATACTTGGGATTATCTCAAAGATAAGTTTGAATTATGACTTGATCAAATCCACAAGGGACACATTAGATCAATTAAGGAAATTGAATAAAGAATACGGAAAAGATAAAATTTGAATAAAAAAGCTTTACTTCTTACAACCAGAAAAGCATTGGAGAAAAGTCTATTTAAAAGGATTGCTATGAAGATAAGAATGGAAGCACACTCACATACAAATACACAAATAGATTCAACATCAAAAGAAATATTCTTCTGTGCTAAATATTAGAGAAATTTGTTTTTGTATTCTCATAGATTAATTGAACATTGAAAGAGATATTTTGTTCTCTATAGTTCTATGAATTAGCTTAGGATTAAGATAAAGGCAATAGAGTGAAGAAGTGACTATGATTGTATTGTCGAGTGATTGACTGTAACACTCACAAAGATTTGATTTGTTGATCTAGTGAAATAACTTAGTAAAGTCAATTGAGATCCTAGCAAGTGGTGGTTGGAAGAATGGACTTATGTATAAGGAAAAACTAGTATATATCGCTGCTTGATTTTATTGAACCCTACTCAAGTAATTAAAATAAAGAATCAATATTACACTAAGTACTTCAAATAGGGAATCCCATTATGCCGCTATTATGGACAATAAAGAAATTCTCTATTTGAATCACTTAATATGTTTATGAATAGTAATAGATCTTCTATTTGAATTACTTAACATAACATTGATTCTCTATTTTAATTACTTAAAAGTTTAATCCTCTATTTGAACCACTTAATATAATATTGATATTCTATTTTAACTAATTAAAAGTTCAATTCTCTATTTAAATTTGACCCCAAACATTAATCCCTTCATTCATAAATTTCCCCTAATTTCTCTAATGTGTCCGTTGTGGATTTGACTAAGTTATAATTCAAACCTTTCTTTAAGGTGATCTCAAATATATGTATATTTCAACTTGAGTGGAATAGGTCCAATACATTACTCAATTATATTCAACTAGTAGAGGTAGATCCTGTTTTGATAAAAATGTTTCTTTAAAATCACCATTTCTTCTTTAGAATAGTCATAATTTTTCCATATAGAATGCTTTCTTTTTTATAGTATTCAATCTTCCGACTTTACTTTGAAATAGATGTCATATTCTTTTTGATATATTGTTCCCATAACCAATTAAACTTAATTGTTATTCCAACATAACCTTCTTATGATTGTGAACTCGAAAAGATGCACATAAGACTTACTAGTAACCACGTATGTTTTGTTATCATCAAAACTTTACTGAGAGATATTGACATTTTCCTCCTTTTTTTTATAATGGCAAAACACCATAAAGATTTCAAAAACATTAAAATTATCATAATATTAACCATTAACATTCTTAGATACCAATATATTCTTTATTATTTCTTTCCCATTTTGTCATCATCAAAAGATTAATCAATCTTTACTTATTTCCTTTCCCTTAGATTATGCCTAAGATAACAAATTACATCAAATGAATTTTATTAGCATATTATAAACTAGAAGGCATAATAGGGTTAACAACTTACATGTAGCAAGTAAATCATGAGTCTTAAATGAACAATCATAATAAATAAACATCTATAAACAGTCTTTCAAACATGAAAGGTCATTTAGATTAATTTGATGGGTTGGAAAGTGTAGGGAGTTTTGATCTGGATTGTGAGATTATCTTGGTTAAGCCTAACTTAAGTTTGATTCCCCTTACTGTTCTTTTAAGAATTTTTCCTTCAAATTCACAACTTGAAGTGTGGTCAATTATCCATGCATTCATCTCATTAAATCCTTCATCTAGACCTTGAATTTGATCCTTGAGAGGTTGTATTGAATTCTCAATGAAATCACAAATAGGTTTTAAAAAGGGTTGTATGTTGAAAAAACTTTCCTTTTATATTTTATTATGAACCTTAGCAATAAACTTTGTAATTTCATCTTTTGGTCTCTTTTGAGATTTTTCAATCCTTTTGAGATTATATTTCATCAATTTCTTTATTTTAAAAGGAATTTTCTTGGTTTTCTTTTTAACTTCCTTTTTGACCAACCTCTTTAGAATCTTTCCAAAAGCTAGAGAGAACTCTTTGAATGAAACTAATTAATCATCATTACTTTCTCTTCCTTCCTCCTTATCATCATCCTCTTTTCCTTCTTCAAGTTGAATCTCTTTTTCTTCATTTGCTATAAGATTAACATGTACAATGGCTCTTTCTTCATCACCATTTTTTCTTGTTCTTCCCCTTCCATCTGTTGATTAGTGTCCATCATTGAAATAGGATGTCCTTCAAGACTTTGTTCCACTTCTTATAATTCCTCTTGATTTCCTTTTAGCACAACGTTATCCTCCTTTTCAAAATCCTTTATTATGTCCATCATTGAGGTCTCCTTCTTACATCTTCAGTTATCATCTCTCTAACTGGTCATTCCTTAGAAATAGATTCTTCTATAGCTCTAACTTCTTCTATTTGAGCAATGTCCATCCTTAGAATATTTTGCTCCTTGAGACATGTTTCTTGAGGTTCTGGAGCCTTTCTTGGAGCTATAATGTTTACAATCTCAAGCGTAGAACATTCCATCCACCTTTACTAGCTCTTTTTAGATTTCTTCTTCTTTCTGATTCCATGTCTATTAAAGCCAACTTCTTCTTTCCCATATGAGCATTCAAGGTTTTTTATTCATCTTACTTCATTGCCTTTGATTTCCATATTAGACCATTTACAACAAATGTTCCTTTAACATTCTATTGTCCTATTTTTTTTTTTTGATAAACAAGAGAAAAAGACTTTTGCTCCAAACCTATTCCTTTGAATCTAAGGAGCTTAGTCAAAACATTCCCTAATACATAACTTTTATTCCTTGCCATATTATGAGTATGAGCAATTAGGTATTCAACTAAATCAAATTCATCTCCATCCTTTAGAGCAACGATTAGTTTAGCAAGCTTAGAAGTTATAGTGGTTGCACCACCATTGTACCCTTCACCATTATAAAAAAATCAATGACTTTTAATAGAATTCGATTAATCATGACGAAATCCTTGGTGTAGTATTCTTTTCCCTTGAACTTAATTACATGCTCTTCATTTAGATATCTAAACAAATCATCCTTTTTTCAACTATTGAAAATTTCATGATCCTTATTCTTGATAAAATGAAAATCACTATTTAGCACATATTGATTTAGAATTAAATTAACTTGGCAATAGAGTTAACAAATGAATAATCAAACAATAAATAAATAGAATAGGGATAAGAAGATTAAGTAAGTATTTATAAAGGTTTCTCCTTATTAGTCAATCATTTCTTTTAGCCTATGGCTAAGGAACTGGTCGTCCACATCGACGTGTTTCTCTATTCAAGAAATCAATCAAACGGTACAAACACCAATCTAATTTGCTTCACAATTCCTATCTTAAGGATTACTAATATTCAATCCCCCCTCTTGATTACTAATTAGGACCAATAGAACCCTTATGAAGAACCTATCACACATTATTTTCATGAGAATTTATTTTAAATAAAATTGCTAGTAGAAGTACAACCAATAAGCAACAAATCTTTCGCTTTATCACTTAAACTCATTTATTTACAATAGTGTTTGTAAACACCCAATTTTTGCTCCTGTCTAGAAAAATAAAAAATAAAAAAATAAAGAAGACAAATAAATAATAAAAAAAGACAAAGCTAGGTTTACTGAATAAAAAATAATAATAAATTAACTAAAAAATAATAAAATAACAACAAAAATCAATTAGGCCAATCACTTAAAATAAAATTTAATTGCGATAATAAATTGAGAAATGAGCTAGCTTAGCTGGTCCGCATACTGTTTGTGTGTGCATGTTAGATTGCTGGTCTTGGGTTCGAATATGTAGGGAGGCACTCTATGCCATTTTTCTTTTCTTTTTTTTCCTTTGAGCTACCACATGGCAGCATGCGATTGGTCAGAGCGAGCAAGCTCGAGGCATATGCTCTTCTTCTTCCTCCAGACAACAACATCGATGCCAAAAACAAGGGAAGAAAATAAAAAAAAATAAAGAGAAGGTTCGATAAATACAAATCGGACCCAATCAAACGAATTTTCTTGATCATTATTGATTCATAATAAGAAAAAGCAAGATAAATCACAAAACAAGAAAAATTTACATGGATCAATTCAAGTCTTAAAAAGGATAAAGATAGGTCTCAACCATGAGCTCAATTTGAGCTTATCAAATGGAATTTTGCGAGTTTATAAATAGGACTCGACCTCAGGAACTAAGAATCGAGAAAAAAAATCACAAAAAAATACACACAAACCAGCTCGCTATGACCATTCTCTCTCTCTAAGAACACTACACCCACAGTTTGCCTTCTCTCTAGGTTTTCTAGTTCTGTGCACAACATCGAAGCAAGATATTGGTATATTTGAAAGCTTGGATGTCCATGGGTTCATAAAAGCTAAGTCCTGAGATTCAATTTGTTTAAGAAAAGCCTAGATCTAAGTAGGACCCCATCGTCGGCTATTGTTCGAACTACCACCAAGGGTAGTTTTTAATGCAAATTGACACCATCAACTAACTTTATGCCCTTAAGAACCTCGGATTCGACTCCTCAACCGCTTTCAAACACGATCGGAGCACCTTGAATGATGAAGTTACCACCACCATGCTTACCATGCTTGAACTATAACCTGAACCGTGCCTAGACCCACATTCGACTCACTCAGACCTACGACCGCATCTGACCCACGTCTAGGTAAGGGTATTATTATTATTATTATTAATTTACTAATTTTATTTAATTAACTTGTTTTTATGGTTAGTAGAAATTAGAGTAAATTTTAGGGTAAGCTTAATAATCTAAATATATTTAGTTTAATGGATTTAGCTCAATTTATTTAAGTTAGTTAACTTAAAACGTATTAGGAAAATTAATAACTTAATAGAATTAATAATTTGGGAGGTTTTAAGTTAATCAATTTAGTTTAGTTTAATGAATATGTAAGGATAGGATTAATTATTAGGAGAATATAATAATAAAATATAGTAGGAAGACATGTAAATAAAGTAAAAAAAATTAATTAAATTAGTCAAAATAAATAATAAGGAGGGAACCATTGTGTAGGCCTTAGGTGTTATGGTGTAACCATCACTTAAGGACAATTAGGTTCCTAATTAGTAATTAGTTTATAGATATAAAAATGTAAAAAATTGAAAAATTAAAAAATTTTAAAGATATTTTATTGTCTAGGATAGGTTTTTTTCCTTCTAAATATATATATATATAATGTTTTATCACCTAGAAAAAAGATTTTGATGAAATAAAAAAAATTGGCGTTTTTCAAAATTAGAGGTTTTTTTCTCTTCAAAAATAAGAAATAAAGCTTAGGCTTAGAAATTTCTTTAAATAAATTTAAATGGTAATAAACATAAACTTAGCCCATTTTCATAATTAAGACTAAATAATCCACTAAAATTTTATGCAAGTGAACTACGACTTATTTGATCTCAAATAGCGGGTACGTAGGCACCTTTATGGGGCAACTCTAAAAAAATAAAAAAAAATTAAATCACTACTGGTATAATCATTATTTCATTTCTTTTGTATTTTTATTATTTTCTTTTATGCTAAAAAGGATATCATAAAAATAAAAATTTTAGAAGGTTAAGGTGGTAACTTTAAGGTTTTAATAGAATAGCCTCTGAGTCAAGAATTTCTGGCTTTTCTATTTTTTCTTTTTTTAAAAAAGACGATTTCATTTACTAGTGTTAAAGTTAGAATTAACCTACTCAATTAATTCTAACTTAACAATTTTTTCCTAACTCTAGTTGGGTGGCGATTCCAAATAAATGGTGAAAATCAATTTTTTTTTTCTAGTTCAAGTCAAGGTTTTGTATTAGATGGGTATAGGATCTAAAATGAATTGAATTAGGAAAATAGTAAAAAAAAATTAAAGTAGACTTGACGGGATGTCGACTCTACTAGGGATCTGTCTAGTGAGCTAGCTACCTAAGCCTTCTAAAATTATAATTTATTTTAGATATCTTTAGTTAGCATTCTTTCTGCAAAATATTGTTTGTGCTAAAGTTTATATTTTCTCTTAATCCAGGGATTTAATAAATTTAGTTTTTATTGAATTTTCATGCATATGATTGTGTGATTAGATACGGTCAGACCTAGGCCGTTTAGAACCCTAGGATGGAGAGCCATTGTGTAAGTTTTGGGCAAAGTGAAGTAATAACCACTTGAGGTCGATTAGGCTACCCCACTCAATGCTTCGATATGGCTCGAGATCTATTTCTTCAAAAATGTAGGAGGCCATAGAGCTTGGAAACCTTTAGAACCTACCTCTTTGCATACATGAGATCATAAACCAACAAATAATTAATGATGTAGTATCTTGTAATTTTTTTTTTTCTTTTTCACTCTGGAGTTTGGATGCAATTTCCTTTTTGTAAACATTCCCTATAAAAGAATTGTTATCATGATAAATATGTATTTGTTTTGTAAGATGTTTGTTTGTAAGTAGAAATTTTCATTTTGTAACTCCACTAGATGGCTAGCATTGTAATTGACCATCTTCTTCGCAAAGAGATTTGTGTTTGCAAGCCTCTAGATCCCAAGCTGGTATTGGACCATTGGCTTTCTCTATACAATCCCGAAGAGCAGACCTTCATCTAAGACAAAATAGAGCCCATCCTTTCATTAATGAAAATGGATGTCAACCTACCTTTGATTCGAGCTATATTACACTTTTGGGAGCCTGAGCCCATAGCTTTCTTTATTGGGCCACATGAGATCCACCCAACCATGGAAGAGTATACTCAGCTTCTCTAAGCCCCTCCATTTTCCAATATGATATATGTGCCGGATTTAGAGGTTGGGCCAGCCAGCATATTCAACAAACTTATGGGGGTTCGTAGAGCAGTAATCAACCGAGCATTAGAAAATAACAATGGGTACTGTCTTCGAATGGGTGAATTAGAAACTCGGTTTGTAGCATGATGCGATCATGGAAGTAAGAAAGATATCTTATGTGAAGACCCTAAAAATTACAGACAAAGATGGGTTTATGCTTTCATCTTAACAGAATTTGCAACTATCCTTTTTCCTACAGGGATCTTCCACATTCATTATAGAGTTGTAGAATTGGTATTTCAATTCTTGAAAGGAAAGTCTTACATCCCAGTCCTTTTAGCTGAGCAGATCCGAAATCTGAATTTTGTAACGAAAAAGGGTCATGGAATCCTTCGCTCAAATATTAACCTTATTTTGATATGGTTTGTAAGCTACCTCAAATGTTTTGGGCTAAACATCGTTAGAAAATCACTAGCCCAATAGGTGGACCTCATAGATTCATGTGTAGAAAGGATGAAGTTGCCAGACGACCTTCCCAGCCATAGTTGGGTTGAAGTGCTCAAGGGTTTCAGTGCTGAAGATATTCTATGAACTGCTAGATAGAGCTGCTGCTGTAAGATTATTCTAATGTGTAGAAAATTTCAAGTCGTTCCATTGATTGGGGTTAATTGGTGCACGGGTTATCATCTAAATTCAGTGGTCCGTCAGTTTGGCACCATCCAAAACATAGTTCATAAGCCATCATTAGAAAGGGTCACGGTTGAATTTCAGGACCCAAACATGTTAGTAGCTGATAAGATAGCCAAGTTAGCAGAGGTAGGGGCCCTATGGGAGGCCCGAATTGAGAGCCCTAATATAGACTTCGTGGAATTGGATGGTGAAGTGGGAAAACACCAAGCTACTAGGGATTTTGTCATCAACCAATTATACAAGATAGGGGAAAGGATGTACCATGCTCTTGATATCACTCGGCCTACACTAGGCAACCCAAGCCTAGAAATGAAAACTTACATGGAACGGGTGAAGGCTTGGATGGAAGTCCATTTTGAAACCATAGAAAGCAAGAAAGACATATGGAAGAATAGATTCAAGGAATTTAATTAGAGGAATAAGGCACTTGAAGCCTAGCTAAGGAAAACCCAAGCAAGGGTTAAAACACTAGAAGTTACCATGGACGTTGAGAAGAAAAAGAAAGATTCAACGCCCACGCAACCAAAGAAGAGGAAGCTTAGAAGTTAGGAGAAATTAGATCATAGTATTTCTTTCTTACGTTTTCAATAAAGCATTAAACTCCAAAGCTTGTAATATTAATAAAATTCTAGTATTATTACATCATTAATTAAGTGCTAGTTCTTTTGCATCTATGTGTGATACATGCATCATAACCATTCATTTTTTTTATATATAAATAAAAAAAATAATAAATAAATGCTTGCTAATAGAAATCAAGTCTGACTTGCCAGGTATCAAAGATAGCTCCTAAACAACCAAACCCTCCAAGAAGTCCAATCAACACTCGCTCTAGGACTAAAATGGCTAACAACAACGGCAACAATCATGTCAATAGTGGCAATAGCAACAACACTGACACCTCCCCTAATCCAAGGATCATATCATTGGAACAAATAGTCCAACAATTGACCACATAAGTCCGTTTCTTGACTGAGAGCATTGGTCTCCTTCGCGCTACCCAACCTGCTCAAGAGGAACATTCAGGGGCTTAAAAGGGAAAGGCGGTAGAAATCCAGCTATCAGAATATGAGGAAATCAACTCCCAACTCAACCTTGCATTTAAGTATGAACCAAAAAAAATGATCAATATGGGGCCAACTTCGAATGACATAAAGAGGAAAATGGAAGAAAGGCAGAAAGAAATAGAGAGGAAACTCTTCCAGCAACTGGTTGATAAGATAAAGACTTTAGAGGATCCTGACAGTTTTGATCAAACTAGCATCATAGACCTATTGGTATATGGGGTAGATGCTTATCCGAAAAAATTCAAGGTACAAGAATTTGAGAAATATAACGGTATCAGTTGTCTTAAGATGCACACAAGGCTATATGTGCGGAAAATGAGTAAATACGCATAATATGACCAGCTCATGGTCCAAAACTTTCAGGATAACCTCATAGGCCCTGCTCTAATATGGTATGCACGGTTAGATCTCAACCAAGTCAACACATGGGATAAATTGGCCCGTACATTTTATGAGCAATACAAATTCAACATCGAAGTTACCCCTTCAATGCTGGATTTAGGGAGCCTTTGAAAGAAGCACAACGAATCCTTTAAAGAATATGCTCAGCGTTGGAGGGCTTAAGTTGCTAAGGTTTCCACTCCAATCTCATAGAAGGAGTTAACTTTCAACTTCACCAATACATTAGGGAAACCTTAGTTCACACATCTGGTGGGATAGACCTCATCCAGTTTTGCAGAAGTAGTGGCAGCCGGATGCAAGATAGAGAATTCCATTACATCCAGAAAACTCCAAACTATCGACTCTCCCAGAATCACATCATCCCCATGACTCGTGGGGGAATAATAAAGGTAAAGAAGCCACGATCTATATGGTTAACTCAAGTAGGAATAGCAAATTGGGGTCTCACATGACTTTCCAGACAACGAACACTCCAATCCAACAATCACCGATGAATCAAACCCAGGTTACCAAAGCTCCAAGACAATTCACTCCAATCCCTATCCCACTCAACCAGGTTTTTGCTTAATTACGAGCAGATAATTTGATCAGCTTTGAGATCCCCAATGACCGATACAGGCTAAGGAATTTCGACCCCAGCCTCAAATGTGAGTATCATATGGGGCAAGAAGGACACTCCACCGATAAGTGTTAGAGACTTCAAAACAAAATCCAATATTTAATTGATGCAAGAATAGTATAGTTAGATTTCATCAATGCACCAACCTCAAATATCAACAACAATCCGCTACCTAATCACAGTCCTATGATCAACATGATCACAGCCGAGGAGTTGGGAGAAGATGGCGACTAACACACCAAGCTACTTTTTATAGTGGTAAAATGCAACAATATAATAGTATCTTGGGTCCTCATAGACAACAAATTCTCTTAATGTATGCTCTCTAGCTACCCTCGATTTGCTAGGGGTCAATATGAGCAATGTTAAGCTAAGCTCAATAGTAGTCAGGGCCTTTGACGGTTTTAAGAGGGAAATTGTGGGAGAGATTAGCTTATCAGTAGAGATCGACCCACAATTTTTCAATATCTCATTCTAAGTCCTTGACATCCTAAGGTCCTGTAATCTACTGCTAGGGAGACCTTGGATACACACAATAGGAGCTATACCTTCGAGCCTTCACTAAAAGGTCAAATTCATATCAAATGGCTAAATAGTCACTATGCTAGGCGAGCAAGACTATGCCATCTATAAGGAAATGGCTATACCCTACATTGGGGAAGATGGCCTTAAAAACTTTGTGCTCTAAATATTCGATGAAGTATGCATGGTCGTTAAAGAAAGGATGAGCTAAATGAGGCCTTGATTCAAGAAAAGACAGCAAAGGACGTTCGGGTTAGGGTATATTCCTACTTTGAGAGAAGAGATTTAAGCAAGGTGCATTAAGGGTAGAAGGGAGAGAGACTATATGATACCCAGATAGATTTTCCACCCCTTTGATAGATTTTTTCTCGGCCGATTAGCACTTAAGATCCAGGAATAATCCAAGCTAACTTCAACAATGGTGACTCATCAACAGAAACTTCAGCTCCTCCCGTCTCCAGCCCATCTCTGACTCTTAATAATTGGTCTTCCTATCCCCTTAATAGCACTAGGTCTACTTTAGAATAGGGAGCAGTCATAAGTAAGATTTTTTTTTTATGTTTACATCCATCATTGTTCAATAAGACTCTTCGATGATGTCAAGCAATAAAATTGCAAGCTATTTCAATTATGCCTTTTTCCTGTACTTATATACTTTCACTTCATTTTCCACACAGATTCAATATTCTTAATGAACGCTAGGGATATCTCGTGCATGTAAACAATGAAAATATTGATATCTCTTCCAACACTGCTGAGTCAGTTGTCGAAAACGATATTAATGACCATGAAGCAGTATAAGAGAGTTGGCAAAAATATGAACAAAGTAGAATTTTGATTGATGAGCTAATGGAGATAGTTAATCTAGGAATCGAAGAAGAGCCCAAAAACCTTAAGATTGGAGGTAATTTGAGTGGTGAGCAAAAGCATGAGATAACTAAGTTGCTAACTGAATATGCAAATGTGTTTACCTGATTGTATGGAGACATGCTAGGACTTGACCAATCAATAGCAGTTCACAAGCTGCTTACAATAGAAGATGTCAAACCTAAAAAACAAAAAGTTAAGAAGATTTAGGCCTAACATCTTACTAAAGATCAAAGAGGAGGTCAAGAAGTTGCTAGAAGTCGGTTTTATCGAACTATCCAAAATGGGTAGCGAACATAATTCTTGTTTTAAAGAAAAATGGAAAAGTATGGCTATGCGTGGATTTTCGAGATTTGAACTAAGCTACACCTAAAGACAATTTCCCTTTACCTTACATAGATGTCTTGGTAGACAATACTGCAGGAAGTCATCTCTTCTCATTTATGGATGGCTTCTCGGGATATAATTAGATAAAAATGGCAGAAGAAGATAAAACCAAGACAACCTTTATCACAACTTGAGGTACCTTTTGTTATAAAGTCATGCCTTTCAGTTTAAAGAATGTTAAAGCAACATATCAAAGAGCAATGGTCGCAATACTTCATGACTTGATGCATCGAGAAGTCGAAGTATATGTTGACGACATAATAGCTAAATCCAAAGAAGGAGAAAGCCATGAGTTTGTATTATGGAAACTATTCGAACGGTTATGAAAGTTTTAGATGAAGTTAAATCCAGAGAAATGCACCTTTGGGGGTCACATCTAATAAGCTGTTAAGGTTCATTGTTAGTCGAGAAGGCATTAAAATCGACCTTGATCAAGTAAAAGCCATACTAAAAATGCCTTCTTCATATACCATCAAAGAGGTAAGAGGTTTATTAGGAAAGTTAAATTACATAGCTTAGTTCATCTCACAACTCACGGATAAATGCCGCCCATTATTCCAGCTACTAAAAAAGAATGCTACAGTAGAATGGGATGACAAATGCGATGAAGCATTTAAGAAGATTAAGGAGTATCTTATAAACCTTCCAGTTTTAGTAGTCCCAAAACCAGAAAGACCTTTATTCTTATATCTCACGATACTTCCTGAGTCGATAGGGTGTATACTGGGACAAAAAGATGAAAAAGGAAGGGAACAGTTCATATACTATTTGAGTAAGAAATTCATGGAAGGGGAACAAAAGTATTCCAAAATAGAAAGAACCTGCTGCGCACTGGTTTGGGTCATAGATCAACTAAGACAGTATACTCTCTATTATCCCATCGAACTATTAACGAAACATGATCCTTTGAAATATTTAGTGAAGAAACCTATTTTGTTAGGAAGAATTTCCAAATGGCAGATACTCTTATCAGAATTTGACGTCACATATGTAACTCAAAATTCGATGAAGCAGTAGACATTAGTAGATCAGTTGGTGGAGTACCCTATCGAAGGAGATTCTTGAGAATCATAAGCCCAGTTCCCAGATGAAAATATACTAATGGCAGAGGATGAGTCAGAAAAAGAATCCAAGATAGAAAAGGATCTCAAATGGAAGATGTATTTTTACAAAGCTACTAATGTGTTTGGATGTGGAATTAGGGCAGTGTTGATATTGCCAGAAGGAATGCAGTTCCCCGCAGCAATGAGACTCATATTCCCATATACCAATAATATTGCAGAGTATGAAGCATGCATCCTCGGTCTCAAAATGGCCTACTATATGGAAATCCATGAGTTGGATGTATACGAAGATTCCTCGTTTATCATATTATAGACACAAGGAGAATACAAAACTAAAGACCTTAAATTAATGCCATACCACTAATACTTGGTAGAATTGATAGAAGAATTTGGGGTGGTCACCTTCACATACATCCTAAGGACTCAAAATCAGTTCGCAGATGCCTTCGCTACATTAGCATCTATGATTTAAGTAACGGGAGGGACCGAAGTTTAACCATTAAAGATAGAAATTGAAGATAAGCCCGCCTATTGCTTGGTTTGAAAAAACACAAGATGACAAGCCTTGGTACCATGATATCAAGACATTCCTCCAAGAGGGTAGATACCTGAAATGGCCAACAAAAATGACCAAAAAACACTTAGAAGATTAGCAAGCCATTTCTTACTAATCAGGTTTATACATTACAGAAGGTCATTCGAAACCATGTTGTTGAGATGTGTGGACAAAAAAGAGATAGGTAAACTAATGAAAGAAATACACGAAGGGGTATGTGGCCCCCACATGAATGGACACATGCTTGCTCGAAAATCATGAGGATATGCTACTATTGGTTGACAATGGAGTCAGACTGCATTAAATATGTCAAGCACTGCCACTTGTACAAAGTTTACGCCAACAAAATAAATGCTCCACCAAAAGAGCTCCATTCACTTTCCGCACTATGGACTTTCTCTATTTGAAGAATCAACATTATCAGGCCAATCATGCTAAAGGCATCCAACGGTCATAGGTTTATATTAGTAGCTATTAATTATTTCACCAAGTAGGTTAAAACCTCATCATATGCCAGTGTCACTAAAGGAGTGGTAGTCTGGTTCATGAAAAGAGATATAATAGCTCGGTATAGAGTTCTTGAATCGATCACCACTGATAATGGCACCAATCTCAATAACAAATTGATGATGAAGTTATGTCAACAATTTAAGATAAATCATAGAAACTTAACTCCATATCGACCTCAAATGAACAAGGTAGTAGAAGCGGCTAACAAAAATATTAAGAGAATTATTGAGAAAATAACTGTCACCTACAAAGATTGGCACGAGATGTTACCCTTCACACTCATGGCCTATTCGAACATCTACCGAAGTCACTCCTTATTCTCTAGTATATGGTGTTGAGGTAGTATTACTAGTCGAGGTCAAAATCCCATCCTTTAGGGTTTTATCAGAGACACAACTAGATGAATTTGATTGGGTAAAGAAAAGGATCAATCAATTAAACTTGATCAACGAAAGAAGACTCACATCATTATGTCATGGCCAATGCTACCAACAAAGGATGGCCCGACCATTCAACAAAAAAATGCGGCCACAACATTTTAAAGAAGGTGACTTAGTATTAAGGAAGGTTCTCCTGAATGCACAAGATTCAAGAGGCAAATTCACTCTAAATTATGAAGGTTCGTATGTTGTAAAAAAGGCATTATTAGGAGGGGCATTTATATTAGCTCAAATGGATAGTCCAAATTTAAAGGACCCCATAAATGCAGATGTGGTTAAGATGTACTATCTCTAGATGTGAATAATAAATTTTTACCAAAAGTTCATGAATGCTAACAATCGTTACAACTTCGTGGTTTAATTTTCATCTCTCTACAAGCAAAGTCAATATCCCTAGGCGGTCACCGACTGTTAGAGTCACCTTGACCAGTTAGTATCAAACAAATTCTTACATCATTCTCCCATATTAGCCTTCACTCCATCGCATATACAAGAGAATAATGAATAATGAATAGTGATGGAATTGTAAAACTCATTAATTTTTTTTTTTTATGATCTTACCCTTCTCGAATAACAGGTTTAGTGATTTAGGATAATACCAAAATCGTAAGAGCTAAACCCGCAAGAAAAACACATCAAGATCTTCTACACTAGTCCAGACAAAGATAAGCGAAGGAAGATTAGATTATCATGAGGGTTTGGTTGTTTGGTTGTTATCCACAGTGACCAGGTAAGCATCTAAACTCAAAAGAAATAAAATTGAATAGTCATTCCTCATTCGGTCAAGCTCACAATGATGAGCCATATTTCTGTTTAAGCTTGCTAGTCTAAAAAAGACGCTTCTTATTATCAATTGGTTAGCTCATAGGATCACTTTTACAATCTCTTCTTAAAGTTGCTAGTTTACTGAAATGCCTCCTATTATGTTTGTCGATCCAAAAGGATGTTTCCTATTGTTGGTTAGTCAGCTTATAGGGGCATTTTCCTAGACTTTCTCTCGTAGGGTCGCAAGTCTAAAAGACACATCCCACTATCAATTAGTTAGCTCACCAGGGGGCACTTTCCTAAATATCCTCATTTTTTTGTTACTAGTCTTGTAAGACACTTCCTGTTATCAATTGGTCAGCTCATAAGAGAACTTTTCTCAACAATCCCATCTTTAGGGTTGCTAGTCTAGTAAGACGTTTCCTATCATCGATTAGTCAGCTTATGAGAACACTTTTCTAGATAAGCTCTTCTTAAAGATTGCTTCTTGATTGAGACCACGCACTAAGGAATATTGGTCTATATAAAGCAACTGTCTTCTTTTGCAACATAGGATTACTAACTCATAGAGCATCTTCCTTACTCAACCTATTAGTCAAATAACTCCCCAACAGATCTAGATTCGGATAGTAAACTGAATATAGCTTTATTCGTCCTTTCTCCTAGGCAAAAATGGTGTCTTTGTTGTCTTTGTAGCCAAGTTTTCCCAAAACATTACTACAAAGAGGGGTAGCTTTAAACACCCCATTTTTGCTCCCATTTAGAAAAATAAAAAAATAAAGAAGATAAATAAATAATTAAAAAAAAGCTAGGTTTACAGAATAAAAAAAATATAATAAATTAACTAAAAAATAATAAAATAACAACAAAAATCAATTAGGCCAATCACTTAAAATACAATTTAATTGCGATAATAAACTAAGAAATGAGCCAGCTTAGCTGGTCCGCATATTGTCCATGTACGCATGTTAGATTGTTGGTCTTGGGTTCAAATCAACAAGGAGGCACTCTATGCCATTTTTCTTTTTTTTTCTTTTTCCTTTGAGCTGCCACATGGCAACATGCGATTGGTCGGAGCGAGCATGCTCGAGGCACATGCTCTTCTTCTTCCTCTAAACAGCAACATTGACGCCGAAAACAAGGGAAGAAAAAAAAAGAGAGAGAAGGTCCGATAAATATGAATTGAACCTAATCAAACGAATTTTCTTGATCATTATCAATTTGTAACAAGAAAAAGCAAGATAAATCACAAAACACAAAAAAATTACATGGATCAATTCAAATCTCAAAAAGGATAAAGATGGGTCTCAATCGTGAACTTAATTCAAGCTTATCGAATGGAATTTTGCGAGTCTATAAATAGGACTCGACCTCGGGAACTAAGAACTAGGAAAAAAATTACTAAAAAACACACACAAATCAGCTCGCCGTGACCATTCTCTCTCTCTAAGAACATTACACCCACAGTTTGCCTTCTCTCTAAGTTTTCTAGTTCCGTACATGACATCGAAGCAAGATATTAGTATATTTGAAAGCTTGGACGTCTATGGATTTATAAAAGCTAAGTCTTGAGATTCAATTTGTTCAAGAAAAGCCTAGATCGGAGTAGGACCCTACCGTTGGCCACTGTCCAAACTGCCACCAATGGTAGTTTTTAGTGCAAATTGACACCATCAGTTGACTCCACGCCCTTAAGAACCTTAGATCGACTCCTCAACTGCTTTCAAACAAGATTGGAGTGCCTTGAACGACAAAGCTACCACCACCGTGTTTACTGTGCCCGAACTATGCCCAAACCCGCATTTGACCCATTCAGACCTACAATCGCATCTAACCCACATCCAAGTAAGAGTATTATTATTGTTATTTTTATTATTATTATTTCTAGTATTAATTTACTTAATTTTATTTAATTAACTTGTTTTTGTGGTTAGTAGAAATTAGAGTAAATTTTAATGTAAGCTTAATAATCTAAATATAATTAGTTTAATGGATTTAACATAATTTATTTAAGTTAGTTAACTTAGAACATATTAGGAAAATTAATAACTTATTAGAATTAATAATTTGGGAGGTTTTAAGTTAATCAATTTAGTTTAGTTTAATGAATATGTAAGGATAGGATTAATTATTAGGAGAATATAATAATAAAATATAGTAGGAAGACATGGAAATAAAGTAAAAAAAAATTAATTAAATTAGTCAAAATAAATAATAAGGAGGGAACCATTATGTAGGCCTTAGGTGTTGTAGTGTAACCATTGCCTAAAGATGATTAGGTTCCTAATTAGTAATTAGTTTTAAAATGTAAAAAAATTGAAAATAAAAAAAATTACAAAATTTTAAAAATATTTTATTGTCTAGGATAAGTTTTTTTTCATATATATATATATATATATATATATATATATATATATATAAAATGTTTTATCACCTAGAAAAAAGATTTTGATGAAATAAAAAAAATAATTGGCATTTTTCAAAATTAGAGGGTTTTTTTTTTCTTCAAAATTAAGAAATAAAGCTTAGGCTTAGAAATTTCTTTAAATAAATTTAAATGTAATAAACGTAAATGTAGCCTATTTTCATAATTAAAAATAAATAATCCACTAAAGTTTTATGCAAGTGAACTACGACTTGTTTGATTCCGAATAGCGGCTACGTAAGCACCCTTATGGGGCAACTCTAAAAAGATATATTTTTAAATCACTATTGGTATAATCATTATTTTGTTTTTTTTTTTATATATTTTTATTATTTTCTTTTATGCCAAAATGGATATCATAAAAATAAAAATTTCATAAGATTAAGACGGTAACTTTAAGGTTTTAATAGGATAACCCCCGAGTCAAAAATCTCTGACTTTTCTTATTTTTTTTTTTAAATGACTTTGTTGACTAGTGTTAAAGTTAGAATTAATTCGCTCAATTAATTCTAACTTAACAATTTTTTCCCAACTCCAATTGGATGGCGACTCCAAATGAATGATGAAAATTAATTTTTTTTTTCTAGTTCAAGTCGAGGATTTATATTAGATGAGCATAGGATCTAATATGAATCGAATTAGGAAAGTAATAAAAAAAAATTAAATTAGACTCGACGGTGTCATAGCATTAACTTGCACACAGTGACACAAACCCCTAAAACGCATTAAAGTAGATTACTAAGGCATCAAGAAAAGATAAATAAGATACTTCCAAAAGCCCAGATGTACATTATGGTCCGCTATGTCTTGAACTAGTCCATTATTAGAGTTTTAGCATCGATTACTTCCAATGTTTGACTGTCCCCTCTAATTTCTACATCTTGTTTCATGTTTTATCACATCTTTATTAGCTATTGCTTCAAATTTGAAAAAACAACTAAAGTTAATGTACTTATCTTAACTAAAAATGTTAGGCTTTAAGATATCAATAACATTCAATACCAATTTTCTTAGACATATCCATAATTTAGTAATAGTAAAGCTTGGAAAATTATAATATAATGTAAAACAGGGACTTCAAAACTAAAAATATTGCCTTGTGGAATTTCAATATAGTTTATGTAAGGAA
Organism: Laguncularia racemosa; assembly: GCA_037954665.1. Lineage (NCBI taxonomy): Eukaryota > Viridiplantae > Streptophyta > Magnoliopsida > Myrtales > Combretaceae > Laguncularia > Laguncularia racemosa. The sequence goes on along the minus strand of JBBMOL010000004.1, from coordinate 11,094,484 downwards.
AAGTTCAAGCAATGAGTAATCTAATAACACGTAAACTTCATCTCTCATTTGTAATAACTAGATAAATGAAGCTACAAGAATATAAACTAAAATTACAGCAAGAAACTTTTCTTACTAGCATTACTACCTTAGTAATTTCCATTAATTGCTGTTATCCTACATGGAACTTTCGTCCAACATGATTGTAACACATCATTAAAGGAAAGTATATAAAAACATGAATATAACATAGCATCAGCAGGTATTTTTAGCCAATCGCAAGGCATCACATATCCATTAAAAAACTAAGACATTATTACTATTACTAATGGATAAGAGAATGAATGAAATAAATTTATATTTTAAACAAAAATACAAAATACAAAATCATACTACACCACCATATCCTAGCACTATTAACACCATCGTTACAAAGAAAATAAATCACTTATGTATGAAATGATGGTCCTAAAAAAGCTTGTCTTGTCCTTTTTTTTTTTTTTTTCATCACCTCTTTATCAGAAAAATAAAATTGAAGTCATCTCTTTACAAAAGACTGAAAATAAATGTCACTTTTTATTTTAAATAATTTTCCCTTCTCAAAAAGATATATTTCTTGAAGATAAATTTAGGTTAAGACTTTACCTTTATAAAAGAGTAAGTTCGATCAATGAGATAATTAAACATTATTATACTATTATTATCTTACATATTATTTAGTGTACAAATTAAAACTATTCAAAAAAATAAAATTGTGTCAACCTTGATTCGTCTTTTATTTTTACTTTTCCTTTGCCATCATGAAGCTTAAGATTTCAAACTAAAAAACTTTAAATTTGATTTACATCCTAGTAGTATTACAAACAAGCTCCTCGAACTATGAATTGAAAGAAAAAGTAGTGGAGCCTTTTGTTTTTTTAATGATTCTGGTTAAAGGTTGTAAAACCTATAAATGGTGGAGTAAATAGAGCTATAGGGATACTAGGGCTATTTACGGTATGGCCACTCTAACGCTTGAGTCAATATTTAGAGAGAAAGAGATAAAGTAGTGTAATGATGGCTTAAGAGCAATAGATTTTGAATCCCTTTACATAGAGACTTGTCCTGGTAGTTTGGGGAATGAGTCGTTCAGGTAAGCAGTGAGAAATATGACCTGTTGAGGGTAGTGAAGTCGTGGGCAGTTATAGACTACAATTGGCTAAACTATTCCTACCTATACTTATTCAAATTGACTGGGCCTTGCTAACCTAATCCAACTAAGCTGACCTAATTCTGGGAACCCAAGTTACTAAACTAGCTTAGAATGTTACAGGCTGACCTAAGCATGGGAGCCTAAGCCTAAAATAGCCTATCAACATCTTGAATTTCATATTGTATAAAATAATCCCATCAACTTTATAAAATAGTTAAAAATGATCAACCTTAGTTATAAAGGTAGTCATTGAATATTTTGAAAAGTTAATTATAAACTTCGAGTTATATGCTTTGCTAAATTTCTACGTTTGAATTTTGTGGGATTGAGAATTGTCACCTTCAATGAATTTCAAAACCATTCATCTATTTTTCTTTTAGAATATAAAGGAAAACTTGTTTTCCATTTCGCTTTGATGTAATTAGATATGACGTAATTTTAAATGGACATTTTAAGAGTTAAAAGCAAATGCATTTGTTTATCGTTTGATTTAAGTACTTTTTCTATTTAAATTCTCATCGTTTTTAAATTTATGTAAATTAAAACTCTTATTAACTTTGTTAAGTTTTTCCATCCATTATTGATACATGACAACTCTTTATTGGTGAACAATAATTAACTTAAATTAAAGATATTATTAAATATATACAATTAAATAAAGTAATAAAATTTTTTCATAAAATGGTAGAAAATTAAAAAAAAATAGAATCTAGCCATCAAAGCTAGTAATAGCAGGTGACCACTTGTGTCTATAGCTTTATCTTTTGTCAAAATCATTAGGTGTGAGTAGGTAATTCTGTGGTATGGGGTACCAACTTATACTCTACTGGATCAGGTAGGTTTCAAGTGAATATGAAGGGTCACTAGGTAAATTTTGCATGATGATTTTCTAAAGCCTTCTCTCATAGGATAGAGTACTAGTACGAAGTCTTCCTACCTTGTACTTATCCTAAAATTTGTATCCTAAGGTATATAGAGTATAGGTTCCAAGATAACATGTATTCACCCTATAAAAAAATATTAAATAATATTGAATAATGAATAATAAATAGTATGAAAAACTTATAATATCACATATAAATTGTTTTTTTAATGTCACATAAACTTTAAATTTATAGGAAGATCGGCAAAGTTTACAAATTTCATAGGTTTTGTAATGCTTTAGAACTCAAGATGTCACAACTCATCATGTGTCCTTACAAGGTAAAGACACGTTAAGACTCTTACACCATCTAATTCTACATACACATGTATTAACTGTTAACCACAAAATTGTAAACCTTTAATCACCACCTGTAATGGATTTGTTGAGTCTCATTCTACATCCATACATGCAAAAAATAGAACTTTTTAACACTTTAAACACCTAAGTACTAGGATAATTAACATCAATAATTAAGATCTTGAAACAATTAATAGGAGTCTCATCTCCCACAAGTAACAAAAGTCTCCCAACACTATTTTAGAACTTCAAGTATCTTTCCTCTATTACTTATCATCATAATAATAATATTCTAAGCCATTCTCACCTCGTGTATAAGTCACTAGGCCCTCACCATACAACATATACTCATCTATACCTACTGTTGAAAAAGTAAGTCCCCAAAGGGTGAGCTATTGTCTAGCATATAAAATCTACAAGCACATACATGTGAACAATTATATCATAAATCACATGCATAAATGCAACAAACAACCAAGTAACCAGTATTGTCTCAATTAAGTCATTTATACAACAAAAGGGTACTCATGATCCCGCCACACTCAATACATTATATATACATACATAGTATGGTGTTAGAAACTGTCACTACAAGCCCCAACACATGTGAGTCTTTAAATCTATCAAATCATGTTAGTATATAACTCTACTAGGGACTCCATCGCATATCAATCAACGGGTGACCCTTAAGGTTCTACCACAATGAGTCCTTAGGTCAAACCAAGTACAAGCATAAAAGAAATTATTCATTTAATATATCATTAAGTTCATTCTCTTCACTAACTTAACAAGCACAAGCAATACACAATGATTATATGTATTTGGAAAGGTGGTCTTAAACTTAACTAGGTCACAACTAGTACTCCTACTGAAACCTGTCAATATATAAAATAAAATAATTGAACTTAGTACCTTCCTAGAGTATTTTCTAAGTTATCTTAGAGTATTGAATCATTTCCTCCGGTTAGGTTGTGTTACGATAGCCTTAAAAGTAGTTTAAGATTGATGAAAGATAAGAAAATGGGAAAACAAAAATGTTAGAAAAAGGTTTCTAGGAAGTACGGTTGTGTACAAGGCCATGTAAAAAAACACAGGTAGAGAATACGGTCGTGGAAATAGTTGTGTACCCTTCTGTATAAGTTACTTCTTAGCACACTCATGTATATTAGTTATGTACCATGTATAGGTATGCAAGTAGGTATACAAGTGTGTACTAGGCTATAAACCCTGAACTTACATTTTCTTTCTCTAACACTACATGAGCATGTACACAGGTGTATACTTGATCATGTAGCTATTAGTTCCTCTTTGAATTCTCTTCCCAAAACACCAAATTTAATTCCTCTTCAACCTTAATTGCCAATCTAACACTTCTATATCTAAATTTATATCAGTTATAGCATTTATGCACTAATTTGTATTAGATTCGACTACTTACTTGTTTGAATCATTCCAATGATCAAAGTTTTGCTTAAATCCCTTTAGAACATTGTGTTCCTTCTACACCAAAACCCCTTAATGAGATTCAACTCCATTGCAAACAAGAAAGGTACCTATAATATCTTAGTTAAAGTGCTTACCTTGCGAATTGTGTTGAGTTGAGTGAATATGCATTAAAAGGTGTTATCTTGTGTTAAGGATCTGCAAATTAGGATTTGTCTACTAGAGAGTTATAGAGTGTGTGTAGAGAGAGGAGAAATGAGGGATTGATTGTATTAGTAAGTTTTTATACTTTTCATGACAAAAGTCTAATATGCCACTCTCTTAAAAAGCTTTTTATTTTTATTTGCTCTCAACTTCATAACTCTATTTTTTTCTCTATTTTTCTGAGTATTATAGGTTTTATAGAATATAGGTTCCATGGTGGTCCTAACGTGCTATAAAATAGGTTCTAGTTCCAAAATTTGGAAACTTATACCTTACATAGTGTAGCATATAGGTAGAGCTTCATATCTTACCTACCATGTACTCACTCACATTTATAAATTATCATTTCTACATTTTCCTACATCTTTTTTAGTTACTTCATCTCTCGTGATTTCTTCTTTTTATGAAGCGTCATGTAACGATGGTGACGTATTGTTTGAAGAGCTACATCTCTCTTAAAAAATAACCCATGTCTCTATTCACATGTTCATTTCTCGTGACACTTGTACTCTCATAAGAGGTTAGTTTAGAGTCTTTATAATATTGTCTTCATAACTCCATCCCTTGTTAAAGCCACCATAGTTAGGGTTTTCTAAATTTATATCTAAATTCTCATTTTAATCAATTTCTTTAGCTTCTAAAGCTCCATTAATAGTTTTTTTTTTTATTCTCTTTTTGGAGTCCCAATTTGATCATTGCAAGCAATGGAGAAGTAAATAATTGGCTACTTTCTCTCTCTTTATTGTAGTCTTTGACCAATGGGGGAAAAAGGAAAATTCATTTAAGTCAGATTCTTCTTCCCCCCCCCCCCCCCCCCCCCCTTCCTTTTAATTTGCTTTCTTTTTTTTCCCCTAATTTCTAAAGTTTTTATTATTTTATTTAATTAATATATCTAGTAATATTATTTTTTTTTAATTTGTTATTATTGACCAAGCAGCTGACATGTGATAATGTTAATGATGGGTTTAAAACTTAATGAAAGTCTTAGTTTGTGAAAGTTAGAAAATGTTAAGGATTCATATATGAAAATAAGAGGTTGAGGATTTAAATGAAAGGGTAGGTAAACATTGAAAACTATAACAGTACTTTTCCTAAAGTTAAATATAACATAATAATACTAAAATGAATTGATTAGATGTAGCATATAAAAGCAATGTTATTTTCTATTATAATTTGAATAAATCAAATTGGTGGCACATGAATGATGATATCTTAACACATAGTGATGTGCATGTAATACATCATTAAAAAACTAGTAAGTTAGTTTTCACACTTTCAAGGGAGTAATAGGTAGGTGCATGCTTGGTTCACTTGCTTTTAGTACCACCATCTTTAAGAGTGGAACACATAAAAAATGGAGCTTGTATGTGGGACTACATTCTTATGTATTATACTTTAAATGGAAGATGTTGTTGATGTACCTATTTATTTGTGCTTTTAAGGATGTAAGTGTACATGAAGAAATCAGGATTGAATGGTACATAACTACGTATAATAAAAAAACCTTAGGTAGCGTTTAGTTACTGGTACTAGACAAAAAAAAATTATACCACGTTTGGTTTGTTTAGTACTGGACAAGGATTTTTGTACTGTCCAGTGTTTGGAATTGTAAAGTACTTGACTGAACATAGTAAATTTGACAGTTTTACCCTTATGTTATAGTAAATTTGTTTTTTGCCTTCTATTATTGTTTTTTTTTTTCCTTTTGGTTGTACATATCATCATATTCTTCTAGGCCTCATTTTTTTTTTGTTTAGAATAGTTTCCAAGCGTTCAAACGAAAACAAATTAGCATTGAAGATGCAAAATCAGTCCTCACCATCTTACAAGCATAGTATACAACTTGGTTTGACGAGGAAATCACGTTTATATTCAAAACATGGGGATTCCATATAACTCATATGCGACCAGAAGGGTGTGCCTTAAGTTGCCAACTTATAAGCAAAAGAAGGGTGGCTAAACTCATCATCACAATTGCTTGAGTTGTCACCCAACATACCCAACTCCTTGACAAAGCTATGAGAAACTTCCAAGGCATCAGGAAGGGCAGATAGCCCGCCACCATCATTGCTAGGTTGGTAGTTGTCATAGCTACTGGAAGTTATCATAGCTTGTGGACAGACGCGGAAGCGGAGCAGATCGAAGTGCCCGGATTTCCTCAAGGCATCAGGAACGGCGTGATGATGGCGACTAGAAGTTGTCCAAGGCATCAGGAATGGTGTGACGATGACGACTAGAAGTTGTCCAAGGCATCAGGAATGACATAACGATGGGACTAGAAGTTGTCCAAGGCATCAGGAACGGCGTGACCACAGCAACTGGAAGTTGTCCGAGGCATTAGGAATGGCATGATGACAGCGACGTTCAAACTTGCAGCCGATTCCACAATGAATGTCGATGAAGGAGTGGCGCCGATGGGTTTAGCAACAGTTAAACAAGCAAAAGAGAAGTATGAAGGGCAAGTTGGGGATTTCGAAAAAAAAAATGAGTTTTTGTCCAATACCATATTTTTTGTACCGAATTACACACGGTATAAAATTTGCCATGTTATCCAGTACCATATTGATTTTTTGTCCAGTACTTTCTTCATGGATGGCAACCAAACGGAGGACAAAAAAATTTGTCCTGTCTAGTACCGGATTTTGATGCTAACCAAATGCAACCTTAATGAAGGATAGAAAATCATAGGTGAAAAGAAGTAAGACAATAAATACTTATAAATTAAGAGATTAAGGGGGCGCAAATCAATATTATATACAACTTATATTGGAGCATGACATTATCACTCATAAAGATTGAAGAAAATTTACTTATTGTTGTCTACATAGAGTTATAGAGATAATACATCTCTTTCAGTGGGCTTTAAGATTCAAACTTAATTCCCACAAATACACTCACCAAATTCTCTAAGCAAGAACCATAGGATTAAGCTAGCTATAAAGTAACTCTAAGGACATATTTATAACCAACAATTAGAGAAGGAAACAAGTCAATACAATATGTGACTTTTATAGAGGAAAGAAGACATGAGACGAAACTGATCAATACAAATCAATCTTCTTAAATCAATCATGATGCATGCTAGTAGTCGACCATCCTACTCTTGGTCTACCCCATCTCCTCTTAAGGAAGGGTAATCTTGCAAAATCACATTTGCTCTTTCCATTCCATAGCGAGTTTTACCAACATCCTAAACTTTGAAGCATATTCAACTAGGGAGCTATGACACTTTAGAGTCCTAAATTTTTTTTGTTCACTTGCCTTTTGTAATTTTGCGATTAGACTAAATAGCTCCCTCAAGCCACGAAATTTTACCAGCTACACAAATTCCAATGGCCACAATTATTGATAGTTGCATAAATATGCTGAGACAGGCAATGAAGTACGTAATTATCTTGCATAACCTTAAGAAAACAGAGTTATTTTGAGTATTTGGATATGTGAAAGTACCACTTAGGTTACTTAGAACACCCTCCTTCCTTTCTTTCTTTTCTTTACGTTTTTTTTCTTTCTTTCTTTCTTTTTTTTTTTTGGCCAATTTTTAGAATTTGCAAACTTGATTGAATCAAATCTCGAGATATTAATTAAATTCAAGAGTAATTGTTTTCATGTAAAATGTAGAACAAATGTCGTAAAACTTGCACATTCTTAATTAAGAATAAATATCCCTAGACATTTGTTATATATTAAGATATTTTTCTTAAAATCTTATATGATATGAGCTATGAATATGGTTAAGTTATCTAGGAGTAAGTGGGTACATGATGGATAGGGTATGATATCTTACTCATACTTTATCTTGTAAGGTATAGACTCCCAAATTTTGAAACTAGAACTTATCTTGTAATATCTTATAATTACCTTATATCTTGTAAAATCCATAGGGTAGAGGATACCTTATGTAACCTATAAGTTTTATATTTTTTTTCTTATAAATTTCAAGTTTATATAATATTTAAAAAGTAATTTATTTATAATATTATAAGTTCTTCATAAATAAAGTTTATGGAACTCGTAATAAAATATGTAAAATTAAAAAAAGTAATTTTTCTATCTTAATTATTTTAAATTTTATGATTTTACTACTTAGTAAATGGAAAAGAACAAGGTAAAAGGATGGAAAACCTAAAGTTAGATAGAAGAATAGGAAAGGATAAGAAAAAAAAAAAGGGGCAGTATTAGATTTAATATTTAGGATTATTAACTTATAGACTCAAACTTTTTTTTCTTTCCCTTTTTATTGAAACATTTATTATAAAAAATTATAATATTGTAACTCACTATTTATTTATTAATAATATTTTATAAGATAAGTACAAAACATCTTAAAATCTACTCCATATATCTTGAAGTACAACTTTTGAAGTGAATATGGGTAAGAAGACTTTGTACTTGTATTTTACTCGATAAAAGTAAGTTTAAGAAAATTTATATTCGAATTCTATCTTATGATCCCTAATATATACTCGAAACCTATTTAATTAAGTAAAATACGGATAAATATATTGAATAATAAGGTTATATGCTCACCTTAACGATATGATTGTCCATAAATCATGCATTTTTAGAATTTTCCTTCATTAGCTTTTTTACGAATAGGAAATGGAGTCGACATATAGAAAAATCTTATTCGTTGGCTTGTTAAAAAGTTTATGAGATGAACCGCAAAACTAGATGCTAGAATTATATATATATTTATTTATATATTGCCAGCTTGTTAGAATTTAGAATATTCAAAACGTGTCTTTGGTACTGGAGATGCTTCTCAAAGTTAGGGCTTTACACATGCTTTTGCACACATAAAAGATAGTGTATAACAGGGTCTCCGTTTTCGCTTTTCCGACCCTTTCTGTTCGGATGGTTTTCACTGTGTTAAATGTGGTTGTACATATAACATTTTAATTTAATTTGCGACTAATCACGTTGATATATATATATAAATGGCAAAAACAAAGCTAAATAAACATACGATCATGTGATAAAACATATCCATGCAAAAATGGCTCTTCAATAAACCATCGTGAAAGTTTACATACACCTTCTGTCACTCGTATTCTAATACGTCTATATATGACATATAAAGGCACCTTCTCAAAACCTCCACGTAATTTCCCAATTCTCATGCATTTATGCAAAATAATGTTCCTAAGCATGACCACTATGTACTACAAACATTCTCTACTAATAACACGTGCATGCAAACAAAGAAAAAACAATAATAAAAAGAAGAAGAAGAAGAAGAAGAGAGGGAGAGAGCCCCTCATTCATGTACAAAAACCCAACAAAAAAAATTGTTGGAGAGGAGAGAGACTCGACATTTTTACAATGTAAACTAAAAAAACCTCGGATTATGCAACTGAAACATGCTCGTCTTCCCCCCCCCCCCCAGAAATACTAGCTAGAGAGAGAGAGAGAGAGAGCTATTACTAATTTAGTATTAATGGATATATTATAATTTTGTAAGTTAAAGGCTACTGCAATTGTTGCATGGTGAGTAAGACTCGGTATAAATCCGAAAGTCTGGTCCATAGTGCTGTGGTTTCGGATTTTAACTGGTCATTTTCTCTCTTCACTACGTTGCTCTGGTTCACGACCAAATATAGCCGATTTTTAAGTTCCCGGTTCTCTATGCTGAACCGGTTTATCTGCTCGGTGAGTTCCATCAAATGCTGCTTCTTACGCCAACGGGACCGGCGGGCTGATTCCCGGTTCGACATCATGCGCTTGCGCTTGCGCTCATCAATTGAAGAGCCGGTCAGGTTTGATGCCTCTGACGAACCCGAATTAGAACTTACCGGGTTTTCTGATTGGAGCATCGAGAAGAGTTCTTCTAACTCTTCCACGAACCCGGTTTCGAGGACCGGGAGTTCGAACTGAACCATTTCACCTGAGCACAACATTATGATTGAATTGAACCGCTAACAAGAATACTGGACCGGAGAGTGGAAAGAAAGGGAAAAGGGAGGGTAAGCGGTGTAGGGGGGGGCTATTTATAGTGGGGAAGTGAGAGACATTGGGGCCCACACAAAGGGCAAATTTGTCCATAAATTTCACAATGGGGGACCTAATCTTTTTTTAAATTTTCCGTTTTTAAAGTACCTGCCTTTGAATTTTTAAGAGGTTGATACCTTTATTTTGTATGGGTAGCATGGTGGAGGGGACCTTTTTGATAATTTAGGATAAAATTGTGGGTCCTCGGTGAAGATTAAAGCTTTAGCTTAATCATGAAGAATGAGCCAAAGAAATGACAACAACTAATATGATTAAAAACACTAATGACATAGTTTGAACCGAAGCCATTTTGGAGTGTGCAGTTTAAAAACACAAGGATTTCATTTTACAAAGTTAACTAGGGCCAACAGATTTGGGTTATTTGGACCCTATCGGTGCAATTTTTTCCTTTACTGCTTGAATGATGATTTTGCTATATATATCTATATATATATAATATGGTTGAGTAGGTTAAAGTTAATAGATTCAAACGTGTTTAGTGAATTCAAAAAAGAGAGAAAACTTCTATTATTTTGCTTCTTATAAGAATTAAACTTAAATCATTTAAATAATTTAAACCATCACTTCAATCATTAAAACGAACATGTATAGATACAATGATTTTGTTTTATGTTATTGTTGTCAAGAAAAAAAGATGGTTTATATGTTATGTGCCTCCTAGAAAATACAGCCCTGCTTATATTATTTAGGCTTTAGTCTACATCAAAGTCACTTATCTGTTTATCTCCAAAGAAAACAAAGAAAAAAAAAAAAAAAGAAAGAAAAGAAAGACACATTCAACATTCATGGTTGATGATACATGATCAACAAAGTAATTAAAGGTCTTTTATTTGATCTAAACTTTAGAAAAGGGAATTGTCAGCTTTCCGAACATTCCCAGCTCATTCTATCCAGGGAGAAATCATAAAAATCAACTTAAAAGCAGAACAATTAGACAATTCTTAATAGCATTAAGATATTATGTGTTTAATCTTATATTTATTTATCAGTTATCAATTGATCTAGCAAATGTTCCCAAAATTTTGGATGTATCTTATTATTTCATCTTCATGTATATATATGTGCAAAACATAAAAAGGGGGATTGATAAAAATGATTAGTTAGATGAAGACATATTTATAAATCGATCTAAATGTATGTTTTGTTTAATTGAAAAGGTTTTTCGAATCGTTTTACAATACTTGTTTCTAATAAAACTTTGTGATTATAAATTATTATCATAATATTCTCAAGAGGTTGCTAATACTAGTAACTTGTAAAGGTAATGGTAATGGTTAGCAAGTAGTGATATCAGTTAGTAACTATGATTAATGCTAATAGAAGATGTGTAAAACATTATTCTCTTTATTAAAATAAAGGTTATTTTTTTCATTTTCTATTGGTATTTTTCATGATAATTAACTAGTAACTACAATCTCGAACAATTAATGGGTGGTGTACAAATATCAAAAAAATATATATATATATAAAAAGAAGTTTTAAAAATATTTTATTATGAAACAAATTAAACTTAAGTTTAAGATAACCGTCCATCTTAAATTTTCTTCTTTTGATTTTAAGGTAAAATGCTCCCTAATTGTAATAAGAGACGAGGACTGAAAATAAAAAAGAGAAACTTTTTCTTTATATAATTTGATTACAGATATCCTAATTCCCATACATGATTGCTGAAATGAGAGAAAATGATTGTCATTCATACTCAAGAAGCCAAAAGAAAATGTAACATTAAGAGGAGCAAGACATTGGACGACAGGCTTTATTGACTAGTACTCAACACGAACTGATTTGGCACACTTTTGGAACAGCTAGTCGGCACCAGCAGCCACCTTGCTTTTCGAGTCCACACAGAATACAGAATTATAAAGTGGAACCCTTGGATTCTAGGCTTGTAAAACTATATTTTACATTTATAATAATATAATTTTACTAGATTATTATGGATTTAACTAAATGACTTATTCCTTCAATTTCAAAAGTTTATAAAAAAAAAAAAAAATAGAAAAACAACCAAAGATTAAAAATTATTATTTTCTTTTTTGGGTTTAAAAGTAAATAAAATAAAATAAAAAAAGGGTAGTGAGTCCGTGTACGTAAGTGGTGTCATCTAAAAGTTGAACCTAACCGAGTATTGAGTTTACTTTCTAAAAAGGAAAAAAAGATAATTTCATCATTTTGGACTAACATCCCTATCAATGTTATCACCATTCAAGTAACTTAAGCTCCGACGGGGAGTAAAAGAAAATGATGATGAATATCCGGCGAATCATCCTGGAAAGAATTGGATTTCTTTTTTATTTCCTTTTGATCCCCCTTGTATCCTTTTATCATTTTTTAATCAATTTGGTTCTTTTTTGAAGGCTTGATCTTTTTTAATTTAATGGTTACTTTTATTGCAATTTGATCTTTAATTATGATTACAGATCACAAATGGATAGTGCTGCCAAAGCTCTTTGCTTCAAGTTCCAAGTATATACATATATATAGAAAAAGAAATTAGTATTTATTGAATAGTATACTTCGAATGGATATATAGATTATAGGATAAGTTTTAAACATATTTTTTTTTTAAATTTACTTTCATAAGATAAGATATGATATGTTAATATACTTTAAAATATATTTAGAAATGAGCTTACTACTCTAAAATTTTTTTCTAATATAGAGAATCCCCCTCCCACTACTTCTCATCGATCCTCCTTGTATTATTTTATCTTTTTTTTTAATCAATTTGGTACTTTTTTGAGGGCCTGATCCTTTTGAATTTAATGGTTACTTTTATTGCAATTTGATCTTTAATTATGATTACAAATCACAAATGGATAGTGATGCCAAAGGTCTTCGCTTCAAGTTCCAAATATATACATATATATACATATAAAAAAAGAGAAAAATCGGTATTTATTAGATAATAAACTTCAAATGAATATATAAGTTACGAGATAAGTTTTAAATATAATTTTTTTAAAATTTATTTTTATGGATATTAATATACATTAAAATATATTTAGAAGTGAGGCTACTATCCTACACAGATTTTTTTTTTTTTTTTTTTTTTTATAATTTAGAGAATGCCATTCCCAATACTTCTCATTGATCAATCATTAGTTGTATTGATCTTCTTGGGCTAGCTAGAAATAGACCAATGATCTTTTGCAGAAGTAGAGCCACGTTTCGAAATCTTTGTCTGAGTCCTAAACCTACCTGTTGTGCATGCATGAGGCCTGGCTGCATCTTTATACATATATATAACACCACATGTCATGCCCCGACAAAGCAACATGTACAATATTCACAGCTCGTAAGTTGTAAAATATGTTCGAAAACTTGGGTGTATAAAATCCCAAATTAGACCCAAACATTAATATGATATTATGTATAGTTAAAGTGGTTTAATCTATACCTTTGTAAATATGAGGCTATCGGTTTAAATCTCATTATTTCTTTTTTTTTTATATATTATATTTATTATTTATCTCTATTAAATATTTTTCATTCTCTTTTTACTTCTTTCCTTTTCTTTATATCTAGAAAACCGAATTTCATTAATCAAAAGTAATAGATAAATAAATGAATTCTCATTATATGTTATTCATTTATTAATAGCCATACCATAAATAATAATTACATTATTAAAACTACAATAATTTTGATCTTATTACATAAAACACTAGGAAATAAAAATTATTATACTCAATGCTTTTACATTTTTTTCACAATTAATATTATGAAAAAAAAAGATGTACTATAAAATAATAGATTTATAATTATTTATGGAATACTTATCTTTATTTTATGTTATTGTTTTTGTAGTATTATTAATTTTTTTCTTAAATATTTGCTGTGAACTATTCTTGTTAATAATGAAACTTACACAAATTTTATGTACTAATTCCATTTTTTCATAAAATTGATAATTAAATTTTAGTTGATACATATATACCCCAATAAAAGGGTAAAAAGATTTTTTTTTTAATTTTTTATGAAATGTGCTAAGCACCTAAAATCATTTAGTAAAAAAGTTTAATCTCCATTCTTATTAAACTTTAGAAAATGCCGTAGGTGTACTTATTAAAAGAAATATCTTTATGTATATAAGATGCACTATTATTGCAATAACAAGCAAATGTTTTTTTTAACAAGTAATGTTGATTTGAATAAGACAAGTCTAACCTCTCCAGTTAGGAAAAATAAAATTAAAGATTAATCGGTTCTAACACATCCCATGTTTGGATAAGTGACAAGGAAATATCAATAAATTTTAAACATACGATAGTAATAATAAATATTTTTTAGAAACTGGCATTTGTATTTTTACGTGTTAGAATTTTATTAGTATTTGTAAACCACTTATTCATTTATAGTCTTACATTGGCTCCTATATAAAATGCTGACCCATCATCCATTGTATTGGAAAGATACCTTAAATAGTTACAAAAACTCCCATATATCAATTTTTTACTTACAACTAGTGAAATGTATTATTAGTTAGCTAAATAAAATAAGGTAGGAATAGAAATGCAATTATTAGGAAATAAAATATTAAAATAATAGTTATTACTTTGATTGATTGTACTTAAAAGGGTATTAATAATATACTAGGAATATATTTAGAAATACTAAGATAGATACTTGCTCTCTCATATATGTTGTTTCCAATGTATCATTGCCAATTACATTCAAACACGTTGACAAAAAATCAATATGTAGTAATAGAAATTTGTTCTATCATCACAAGTGTCTATATGTGATTGGTTGGGACATACTTGAAACATAGAATTTAAGATAGCAAAGATCCGTTCGAAAATACCAGTATACCTTTTGTCTTACCCTATGACTTAACTGCCGGCTAAAGTCTCACAACTAAAATATGAAAATATGAAAGAAAAAAAAAGAAAGAAAGAAAAAGAAATAGCTATTCCTTTGATGTTAAGAAGGAATTACAAGTTCTTATTTATTAATAAAGGAATTTTTGTGGAATAATTATTCTATCATTATAATGCAGTGAAAATAAGAAATAACTATTTTATTCTGTTATACGAGATAGAAATTTACTGTGTTAAGGATATTATAATTATACTATGCCGATTTGTTAAAGTATATCACATAGTATGTAATCTTTTACGATTAGCTTTTCATTTTCTCTATATATCTTTTTTCTTGTATTAAATTCTATATTTGATATATTTTAATAAATCATAAATTTTCGTCCCACCTATACATAGTTTATAACAACCTAATAAATCCTTGCTCCGGCTAGATCAGAACCTTTTTGAACAACTCCTCGATCCTTTAAACTAATCTATATTCTTGAAGGGGCACACACAAGCCACTACCTCTATCATTTAATATAGTTGAAGGAATATTCGTGGGCAGTTTTCTCAGTTAGTATATGTAAGTTAAAAGGATAATTGATCGGCAGTTGGTGTTCGTTGGTAAAAGCTGTGGGCTAATAGTAGCTTGACGGTGGAGGTGGAGGCTAACATGCATGCACCCAAACCCTTGTCGTTGGTTATTTCAGCTTTTCTGCTTTTTATCTTTGTGAACAAATCAAAGTGGATTTTAGCTGTCTGCCTCCCATTATTAACGTGTTTTCGACTGCAAAAAAGTCAGCCTCCATGTGCTGTGACTGCGAGTTTCATCTTGTTAAGGAAGATGGCAAATTTGGTATGCCTCCTTTTCACAATGCTGGTCATCATATATATATATTAAAAATTTATTCCGAATTACGATGAGTATTTCAAATATATTATATTTGGCATTTATAATGTGCTATCTATTTCTTTTCATCTATATGGTATTAGGGAAAGGGTAATGGTGGGTAAAAGTCAAGCAACTATTCTTGGTAAAACTTACTTTATTCCCTGGTTCAGTTGTATTACATGGAAAGAAATTGAAACTAAGGGAGGAAAAGGTATTCTTCTCTTCTTCAACCTGTTTTCCTTCATTGAAAGGAAAACACGTGGGATAAAATTATATTGTCCCATTGGTAACTTTTTTTCCCTATTAAATTTCCTGAGTTAAGCTCTCCTCACATGTCTTACATGCTTCAACAAAGCAAAAGAGAGAAAAAAGCGCCCACTTCTTTGTCACTTCACTTAATCTAGGATTGCTTTGGAGGAAAAATCGATTAAGAAAATAAATTAATTCTAAATTTGCCTGCTTACTTGACGGGAAAGAGAAAAAATTAATACAATTTAAAAATAAAAAATTTTACAATACCATTATTCAAAAGTGAAGGTACCACAGAATTGCCCTCTAAAAATATGATATTTTTAAAATGATCATAAGAACGACATAATTAAAATTTTACTTTAAAAATGTGATTCTAAATTATGTTAAAATTGTATTTTCAAGATATGAATTTGAATAAATATATAATTTAGTGCATTTATTTATAAGAACAAGATAAGTAGCCTATTATATAATGGGAAGATAAGGGTTGGAGTATATTTGCTTTTTCTTTTTTCCACTGTCTGGGTTTTTGTTATGTGGGCCGTGTATTTTAAACAAAAAAAAATCTTGGAAACCAGTGCGCCTCGATCTCATACCTATGACACCTTTTCATTCTGTCCATTTCCCAGGCGGCTCACCTCTGGACTAACAATAGTTATTTGCTTAAAATGGCAATTTATAGAAAATTTTGGAGATGAAGGCAATGTGCATGTAATTTTAGATTTGGGCAATTTAATATTTAAATTTTCAATTTTTTATAAATTAGTATCTAATATAAATATTAAATTATCTAAAATTCAAAGTTTTAAATATTAAATTATTAAAAAAATAAAATTTTAAGTATTAAATTACTTAAATCTGAATATATACACTTTTGGTGTCTTTATTCCTGAAAATTTTAACATAAAATATTTTAGGCCTATTAAGCATCCAAAATTATCATAAAATCACAATTTCAGAATAATTTAAAAATTATCATTAAAACACAATTTTAAGTGCTATATTCTTAAAATACTTTTTATAGTGGATGTATTTTTAGGATTTTTTTTGATAAAAAATACATAATATTAATTTCCTTTTCCCCTTACTTGACTAGGATAACTATCCTAATGATTACAATTATGCTGCACCTTCAATCTAGTCTTCTGTGTTTCAAATAAATCAATTAAGTTTTCTAATATTCTACCAAAATTAAGTCACTTATATTTTTTGCTGTCGCAACTACCGTTTGTAATTTCCATATTGTATAAATATATACATAAAATACTTATTTGGTGTGGTTGATTTAAACAAATTATAAACATAGACAATGTAAATCAATCATTTAAAGCATAGAGGTCTCAGGTTAAATTTTGACACATGCATAGGACACTTCCCGTCGTATACCTGTCCCTTACTTGAACTTGCAAAATACCAAGAAATTCTCTCACCTGTTACAGGTGGGTTTTTACTCATCAAGGTTGCTTGATGAAGTTCTAACGTTTGCCCTCGGTCTCGTTTCAAATTCTTTTGCCCGTGAAGTGGTACAAGGAAGGAATGATGTTATTCTTGATCCTTTGAAGTTGCTTATGAAATTTTTACGGTTTCCTCAAACAGCGGATACAGAAGTGAAAAACTGCAACTGAAATATAAATAAATGGGAAATTGCATTAAAAATGAAAAATCTCAGAAATCTTCTTGTTTCTGAAAAAGTAAAATGAAGTATACAGGATTAAGGGATCCAGTAATGTCATCCATCTTTGAAACATTTTTTAAGAATTAGGAAGCAAAAATTTTCCTTTTTCTTCCAACCAACTCTTAATGCACTGAAAATATAATATAAAGACGTAATCAATGCCTGCCGAAATTTGGTCTCTTAGTAAGTGCTATGTGAATCTGAAGGCGAGAATTCAAATAGCGAGGTTGAGGCCAGAGGGAATGCAAATAGCGAGGCACCAAGTTATCTAAAGACATCAAGAACTAACACGACCTCAAACAAATCTGCTAACTGAAATTCGATTTATACAAGATGAATGGAAACGAGTTTTGATATACAATTTTCTGCGTTTCAACCATCGTCTCCAGGAATGATTGAGATTTAAAACCCCCACTTTTCCAGCCTTTTACCTGATGTGTAACTCCACTTTCTAAGGCGAAATTCTTACAAGTTGACAGATGCAGTTCCCTGCGATCAACACACCATAACACATCATACCACCACCCCCTCCCAAAATAAATAAATTCAAAGCAAAATTAGATTTGCCTATCATATTTCTTCAGAAGCGAAAAATATAAAAAGACCAATTAAAATGATTTGCATCATAGAAAGAAGTTTTTCTGGAACTACCTTCTATCATTGAAGGACAGATAATCTTAATGCTAAATTGCCAAAAAAATATCATCTTACACAATATCGATGTTCACAAGCAACATACCTTAAACAAAAGATCATAAGCAATGGTTTCCCATGGCAAAGTTACAGCCATCAAGCAGCATTTGAGTGGTATCAGTTCATCTTCATGTTTTGTCGTAGAAGAGGCTGCAGCATAAGCATGCTTTGCAGCCACTGATGCAACAGATGCTGCTTTACGGAAAACTGAGCTGATCCCAAATCCTCCTTTAGATACAGAAACAGGTGAGAAAGGTCCAGCATCGTCGTAGCTTTGGTCTAATACAGAATCAATAGAATTACGGTCATAAACTCTAAGGCTAGAACCAATAAGGTGAGTTTCACTACATATTTTCATTATGCAACACATTCACGTAAACGCCAACGTATTGGAGAATTCAAAAAAACTTTCATATGCAGCAATCAATTAAATGAGCAAACAATTAGAAAAAAGTAACATGCATTGCAACCTTTTCGAGGACAATTGATGATCAGAACAGTTAGGCTGTAGGACATTTATGAAAGAAAAAAATAAGAAACTATATCAAATAGGAACAATCATACTCACCAACAACACCAGAAACAGCAACTTCAACTTCCCCACGTCCTCCAGGACCTTTCATGTAAAGTCTGTCTGTTTTGCCTGGCGAATGACCAATCAACAGTAGGCTCCCAAATTGAGACTTTCCAGCTGGGAGAGGGAGAGAGAGTTAAATGAGATCTCTGAGCAACAGAAGCTAACTGCTAACACTTGATGTTACCAGAACCTTACCATGCAAACCAACACCCACCAGACTAACTACGTTCATCAAACTCTTGGTCATTGATGAAAAGGATTACATGCATACTACAACTTTTAATATGAAATCAAATTATAGGACTTTAGGTCAATTTTGCAAATTTTCCTCCTAGCCAGGCATAAATAAGTTTGCAAATATCTTATCACTAGTTCTAATTTACCAATGAATTGAACATTATGATTGCACTTTATGCAGATATATATCTAAATAGTACGGGGCAGGAATCAGTCAAAACCCCAGTCTTCATTAAACAAATCAAGCTGATACTTATCAACCAGGAATTATACTATACAAACTGATTAACCTTAAAAGGTTACAACAAAAATATGTATGAGCCTCTTTCTTTCAATAGACAATATGATGATAACAGATCTATATGTGCTGGGTGGAGCAGAGCAACAACTTGAATTCACAATCTATCGAGGGTTTCATTAATATAATGGGAATGTGAATTTGGCAGCACACTCTCATTAAGAAGGTTTAGAATAAACAGCAAAGGCCATTCTGAAAAAAAGCAATTCAGAAAAACCACAACAGTAAATGAAGTGGAGACTTGAGGAATCAATTTATAGCAATCCATTTCCTTTCCCTGAAAGACACTACCAATTTGTCTCAATGGGCTTTAATCCAAAATATTATATGGCAAATCCGCATATCCAACATTATCTCATGCACGGTGTGCCCTCATTAGGAAAATTTTTAGTGATCTTTTAATTTATATTGATGCCAGGATGCTAAAGACAGAAATAACAAAGGAAATTTGAGAAAACAACCATGCTGAAACCAGTTGAGACTGGAATACTTTCAAAACATCTTCTTCCTTTTTTTTTCTTTTTTTTTTTTTTTCCTTCCATCCCCCATCCCCACCCCCACTTCCTTTGGGAGGGTGTTGGTAATTGTTCTTAAATATATTTAGCATGGAAACCAGTGGTTTCAAAAATATAAATTGAAACCAAAAGGCTCCATATTACATCTGCTACCTGTCATCACTATGGCCCCTATGGGGCAATGATTTTCATGACATTTTTCCTCTTCTCAAATACAATTCAAATTTGTCCAGCACAAAGTTAAAAGAGAACATTGCAAAAGCATCTTTCAATGCATTCTCAGATGTGTCCAACATCATCTCATACATCTAGTGCGAAACTTAATTTTGCTTATAAAGGCAGCACAACTTCTGCAGAATCTGCACAATTTGCATAAGAACACTCATGACTCTCATCTCCTCAGCAGGATTGCATAAGGATCCAATATATGCTGGCCAATTATAAAGGACAGAAAGAAACATTGCAAGAGGCACTAAAGAAATTAACAGACCATACCACTGTATGCTTCTCGAACCATTTGATAGCTCACAAATCCTGAAAAAAGGGTAACCTGTGATGCAAGAGTCAGTAAGCACAGACTTCTATTTAAATATCTCATCATAGGTCAAGAACATCCATGAAGATAGAGAGGAGCCTGCACCTTACTGTTCTTGGTGTTTCTAGCACTATTATCAACATCCAAGCCAGAACTATTGCTAGAACTACAGTCCTCCTCTGGTGAGGATGGAAATGCTGCCCCACCGTGTGCATTAAGTAAAACACAATAGCAGTGATCTGTTGATGACAAAACCTGCATAAAATCAGAAAGACATGTGACTGAAATTTTACTAATAGATTCAGCGTGTGCCACATGCCTTTATTCCCACATTCCAGATGCTGTTCACAATCCTACCAATAATTCATACAGGGATCAAGTATAGTTTAATTAGAAGACTCCCTGAAATTATAGATGAAATGATCTACAAAACTTTTTCTGCAAAACATCTAGATTAATTCATAAAATCTATTTTATAATACCCACACACGGAAACTGAATCTAATAATGATTAATGACAAAAGGAACTAAGTATAAATTTTACTGCACTGGTAAGATCATAGATTTTATCCACAAGAGGTGGTCCTGTTGAGTAGTGTATAGAGAGCAGAAAATTCAGCTAAAACACCATGACATAAATCGCCTTTAGATGCTCTTTTCCAAAAGACATAATGATACTTTCATGAAGTAAATAGTCATCATATTCATTACCACTGCATCAAAGGTAGAGTCAAAGTCGTCGACAGCAAAGCAAATATCAGGATAGGCAGGTTTTGTCTCTGCTTCCTACTTACACAAAGTGCCAAAAATGAGAGACAAAATGAAGCCAAAATTAACAAAACAAGAGAAAACTCTCAATGAATGGCAGCACAGACCTTTTTTGAGTCCAAATGAAAGTTTACACGGCTTGGGGAGGCATAAACAGTCTTCACAATCTGTTTACAGAAATCTATTCACACAAACATTTATGCACCACAAGAACTGAAAACTAGCAAAATAATTACAATTCCTGCTTTTAATTAAAAAGATACAAAACACTACAATCAAAGGAAAGAAAGATAGCTTCATTAAGCAGCCCAAAGTTTCACTTCTCCCTTGCTGTAGATGACTTGACTGACAATTACAACACATATATGTTAAATCAGATCTCTCCTGTACATGGCAAAATTTACCCAGTCTTTTATCCCAATCCTAATATGCTATTGCCACACATAAAGTTAAAGCCAGAAACTCCAGTAAGAATATGATTTTTATTGATATATGTCTATCAATACCAGCAGCAAACAGATTTTTGATTCCCAATCCTAAATCTCTTTTCTGTTCCAGTTTATGTTGCCTAGGAAGATTGAAACATTTTAAGTTGTTCTTCATAACATGATGAAGCACTGGATGCACTCTCGTTTCACTTAGGGGATTGAGTGTGAAGAATCTTGATCCATTGAATAAGGTGCTTCCTCAGAAATGGTTGTGGTGATCTACTAGAGAGGCTAGAGCTTACTGGAAGGAAGTCGTTACTACTACAAATGGTGTTCCGAAGATATCTACTCACAATGGGTTAGCATGGTTTTGCTTCATATAAGTTGCTTAATGCTGACACCTATCACTGTCTCTTTACTCTATTACAGTTAATAGGTGTACTCTTTATCTTAAGAGCATTTGGTAAGTACAGGTGAAACACTGTCAAAGGTGCTACATTCCTTTGCAATTCAAACAATTAGGGCTTGACTTAGTCAAGGAATTAGTAAATGAACTTTTCTTCTCTAAGTTATGCCAGCATTCCTAGTGTTGGAGACAAATCTTTTGAAGACATCAAGGTCTTCTTTGTTAAATCTCTACTTAGGACAATCCTCCTAGACTGACCTTACTAAATCCATTTGGGTTTCTTTGATCCCATCAAAATCGCCTTTTTTGCACAAGCTGAACTTTGAAAAAAAATTTAAGCATTGATTTTCTCACCAAAAAACAAAAGAAAAAGAAAAGGAAAGAAATTTCCAGCTTGCTAACCGGTTCTTATATGTAAAAAGATTGAGAAGCATATGAATCACCCTTTTATTTATTCTAGTGAGAATTAATCATGGAATTCTGTTAATTAAGCTCAAGCCTTGCCCTATGCCACATGTCTTTACCTGTTGGAGATACATTAGACATCATAACCTAAGACAAAAATAGGTGTACTTTGCCATTTTGAATGCTGTGGTGCATTTGGAAAGAGAAGCATATATACAGGGTCTCTGTGAGTCGAAGCCCGAGTCAGTACAGTAGCATACTGCCCCACTTTACCTCCTCAAGTGAAAATCCATCTTGTGTTTCATGTGTCTTATCTAAAAAAATTCAAAGGAGCTGCCATAGGATCCCCACTCTTACCAATAGTGCAGCAAGGTGCTGTAGTTCCACATCTAAAAGCTGTGTTAGAGACCAGGCACACAAGGAATCTACCTGAAGTCCTAATTCACTGGGAACACTATTTGCCCACCGAAGCATCATGGGAGACAGCAGACATTGTCATCCAGAGGTACCCTACCTTCGCACATGAGGTCACACGCGCTCTCGAGGAGGGAACCAGTGTTACACGTGAAGGTTCTTCACGTTCACAGCAAGGGATAACACCCTTTGCACGTGTGTATTCACGAAGATGGAAGAGCCTGGCATAATGAGAAGCTGTCAATGTCCTAGGTGTCCTTGTTAGTCAGTTGTATGTTTGTCTTTGTCTGTTATGTATGTCTGTTGGTTGTATGTTTGTTTGTTGTGTCTGTTTCGGTTGTCTATTATGTGTGTAGTGGCCCATGAATCACGGAATCAAGGGCTATGTAAATGTGTAGTGGGAAGTCGCTGTAATCTGGTCTGGGAAGTTTGTTAGGATGCCTCAGCAGGGGTATCCAGTTAGTGGAGATGTGGAGGGGTTAGTGGAGAGGGGGTGGGGGCAGTAAGGAACGTGGGTAGTTACCTAGGAATGATGGACAGGAGCACTGAAAAAAGATTGTACAAAACAGGGAATTGGGAAAGAAAAGACTTACTTTTTCTGATCTAAACACTATTATTGAGACAAAAAGAGATCATCGGATTCTGTCCAACGAGCTTGAACCTAACTAATCACCATTGGTAAAAGAGGAAGAAGAATCCTAAGACCTAGAGTAGATTCAGAACTGCTAATTGACACTTTGGACATTAGGATTGCGGAAAGATCCTGTAACAGTTACATTTATGTAAAGAGGAAATGGTCAGCCATTTTCTTATTGTTGGAGCCTCTGTCAATTTTTACTATAACATTTGTACAAATTTTTCTTTCATTCATGTTCTAGTGTACTTATGTATGAGAACATTTTTATCAATATAATATCCAAAAAAAAAATACTCTCACTTTGATAAAGGGGATATAATGATATCAGTAGAAAAGAGGATTTTTTTTAACAAATTTTTGCTACAGAGGAACAGATACCTTATATATGGGGGACAGTGTATCTTGTCCTGCTTGATAGTTCCGAAGTACCTGATGGCTAAAGAGAAGCCAGACAAAAAAATGGGGAAGAAGAAGAAGAAGACTACTTATATCTAGAAGCATAGCAGGCAGAGCGAAAACGGGTAAATAGCATATAAGAATTCACAAATGAAAAGCTGTCAGCCATAATAGTCGTGAGACATTCACTCATGTTTTCAACAATTTGAACAGCAAATTGTAATAAAACTCAAGCAAATTAAACGGCTCCTCCAATTGATGTTTACACTCAAGGGAGATTAGATCAACCACAACATGTTTATATTACATGAAATTGTTAGATGAACATTGACATTATACAGGAGTAGTATTGAATTCCATGGATCTGCTTATGAAAGAGCCATGACAAGATCAAATTTCAGGATTGAGGATATGTGAGTACAATGCAAACATCAATAGGGAACTTTGCAGTTTCAAATGCTATTATGCTGACACAAAATACAATGACAAGAATCAAAGTTCTTAATGCACCACATAAGGAGAGGAAATATCAATCTCAGACAACTCTACCACAGATAACACACTGAAAAACATTAAATAATGATCCGGTGCAAACTGATGTTAGAAATTTTAACCCAAGTGAGCCCAGCAATTAGTGATCTTGGTTAGTTACACATGATAAGTTGTGAAACCAAAATGACAGATTTCAGCTGTGAATTTAACCGAAGTTGAAGAAAATACTACCAGGTAAAGGGAAAACCAAAAACTTTACCTGCAAATTGCAACTGTCAACGTAAAGGATGTGTGAGCAACTAGGTTCAAGTAAAACGAACGCCTCCAGTCCACATCCTCTGAAATTTCTTCAACTAACTTATCCAACTACTAGGCAAAAGCTAGAAAGATTGAATCATTATATCAACAGATACTAAAATGGTTGCAGAATAAGATAAAATGAAAGAGGTAGTTCTCTTCTTCAAGAACTTGCTGAGGACAAAAAGAAAAAACAAGACACTTTATTAAGGATATTAGATTTCCACATATCCAGGAACATCACATAACACCTTACTAAAATGCTGGGTAAAAGAGACAATAGACTAGAAGAAAATGATACTTAACAAAACTATAAAGTAATGCAGGAGATAAAGGATGAGTCAAACTAATCTTCTACAGGTACTCTCTAACATGTTGGGGAAAAGAGAAGATAGACTAAAAAATATGATACATAACGCTATAAAGTAATGCAGGAGATAAAAGGAAGAGTAAAAAATAATTGTTCCCAGGTATTCTACCTTTGAACCCCACCTCCGTACAAAGTAAGGAGAGATATCACTGTCATCATGATGCCCATCACCTTGTGAGCTCTGAAGAAATGAAATTCAACACAGTGATTATTCTTCCAATATTCACAAAAATTGATATGACAAGTAAATAAACTATTGAATCAAAACCGTGCATCAAATAAATGCATATATCAGAACGCACCATTTTCCTGACAAAAAATATAAGATCGTCATCCTGTCGTCCCTTAGACTCCTTACCACGGATAAAATACAAATCGAAGACATCATGCCAAAATCCTGAATCCATGTCAACATCTGAAGCATCTTCAGTAGCACTATCCAAAAATTTTGAATGCTTCTTTACCATACTCAATAATTCATGCCTGCCAGACAAGCATAATATTTAAGAAAAATGCATCTGACTGCAAGCAACGGTTCTTCTTCTTTTGTCATATTTTCTTTTCCTTAGATGAAGATAAAACTTCATAGTACACCTTTCACGGTGCAACAAACATTTTTTTTATTTATTTATTTCTTTTTATAGCTCTCAGTAAAAAAGGAGAGGAGAATGGAAAACATAATGCTTGTAGTGTTAATGGCTGCAACAATATCCATGTATGTACAATCTAAATATCTTCTCTAAGTAAACAATCATATCCTTGAACCAGCCTTGCACCTGGAGATCACATCCACCGGGACATATCCCTTTGGAGCATACTATTCAACTCAATGCAAGGAGACTAGGAACTATCATACTTGTAAGCAAGCAAAGGGGATAAATATGATACAGTGCTCGCACTTGTTATACTTTATCATCTCAGTACTGCAGTTTTGCATGTCTTTATGATTTTTAAGTACTAAAACAGGTAAAAATTTTCATGTCAGCACTCCCTTCCGAGTTCATTACACCCAGCCTATATTTGTCACTGCATCCAAGTATCCACCATTCTTAAAATCATCCACTAAAGCAAATTCGAAAACACCAATACAAAATATTTCAATTGCTGTTGTCTCAAACACAGATATGCAGAATCAAGCTTTTATACCTATACCTCAAATGAAAAGCTAATGCATAAGCCTATAAAGCCTAAAAGTAAACTTGATGTCTTGTATACTAAACCAAACTAACTAAAATACTTTTGGCAATAATCAAAAGCCGATTTCTACCAGACGAGGCATAAACATCAACAACAACACAGAAGAAAGCAAATAATTATCAACCGCACACTATTCCACGAGCATGCATGGGATTTAACTCTCTTTCTTAAGCAGTTCAGTGTAATCGAAATGTAATACACCTCCTTAAGCAGTTGTAGAACTTAAACGATAAATTTCAAGCCAATTCTTCCCTGATCGAGTATTCGAAACCAATAAATTTGCATAAATCCTCACACAAACTCAAAATAGTCAAACTAATCGAAGCTGAACAGCAACTGAAACTCCATTTCGATTCAACTATTGCTTCCAATTTCGTGAAAAAATTCTAAGAAATTAAGTAAGTTTAGAGATGGAAATTGAAGTGTACCTAGAAGGCGTATCTCCTCCGGCTCCGATCATTGCTTTTTTTTCTTTTTTTCTTTTTTCCTTTTTTTAAGTCGCGAGAAGTTTGACGTAATTTTGGTAGGTTAATTGAATTGGACTACTCGTCGTTCGTTAAGATCGAGCGAAGATTGAGAAGAAGGGTTTTAGTGTTTTATGGAATTGTTTGGGGGAGAAGGTGATGTTGAGTGATTGGAGATGGTTGTGACTTATTCTCATCTGGTGGTAACGGGTGTGGCGCGGTTTGTGTACGCGTTACTTCCCAGTTCCCAAGAGCACAAATTTCGCTCATTTGGGCCAGGAATCTACTCCGCAGTGGAAATCTCACGAGGGGAAAGAATGGAGAAAGGTATCAGTTTGTCTTTGGGGCAAAATAATTTTTAAATAATGATTTCATAAAAAGTATTTTTTTGAATATCATATCGAAATCATTGGTTAAAATTTGGATTTCAAAATCCAAAGGAATTACATGTTTAAAATTGTATATTAAATGTATAATTTTTTTATTTTGTAAAATCGTAATTTCAATTTGTGATTTCTTTACCAACAAAACTTACAGTTCCAACATGTGATTGCCATTTAATTATGTGACATCTATTACTTCTCCATTCTTTGGAAGTAAGATTTAGTAAAATAAGTTCCTATAAAAATGAATGATTTACCTATAAAAATATTTCAAACCTTAATAATATTTTAAGTCTATGACAAATATTAAAGTCCATATAACATCGCGAACCTATCAAGAGAATAAACTTATGATAATTTTGAAGTTCATACATAAATCAATCGGAGAATAAAATGATTTTATCAATTTGTTCAAACTATACAAGTAGAATTACATAGTTAAAGCATTAAGTTAGAAATACATATATATATATATTTCAGGAAAATGAAAAAAGTAGTGTATAATTATATAACTAAATATGTATATATATCTGATCCCTTCGCCAACATCATCTCTCATAATGTCTTCATCATTATCGTGTTGAACTTTCTCCAATCTAGAAAGACTTGCTAGATCCTTTGACGTCGAGATGTGTTTGGGCCTAGAATGATGGCTCATCCCACAAAATATATCAAGGATCTACCTGCATGAGTCCTTCCCCCATATCTTGTGTACCTAAATGTCTTTCCTTCTGAAGAGATGGTGGAGTAGCTGTAGATGTATATGGTATGTCGACATCAAGTGTATAAAGTTCTATCGGATCGACATTAAAGATTGGATCATTGTAATATGGGGATGGATGAGCCACTAGTGAGTAGTGAGCGGGTAGGGCATATGCAAGAGGACTAAGATATTGAACTTGCACTATCTATTGATGATGACCCCCAGCATGAGCTCATCTTCTCCCTTCGATGGCATAAGGTGGAGGCATCTTTTGATGGTGCTCCTAAAGATCCGGAGGGAATAATGTAACATCACCATGACCTTGGAGGAAATGCTTCCTAGCAACTGCTACAGCTTGGGACTCTTTTAAGGAATCCACCATCTCAATGTAAGCAAAGCAATTTGACTACATAGAAAGTCAAGTATGTTAATAATATAATGCAGAAAACATAAAGTATACTGATATGGTTAAAGCAACTTACTAGGGCGTCGAGCATGGCTCTAGTCTTACCAATGTATGTCGTGTGACACTATGGTACTAAAGGTAATATACATGAATTACTCTACTTAGCAATGTGTTGTCAAAACTTAGTTAAATGATAGAGAATTGATGTTACTCTCATTATTAGATATAGATCGCATGTCTCTTTCTCCAATCTTCATTAGTTTTCCCTCTAAGATCAATCCTATAGAGGGAAGGAGATGTAACACACTACTGTGGAATCCTCTGGATCCCACCAAACTATTGCATCCCTTAATTAAGACAGTGCCACTCTACAATATGAAATCAAATCAAAGGCACCCAGGTACATCAAATATCATTCCTTTCCTAACAAGAAGGGGGGAGTTACTTTAGGAGCTCATGCATGTATGGCATTCAACAAATTTACAAGAAATTAGGTTATTTAGTGAATAGTAGACAAGTAAAGTAAACATTATTAAATCAACTAATGTATCATACTTGCTCAGGTGTCTGTCGATTTAGAGCGTTTCAATACTAGGCAAGGACATGAGTGGCCACCTACATGATGTTAAACACAACATGCCAAAGGAGCATCATGGGGAATGTAGACGTAGCACTGAGTCGCGATGATGTGTGGAAATTTATCCCAAGCCTAGATTTGCAAAAGAATCATAACTCCTCCAATCTCTTGCGTAGATGCATTAGCTGCACAGCATAAAAATCTATACAACTAGGCTAAGTATGCTGCTCCTTAGTTGTATTGCCTTATCGCTTGAAAATCCTCAAGAAATGGGAGGACCATCAAGTTGACTAGGCTAGAAGATTTATCTAAAAAGACGAGTCTACCCATTAGTTGGATGATGTATTCACGTGCGTACTTGATTATGGATAACTCATCTGCACCATTCGATAGCTCTTCGATAGAAACCACACTCATTCTTCGAAGATGGCTCCCTAAGATCTATCTTGGTACCGCTTAAATCGATGCCTGCCCTTACCTCAAGTAAGGTTGACATTTGGATGAACGAATGGAGTCTACACATCTAGCCACTTATTACTATCCCCAAGAGGATTGAAGCTCATATGATATATAAGGGTTTGGTGTGTTCAATAATACCACTTGGCCACACGTTACATATCGTCCACATGAACATATGACGTAGTAGCAAAAGCATGGAATAAGGAATTCTATAGGTCTCATCTCTTAATAGGCTTACGTTGTGACTGTTGCTGCCTAAAATTCCATATCTTATTCTTCTCACGCTAGTGATAATCTTAAAAAATCCATTCCCTCTATTAAAATTGATTATCTTATGGTGGCTGGCAACTTGGTCCCATTTTTGAATTTTCAAGGTGGCCCATGGTGTAAACACCTCCCCTTTTGCAAACCCTTTATTAGCTTTGTCATGGCGTTGTTCTTAATATCCGACATAGTTATAGAAGATTTTCATAATTAACGTTGACACAAGTAAACACCTCGCATCCTTCAACATGGCATTTTAGCTCTCACAGAGGTTAATGGTTATAAAGCCATATTTGAAGCCCCTATCATAAGCTTGAGTTCGTCTTTTTTTAGGAATTCGAGCAAAGTAGTTGGGTACAACTTCATTTCTTTTTCTCAACTCCTTCATATAAAATTTAAACTTCTTTTCATATTCTTGTAAACTTGTCGCAGTGACAAGTTTCTTAAGTGGGGCACTTTTGAACTTTAAGTTGAAGAAACTAGCCACATGTCGAATGCATAACCACCAATGTGTAAAGGAGGGTTTCCATCCAACATCGTAGTGCTTAATTGCCTCAACTATCCCTGCATGTCGGTCGGATATGATACATATTGTTTCCCAGTCATGACGATAATCGATAATGTTTTCCTTCAACAATGCTAAAAACCATGACCAAGAGGTGAACGATTCTTTATCCACCAATGCAAATGCTAAAGGGACTCTATAGTTAGCACTGTCTATGCCACATGCAATAAGAAGTTTGTGATCATATTTCACATAACAAAAGTTTCCATCGATGCTAACAACTGGCCTACAGTATAGGGATGCCTTAACCCTTGGCCCAAATGTCTAGAACACTCTCTAGAAGATCACTTTGCCTTCTACCATGGCTAACCAACCTTACCACTTAACATGCCATCCTAGGTTACGAATCTATATAGCATTTAATAGTTTGGGCAACTCCATGGATGATTTATCCCAATCCCCATATATAGCTTTGATTGCCCTCTTTTTACCATCTCATATGTGTCTCCTTGTCACTAGATACCTGAATGTGTCACGGATATTTTGTTTCAGCACATACACCTTTATATTAGGTTCATTCCTAACCTAACGCAAAACTCGAATGTGTTGTGGATATTTTATTTCAACATATACACCTTTATATCGATTTCATTCCTAACCTGACCCAAGAAACACAGTGCCATAAAGCTTGAGTCCAACTATGATGGTCTTGATTCAATGTAGGATTGATACATATGTGTAGCCCTTCAACAATAGTAATTATAAAATCTCGATCTATTCGTTTTTAGCATATATGAAGTCACTGATAGGTGTCGAAT
Source organism: Laguncularia racemosa (assembly GCA_037954665.1). Classification (NCBI taxonomy): domain Eukaryota; kingdom Viridiplantae; phylum Streptophyta; class Magnoliopsida; order Myrtales; family Combretaceae; genus Laguncularia; species Laguncularia racemosa. The sequence goes on along the minus strand of JBBMOL010000004.1, from coordinate 11,063,561 downwards.
CCAACAAAAATAAAAACCTACTCCTAAACAATTATATGATTTGTGTATAGTAGTGAGTAGGATCGTATCCACAGGGATTGGTTAAATATATTTCTATTAAAAGAGAATAGAGAGGAAAAGAAGAATGGGGGGGTTTTGTTTGTGAATCAAAATAATATTGAAATCAAATAATAAAAATTGAATAATGATAAAAGCCTAACCAAAGGAATCACTATAGTTTAATTCATAGAACTGATCATTGATGCAAATATTTTCTATTCTTTATCTAAGATAAATTGGTTATAGTTATTAACAAGCTCTAATAACCTATCTCTCCTTACTTTCTTGATAATCAAAATAAGCTCTTTGATTACTTCTCTTATTGATTAAACAACCCTAAACAAGCTCTTAGGATTTAATCTATCAATAGCATTAAAAAAAACTAGAGAGATTACCAATTCATGCCAGTAGATTATAAGATAACCTATTTAAACAAGATCATATATCTCCATAACATGAATTTGACTATCTAATTTATAATCAAACATGTTATTGTGTCACAGAAACTAGAATTATCAAACAATTACGGATCTGACGTACTAGTTGACAATATATTAACTTGCTAATTGAGTAGAAGAGCTCTAATTCATACCAATTAACTAAGATAACATTAACAAAACATTCAGAAGATATATAAATATCAAAAACAAAGAATAGAGTAAAGATAAATCAATTAGATCTCACAATTCATGAAGAATTAAACTTCAATGATCCTTTGGCTAGAAAATCTACTTAGCTACACATGTTCATCCCCAAAACGAAAATTAAAAGTGAAAACATGAAAAGTCTTTGTTTCCGGTCTCCCTTGCTCTGCCTCTCGTTCTTCCTTCTTGTAAAAAAAATCTCCCTTTCTCCTCTAGGGTTGGTTCTATTTATACTGTTAAGGGAATGGTAGAGGATCTTCAGCTAGCAAGATACGAATATATCTTTCCTTTTCCAAGTAAATCTCGAGAAGTGAATAACGTACGCCTGGCACGCCCACCAACACGGCTAGATTTTGAACCGTGCTTCCCTCTGGTCAATAATCCACATTTCCTCATCCTTGTTCAGTGTATGGCACGGCTTCCACCATGGCTAGATCACAAACCGTGCCTCCTTCTATTGGTTCTTCAAGACAGATACACGGCCGTATACTTCAACCGTGTATGTTTATGTTGATTCTAAACCAAGTACACGGTCGTGTACTTCAAATACACGCCCATGTACTTTCCTCCGGCGGTGTAAATCCTTGTCTTTAATCCAGATTGTAGATGACTTCTCTAAATCACTTGAATTAGCACTCTTGACTCCATTAAGCCTGATTTATTACCATAATAAAATTAAGTACTATTTCCTTATGATTTCTATAAAATCAATAATAAATTAACACAATTCTAACTATAAAGATTTAGTATAAAATGGCTCTATCAAATTCCCCCACACTTAAACTCTTGCTTGTCCTCAAGCAATTGAATCAAATCAATTGAGAAATCCGTCATAGATTATACAAAATTTCTTTTCATCATTTCAAGCATCTATTCTTTTATAATTCATGACTTGTAATTTTAATGTCTACTGCTCCAACCAAACTGGTTTCCTGTGATTAAATTACCATAGACAAAATTTAATAGCTAATCTAAACAAAACAAACTTTAATCCTCATGTTTAGCATAAGAACTTTTATTCCAAAAGTAAATACTTAATCCAATAAGGAAAAACACCCAATTAAACTTCATTGAATATTAGCAAGTATATAATCTTTGCAACACAAAGTAAAAAGATATGGTATCCACTCTTTCCCTAGATTTTCTCCCTTTTTATTACAAGTCTTATTTCATTCAATGATTTTTTTTTTTTTTTACATTCATATTCTTTTGATTTAATCAAGCATCTATTTTGACGGGTTTTTGCCTGCTTCTTTTCATGAACTTTCGCCTTTTCTGCCCTTATCGTTATAGTGAGTTCATTGAGTTGGCAACATCCTCGAGCTCGTCACTCAAGTGACCGGGTTTTAAGATACCCCTACGAACTCTTCCTCACTCTAACATTCAAGTTCGAATACTCTTAACTCAATTATTTGAATCATTGGAGTAATGGCTATGCTTGATTCTTTTTCCACACATTTTTTTTTAAAGGGTTACTAAGGAAAAAGTTTCTTCAATATCTTTCACTAAGTGTTATCATTGTTTCAAAAACAACTTCAAAGAGTATACAGTAACTAATATAACCTAGAAGTAAACTTGTTTTTTTTTTTTTCACTTAAGAACTAGACTTACTCTTAAACTTCCAATTCTAAAGCTGAATACAAGGTAAATTTGTTTCTTAAAGATTTCACTACTTAATTTTAACTAAGTATTCTAATCACAGCAGTAGGTGAGTAAAACACTTGAACAAGTCAATTTCACATTTTGTAGATGCTTATTACAACATTTAGTACAATCTCCAGATTTCATGAAAATTTTGAAAAATTTGGCTTAAAATTGCTTAAGGACAAACATTCAAAGTATGAGTCAATTCTCTATCCTCTATATTTATTATTCTCTCCCCCACACTTAGTTTGAACAGTGTACGCACTGTTCTTAATTCAACACAATTAGAGAGGAATTAAAAGTATAAGGAACATTAGAGAATAAGAGAAAAGGAATATTGGTACTTCTCTGGTATAAAGTGTAAAGTGATTGGAGTTCTCCCCTTAAGCACTAGAGAGTGTCATTTGATCATATGTACCCTTTCTGTAGCTAATTAAAAGAGAAAAAAAAATCAAAATAAAACTAAGATAAAATAAATTGAATTTTTTTTTTTTGACATGGGTTGCCTCCCATGAAGCGCCTTTCTTTAACGTCTTTGGCTAGATGTTCCTGTAATTAATCACAATACTCGAGGTAAGTTAAACTGGTTTTCTTCAATATTACATACTTGAAATCCTTCATAAAAAGGTTTCAAGCGATGACCATTGACTTTGAAGTTTTTACCAGTTTCAAGACTTGCGATCTCAACTGCACCATGTGAAAATATGTTAGTGATAACAAAAGGACCAATCCACCGTGATCGTAGTTTTCCAGAAAACAACTTCAATCGATAATGATAAAGTAATACTTTTTGACCTACGGAAAAATTCTTTCGAGAAATCATTTGATCATGAAAATCCTTTGTTTTTTCCTTGTAGATTTTAGTACTCTCATAAGCTTCTCTTCGAATTTCCTCAAGTTCTTGTAATTGAAGTTTTCTGTGCTCACCAACCTCATTCATTTGCATGTTACATTGTTTTACAGCCTAGTACGCCCTATGTTCCAACTCCATAGGGAGGTGACATGGTTTGCCTAATATCAAACGGTAAGGAGACATACCTATAGGGGTCTTGTAAGCTATCCGGTAGGCCCATAATGCATCTTTAAGTCTTGTGCTCCAATCCTTCCTACTTGGATTGATAGTTTTTTCCAGAATAGACTTGATTTCTCGATTTGCGACTTCTGCCAATCCATTGGTTTGAGGGTGGTATGCGGTGGAAGTGCGATGAGTGACCTTGTACTTTTTAAGTAGAGTTTCCACTACTCTATTATAAAAGTGTGTGCCGCGATCACTGATAAGAGCCTTTGGTGTCCTGAACCTAGCAAAAATATGAGATTTAAAAAAATCCACAACAACTTTAGCATCATTAGTTCGGGTCGCTTTGGCTTCCACCCACTTTGAGACATAATCCACAGCAAGAAGGATGTAAACATTACCGAAAGAAAGAGGAAAAGGACCCATGAAGTCAATACCCCATATATCAAATATTTCACAAGCAAGAATAGGGGTAAGTGGCATTTGGTCTCTATGTCCTAAGTTGCCAACTTTTTGACATCGTTCACAGGACTAACAAAACATAAAAGAATCACGAAAAAATGTAGGCCAAAACAAACCGCATCCTAACACTTTTTGAGCTGTCCTCTTAGGTCCAAAATGTCCACCACATGCATATGAGTGACAAAATTGCAAGACAGAAGAAATATCGTCTTGAGAAATACACCTTCTAATGATTTGATCAGCACAATGTTTCCACAAATACGGATCATCCCATACATAGTACTTAGCATCACTTTTAATTTTATCTTTTTGAGCCCTAGACAAATCACTTGGTAGTGTCTTAGTAACCAAATAGTTGACAATATCAGCATACCACGGAATTGTCTTTTGAATAGAAAAGAGATGCTCATCTGGAAAATCATCTTGTATTGGTATTGACCCATCACTGATAAGTATTCTACTGAGGTGGTCGGCAACTAAGTTTTCAGAGCCTTTCCTATCGCGTATTTCCAAATCAAACTCTTGTAGTAAGAGTATCCATCGAATAAGTCTTGGTTTCGCCTCCTTTTTCGCGAGCAGGTATTTGAGAGCTGCATGATCAGAGTAAACAATTACTTTAGTACCAAGTAAATATGATCTGAATTTTTCTAATGCAAAAAAAAACAGCCAATAGTTCTTTTTCCATTGTGGAATAGTTGCATTAAGCACTATCCAATGTTTTAGAAGCGTAATAAATGACATGAGAAGCTCTTCTAACTCTTTGGCCAAGAACAGGTCCAACTGCATAATTGCTCGCATCACACATAATTTCAAAGGGAAGGTTCCAGTCAGGTGGTTGGATGATTGGAGCAGAAGTTAACTTATCCCTCAATGTGTCAAAAGCATGCTTGCAGGCTTCATCGAACTCAAATGGCACTTCTTTTTGCAGCAATCTACATAGGGGTTGAGTAATCTTGGAAAAATCCTTGATGAAGCGTCGATAGAATCCTGCACTTCCAAGAAAAGAGCGAATTGCTCGTACACTTACAGGGTAAGGTAGAGATTTAATCAATTCTACTTTAGCTTTATCGACTTCAAGTCCCTTAGAAGATACAATATGACCTAGAATTAGACTCTGTTCAACCATAAAGTGACATTTTTCATAGTTCAACACAAGACTCTTATTTATACATCTTTGAAGCACTTTTGTAAGGCTAGTCAAACATGAATCAAAAGAGTTACCATAGACAGTGAAGTCATCCATGAAAACCTCTATGATATTCTCCACATAATCTGAAAATATACTAACCATACACCTTTGGAATGTGGCTGGGGCATTGCAGAGCCCAAAAGGCATCCTTCGATATGCAAAAGTACCGAATGGACATGTGAAAGTAGTCTTCTCTTGATCTTCCGGCGCCACTGGAATTTGATGAAAACCTGAATAACCATCAAGACAACAATAGTGAGAATGGCCAGCCAAACGTTCAAGCATTTGATCAAGAAAAGGAAGAGGGAAGTGATCTTTTCTAGTTGACGCATTTAACTTCCTATAATCAACACAAACCCTCCATCCATTCCGAACACGAATAGGAATTAAGTCACCATCAGAGTTTTCAATCACAGTTAAGCCCGTTTTCTTTGGAACAACTTGAATTGGACTTACGCACTTGCTATCAGAAATTGGATAGATCATACCTGCATCAAGCAGTTTCAAGATTTCTTTCTTAACTACATCCATCATAAGTGGGTTCAAACGACGCTGAACTTCCTTTGAAGGTTTGCAATTATCTTCCATTAATATCTTGTGCATGCATGTGGAGGGGCTTAGTCCTTTGATATCAGCTATGGACCATCTAATGGCTTCTTTATACTCTCTCAACACTCGAATTAACTTTTCTTCTTCTAAAGTACTTAGTTTGTTGGAGACTATCACAGCAAGAGTCTTATTTTCTCTTAAGAAAATGTACTTTAGATGTTCGGGTAAGGGTTTTAATTCCAGCTTTGGTGCCTGCACAATAGATGGAAGAAGTCTTGTGTTAGAAGGGGGTAAATTAATGTAGGACACACCATACCTGATAGGTTTTAACGATTCCAACTCCCAAATCATGTCCTGCAAATCAGAGGATATTACAAGTTTCTCCTTAAGAGTTTTCAATGCATTAATAGTAAGACTCCTATTAAGTACAATTTTCAACTCATCATCGTCTATCAAGTCAAATGTAGCTTGTGTTAATGGGTCAATAACATCTACAACAAAAACAGGAGAGATATCACTAAGATATTTCATGGCATCGTAAATGTTAAATTTAATCACTTCACCATCAAATTCCATAGTGAGGTTACTGTCATGTATATCAATTTTCGTTCTGGATGTCTTAAGAAATGGTCTCCCTAATAATATCATTGATGAATTACGAGAATCATCATTCTCCATGTCAAGCACATAAAAATCTGCAGGGAAAACCAACCCATTAACTTATACTAAACATTGGACCTATCAGCAAGTTGAACAATAACACCTGTTTCCTTCAAGGGACCAACATTCAAACATTGATAAACAGACAAAGGCATAACATTGATTGAAGCTCCTAGATCACACATAGCTTTAGTGATTCCAAGATTACCTATTTTGCAAGGAATAGTAAACATACTTGGATCCTTACATTTAGGAGGAAGCTTCTTCTGAAGAATAGCTGAAACATTCTCACCCACACTAATCTTTTCATTACCTTTCAGCTTTCTTTTGTTAGTGCACAATTCTTTGAGAAATTTAGCATAATGAGGTACTTGCTTAATTGCATCAAGCAAAGGAATATTTACCTCAACTTTGCGAAAAGTTTCAAGAATCTCTTTTTCTTCAGCTTCATTCTTGGATTTTGCTAATCTAGAAGGGAAAGGGGGTCCTGTCACCATGACCTTTGGTGGTTCAACAAGGGATCCTCTGGTCTGGTTGTTCTGCTGGCTCTGAGTCGAAATCTCTTTCTCAGTCTCTTCCTCAAGATTAGTTCGGTGTCCTTTCTCATTTGATCCCTGCAATTCCGTTCCACTTCTTTAGGTAATTGCATTAGCGCTTTGCTTTGGATTTGTGATAGTTTGAGAAGGTAACTTACCTTGAGTTTCTAACCTGTTTATAGAAGAAGCAAGTTGGCTTACCTGGTTCTCTAAGTTTTGAATGCTCTGCTTTGTCTCATCCTGAAATTGTTTTGTATTAACAGCAAGCGATTTAACAATTTCCTCAAGAGACATACCTAAAGTGGAAGGAGCTTGTGGGACTTGGTTGGATGGCTTAGGTTGGAATTGCTGGAAATTTTGTGGTTTTTTACCATATCTGAAGTTAGGATGATCCCTCCATCCACGATTATAAGTATTCGAGTAGGGATCATATTTTCTTTGTGGCTGTCCTGGGAATTCTCCTACAGCATTGGCATGCTCATGATTATCATCTTGCAATGTGGGACACATGTCGGTAGGATGATTAGGAGCAGCACAAATTCCACAAGTCTTCACCTGCTGTGTATTTCCAAGAGCTATCTGCTATACAAGGGAGGTTAGGTTAGAAATTTGATGTTGAAGGTTAGAAACACTTACCTCATTTACCTTCCTTGAAGATGAATCATGCCTATACCCAAATTGTTGCGAAGTAGCAACCATAATGGAGATCAATTCCCTAGCTTGACTAGGGGTTTTATTCACTATGGCGCCTCCACTAGCAGCATCCAGCATCTTCCTCTCCATCGGAAGCAGGCCTTCATAGAAGTATTGAATGAGAAGTTGTTCAGATATCCCATGTTGTGGACAACTTGCACAAAGTTGCTTGAACCTCTCCCAATACTCATGAAGAGTCTCGGTATCCCTCTGTTTGATACCACAAATCTCTCTTCTTATGCCAGCGGCTCTAGACGCAGGGAAAAATTTGTCCAGGAAGAGCTTCACCATATCTGTCCAAGTAGTTATAGAACCTGGAGGCAATAAAACAACCAATCTTTAGCTCTAGTACTTAAAGAAAATGGAAAATCACGTAACTTGATTTGATCGTCGGATATTCCTTGTGGCCTCATACTAGAACACACTATATGAAACTCTTTCAAATGTTTGTGAGGATCTTCATTCTCAAGACCATGAAAGGTGGGTAGCAGATGTATCAAACCAGATTTCAACTCAAACTTAACAGCCAATTCAAGATATTGAATATAAAGTGGTTGTTGATTCACATCTGGTGCAGCTAATTCTCTTAATGTTCTTTCAGGATTTGCCATATCTTCTTCTTTTTCAGAATCAATGGATGAATCAGACAAATCCAATGCCAAGTTCAGTCCAGGGGATGAAGATGATACAGTTTCTTTTTTACGCAGCCTAGCTTCTCTTCGCAGTCTCTTAAAAGTCTTCTCAATCTCTGGATTATAAGTGAGTTCACTTGTATGAGAAGAATGAGTCATGCAAGAATAGAAATAAATTTGACACCAATCCTCGGCAGTGGCGCCAAATTTTGATGGGTGTCGAATCCAACAAAAATAAAAACCTACTCCTAAACAATTATATGATTTGTGTATAGTAGTGAGTAGGGTCGTATCCATAGGGATTGTTTAAATATATTTCTATTAAAAGATAATAGAGAGGAAAAGAAGAATGGGGGGGTTTTGTTTATGAATCAAAATAATACTGAAATCAAATAATAAAAATTGAATAATGATAAAAGCCTAACCAAAGGAATCACTATAGTTTAATTCATAGAACTGATCATTGATGCAAATATTTTCTATTCTTTATCTAAGATAAATTGGTTATGGTTATTAACAAGCTCTAATAACCTATCTCTCCTTACTTTCTTGATAATCAAAACAAGCTCTTTGATTACTTCTCTTATTGATTAAACAACCCTAAACAAGCTCTTAGGATTTAATCTATCAATAGCATTAAAAAAAACTAGAGAGATTACCAATTCATGCCAGTAGATTATAAGATAACCTATTTAAACAAGATCATGTATCTCCATAACATGAATTTGACTATCTAATTTATAATCAAACATGTTATTATGTCACAGAAACTAAAATTATCAAACAATTACGGATCTGACGTACTAGTTGACAATATATTAACTTGCTAATTGAGTAGAAGAGCTCTAATTCATACCAATTAACTAAGATAACATTAACAAAACATTCAGAAGATATATAAATATCAAAAACAAAGAATAGAGTAAAGATAAATCAATTAGATCTCACAATTCATGAAGAATTAAACTTCAATGATCCTTTGGCTAGAAAATCTACTTAGCTACACATGTTCATCCTCAAAACGAAAATTAAAAGTGAAAACATGAAAAGTCTTTGTTTCCGGTCTCCCTTGCTCTGCCTCTCGTTCTTCCTTCTTGTAAAAAAAATCTCCCTTTCTCCTCTAGGGTTGGTTCTATTTATACTGTTAAGGGAATGGTAGAGGATCTTCAGCTAGCAAGATACGAATATATCTTTCCTTTTCCAAGTAAATCTCGAGAAGTGAATAACGTATGCCTGGCACGCCCACCAACACGGCTAGATTTTGAACCGTGCTTCCCTTTGGTCAATAATCCACATTTCCTCATCCTTGTTCAGTGTATGGCACGGCTTCCACCATGGCTAGATCACAAACCGTGCCTCCTTCTGTTGGTTCTTCAAGACAGATACATAGCCATGTACTTCAACCGTGTATGTTTCTGTTGATTCCAAACCAAGTACACGATCGTGTACTTCAAATACACGCCCATGTACTTTCCTCCGGCGGTGTAAATCCTTGTCTTTAATCTAGATTGTAGATGACTTCTCTAAATCACTTGAATTAGCACTCTTGACTCCATTAAGCCTGATTTATTACCATAATAAAATTAAGTACTATTTCCTTATGATTTCTATAAAATCAATAATAAATTAACACAATTCAAACTATAAAGATTTAGTATAAAATGGCTCTATCAGTCACCATCTGCATCCCCCATCCTTCTCAGTGTAGACAACATGCCACACATTCCTTTCAGACTCATCAACATGATAATTATGGTGACTCTTTATATGATATACCTTATAGGCTTCATGGCAAGCTGCATTCCTTTTTTCAACTCATCACCAAAGCTTAAGTCATTTGAAGATAGAGCACTCTCCTTAAATTTTATGTACCCATCACTACCATCCTCCTTATTGAAGAATGGAATAGGATGCTCGAAGAACAGAGCTATGGGATTAACCATTGGAGAACTAGGCACAATAGTGTGTGTGATGGCAACCTCTAGGGGCATTGGAGGTAGAGGATCATTGGATGTGCCAAACTCAATATTTATGCAAGGCCCACCAGTTTCCTCCTCCTCATTGACAACTTCCTCTTCAAAATCAACAGATACATCATTTTGAACCTCTTCAATCTCCCTCCCAAGAGCATCTTCGATAGGTAAATCTATGTCATTGTATTATGTATAATTCTCCTGAAAATCATCGGTTTGTTCAAATGTAACCGAGGCATTCATGCATTCTTAACCCTATAAAGGGTAGGGAGGCATTGATGTCTTATAACCTACGGTTTCACTTTAAGTGAGGATAGGATTACCTTTTAATTTAATGAACACCTTACATATGAACAATTGACCCGTAGCTTGAGCAAATTTAATAAGAGCCTCTACATTATTATCATCTGTGATTTAGATCAAAGAATATTATGGTCAGACAAAACTTGAGTTAAAAATTGTCGGTTGCCTATAGAACACCTCCACTTAAAGGAAGGTAGGATCAATTTTAATGGCTGCACATATCTTCATCAACAATTTTGTAAACCCCATATTTGTCTTTACTTTAATTTTCTTAATAGGCCCTTTATCATAATGTGGTCAGTCTTCACCATACATAATATTCCCATGGGCAAATATCGCAAATCTCACAAAATCCTCCATCTTCATAAAATTAGGCTGAATTCTTCAAGTTATGGCAGAATCTACAAAATTATGGCAAATTTTACAGATTATAGCAAATTCTACATATTAGGGCAAATTCTACCTATCACGGCAATATCTATGAAATTTTGGTAAACTCTACAAATTATGACAAATGTAATAAAATTGGAGCAAATTCTATGAATTAGGCCACATTTAATAAAATTAGGCAAATCATATAAGTTAGGGAAAATTTACTAAAATTGAGGCAAATTCTACGACTTAGGATGAATTTAACAAAATTGAGGCAAATTATACGAATTATGGCAAATCTTACAAATTAAGGGAAATTTAATAAAATTGGGGCAATTTCTACAAATTAGGACAAATTTACTAAAATTGAGGAGAATTCTATGAATTAAGGCAAATTTAATAAAATTGGGGTAAATCCTACATATTAAGGTAAATTTAATAAAATTGGGGCAAATCCTACAAATTTGGATAAATCCTACAAAATTCTTTACTAATTGGTATGAAACAGTGTACAATTTCGAGTACGCTTTCAAGCTTAACTTTCATCTATTACAAAATCAACAATAATACATTCTTTTTCTTAGAGAGAAACAACAATGGAGTACAAAATTATCAAGTTGAAGCAAACAAATTTACAATGAAATTTTAAATGAAATAGATGATACTTACTTAAATAAAAATTGAAATCGTGAGTTGGATTTGTGGAAAAATCGTGTTTTGTAAATGTGTTTTAGAGAGAAAGTGGAGGAAAACAGGAGGAAAATCACATCAAATAGTTTGGGTCATGCATTCCTGTCCATGTAGGGGAAATATAAGGGGGTCGACTAAATCACAAGTTAGGATTACTATTTCAATTGGGGGTAAATCTCAGGTTGGCACAACAATTTACCTGAAAATTCACTGCATCACTTAAGGGTAAACCGCAGTACCAACCTATAATTTACCCTCGACTAAAATCTCAAGTTAGACATGCGATTTATTCAGATTTTGAAATTACAGTCGCAACTTGTGATTTTAAAATGATATTTTGGGAAATACTTTTCGTGGAACCATTTTTTAAGAATTAATTTGCCCTTAAGGGGTAAGCTTACACCTTTCTTGGAAAGAATTAAAGGAGTTGGTAATTGGTTATATATTTGAATAGTAAAGGAAAGGAAAATGAAGGAACTATAATTATTATTAAGGATAATAGAAGATATAATGTAAAATTACTAAGGTAATTTGAAATTATAAAAAGAAAAAAAAGAGATAAGATAAATAGAATAAGGACAAATTGGAAAATATAATTTTGTTTCTAAGCTTTTCCTCATCTTTCTCTCAAATTTGTTTAGGGGTGGAAATAGGTCGGGCATAGGGAAATAATTTCTTCCCCCTCCTTTCCTCTTTAATTCCTTACTCTTTCCAAACTATGGAATTGGATATTTTTATTCCCAATTCATTCCCTCCTTAATCCTTTCTTTCTATTTCCCTCTTTTTGAACATAATGTAAAGGTGAATTATAAAAACAAAATATTAAAGAAAAAAACACCCCACTTGTGAGCACGTGTCACTTTTTGGCAAGCTCTTTCACATAACCATAAATTCATGCTATGATTGTCCCAACTTACACCTATTCTACTTCCATGTTATATGTGTCTTAGACTTCGAGTGGAGCCTTATGAGATATCATCTTCATTGAGTCTTCTTCATCTTGATAATAGAGCTTGAGCATTCTTACATGGAAGATTAGGTAGAACTTAAGCCTTGGTAGTAGATCAAGCTTGTAGGAAATTCAACTAGCCCTCTTCAATATCCGTAATGCCCCCTTCATACTTTGCATAAGCCCCTTGAGTAACTATCCCCTGGTGTGTTGTATTAGGTTTAACTTGACTAACACTTGGTCTCCCACTTAAAACACTATTTGTCTTCTCTTTAGATCAACAATCTTCTTCGTCCTCTTGATAGACCCTTGCAAATAGGTTTAGGCAAAGTCTTTGTTTTCTTGCCATTCTTATGTAAATTTATATGCTGGGAGGCTATATCCCATGTACCCAACGGAGATGGTACTTGAGGTTGATGGTTGCTTCCTCAAAATAATCACGAATAGACTTTGACTTGTGGACTCATTTCTTTGAGGAGTAAAAGAGAATTAGGCTACATCTATTAGCTTAACCTAGTCTTACTAATTTGCTCCTACAAAATGTCTTAGATATAAGTCCACTAGAGGCATTTACCCACTTAGTTTGTTTATTGTTTTGCTGGCGTAAATTGGTTGAGAAATTTAGTTTAGACCTTATCGACCTAAAAAGCTCTATGCAAAACTTCCTTGTAAACCTTTTATCCTTGTTATTGATAATACTCTTTAGCAACTCTCAATATTTCACTAAATATCTCAAGAATAACTAAGTTGCTTTATCTACCAGACATTTTTTAGTCGATGGCACAAATGTAGCATACTTAGAGAAATGGTCTACCATCACCATAATAGTATTGAACCCCTCAAACTTCAGTAAACTAACTATAGAGTCCATAGTAACACTTTCCCTTGCTTCTCTTAAGTTAATGAGGGGCTCCAACAACCTAACTTTAGCCTTTTGCCCCATCTTGTCTTGTTGACATACCAAAAAAGTCTTGATATTGTTTTCTACATCATTCCTCTAATGGGGTCAAAAGTATTTGTTTTCAACAAAGGCTAACATTTAATGTATGCTAGGATGACACACGCATTTCAAGTCATAACACTCCTAGATTATCTCAATCCTCAATGTAGAAGATTATGGCACATATATCCTATAACCTTTACTACATGTTTACTTGGGAGAATAACTATTCCATTCTCCTTTTTATTCAAGTTGCTGTTATGGTATTTCATTGGATTTTAGATACTGAATAGCCATTCATAATAAATTGCTATTACCTAAAATATTGAATAACAATTCTTGTACCAAACTTATGAATTGCTATTTAATAGTAAATTTATTATTTTTGCCATAAATACTATGTCCTTGGAAACACTACTTGGTTACACCACTCCTAATCCCATTACTCCACAACAAAGGTATAATTGATATTTTGATTTTATTTCATTACATTTTTTTTTCATTGTTTTATGTTAACTAAATAATGTAATAGATATATAATAATGATTACACTTCTATTTCATTCATAATGAATCATAATTCAATTGCTCCTTTATTGCATATAATGAAGTGAGTAGGTTTAGTTTGTCCATCTTCTTCCTAAAATCATTTGGTCTTGCCTTTCCTACATTAGGTTAGTAGGGCTTTGGCCAACTTATCCCACTTCGTTCCTTCTTTAATTGAACTTAGGATGTTTTATCTCAACCTTGTTAACATGTGTCAACTCCGCCTTTCAACTAAGTGCATTAGCAAGTACATTTATCTTCCTTAGATTATACTCTAGGTTAAAAATAAATTCTATTAAAAAGTCTTGTCATTATGCCTACTTTTGGGAGAGCTTCTTATACATTTGGAAGTAGCCAACCTTCCCACTAAGGAGATAATGTCTCTACGTCTATAGACAACACACTAGTGTGGTCATCTCCTTCTCATGTATCAGATACTTTTGTTTTGTCTCATTCAAACTTTGGCTCTTAAACTATGGGATGTTCATCTTACATCAAAACACCACCAATGATAAAATTAATGGCATCAATATATACCTTGAAAGGTTTATTGAAGTTGGAGAGGGCTAGGACTGGTTCCTTTGTGATTACTAGTTTCAATGCATTGAGAACCTTTTGCTTTTCTACTTTCCAATCCCATGGGGCATTTTTCTTTAGTAAGTCTATCAAGGGTATGGATATTCATAGCCTTGAATGAGCCTACTATAGTAGTTTACTAAACTAAGGAATGATCTTAACTTTATGGGCTTAGTAGGTTCCTTCTAATCTTTGATTGTATAAACCTTCCCATCATCCATGCAAATCACACCTTTTATAGCCACATGCCTTAGGAATGCCACTTCCTCTCGAGTAAAAGTGCACTTCTCTTTCTTCACATATAATTAGAATGTAGAATCAAAACATAGAAATGTAGCTTTATATAACTTATATAAAATAGCTTTAAGAAACTATAGATATGTTTATTATAATCATAAAAAACATGAAATATAAAAATGGAAATGAGTAATTTCAATATAAAATTTTGTTACAACTCACAATAAAAATTATATATACTTATAGTGCAAATAAATTAGCATAATTTATTATGCTAATACATAAAACTATAATATGAATAATAGTACAATATGCATTATAATATAAATTATCATAGTAAAATACAAAGCTAAAGAAAATCATCAACTCTTTTTTCGTCATCAGAAGTCAAAACTATCACTAGTTCTCTCTTTACTATAACTATTATCATTGTCATCTTTATTGTTGATACCAACATCATCATTGGTATTACTATCAACGATATCTTTGTACTTTGATTTTAAGTTTATCAAAAATCCATTAATACTTATAACTTGTGAAAACCAAGTTGTATTTTCCAATTTTTAGTCCATTTAACTTTAATAGTTAAAATTGGTAAACTTGGTTAAAAGCATAAAGTCCTACTAATTTTATGTGTAAACTTATGATTTTTCCATAAGTTTATATGAAAACAATTTTATACCTAAGTTAACTTGAAAAGGCATCTTAAAATTGTAAACTCATATAATTATATAAGTATAATCGTGATTTTGACAACTATGCTTGATAGTACCTAGATTGCAAGTCAAGTTTGGAGAATTACTGTACCTCACCTAACTGATCAAAGAGATCAAACACCATAGGGATGGAATACTTATTCTTTATAGTGACTTTGTTTAGTGAGAGATAATTGATACGTAGGTAAAGAAAACCATCATATTTTCTTTAGGAAAATTCCAAATGAGGGACTTGACATTTAAGGTTAAGTTTAAATAAATGATTGAACTTTTAAGTAGTTAAAATAAAGAATCAATATTAAGTTGAGCAGGTTAAATAAGGGATCCCATTATAGTATTATTATAAATAGTAAAAAATCTTTTTTGAACCATTTTAGCATGTTTATGGGGGTAACAATGGGTTTTTTTTTTTTTTATTTAAACCACTTAGTATAATGTTGATTCTTTACTTTAATCACTTAAAAATTTGATCATCTGTTTTAATCACTTAATATAACATCGATCATCTATTTTAATAGTTTGATTTTCTATTTAAACTTAACCATAAACGTTGATCCCTTTGTATTGTTTTTCTCTAGAATAGTGCTTATTGGTCTTAGTTGGCAATCATTGGAGGTTAGGGGCAAGGGGTTAAATTGTTTGTTATAAATTTTTAAACTTTATTTAAGATTCCTAATTTAGTAACTATTGGCAAACTTAATTTAACATCTTGTAGTGGAAAATATATAAACGTGTGAACTAAAGAGTACAAATAGAGAGAATTAGACAAGCAATTTATAGTGGTTCTACCTTGTGCGCTAATGCACTCTTCTAGCTTCCACTTGCTAGGGAATCAATTGTCTTCACTAGAATCATTCCACTATATCAAACAAAACTTTGAAGTTTACAACAAGAATCAAACAGTAGCATAATCATTCTTTGCTCTACCTTACTCAGCTTCACTTTAAGCTAATCTCACAAAACTACAAAAAATCAATAACTTCTCACACAACCCTTACAAAAATTGAATTACAAATCTCTTTGAGGAAAAATAATTTGAATTCTCTAAAAATTTAGTTCATAATGAAAAAGTTGTGACTTGTATTTCACTTCTTGTTGTTATTTTCTGGTGTATATGTGCCTATATGTTCTTTCAGTTTTGCTTCAATATTTATATTGCATATCTTAACAATCTAATCCATTTTAAATGCTACTTTATAAAACATTTCTTTGAATATTTAGTTGCGAATATTCAGTAGCTCCATTATGGTAACCTTATTTGCAATAATCACCTTTGTTTGAATTTCCTATTTTATCTTAGAAATGTTTTATTGTTCTTTCCTTTCTAACTTTTAGCTAAATAATTAATTTTCCTATTTTTTGTTCTTTCTTTGAAAATTGGAATCCCCTTGATATGTATAATCTAACTTTAGTGGAAGGATCAAATATATTACCTAAGTATATTCAATTGGTAGATTTAGGTCTTGTTACTTTATATTAAGAAAACTTCCTAAGTTGTTGAAACATATCTTTAGAGAATATGCTATTGAAATGTCCACTTATGATATGTCTGAACTTTTAGTCTTTCTAATGAGTAGCTTGTCTTGAAAATCTTTTTTTTTTTTTTTTGATACTGTAAGAATTCATATATCTTGCATTGCAACTATAAACACATTCTTCTTGCAAACATGATTAGTATCTCTTGTATATGTTTTGCAAACACGTGAGGATTTATCAAACTCATAATATATCAAAAAGCACTAATTTGAGTCTATCACAACGTGTTCCAATCCACTTCATTAATTGTGCGCACCTTTGAGCCAAAAAACCTTTGCTTTCCTAGTGTATTGGTTTAAAGTTTTTTCAGACATTTCAAGGAAGTCTATTTTAGTATTATTTGTTTCCTTCTTTCTTTTCTACCTATTTTATTTTATTTCCTTATTAGGTTTAGAGACAATTCGTGGACATTATTTTGAATAATACGAATACCAAATTTCCTCTCAAATTCATTGGGTATCACAATATGTTGCATCAATCTTGTGATTTACCTCACTTCTCAAAGGAAGCTTTTTTGATAGCTTAGGAGTCATGATGTTATAGAACTTTTCCAACAACTCCCCTACTAGAGAAGAGACTTATGCCTACTCCTTTACCTCATCATCAGTCTTCAAGGCAGTAAAGTATGTTATTTCATTCTTCTTTAGCCCTTTAGCTAGTTGCATGGCCAATGAAGGTTTGGTGGCTTGACCTATCATGCAGGTCACAAGAATGACACATTAGGCCTTTTGATTAAGCATACAAAGGCAATTGGCTTAGGAATAATTAAAGCATCAAATCTATCAAGAAATTTCATTCTAATCACAAACTTAAAGTCATTGAGAGGCATTAGCTTGATTGATTCTTTCTCGTTCTAGCCAATAACATGTAGTTCCACCCCCTTCAACACTTTGGTCATAAGGATTTCCCTTGAGTTGATTGTCTTAAGTTGTGTCTTAACTTTCTCTATTTTCAACCCCAACTAAGCAGTTGCTACTTTTGAGATAAAAAGATGGGAAGCATGGGTATCTACGAGGGCATTCATCTTCTTGCTAGCAATTAAAACTTTAGTATACATCAATCCCTTATACCTTTTAGCTACTTGGGTCTTCATAGCACTGAGAACTCATTATGAGTCTACCTAAGCCCTTTCACCATCATTTGAACTTTCATTTGCTACTAAAGTAGCTAGTTGGTTTTTCTTTGGAGATTCTCTAGCATAATGAGGCCCATTGCAAAAATAGCATTTTAATTTTCAAGGTTTCATCCTATCACCATCTTTCTTCTCCATTTTCCCTTATCCTTTTAAAGAGTTGCCATCTTTTTCTTTTCTTTTCTTTTTTTTTTTTTTTCATTTTTGCCCCTTCCTCTATCAACTAAAGACCTAAGTTTGGACTTTTTGAATTCTACCAGCCCTTTGGCATTAGCTATAGCCTTAAGGTGTGTTCAATTTCCCTTCTCTCCAATTCATTCTTAGCTCATGGCCTAAGCCTATCAAGAAACATCACTAGGGCATTGTTCGAGTTGAGGTTAAGTAACTCCAACATCAATTTGGAGATTTCCTTAACATACTATTTAATTTCAACCCTCTAAGTCAATTGTCAAAGCTGGCATTTTGAGGAAAGAATTGACCCTTGAGTTCTTACATAAAGTTAGCCTATGCTCTTGTGCCACTAAACCATCATAAAATCCTTTATATACAAGTAGCCATATGTACCCTATTAGGATCATCTATAGGTCCAACTACATTGAAATGCTACTTTAAACCCTATAAGAAATTGTCTATGTCCTTAGTTAACTAAGTTCCTGCGAAGAACTCAGGTTTTGGTACTTTTAACATTGAAATTGGTTAGAGAGTTACCCCATTGGTTATGATAACCTTACACATTGCTAGTTGATTCCTAAGATCCTTAATGTCTTGGTGCATGACCATAAGAGTAGCATCAGTCCTGGCTTCATAAGCCTCCTACTTAGCTTTAAGTGCATCTACCTAGCCATTGGGGATCTCCTCCTTCTCCTTGATAGCCTTGTTGTGTCACCTTAGCTCCTCTATAGCTTAGTTTAAGGCCACTTGCAACTCACCTTAAAGTCCCTCCTCAAAGTCCTATATGTGGGCTTGGGAGTCATCAAGCTAGTTTTTGGCCTTAGCTATACTTAACTCATCCTTTTCCACCCTAGCATTCAAATAGTTTAGCAAATTCTTAGACCTAACACTTTGTCTAGTGATGTGATGATCATCTTGGTCTTTCACTCACCCCACCACAAGAACATTGCTATCATTTATATATAACATCTTCTCCTCTATAACTTGCTTTGATACTAATGGTCTTGGGGCAGAAGGTTCTTCTCTCTTAGAGTACCTATACACTACTTAACCATCCTTAAATTTCAACTTTTACTTATATTTTAGATGGCAAGCTAGCCTTCTCATTTATGTTTTTCGCTAGTCTATTCTAAGCCCATCCTTCTCACAAGAGAGTTATCCTAGCTTAGTTTTCATGTTCCATATGTTTGAGAGGACTAGCTTCTTCAATTGATTTCATATTATCATAGCTTCATCAAGAGAGTGACATTAACTCCTAACCAATTTGCTTACCGGAGGCCAAATCCATCTTTTGAGTGTACCCACTCTTTAAACAAAACTACCATGTTGATGCCATCACAGCACATAAGTCTAAGTTGATCCCTCTATATTAGCTTTAAGGTTATGGACCGTGACATGTGCACAAGTAAGGTAAGATATGTAGGATATGAGGCTCTATTCATCCTTGTAAATATAAGTTTTGAAGTTTTAGAGCCAAAATCCACATTGTAATATCAAGAAGTACCTTGGAATTGTACTTGTTGAACCCATGGGTAATATGAAACCTATGAAAATTTTTATTACGTTTTTATAATATGAAATGTTTTAGGTAAATCGGCTAATAATTTATTAATCTTTCCATGTATTTATGACTAGTATATTCATTAACTTGACCAATTGCTTTGATATTTCATAGTTGAATGTATTTTCCTTTTATATTTCATTATTTCCTAATTTCATTTTCCAATGAAACACTAAATTGATATTTTAATCTTTTATTAGATAGCAAAATTGAAATTGAATGTTTGCATCAAGGTGCATTCTTTTTTTTTTTCTTTTTTTTCTTTTTTTCATTATATTCTTTTTCTATGTTAAGGCTTTTACTAGGTACGTATTTCATTATTGATATTTAAATATTCATATTTTGTTGTATTGTAATGTAATTGAAAAATAGAAAAAAAGAAACACATAATTTTTCTAAAATTACATGCATTTTTAATATGCCCCACCATATACATGAGAAGTTATTTGCTAATTTATAAAATCTCTATATGATTTTGTTCCTACTTCTCTTGATAATCCATAAGTCATGTAAGTCATGTGTATTTCAACATAAATTGTTTCTATACATTTTTTATATGGTACCTTAGCACGCACATTGTAGGTGCATTGACTAATAATATACTTTTTAATACTAAGTTAACAACAAATAATTTCTCTACTCTAATGTGTGTGTGTTTTTATTTTTATTGTTTTCTAAGGTGAGAATGGTCGTTAGATTGCTTCAAGAGATTGTGCTTACTCTGAAAAATTAGGCTTGTTGAAATATAGAGGCTAAGGCCTAATGATGGGCATGTTAGAAAGATATTGACTTGTTTTAGCGAATTTTCTTGCATTGGGGTCATTTGTGTTTAAGTGAGCCTACCATTGTATTTGATAGAGAACGGGTTTGCATTTTTAAGACACAAGTTAGAAAGAATCTAAGTCATTTTCAAATTGAGATGGCTAGCCACTTTGAGATCAAAATCAATGTTCTTAAAGTCTTCACTCCATTTGTCGTGAGGGAAAGAAGAGTAAAAGAGTGGTGAAGGAAGGAAATGGGGGAAAAAAAAATCAAATTCTATTATTAGATTAAAGGATAGAATTAGGATAGTAAGGAATTGGGAAGAAAATAATTATTTAAGACCTGCTCATTTTTTATTCCCAAAATGGAGAGAAAAGGGAGGAAAAGTGAAAGAAAAAAACCCAATAAATTTCCCATTCCATCTTTCTTCTTTACCTTCCTTTTTCTTCTACCTTTTCAAATTTGTTATTTTTCATGGATAAATAGCAATTTTACATTATATCTCATCTTCTCTTCACTAATGATTACCATTCATTTTTCTCTTCATTATCTAAACATTTTAAAAGGAATCGAATTCTCTCACAAGTCTTTTTCCTCATACTCTTTCCTTTCTAATTCTTATCATTATACTTAACAAAGTATTATAGAAACAATCGGTTGTATTCTTCAATGAAGTTAAAAAATGGAATTGGGGCTTACGTAACAGTGATCGTGGATAGAGTTAAGGATGCCAAATAGTATTAGTGGATTAATGCATGTCTCCTTTTTAGGTTAGATTCATATTAGTGCCAAGGTTAAATAAAATTGAATAGAAATCGTAAATAATTAGTTTATATCAAAACCATTTTTGTACATGTCATGAATGTTTGTTTAGTATTGTGCATATTAGTTCTACATTTTATTTTTGCAATCGTGTTGATTTTATGTTTTTGTTATTATGTTAGAAATTACTAGTATAGATACAAAAGCACTACAAGTTGAAATGATTCCCTTTTAATGTAAGTGATTAGGCTTCTATTAGGTTTGGGTTTGTCACGCCCTAAAGGGGCTTGGAAGTTTCCACTAAAAATTATCATGTTACATGTGCACCCGTTACATGATAACTGTCTTATGAGTCAGAGGTCGTAAGACTTTAAATAATTAATTACAATTTTGACTAATCATATTACATATAATCATACTATAAAAATATAATTATAGATTCCATATCTCACGGTCAACTAAGATCGTAGAGAGTCAGAATCCCCTACCAATCAGTAAATGGAATAAAACCTTAAGTCTCATAAATTCAAATTTTACATCAATGTCGTAAAAGTAACATTTCATCAAACTAGTCTAACTGTAAAATCTGCAAAATTTTAGTTGCATATAATAGCAAAATAATTAAAAGATTGTACTAAAAGCCTTAAACACACTCTGTATAAAACTATAATAAAAGAAATAATCACACGAAGGGTAAATCATGAGATATTATTGGTTAAACGATAAAATAAATTAAAATTATAAACTTAGGATTGTCAAATAGGAATTTTAATTAAATATTCACGCTCGAAATAATCAAATTAGTTTAAACGTAAAATTTCGTAATAAAATGTTAAAATCTTAAATTTTATCGATGTGGTCGTGTGTGCGAAAATAAACTAAGAAATTTTAAAACCCTAATCATAATAAAGTATTAATTAATTAATAATAATAATAATAATATTTAGACATAGTATATATATATATATATATATATATTAGTCTTTCATGGAGGACCCATGGTCACCCATGAAGTAACAAAGAAAAAGAAGAAAATTCAAACGAGAGACAGTGAGGGACAATGGGAACAGACCATGCAAAAGAGAGGATGACAGGGAAAAAGGAAAAGTGGAAAACTGAACAAAAAAAAAAAAAATCATAACTCACACATACGACCTCTAATCAATTATCTGAGACCACCAACGTGTTCCTCAAGGTGAGTGCAACTCAACTAGACTAATTTTTTTGCGAAACGAAGTTAATTTCTAAAAGTTGTGTATAAAGAACATATAGGTATAAAAATTAGTATTTTACCTAAAATTAGTTATAATAGCTAGAGAAACACTAGGCAGAGTGATCTAAACCATGTGTAGCATATAATAGTGTACTTTTCTCTAATTTTTTAGGTGAAGAAAATTTTGACTCGGAGATACTCAAAGACTATTTTGATTGAACCCCGAGAAAATGAGACTAAGATGAGTAGGATTCTATGACGTGTTGTATTATATGTATATTTGCTGTGTGTTACGTGTGTTGAATTTGTTTATCATGTAACTATATATATATATAATAGGTGCTGGAATAAGTGGTGTGGTCCTTTCCCTTCGTGCATATAATGATTCCATTACTGTGAAGGAGAATATATATATATATGCAAATTGTCGTTGGTTGTTGATCTTTCACTTCCGTAATAGGTGTGTGATGGTTTCTACTCGCAGGTGGCAATTTTTTTTTTCTTTCCCTTCCTCCCCTGTGCGCAAGTAAAGTCCCTTGTGCAATACAACAACCGGATATATATATATATATTTATATACGTATAGGATATTTAAGGAGTGCTAGGCATTTTTCTTTTCCTTTTTGCTCATTTAGCTTGCATGTGTGAAGTTTTTGGTCGTTGTATCAACATTTATATATATATATGGTTACACGCTGGTTGCTGGGGAATGATTGCATATATATAAGTATATGATATTTGGGAAGGTTGGAAGTGGAACCGCTGGACGTCATTGCTGCTCTCTACCGTAAGGAACCATGTATGCGTATGCATATTACGGTAGATTGCAAGAATGTGGAAGCCATATGAGAAGTTGATTGCTAGTTGACGTTCCAAGGTTGCCGCAACATATATGCTTACATCCATATGCAGGGGAAGGGAGCATGTGCTACTAACAAATGTTTGGGTAAAGACATATATGAAGATGCTAGTTGATGTAAATATATATATATATATATATATATATATATATATGGGTATATGCGTACTTTGTTGGATTGGTATGTGTTTATATGTGGGATGAAGAAGGCGAAAATGGAAATTTAACTTGATTATGTGGGCTATAAAATGACATGGAGGTGAAAGTGGGAATTATATTAATGTTGGTTTGTTTATGTGCTTGTGTGTTGGGAAATTGGAAGAAGGATGGAAAATCCATGAATGAGGATATGAGACAACATGTAGGAGCATATAGGTGTTGGATCTATTCTTTAATGTGAGTATATATGATTTTACTAGTGGTAGAAAAGGAATGTACTATGGCATGTTTGTTGTAGTAGACGGTGGTGATTGATGTAAAGAATATAGACATGTATAAACGTGTATTACAAATTGTGGGGAAGAAATTTAGTCTCCAATAACCTAAGTCCTTACACATGTACATATATGTGTTATATGTAAGTGAGAGGGAAGGATAAGATGTTGCAAGTGGCATAAGCTATGGTTATATAGGTTATATAGGAGTAAGGAAGGAAGGTGGTGTTACATGACCACAAACAATGCGTGCTTATACTTATGATGTGTATAGGGTTAAAGGAGATATGGAAATCTAACTTAACATCTATATGCTATAGGCCTATATGTATACATATCCAAAGATAAGACTTATAATTATAATTATGAGTGCAAGTTACAAGAATGAGAGAGAAAAGGGGATTGCAATGAATGTAGTTGATTCAGAACTCTCTTGCTTAATGATTTCTTGCTTTAATCATATGGATGTTGTTTCCTTATTGATGTTACGTTTATGCCTTGCTCCTTGAAATGATTAAATGTGTTATAAGTAGATCGTTGACATGATTGACGCTTGCATATGTGCTTGACCTTGGATGATCACCCTAAAACTTTAACTAATTATGAGATCTAATTAAAAACCTGGCATGCATTGCATGAACATTACATTGTTCAAGGTCATTATAGCTACAAGACGTGCTGGAAGTGATCATAGGATCACTGTTTTACCAAGTGCGAGCTAAGTGATTAGGGGATTATCGTGCCTTGACGGTTCCGAGTCTGACCTGTCTCTTGAAGGTGTGTAAATGCTCGGTGTATAAGAGGCACTTGTGCTTAGATCACTAAAGCTAAGATACAGATATAATAAAGTGATAAGATTAATTAAATTGTGTGTATGACCCAGGCTCCGATGGTGGCTTTGGAATCCCCAACCCAAGATCAAGGGGGGTGTAAACCCTAGACTTCACGTTGGTTACTGAAAGACCATGTGAGATGCTACATTCATGTGATTTGTTCATGCATAGCATTTGTTTGATAACTTGCTTGAAATTGTTATGTGGTTGTAACACTGAGAGATTTCACCCTATCTCACTAAGCCTTGGCTTACCCTCCTATAGATTTTGCCTTGCAGGTTGAGACTACCTAAACTTCCTAATGAACTGACGAACCAAGGTAAGTACTTGTTGCCTAACTGGGGGCATGGTTGCGGGAAGAATGTGAGGTTTCGATTGAGGTAGACATCATTAGAATGGATTTTGTAACTGATGTAAATGTATTTAAGTGATCTGATAGGATCTTGGGTATACTTGTGGTGGTGTAACAAGACCTATTTGAGGCCCAGTGATAATATTGTAATTAATTGCTTTGTGAGTAGGGAATGTTATTGCTATGATTAATTGGCACAATACTAAAGATAGGACGCTTAGCGGTTTCTTAACGAGGGGTTAAGTGATCGTAGCAGATTGTCATGAGAAGCCCTCAGAGGGGGCATGACACTAACATTCACAATTCTTACTTTATCATTCTTGGCTTCCAAAAACTCTTGACACTTCACATCTTATCCCATCCCAATCGTTCATAATCTTTACCTATAAAACGGTCTGTGGTAGGGTGAGCACACTATGACTCAGTGAATGAGAGTGCGATACTCTCAATGCTATACATGCACAAGCAATTTCGAATCAAGTTATCAAATCATATACCATACATGAACAACCCTATGAATGCAGCATCTCACGCGGTCTTTCGGTAATCGACGTGAAGTCTGGGGTTTATGCCCCCCTTGACCTTGGGTTAAGGATTTTGAAGCCACCATCAGTGCTTAGGTCTCATTACTGAGTTTAACTATCTTATCTCTTTGATAATTTAAATATCTTTTAACTTTGATATCATCAGCTCGAGTGTTCTCATACACTGAGCGCTTATGTGCCTCATGCACTAAGTAACACCCTCAAGGATAGGCCGAACTCAGAACCGTCAAGGTACGACAATCCCTTAGTTACTTAGTTCGCACTTGGCGGAATAGTAATCCTCTGATTACTTCCGGTGAGTCTTATAGTAGTGATGGCCTTCAATTTCATGCAATGTCTCATGTAAATGCATGTGTAATTTTAAATTAAGTCTAATCCTTCAATTAATTGATTTAGGGTGATCAAACAATATATAATTACAAATCAATCCCCATTTAAAATGATAAAGTAACTATCAAACATTTTAAGACCTAAGTCCATGAATACCCAATGGGAACCAAGTCAATCCCACAAGCAAAACAATTACACCTTACATTTACATTCATCACAACAAGAAACATCAAACATTGCATGTCCTAGATACAATAGGAAAGATTAGACCAACTAAGTGGAATCGGTCGAGTCAAACACAAGTTCATAATTAAATAATTTTAAAATGAGTCATAATATGAGACTAAATCAATAATAACATAATACAACTCAATCTCATTAACCGTTAAATCACCACTCAGGTTCGATTTATGGTTCTCATCCCTTGACACCTCTATGTCATTTCACTTAAATGTCAAATCAATCACTTAAGATTGATTTACATATTTCATTCTTTGACACCCTTGTGTCATCATACCTCTTAAGTGCTCAATTCACGTATTTAAGAGCCAAACAAGGTAGCTACATACATATTCCTTCCAAGTCCTCAAGTATCAACATATATAAAAATACACATATATATTTTTATATTTATAAACATATTTTTACTAAAGGATAAAATTGCTAGGTGACTGCCCTCACATGCTTAAGAGGGGTAAGAAAATATAATTATTAAGTTTGCAGAATAAAAATTTACACTTATGATTTGTATAGTTATATGCATAAGTATATTCTGTAAATATAATAGGAAAATAATTTTGTCCAACCATATATACATATTTAGAAGTAGATTCTTATATACGTACATAATGATACATAGTTTGTTCCATATGTTTCTGTGTAAACACCAATTATGCATACATATATAGAAAAATTTAAGCTTACATGTATTGATTTGGTTTAAGAAAATAAGGCTAAATTTGGATATTAAATCTATAGTGATAGCATTAGCAAAATAGGGCAAGGTGCTATTGTCAAGATAGTGATATCTACCCTTAGCCTATTCTAGTCTTTATATTGTTATAATAGTATTTATCCGTGATTCACCTAATTACTAGTTTCTTCGTATGACTTCCTTTTCCAACTTCTTTACCCTATTGTTTACTAAGGAAATAATAAAAATTACAACAATAATAATCACAATCAAACAAGGAAAGACACATATACAATATACCAAGATCCAACACAACATATTAAACCAATCATAACATTGTAGCATATCATGAAGTTTCCCACTCACCCGTTTATGGTTGTCATAGTCCTAATCGTCATTAAGTGATTCTGACGTGTGGTCTCTTCACCGAACATAGTATCGAAGGATTAGCTACAGCGACTCTACGCAATTTCCATTGGATTTCTCGATCTCCCGTTAACTCCTATCTCTTCTTAAACTCCCCAATGCCTTTCCCTACACTTACATACACAATCATTCCACCGACGGCTCGCATGCACTTCCAAACTTATTTTATAACTCGATTACTTGATCAAGCAGCTCAAGACACTGCTACTACATCGATGACACCTCTTTTTCTTATTCAATTTCACACACAGACATACTTGCTTTCTTCAAGAAATTCCCTTTTCCTCATCGGCTTCACCGTTCCATTCTTTCTTCTCTCTTTTCCCTTATTATTCTCCTTTTTGGAATTTCCTGAATTCGCCTCTCCTTTATATGAAGTAACTTTGAACCTTCCATTTATTAATTTGTTTTTAATATCTTCCAAAGAGCTACTTGTAGGACAAGGCGTAGGATTAGCAGTCGCTAAAGGTTTTGTATCACCTTCTTTTTTCTCTCCTTTATTGACATCTCCACCAACAAGGCTTCCCATCCTCTCTACTGGTCTCCATCCCCACTCATGCTTCCATCACTATACATACACCGACAATCCTTTACACACGCACATGCCCACCTCTGTCATAATAACGTCATACACACACATACACACAAGTTTCACTTACACACATACATAGAATCAATACCCTCTTAATTTCATCTTCTAGCTCTTCTTCTTTTTTCCTCACCCTTTTTCATCTTCAATTCTTGCTTTCTCCATCTTACAACTTTTCTTCTCCCTTTCTCCTTATTCTCTTCCTCCTCTGCCTCCACCTCATTGACCATCATCTTAACTTCCTATTAACCCTGGTAGCGGTAATGGCCCGAGGAATGTTAGCACCAGCACCTTTCGAGGGGGACTTAGCACCTTCATTCTTCTAGATTTGATTAGATGCATCCAAGGAGCTCTTGTATTTGATAGCTTCTCTTGAAGTAATCATCATCCTTCTACATATTGTAATAATAGGATACAAAGCCAATCCAACACCAATCGTGATACTCTTTAATGGACCTAAAAATTTCTAATCCTTCCTCCACTAAGCTAGCATGACTGCACGTAGAAAGAATACAAGTGATTGTCACTTCATTTGCTTCAAGATCTTCTTCCTTCAACATCTCAAATAGCTCTACTACCTGATCTACCATACCATGCTTTCCATAGCATCTAATCATTGCATTCCACTATGCCACATTCTTCATAGGAATTGCATCAAATACATTTAAAGCATCTTTCACACACCCACACTTTGAATACATATTGATCAGAACACTAGTGATAAAAACATTTATAATAAGCCCCAACCTGTAGATAAAACCATGGGTTTCCTTCCCTAACTAAATCGATCCTATCATTCCACAAACGGGAAGAAATCCTGTAAATGTAACATGATTTGGTTTAACCCCTGAAGACAGTGAATCTTGAAACACTTATACAACTTCTCTAACTTGTTGACTTTGAACAAACCCAGAGATCAAAGCATTCCAAGTGATGTGCCTAAAAGGGAGTTTAAGCACATGTAAATGAACCAATGTACAATCCCTAAAGGACAAGATCAAAATCGTTCAAAGTGAGACAAAATTGCGTGAACCCTAATTGATGGAATATGATCCGAATGATAAAAATCAATGAAATTAAATCACAAAGATGATAATTCTCAATTGAATCACGTAATCAACTCAAGTTTCAAGAAAATTTCAATAAAAACATTAATAATAAAACTGTGACCCCTCCTCACAACAAGGCCCTTCCACGCAAAACAATGTATAGTGAAATTGATTGCAATAACAAGTGACAAAAACCAATCAATGATATGTAATGACAAAAGGGGATACAATTGATGCTAATTTCATATCAAAGAACTACCCTAATCAACCCTAGATATGACTCACTAGTGATGAAAAGGAAAAACACAATGTAGGGAATTAATATTACTCATAATTCTCTATGTTGCAACTTGCTACAATTCCAATTTTTAGATTGAAATTGATAAGAGCCAATGAAATTAGGAAGAACCCTAATCCCTCACATGAAAAGTGTATGCTGCAAATTTCAACTCTATTATCAAAACCCTACTTAAGCAAGTATTTATACTTGCTCCATTTAGGGTTAAAATGTCTACAAAATTACAACTATGCCACTTTAGGGTGGCCGGTCCTAAAAGCAACAATTATAACTAAATAAAAGTGTCCCAAAAACTTACAACATAAATAATCCAAAGAAAATAATTACAAGTACAAAATAATAAGAATCCTCAAAGAGCCAATGCATCGAGGCGATGTTGATTACAACGACCCATTGGATGAGAATCTGATGATGTCCCTAATTGATCAACAATGAGATTCATCTAGCATTCCGTAAGGAAATATCATTGTGCCTGTAAGATTATCATCCAAATATTTATTAGATAAAGAAAAAAATATATAAATATGAGTGATTTGGATCATCATCCAAATTAAGTTCCATATCCATCTAGGTCGTTGGAAAGATTCCCATCATCTCTTTGGGCCTCTGAAAGATTTACCCTTAAATCTAGAGGATCATTTCTTGGATTGAACCCGGACATCTCTATTGCCCTATTTTCCCGATTATTAGATGAAACTGATGTAGTCTTGATATGCTCTTGGAATTTGTGCACATCAGATGGAGACATAGGTAATAGTACTATTTGAGACCCTCCCATACTAAACATGTAGGTGTTTCTGAAGCCATCATGTAACACCTTTGATCAAACATCCAAGGCCTACCTAATAGTAAGTGGAATGCACACATGAGGATCACATCACACAAGATCTCATCATGATATTTCTGACCAACACTCACAAGCACCTTTGCCCTTAGTGTAACAAGCATACTACCCTGATTATCCAACCAATGCAAGTTATAAGGGCTAGGATGTAGACTAGTAGATAATTGTAATTTGTCTATCAGTGTAGCAGATATAACATTCGTGCAACTACCACTATCTATGATGAGTACACAAAGGTTACCTCTGATCTTACAAGAAGTGTGGAATATGTTCTCCCTTTGTTTATCCCTAGCATCAGGAGATAAAGTTAGAGTCTTGCGCAACACATTAATGGGTAAATATCACCTATACCCTCCTCATGTGTTTCTACAATCTGATCATCATATTATTCTTGTAGTGCTATAGATAGATCTATAGGCCCAGCCTGTTCCTTCTCATCCTCAACTTCCTCTCCAACACCCTCCAAAATAGTCATAACTCTTTTATTAGGACACTGTGCCACTATATGCCTAAACCCCATGCATTTAAAGCATTTAATTTGGCGTACTTTCCCACTAGTAGTTCGTGGAACAATTTTCCTAACGTCTGGTGCTATTACCTCTTTACCCTTCCTAGAGGTCATGTTCTCCCTATATGTGCTGGGGGTAGCTCTGTCCACTTCCCTCACTGTCTCACCTACTACCTTTGGTCCTCCTGATCGACCATCAGCTGTCACGGGCCTTGTAGTAGTACTGGGCTTGCTATTCAGAACCTTGGATAAGTTGGATCACCTCTGTCTCTCCACTTTCAAGGCTAACTGAATAATCTCATCAAGTGTATTGTATCTCTACAGCTTAACGACACATGCTATCTCATATTTCATCCTTGAGACGAAGCATGCTAGGGTTTGTTCTAGAGGCTTAATTGACCCATATCTAATCATGAAGGTTTAAAACACCTGTACATAGTCATCAACTATTTGCCTCCCTACCTCACGGTCTGAAGACGCATGAATGATTCCTGCCTATAGTTCTCAAGAATAAATCTTTTCCTTGGAACCCTCTTCATATCCTTTCATGTCTCTATCTTAGCCTCCCTAGCCCTACACTTGCTGATAATTAGATTTTCCACCATAAAGCAGCATACCTTGTAAACTCAACAGCAGTCAATCGGACTCGGGTATTGTCATCAATCTCATAGCATTTAAAGAGACCCTCAACTTTATCCTCCCAGTCCAGATAATCATTAGCTGAACCCCTGTCATCAAAAGAAGGCATCTGTAGCTTCACATATTCCAATCCCCTAGGTGGCCTAAAATCCCTATTTGGATAAAGATTAGCCCCAAAGTTCTCGTCCCTCTCTTCCTTATAGGGGTGGTGATCTCCCTCCATCCTTCTACCCAAATTTCCTCCTCCCACTACTCATTCTCTCTAAAGGTTCTATGGAGCTACCCGAGGTGGTGCTTGAGGGTTTACCATTGATGGTTATGGTAATGTCATCCTGTCTATCTTGGTTGCCAAAGTAGCAACAATGGTAGTAAGATCTTGGAGTTGTTCTTCTAACGTACTCCTACCTGCAGTGTTATGACCTTAACCTCCACCAACTTGACTATTGGCTTCATTGCCAATTTCCCCATTCACACTGTCCTTGGACATGTTTGTGATTTGATGAAGTAATTCCATAAATTACAGCACACTCCTTCAATAACATTAACCCACACGTTTAACAACCACAATAATATAATAAGCCCACATTGCAAGAACTTTAAAGCATAAGGAAATAATTCTTAGTACTTCAAGTAAAGTTAAATAAATGAAGTACACACAACTACCTTCAAGTAGATAGAATTAAATTCAACTACAAGTGTTTAAGTAATGAGTTCAATTACTCTCACACTTCAATGACTTGTTTAAATTCAAATTCTACTACTCAACTTTCCTTTTCTTGCTTTGGTTTCACACTAATTACTTCACAATGGGTAGCACCTCAACACATTCAAAATACACAACTTCACTACCTCACTACTCCACTTTTACTCATGGTTCTACAATATTCACACCACTAACAACAAATATTTATACAACATACACAACAACCAACGCCAAACACACACACCCTTCACTAAATTTACAAAAACACAACTTTACACACACACCTCTTCAAGTCACGTTGCACTTTCCCCACTTCCACACAAATATCAAACCGCAACTTCAACAACAAAGGCAACTTAACTTTCAAATTCAAAATGAGTTTAATAAGTGCAAGATTCCACAAATGGTAAGGAGCTATTTCAAATTCAAATGACACACAATTAAACAATCACTTAATGTGTGTTTTTGAAATTCAAATTGCTTCTTAATTCACACTTCAATTCTGAAAATTCAAATCTAAAATCACAATTTGCTACTCCTCACTTCCAAAACTACATAAGACAATTTACACTCCTCTAATTGATCAACACTCTTACTCCTCACGGTCCACTTCCAATACACTACACACTCACGACTAATGATCAAAGGAAGCCAAAAATGTTACAAGTCTCCAAGTGTACAACAACTAAACACAAGATAGTGCTTTAACAACACAATTGAAATAGATCAAGCTTCACGTCAACAAATTTGGATCAATGTGCTACTCAACAACCCCTAATTTCCAAATTCTCAACTGCAACAATCCCTCCTCTTAAACCATAAGAAGGACAAGATCAAAATCAATTCAAAGTGAGACAAAATTGCGTGAACCCTAATTGATGAATTATGATCTAAATGATAAAAATCAATGAGATTAAATCACAAAGATGATAATTCTCAATTGAATCACGTAATCAACTCAAGTTCTAAGAGAATTCCAATTAAAACATCAATAATAAAACCATGACCCTTCCTCACAACAAGGCCCTTCCATGTAAAATAATGTATAGTAAAATTGATTGCAATAACAAGTGACAAAAAACCAATCAATGATATATAATGACAAAAGAGGATACAATTAACACCAATTTCATATCAAAGAACCACCCTAATCAATCCTAGATATGACTTACTAGTAATGAAAAGGAAAAACACAATGTAGGGAATTGATATTACTCACAATTCTCTATGTTGCAACTCATCACAATTCCAATTTTTGGATTGAAATTAATAAGATCCAATGAAATTAGGAAGAATCCTAATCCCTCACACGAAAAGTTTATGCTACAAATTTCTACTCTATCCTCAAAACCCTACTTAAACAAGTATTTATACTTGCTCTCTTTAGGGTTAAAATGTCCACAAAATTACAACTATGCCACTTTAGGGTGACTGGTCCTAAAAGCAACAATTACAACCAAATAAAAGTGTCCCAAAAACTTACAACATAAATAGTCCAAAGAAAATAATTACAAGTACAAAATAATAAGAATCCTCAAAGAGCCAATGCATCGAGGCGATGTTGATCACAACGGGCCATTGGATGAGAATCTGATGATGTCCCTAATTGATCAACAATGATATTCATCTGCCATCCCATAAAGAAATATCATTATACCTGTAAGATTATCATCCAAATATTTATTAGATAAAGAAAAACAAGTATAAATATGAGTGATTTGGATTATCATCCGAATCAAATTCCATATCCATCTAAGTCGCCGGAAAGATTCCCATCGCCAAGTAACCAAATCAAAAGCTGCCCCTTCTCTTCTCATCCTATTAAATATTTCCATAGCAGCTTGCCCATCTCCATGCCGAGCATACCCCGCAAGCATTGCATTCCAAGTGAACTCATTTAACTTTAACGCTTCCTCTTTCATCTGCTCAAATAGCAAAACCACTTCCTCTATCCTCCCTACATTAATATACCCGCAAATTATCGATGTCCACAAAGCAATATCTCTCTCCAGCAAACCATTAAACACCCTTTTCTTATCCTCTTTCCTCTTTTGCTTTTGCTGTTGCTATTGTAGTTGTTATTGTTCATGGTTCTATTGCAGCTGCTGTTGTTGCTCTTGTGGATGTTGCCGCTATTGCTGTTCTCCTCCATCACACACACACACACACGATTCCAATAGGGTGGCTCCTCTACCTCACGCACATACACACACACATCGCAAGCACTTAATGCATCTCTCTCTTGCTAGAACATTACTCCTCACACACACATCACTTTCATTCTCGCACCAAAAGCAGGAGACTACCGCTCACGGATTTCTCCTCGGACGTTGCTTGCGGGATGTTACTACCATCCATCTTTCTTCTCCTCTCTTAGGATGTGTTGAAATCTGGGGAAGACTTCCTTTCATGCTGGACCTCCCTTGTTTTGGGGAACGAAAACGAGGCAACATATTCCTTCAATGCAAAACACCAACCACCTGGACAGAGTAGCCACCACGACCTAACCAGAGCAAGGCCTATGTTCTTGAACCCTAAGATAGAGTACTACGAGCCTCGCACACAGCCACCGACCCCACTTCCCCCTCTTCTTCTCCTTGCCACTCACTGTTGGTCACTTGGCTACCTAGATGTTATTGGTTTACGATCTAATGGGTCTTCGTGGTGGAGATGAGGTTGGGCTTTAAGCTATTCAAGCTTACTGCCGAGGGAAATCTCGCTAGTGTAGACAGCAAGGGTTTGAGGGGTTGTTTGATTTAGTGAAGAGGAAGATGAAGAAGAAGGTGAAGTAGAAGGTGGTTCATTGCATATGTTCTTCAATGCATTTACTCGATCAAGCTTCGGTTGGAACTTTCGCTTAGAACATTGCTAGTACCCTCACTTGGAATGTTGGATGATTGCCGAGCCGGATAAGGAAAAGTGAGAAAAGAAGATGGAAGAACACAGGAAGGACTTCATGGGAAGAAGAGAGATTGGGAATGAGAGGGTTTGGGATGGTAAGGTCGTATGGAGGGAGAAGGAATCCAACCGGTGAAAAAAGAAGATGAGAAGAAGAAGGTTGAAAGGAGGAAGGAATGAAGAAGAAGGGAAGAAAAAGTAAAGTTATGTTTGGGGTGGTGAGAAGGGACAATGCCACAAGAAGAAGAAGAATACGAAAAGAAGGAAAGAGGAAATAGGGGACGAGGACAGCAGAGACAGACGACATGATCTGAAGCAGACGATGTGATGGAGGATGGCTGATTTGATTTTGCTAATGCCATTTTTCTATAGGAGGGAAGGCGTTGAAACTAGACATGCAGCAGATTTTTTTTTCATTTATTATAATTTACATATGCATATATATATATATATGTTTATTTTTATTTGTTATTATTATTTCCACTATTAATATTTTACCAAAATTTTAGAATTATGGAAATGACATCCTTACCACCTAGCCTAAAAATAATTGTTATTTCACTTATTTTAATATAGATTTTCTTAAAGTTTTAGGTCGTTACAGGTTTAGCTTCAAAGTCTACTAAAAATTAGGTAACAAATGAGTAGATCTATCATACATTTGGTAAAAATTATTAAAAATAATTGTTGAAAAAGTATTTTGAAATATAGCTTATTGTCAATCTTTCTTCAAAGAAGACACACATTAATAATGTGTTCTAAAAAATTAGTAAAATATTGTAACTGTTTTAACTAAATAAATATGGTTGTAAGTTGTCTATATTTTTACTTAGCATTAGAAGAGACACCTCTTTTAAAAGAAAGTAGTTGAAGAAAGAAAAGAGTGATTTAAACCACATAAAATGAAATGACTTTTTAGTAGCCTTCTATAGATTGTGATGAACAAGTATTATTAGGAATTTGTGTGTCATATCGACTTTTTACTAATTCTTGATTATTTGTGAGGTTGTACATCATGTCATTCCTAATTTGATTGTAGGATTTGTGTGTAATATTTAATCTATAAATTGCCTATGTCCCTTTACACATATCTTCTCATAATTAATAAAGAAAAAAACAAAAACACTCTCTTTTAATTGTTAGAGTTTTTGTGAGATAAAAAATCTAACATCAGAGATTGATTGTACCTTTTGGAAAATTAAATCACCACCATCACCATATCACTTCTATTGGAATAATCCTTGAAGCCGTAGCTACCAACATCCACTACCATAGCACTCTCACTATTACTATAGCTACTACCATGGCTCCCCCTACCTTACCCCAACGACACAACCATCACCGTTATCTTTAGCAATAACCCTACAACTATTGTCCCTCTTCTACCAATTGTTGCCAACTCAGTACCCTTATATTACTACTACTACCACCTTGGCCACCACCAATGCCCATTTTCATCCTTATCATCACACCATTATTGTTGTATTGCTACTTTCACTATTGCCGCCACTAGCACCCTTACCACTAGTAATGTCTTTACTCACCACCATCTTACCACTAGTATCATTATTACTATCTTAAGCTACCACCTCATTTTTGAATTTACATAACCACCACAATTGCCCACTACCAATACCATTGCATGATTATTGCTACTACTATGGGGTTGTAATGGTTTGATGGTGGTCATAATGGTAGTAGCAACGTTAATAGAGGTGTTAGTAGTAGTGTGCTTAGTGGTGTGGTGATGGTGGTGATGTTGTGACAACACTAACTAGGGCGTGCTAGAGGGTTATGTTGTTGGTATTAGAAATGGTAGTAATGGGGTGAGGGTGGTAGCAATGGTGTTGTAAAGGTGGTATTGTTCACCAAGCAATGGCATATTGGTTCTTTTATTCCTTTTACGACTTAATATTGCAATATAATAATATAAAATAAATAATAGAATGGTTATTCCTTTGTAATAGTTCTTTATAGGAAGTAAACTGTGTAATATATATTATTTAACTATTTTAAGTAATTATTTTAACAAGATAGATATTTTTTATTTTATAAAGTAAATGATTGGTTAGGATGAAATTATAATCTCTTTAGTCTATATAGTGGGATCATACCTTGAGAATTTTAAGTGAAGTGTGCTATTGGTGATTTGAAATGCATAATGAAACATTGTTTTAATGAAACTGATTAATATCTTTAAATTTAGATTATAGTGAAATGTCATCATACACGAGGAACAAATTAATGAAATTCCATAATGCCCTTGTCATTGCTAATTGTTATTGTTAATAATCAAGGCCCAAAATAACTAAAATGTAAGCATCATTTTAAGAATTTTAAATAGTTAACACAAAGAAAATGTGATTGTACACCCTAATTAAAAACACATATAAAGTTGACTGTAGATTAAGTACATATATATAATGTGCAAATGCACCCCTTAAATTATTGGTTAGATGCAATATATATGCTAAAGTTTTAGTGTGTGATTTTTGTAAAACTCGCGAAATTCATAGAATATAATACCGGAAAATACTACGAGAATCAATTATAAATTATGAAAACTTAAAGCAAAGAATATATATTCCTTGAAACTTAAACTATGAACTATATTAAGTTAAATAAGAAAAAATTATAGGAAATTACAAAATTTAAATTTTAAATAAAAATTTCAAATGGATAATTATAATTCAAATAGTCAAATTTCATAATGAAACACTTGAATTTTAAGTTTTTAATTATTAGTTTATTAATAGTTAAGGAAAAAATAAATAAGTAAAAAAAAAAAGGTAAGTCGGTGAGATGCACAGTGACTATATAAAGTGCATTGCGCATCGGGAACGAGGAGAACACGCTAGAAGTCTAAAGAAAAACCAAGAGAAAAAGAGAGAACGTGAGGAAAAAAGAGAGGAAGAAGTAGAAAAAAATTTGCACTTTTCGCATACGACCTCCAAATCATGAGTCAAGACTATCAATGCGATCCTTGAGGTAAGAGCAACTCAACAAAACCAACTTTGCATGAAACAGGATTATTTTTCGAAGTTAAGATATTAAGGATTTATGTGTAAAAATCTTTACATTTGGCCTAGAACTAATAGTATCAATTAAAAATACGGTAGATATGGAATTCCTGAGCTTGAATAGTATATGATGATATATTTTTCCTTACATTTTAGGCAAGGAAAAAGCATTTGATGGGATACTTGAGGATTATTTTGATTAAAAGTGAGAAACAATGAGACCTAGGTGAGTAGGACTCTATGACGCGTTGTATTGCGTGTTTATTTGTTGAATATGTGTTATATTAAATTGTGTTGCCTTATGATTACGTATGTATACATTATGCTCACGTGGAGGATGTATATATATTCATATTATGAAGGAGTAGATATGTATAAGTAGATGTACATATATGTGCGTGAATATGCGTACTTCGGGTGTGGAAGTATGTATGGTGTATGTGTGTATGTGTTCGTACATACGTGTGTATATGTATGTACACACATGAGATACAAATATGTATAAAAGTGTGCAGGAGTAAGCATCTGTTTATAGTTCTTCAAAAACAGGGTCAGCATGGGTGTCAGCATAGCCATGCTCAAGGCCGTGTTGACTTCGAAATATGTTATTTTCAATGCCCAGTTCAGCACTGGCTCCAGTACAGCCGTGCTCGGGGCAGGGCTAAAATTTTTCTTGCTTCTGACCATTTTTTTTTACTCAGCACTGGCTTCAGCACAGGTTGAAGGTTGTGCTGAACTGAAATTTCAACTTCCTTCATTCTTCACCAAATTTCATCTCGTCTTTGCTCATAACATCCTTAAACCTCTCTTTTGTCTCCATTGAAACCTATATATATATATATATATATATATAATTAAATTAAGAAGTGGATACGAAATCGCACAATTGGAGAAGGGTTCAAGAGTACAAGATGTGATGAGTTAATTTTGAAATTTAGAATGATATTTTGATGCTTGTTTGTAGAATGGACAATGGAATTGTTTTATTTTCCTTATGTAGATTGGTTGTTATCGTATATTGATTGATCACCTTAAATCAAATAATTAAATGTTGTGATTTAATTAAAATGAGACATGCATTACATGAGACATTGCATAAATTTGAAGGCCATCACTGTCACAGGGCATCCGGAAGTAATTTTGATATTACCGAGCTGTCTTAAGTGAACTACTAGATTAGGGGATTGTCCTCGCCTTGCCGATTCCTAGTCCAGAGTGTCTTTAAGGGTGTTGCTCTGATTGATGCAAGTGCACGAGAGCGTCTGGTGTTAAAATGAATATATGATAATTACTAAAGTGATGAGAAATTAAATCGGATTGTGAGACTTAGGCACTGATGGTAGCTTCGGAATCCCTAACCCAAGGTTAAGGGGGGGCATAAACCCTAAACTTCACGTTGGTTATCGAAAGACCACGTAAACTGTTGCATTCACGTGACTGCTTATGCATAGCATATGGTTAATAACTTGTTTGAAATTGCCTGTGTGATAACGACACTGAGAGGTTGCACTCTTATCCCACTAAGCTTATAGCTTATCCTCCTACATATTCTATCTTGTAGGTCGCAACTACCTAAATTTTCTTACAGGTTGTCGGATTAAGGAAAGCCTATGTTATAAAGCTAGAAGATCTTGGATACTATGGGTGAAAGTGAGGACTAATACATGAATTAGATTGATAGATTTGAATTACGGAAATGTAGAAGCCATGGTGGGCTCAATAGAACTTTTATATATGTATGTGAAATGGGACCCACTGACAATTATGTAAATAGATAATCATCTAATATTTCTATTAAATATGTATGTGTTATGAGAATTGGAGTAAATGAATGTCAGAGGCATCGAATGTCATGATGTGATTAAACAGGTATAGTACTTAGATGGAGACGTTTTGCAGTCGCCTAGCCAGGGTTTGGCGATCGTGGTGGGTTGTCGCCTTAAGTGCCTAGGGAGGGGTGTGACAATTTTATCTCTCAATAACTATTTAAAGTGTATGGATGACCTTAGATAGTAGCTAAATTCCACGAAGTTATGGGATTATTTATATAATTTTGAAAGTTATGAGAGGTAAAAGCACACTTTAAAAGTTTAGAAAGTCTATTAATAACAGACTAATAGTTTAGAAAGTTTATTTGCAATATATGATTTGCAAAAATGTGAGACATATAATCGAGTACTCCAAAAAAATGATCTATGACGTCAAA
Source organism: Laguncularia racemosa (assembly GCA_037954665.1). Lineage (NCBI taxonomy): Eukaryota > Viridiplantae > Streptophyta > Magnoliopsida > Myrtales > Combretaceae > Laguncularia > Laguncularia racemosa. The sequence continues at coordinate 11,023,614 of JBBMOL010000004.1, read as the reverse complement.
TGAGTGGTAGATAAGTAAATGGACTAATGAGCAAATAAACTAGTATGAATAAGTTTGTAGAAGTCTACTAATAGGAGAGATTGTCCTGGATTACTGAGGTACAACACTTATCATTCATCTTCTTACAAATAAATATCAAGTATGTGTTAAATACAATGCTCATCAACTTCTCTTAGATCTATAGGTTCTTGTTACGGAAAGTTCTTGTCACGCATCGAAACCAAGGATCATAAAGAGTTCATCATATACTCATATTGTAATATGATTATGTTAAGGCACAATATTGATTAAAATACACAAAATGTATAAAACTACATACTTCAAAATTCTCAAAATAATGTTTTTGGCTTACAACAATACATAATGCTAGAATATATAGCAATCGATTATTCAAACTTATACTACAATAACCTATTGTTATTAAATCTCCATGGTAGGCTAATGTTGATCTTGGACGTAAGTTTATAGTTAGAACATCAGCAATCATTTATCCATTGTACCTAAAAAAGAGGTTCTACAAAGGGGTGAGCCAAAACCTAACATGTAAATGCTACAAGTAAACATGTTTGATAAGTAATATAAAATCACATATAACTTAATTCTAATGTACTGCATAACTAATAACAATCAGCATAGTTTTAGCATCCTAAGATTTGGAGAAACTCATGACTCTCTAACTAAAAAAAAAACAAAAAAAAAAAAGGGCTTATGTGTGAGTACTTCCCAATACCTCATAAATTTAAAAAATTAGTTGCATCATCCCACAATGATTTTATTAAATTGGTGATTAGCAATACTTGTCCACTATAACTATGTATACAAGCATTCCATACCACTAGCATAACCTACTATAGCTTCCTTTCAGCATGCTAACCCAAAAACTCAATACTCATCCTAGTTAATAACCCACTAAACAAGTTCACACCTAACTACTACAACATTATGGTGCACTAGGGACATCATAACTACCAATCAATGGGTGCTTATTCAATCATGGATAGCCTTAGATCTTTCGAATTCAAGCAAGCACAAGTGACATACAATTAAGGTTTTGATATGTTTATATTCGTTTAAGTTTCTAACTTAACTAGCACAAAAAACAGGTAAGGTAGTCACGTTTTTGCCAAACCCTAAATGATCATTGAAAACATCAAACTTTGAAAACAAGTATAAAATATCTTTATTAAAAGTCTAATAAGATTACGGATTTTGAACTCCTAATTCTAAAGCAATAGTTATACTTAATTAGATAAAAAAAGGTCTTGAAATAAATTTAGGAAAGCCCCTTAAAGGAAGCTTAGTCACTACAAGTTATTTAGATTGACTAGTTAGGATTTGTGGCAATTGGTCAATTGATATAAGGGGACTGGTAGATCAACACTTATTAAGATTGTGTTGTAACTAGGGGTGGGAATTGTGGGGCGGGCAAAAAAAATTTGACCCGCAGAGGTGCGGGCCATTTTGGCCCACGGCCGCTTGACCCGTGAGCGGCAGGCTAACCCGCCGGAAAACGCGATCTGCGAGCTACCCCTGGACTGCTGCACTGTGGATGACACAACCCTGGACTACTGGACATGACGAGGATGACATGGCGACCTGCCCTACCCTGTTCCGCCGCCGCTAACTGAAATGACCGGTTGAAATGACGCCGTCGACTGGTGCTGAGCTGAAGTGACCGGTTGAAATTAAGCCAGACTGCACGGACATGTGTGCACCTCCTTCTCCAGTTCTCCTTCGCAGAAGTCAAACACACACACCCCATAACACACTTCGTAGCCCAGTCGCACCGTCCGTGCACCACAGCATTTCGGAGAAGTCAAGCACGGCCAGTCGCAGCTCGCAGTCGCACCATTGTTCGTCCATACACCTCGTCTGCAGTCCGCACGCAACTGGCAGTAGCCCACACGGCCGTATGTACAAGTTCCACCGCAGCTGGCAGCAGCCCACCCCATCGTCCGTGCACCCCCTATACTCCGCAGTTGGACGTCACGCCACCACTGCCGACCGCCTGTTAGACGTCGTTAATTAAGGTAAAACAATTCTTTATTATTGTCCTCTACTGTATTGTGGCTGGTGGTTTGGCCATGTGGTGTGGTGGCCGTGTGGTGAGTGGGCCGTGTAGGGTGGGGGTCAGTAACGCCGATGGTGGTGAGGCTTGGTGAATGGAGAATGGAGAATGGAGAGTAGGGTGGTGGTGGTAGCCGTGTGGTGTGTGGGCCGTGTGGGGTGGGGGTGAGTGATGCCAGTGGTGGTGGAGGCTTGGTGAATGGAGAATGGAGATTAGAGAGTAGGGTGGTGGTGGTGGCCGTGTGGTGTGTGGGTCGTGTGGGGTGAGGGTGAGTGACACTGGTGGTGGTGGAGGCTTGGTGAATGGAGAATGGAGATTGGAGAGTGGGGTGGTGGCCGTGTGGTGTATGGGCCGTGTGGGGTGGGGGTGAGTGACGCCGGTGGTGGTGATTGACACCGGTGGTGGTGGAGGCTTGGTGAATGGAGAATGGAGATTGGAGAGTGGGGTGGTGGTGGTGGCCGTGTGGGGGTGGTGGCTATATTTAATTATTTACATATATTTAACTACTACTAATAACATTTTTTATATTTACAGAATGGATCCTTTAAGTAATGAGGCTGCAATGGAACTAATGGAACCTATTAATGTTGATCATGTGTCTGAAGTTGGTGGGTATAACGACAATCTACAACTAGGATCTTCTCAATCTAAAGAACATGCAGGTAAGAAGGCTCGAGTAGGTAGCTTTTCTTCTCAAGTTTGGGAATTATTTACAAAAATTGGTATTGGGAAGGATGGTAAAAATAGGGCTAAGTGTAAAGCATGTGGGAAGGAATATGTTATTGGAACACATTCACATGGAACTTCATCTTTACGTCGACATATAGAGAAGTGTAGTTTGAGTCAAATTCCTAGATATCATGATGTTGGTGATATGATAATTGATCATGTTGGGAAGTTAAGATCAAGAAAACCTGATCCTAAATTTGCTCGTGAGGTCATGGCTATGGCTATTATTGAACATGATCTGCCATTTTCATTTGTTGAGTATAGGAGGATTACACAGTTTATAAGGCTATATAATCTTGATTATAAGCCAATTAGTAGAAAAACTGCTACATCAGATGTTTAGAATTTATATTTGACTCAAAAAGAGAATTTGAAACAAATTTTGCAAAAAATTCCAGGGAAAGTATGCTTGACTTTTGATGTATGGACTGCTTCTACTAGTGAGGGATATATTTGTTTGACTGCACATTATGTGGATGCCAATTGGAAATTGAATAATAAAATTCTTGCTTTTTCTAAAATGCCCCCTCCTTACTCAGGGTTTGAGTTGTCGAAAAAAGTATTTGAATTTTTGAAAGATTGGGGCATAGATAGGAAGATATTCTCCCTTACATTATATAATGTATCTGCAAATGATTGTATGCAAGATTTTTTGAAAGAGCAGTTGAACTTACAACATAGTTTGTTATGTGGTGGTGAGTTTTTTCATATTAGATATTATGCTCATATTCTTCACTTGATCGTTAAAGAAGGATTGGATGTAAGTAGTGAAGCATTGCACAAAGTAAGGGAAAGTGTGAAGTATGTGAAGGGTTCTAAGAGTAGAATGAAACACTTTTTGGAGTGTGTTGAACAGGTTAGCAACATTGATACGAATATCGGTTTGCGCTTGGATGTAACTACTAGATGGAATTCCACTTATCTTATGCTTGATAGTGCACTCAGGTATCGACATGCTTTTTCTTGCTTTCAATTGAATGATTGTCATTATAAATACTGTCCAACCATTGATGAGTGGGAAAGAGCAGAAAAGATATGCAAGTTTTTGAGCCCGTTTCATAGTATCACCAATTTGATGTTAGGATCATCATATCCAACATCAAACCACTATTTTTTGCAAGTATGGATGATTGAATGTTTGCTGAATGAAAATTTAAATAGTGAAGATCATGTCATAAGGGAGATGTCCATTAGAATGAAACAGAAGTTCGATAAGTATTGGAGTGATTATAGTGTTATCCTTGCACTTGGAGCAATCTTTGATCTTCGAACAAAATTTGATTTTTTGAACTTCTGTTTTAATAAACTTGATCCCCTCACTTGTGAAGAGAAGATGGCTCATATAAAAAGCAAGTTATATAAACTTTATGGAGAATATGAGAAGAGCAAAACAGATCACATATCTAGAAGTAGAAGCAATCAGGTTGGATCATCTCCTCAAACACAAGACACATTTAGAGGTAGCAGCAGTAAGGGAGCAGCAACACATAGAGTTGGAAAAGGCTTGGAGATTGATTTTGCTACATTAGTGGTAAGTTTAATAATTTTTATTTTCTCAATTATTTTTTTTTGTAATATATATTAGTATGTAAATATTTTTTTCATAATAATGTAGGAATTCCGATACCGTCAAGTAGAAGTACAAAGTTCTGGTAAATCTTCTTTGGATATTTATCTAGATGAGCTAGTAATGGATATGGACTTCTACTCAGAATTGGATGTGTTATAACATTAGAAGAGTCAAAGCCAGAGATATCCTGATTTATCTATCATGGCCTCCGATGTGCTTAGCATTCCAATTACTACTGTAGCATCGGAGTCAGCTTTCAGTATCGGCGCTCGTGTACTTAATAAGTATCGCAGTTCTATGCTTCCAGCCAATGTAGAAGCTCTCATTTGTACACGAAATTGGTTACAAGGATTTGCATGTGAAGGTAATTTTTTTTTGTTCTATTCCTAATATTTTCTTTTAATGTATTGTTCCTAATATAATATATTCCTAATTATATGTGTAATCTCATCAATTATAGATCAAGAAGAAGACAATGGGAGTGTGGGTGGGAGTGCGACTACTTCATCGAAAGGAGACTCCAATTTAGTTATTGATGATTATGATAGTGATGACTGATGTGATGATTGATTTATATATGTAATTTTATCTGCTTCATTATTGTATTTGTTTTCCTATGTAATTAGTAAAAACTGAAAAGTACTTTATCATAATTGCTTGATTATCGTTTTAGGTTTTTTTTTTTTATCATATGAGAATGGGATTTAAGAGTAAGTATATATAAATCGAAGTTGTATAAGGAAAGTGAATGGAAAAATTGAGCGATATGTAATATAAATTATATTTGCAAAGGAAATAAAGGTTTATCTAAGGAAAAATAAAAAAATTTACTTAACATGTTATAATTTTAATTATTTACACAATATAGAAAAAAAAAATTTTTGCGGGTCATCGCGAGCCAGCCTGCATTGGCCCGCGGGGTGGGGCGGGCTGACTTTTCTGACCTGCCAACCTTGCTGGCCACTACGGGCCAGCCCGCGACGACCCGCGGGCCGGTGCGGGTCGGGGCGGGTCTGCCCATTTGGCCCGCATTATCGGCCCTAGTTGTAACCCCTTTCCACCCCCTCCCGCGGGTCGTCGCGGACCAGCCCATTCGGCCCGCATTATCGGCCCTAGTTGTAACCCCTTTCCACCCCCTCCAAGTTGGTCAAGCAAACGACCTACCTTTGGGAGGCAGGGATGGACCATTACCCCTAGTTAGTCAACTGTCCTAAGGTGTAGGGCTTCCCTGGTTTTGTTGTACCATACAAATCCCTAAACTTTCCTTTTATACTAAAAAAAAAAAAACCAATTAAACACATCTAATATGATTCTTTTACTTCAATGTCCTTTAGAAAAACGACTTGTAATTTTATCTAAATGTAATTATAAGTAATCTTCAATAACTTAACTCTCATATCATTAATAGCCCATCTAACCAAACAACATAATTAATATTAATTCTCAATTCACACTAATTTATAATTATTCATACCTAAATTACTATTCCCTTTTTCCAAGTATCTCATGATTAATTGTATAGAAACTTACATGTCTTTTCTTCATATATTTTAAATTTGGTTCTAATAGGACCAATCATATATTTTCGGTTTGCATTTTTTTTGCTAGTCCTTTAGCTTTGTTGCATATAAAGTGAACATCGACAACTTGGGAAAATCACTCTATTTACCACGGTATTTTGGATTGAATCCTTTTATTCATCAGAAGCAATAATTTTGAATTTTGATAAGTGTACAGAAACATAAAAGGTTTCTTAATAAGTATTCTAATATCTTATTAACTTTTTTTATTATATCTTAAAAAAAAAAAAAAAGCTTCCATAGTCGATATTAACAAATTTTATCATTCAAAAGTGGAGATGAACACGCTTTGTTATACCCTCTGAATATGACCAAATATGATTTGATCTTTTCGTCATTATGTACCAAATTGTATGATTCATTATAAGATTTTGTTTTTTTAAATAATAAAACTTTGGTTTAGTTTGGTTGAATTTAGTGATTCACGATTTAATCATTTTTTCTTTTTTCTTTTTTTTTTTTCTAAAAGGTTATATGTATCACTAATACAAAATCTATTTGCAAACTTTTAACAATTATATGCACTCACCATAGGTTGATTAAACTATTGTATATGCAATAAAGAAAGGTACAATGTTGCGGTCATTACCTCAACTTTTCATGTATTTGCAATTTTAAAGTTTTAAGTTGTCAAATTGCATACCAAATTGAAATTGAAAGTTTAGTTGCCACCATTACTATCTATATTTTTTTGTCCACTTCCATTAACCTGCTCATCATCAATGCCCAATAGCGCTGCAACATGTGTAACTTTTAATTTCATAATTCATATTCATGCCATGCCATTTGTCAATGCTAGAAAAACAATCTACATCACAGGTTAACTTGAAAATACAATATCATAAAATGAAAAATATATGAAATTAAAATAACGTATAAAACCAAATAGAAAACACTTAAAATAGCATATAAAATCAAAAATCAACTTTTGTCCATTCATGGAAAACTTAATTTAAGACAAAAATCAACTTTGCTTTATCTAACTGGTTGTTCTTAAGGAGATTGCAAAGAGAAAAATGCTGTCTTTTGCAATTTATCGGCTTGTCAAATTCTAATCTAACTTGCTATTATGTTATATATGATCAGTACTGTTAGCTTATTATTTTTTTTAATTTTTTAATTTTTTTAAGTGGAACAGGCATTCATAATTGTAAAATAGGGAAAAAAAGAAAAGAAAAGAAAAAGAACCTCAAAGTTGTCAGGTCATGTGCAAACATTATCTTGTAGCTCCGGTTCGAATTTAATATTGAAGCCCGCTGTCTTGTTCCATTGTGTGCATCTTCCAGGACCCACACATCCATTACTGGAATCCCATCACATACCTTAAAGGTGCTCTGGGCTGTGTGCATTCCACTTTTAATTTTGGTATTGCTTTAAAATCAAAATCGAAATAAAATTAGAAGTATGTGTTTCTCTAGAATAACCATAAACTAATATTGTTAAAACCATACAAACAAAACAAGTGAAAACATATCATAAACCAAAGCCAAGAAGGCCAAATAGCCTCTTATTGAACAAATCCAAAAAAAAGAAAAGGAAAACCTATTACATAATCTGATAGGTGCAAGCATTTTGTCCAAGTACCCATATGAGATTGAACCTCAGAAATGACATGTAAAAGACGAAAACACTAACAATTTCCACTGTGCTCATGGTGGACAAGTACATTCTAAGAAGATCTATCTTATCAAGATCTAATAATACTCTTCATTCCTCTGGACACAAGAAACTATAAAACATGTTGCTGCTCATCAAACACCCGCAATGAGATCCCGTCCAGTAATTGAATACATCATATACAAGCAACTCAATCACATCAAGCTGTGGAGCCATCCCTTTCAATTAATCAATCAACTCGGGCCATACGGTACTACGACAATTTTCGAGATTCTCTTATCAAGTATTCTTTTAATCCTCGATAAATGCTTCATTTTTCTTCCAATTTACATCCCTCCTCCGGCCGGTGTCAACCCCGCGACTGCGTTGGATATCTGGCTCGTGGTAAATAATGAGCGGCACATCACTAGCTTCATCTCCATCGTCTTTGGTCGCAATGCGTACGCAAGAACATCTTTCCAAAGATGCAAAAAACGCAGTTGCCAAACCATTTATGAACCACATGGCCATGGTATCAAGCTTGACACAGCCCGGGATCGATATATTACGGACCTTATGCCGACCTGGGCTCGATCTAGGATTGAAGGAAGCAATGTAGCTTGAAGCCATGAGATGAGAGGATGGAGCTTGTAGCAGGAGAGATGTAGATTCCCGACAAGCTTATTTATTTAAGTTGTGCCACTAAGATCTAAGAGTTATATACAAGTGCTTTATTCTAGTTAAGTAAGTTTAGTAATCATATTTGTTACTATTGGTTTTTCCCATATGCCCTTCATTTTTCAGGAAATGACATATATGACACGACGTTGTTTTATGGTGACTTATGAGACGTACACAATCATGAACACCCATTTTTGTATATTATTTCATCGAGATTCGAGCTACATATAAAGATTTGGCCTTTAAAACTGTCCCCTTCTTTGGAAACATTTCTGGTTCAATTTATGCTGCCTCATGGCTATTAAGAACGGAAAATATTCATGGGTATTTTAATTTTTACTTTTTTTGGGTAATTTTTTCATTAAATGTATAATTAATATTGAAAAATTATTAATTCTCTTTTCATAATAAAAAATTAAAATTATTTCTAGTTCTTTTTTTAGCATAATCATCATTACTTTTTTTCTTATTGTCAATATTAGTACTGCTATTAATAATATCTTTATATTCAAATTTCAAGTCTTTTAAAGAATTAATAATATTTATATTTTATAAAAGCTAAGTTGTGTATTCTAATTTTTAGTCTATTTCACTTTAATAGGTAAAATCGTTGGAATGGTTTAAAAATGTAAGATTTTACTGATTTTATATGTGGACTGGTAATTCTATTACGAGTCTATATAAAACGATTTTATACTTGAATTTACTTAAAAAGGAGTCTTAAAATTATAAATTTATAGGATTGTGAATTTAATTGCTATGATATGAAAGGGTTATGAGTATTCCTATATTGTATATTGGACTAAATAAAAAATAAATAATTTGATGATTTGTAATTATCTGTTATGAATTGTCTTAAGTTTTTTGGTTGGATATAAAGTCTAGGTCAATCGATTAAAAAATAATCCAACTTCACCTAATAATAGACCTTGTATCTTTTAGACCCAACCATTTAAAAAAAAAAAGAAAAAAAAGAGAGAGATGAAGTTCATCTTTCCGAGTACCTTCTTGCAAGTGGGTTAAGTGAGATGCAAATAAGATTTCTGTACGGATTTCTGAAAGAGTATTACAGATAAATAATTTCACAATCAATATTTTAATAAAAGTACAAAATTAAAAATAAGCAATAAATTAAATAATATTTAAAGACAAACCATGAACAATAGGCTAAAGGGCAGATTGACATTATAAACATATCAACGCAGCCATTTTGATTGACAATAAACATAAATTAGAGTCACATTCTTGGATTATGTTAACGAGTGACATTTAGTGTTACACTAAATTAGATTAACGGGTGTTTTTTAAGCCATTCATTGGCAATAATTATCCATTATAACTACTTAATGTATAAGGCTATTAGCAGGTATAGACAACTTGTGAGTGTTTTCCCGTAATTATGTTTTAGGTAGACGTAACTATTATTTCAGGTCGGAGGAAATCGCTAGATGGAAGGCAATCATTGGGAGGTGCATGGTGATGGTTATGGTGGGCCGCGGTTGGGTAGGGGAAATCATTGCACTCTAAAGAACTCCACAACCATGTGAAACTTCTAAGAAATTGCATATGAAATATAAAATAGGAAAATATTAATAGGTGTTGTTAAGATATCAAGGGTTTAAGAAAAGAATTTATATATATATTATATGCTCTGTTTTTTATAAGGTGTATAGTTAATTTTAGAATAATAATATTTTAAACTTATCAATTAATATCTAAAAGCACCTATTAATGAAATCCATATAATATATCGTATTATATTTAAATCATCAACATAAAGGATATTTGATTTTCTTAGTTATACACACACACATACACATCTAGGTTTAACTATTAACCCATCGTGTCTCATATCTATATATAAACAGGTTCATATTTTAAAAACCCCAATCCATAACTCAATCCATTTATAATTGTATACGAAAATCTAAATCTATAACCCGACCTATTTAATAACCATGTTTCGTTTTTAGGTTTAACTCATTTGTTAATTAAAAAAGTTATAATTTAATTTATAAAATAGTTATAAATACATAAGAAAAAGAATAATTGTAAAATCAACATTTACAAGGAAAAATTATATAATCTCAACACTTAAATGTAAAATTACAATATAACAAAGTTTAATAAAATAAAGTTATATAATCTAGAACATAGTATATTATAGGAACAGTGTTGCTAGCATTACTTAAACTTTGGACAAAAGTTCAATTTACTATCTAAAGTTTGAATTTGTTAAATTTAGTACCCAATTCGAAGTGTTTATACCACCGATATTACCTACATTAAATCTTGTGATGATTCATTTTTCTACTTATATTCTTCAGCCATTGTTAGCGTGACATGTGTCTCACTAGTTTAAAGAATGTCATATGAAACTATTAGTTTAAACTAGTAGGGCACGTATTGCACTAATGATGGTTAAAGCATATGACTTAATAGGTAATTATGTTATGAGATTTAATTTAGGTAGTAGCAATGATGCAAAACTTCAAATTGGGTACTAAAATTGGCAAATTTCAATTTCAAATAATAAATTGATCTTTCATTAAAAGTTCAAGTAACGATCGTAATATTGTTTCATATAAACAATGTTATATACATACACATGTGTACATATATGTCTTATAGTTATATAATTTATATACATATATTATATACATAATTATAGGTTATATATTTATTATATATGTTCTCTTTTTATATACATTGTATAGTTTTATAATCTATATTTAAGTAAAGTATACATATGTTCTTGCACGAATATTATCTTGTCCTCGACGTGAGATTCTAAAGTATGCGTGCTTTGGCTCAAGTGAGGGAAACAGAGGTTGGGTTCCTATCATCCCCTTAGAGTTGTTAAGGATTTGTCCTCAAATCAAGTGACTCTTTTGGCTCTTTGTTCTTTGGTATATAAGGAGTTAGGTCATTGAATTTGAAGGTTAGAGAAACCCTATAGCCCTGAGGTAGGTCCAACTCATAGCTCAAGCTCTCTCCTTCATAGCATCTCTCAATCAACTCATTAACTCACTTCTTCGACTTAGTAACTTGCTCAAGATTTATGCAATAGGCAAGCTTGTTTAGTAAAATCATGCTAGGTCACAAGTCAATGTGTTTTTTAATGCCTTTGAAGGGTGGTAGTCCCTTAGGCAATTTGTCAAGGAATAGATTGTGGAATTCCTTTGATAAACCATCAACCTTAAGGGGTAATGGAGCCTGTTCTCTTACCTCCAGTAATTGTTTGATCAACAAAAGTATGGACATGTCTTGTTCTACTAATTGTCCAAACTCACCTTTGGACATGATTAGAGTTTTTTTGGGTGCTTGACTTAGTTGCAGCTATGTACATTTCACTTAGCTTGGGGTTATAGCTTATAGTACAACCTTCTTTCCATTCTTCTAGAAAGCATAGGCGTTCTTGTATCCATCATGCATGACTCATTGGTCAAACAACCAAGGTCGGCTAAGAAGTATACGAGATGCACACATGGGTAGAATATTATAAAGAACATCGTCTTGGTACTTGTCCCTAATGGATATGGGCACTCGGACTTGTTGTGTGACATGAAGGGTTCCTTTCTTGTTAAGCCAATTTAGCTTGTAGGGCCTTGGATGTTTTAGGGTCATCAATTGCAACTCTTTAACAATGGATGTAATGGCTATATTGGTGCAACTCCCTCCATTGATAATTAGTGTACACAATTGACTCTCAACCTTTCATGTAGTGTGAAACAAGTTTTCACATTGCTTATTAATAGTTTTGGGTATGGCGGTAAGAGCTCTTCTTAGCATAGTGTTCAAGAACTGTCCTTGCTTGGCATATACAGTATCATCTTTGTCCTCAAGAGTCTCTTTTGCATATTTTACTCCTTTCTCCTTGACTTCATCTTCATCAATGCTATTGACATCTAAAATAGGTACCTCGCCCTTTAAAATTATAACTTGACGATTTAGACATTGAGCAACAACATATTTGAAACCTAAGCATTTAAAGCATTTGATTTGGTCCATCTTCCTTCTCAAGCTCTATGTTTCATTTTCTTGTGCATCCCTATGCTCCTTAACCTTTCTTTTAGTGTCGGGCCTCCTCTCATCATGCTTTGGTGAGTTCTCAGGTTGGTCATCACCTCAACTTAGCTAATTCCCTTTTGGTCGATGAACATTAGCTATGAGTCAATTTAGCATCATTGTTCAACTGTTCATGGTCCTATTGAGATTGTTGCACCTCTAGTGCTCTACTCTTTGAGCCAATCAAATAGTGTCATCTAAGGTGCTCATAAATTGTAGCTCAACCATGCATGCTGTTTCATACTTTAGCTCAACTATGAATTGAGCTATAGTCCTATCCTTAGGCTATTCTACTTCACATCAGATCATCAACATTTGAAATTCTTTCACGTAATCATCAACACATATTTTTGGTGTATGGTTCTGATGATAAGTGTTGAGATTATGGAGCAACATGTAGATCTAAGTTTACTAATGTCTCTTATGATTGTTGGTTTTAGCTTGACATTTATTTAAGTGAAAGTGATGAGCTTAACTAGACTTTAATAGATTTTCTCCTAATAGTTTGGGACTTTTGAGACTTTTAGATTGGACTATTTGAACTTTGGTTTGTTTTAGGCTTAAAGCCTTATGTTATATTGATATTTTAATTAGGTATGATTTAGTATTTTCAAATTTGCTGTTATCTAACAAATAACCAAGTTAAAAACCTCAAAGTTTTTCTAAACTTAACAATAATGATTTTAGAACTCAAAATTTGGTTACAAAACCCACTAAAATAGTAGTAAGTGAGGTATGTGGTGAACTATTCATGCTTTAGAATTAAGGGTGTCACATCAGAGCAACTATTAGATAAAAAATGGTAATGGCTATAGTGATCTCTTTACATCTCAAAAGTAAAATTACTCTTATGTAGAGCTCTAAGAAATGCACTTCCAATAGTAGAGAAGTTAAGGAGTTTTAACCTAAATTAAAATGTCAGTTGTCTACATTGTCATGAAAGGGTGGAAGATATAGAACACATTAAGAAAGTGCCTAAGAATGATTAAGATCTTCAATGGGATGGGCTTGCATACTTTGGGTATTAACCCAAATGACTGTGCCATTTGATGAATGGGTGAAAAGAAATAGTACAAATGAAAAAGAAGGACTTTTTAGCAACATAGCCACCTGATGCAACTATTTTTGGTTTTACTTTGTGGATAGGGTGGATGGAGAGAAATTATAAGATTTTTGATAGGCAATGGTACAATGGCCATTTAGCTTAACATATATGATGGAAAGAAAATTAATATTAGGTTTGTTATAGAAAGAAGAAATTATTTACTACACTAAAAAATGTTGGTTAGTTGGGACAAACAAGTTGAAGGGAAAATTAAGTTAAATACTGAAGCATTAGTAAACTTGCAAACAAGAGAAGCATCTATAGGAGGTATGGCAAGAGTTGAATAGGACACTGGGTATTTGGGCTTGTGAAGAAAATTGGAAAAGTGAGCATTGTAGTTACAAAGGTATGGGCCATTTATTGTGAATAGAACTATGCTTTAAAATGAATTTGAGGAATTTACCTCTAGTGTGTTATTTTAACCTTGTAGTTTCATTATTAATGAAGAAGCTAATGTAAATATAATGCCCTAGAACCTGGAGTATTACAGCCCCTCACTTGTCACTACTACCAAGCAATACGCTAAGTGTAATGTCCCGAAAATTTTGAAAAACTATACAAAAATTAAAGAAAATAAGTAGAGAAATAAATACTTCTAGGTTGGGATAGCGAGAATGACAGTTTCTCAATATTAAAAACTTTGAGAAATTTATGACGAAAAATTTAAAACATTGCAATACATTAATATTATTTTAATAATTTACGAATAACAAAAAACTTATAAGAATTAATAATAGGCTTTAAAAATAGAAAGATGAGGAAGACATGAGATCCATTTGATAAGTATAACAAACAATGAGAAATAGATATTTAAAACAATTAGAAAGAATAACCATTTGCAAAGAAAAAGGATAACTGACGTAATATTTTAAATTTTATGAAATATATTACTAAATAAATTTAGAAAGTGAAGTAATTGAAAAATATCCGTATATAGGTATATAAACAAATTTTAAGTCCTAATTTTAGTTTGTGTAATTTAAATTAAAAGAATAAATTCCCCGAAACATAAATTTTGAATAATATTGGGTTAAATAATGAAATTAATTGAAACTATAGATTTAGGAATTTCAAATAAAAATTTTGAGTAAATATTTATGTCCGGAATAATCAAAGTAGCTTAGACTTAAAGTTTCGTAATAAAATACTAAAAATACAAAATTTAAAAATATAGTCATATGCGCATGGAATATTAAAATATAAATAATTATAATAAAAAATATAATATAATATAATATATATTTATATATATACATAGGAAAAAAGGGGGACAGCAGGTCTGAAAAAAAAAAAAACGCTCCAAAACTTCACAATGCAGAATAAACGAACAACGAGAGAAAACATGAGGGGAGAGCAGAGAGAAGAGAGAAAAGAAAGGGAAAAAAGAAAAGTAGACCGGCTCCAGCGGAAGGGAAAAGCGAGGAAGGAAGGAAAAAGAACATTGGTGATTCGGCGTGAAGAACGACGAGGAACAAAATGGAAACAGAGGAGGAAAGGAAAAGCAAACGGGAAAGAAAAGTGGAATTTTAAACAAAAAAATTTGTATCTTACACATCCAACCTCCGATCGACGATCTGTGACCGCCAGTGTGATCCTTAAGGTGAGTGCAACTCATGCGACTAGTTTTAAGCGAAATAGAGATATTTTTCGTTTTTAGGAATAATCATTAAAAATACTATTTAACATAGAAAATCGATAAAATAGGTAAAAAAATGCTAGATATGATGATCTAGATTATGAATAGAGTGTAATGATATACTTTCTTGAATTTTTAAGTGAAGAAAAATTGTCTCATAAATATACTCGCAGACTACTACAAGTAATCATGAAAACGAGACTCAGGTGAGTAGGACACCATAATATACTGTTATTGCATGTGTTATGATGTATTATGTGTATTTCGTCGTGTATATATTTAGATATATATCCATGTCTACATATCTAGGGAGAATCTTTATGTATTGTTTAGGGATTCCTCTTGTGTTGTTGAAGTTTATGACTAACGGAAAGAGATGGGTTACTAAGGATGTTGGGTTATATTTATTTATTTTATTTTGGTGGTTCCATTTCCATTGTTGGCCCCATATGTTTCCATTGTGCGAGTGTGACAAAATTTGGTGCTGGTGGGTACATTGGAAGGGGGCTAAATTTAGGGGCATGATGTGAAATAGAGATGTTCGTGTGTGAAGGTGAAAATGTTGGTTTGAGCTAGCTGGAACGTGTGAGTTGATGCATTTCCAGTGAGGGAGACAAGAGTGCTGGCATAGGAAGGATTAATTTCGGTGAGAAATTGAGATGAGGGTCAAGGGAGAGAGGTGATCGGGTGTGTGCAAAGTGTGTGTATGTGTATAAGTAGGTGTGTGTGGAGTGTGTGTGTATGTGTATGAGTAGGAGTGTGCTGGTGTGTGTGTTTATGGTGTGTATGTGGGGTTCGGTGTGTAGGAGATGCGAAGTAGAAGAGGGAAAAGAATTGGGTTAGGAAATGAAGAACAAGAAATGGAAAATGGAAGATGTTTAGGAAGAAGAAAAACATGGAGGATTAGAAGGAAAGGTTTGAAATATATACATACATAAATGTGGGCTAGAGAAGAGTGAAAAGAAATGAGAAGAAGAAGTGAGAAATAGGAGAAGTTCAAGGGTTAAAGGGAGTCTAGCAAGGGAGCAAGGGGGAGAGTTATTGGTAAGGGAGCCAAGAGGAAGAAGATAATAAGGAGAAAGAAGGTGATATAAAACCTTTACCAATTGTTAACCCTATGGTTGGTCCTACGAGTAGTTCATTAGAAGATATTAGAGACAAATTAATAAACGAAAGGTTCAGAGTTGCTATATGTAGAGGAGAGGCGAATTTGGGAAATTCCAAAAAGGAGAATAATAAGGGAAAAGAGAGAAAAAGGAATGAAATGGTGAAGCCAATGAGGAAAAGGGAATGTCAAGAAGAAAGCAAGTGTGTCTATGTGAAAATGAATAGGAAAAAAGAGGGGTCATCAATGTAGTAGCGGTAGCTTAAGTAGCTTGACCAAGTGATCAAGTTGTAAAAGAAAGTCTTGGAAATGCATGCGTGTCATTGATGAACGGATTGTGTATATGAGTGAGTGTGGAGATGATATATAATTATAAAATTTTGAAGTACTAATGCAAAATGAAGAAATTATACTAAAACACTAAATTAGGTATAAGTAAAATATAAACGAACCTTACTTAATACCTTTAACTAAATTAAGGCTCAGCTTAGACTCTTGACATTTATCTTATTTTATTTTATTTGATCATTAGGTAAAGGAATTACATGTCGAAACCACTTAACGACAACTAAGACTAAGATAACCATAAACAGGTGAGTGGGAAACTCTATGATATGCTATAGTGTTTTGTTTAATTGTAATATATTGTGTATACATATACTTTCTTGCTAGGCTGCAATTATAGTTGTTGTTGTTGTTATTATTTTGGAGTTAGAGGTATGTGAAATGTGAAGTTATGCTATGGTGCACATGTAGTGTGAGTTATGGTGTGTGTTATTGCTGTTGCTACTGTTATTATTTTTGTTATTGCTGCTGTTATTGTTGTTATTGTTGCATTTTTTGTTGCCGTTGCTGTGTGGAGGGCTGTTGTAGGCATTTATGTGTGTGTGTGAAGGTGTTTGCAGCAAAGTGGAGGTGATATAGGGCAAAAGGTGTGTCAGAATTATGTACCTTATGTGTATATGATTTGGCCTGTGAGTGTAGATATGTTTGTGTCATTACGAGCTGTTTTAATCATATATGTACATGGGTGTCATACGGTCAGAGAGCGTGTGTGTATGCGAGATGGTAAGTGAGTATTAGGAGAATGGAGAAATTTCAAGAAAACTAGGAAAACATATTTTTCAACCTTAACCTCTAACTAAACTAAAAAAATACATGCATATATAGATAAGTACATAGGTTAGATAATATATAGTTATATATATCTTTGTACATGATATATGTTGGTTCATATGAATAGGACTTATGATTCTACATTTTTATAAATTTTGGGATTTGATTATTGAGGATGTTGGAAGAGTACATCCTTAGTTATCTTGTTTAACTCTTGGGTGTGTGGAATAGAGCACTTGAGAAGTGAAATGAGACAGAGATGTTGAGGAATGAAGATTGTAAGTTAATCCTAAGTGGTTGATTTGAAGTTTAAGTGAAATGGCATAGAGGCTTTGAGAAATGAGAACTGTAAGTCAATCTTAAGTGGTTGATTTAACATTAAGTGAAATGGCATAGAGGGGTCGAGAAATGAGGACTGTAAGTCAATTTTGAGTGGTTGATTAATGATTGAGGAGATTTGAACTATATTACACTATTATTTAACTAAATTTTTTTTGTCTAGCTTGATCGTTCCATTCAGTTGGTTTGGCCTTCCTTGCTTTATTTGTGATGTGAAATGTATGATCTCTTCTTATTGTGGTAAATGCAAATATAAGGTGTAATGGTCTTTACTTGTGGGATTGATTAGGTCCCTAATGTCTGTCATTGGGATTGTATTCTTTAAAGGGTTGATAGTTTACTTTATTACCTTAAGCATGGATTGGATTGTGATTTGGTATTGTTTGATCATCCTGAACCAATTATTTAAAGGATTGGACTAAAATAAAGCTAGATATGCATTTACATGAGACATTGCTTGAAATTGAAGGCCATCACTGCTACAGAGCTTGCCGAAAGTAATCAAAAGATTACTGTACCACCAAGTGCAAATTAAGTGATTAAGGGATTATCGCACCTTGACGGTTTCGAATCTGGCTAGTCCTTAAGGGTGTTGCTCAGTGTATGAGGCACGAGAGCGCTCAATGTATGAGAACACTAGAGCTGATGATATCAAAGTTAAAAGATATTTAAATTATCAAAGAGATAAGATAATTAAATTGGGTAATGAGACCTAGGCACTAATGTTAGCTTCGGAATCCCTAACCCAAGGTCAAGGAGGGCATAAATCCTAGACTTTACGTCGGTTACTAGAAGACCCTATGAGATGCTGCATTCATATGGTTGTTCATGCATAGCATATGATTTGATAACTTGATTCGAAATTGCTTATGTGTGTGTAGCATTAAGAGTATTGCACTCTCATTCACCGAGCTGTAGTGTGCTTACCCCTCCATAGATCGTTTTGCAGGTAAAGATTGTGAAAGCTTAGGATATGATAAGATGTAAAGTGTCGAGAGTTTTTGGAAGCCAAGAACGATAAAGTAAGAATTGTGAATGTTAGACTATTTAGATGAAATGTTACTTTTACGACGTTGATGTAAAATTTGAATTTACGAGACTTAGGGTTTTATTCCATTTATTGATTGGTAGGGGATTTTGACTCTCTGTGATCTTGGTTGACCGTAGGATATGGAATCCATAGTTATATTTTTATGGTATGATTATATGTAATATGATTAGTCTTAAATGTAATTAACTATTTAGAGTCTTATGATCTCTGGCCCGTAAGACGGTTATCATGTAATGGGTGTACACGTACCATGATAATTTTTAGCAAAAATTTCCAGGCCTCCTTTAGGGCATGACATTAAGTCTTTAAAACTTCATAATGCTTCAAAACCTGATCATTTACGTTAATTATCATACTACTATAACTGCAATCAAATAAATGACTCTCAGATGAGTAATTTCAAATCTCAATATTTAATAACAACAAAATATCAAAATAACAATTATCTCCATAACTTTAATTTAACTAATGAAACTTCAAATTACAAATATTCAAAACTTTTCATCACTCTTTCTCCACATAATAATAATGTTCTCTTCCCGTCTCATCCATGTAATGTCCCATTAAGTTCCCATTCTTATCATACTTCACTTGCTTGTCATTCTTGCTTGCAATTAAAAAAATATATATAGGATGGGGGGTGAGCCTGAGCTTAGTACATAAGTACTACACCCACATGTGAATGACACAACACATGAATAACACATGCACATATGCAACATTTATCCACAACATCTTCATACATTAATTTACACACTAATCTCAAAATGAATTATACCCTATAGGGGTACTCATGACCCTGATATACACAAAAAGTTTATCATAGTGGGAACTATCTCTACAGGCCTTATCTAACCCTAATCTACCTCAAATCATTTCGATACATGGCTCCATTAGAGACAACGCGACATACCGATCATTGAGGTGCCCCATAGGGATCTACCACTGTGGGCCCCTAGGCTGAGCTAAGCACAAGCAACATACTTCATTTAATTCATATAACACTTTAACATTTCATTATTTCATAAACAATTCATTAAACAACTACTTAGCAATTACATACAACAAACAAGGTAAACACATACTTGGGATCTTAGCTTTAAGCACATCTATTCCCCAACTTAAGCTAAGCTGAAATATGTATAATCATCAATATATCCTATTTATACTAATCTAAGAATAATATAATTCCCTTAATTTCTTTTTAATCTGTTAGGTTATCTAAGGTCTTACTAATTATCTAGGTTACATGAGAATTAGTTTAATTAGGAGTTAAATATATATAAAATGAAATTATGTTTGACTCAACATGACCGCGTTAGACGTCATGTAGCTTAACATAGTTATTACACAGCTGTGTCAAAGGTCCTACATCTTTTGGTGGGTTTTGGCATTTAACACAATCGGAACACGACTGTATAGGGAGGTTATGTATATTTCAGTACATCTTTTGTGTTCAACACAGGAGTAACACAATCGTGTTGGGAGCTTATATATCTTTTGGTATATCTTTTATGATTAACATGGAAGTAATACGACCATATTGGTAGGTTGTGTATCTCTCAATAGGGTCTTATGAAACCTAATTTTTCTATACTAATTCCTCCTAAATCCTAATTTTTATGTTTTTAATCTAACTAATCATTATATTAGCCATTTCTAACATAAAGTTAGGTTTCAATATACTCACTTGGCTCGGATTTGCACTTAGAACTATTTGGTTGATTCCTTGCTTATTTAACTTGTTCTTCAATTCAATCCTTATAAATAACCAAAATGATTCTGTGATTGAGTCTCCATTATTAGAATATGTCTCGTAATAACTCAAAATCATTACCTTTTTGTTGTGTTGTGATGTCTCTTAGATCGCTTTTGGTTTTCCTATAAGGTTCTTTACAGGGTTCTCTCTCTCCCTCTTTAGTTTTTTGGATTAAAATTGACCAATGAGCAAAAGGACGAAACCTTAGGTTAGTTTCGCTTTTATAGTCCAATTAGGAAAAGGACACATTTACCCCTTGTCCCACTTGCTTATTTATGAATTTTCCACTTATTATATTTATTATATTAGTTACTTATTCTATAATACTATTTTTATGATATATATATATATATATATATACAAATATCCGCTTATTATAGCAAAACATAAATATTTAAATGTTTTGTTTACTTATAGGGAAAAGATTTCCTAGATATAGGAGTTTGACATAACATATGCATGAAGAGAAGTAAATGGAGTGATTGATGCACTAGTAAATCAAGCCTAGAATATGTAGGAAGAATGCATTTTTTGTTTATGTCCAATAATAGAAATTACCCCATTTTGTAAAAGAGACTTGTTGACTTCTTTTGTCAAGGAGTGTAAGATTATGGAAAATCATGTAAAGGGTAATGGCCTTATGTCTCATGTTGTACATTAGATGAATAGCTAATATTAATTATTATGTTTTCATTATTGAAAAAAAAAATTATGAATGCTACCCCTCAATAGAAATGGGCATTTTACATCTAAACTTAACCTAATTACTTAATTACAACTTTTGAGTGCACCCTTAAGGCCATCATAGGTTGGTCTATCACAATGTATACCTTACTTTATGTTGAGAGTAGATGTTTTGTAGCATGTGTAACCAGTTATCAAACAGTAATGTGGCATGTTTAATTATGGCTAAACCAAATTATTTTCATTTAGTTGATGTAACATATATATATGTAAATGCTACAACCAGCACAACAAATACAATATTTAAAAGGAGTTAGGTAGTTACCTTAGTTGTTTATGCCCTTAATCAATAATTTATTCTAAGAGGGGGTTTTAATGAACCAAATAGGGAGTTTAGTTTGTCAAACTTCCTCACAAGTTAAAATTCTTAGAAAGGCCTAGTTTAGTTGATCTTAGTCAAATTTTGTTGATCGTTCTATAGCTCAATCAATTAAACTACCTCAAACTTGAACTTCTTTTTACCTATCTAATTCAACCAACTGTTCTATAGTTCGATTAACAAAAAAAAAAATGTGGTTTTAAGATTTTTTCTTAAGTTCATGAACTCAAAAATTACCCTTTTGATTTCTTAAGTTACATTTGATTTTGAAATCGATCTAACTTATATTATTCTTACAATTAACTAAGGCATTATGCTTTGATGCTTGTTTTGATTGAACACATAAAAATCCCATATTTATTTATTAAAACCCATTAACTTAAGCTTACTATAAACTATATCCTAAGCCTACTTATTATCTGATTTTAGCTTAGTTATCATTACATTTAATATTACTCCCAAACTAACTATTCTCTAAATCTTATTAATTAATTTAATCTACTTCATTAATCAAATTAATCAATAATTATTCTATCCACTTTTAGCTCAATTAGGTTTTATGATCAATTGAATTTTAATTAGGATTAATTGATAGGAAACTTTACAAGTTACCAATCTCAAGAGTGGGGGCTTACAACTTTGAAGACCGTAAAAGCAAGAGTGAGGCTTGAAATTGCAAGGAGGCCCTTGAATAAGGAAAATTAGCTCAATGCTTATTTTCGTTGCATACTTGTAAGATATTTTCAGTAGTCAAAATTACCTATCTAAGGTTACCCCTTTTTCATTTCAAATAATTCATTGCATTTTAAAACAATTTGGATATTTTTATTCTTCTTATTATGAATAGTTTATTACCTAAAGCATTCATATCCAAACCTTGAAGAAATTGCCAAGCATAAGTTCAAAATTTTAGAGTTTCATCAAGTGAACTTGTCAAAAGAACAACTACTAGGTAGCTACCACATGGATATGGCTATCTTATGCTTCCTTACAAAAGCATGTTGAACCTTTAAGGTATTTCATTAGAAGACTAAGTACGATAGATGATCATATAAAAGATAAATGTTTCAAGCTCATTAAGTGTCCCAATAGGTATAAGGGTAAAAGACTGGTTATGGAAAAGAATCTAGAAAAGCAGTAAATGTGATGTCCAATGAAAACTAACAGCTTGATCACTTCACTAAATGGAATAAGTATTACTGGGGAATGAAATAAAGCCATAATAAGTTATGAATGGTTATTTCCATGTTCACTTCCACATAATGAAATCATTAATACAACATTCACTTAGACAGAACTAGTTAATGAATAAACCATGAAAAGTGCTATTGTATAATTATAATATTATAACTGCTAAACACAAAAACATCAAAAGGAAAAAAAAACTAACTAACCAAATTCCCTAATTAAAACTCTAATCCTCAAATCGAAACTTTTGAAATTAGTAATTGAAGCATACGATAACCTAAACATCTCTTAGGTGATAAAATTAATGTCAATCTCCTTATTGTTAGTGTTCTCTCTCACAAGTTTTGCACCAGGTATGCATTTATCTTTTTGGGTCCATGATTATTAAGGAATGTTTAGAATGTTAAGTTTATTACTTAGTTGGTTTGTGATTAAAGTTTATTTCTTTTTGTCTATTTAATCAATTAGAAAGATCAACTATTATAGATTTTCTTTTGGTACAAATTACACAAACCATTAGTCACTGTGCAACTTCCTTTTCCGATCATTTTTACTAAAGCATATGTTTAGGTGAAAATTGTGTAAAAAAGTAGTGTAGATATGGTTAAATAGGTGTAATGATTTTGGTTTATTTAGTTGTGATATGCAATTATGTTTTAAGGTTCCAATGTATAGTTCAAGCCTTATGAATTCATGGTGTTGCTTTACAAATTAACTAAAACTATTTATATTGGATTGTATAAAATGGGAAATTTTGATGCTTTTCTTAATGTAGATTTTCAAGTCTAAATATTTTGGTTGTGCTAGCTATGATAGCTGTGAATCTTTTGGTATGATGGCCTTCATTAAAAATAATTTGCATACCAAACTAATTTCTTCTCATTTTAATTGAAGTATTGTACATATGAGCTTGAAATTTACTTTACTTGTTGTTAAAGGATTGTAAAATATTGTAATTATCTACTTAGGGCAATACTTATGATTCTAATGTATATTTAAAAAGTGGTGAACTCAGTTGAGATGAAGGAGTGATCTTCATTGACATTAAAATAGGATAAACTAGAGCTATCTCTTGCTTTAAGATTCACAATTGGGATCTTAAATTTCATTAAAATATCACTTGGCCACTCATGTACCAATTGTAAGTATGGTTTCACGCATAGTTGTTAAAATTGCAATTTTACTTGTACAATTCTACGATTTTATAATTTTAGGATACCTTTTCAAGTTAATTTAGGCATAGAATCATTTTCATATAAACTCATGGTAGAGTCACGAATTTATACATAAAATCAGTAGAATCTTATATTTTTAACCAAGTCTACCGATTCTACTTATTAAAGTTAATTGGACTAAAGATTGAAAAGTACAACCTAGCTTTCATAAGATATAGATATTATTAGTTATTTAAAAGACTTGGAATTAGAATATAAGAATATAATTGATAATAATACCAATAATAAGGTTGGCTTTGATGATGAAGATGGTAATGATGATGGTTATGGTAAAGAGAAAGCTGACTATAGTTTTTACTTTTAATGATGAAAAGGGAGTTAGCAATTTTTTTATCTTTCTATTTTATTATTATAATTTATAATGTAATACATTTCATTTGGTACTATTATTCATATTATGGTTTTATGCATTAGCATAATAAATTATGCTAATTTATTTATACTATAAATACATAACTTTTATTGTGAGTTGTGAATAAAATTTATGTTAAATTTATTTATTTCCATCTTTAATTTCATGTTTTTTATAACTATAATAAACATATCAATAGTTTAGTAAAGCTATTTTATATAGGTTGAAGAAACTTACATTTCTGCGTTTCAATTCTATGTTCCAATTCTATAGACCCTTTGGCGATGTTAAGTAGAATCATGAGTTTGAGAGCTTGGTTTCACAATTAATTTACATACTATTGTAAATGGAATGCAAATTGGCAGTGGAAATACATTAAGAAAGTTCCTGGAGATACTTGTCTTGTGCTTCTCAAGGCTATAATTCTTTTTGGTTTGTAAGAACTCCATACATATTTTTGCATATCCATTACTTGAGTTATTTATAGAGTCATTCTTCTCTTTAATATATGGTATTTGGTTTAGCTAGCATATGACATAAATTGTGTGAATAGTTATAAATGTAATGAATATTACTTTGAAAAGGATATGAATAATAGGGTGAAATGGGAGAATTGGAATGGAAATCGTAGATCAATGGAGTTTATTACATTATTTTCTTTAAGAACTAAAATAAGAATTAAACTATTACAAACTTGTGTTGCTTCTTTATCTCCACTTGATTATACTTTTGGTTAGTCTCTTCATTGTAGTTTATAGGAGCATTAATAATTTCTTTATTTTATTTTGCAATTGAAAATCTTGCCTCAATTACTTCTTCTAATTCAAAGGGGAATAATGTACCTTGTGACTATAGGGAACACTCCGTAGTTGCTTCAACTTAAAAGTTGGGATCTTTCAAAAGACAATTTTGTGGATGTCCAAATTATTGGGTGTGGACCTACTCTTATTACAAGTTTTCAATTTGATTTATCTTTAAATAAGGAGTAAACTTAGCTATTTTTGTAAAATGTAGACGGGAGATAGCTACAATTTCTTTTAATAGATAGATCCTTCAACATGTGAACATGGACTATAGTTTAGAAAAAGGGTTTTAGGGTCAGATGGAAGAGTTAGAATGTGAATTGGAGAACTACAAGGAAAGAAACATGAGACTTAAGCATGGGTTACATCATTCGCAAGAAAGGGAAAGGGAGCTCTACTCCATGAATAAATGCTTGGAATGTAAGGAAATGATGTAAAAAATGTGTTACGTGATGGGGATTATTATTATTGCAATGGCTATATTTTATATTTATTTTAATGGAAATAACATTTATATGATTGAATATAAATGCTTACTGTGATATCATTACTAGAAGTGAAATTTATGTTTATCAAATGTATAAGACAATTAAGCCAAAAAGGTGTAGATGTTGTCTCATATTTCTTGGTAATCTAACCTTTTCCATTGCCTTTTTTTAAGGGCATTTAGATGGAGCAAATTCACCTCCTTAGAATTTATTTATTACTAGCTTTCTTATAGCACATAGTAGCCATCTCATAATCACCAACACGAAAGATCTATAGTAATGGATAACAAATGATCTTAGCATTTCTATAAAAACAAGGAGGAACCAATATTTAATGTAATCATAGGTTAAAAAATAAAGAATCAATGAATGTGTATTATCAAGCCTCTCAAGGAAATATCCATAAATGATTGATGCAACATATAACTATCTAACCTTGAACTTGCTTATTTAAGCTGTAGAGGTCGAATCATCAAATCGATTGCCTAGAATATGAGATAGATAGTTCTGAATCATTTCATCAACTTCCGGAGCATAAAGCTACTAAAGATTTTCCTTTAGCTACAAATCAACATAGCTAGATGACTTTGATAGGTCCAATAGTAGGAACCAGAGAGATATTAACATCCATAAACTTTTGAACAATTAAGGCACAAAGGATGTCTTCTAAAGCCTTTCTCCTCTCATTAGCCTTCACCTCAACAATTCTCCTGGTGCATCTAGAAAGCCATCATTCAAATATAAAATATCCATTAGTAGTGGAAATGTAACTTAAACTTTCAAAACCTTCACTAGTCTCTCAATTTGTTGTTATGGTACTTGGATGGTTTCTTTTGATAATGGCTACTAAATTAAATCCATATTTTTTCTTCATTTATAGCTTTTTAGATTTGACAACAAATCCCATTTCTAGAAAGATAAGAATATAATTAATATAAAAATAAACCCATCAAATGGTAGAGAAATTATAGTTAACTTATATGAAACTAAGTCAGTGGTTGAAGCAAAAGTAGAAGGCTCTTCGTTCTACTCAATTGCATTGTGCTTAGTTTGGAGCTACTCTATAGCAGCAGTAATTAGATGGGGATGACTTAGTAATATTTGAGAAAGAAACTACCCAATCGGAGACTTCAGTCGAAGTGGGCCAATTGGGGTAGATTCCGTTGAATCTATTGAAGGTGATGCTGTCCTAATTACAAGGCTTCTCTTACTTCTTGAAGCCATTCTTCTACACTTAGATGACTAAGAGAGTAAGGCATAATGTTGGAATATAACCATGGAGTAATTGAATCAATTCTCTTGAAAAGAATGGCTCTCAATATACATTTAAAATCAATTGATGTACAGTTATATAACATTTACAAGAAGCTATTTTTAGTAAGAAAAACTGCCAACTAGCTTTACAATAATCTAGGCTAAAATTACTAAATTTGTACAATTAAGGAAATTGAATAGCTCCTATAATTCCCCCAATCAATAGCTTATCCCAATATTCCCCCTTAAGTTGGTGTGTAGATGTCTTCAATGCCCAACTTGTCTAGTGAGTTGTAAAATACTTTGTTAGAAATAGCTTTTATAAGTATATCTGCTACTTGGCCTTCTGACTTGACAAATGGAAATTGAACTAACTTATCCTCAAGTTCTACTTGATGAAGTGTCAATCTACTTCAACATGTTTAGTTCAATCATTTTGAATTAGATTGTGTACAATTGCTATTGTTGCTTTATTATCACAAAAAAAATCATTGTTAATTTAGATGAGAAACCAACTTCTTCTAACAACCTCTTTAGCTAAAGAAGTTCATAAAGTCCTTTAGTCATGCCTCTAAACTCTACCTCTACACTAGATAGCGCAACTACCTTCTACAATTTACTTCTCCAGGTGACCAAATTTCCTCCTAAAAAAGTGAAATATCCTGATGTAGATTTTCTATTAGTGATGTTACTTGCCTAGTCTGTGTCTGTATAACCATAAATGCACAAATGATGGTTCTTTTTGAACAAAAGTGCTCTACTTAGAGAAGACTTTAGGTACCTTAGAATTCGAGTCACAACACTTATATGATCTTTGCTAGAGTAATGCATGATATAACTTACTAAACTTATTGCATATGTAATATTTGGTTGTGTGTGTGAAAATTAAATCAACTTTCCAATAAGGCGTTGATATCTTTCTTTGTTTGTAGAATTTTAATTTAGGAATTCACCCAAAACCATGATTTTGGATTATAGGGGTATTAGTAGGTTTACAATCAAGCATTCTTGTTTCAGCTAGCAAATCAAGTACACATTTTCTTTGTGATAAAACAAACGCCACATTTTGATTGAGCAACTTCAATTACCAAAAAATAATTCAATCCTCTAAGATTTTTCATCTCAAATTCAGTTGCTAAATACTTCTATAGATTAGAGATTTCCTCCTCCTCATCTCTTGTGATTATCATATCATCAACATAGATTATTAAAGCTGTTACTTTCCTTTGTTGGTGTTTTAAGAAGAGAGTATAATTTGAATTGCTTTGCTTGAAGCCATGTTTCTGCATCGCAAGACTAAATTGACTAAACCATGCTCTAGGCAACTGTTTTAGCCCGTATAATGCCTTTCGCTGTTTACAGACTACCTTTCCTTGTGACAAAGTAGCAAAACTTGGTGGAATGTCCATGCATACTTCTTCTTTAAGCTCCCCATGAAGAAAAGCATTTTTGTCATCAAATTGATGCAATGGCTAATCAAGGTTTATAGTTAGAGAAAGCAATACTCTCATGGCATTCAATTTTGCTATAGGTGAAAAAGTTTCTTGATAATCTACTCCAAGCTTCTATGTGTATCCTTTCATAACCAGTCTTGCTTTGCATCTTTCAATGGATCCCTCTACTTTGTGCTTGATAGAAAATACCTATTTACATCGAATAGCCTTTTTTCCTCTAGGTAATAATACTAGCAACCAAGTATCATTCTTCTTTAATGCCTTCATTTCTTCATCTATTGCTTATGTCCATTTAGGGTCATTCATTGCTTCGTTCACTGTATTAGGAACATTATGTATAGATAGCTTGTGTACAAACACTTTGAGGGGTTCATATAACTTCTTAGTTGAGACATGGTTAGCAATTGGGTACTTTGATTTCTTTCCTCCAAGATCGGGTGCGTAATGATTTGGAGGTTTCCCTCGATTGTATTTGAATGGGAATTTATGGCTAAAAGAATCATCTACATAACTATCTAGAGAAGAGTTTAGAGATTGTACCTTAGGTATATTCTCAAGAGATTGGTCATTTTGTGGTTCTAAAAAACAAAGAGGGTGTTGTTCACTTTCTTTCTTAATAAGGGGCTATTCTTTGTGAGCTTCATGTTGTTCTCTATGAGCTTCACTTCCTGCCTTAGTGGTTTATCTAGTGTGAGCTTCCATTATTGACTATTCAACATCATCAATTTCCTTTTGTTGGTTAGTAATCCTTGTAATTGGTTCAAACTCTACTTGTGAGCTATAGGCAATATCTAAAGTAAATAACCATTTTTCCTAATTTTGCTTTTCATTGACCATCTCCCCTTAAAGAGCGGATTAGGAAGAATGGATTGAGAACAAACTTTTAGATTCTAAAAAAGTAACATCTATGGTTGAACAAATCTATCTAGTGCTCAAATCATAACATCGATAACCTTTCTTGTGTACTACATAGCCTAAAAAACATAACGAATAACATATGGATCAAGTTTTGTTCATTAGTTTTTATGTAGGTGAACAAATCCAACACAACCAAATTTTCTTAGTGGAAGCATTAATATCGATGGTAATGTCAAATGATGAGCAAGAGCTTAAATAGGAGTTTTGAAGTTCAGAACTTGTGATGAAATTTTATTTAGCAAGTAAATAACGGTGACTACAACATCAATCCAATATTGTTTAGGAACATGAGCGGTAGTTAAGAGTGCTTGAGTTGTTGCAAGGATATGTCTATTCTTTTGCTTCACAATACCATTCTGTTGTGGTGTTTGAGAATAAGTAGTTTCATGATATAAACTATGTGTGTGAAATTAATCTTGCATTTGTATGTTGTCATATTCCCTACCATTATTAGATCGGAGAATCTTAAGTTTAGCCAAGAATTATGTTTTAATCATGTTATGAAATGATTTGAAAATCTCAATCACCTCATGTTTATGCTTCATTAGATAAAGCTAAGTCATCTGTATACAATCATCTACAAATGTCACAAACCATCTATTGCCAATGGAAACACGAATAAGGATAGGGCCCCAAATATTAGAGTACATAATTAAGAAAGGAGTTTCACATTTATTTAAACTTATTGGGTAAGGCACACGATGAATTTTAGCTTGAATACAAACTTCACACTTTAAGTTTGACTCATATTCACAAATAATTTTGGAAATAAATGTCTTAAATAATGAAATGATAGATGCCCTAACTAATAATGGCATAACAAAATCTATCCTTCCTTAATTCCTTCATGATGTATATTATTTGCCATGCCACAATTGAAGTCATCCATAAATACATCCCCTCCTTTTTAGTACCACGACCAATAATCTCCTTGGTGAGAATATCCTAAAATAATTAGAAATTTGGATGCCTTAAGACACAACAATTTAACTCTTCTATTGCTTGGGCTATAAATATCGGCTTATTGGAGAGTGATGGAACTAATAAAGTATTTGGAAATGAAAAAGAAGGAGAAAGAGTAACTGTTTTAACCCCTATCACTGGATATGTTCCTCTATTTGCATTAGTAATTCTTATTAATTTTGGTTGGGTGGTTTTGATGAAGTTGCAAGAATTAAATGTCATGTAGTCACTTGCTTCTGAGTCAATGATCTACCCATCGTGATTAACATGTTTTGAGTAAAGAAAAGAACATCCTTTGTTACCTAAATCATTCCGGATAATTGATTCAGTAGAGTAAAGAGACTCGTGTTGTGGTATAAGAGAAAGTTTGGATTTGGTGATCACATGGGTTACTTGTCCAAAATTGTCATTCTCACTTGCTTCTTTTTTCTTTTCCCCCTTAAGTTCATGCCACCAATTTGGATGACCATATAGCTTAAAACATGTTTCTACTATATGCTTCAAGTTCTCACAATGTGTGCAACCTCCTCCTTCCCCCATTGATTTTTCCTTTGTTGCTATATTAAGCCTTTCATTTGCTATTTTTTGAAGTGAGGGTTGCTATGATCTTTGCCCTCCCCTAGAAAGCATAGCCCTACCAAATATGGTGTCTCCATTTATTAACATTACTAATTGCCTCAGGTCTTCACTCTTTTAACTTGCGCATAGGCCTATTCTATTTTTGCGAATGGCTTTATCTAAAGAACATCACTTTAGGTCTTATTAAGTATATTATCAAGTCTATCTAAGAAAGTATAAGCCCTATCCTTTTGAATAATGGAGTTATACTTCTCTATATCATCACTACATGTAATTGGATTTACACATCAAAAATCAATCTCTCCATAAGCTTTGGAGATTGGTGTAGTATGATTTAAGAGATCCTCCACCTTGTTTGAGTTTGGTTACTTTCCTTTTAAGGTCATAAACTTGAGAAGTATTGCTACCATCAAAGTATGTTGTAGCAATGTTGTTCCATACCTCTTTCGCTATTAGAAATCTAATAAAATTGCTTATTAGACTTGTTTCATAGAGTTAATCAGCCATCCCTGCACCATAGCATTCTCAATTCTCCATTTTCTAAAATTAAGATTAGTCATTGGGGTTTTGGCAGATCCCCATTTATATGTAATGCCCCAAAACCTAAGCCGCACTACTGCCTACCACGTGTCCTTGTCTCACAAGAATACGTTAAGGCTTTAAAACAAATCCTATACATTTTAACTTGTAACTTCTATAGTAAAAGCATTTCATATATTTCCAAAGTTTCAAATAATAACTTAAACCATATCAAACATCTAGCACAGCGAAAGTCTTTAAACACTAAAAACAACAATTCTCAATAGATACTATCTATTATAGTTAAACATTATAATTCTTCCAAAAATTTAATCACCATAATAATAATGGTACTATTCGTCTTCCTCTCTCTATGGTTAAGTTAAACTTAAGTTATCTTATAGGTTCTCATCTCTCTCAATACCTGCATCTAAAAAATGATTCCCCGAAGGGTGAGCTAATGCCCAATATGTATAAAACAAACACATACGCATGATAAACATAAACGAGTATCACACACATCATGCAAAACTTAAACACAAATAATCATTTCATAATATAATTTTAGTCCACAAGCAAACAATAGGGCACTCGTGACCCCCTTAACACACTTAACACATTAGAGCATGTCTTAGTAATGGGAACTACCACTATAGGCCTCACACCCATGTACACTTAAACTTGGTGATGGGAACTGCCACTACAGGCCCCATTCCCATATCCACTTAAACACTTAAACTTAGTGATGGGAACTATCGCTACGGGCCCCATACCCATGTACACTTAACCACTTGAACTTGGTGATGAGAACTACCACTACTGGCCCCACATCCATGTACAGTTAAACACTAGAATAACATCTAACCCAGATCATTTCCAAGCACGACTCCACTAAGGACAACGTCACATAAGGATCTTTGAGATGCTCCCTAAGGATCTGCCACTATAGTCCCCTAGGTCGAGCCAAGCACATACAACATATCACTTAAACACTTAAATTGAATTGTTCACTTAATCAATTTTAAAAAAACATGTACTAACATAATCAAACAGAGAACAACACACAAGTTACATGTATCTCGAATCCTAGTCTTAAGCACTTCCCTGTCTTGGACTTAACCTAAGTGGAAATCTGTACACATTAACATGCTTTTCATATTATTCAATCTAAGATCAATATCATTCTTAATTTCCTTAATCCTATTCATTTAATTTTTCTAAGACCATACTAGTTATCTAGGTTACGTGGAAATTAGTTTAAATCAAAGTTAAACAAACTGATAATCATGTTATACTTTATTCAACATGGTTATGTTGGGGACTGTGTTACTTAACATAGGTTGAAGCACGACTGTGTTAATGGTCGTGTATCTTTCGGTGTATAACTAAGCTTCAACAAGGTTGGAACACGACCGCGACTTAATATGGTCGAAACATAACCGTATTGGAAGGTTGCGTATCTTTTGGTATACCCTTCCAATTAAACACAATCAAAATACGACTGTGTTGGGAGGTTGTGTTACCCTCGACGATCTCCATGAACCCTCATTCTCTTACTTCAATTCCTCCTAAACCTAATCCTTTCTATTCTTAAGCTTAATTATGTCTCTAAAATTCGTAATTATAAATAAATTATATAGATTAGATTACTCACTTCAATTCCACAAATTGCAAATATCGAATTCATTGATTCTCATTCTCCCATTGTCCTTGTTTAAACTTTGTGTTCTTCATGAATAAGCTATTTGCATAAATTCTAAATTCCATAATCTTAATTTAAATTTCTTATAACATCCTTACCTCGAGTTCTTTGGAATTGGACCTCTTTGGTGTCCTTTTGCCTTAGGTTCCTTTATAGGGTTCCTTCTCTTTCTCTCTCGTTATACGGTTATAAAGTGTCTAAGTGTGAAAAAAGAATAAACATCCTAGGTTATTTTGTTTTTATAGTTCGACCAGGAAAAGATGAATTTGCCCTTATCCCATTGTCCTATTTACAACATTGCCATTTATTATATATATATATATTTATATAAGATAAAGATAAAAAAATGTATATTACTTTCTCCCTCCCTTATTAAAACTTTCATCCTCGAAAGTTACTTGGATTTGGGAAGAGTTCAGGATGCTTTCTCTTTATTTCTTCTTCTAACTCCCATGTCACTTCCCTTTCTATTTGGTTTGTCCATTGCACTTTAACATAAGGGATTTTTTTCTGTCTTATCACCCATTCCCTAGTGTCCAAAATCCTAATTGACCTTTCCAAAGACATTAGATTTGGCTACACATTCAGTGGTTCCAAGGCCACTATCTGATCCTAGTTGGATACACACTTCCTTAACATGGATACATGGAATACATCATGCACCCCGGCTAAATTCGGTGGAAGGGCTAATCCATAAGCTACTATTCCTATTCTCTCCAAGATCTTAAATGGGCCTATATACCTCAAGTTTAGCTTTCCCCTCAACCCAAATCTGATCACTCCTTTTGTTGGAGAAATCCTCAATAATACCTTATTTCCTACTTGGAATTGTAAAGGATGCCTTCTTTTGTCTACATAACTCTTTTGTTGAAATTGGGCCATCTGTATTCTCTACTAGATTAGTTTTACTTTATCAACTGCTTCTTGCACTAACTCTGGCCCCATTATCTGTCTTTCTCCCACTTCATCCCAATGCAGTGGAGATTTGCACTTTCTTCCATAAAGAGCTTCATACGGTGCCATTTGATTAGTTGCTTGGTAGTTGTTATTATAGGCAAACTCCACCAGAGGTATATGCTCATTTCAATTCCCTCCAAATTTTAGTGCATATGTCCTAAGCATATCTTCTAGTATTTGTATAGTCCTTTCAGACTGACCATCTATTTGTAGGTGGAATGCCATATTGAATTGTAGTTTAATGTCCAATGCCTTGTAAAGGTTGTTCTAAAATCTACTCACAAACTTAGTGTCTCTATTAGAAGTGATTGTCACTGACACTCCATGTAATTTGACTATCTCTTATATGTATATCTAAGCTAATTTCTCCAATTTATATCCTACTATGATAGGTATGAAATGAGTAGACTTAGTCAATCTATCCACTATGACTCAAACTGCATCTTGCTTCTCTTTAGTATTTAGGAGGGCTGTAACAAAATCTATTGTCACATGCTCCCATTTCCATTTTGGTATTGGAAGAGGTTGTAATTTTCCAGCTAATCTCTGGTGTTCTATTCTGATCTACTGGCATGTGAGGCACTTGGTTACATATTCTGCTATTTCTCTTTTCATGTTTCTCCATCAATAACAGCTCTTCACATCCTTGCACATTTTGGTATTCCCAAGATATATCTTGTAGGCAGAGTGATGTGCCTCTTTCATTATATCTCTCTTCAATTTTGCATCCCTTAGCACACATAGTTTTGTTTTGTACCTTAAGGTCCCTTTAGCATCTAAGTTGAATTTTGGAGCCTTACCTTGTTCCACTATGCTCTTGAGCTCTTGAATATCTTCATCTTCCATTTGACCTGATTTGATTCTATCCATTATGGTTGGCTAAATCCTTAAAGTATTCATTTTTGCTCTCACTTATTGTGTAAAGACTTCTAGCTCCATTTTGCGCATGTCTTCCAATAACCCTTTCTATGAAGTGATGAGAGTGGCTACATTACCCTATTTCTTTCTACTATAGGCATTTGCCACCACATTGGCTTTCCCTGGATGGTATTGTATTTCCAGGTCATAATCTTTAATTAACTCCAACCATCTTCTCTATCTCATGTTTAGCTTTTTCTGCATAAATATGTACTTTAAGCTTCTATAGTCAATGAAGATTTTGCACCTTTCTCCATATAAGTAGTGTCTCCATAGTTTCAAAGCTAACACTATAGCTGCCAATTCTAAGTTGTGAGTTAGGCAGTTCTTTTCATACGTTTTCAATTGTCTAGATGCATATGTTATTACCTACCCACCTTGCATTAATACACATCTCAACCCTTGAATTGAGGCATCACTACACACAGTAAACTCTTCTCTACGCTTGGGTAAAGTCAAAACTAGCATTGTCACCAGTTTCTCTTTAAGCATCTAAAAGTTGACTTTGCATCTGTCATTCCATTTAAATTTCACATTCTTCTTTGTTAGTTTGGTAAGGAATTACTATTTTGGAAAACCCTTAAAAAAATCTCCTATAGTAACCTATTAGACCCAAGAAGCTTATTACCTTTGTAATTATCTTCGGTCTTTGCCAATCTACTATTGATCTCACCTTTTTTAGGTCCACAGATATACCATCCTTATTAACCACATGACCTAAGAAGACTACTTGTTCCAGCCATAATTTACATTTACTGAATTTGGCATATAACTTCTCATCTTATAGCCTGCCTAATACTAGCCTCAAGTGTTCTTCGTGCTCTTCAATAATTTTAGAGTATATTAGGATGCCATCTATAAAGACGATTACAAACTTATCCAAGAAATCTCTGAATACTCTATTCATTAAATTCATGAATGCAGTTGGTACATTCGTCAGTCCAAAGGGCATTACTAGAAATTCGTAGCACCCATATTTAGTCCTGAATGCTGTTTTCTGAATGTCCTCTTCTCTGATTCGGAGTTAATGATAACTTGATCTTAGGTCTATTTTGGAGAACACCTGTGCTCCCTGTAACTATCAAACAAGTCATCTATCTTAGGAAGAGGATATTTATTCTTTATGGTGACTTTGTTTAATTCCCTATAATTTATACAAAGCCTTATACTTCCATCCTTTTTCTTCACAAACAGGATTGGTGCACCCAAAGGAGAGACACTGGGTCTTATAAAGCTATTATCTTGTAACTCCTGTAATTGTTTCCTTAATTCTTCTAATTCCACTGGTGCCATTCTGTAGACTGGTTTTGATATGGGTACTATATCTTGTACTAAGTCTATGTTGAATTCTATTTCCCTAATTAGGGGTAAACCATGAAGATTTTTTGGAAATACCTTAAGAAATTCCCTCACTGTCTGTACTTCTTCCATCCTAACTTCTTCACTAGCTTCAATAGATATGGTTGCCAATACACTTCTTCCCCACATCTCGTGAGTAGGCAATCTAGTAGGTCTCTACACTTCTAGCTTGTATTCAAAATATCCATCTTCGGGTATATTAAATGATACCACCATGTTGTGGCAGTCAATGGTGGCATGATATTTTGATAGCCAATTGACATCTAAAATAATATCAAACTCTATCATCTCTAATATTAGAAGGTCTACTAGTGTAACCCTACCATGTATTTCTATACTCACTCCTCTACATATCCTACTTATTCTTCCTCCTACTCCCAAAGGAGTACTAATAGCCAAGTAGTCATCTATATTTTCAACATCCAAAACACATGTATAGATAAAATTCTCAAACACATAAGAGACCAATGCATTGGTATCGAATAGTATATATGCATTACGAGAGTGTACTAGAAGCATACCTGCATTATTGTCCACACTTGGGATATCTTGGTGCTGTTGTTAATGAAGGGCAAACACCCTAATAGGAACTTTTTGTCTAGGACCTCCTGCCTGTGGTTTACCTCCCTATCCTCTCATTGGAGGTCTAGTTGCCTATTGTACTAGCCTTGCTTAGTTTCTAATTTATCCTTGAGGATAGTTAACTACCTTGTGTCCCCTCTAGTTGCATACATGACAAAAGATTAGGGGGATTGACCTTTCAGTAAAATGCCTACTAATGTGCCCTGTCTTTCCACAAGAGAAGCATGCCTTATCTAGCCATCTGTACTCTCTTAGCTCATGAGATCTGTAACATCTAAGACATTTAGCATTTGTGTCTACTGTAGTGAGTGCCAAAGGCACTTGCTTAATCTGAACATGAGGGGCTATAGCTCTGGGTGTTCTTCTTTACAACAAGCGATGTCTTTTACCCCTGTCTTGTCCCATTCTACTAGAGGCAGGTCTTTTCCCCAAAGCTATTGCTACTATGCGGCCCCTCTGTTCCTCAATGATCTTCTTATTCTATTCAAGACACTTTGCTTTGTCTACCATTTTAGCATAGGTATTTAGCTGAAAGGTCCCTACTGTAAGTTATAGGTCTAATTTCAATCCTCTTAGGAACCTTTTAGCTTGGGACCTATTATCATTATGTACATTTTTGAGGAGGAATTGAATGTGGTAATTCAAATATGCCTCATACTCTTCAATCGTTTAGTTCACCTATTCGCAATTATAGAAATCATTCTCCATTCAGTCTCTAAGGCTGTTGGGAGAGTATTTTTGATAAAACAACTCCTTAAACACCACCCAGTTCATGCACTCCCCTGCAAGTCTATGGACTGAAGCCCACTATTTTGCTATAGTTCCCTTCAGCATGAATGCAACATAATTCACCTTCCTATCTTTTAGAATCTAGAAGGTAGCAAAGGTCTTCTAAATCTCTTATACCTAATCCTTAGCTTCGATTGGGTCATCTACTCTAGGTTTAAATTCCTTAGTCACTTTTATGAACCTATCAAAGCTAATGGGTTCATTAGCATTCCTATGTTATGGGACATTGGGTGCTTGGTCTTGTTGTGCTAATAGTCCTACCAAGTGATTCACTGTATGCAATAGTTGAACTGTCTCTTCAGCCATCTAACCTCTTTCCCCTTGTTGTTGTGGGTGTTGAGCTTCCTCCTCATTAGGGTTATCACGTCCAGCACCCCTTTAAACTCCTAATTTGGTAATTCTTCTTAGAGGCATTTTGTTTAAGAAGAGATAACCAGATCTATTTATGTTAGTATCGGTTGAGTCAGTTTTATAGTGTGTAAGTATATACACATATACCATACACAAGGGGTCTATTCATATATAATGCTTAGCATATTTTGCCTACTCTCTTCATGTCTCATAATCTTACTGATCCAGCACTTAATCCTTCTAAAGATCATATCTTAAACTCTATTATTTAAAACTTATGTCTATTGATCATCGCTTAGTACTAAAGATCATTGCCTAAGCTCTTCAAGATCATCAACCTATGCTCCACAGATCAAAACTTAATTCATAAGGATCATGAACCTATTCCCTATAGATTCAAACTTAAGTTTCTAAAGATTGTACAACCTAGAGCTCCGATACCACCTAAGCTGTAGCACCCTGAAACCTAGGTCATGCTACTGCCCGCCATGTGTCCTTATCTCATGAGAACACGTTAAGTCTTTGAAAGAAATCTGATACATTTTAACCTATAACTCCTATAATAAAAGCATTTCATATATCTCTAAAGTTTCAAATAATAACTTAAACCCTATCAAACATCTAACACATCGAAAGTCTTTAAGTAACTAAAACAACAATTCTCAATAGATACTATCTATTACAGTTAAACATCATAATTCTTCCTAAAATTTAATCACCATAATAATAATGATACTCTTTATCTTCCTCTCTCTATAGTTCAGTTAAACTCAAGTCATCTTTTCGGTTCTCATCTCTCTTAACACCCGCATCTAAAAAATGATTCCCTGACGGGTGAGCTAATGCCTAGTACGTATAACACAAACACATACGCATGGCAAACATAATCAAGTATCACACACATCATGTAGAACTTAAACATAAACAATCATTTCATAATATAATTTTAGTCTACAAGCAAACAATAGGGTACTCATGACCCCTTTAACACATTGAACAAATTGGAACATATCTTAGTGATGGGAACTAGCATTATAGCATGGGCCCCACACCTATGTAGACTCAAACTTGGTGATGGGAACTACCATTACGGGCCTCACACCCATGTACACTTAAACATTTGAACAACATCCAACCTGGATCATTTCCAAGCACAACTCCACTAGGGGCAATGTTACACATGGATTATTGGGGTGCTCCCTAGGGATCTGCCACTACGGGCCCCTAGGTCAAGCCAAGTACATATAACATATCACTTAAACACTTAAACCGAAATGTTCACTTGATCAATTTAAAAAAACTTGTACTAACGTAATCAAATAGAGAACAACACACAAGTTATACATACCTTGGATCCTAACCTTAAGCATTTCCTAGTCTTGGACTTAACCTAATTGAAAATTTATACATGTTAACATGCTCTTCTTAGTATTCAATCTAAGATCAATGTCATTCTTAATCTCCTTAATCCTATTCATTTAATTTCTTTAAGACCTTACTAATTATCTAGGTTATGTGGAAATTAGTTTAAATGGAAGTTAAACAAAAATATAATCATGTTATACTTTATTCAACATGGTCATGTTAAGGACCGTGTTACTCAACATGGGTTGAAGTATGATCGTGTTAATGGTCGTGTATCTTTTGGTGTATAATTGGGCTTCAACAAGGTTAGAATACGACCGTGTTAGGAGGCCATGTTATTCTTGACTCAACACGGTCGAAATACGACGGTGTTGAAAGGTAGTGTATCTCTTGGTATATCTTTCACACTCATTACAGTCTAGGCACGACCATGTTGGAAGGTCATGTATCTCTTGGTACACCCTTCCATTTCAACATGATCAAAATACGACCGTGTTGGGAGGTCGTGTTACCTTCGGCAATCTCCACGAGCCCTCATTCTCTTAATTCAATTCCTCCTAAACCTAGTCCTTTCTATTCCTAAGCTTAATTATGTCTCTAAAATTCATAATTATAAATAAATTATACAAATTAGATTACTCACTTCAATTCCACGAATTGCAAATCTCAAATTCATTGATTCTCGTTCTCTTATCGTCCTTGTTTAAACTTTGTGTTCTGCATGAGTAAGCTATTCGCATAAATTCCGAATTCCATAATCCTAATTTAAATTTCTTACAACATCCTTACCTCAAGTTCTTTGGAATTAGACCTCTTTGGTGTCCTTTTGCCTTAGGTTCCTTTGTAGGGTTCCTTCTCCTTCTCTCTTGTTATACGGCTGTAAAGTGTCCAAGTGTGAAAAAAGAAGAAACATCCTAAGTTATTTTGTTTTTATTGTTTGACTAGGAAAAGACAAATTTACCTTTGTCCCATTGACCTATTTACAACATTGCCATTCATTATGTATATATATATATTTATATAAGATAAAAGATAAAAAAATTATATATTACATTATATATCCCAACTTGTCTTTGCCTGCGATGTACATCTCAACAACTTGGGACTAGAGTGCATAATTGTTTCTATATAACTTGATGCCAATTGGTGCATTTGACTCGTGGCTCATTATTTCAATATGAGTTTATGTTTGGTTCAATGCTTTTGTCATTCTAGATGAAAAGCTTGCAAGAATTGACTTCTCTCCTTCGGTAGGTTTCTCCATTGCTATCAATCTTCCCTTTTTTTTTTCTCTCTTTTTGTGTGTGTACTTTTAGAAATTTGAATTATTGGATCTTTGCTTTGATACCATCTTGAAAAGAATGGTTCTTGATACACATTTAAAACATAATGATGTATAGTTATATAACATTTACAAGAAGCTATTTTTAATAAGAAAAACTGTTAGCTAGCTTTATAATAATCTAGGCTAAAATTACCAAATTTATACAATTAAGGAAGTTTGAATCGCTCCTATAGTTCCTCCAATCGACAGCTCTTGTTGACAAATTTTAGCCTTTAAAAAAGTATACTGTCAACCAGTATCATATCAAACAAAGAAGAAATAGTAGGATTTGTTCACTAAACCCCGTACTGCTTAATTTGACTTTCTCATTGTTGTAGCAGATGCATATTATCAATCTCATGAAATGTAATTATTAAATTGACCTACTAAACAATCATCGTAGATAGGAAGTAACCTCCAATTATTAGTCTGCCCATGTTCATGTATTTGAACCTTTAGTTCTTATTTTATCCCCTTAAGAACAACTTTTCAACACTACAACTTTTTGTATTGCAATATAAAGAACGAGAACTTGAAAAGTTGTAATGCTAACTTAAAAACTAAAATCTCGTTTAATGAACTCTTTCCTACTTGCTACTAAGTTTCATTATGGTATCTGAGTGGAATTAACTCCATGAAATATAGTAGCAATATGTTGTGATGTAGACTTCATTGAAATGATATATGAATTTGAAAAAGGTAATTTGCTTGCCTAATGCCAAAGTTATTTTCATAAGAATGTATTGCGGACCTTCTTGAAATATAGTAACAATATATTGTCCTTAAAATGTAGATGAGTTTAACTATAGCTAGATGCTTTATCGACACCTTCTTTAAATTCTTTCCTAACTAATTTGTTCTACACATTTATCAATAATCAAACACTATAGGGAGTATCATATCAGCTTTCAAAGCTTGCATCTTTCTTATTCTGAATATTTTCATTACTCTTTCACCAAATGGTAGACATTGTAAACTAATAAAATAGTAAGATCCACTTATTTTAGTACATTAAACTACAAATTTTAAACAATCATAAATTATAAACACATTTCTCAAATAGACAACTTGCTCTAGAGTAACTTAATAGTATGATGTGCCTAAACACACTTGAAAGCACAATCAAAAGACTTAAGAAAAACTATCTCAAGTCTAAGCAAAATCGGATCCACAAAGGGCACTTTTCATGTGAACCCTAATGAAGATATGATGAAATCCAAATATCCAATGATATAATTAGAATAGCACAATCATAATACCTTCTAACATCACCCTAATCTCATATAATCTACGCAAATAATCCAAAAATGACAAAGAAAACCTTAATTATAAGAATCCCTTTCCAATAGAAAAGAACACGATTTCAAGTGTAGTCTTCAATGATGATCCAAATCAAATTGATAAATACTTCAAACAAACACAAGAATTCTTGAATAACAATATGTATTTCTGACCAAGAACTATCTCAATTCAACCCTAGATATGACACACTAGAGAAGAAAAGAAATCACAATAAAATGAAATTGATATAACTCACAATTTCAAGATGTTGCACTCGCCACAATTTTAACTCTTGGGATTGAAATTGATAAGAGTTTAGAACCAAGGTATGAACCCTAATTCTCATGTGAAAGGTAGTGTATAACATGCAAAATGATAAGCCTCCTCAAACCCTCTCCTAAGCAAGTATTTATACTTGCTACTCCTAGGGTTAAAAAGTGCTCAAAATTACAAGTTTACCACTTTTAAGGTGACTAACCCTAAATGAAAATTACAAGGAAATAAAAGTGTCCCAAAACCAAAATACAACTAAAATAGTTCATAAAAGAAGAAATATATAAAATAAATGGTCTTCATGATGCCGGTCTTCTATAGGATTCATCGGCTCAGCTCATCGCCAGTTCAGGTCGGTCCATGGATAACCCACAAGTTGAGTTTGAGGGAGTTTGTCCATTGCCCTATAGAATATGATAAGTGTGCCTGTTGAAAAACACAATACAAGAATAATAGAAAAGAGGATAATATATAAATAATTCTGAGGTCGATCTGCTCAAAATGAGCCCTCAACGCTAAGATTTGAAATCCTTTAGTTCTTGCCCTAATGATAGGTCTTGTTGGATTTTTATTCCTATCATAGTAGGTAAGAGAGAAACTTAAAGTTAATAAACACACCAACAAGTCATATTTCATTTCTACTTCATGTAAAGATTTAGAATACACGCAGTTAAAGTTAATAAACACCAAGTTGGGCTAAAATGCAGAAACTGAAACTAGTGGCTGATTTCCTTTTCCTTCATATAAATCAAAAAGTTAAAGTGCTTAAAAAGCTTCCAACTGCTAATCTTGATATACATTAAACATAAACATCATTTTTCATGAAGTCTTCTGTAAGCTTACACAATAACAAATGAAGCTTAAAAAATTGTTCATGAACATACAACGCTTGTTCAAAATCAACATCCTTCAAAAGCTATTGACCATTATTTCAAGCTTTAGATGTCTTCCAAAAGCATCCTTACATAAGTTAAATGATGATCGGGTTAAATCTTGTAGAGTACATCCAGATATTTTGGCTTCTTGGGAAACTTGAACAAAACTTGATATATTTTTCGTTTGGAAAGACCTTCAATGGTAGCAAGAAACATGGCCAACTCCTCTACATCCACTCTTGGTTAATCAGTGATCAAATTCTCTATAGCAGTTCGTATAGTAGTCTTCATTTCTTGCATTATAGTTTCAAAGTACTCCATGGTGGATGACAAGCCCAACATAGCTCCATTGCTAAGCATGGTTCTCTTCCTTTTTACATTGGATTGGGTTGAACTTTGATGGATAGATGGCCCATCTACTTCATCTCTCAATGGTATCTCATCTTCTAAGTTTTGAAGTGGAGGTTCCTCCTAATCTAACTCAATGATATCGTTGTTGTTTATGCATCTTAACATGTGACATTGTCTTTGCATAGATTGTGGACAACTCCTCCAGATATGAAAAACTCCTATTCATAAATGCAATAGTGTCTTTGTAGCTCTACAAAGAAGCTATGAAATTAAAAGTAGATTAGTATGCACCATATGAAGGATAATTTGTTGAAAAACATAGATTACACATACCATTAAGATTCCTACACTTGATTTTCCATATACCATGTCATATAATATGCTCTAATCTTTCTTCAAAGTTCTAATGTGTGACTTTATGCATAGTTTTGCCTTTAACTCACAATTGGGTATCCTCACGATTAGCATTTTCTCCAATTCATAAAGATAACCACTTTGAAATCCAGTATCAGCATCATGTGTCCTGTTGTTATGTAACTCTACCATATATGTAACTAGTGCATCATCCTTGGTCACTGTCCACTTCCTCTTACTTTGTTTGATAGGCTTAAGATCAACTTGCATAGATTATACCTCTTCCATGCAAATATTTCTATAGAAGAGAATAATTTGACATATAAAACAAACCATAAAACATGCTAAGAACAGCACATCATTAAAATGATAAGGTAAAATTATGATATCAATATACATTCATAACAAAATATCATAGTATTATTACTCCACATTACATCACTTGTATTACATACAGTAGCATAAGATTCAGTTACAACAACTGCAAGTCATATTACAGTGACAAATAGTAAAATTCAATTATGACCATGTCTTGATCTACTCCCATTATTGAACATTTGATTTGCTAACTACAACCTCTAATTAGACTGTCCATCATTGTTTCCCAAAGTCATGATGAGATCATCTTTATTATCCACAATTTTTCCTCTACACCATCTACTTAGTTCTCAAGGGGATTGGAGGTTGTTTTCATCCTAATGAAGTTGTGGAGCAAATAACAAGCCAGTATGATTCAATTTTGGATTTTGACTTGATAAGACAATGGACTTCTAAG
Source organism: Laguncularia racemosa (assembly GCA_037954665.1). NCBI lineage: Eukaryota > Viridiplantae > Streptophyta > Magnoliopsida > Myrtales > Combretaceae > Laguncularia > Laguncularia racemosa. Next base: position 10,979,139 of record JBBMOL010000004.1, on the reverse strand, counting down.
AATACTCCATCTCATCTTAAGTAATCCAAAGCACCTCTTGATCACATTTCCAATAGATCTATGTTTGAAATCAAACAATTCTTCTAAAGTTCTTGGTTGATGACTCTATCGCTATTCATTTAGATGATACCTCTAACCCTTAAATGATGCAAGGAATCTTTTACAATTGAGATAACCTCCATCAACTAGATAGCAGCATCCTAATGAAAGGTAGAAAATAGGTTTTGTAATGATTGAGGTTTGAAAAAGACAAATTTTAAATTTAAAGAATTAAATAAGGCATACCTTGTGGAGCTTTAAGACTATTCCTCCTAGTTATTACATCTCAAAGAATTCTATTGTCTGCAATAGATCCTTCCTGGCAATACATAAAAAAAAATTCATATTTGGTGCACATACACTGAGTACATTTGTGGTGATCTCATTTTTTGAATTTGTATCAAGCATTGTTTTTCATTGGCACTTTGATTTGGATATGTGTCCTATCTTTCATTAGCACTTCGATTTGGATATGTGTTTTATCTAAAGCACACAAACAATTCTACATACAAACAAATGTTTATCAAACTAGGTATGCCAATTATCTTAATGATGGAAACTTTTTTATTATTATAATTGGTATTATGTCATTTACCTTAAAAATTTTCCACCCATCATCATTGTTGTTCTTAGGAATAGGTTCAAGCTTCTTGAATAGCTGATTGCTTAATCGTAACATAAAATTCAATACATTATGGAAATATCGACTAACTATTGCTCTAGATCTCTTAAAATTATGCTAAATGACTCTATTCTTTGCATGGTGGGCAAATATAAGCAAGGACATTGCAACTTGCTCATGTACAAGGAGATTCCTAGTTACTTTTAATCCTCCTATACCCTCTAGCATTTCACATCATTTGGAAAATGCACATCTATCTAATCTCAATTGTTTAATACATGTCATATCATCATTGTGAACAAGTCTCTTAATATACTAATGATGTTGATAAAAGTTTAATTGATAAGATTGAACAGTAGGATGATAGATGTGTAAGCCCAAAGCAAGCAACAAAAACATTATGCAATGTGCAAGGTTATAGTACTCTAACCATAAGGCTAAAAGGAAGCAAGCGATTTTCTTTTTCCTCTATGATTTATTGAATTGCAACATCGGTTGATCAATCACTACAATTGTACATGGTGGGTCATAAGAAGTGCATGTAACACAATCAATCTAATATTTTCAATTATGCTTGCATCAACCAAACTTTAAATAACTTGTTTAAGGCAAGAAGCGTTTACAATATTATAATATGGTAATTATAATATATGCCCACAATATAAGTTTACAAAGGTTAAAACTCTTGTGAACATTCATTATTTGGTCATTTGAATCTCCTTGAGTGTAGATACCCTTTTTTGTAGACATCCTATGCTAGTATCAACCGAAGCTCTACTCATTGAAATTTAGCCAAAGAAGCAACATGTGGTTATGCTGCTGTCTTCATCATGAGTAGTCTAAATAAGTTTATTTTTTGAAATAATAAAGAAAGTGTCTTGTCATAGGGTTGAATATTCAATCTTTATAAGTTTACAAGAAGGTTTTCCTGTAGAAATTACACATAGTAAACATTTCCACTAACTAGATGTGGGTTACATTTTAGAAAAACTCATTACAATAACCTAATATTGAGATTAGAGATTGTAGTCTATATATTAATTAGAAAAACTCATTGCAATGACTTGATATAGCGATTAGAGATTTGTAGTCTATATATTGATAGATACAAACCATTTATATCAACATTAAACAAGATCTTAGCGAACTTAAACCAATGCATTATCATATTGAATACCATCTTAAATAATTTCTTAATCTCATTGACTGGCATAGCTTTTTATTAAGAATAATTGTCTTAGAGAAAATTTTTTCAAGCTACTATCTAAAAATAGATACAAATTTAGTATTGTTTTTCTAGTCATACTGACAAAATCAAATTTTGAACTATTTAAATAAAGTAAGGGATGATCAATCAAAACTAAAAAATAATGATAGTTAAAGTACATGGAGAACAAAATAGAGCTTGCACATGAAGAACACGAAGAACATGGCACAAGTTCACAGGAAAGAAAAACCCATAAAAAAAAAAAACAAGAACATAAACCACACACATGATTATGGAAACATAAACACACAATCATAGCTCATAAGATAAATAACATATAGTAACAAATGAAGCTCGTACATGAAGAAGACACTAGTGAAGCTATGAGATAGGTCATGAACTAGGTAAAAATGGCAAAACTCAGGTGGAGACTTGCGTTTGGAGAAATGAGTGGCAGTTGGAGAGACGACTGGTGTCTAGAGTGGCGACCAATGTTAGCAAGCATGGTGGCAAGAGTGAGAGATAGATGAGGTAGATGTATAAATCTAAGGTTCTTGATTGTTCATAGTTGATATTTTTTACTTTCTATCATGACTATTTTGTGGTTTTATCTGATAAGGGTAAGTGTTTTCATTTTCTAAATTTTGATGAGGGTAAGTTAGGAAAAAAAGATTAGATTTTTGTTCAATTGCAATCCTGAGGGTGGAATTAAGAAATCCAATTCCATGTTTTATATAATAGGCATTCGATAATGAATTGCTATTCTATGATAAAAAAATAACTAAACACCATATTAGCAATTCCACAACGAATAAAGGGGAAGTGGAATTGCTATTATAGTGAGGTGAATAGGTCGTGAGAATTCATTGATGTTGATTAACTTCTCTAAGCAATATGTGTTGAATTCATGAAGTTGTTTAGAGAAAAAAAAATGTGGCAAATGGGAATCCTAAACAACAAGGACATGTAGCATTTGTTGTTGAAATAGATTGTCAATTATGTGTTTTGAAGTGCAAGCTATGTGTTTAGAATGCTCGATGATTAACTTAGATAATACACATATTAAACAAGACTAAAAATGGAAATTTATAGTGTTTTGAGAGATACACAATCAGGTACACGACCATGTACTTGACTGTGTTCCACAAACAGTAGTTGTAAATTAAATACATAAGGAACATGGCTAAAGTACATGGTTGTGTACTTGACTGTGTTTCTCTAGTAGTAATTGTAAATTTAATGGGAAAGTTACATGGCTGTGTACATGCTTATATACTTTATGACAGCAAAATTAAAGATTGTACTACTTAAAAATGTTATGACATTTAATGAAAATTTTATGAGTTTCAATCACAAGAGTTGTATTACTTCATGATTAAGGGTTTAGATCCATATGCAACTGATTTAAATCCAATCTTTTGAATTGTATCCAATCATTGAATTATCATAATTCTTGGAAAAAGTTGGTGTCCTATTGAATTGTGTGTTATAAGCGAAAGTTGCAACTTTGTTTTTAGAGATCCTCTTACACACAAATTTGTGCAAAATTTCCAAACATTATTCCCCTTCAAAACTATAATGAAATAAACACCTCTTCTATTTTCAAGTGTGGTTTGATATTTAGATTTTTGCTATCGAAATATCAAGGCTTAGTTGTATCTTGGGAAAATTCTACACCATAAACTCTTATAGCAAACTAAGTGATCTAATTGTGCCTCTAAGCTATATTTGTTTGTTAATTATACTCTATTCCTAACAGTCTTAGAGAATTTATTGTTATGGCAAGTGAAACAAATGTGGTATTAAGAGTCATGAATTAAGAATTTGTCAAGTTAGATTAATTTGATGAAATAAACTTCAGTCATTAGAGGGACAAAATGCTTTTTTTTTTTTTTTTTTTTGCATGTACTCAATATTGCATGTGCATTAGATCTAAAGATACAACCTATTGAATATTTAAAGGATGGTGTAAGTCCAAAAGAGAAAGCCAAGCATGAGGAAGTAAAGAAGAAAAGAGTAGATGATGAATTTTCATGTAGAAGTCGTATTCTCAACACTCTATTAGATAATCTATATGATCTTTACATGACAATCAATTCTCGGTAGAGATATAAAAGGCATTAGAAGAAAAATATAATATAGAGAGACAAGGTATTGACAAATTTTGAATGCTGAAGTATTTTGAGTTTAAAATGCTTGATAACATCCCTATTTTAGATCAAGTCCATGAACTACAAGTTTGTCAATCGTCTATGTGACATGTGTGTGGTTATTCTTGAGTCACTTCAAGTGGGGCAATCTTATCAAAATTGCCTCCTAGTTGGAATGACTACAGGAAGAAGATTCTTCACTTGGCTGAAGATTTCACCATTGAATGAATTCTTAGGCATATACGCATAAAGGAAGAGACCTTAAAGCATGATGTAGTAAATCTTTCATATAGTTTTAAGGTCAATTGTGTAAGAAATGGAGAAAATAAGAAATTTAGCAAGAAAAGGAAAGCTAAAGAAGTTGATGTCAAGAAGAAGATTTGAAGGTGTTACAATTGTAATAAGAAAATGCACTATGCTAAGGAGTGTTGATCACCAAAGAAGGCTAAGAACAAATTGACTACAATTCTATAAATTTAGTGGAAGATCAAGACTTTATGGCTATGGTTACTAATGGATTCAAGGTTCTTCGTATTGGTATCATCATTAAGTTGAGCATGGCTATAGCAGTCACATGCAATGATTAGTGGCTTAATTCAGGAGCAACCGTTTGTGTGTGCCACAACAAACACCAATTCAAGAACTTCAAAGATGTTGAAGATTGTGAAATTTTTATGGGAAATGGTAACTTGACTTGTATGAAATGCATTGGAGTTGTTGATCTTTACTTTACATCCAAAAAGAAATTGATTTTAATGAACTTATTGTATATTTTAGATATGAAGAAGAATTTAGTTTCTATAGGATTGTTGTGTAAGAAAGGATTTAAAGTCATGATCAAATCTAATAAATTTGTACTCATGAAAGGGCATCTATGATGTGCTTTGATTCCTAAATACAAGCACACAATACAATTGAGGATTCAATTACACAATTAGAACTCAAAATGGCGTGATTCTAAATATGATGTACTTGATTTGAAATATGCAAATACTAAATGGATGTAAGAATAAACAAGTATGTGATCTTCAATGGAAGAACACGCAATTGAACTAGGATTCAATTTCAAATTGAAATAACAAAAGTAAGATTGATATGACTCATAATCTACTCTTGTTGATTCTCGCCATAATTTCACAAAGAAATTGATAAGAGATCTTTGATTGTAAAGGATGAAGCCTCATGGCCAAAGTGTATGTTTTTTTCAATGATATCAAAAAGCTTTCTAAAAACCTTAGTTAGCAAGTATTTATATTTTCTCCAATTAGGGTAAAAATGTACTAAAAATTACAAAGATGCCACTAAGTGGCTGGTTTTCCAAAGGACTAATTACAAATACAAAAATGGTCTTCAGGTGGTCAGTTCTTCAATTTAAGTGAATACATTGTGGACTGTTGGATGTGAGTTCAAAAATGTCCCCAATTTGATCCTTAGCATATTTTATTCACTATCTTGTAAAACCGATAAATGTACTTACCGGAATGCACAACAATTATGTAATATAAAAGTAGATACTAAATCAACATCCTTATAGTTTAGTTGTTCATGGAAGATTCTCATAGCTAGATTTTGTAAACCCTTGGCTCGAGCTCTGGTGACTAGTCCTATGGGAATTTGATTCCTATCAATCTATATGTGGAGAAGGGACATGTTAGTAATTGTATGTTTAAACTTAGCATTGATATATGAATAAGATGAATGTTTTTGTTTATATTGTTGACTCTTTTGATTTATGGTATGCTAGATTAAGATATGTCAATCCTAATACCATTAAGTTCATGAATAGAAATGAATATGTTAAAGTTAATAATTTGGATAATATGAATAAATGTGAAGTTTGCATCCAAGCCAAAATGAAAAAGAAACTTTCTATTGTGGAAAGAAGAATCATGGTGCTTAATCTAATTCACAGTGATATAAGCGAATTGAATGGAAGTTTAACTAGAGGAAGAAAGAGATACATTATAACGTTCATCAATGATTTCTCATGATACACTTGTGTATATTTTTTGAGATGTAAAGATGAAGCATTTGAATAGTTTAAATGTTATAAGTTAGAAGTAGAAAATTTACATGATAGACAAATTAAGTGCTTGCATAGTAATAGAGGGGGTGAATATTTCTCAAATGAATTCCACCAATTTTGGGAGGAAAATGAGATAGTACATCAATGTACTACTCTATATACATCACAACAAAATGGATTAATAAAATGTAAAAATCGAACCTTAATGGATGTGATTAATGCACTAATTTAGAATGCTAAATTGCCATTTAATTTATAGGGAGAAGCTTTATTAACTTTGTGTTATATTTTGAATAAAACCCCATCAAGATCATTAGGTTTTGCTCCACATGAAAGATGGAAAGGTAGAAAACCAAATTTGCAATATTTTAAAGTGTGGCAGTGCATAACTTGCCATAGAGTTTTTAATTCTAAAAGGACGAAGCTTGGTGCTAGAGCCTTGAAAGGAATTTTTGTTAATTTTGCTCAAAATTCTAAGGGATATAGAATATTAGATTTCAAATTTAATATTATTGTTGAAACTAGAGATTCAGAATTTTTTGAGAATAAATTCTATGGTGATCTAGTTTAAAAGAAAACTTATCCTACCACATAATAAAAAATAAAACAAAAGGATTCTTGTAAAAATAATAATGAAGAAACAATGTAAAATTCTCTATAGAACCTGGAAGAAGTAAAAGGGCAAGAAAGAGCAAGAATTTTGAACCAGTTCATTGATTTTGAAGCCCTTAGCTTTTTAATGGAAGGTAGTAGAGATTTTATAATTTGTAAAATCCCTTTAATACTTAGTGTAAATAGTAATCCTAAAACATTTAGTGAAGCAACAACTTCTAGAGACACAACATTTTGGAAAGATGCAATAAATGATGATATTGAATCTTTGTTGTCTAATAATAGTTGGGCTATAGTTGACTTGCTTCAAGGATCTAAGGCAATTGGCTGTAAGTATGTTTTAAAATAAAAGTATAATTCAGATGGCTCTTTGCAAACTTTTAAGGCAAGTTTAGTGGCCAAAGGATTCAAGCAACAAGAGGGAATAGATTATTTTGACTTAAATAAATTTATTGTTTGCCCTTGTGTGGCTTTATGCTATCAGGAAACGGAAAGAAAGTTTACAAATTAGTTAAGTTATTGTGTGAACTCAAGTAAGCCCCAAAACAATGGCATGAGAAATTTGATAGTATAATCTTAACAATTGGTTCCAAACATAATAGTGCTAATAAATATATTTACTCAAAATTCACTAGTGAATATGGTGCTATAATTTGTTTATATGTTGATGATTTGTTGATATTTGGAATGAACATGATTGGCATTAATGATACCAAGAAATATCTAACCTAGGTTTAAAATGAAAGATCTGAATGAGGTAGATACAATATTGGGTATTAAAGTGTTGAAACATAATGGTGGCATTATGTTAAGTCAATAACATTATATAAAAAGGATTCTTGAAAAGTTAAAACATATGGTAAAGAAAGGGTTTACAACTCTCTATGATTCTCACTTTAATTTAGAAAGGGACTTTAGAAGAGTAATAGCACAATTGGAGTATGCCAGTGCTATAAGGAGTTTAATGTATGCTTCACATTGTATTTGACTTGATATTGTGCATGTTGTGTGCAAATTATCAAGGTTTACTAGTAATCCTAGTATCGAGTATTGTCAAGCCCTATTTAGAGTTTGTGGTTACTTAAAGAGAACAATGAAACTTGGAATGTTTTATGGTGACTTTCCTGCTATGCTAAAAGGATATTCGGATGCGAATTGGATAACAAGTGTTAGCGATAGAGGTTCAACTTTTAGATGGATATTTACCTTAGGTGGTGGTGCCATAGGTAAGGCATTTAAGAAACAAATGTGTATAATGCATTTGACAATGGAGGCTGAGTTTATAACACTTGCTATAGTTGGTAAAAAGGCGGAATAACTTAGTAAGTTCCTATTGATGGAAATAGAAATGTGACCAAAACTTGTTTAGAAAACATGACACCATTAATTGTTTTGTCATATGAAAAGAAGAAAACTAATTCCGCAAATTTCTTAGATATGTAAATATTATTAGACACGTTAGGGTGACATTATCTCTTACCCTTCATAATGTACTCATGGTACCAGAATTTTGAATTCAATCTCTCGTCAATTGGCAAGTTGTTGTAGACACAAAACTTACTTGCACTTTCCGTTTTAATAAGAACTTAATATAGGATTTAGTAAGTAAGCAAATTGCGGCAAAAGAGCAGCCACTGAAAACAAGCTCAGGTGGAGATTAAAGAAACGTCTTCTCTAGTGGTTGTTGCTAAAAAGACTTCGGATTCTTGTTTTCTTTCTTCTTTTGCTTCGTTGAATCGAGTTGTCTAAGGAAACTTCCTTGCATTTTTGTTTCATGCTAGAGTGGACATTCGTCCTTCTCAAAAGCTACAACATTTATCCAACTGTAATCTGGTTCTTCTTGTGTAGCTACGAACATGCATCACTTTCCTTTCAAGTGTGTAATGCTCGATTAATGCCCCGATCGTGCAGTTACTGGGAAGGGTATACTTTGATACGATTCATAATTTCTTAACCCAAATATAGTCAATAATCAAAATTACCAATTGATTAATAGAATTTTTCGATCATTTAGTTCAAAAGCCCCTAGCGGCTACTATTAATTTCCTACCTCAATCCATGTAGGCTTTATACTGTTGGAATATCACATCTAATTTGAGTACTGCTCGACATATTTTGACAATTGCTCAATGTAGTCGTACCTTTTTGTCGCAAACGAATATACAAGTTCCGCAAACCATACACAAACTTCTTCAAATCGAAAACCACCGCAAAACTGTTCCAATGCGTGTTTGAACGTATCATGGCTGACCAAAGGTTACCAAGCTCTGCTCTTAAGAAAAGGCATCCATCAACAGAAGTTAGTCCGATATACACCTTAACAAAATAGCACTATTAGAAGAAAACATTGCCACTTGTTGGAGACAGCTAGAGCAATTAGATCGTATGCCAATTTGCCCTATGATGCCAATGTGCCCTTTCTTTTTAACCAATTTAAACGATTTACATGCAATTGGGAGTAATAAATCTGTGAATAAATCTCAGAAAAAAGAACAGAAGAAGATAAAAGAAAACAAGAATAACTATTATGAAGAATGAGATATTATCAAATCATCTCCTCATCACATCTGAACTCTTAACACGAGCGCTGTTAATCTTCACAATTTCATAAACAATTTCCTCAAGCGCGCTAGCTTCTCTTAGTATCGATGTATGAGAAACTCCACGAATCATGATCATTCTCAGAGATCGATCCCACTTGTTTCTCCACTCCGTCTGCAATGCCAACAAACTCGCCATATTAACTGTCCCATCGCCATTACCATATATGATATCAGGTTGTTTATTGAATCCTTCCTTTCCATAGAACAAAGTCTCGGGAGTTTTTACATCTGAGCCAATTATGCAAGTAACTGAAACTTCTGGGGCATTCAACTTTTTGACTAGTGGCAGGATCCTAGAATTATATGGCCGAACGCCTTCTGTAAATCCAATGTCATTTAAAAATTGTGCGATATCACCAGCAGTGTAATTAGCATTTGGAGTAATTACAAGTGGTTTTGTCCGGTCAAAAAAATTTGGTGAAGGAAGAAGCCATAAGTTGCTCTCTGAACTCCTCTGTTCCGCTCTAACCAATAATGGATCAACCAAAGGAACTCCTAGAGTGTATCCGGAAGCAAATGTTGCCATTTCCTGGACTGTACCACCCCATGGAGCAGACAGTGCAACGAAGTGTTTGACGTAACTTCGTTGCCAGGATCGAGAGTTTCGTTTCAGGAGTTGGAGGACAAAGAGACCGCCTAAGCTATGTGAGACAAGAATGACGGGTTTTCCTTGATTAGATTTGCTTGCCTTTTCGATTAAATCTTTGAGGTCTTCTAAAAACTTGGAGCCAACGTTACAAGGATGCCCTTCCGGTGCTAAGCCGTAACGAAAATCATACGGAGCTCCAAAGAGGGTCTTTCCATCAGAATAGCCAAGCTTTTGCAGGGAGTGGACTAAATGTGCCATGTAAGTTGTAATATGCCTGAAAATTTTAGCCATAAACACTAAGCTTAAGACACCAAAATATGCATTTTCTTTCAAAAAAAAAGAAAAAAAAACAACTCGTAGACTAATATATATAAAACCATACCAAATCTAATAGACTTAAGATTTCAGTTTAGATGGTGTTGGATCTAAAATTTATCGGCAACAACATATCATGCTTTTGGAAATCAATTGATCGATTATGCTACAGAATTACTAGTGAAGTGGGGAAGCAGGCATGCACTTATAGTGCAAAAGTACAGATGACTGACTTCATATTCATAAATTTAAAAATGGATTCATCTCTGTTCCTCCCTGGCTCTTTCCAGGAAAAGGAAAAATTGGCACCAGATGGGCACGTAAAACACAACTAAGATTTTGCTAGAACAGACATTCAACCTTACAAAGCTTGGAGATTTTGTTTCATCATACTTTGTACCATGATAAAGAGAAACTGGGAGTTGTTTCCATAAAAATACCAATGTAGAATTCCACATATATACGAAGCTTCTTCCAGCCCTCAAGCAAGTTTGCCAATTAGTACTGACCTGGTTATATTAGATCTGCATTATAACTCATCCGACCTAAATATATGTGTTGCATCAATCCTTCAAATTCATTGCAATCGACATGAAAAAATAGTACACCAATTTCTGATTTGAAGAGTCAAATGTTCTGTGATGATGGCTAATTTCCAGCTGTAGAATCATAACCTACCTATTAACATAGTGCTATATGAACTGAAGGTTATCTTTTAGAACATTACTTGCAATGACCAATTCTGAGTTTTCAAACAAGGCTACTTTTATCCAGCAAACACTTAACAGATATAGTTCAGACATGAATACCAGCAACCACTTTAAACAGAATAATAAAAAAGATTTGATACTGATATTATCTTGTCAATTACTATATTCTCAAATTTCTACATGTTATTATAATTAACTCAATCTACTTACCTACATGAATTATATTCATAATGCAATAGTGAGCTTACTTGAGATTTGGGTCGAGGTAAAGAAGTGATTGAGTGGAACCAAAATTAGGCACTCTAGTTTCAACTCCGGGAGCATTATGGTAATCATCCTTATCAGGATCATAGTACAACATCATACGTTCTGCAAAACACTTGGTAAAAGGAGAAACAAGCACGCTCGGGTCAAACCACAATCGGAACCACCCATCTTTGTCCTTGACCACCGGATACTGGCGGTTGCAGAACAGCCCCGATGGTCTGTACTCTGACGTCAGCCGTGCTTCCAGCTGGTTTCCACCAGTTCCGGGGACTAAAATCAAAGGGTGGAGATTGGTTTTGGATTGGCATAGACTGAACATCATGGACGCCCAAATAAGAGTGAACTCCAGGACTAGGAATATGGTGAAACAATTGTATTTCATGATTATAAGTGGTATTATACGTGGTTTAGAGTCTATAGTTTAGTTTCTAAATTGCAGATAGGAGTTATGTTTCATGATTTTGTCTTGAACTGTGTCTTGGAGGCATCTTCGTGATGATCTAGGTTTACATTTAATGAAATAGGGATACTTACACGTATATGGTCTATATCTGTCTTGGAGAATATATGCATTGTGTGGTGGAGAGAAGGAGAATTATCTGGTTGGGTGTTTGAACTTGGGTTCGGATCGGACTATTAGATCCATCTTGTAAACGGGCTTCAACCATCTGACGTGTTTCCTCAATTCAAGATTCTCTTTTGTGTGAACTTTGCTAGAACTGGAAGTATTATCGAGGGCATGGGTGGTGCCTGGTGGTACGAAGTAGGAGTGGTTAGGGTTTGTCAGCCTCTATTTCAAAAAGAAAAGAGGTAACTTTGGTCATTTCACTAGCATTTTCAATCCAACTAGATATATTAAGACTCTCGTAGTTTAATAAAATAAATATTGATTTCATAGTAAAATGGATTGAGATCATTTCCCTAGAAAAAAAAGGAGTAACATACTTGCTTGTTTAATTCCTATAGAATAGAAATATGATACAAACTTTATTATATTTGATGAAGTGTATGAGGTATTTGTTTTAATACTGATAGTAATTAGTTACCATTATTTTATGGTATTAGACTATGTAAGACTCCCAAATTCTTTGTTTAGTTTGCATAGCGAATAAAGTTACTAGACAAAAAAGATCTTGAACTATAAGGCAAAACCTAAGAAATTTATACCATATATCTTATTCTATCAAAAGTTACTTCACTAGACAAAATAAATACATTTTTAAAACCTAAAAAAATAACTATATATCATCATTACTCCTTTTACTATTATATTCATATCAAAGCTTTTCTAGTTAGTTTTCACATTTGTGCTAAAAATAACCCTACATCATAACAAAATTTTATATCTTGTGTTGCACAAACTAAATATGGTATAAAAGAATTGTACTATATTATTCTTTTTATATAGTATTATCTTATTTTCCTTGTACTATCTTGTTTTACTAATCAAATGTTACCATAATCTTTTTTTTTTCTTTTTAGCACAAAACCATAATGTTATGACTCAAAACTCAAAAGGTAAAACCAATCAATCATATATTTTTATCTTAATAGAAATGTACAAGCTTTCTCTCTAAGCCTTCTAGTACATATTCTATTGCCTAAAAAGAAAAGGAAAAAAGAAAAAAATAAAAAAGAAAAAAGAAAAAAGAAAAAAAAAAGATCTCCCAAAAAATGAGGTGAGCAAAAAGCCTAACTAATACTATATTGCATACACAAACATAAATACTAAATTGAATCAAACATGTGAAGTTCATATCAACTAAATGCAATAAAAAATATTTATTATAATATAATTTTAAGTGTATCACAACAACACCTTAGTGACTAAGGTTAAAAATAAGTTAAATTTCACTTTTTCAAAAGTGGCAAATTGCGATTTATAACCTCTAGCCAAAATATAAAAAAAAAAATGTCTTTTTTAAAAAATATTATAACAATAGGGTTGGGGAAAAAAATTCAGTGAGTAGGGTATTGAAAATGTATGCAGTGCATGAGTCTTCAGTTAAAAAAAAATTATATTGAAAGCATATGCAGTACATGAGCCTTTAATATATATATATATATATATATAAATTATACTAAAGGCACATGCATTGTAGTAAAGTGGCCTCCATACACAAAGTCACTTATCTCTACTCCAATCTCGAGTGCAATAGCAGATCTTAAACAACAATCTGTACCAATGAACACACATAATGGCAGTAACTAGAGGGAAATATAAGCAGTTATATTAGCCACAAGCCAATAACACAAGAAAAAGTAAAATGAACTTTTCATTAAGATGTATAATGTTTTGAATATTTATGGAAATGTTTAAGATAAATCATAAACAACTCTATTCCCTCTTGCTCGTACTCTTAGTAAATAGTCTAGTGATTGTAGATATATTAGATTTATGCTCAGTTTGTCTCACATCGAAGCTGGAAGGAGCTTGTAACTTTTGAGTTGTAGGCAACTATGGGAGCTTGTTGAAATCACATAGAGGAACTAGACTCTACTATATTGAAGGCTATAAGCTATTGCCAACATCCAGTTGATAATGGCATGATCTCCATGAAGCAAGTGGGATAGGGATAGAACTGTTGATAAAGTACTTATGGGGGGTGATTAATGAGCTAATACTAGGAGTTAAGCTACCTATGGTGTCCTTGACCATGATGTCTGAAGGAATATGCTCATGATGGCTCTACTCATCCTTTCATCATTATCTTCTAACTCTTGCTTTATTACCCTTATGGTTCAGTGGTGATACAGTTGTAGGATTTATTAGAGGTGCATACTCTGGGTTTGTAGCATCTTGCCCATGTGGTGGTTACTCAAGTTGAGCGATGGGAAAAAATATGACTCCACCATAATCCTTAACTAGATATATGCTAACATCAACTAGGGAAATTGTTGTAGGCAAATTAGATGCTAAGCTTATATGGTAGAGGGTGTTAGCCTAAAAGGAGAAGCAGAAGCAAATTTAGTAGCGGAGCTTACTCATATAGTTTATTTGATGTAATAGTGTAAATGTATTTCTCACCAAGTGTCCAATTATTGCTCCAGTATGCCCCGCATAGCATTAACTGATATGTTTGTACCACTGAATGTAGTTTAGATGCACACCATCACTGTAGTACAATAGAATTATATGAAAGTGGCAATTATCTCAATAGGCAATGTAAGATGCATGCAACACTATCTAATCAGTATTGATCTAACCTATAAATCAATATGGTGCAAGCAGGGCTTTATGTCGACATTAGTAGGTATTTGTTAGAAGCTACCAAACCGACGATAGATGTGATTTGGAAAATGTCACTTTACAATGTGAAAGCATATCGATGATATTTAAGTTGTCAATATACCTTTGCCTATATGGTAGAAGGGGGAGAGTATCTTTATGTGCTGTTCAGGATATAGTTGCCAAATAACCCAAATTAAACACTTAAAGGTTAATGAAGATATATAATAAACATTGTATAGTAAAATATAAAGGTCTAGCATACTTATTGTTAAGTTTAGCAATTGAATGCATCCCTATAGCTTAAATAACATGTGTGAGGTGCTATGGTGTCTCAAGCTATCCACCACTGAGACACCAAGGGCCTCCTATCCTTTAATCCAATCCTATAATAACTCAAGAGAGTTATACATAGAAACCTATCCCAAGCCTACACTTGTAGAAAAATCGTTGTTATCCCCTAATCTCCTAGATAGTAAAGATGGATGCAAGGTACAATTGGCAATACATGTAGAACCTGAAATCTATGCCATAACTAGGATAAGTTAATCCATCCACCCTTACTTTGCCTTTTCTTGAGCCTCTCACCAAGTAATTGCTCACACTCAGATGCCTAATCTAGGCTGATGCTACCCATAATAGCTTGGCCATCAACTGGTAAACTAAACTAGACCTCCATGTCCTATAGAGTCACGGTGGTCTTACTATGGGCTGTGTAGAAAGTGCGCATCTCAAGCCTCTACCTATCCATTAGCATAGTTTTCAAAATCACGATTTCACTTAGAATTGAATGGTATGAAATCGTTAGAATCGTATAAAATCATATAGAATCGATAACTTGTAGAATCATGTATCTAAACTTATAATTATGTCAAAAGTCTATACGTAAATGATTTTTCTTCTATTTTGATTATGAAAAACTTCATAAAATTGCAAACTTGTAGAATCATACAATTGACTCATGATTTTAACAACCATGTCCACTAGTGCTATCAAGAGATGCCTATCCAATTGAATGAAGGGAAGACATGTCAATCTTATAAACTTAGCTTGCTCTAGATAAGGTACTATGTGAGAATCCAATGAAATATCATCTTTGTCATGGCATAGCTATAACTTACAATGCTTAACCATTAACTAAGATGCCTCTTGTAAACATAAATGTACAAATTCGTAACAATAGATAAATTTAGCTGAAAAATACATACAAGACTTGCTATATGCAATACCTGCCCTTAACATATGGACTCCAATTGAAGTTTAGCCTGCTATCTCAACAATGATGAATCAAAAGGTCTTGGATCCATTTATCCAATGACATGCAAGCAAATTTTAGTTAGTAAATGGAAGGTTATTATCTCAACTAAATTACAAAAAATGTTGAAGCAATGAAGGAAGTTTTTTTTTTTTATTGTAATATGAAGTAAGGCAAGTATACCTATCAAGTTAGTATTATAATGAATTGAATATGGATGTCATCTCATAAAGACTACCAAATTAGTATTATAATGAATTGAATACGGGCGTCATCTCATAAAGACTACAAGTACTAATACTAACATATACTCTATTATCTAACTAGTAAATTTTTAAATCTAAAACCAAATATTAGCTAATTAATTAAGAAACTCAATTAAAAGTGAGAAGAGAAAAAAAATTAAAATTAACTTCAAAATTGCAAAACAAGTATCTAAGTTTTGCCTTCCCCAAAATTTATCATCTGACATTAACAAAAAATTATCTAATTCCATCTCCAATTTCATTCATTAAGAGAATTTCTAATTTAAGTCAATAACTTTCTTAAGTCTATTAATCCTAATATAAAAAAAAAAATTAAATCTCTTCATAATAGCATATTTCTAAGATTGCATTAAAGAACAATAAATTCTCTAAAAAACACTAAATTAAATTCAAAAGAATCATACAATTTATCTCGAAAATTACATAAAATTCTCTTCAATCATGTGAGATCTAATTACACGCTAGATTTTTCAATCATAATGCATAATATCAAGTAATTACATTAATACTCTAGAAATATCAATGTAAACAAATTAAGCACATAAGATTGAGTTAAGAAATTGAAGACTTCAATAAGACCAGTCACATGATAATCTTAGTATTCACAAGTTTAAATACTAGAAGATTTAAGCTTTAAGCAAGGTGGAAACAAAACCCTTCAATAATGTAAAATCATACATGGTCAAAAGATTCAAGAATAAAACCCTAATCTTGAAGTGAAAAACTTGCTCTTCTCTATCCCTAAAAACCTTAGAGTTTCCAAAATTTGTGTCATAAAGTTATGAGCTCAAGTCCCCTCTTTCCTTTCTATAGTAGTCATCTAAAAACACTATTTTAATGTCAACACGCTATGTAACGTGGTTGTACTTTAGGTTATGTCAAAACTTTCAAACGTAATCTAAAAGTTAAGATTTAATGTTAACATGGTCATATTTAGCAGGTTGTGTCAAGCTGCCCAAATTAGTAGGACCATGCTTGGAAAATAAATTGTTGTGGAGAGAAACACCACCCCTAGATATAGTCATGTCTAGCCCCCATGTAACTCTTGTAAATAATTTCTACCAACTTCCAATTTAGCCCGATATTGACATGATCATGTTTACTACTTGTGTCTATGTTCTAAAGCTCATAATTTCTTTGTTTTAACTCCAATTGGGTAAATTTTGATTAATTTTCTTTCTTTTCAACTCAGTAGCTCCTAAAAGCCCTAAAATAAAAATATTACTCAATTACGTATCAATTTTTTCAAAAAACATACCTAAATTCTAGAGAAATACTTTAAATATTTCTTAACAAACATATCCAATTAAGCATCTATCATAATCCATTCACCGTTACTATTTCTATATGGGAACTTCCTTCTATTGTGCCCTCCCCTTCTACACCTATTCCACCTAGTTCTGGACAAAGGCTCTCTAAAGTCTATCTCCATGTGGTATCATTTCGATCTAGGCTTTTCCATCCCATGCTGAAGTTTGTCAATGTTAGGGTAGAGAAAACAAAAGCTAACCTTTAGCTAGTAGCACTCATTGCCAATTGGATAGAAGTGAGTTTCATAACATTGTAACTGATGTGTTTACTTATACCATTAGCCAATGACCAATGAGTTGCTAAGCCTCAAATATACTACTGTAGCATGAGTATGTGAACATGAATCCTAGATATCTGCCATTTGTTACATGTGTACATATGGTTCTTGAGGTCTATAGTTTGTGTCCTTTGTCCTCATTTAACCCCATTTGCCACACACTAGGATCTTATTAGGATCTCAACTACTTAGTTTGATCTATTAAACCTAATCATTATGGGAGCTAGCCCTACATCTCCATTTTTCCATTTTCTTGCTAACATGCTTTGTGAAAACTTGGTTTACTACTATTGCTTTCTACACATCCCCAGTTATCTTATCCTAATGTTTGATGCAGTTGTAGAATTTTTTTTTTCACATACGTAGTCACCGGTAGGCCACTTGCTTTTTCCAAAATAAAACTGTAACTTTCAATGATATTCATACTTGTGTACCTATAATAGTAACCTTTGTCATAAGTAAGTGTCCATTATTCCAATTGGATGCCATTAAACCATCTTAGGGTATCTACCTTTATTTGCCTAACTGGCTCTATTTAATGCCAAAATTTGTGAGGTTAAGCTTTTATCCCAACAACCGTCACCCATTTCTAACATGCAAATTCTTATAAGCAGTGTTGAAGTTGCTTACAATGTGGTGTATGCAAAAGCAGCACATTACAAAGGAGCCTCAATCCATTGTCCTATTGTTCAACCGTAGTGCTGATACTGGTATGTTTATCAAAAGTGAGACAAATGGTTTCTTCACTGTTACCTACGACATGTTACTTCAATTTTTGAAGAAACCATCCCCGCTTTTCTACCAATTCCTCATCCACTATGGAAAATGGAAGGGGAACAATGTAGTTGTTTCCATCCATACTAAATGCAATCATTAACTTAGTAGTATACGTCATATATAAAAAAGTATTGTTAATACTAAACACAAGCCTGTAGTGCTTAAAAGCTTCGACACATAGACTAAATGTCTAGAGGACCCATTTGAAGATGAACTCCCTAGGAACTATCAAACTATGTTAACCCCATTCCACTCGTGTTCCAAGATCACTAATCTAGATTACATTTAGGAGTTTTAGCAATTTGTTATATAATTTGTCCCAGTCACCATACACTACTTCAATAGCTTTCCTCTTTGCATCCTATACCCTTTTCAAGGAGATTGTTTACTCAAAGTTATTTTCAATTACAGAACTAAGGTTAGCAACCTTTATATCTAGGTTTTCTTCACATATTCAGTGAAGATTCTAGCCACCATATTTAAATCTAACTTCGAATGATCCTAGTGTATCACAACGTTTGTGCATATGTGAGGTCCCTTGAAGATTGTGATGACAAAAAGGTCTTCTAAATTCTTCTTACAAGCTTAAAGCCTCCACTTGCAACTATTGTCCTTCTTTGTAGACAAAATTGACCATAAGGTCTTGTTTGATTCTTCAACTGCAAAGTTATAGTGGTTCTTGATGTGATACATCTTAATAGCCTAGATTAGCTCTTTTTTGCTATTGAATCTCATTCCCTTCCTAAGCTCATTACTAGTGTCTAAGTCACCGCACACATCAGCCATATTTTTCTCAAAAGTAATATAACCACTATTTCCCCTAATATTGAAAAATGAAATGGCATCCCTAGGTTCGTTGTCATCTGAATGACTCATTTCTTGGCATATGTGAGCTTGCATAGTATGTATGTGCATTTGTAGATGTGTGGCATGCAAGTTATTTATAACATTTTTACCATGACCCTCATCATCATCAGAATACTCATTATGAACTGCAAAATGTTCCAAAGCAGTATCAATTTTGGTCAGAAAGTGAAGGGCGTCATTTATTTCTAAATCATCTAAGTTTTCTTCATTATATAAAGGTGCAAGAGCTAGCATCAGAGCCATTTCATCACACATGGGTGAATAAGTCATCATGTTTAGTCTTTGTTGTTGAAGAGATAAGTTATTTGCTACCAAAGGCTCTTCTTCATTTGGATATTGTGATTCTTCATAGATTTCAACATATAGGTCTTCTATGCACTCCTCGAAAGATGTAGCTATTTCAATTACATTCTCAACATCATCATCATCCATAATTGGCATCAACTTGTACATCAATCACCGAACCTAATCCAATGGAAGTAGTGTGCATGTTGTAGTATCTCAACACGAACAGTATTTAGATCAACTCAAATACTTCCACAAATCCTAAGCAAGAATTTTCTATAGTTTGAATTCCTCTTCACATTCAACTTCTTCATCAACCATTTTCAAAATCAAGGTTGTCATTGCCATATACAATATTTCCTTTCATGTACACAATAAATTTCACCATTCCAGGTATTTCCAACCTAATTACATCATGTGTGCATATTTAGTCTAATGAAAAATTTCAACAATTCCCTACAAGTAATTTTGACAAATTTCCTTCTATGTATTCCAAACAAATATTATGCCTAACAACTTCTATAGTTTTAGAATACTCGCATTTCACATATTTTACCACTACTCCACATATAATATCAGTAATGCACATTTTTGTATCTAAAATCATCAATTGTACATATAATATAGCTATATCACATTTAGGTTTCAAAATTAACTTCACACTAAACAAAATACCCTTATGAGTGATTTTGAAAAACATTTCCCATGTATTCTAAACAGTTATCATACCTAACAACTTCTACCCCTCAACAACTCTCATATTTTATATATTTTACCATTGCTCTACATAAGTTATCAAATAATACACATTTTTATAACTAAAATCATTGATTGTACACATAATATAGCTATATTGCATTTAGGTTTTGAAATTAACTTCACACCAAACAAAATACTCTATAAGTAATTTTGACAAATACCTCCCATTTATTCCAAACAATTATCATGCCCAATAACTTCTACGCTTCAACAATCACATTTCACATATTTTACTACTATACACATGTTATCAAATAATACATTGTTTTGTAACTAAAATCATCAATTGTATACATAATATAGCCGTATCATATTTGGTTTTCAAAATTACTTCACACTAAGCAAAATGTATTTTGAGTAATTTTGAAAAACACCTTTCATGCATTCTAAACAACTATTATGCCCAATAACTTCTACACCTCTACAACTCCCGTATTTCACATATTTTGCCACTACTTCACAGACATTATCAAATAATACACATTTTTGTAAATAAAATCATCAGTTGTACACATAATATAGTTTTATCACATTTGCATTTCAAAATTAGCTTTATATTAAACAAAACACCTTAAATTGGTACATAAAATGTAAAGTAAGACAAAAAGATTGCATACCTTGGTAAATTTATGCAAATGGATGTTGATTTATGCTTGATTGGTGAAAAAACCCTAACTTTTTGTAACTATCATTTGGAGGGGGAAGTGGGACTTTGCTTGAGTTATATATATTTCAAATGGGAAAGTGGGCCTCTATTTGCATTTTTGGGTTTTTGTACAAGGAAAGGCCTACATAGTGTATAAGCCTTCCATACAAAATTTTTGTACTGAATGTGCAGGTGCATGCACCTTACTTGCCTAAGATTTTTTTTCCTCGACCCCATTTTAATTATATTTTTAATTTTTTTTTTGGGTATTTTGGCCTATCACCTCCAATAACAATATGAATGGGCATGCAACATCCATCATCTACCAAATCAGGCTTGGTTGGTGAGCTTAGTTAGCTATGTAAATGCATGAATTGGGTTGAGTAAGATTTTAATCCATTTAAATTAGTCTATTTAAAAGGAGGTATAGAAAATATCTAAGTCAATTTGTTTTGCACAAATTTTTTTCCTAATTAATATTCATAATTGTGAAATATTAACTACATGTTCTTAAAACATTTGCTATAAAAATAGGTGGTTAGAGTTAATGATAATGGGAAACGACCTAAAAAATAAAATGATTTCGTTAATTTGAAAAACCATTGCTACATGCTAATGACCAATATCATAGTCATGTTTATGGGGCAGAATTGTCTTGGACTCGGAACTGGAATGAGTGGTTTTAAGTCCATAAAACTAGGAACTAGCCTTGGGATTGTGGAACCTAGTTTCTAGGTAAGTCTAAGGACTTGTTAGTTCATGGGGACTCGTGAATCGACCTCAATTTTTTTTTAAATTTTAAAAATTAAAAATATCTATATTAAAATTCTTAATAGTTTTTAACCCATTTATAAAAATTTCAAAAAGATTTGCATTTATTTATATAGAACAACACCAAAGTAGAGTTGTCATTTTAGTAATATGAGACAAAATTCTACAAAAGTAGATCAAAAGATAAATGTTGGATTTAGTCCTACATTGCTAAAAAATAAGAGCTTCCTTTTAATGAAATCTATAAATATCTAACTATGCATATTCTATTAGTGTATTTATTTCTTGTATTGTTAATAATAACACATTAAATGTTATGAATGAAAATTAATTTTTCCTATTTCACAAGAAAATAATATAAAATTTTATTTTTAACTTTTAATATTATTTCAATTTTAATTTTATTTATTTATTTATTTTGCAATGGGTTGAACTCGATAAGTCTAACAAGTCTATCGATTGAACTACTAGGAACCTATTAAACCACCAAGTCTTATCACAGTTTTAGAACCGATCATATGGGGCCAATTCTAGGTCTAGACCCATTGGTTTAGATCTTGGGTTGGGTCTAGTTTAGACTTGGCCCATGACAATGTCTAGTTCTTCCATTACAAGTAACCACATCTATATTTAAGTGTTATAATAAATTACTAGAATCGTGAATATTAGATTATAGAAAAGCATAAAGATTATTTTTTAAATATTTTCCATAAGATAAACACTCCTAATTGAGAATGACATGTAATCGAACTTTATACCATTGAGTAAAGAACCAATACCTTAATTGAAGTACCCTTATAAAAGGTAGAAAAATAAATTAAAAGAAAAAAAAACATATACACACTATCCATATGTTGAAGCATTTGAAAAGGAGTTTGAGATAGAGAAATGTGTAGTGATAGAGATGACAATGGCACAACAGTTAGCAACCTCCTTTTATGAATGCTGAAGGTGATGGGGATGAAGATGGAAGTGATGAGTCAAAAAACTTGAAGGTAGGCAAAGGAGGTCATTATTGGGTTTCATAATGGTGGGGATAAGGGGAAAAAAAGAATATATATATATATATATATATATGTATATGTATATGTATATTGAGGGAAGAGGGGAAAGAAGGGGTGGTGGCCTAGTGGGTGGGCTTGGGAGGTTGAGTATGGCAAGAAGCAACCATCCTTAAATTTTTTAAAGTTAGGATTTCATTTATTTTTCTCTTTTATCTTCTTTTCACTTCTTTAAACAAAAATAGGGTGTTGTAAAAAAAAAAAAAGATAAAGAAAAAGAAATAGCGTGGACATAGTTTTGATTAGAGATTTTTTCAAACTTACCCAAAATATTCGATAAATTGACTTTGGTTGAAATTGAAAATTACAAAACTAAGCCAAGTTAAAAATCTTGGATTACTTTTTAGTCTAAAAGTGGTTAATGTTTTTGATAAATCTAATAAAATGCCACTCCTACAATCTTTACTTTCTCTCTCTCTCTCTCTCTCTTTTTCCTTTTCCGGTGTATATATTGAAAATATTCTTTTGAAGCCCTTAAATTATTGTAGCGCATTCACTTCACCGTTGGAGGGGGGAATTTAGATTACAATTTAATATGAATGGAATAGAAGTGTAACCATTATTACATGTTTATTACTTTATTTAGTTGACAAAAAATAATGTTAAGAATTACATTAGAATAAAATCAAATTGTCAATTATGCCTTTACTATGGAATTAAAACCTAATACCCTTCTATCTTCTACCTAATACCAAGTGGTGTTTACAAGAGCATTTAAGGAAAAAATGATAAATGAACCTTGAATAAAAATTCATGGGAACATAAATTGTTGTTTAATATTTTGGGTAGTAAAATTTATTAAGAATAGCTATTTAGTGTTTAAAATTCAACCGAATACCATAATAATAACTTTACATGGATTAAGGAAGAATGGAAAAGCTATTTTCCCCAAGTGAACATGTAGCATCATGCTCTAACTCTACAACATAATGCACTAACTCCTCATGGTCTTCTCTTAACAATGTTATCTCACAACTATCTCCATATATTAGACACATCAACGGCAAGGCATTCCTACTCACTAGGATCAAACTTGTTGAAGTGCATATACATATTAGTCTCCTCAAAACTCCCCTAGACTAACATTATTGTCACTAGATTTAAGATTAAGCTCATTCACTTATTTGTGCATCTACTCAATCATGCCCTTTAGTATCCATCTATAGATGAGAGTAAAATCAAGATGGACTCTTAGTCGATACGAATTTAGATTCTCTCAATTTATTTTCTATTAATTTTCCTCCAATACCCCCTTAAATGCTACCAGGTGTAATTAGTAGTTGAGATTACAAGGAAGTTGATGACATTATAATTATTTCATTAGGTTATTCAAATTTCTAAGTAATCTAAACCATTTATTTCTAAATTAAGAGAAATTAAGAGGATGAAAATTGAGAGAATCCTTTTATAGGTGGATACTCTTGACCATCCTTTTATCTAGCCACAAAATGCATGGTTGGCACCATCATTTATGCATAATTATTTCAATGGCAATTTTCATAGCAAAAATAAGTGAACTTGATAGTGCACTATAGTAAAATACTAGTAAGATTGGATTGTATCCCTAAGCACAACATTATTATGTATCAGCTATATTAACTCTACTTCTATTTGGGCCAACAAATGTATCTAAACTAAAACTAACAAACATTGAAGGTAATAAGTTCAATCAATCAAACATAAGGCACATTGAGAAATCTATTGTTTGGATAAATTAACCTATGCAATTCTAGTATATACTAATATTAATTACTTCGATTTTAATAGATTTATATAGAGGTGCTTCCCTCTTAAGTTATAATAGTCTTAACTATAGCAATAACTTCCCACTCAATGTAATAATTATTTAGTGTATTATCTAGATACATCCTAGTTTAAGTTCAAGGAACTATAAAATGACTAATTTGTCCCTAATAGGTTTGGCTAACATATAACCATAACCAAATCTTGTCAAAATCCACATATAACCACATATCATCAATTAGGAAGTGTGAAGTTAAATATGATATTAAAATAATTATCCAGCATAAAAAGGAAAAAAAAAAGTGGCGATTCTAAGCCTTCTAGTGCTATAACATTTACTTAATCTATAATGAATCGGATCAATTCATGAATCAAATCATAAATAAAAAAATCACTCCTAATTAGTAAGAAAATATAATTGTATGTGATAAATGAGATAAGAATACTTACTAAAATATTATGTGCAATGAAGGTAATGTTTTGGATTTACAAAATAGGGAGAGGAAGAAAAGAAAGAGAACAAAGTGTATTCTTAGAATAATAAATATTCCCTTGTTTACTTGAAACATGACCTAAAAATGATTATTTAGAGTAAAGTTTTCATTTCTCTTTAGAGGGAAAACTATGACCTTACATTAGGTGATATCAGTTTTGTAATGTCCCAAAATTTTTGAAAAACTATATAAAAATTAAAGAAAATAAGCAAAATAATAGATACTTTTAGATTGGGGTAACGAGAATGAAAATTTTGCAATATTAAAATTTTTTGAGAAATTTATGACAAAAAATTTTTAAACATCGTGATACATTAATATTATTTTAATAATTTATGAATAACCGAAAACTTATGAGAAATAATAATAGGCTTTAAAATGGAAAAATGAAAAAGACATAAAATCTGTTTTATAAGTATAAAAAACAATGAGAAATAGATATTTAAAACAATTGGAAAGAATAATCGTATGCAAAGGAGGAAGATAATGAACGTAGAATTTCAAGTTATATGAAAAAAATTTAGGAAACGAAGTAATTGAAAATACATGCGTATAGGCATCTAGACAAATGAATAAAAATATAAAAAATTAATTATAAGTCCTAATTATAGCTTGTACAATTTAAATTAAAATAATAAATTCATCAAAACATAAATCACGAACAATATTGAGTTAAATAATGAAATTAATTGAAACTGTAGATTTAGGAATTTCAAATAAAAATTTAGAGTAAATATTTATGTTTGGAACAATTAAATTAGCTTAGATGTAAAGTTTTGTAATAAAATACAAAAAATACAAAATTTAAAAATAACATTATATGCGTGCAGAATTTTAAGATATAAATAATTATAATATAATATATATATGATAGTGTGAATAGTGGTAGGTCGAGAAAAAAAAATGATATAAAAAGGAAAGAAATCTCCAAAACGCACCAGAGGAAGTGAGAATGAAAGAGAAATAGGGGAGGTTAGCGTAAGAACAAGAGAGGAGGAGAAAAGAAATGGAAAAAGAAAAATTGAACAAAAAAATCATATCTCGCATATACGACCTCCGATTCATGATCTGTGACCGCCAACGTGTTCCTTAAGGTGAGTGCAACTCAACTAGAACAATTTTACACAAAACGGATTTATTTTTCGGAATTTAGATACAATTATCAAATCATATCAAAATTAGTATTTAGCTTAAAAAAACTAGAAATACACTAGATAGAAGTATTTTGAGCATGAATAGCATGTAATAGTATAATTTTTTAATGTATTTTAAGGGAAACTAATTTGTCCAAATCATCATTATATATATATAGAGAGAGAGAGAGAGAGAGAGAGAGAGATACAGGGTCAGTGAAGAGAGGAAGGATGTCAACGTGGGGAAGGAGAAAGGCATCCAACAGCAAGGGAATGGAAGACACTTGGAAGAAAAAAGAGAGAGAGAGAAAACGTGGAGAATTAGAGGGGAGCCGGAGAAATAAGAAGGTGAAGAATGTCTAGGGAGAGAAGGGGCTTGATGTGGGAAGTCACATATACATGTATGTAAACATAGGTGTTGGCTTCATTCTTTTCATTTGTGTATGCGTGTGCCATGAAATTAATGAAAGGAGAAGCTAGGGGCTAGAATTCCATGGTACTGACCGACGTGAGAAGATAAATACATATGTTTATATATGTGTTAATGCTAGACATAGAGGCTGGCATGGAAAATATATATATATATGTTTATATGTGTGTTATATCTAGACAGAGTGTATGTGCTGGTTTCTTTCCTTTAATTGTATGCGTGTGGACTTGAGGAGAAGAGAGGATTACGAAGTGCAGCTGTGTGTATGTGTGGATTTGAGGAGAAGAGAGGGTTGCGAAGAGCAATTGTATGTGTGTGTGTTTGTGTGCGTGGTATGATTGTGTGTGTGTATGTGTAGGTGTGTGTTGGTGTGTGTGTGTACGGTGTGTATGTGGTGTTTGGTGTGTAAGAGATACGAAGTAGAAGAGGGAAAAGAATTGGGGAAAAAGGATTGGGAGATGAAGAAAAAGAAAAAGAAAATGGAAGATGTCTAGGATGAAGGAAAAACATGGAGAATTAGAAGGAAAGATTTGAAATATACACATATATAAATGTGGGCTAGAGAGAGTGAAAAGAAATGAGAAGAAGAAGTGAGGAAGTGGAGAAGTTCGAGGGGTGAAGAGAGTCTAGCAAGGACGAAAGGGGGGAAGTTACGGGTATGGGAGCCAAGAGGAAGTAGAGAATAAGGAGAAAGGGAGAAGAAAAGTTGGAAGATGGAGAAAGTGAGAATTGAAAATGAAAGGGTGAGGAAAAGAGAAGAGAAGCCAAATGATGAAGTCAAGAGGGTATTGATCCTATGTATATGTGAAGGTGAAACTTGTGTGTACGTGTATGTATGACATTATTGCGATGGAGGTGGGCATGTGTGTGTGTAAAGGATAGCCAGTGTGTGTATAGTGATGGAAGCTTAAGTGGAAATGGAGACTAGTAGAGAGGATGGGAAGTCCTATTGGTGGAGATGTCGATAAAGGAGAGAAGAAAGAAGGTGACACAAAATCTTTAGCGATTGCTAATCCTATGGTTTATCTTACAAGTAGTTCATTGAAAGATATTTGGAACAAATTAATAAATGAAAGGTTCAAAGTTGCTTCATGTAAAAGAGAGGTGAATTTGGAAATTTTCAAAAAAAAAAAAAAAAAAGAGAATAAGGAAAGGAGAGAACAAAGAATGGAAAGGTGAAGCCGAGAAGGAAGAAGGAATTATGTGAAGGAGGTGAGTGTGTCTGTGTGTGAAATTAAATGAAAAAAGAGGTGTCATCAATGTAGTAGCGGTGGCTTGAGTAGCTTGATCAAGTGTTCAAGTTATTAAAGGAAGTCTTGGAAATGCAGTGTGCCATTGGTGAAATGATTGTGTATGTGAGTGTGGGGAAAGGTATTAGAGAATGTGAGAAGAGATGGGAATTAATGGGAGATCGAGAAATCCAACGGAAATTGCATGAAGTTGCTATAGCTAATCCTTTGATACTAAGTTCGGTAAAGGGACTACACGTTAGAATCACTTAATGACAACTAGGACTATGACAATCATAAATAGGTGAGTGGGAAACTCTATGATATGCTATAGTGTTATGTTTACTTGTGATATGCTGTATATATGTGTATTTTCTTACCTAGCCGCTACTATAGCTGTTGTGGATGTTATTATTTTGGAATTAGAAATGGTGTAAAATAGGTTAGGAATGCAATTTTGTAAAGAGATTTGAAGTTGGACGATACCGATTAATGCCATTTCGACATCACAAAAACACTATGCTAATGGTAGAGGAAACAGAAGGTTCTAAAAATTTAGATGTCACCATTTTGACAGTGGCACATAGTACCGTTACACCAATATTATCACCATTGGCTTGATGCCATGATTTCAACTTTATTTTCTTTAAACTAAATTAATATATAAACCTGACTATTTCCCTTATATAAATTAGTGCACATATATATACATATTATGAGATAAACTATATCATTTTACATAGATGCGAATCTAATTATGAATATATGTATATATGTTTGAACAAAACTATTTTCACCCCATATATATACCTACGTTTATACATATAATTATATAAAGTCATGAGTATGAATTTTTTTCTTTTCAAGCTAATAAATATTTTCTTTCGCTCCTAGCAAATTCGTAAGGGAACATATTTTGTAAACTTACCTCCCTAGCTAAATTAAAAAAATATGTGTATATATACATTTTCATATGTATGTATTTATGATTGTGAAATTATTATTTAAAATAAAAATTGTTGATTGTTATAAATTAATATCAATAGAGAAATTGTTAGATTAAGACAATCAAGTCGTGAATGAAAGTGCATATTTTGACAACGTGGACTTAATATTTGTGATTAATAATTATGTGATGTATATTGGTGGACTTATTTTTACAAATTTTTGGATGTTGACGATTGACTAATGGAGTGACTCAATTGTTGCCGAAGAATGAGAACAATATATCAATCCTAGTTAATTGGATTGCGACGAACCGATAATTTCTTAAAGTGGAATAATAATTGATTGTTTCTGTTTGGATGTGGAAATAGAAACTCGATGTTCAATAGCTTAAGTGGTAGCGTGATTGATGAAATTGGGTTGTAATATGCTACAGTTGAGCTGGTTTTTGCATGTTGCCTTATTGTGAAATTTTATTTCCTTATAAGTAGTTTTCTTTACCTGATTTTTTTTATCTAATTTATCGCTTAAATCTAAATTGACATAATGACATTCATTTAATAAGAATTCGACATACATTACACGAGACATTGCATGAAATTAAAGGTTATCACTACTACAAGGTTCACTGGAAGTAATAAGAGGATTATTGTTCCGCTAAGTGCGAATTAAGTGACTAGGGGATTGTTGCACCTTGACAGTTCCGAGTCCGACTGGTCCTTAAGGGTGTTACTTAGTGCATGAGGTACGAGAGCGCTTAATGTATGAGAACAGTTGAGCTTATGATATCAAAGTTAAAAGATACTTAAATTTTCAAAGCAATAAGATAACTAAACCAGGTAATAAGACTTGGGCACTGATGGTGGCTCAAAAATCCCTAACCCAAGGTCAAGAGGGGCATAAATCCTAGACTTCACGTTGATTATCGGAAGACCAAGTGAGATGCTGCATTTATATAGTTATCCATGCATAGCATATGATTTGATAGCTTGATTTGAAATTGCTTGTGCATGTGTAGCATTGAGAATATCGTACTCTCATTCACTGAGTCGTAGTGTGCTCACCCCTCCACAAACTGTTTTGTAAGTAAAAATCTTTAAAGCTTAAGATAGGATAAGATGTGAAGTGTCAAGAGTTTTTGGAAGCTAAGAACGATAAAGTAAGAATTGTAAATAGTAGACTATTTAGATGAAATGTTATTTTAGGGCCTTGATGTAAAATTGAATTTGTGAGACTTAGGGTTTTATTTCATTTTACTGGTTGGTAGGGGATTCCAACTCTTTGCACTCTTAGTTAACCGTGGGACATGGAATCCATAGTTATATTTTTATTGTATGATTATATGTAATATGATTAGTCATAAATATAATTGATTATTTAAAGTTTTATGATCTCTGACTTATAAGACGGTTATTATGTAACGGGTGCACACGTGACATAATAGCTTTTAGCGGAAACTTCCAAACCTCCTTCATAGGATTAAGTTCTATAATTATGTGACAAATTTATGCTCATGAAAATTTGCATTTTACAAAATCAATCCCATAATTTTATGTTGATATTATGTTTTATAAATTATAAATTGATATACCACTACCGTCCTATAATGTTACCACCACTACTACTACTGCTACTATTGTTGCCACAACTACCACTATTTCTTTTGCTATCACCACCATCCTACTACCACCTCACTATAGTTGCATTTAGCTTGCTACTACTACCCTCAGTCACATAACTATAATCAATATGTTGTCATTATAGCCACCATGCCCATACTACTACTCCATTATAGCCTGCCACTACCACCATTGTTGCCACCACTATCGCACTCTATCACCACCACCTTCATCAAAGCCTATGCATCGTATTACTATCACTACCACCATTAACATCACCATTGCCATTGAGCTTGCAACACCACCATTAACATGTTATCCCTTGCATGATTGCTACACCCGATACCACAATTATATTACCTCTATCACTACCATAACACTACCATTGCTTTTATCATCATAATCACCACCACTGAACCCTCACAATCACTACCCTGACACTACCACCACTAGTTATACTACTACTATTCGTATATTACCACCTTTACTACTATCCTCCACCATCATTATTGCATAACGAGCACTGCACAAACATCACTACTACTATAGTGATGGCATTGATAGTGGTTTAGTAGTGGTTGTGATGATAGAACCAATGGTTGTGGTGGTAGTACAATAATGGTGGTGTTTTTCATTGGTCATGGTAGTGGTGATTATGGTGAGGAGACCGTGGAAAGGAAATTAAATGACCAATATGCAATTTTTGTACATAATATGTAAACGGAGAAGATCACCTAAAGAAACATTAAAGAAAAGAATCTTTTTAATGCATAAGAATAATTAATACATGTTAAATGTTTTTTTTTAAGTTTTATGGTGCATTATTTGTAATCATCTAAAATAAAAAGCTACCTCAAAAGATCTAAAAGGAAAAGGGACAACATCATACATATTACCTGAACTTTGTACTTTTTTCAATTTTACATTTGACCCTTCAACTTGTCAAAATATAGACTAATTAGAAGTTTATTTACTAGTGTAACTACCCCATCTACTTCTGTTAAGTGTCTTTATCATGGCCAGCTTTTTAAACCAATCACACTATGCTATGTGTAATCAATCAAAATAAATAGCCACATAAATGATTAAGAAACTAAAATCATAAATATAAAAAGAAAGAAATAAAAGTAAAGTCTAACTTTTCACATCTCTTTCTTTGGGAAAGTTATAATTTTTCTTCTCACTTTCATAATGATAACCAACTTATTCTCTATGTTTAGCAAATTCTTAGAGATATGAATTAAGTGGAAATGAGTTAAAATCAAAAGAAATGAAAGAAACATAGAAAATATATATATATAATTTCCATTTTGTGTTTGAATACTTAAGGAGAAAACTGAAAGAAATGGAGAGAAGTTCTTTCATTCCAGTATTTGTTTTTCATCTCATAAAGGAAATAAAAGGAAATGAATTATTCAATATATAATATATTATATGTAGTAAAAATTAAATAACATGTATTATATATTAATTTATTATATAATAATAGTATGTGGGTATACAAATTAGGTGAACCTAAGCTTATTGATTGAGAAAACCACTAAAGTTAGGTAAGTATGCCCTCCTTTGTTATCTTGTGTTTTTGTAGTGGTCAAAAGTATGTAGGTTACTCATATGTTGTTTATATCTTTATAGATTTTCTAATATCACATAATTGTTATATGGAAAGTCGAGACTGATTAGTGGTGCTATTATATTATTGCTTTGGCTGACTAAATATAATAGTGGTGAAGCATACTAGTAGTTAACTGGGAAACACCACTAGCATGTGTAGCATGTTGGAATTAAAGATGTTTTGAATTATATGTCTGTTATTGGGTTTAAATATGTATTTTTCATAAATTTTGTGACATGACATTATCTATTGCATGTACATTCACTTGAGTGATTGGTATTAGAGTAGGAGTGCAAGCAATGGTGACTTAAGGGTTACGGTTGAAAGGTAGTATGGAGGCAAATGAGGATTATCTTTGGATAGCGAATATAAGTGAGCATTCATAGTGGAAACATGTGTGCGTGCTTATGTATGGGGGAAATGCATGAGCATGCTTGTGTTTGGTGGAAATGCAACTACCTATATAGCAGTTATCATGCACATTTATATTGTAGACAACACATGTATCTATGTGGTGGTGAACATGTGCACCTATTTAGTAGAGAATACTTTTATTGGTTTTGATGGACTATTTCAAACATGGGCCTCCAAACTCAAGTTAGCATGATTATTGTTGATAAGTTACCACAAACTTAGGTCTTCAAGCCATCCTAAAGTTTAAATAAAGATAGGTAGGAAGAGCTCAACAAATAAGACAAGTCAACGAATAAAGAAAGTCAATGCCCAATAACTCCCCTCATTACTCTTCACAAAATCTAGAGTTAAAGAGGAGATGTTAGGATATTATCACCTTACTTATCTAACTCGACCATCCCCTATAAATACGACATCAAGCCTCCAAGTAAAGGATCAAAACTCTACCATTTTGTAATAACATTCTAGTTACCTTGATCCTCCACCTAAATACTGACTTAAGCGTTAGAGTGGCAACACTAGAATCAATTCTAGCACCCCCACAACTCACTTTCCTTGTCTGGTGTAGGTTGCTCACAATAAAACAAGGATTAAATAATGACAACTAGTATAGTAGGTACTAATGATTTGGTAAGGATGTTTTGATGAATAATTTGATACATAGATATCTTGGTCTTAGGGATACTTCAATGATTAGGAAGCACTTGGAGTAAGTCTCCAAAAGAAGCTTAGTATGGATTTGAAGTGTAGATGTTATTGGTTCTAGTTTTGGTTAGAGCTTGGCAAGTGATTACAGGAGTAACATTTGCATTACATTTGTTCTATTGTGGCATTATGTATTATCTTGTTCTTGTTTTGCTTTGTTTTACTCATTTCTCTCAAATGCAGGTTGAGGGGTTAGCTTGTCTAACCTTAGGTATCGAAGGTGGATCATGCTAGGTTTTTAAAGTTAAGCTAGGTTAAATGAGAGGGTTAATTATAGGTTTTTACATCAACGTATTATGCTATATAAATTTTAATGTAATGTTGCAATTTAATTTATAAGGGAAATGTAAATATGAAAAGCACTATAATGCTACTAATGAAGCAATGGTTTGTACAAATTCTATTTTCATAATTTGTGTTGATAAATATGGTGTTTTAATGATATTGGTATTTTGTGGCATTTAGTGAATGCCTATTTATAGGTAAAGCCTTATTCTCAACTTGGGGAGGGTATAACAAACTATTTTTGTGGCATTAAAGATATAATATAAGTCTAGTAGATGCCTGAAGAGGTGAGTTGTTACATAATAGACCACATTAATTACCATTGTTTTTATTTAGTAAAGTTAGATATTAAGGGTGTTTTTGTAACTTTTAAATTATTTCCACTCATTTTGTTTTTTTTTTTTTCTGTTTTAAGAAAACATCTTAGCTTTAAAAGTGGAAAACTTTTTACCTCTTTCCATTGATTTTCTCATATTTCCATTTATGTCTTAAACTAGGTAAAACCTTAAGTGATATGCTATAAGGAGAATTATCATATTTAGTATCAAAATTTTGTCAATTTTTATAATTAACTATCCAAAATTTCAATGTGTCAATACCAAAACTTTACTTATTTTTATAACTAACTAGAATTTTATTCATTTTTACAATTAATTATATAAAATTTTCTTATTTTCATAATTAACTACCTCATTCAAGTACTACAAATGACATCGTAAAGTTTACAAGTAGTAAATTAACACAATTAAATTATAGGTGATTAATTACAAAAATGAGCGAAGTTTAGGTATCTAATATAAAATTTGCCCAACATTAGTTTAAAATATATATACAAGTAAAAATTACAAATAAGAGGTGTAGGTCCTCAAGAGCAACTAGGAAAAAGGGGAGGAGGAGGGTTTGAATTGGTTGTCTGAAGTTTAAGCTCAAATTAAATTATCCCCTTAATCAAATTTGTTATGTCAAAGCAATTTGATTCTATATTAGAGTCATACACATCTACGAACTTCTACCATAAATATATATGCTTGAATATGTAAGTTAAAACTCAAATTGAAACAAGTAATTAAATAATAATGTAAGACTAAAGAGAGAAAGAGAATTGCACCCAAATCTATAGAGGTTTAACCTTATGCCTACATTCTCTCTACTAGCACTACCAACTTAACTAATATATATAATATGCACATGAACCATCAAATTATTTAAAGAAAATTTTTATTTTTATTTATATATATATTTGTAACCTTAAGATTTTATTACATAAAAGCATTAAAACCTCACTTAACTCTAATTTAACCATCTAGACATACAATTTTATTACAAAAGGCTTTTCTTCATTTTTGTTTGTTATTACCATTTTTTTTTTAAAAAAAACATAAGACATGTAGAAAAAAGAAAAAAAAAAGAAAGAAGAAAAGAAAACTAAAAAAAAAAAAAAAAAACACTAATACAACTTACCTTAAGTGTGTGTGGTTGATGGTGGTTGATTAGTGATTTGGTTTCTTTTCTTTGAGTTCAAGGTAGGGTTAACCAGACTCTTGGAGGTGTGCATGAGCAAACCCCTCTTTCAATTCAATGAAAGCAGTGGTGGAAATTCAAGAGAGAGAGTAGAAGGACTCGAACTCACGAGTTAGAGAGAGAAAGAGAAAATTAAGAGTGATTTGTGTGTTGTTGAGTGGAAAAGCTTGCTCTAAACAATACTAGGGATCCCTATTTATAGTGTTAAAGCCTCAATTCCACATGAGGAAGCCTTAGACACACACAAAATATCATCTTGATGAATATAGGTATTTTTATTTTTACACAATTTTTTCACCAAAGTTAGTATCACTTGAATAATTATCAAACATAATTAAAGATTTAGACATGTTGTACTAGCTTTGTTTGCTGTATTTGCAATAAAATATCTAAGGAATTAAGAAAAAAATGCAAAATACTTCACCTTGCAAAATTCATAAATTTTAATTTATCTTGTTTTTTTTTTTAATATTTCAAGTCAATTTTAATATAGTTTCCTTAACTATTTGATGCACGTTTGATTGCATTTAACTTGTATCACATGCTATAAACTACTACTTTTTATTTATGGAAATTAGTGAAAAAAACAAGTGAAATCAAGTAAAAAATAAGCAAGATTAACTTACCTTGTTTATTTGTGTTCATTGGCTTAGGAAGGAAGAAGATGAATAGGAATTTTCAACAACCAATCCATGCTTTCCTTGTGTCTAGATAAAGAAAAAAAAAAAATCACGTTCCCTTAAAGTTGATCCCATGACCTTTAGCTTCTCCATTCATGTTACTAACCAATTAAGCTATTGCCTTTTCTTGTTAATGTAAGCAACTTCAATTTATTTGAAACATTTGACAAGCCTAATTTATTTATTTATTTTATTATTGTTATTTTATTTTTTTTTGTGAATCTTTATCCATTCATTTTTTTATTCACTCATTCATTTAATTTTTTCTTTTATTATTATTTATTTATCTTTTCTAAATTGGGTACTTTCCTTTATTAAATTAGAAAACCCTTAAACAAAGAAGGGGTAAAAATAAGGTATCTACAGTTGCTGCTCTTTGTGGTGAAGTTTGAAGAACACTTTGCAACAAAGATAAAAGAGACACCATTTTTGCTTAAAAGAGAGGATGGATAGTATTATAATAAGTCGGCTATCCAAATTTTGATCAACTAGGGATTTATCTAACTAAAACATTAAGTGAGAAAAATGCTTCGCAAGCTAGCAATCCCTTGAAAGAAACAAGTATGTTGCAAAAGAAAGCAATGCTTTATGACAACTAATATTCCTTGGGAATGGTCTTAGATTAGGAAAGTGCACACATGGGCTAACTAACCAATAGTGAGAAGCATTCCTCTAGACTTGCAATCCTAAAAGGAAGACATCTACGAAAGTGCCCTTATAGGTCGACTATCCAACTATGGGAAGCATTTCTTTAAACTAGCAATCGTAAAAAGTGAAATGTCTAGGGAAGTGCTTTATGAGTTGATTAACCGATAGCGAGAAATGTTTCTTTAAACTAGCAACCCTAAAAAGTGAAATGCCTAGGGAAGCGTTTTGTGGGTTATTGATTAATCGATAGCGAAAAGTGTTTCTTTAAACTAGCAACCCTAAAAGATGAGATGTCTAGGAGAGTTCTTTGTGGGCTAACTATCCGACAACAAGAAGCATCTCACAAAACTAAAAACCCTAAAGAAGAGATTGTTTAGGAAAGTGCTCTTATGGGTTAACTAACTAGTGACTCTAAAAGGAGAATGACTCATCGTTGTGAGCTTGGAAGAATAGTTTTTAGATGAAAGATTCTCACCAAAAGCTTGATTTATTGGTAGAGATGGGGAATCTAAGAACATTTATTTATTTATTTTTCAACTTGCTTTAAAGAGTAGATACTTACCTAGTTCCTATAGATAGCAACTAAACAATTAACCTCCATGATAGTCTAATCTTCACCTGTTTGTCTCTATCTTGACTTGAATAAACAATTTCATGTAAGTAGTCTTCTAATCACTTTTTTGCTTATGTTTATCATTTACCTAAGACATTGTCCCTTATTTTTTATATCTCCAATTCTTTTCTGAGTTTTATTTTTTTTTTTGCAAATTCGACTCTTATGATTTGGCCCTATCTTGAAACAACACCAAGCCTACTCTTTGAGAAGGGTGAGATCATAATGAAATATTTAATGGGTTTTACCATTCCTCATGTTTCTCTCATGTATTTATTGGAATGTGGATAAGATAGGAGAGTGAAGGAAGAACTTATCAGTGTGGTGGTTGGTCAATGATTGATCCAACATTTAATGACTACCGGAGATGTCAACTTTGCTTATAGGAAATGAAAACTAAATTACAAAGTTGTAGCAATAGTTAGCATTTATAAAACTTTGTCAAATTTTTCATTAATCTTGTTTAAGGATAGTACAACTTAACTACATTTGCATGTATGGGGTCCTTCCAATCTAGACTGTCCATTTGAGCTAATATTAATGCCCTACCCGATAATACCCTTGTCACAATCTATAAAACTTCGTAATTTGGAGTGAATTTGCCTCTTGAGTCTTATACGTTAGGTGAAACCTTCTTTAGTACCGAGTCACCTTCTTTAAAACTCAACAGTTGCACTTTTTTGTTAAATACTCGGGCAATTCTTTATTAGTAACATTGACCATGGCATAATGTTGTAGGTCTTCTTTCATCAATCAAGTTTAGTTGGTCAATCCTTTTCTTCATCCAATCACTTTCATCTAGTTGTCTTTTTGACAAGACCTTGAAAGATGGGATTTCAACCTCAATTGGCAATACTACTTCAATACCATACACCAAGGAGTAGGGAGTGGCTCAAGTGGATGTTTGAATGGAAGTTCTATAAGCACCAATCTTTGTAAGTGAAAACCATTTCTTGATAATTCTCTTAATGTTTTTGTTAGTTGCTTCCACTACTCTTGTTCATTCAAGGTTGGTATGGAGTCAAGTTTCTATGATTTATCTCAAACCGTTAGCATAATTCCATCATTAACTTATTGTTGAGGTTGGTGTCATTGTCAGTGATGATTGATTCAAGAACTCCATATCGAGATACTATGTCTTTCTTCATGAACCTAACTACAACTCCTTTAGTGAGCTAGCATGTGATGAGGCTTTAACTCACTTAGTGAAATAATCAATGGCTACTAGTATAAATCTATGGCCATTGGATAACTTTAGAGTGATCGGTCCAATAATGTCAATTCCCCACATAAAGAATAGCCATGATGTCGAGAGTGAATAGAGCTCTTGAGGTGGAGCATTTTTCATGTTGGAATAAATTTAATGCAAGTGGCAGTACCTTACATGTCTAATGGAGTTTGATTCCATCATTAACTAATAGTAGCCCATTCTCATGATTTTCCACGCAAGCATATGGACATCCATGTGGGGG
The DNA here is from genome assembly GCA_037954665.1 of Laguncularia racemosa. Classification (NCBI taxonomy): domain Eukaryota; kingdom Viridiplantae; phylum Streptophyta; class Magnoliopsida; order Myrtales; family Combretaceae; genus Laguncularia; species Laguncularia racemosa. Next base: position 10,940,949 of record JBBMOL010000004.1, on the reverse strand, counting down.
CCACATACTCCCTCATGTATTTCTTTCATCAAAGTATCTGCTTCTTCTTTGTCTACACATCTTAACAATGTTGTGTTAAATGATCTTCTATAGAGTGTAGACCCACTTAATAAGAAATTGCTTCCTAGCTTTCTGAGTGTTCTTTAGTCATTTTTGTTGGCTTTTTCAAGGTACCTACCTTCTTTGAGAAATGTCTTGACATCGTGGTACTAAGGCTTATCATCTTGTGCTTCTTTAATTATTAGGAAAAAAGTAGGTTTATCTTCAATTCCTATCTTCAAAGGTTAAACTTCTATCCCCTTTGTTACTTGAATCATAGATGCCAATGTAGCAAGTGCATCAACAAACTGATTTTGAGTTCTTAGTATATATGTGAACGTGACAACCTCAAACTTCTCTATTAATTCTATCAAGTGTTAGTGATATGGCACTACGTTAGGATCCTTAGTCTAGTATCCTCCTCATGATTGCAGTATGATAAGTAAGGGGTCTCCATATACTTCTAACTTGTGGATTCCCATATAAAGTGTCATCTTGAGGTCGAAGATGCATGCTTCATACTTTGCAATGTTATTGGTATATGGGCATGCAAATCTTATTACTATAGGGAGTTGCATTCCTTTTGGTGATACCAACACTATCCCAATTCCACACCCAAATACATTGGTAGCTTCATCGAAATACATCTTTCATTTGGGGTCCCTTTCTACTTTAGACTCCATTTTTTACTTACATCAACAACCAATATATTTTCATTCAAGAATTGGGCTTATGATTCTTGATAATCTTCTTCAATTAGGTGGTTAGCCAAATGATCCACTAGCACTTGCCCCTTCATTGAATTTTGATTTATATATGTAATCTCAAATTTTGACAAAAGCATTTGCCACTTGGAAATCTTACCTAACAAAGCCGATTTTTCTGCTAAATATTTCAAGAGATCCTGTCCTGTTAGTAGTTCAATGGAGTAATAGAAGGTATATTTCCTTAGTCGATGCATAACCTAAACCAATGCACAATATGTTCTTTCTATCTCAAAATACCTTTGTTCTCCTTCAGTGAATTTCTTGCTTAGATAGTATATGGCTTCTTCCCTTCCTCTTTTATCTTCTTACCGTAGTACATACCCCATTGACTCGAGAAGTATTGTGAGGTATAAGAATAAAGGCTTTTTAGGATTAGAGGTTACTAGAAAAAGAGGATTCATAAGATATTCCTTGATCTTTGCAAATGCTTCTTCATATTCATCATCCCATTTCACCGTACCATTCTTCTTTAAAAGTCTAAATAGTAGGTGGCATTTATCCATGAGTTGTGAAATGAACCAAATTATATAGTTTAATCTTCTCAGTAATCCTCTAATCTCTTTGATGGTATGTAGGGAAGGGATTTCTAATATGGCTTTTACCTTCTTTAGATTGACTTCAATGCCCTTTTAACTTATGATGAATCCTAACAGCTTGCTAGATGTGACTTCAAAAGTGCACTTTTCTAAGCTCAATTTCAATTGGAACTTTCATAACCTGTTGAATAGATTTCTGAAAACATACACATGGTTTTAGATTTTTGAAAACATCCACATGGTTTTCCCCTTCTTTCAATTTGGTGATCATGTCGTCAATATATACTTTAATCTCCTAATGCATCATGTCATGAAGTAGTGGGACCATCACCCTTTGGTATGCTGCATTTTTTAAATTGAAGGGCATGACTTTATAACATAATGTGCCCTAAGTCACGATAAAGGTCATCTTGGTTTTATTCTCTTCTACCTTTCTTATCTATTTATAGCTCGAGAAGCTATCCATGAAACAAAAGAGATGAGTTTTGGCTATATTGTTTACTAAGACATGTATGTAGGGTTGGGGTAAATTGTCTTTTGGTGTGGCTTAGTTTAGATTTCGGAAGTCTATACATACTTGAACTTTTCCATTTTTCTTCAAAACTGGGATTATATTTGCTACCCACTTTAAATAGTTTGACACTTCAATGAACCTAACCTCTAATAGCTTCTTAACTTCTTCTTTGATTTTTAATAAGATGTCAAGCTTAAATCTCCTTAATTTTTTTTTTTTTTAGGTTTGACATCTTCTCTTGTAGGTACCATGTGAACCACTATTGACTAGTCAAGTCTCGGCATATCTCCACATGACCAAGCAAATACATCTAAATATTTAGATAATAGCTTGGTTAACTCACATTTTTTGTTCATTACTCAAATTACTCCTAATTTTAAGGCTTTTAGAATCTTCCTTTATTCTTAGATTAACTATCTCTATTGGTCCATCAATTGAAATTCTACCTTGTTTGTATTTTTGTTAACTCTCTTATATTGCTTTGTAGTCATCAATATCATTCCTAATGACTAACCTAGTAGAATTGAAAGTGATATCAACATTTTCATTATCTACTGTACAAGGTATACCTAGTGCTTATTAAGAATGTTGAATTTGTATAGAAATGAAGCGAAGAAGAAAATTATATAAGTAAAAAAGAAAAAAAAAGGAAGAAGGTATGATTGAAATAACTTGTAATTTTATTAATCAACTTGGTGAAGAGATCAACTTATTTTTTAATAATGATGATTGTAAACTCAAAAATATTAAACTATGATTACTTCCTACTCTAAAGCAAACCTAGTGCTATTAAGGGGATAGAAAAACTAATTATTAAGAGCTAAAGGTGAATTAGAGGCACAAGAAGCTAAAGTTCCTACAAATGGGCAGTTGCTATTGGTAACTTTGATAGATTTGGCTTGGGCTGATTCCGACCCTTAAGTACTAGCTGGTTGAGAAAAAGTCTATTATAGGGGTGAAAAACTCATCAGGGCACCATACAATCTCTCTCCCCTTTTTCCCTTAGCATATATTGCTTAGAATTTTTCTTCTGGAGTGGGGACATACCTTAATCTGAATGTCCCTTGCTATCCTTTCTTGAATTGAGGCCTTACTTCCCCTACCTCTTCTTTAGTAACCATACATGCCTCATCGAATATCTGGAGTCTTAAGTTCTCAGGGCCATCTTCTCCAATATAAGGTATGGTCATTTCTTTGTAGATAACATAGTCCTACTCACCTAAAACAGTGATTATCTGGCCATTTGACATGAATTTGACCTTTTGGTGGAGGTTTGAAGGTATGGCTCTAACTGTATGTATTTAAGGCCTTCCTAGAAGTAGGTTAAATGACCTTAGGATATCGAAGACTTGAAATGAGATATTAAAAACTTGTTGTAAAGTCCTAAAAATTTCGAAAAGCTATATAAATATTTATAGAAACTAAATAGAATAATAAATACTTCTAAGTTAGGGTAACGAGAGGAATAAATTTGCCAAAACATAATTTTCAAATAATATTAGGTTGAATAGTGAAATTAATTTAAATTATAGATCTAGGAATTTTAAATAAAAATTTAGAGTGAATATTTATATTCGGAACAATTAAATTAGCTTAGACGTAAGCTTTCATAATAAAATGCTAAAAATATAAAAATTTAAAGATATCTTTAGACGCATGCGAAATACAAAAGAGAGACATTATAATGTAAAATATAATATAATATAATATAAATATATATATGTACAAACAACTGTAATGAAAAAAAAAAAAAAACTTCCAACATCTACTATCCCATCTTCATTCAGGCATGACATCAAGCGGCGCAGCAATAGATTGGATCCCCCTTTCTTTTCTTTTCTTTTCCTTCTTCTTCTTCTTTTCTGGCCGCACCATCTGTTCCATTGGTCTCCCTCTCCGTTACTTCTTCTTTCTTCCTTCACTTTTTCTTTTCTTCTTCTTACTTTCCCCGATCATGACCTCGCGCTACCCTCATTCCCTACGTCTCCATTCCTTTTCTTCCGACCTTCTTCCTCTTATCATCCCATTATCCCTCATCGTCTCCCATCACAGCCCTGCCTTCCGTTTCCCTCCTTCTTTTTTTTCCTTCCTCTTTCCCTCTTCTCCTTGTTTGGCGAGGCAAACCATCCAAAACCCTAAGCGAGAGTTCCAACAGCCGCTTGGTTCCGGCGAACGGTGATAGGAATCAGACTCCTACAAGACCTATCACTAGGGCCTGAGCTAAGGGTCTACATAACTTAGTTTTGAGAATCTTACATGAGAAACCCAATTTTGAGGAAGCTAATTTATTTTCTTCATTCCTAACTTATAATTGTTATGCATTCTAGTAGGTTCACTTATCAGTCCTATAGGGTGCCAAATCACCTATACTTTTAAGTGAGTCGGGATCCTCATCGGGGCTCAATTCGAAAGTACCATGAAGATCGTCATCTTGAAGACCAATTTCTTTTATATATTTGTCATTTACGTAGACTATTTTTTGTTGTAATTTCTTTTGGGATACTTTCATTTTGTTTGTAATTCTCATTTAGGACCAGCCACCCCAAAAGTGACATAGTTATAATTTTGTGTACTTTCTAACCCTAAAGGGAGCAAATACAAATACTTGCTTAAAGTAGGGTTTTAGAAGGCCATTTTTTCAGAATATACACTTCACTTTAACGTGAGAGAATTAGGGTTTCCTAGTTCAAATTTTCTCTTATCAATTTCAATCCCAAGAGTTGAGATTGTGGCGAGTGCAACACTTCAAATTGTGAGTCATATTAATTTCATTTTTTTGTGATTTCTTTTATTCTCTATTGTGTAATATCTAGGGTTGAATTGGAAGTTTCTTGGTCAAATTTGATTGCATTTGTAACTAAATTATTATTGTTGAATAGATTAGTTCTTAGCATTTGTTGTTATCATCAAAGTTTGCTTCATCTTATGGCTTGAATTGGGTCTTGTTGGAAAGGATGATTTCGGAATTGTTTTTGTTGATCTTGTGTATTATTCACATGATTTTCAAGTACATTTTATGATCTTCATTGAGGAATACATCATTGTGATATTCATTTCATGAAATATAGCAATCGGTTCACCTACTACATTTAAGGTTCATGTAATTTTTGTGCCCTTTGAACCGGTTTTGATCTGGTGAATTGAAGTTGTTCCATTGGTTCATTTGCCTGTGCTTAGACCTTGGTTTTAGGCACATCATCTTTTGGTATCAAAGCTTGAGGTTTAAGAGAAGGGATTTTTCAATTTGGAATTAAAAAAATTAGGGGTTGTTGAATTATCACATTGATTCGAATTGTGAAGTAGAGTTGCATTTTTATTCCTTCTGTTGTTGAAGTATTATCTTGTTGTTTAGTTGTTGTAAACTTGGAGATTTGTAACATTCTTGGATTCTTTGAGACTTGACCGTGAATGTGAAGTATCTTTGAAGTGAAACGTGAAGAGAAAAGAGTGTTGATCCTTTGTGATCAATTGAAGTAGTGTGAATTATCTTGTTGAATTTTCGGAAGTGAGGAGTAACATTTGCGATTTTCAAACTTGAATTTTTAGAATTGAGGTGTGAGTTAAGGAAGCAATTTGAATTTTAAAACACACATTAAGTGATTGAGTAATTGTGTGTTCATTTGAATTTGAAAGTGACTCCTTACCATTTGTGGAATAGAGCAATTATTGAACTCAATTTGAATTTGAATTTGAGCTGCCTTGATTGTTGAAAATTGCGGTTTGTTAACTTATGTGGAAGTGGAAAAGTGCACCGTGACTTGAAGAGGTGTGTGTGTAGAGTTGCATTTTTATAAATTTAGTGAAGAGTGTGCGCATTTAGTGTGAGTTTTGGTGTATGTAGTATAGACAATTGTTATTGGAAGCGTGATTGGTGTGGAACCGTGAGAAAAAGAGTAGTGTGGAGGTGGATTTGATTATTTTGTATTTGTTGAGGTGCTGCACATTGTGGTTCTTTGTAGTGTGGAATCAAAATAAGAAAATGAAGGTTGAGTAATAGAATTTAAAATTTAAATAAGTCATTAAAGTGTGAAAGTAATTGAACTAGTTACTTAAGCACTTAGAGTTAAATTTAAATTCTATCTACTTAAGAGTGGTTGTGTACTTAAGTAGTGGAAGGTGTGAAGATTATTGTTGTGGTGTTGAATTTAAACACAACAATGTCTAGTGAGATGTTTCAATATGCTAATGTGTTATGCCAAACATTGACTACATTTGCTAATAAGGATGAAGAACAAAGGAAAAACTTGTTCCATACTTCTTGTAGGGTATAAGGAAATTTGAGTGTCCTTATAGTTGATGGTGGTAGTTGTACCAATGTAGTAACTGCATCGTTTGTATTGAAGCTAAGACTTACTACCACTCCACATCCTAAACCATATAAATTGCATTGGCTTAGTGATCAGGGGAGTTTGCATGTGACCTAAAGAGCTAAGGTACTATTTAGTATAGGGGATAAATATTGTGATGAGATTAAGTGTAATATCTTGCCTATGTGTGTATCTCATATATTGCTTGGCAGGCCTTGGTTATATGATAGGAGGGTCTTACATGATGGCTTCAAGAATACTTATGTGTTCCAAAAGGAAGGCAAACACGTTATTCTGAATTCGATGTCATCTTTAGAGGTCTAAAAGGTTCAGCAACAGATCAGTAGGCCATCAAAGGTTAAAAGGGCTTTAGTACAGTGTAATGATTATGAGGAAAAGAAGGTATTACTGATGGGACAGGGTGAAATGGAGAGGCTAGTTACAGAAGAGACTCTAGTATACTTGCTTTAGTTGAGATGTTCACTAGGGGTGCAGGAACCATAATCTTTACTTTTAGCAGTTTCTCTGGTATTGAATGAGTATACTGACATTTTCCCTGATCATTTACCAGCAGGGTTACCACTTTTGAGAGGGATAAAGCATGTTATCAATCTTATGCCTGGTTCAGTATTATCGAACTGACCTGCATATTGCATGAATCCCGAGGAGGCTAGGGAATTGAAGCACCGAGTAGATGAGTTGGTTGAGCAAGGGTTTGTAAGAGAGAGTCTCAACCCATGTGCTGTTCCTACCCTACTTGTTCCTAAGAAGGATGGTACTTGGAGAATGTGTATCGATAGTAGAGCCATCAACAAAATCACCATCAAATGTAGGTATCCTATTCCTAGACTTGATGATATGTTAGATGAGTTGCATGGTTCACAGGTTTTCTCCAAAGTAGATCTTAAAAGCGGATATCACCAAATTCGAATGAGAGAGGGGGACAAATGGAAAACCGCTTTCAAAACACGTCATGGACTATATGAGTGGTTGGTTATGCCCTTTAGTTTAAGTAATGCTCCTAGTACATTTATGAGGCTGATGAATCATATACTAAAAGAATTTCTAGGAAAATTTGTTGTTGTTTATTTTGATGATATTCTGATCTACAGTAAAAACCTAGAACAACATGTGGAGCATCTTTAAGCAATATTCTCAGTATTGAGGGCATAACAGCTATTTGCAAATATCCAGAAGTATTCTTTTTACCAAACTGAGGTAACATTTTTGGGTTTTGTTGTATCTAGTTCAAGTGTTAGGGTGGATGAGGAGAAAGTGAGGGTAATCAAGGAATGGCCAACACCTACCTCAATTACCGAGGTAAGAAGTTTTCATGGACTTGCATCCTTTTATAGACGCTTTGTCCATAATTTCAGTAGTATCGTCAGTCTTCTCACAAAATTGACTAAAAAGAATGTATCTTTCATCTAGAGTGAAAGGGCCTAGAGGAGTTTTGAAGAGGTAAAAGAAAAACTCACTTGTGCTCCATTATTGGCTTTACCTGATTTTGACAAAGTTTTTTAGTTGGAATGTGATGCTTCTGGGATAGGAATCGGTGTTGTACTAATGTAAGAAAAGAGACCCATAGCATATTTTAGTGAGAAGTTGAGTGGTGTAACTTTAAACTATTCTATATATGATAAGGAATTTTATTCCTTAGTGAGGGCTCTTATGATGTGGCAGCATTATCTCCTCCCAAAAGAGTTTATTATTTATACATTTCGGGGGACAGTAGAATTTGTCTAACTGCCAAGCTAAGTGGGTGGAGTTTTTGGAGGGTTTTGCTTATGTGATAAAGTACAAAAAGGGTAATCAGAATATTGTTGCTAATGCTTTATCATGAGGTTATGTACTTATCACTTCTCTTCAGTCAAAACTGCTAGGTTTTGAATTATTGAAAGAATAGTATATATGTGATCAGGAATTCAAGACTATTATAGAGAGCTGTTATAGGGGTAAGATGCACGATGGTTATTGCGTGATTGAGGGGTTTCTGTATAAATCAGGAAAACTATGTATTCCTTTTGGATTTGTGAAGGAGTTATTGGTGAGGGAAGCACATGCAGGTGGATTGTTTGGACACTTTAGTGAGAAGAGAACCTTAGCCATATTGAAGGAGAATTTCTATTGGAAGGGTATGATAAAGGATGTCCATAGGGTATTAGAAAAGTGTGGTATTTGTAAGAGAGCTAAAGGGAAGAAAGGTGTATAGGGTGAGTACATGCCTTTGCCTATACCAGATAAACCCTAGACTAATATCAGTAAGGATTTTGTGTTGGGGTTACCTAGAACACAAAGGGGAAAAGACTCTATTATGGTGGTTGTTGATAGGTTTAGTAAAATGTCACATTTTGTGCCTTGTCACAAAAAAAATGATGCCCCTTTTATTGCTAACATTTTTGCGTAAGAAATTATCAAATTACATAGAGTCCCACACAGCATAGTATTAGACAAAGACACTAAGTTTCTTAGTTTCTTTTGGAAGACATTATGGAAAAGACTAGGTACTAAGCTTATGTACAATACCTTTTACCATCTACAGACAAACGAACAAACAGAAGTTGTCAACTGTATGCTTGGGAATCTACTCAAAGCAACAGTTGACAAGAATCTTACTGATTGGGACTTATGTCTTCCTATTATTGAGTTCGCTTACAATAGGTCTACTTATAGTTCAACTAGTAAGTCTCCCTTTGAAGTTGTTTATGGCTATAATCCTTCTATTCATTAGATTTTATAGCAAGACCAGCAACAAAGGAAGAGAGTCTTAGTGGAGTTAACCGAGCCAGACAAATTTAGCACATTCATGATAGAACAACTAAACACCTTCAGAAGACTTAGGAACAGTAAAGAATCCAAGGAAACATACACAAAAGAATTCATCTTTATAATCTAGGTGACTTAGATTAGATTAATCTTAGCAGGGACAGGTTTCCACATAAGAAGTCACAGAAGTTGTCTCCTAGATCAGATAGACCATTCAGGGTTTTAAAGCACATCAACAATAACGCCTACCGGATAGAGTTACTAAGAGAGTATAGAGTATCATCAACCTTTAATGTTGCAGATCTATCACCATACTTATCAGATGACTTGCATAAAGACCTATCAGATTTGAGGGTAAATCTTCTAGAAGCCCGAGGAGATGATAGGAATCAGACTCCTACAGGACTTATCACCAAAACCTGAGCTAAGGGTCTACATAACTTAGTTTTGAGAATCTTACATGAGAAACCTAATCTTGAGGAAGCTAATTTATTTTCTTCATTCCTACCTTATAATTGTTATGCATTCCAGCAGGTTCACTTATCAGTCTTACAGGGTACCAAATCACCTATACTTTTGAGTGAGTTGGGATCCTCATCGAGGCTCAATTCGAAATTACCTTAAAGTTCGACATCTTAAAGACCAATTTCTTTTATATATTTGTTATTTGCGTGGACTATTTTATGTTGTAATTTCTTTTGGGATACTTTCATTTTGTTTGTAATTCTCATTTAAGACCGGCCACCCTAAAAAGTGGCATAGTTATAATTTTGTGTACTTTCTAACCCTAAAGGGAGCAAGGATAAATATTTGCTTATAGTAAGGTTTTGGAAGGCCATTTTTTTAGAATATACACTTCACTTTAACGTGAGAGAATTAGGGTTTCCTAGTTCAAATTTCCTCTCATCAATTTCAATCCCAAGAGTTGAGATTGTGGCGAGTGCAACACTTGAAATTGTGAGTTATATCAATTTCATTTTATTGTGATTTCTTTTCTTCTCTAGTGTGTAATATCTAGGGTTAAATTGGAAATTTCTTAGTCATATTTGATTGCATTTGTAATCAAATTATTATTGCTTAATAGATTGGTTCTTAACATTTGTTATTATCATCAAATTTTGTTTCATCTTGTGGCGTGGATTGGGTCTTATTGGAAAGGATGATTTCGGAATTGTTCTTGTTGATCTTGTGTATTATTCACGTGATTTTCAAGTATAGTTTATGATCTTCATTGAGGAATACATCATTGTGATAATCATTTCATGAAATATAGCAATCGATTCACCTACTACATTTAGGGTTCATGTAATTTTTGTGCCCTTTGAACCAATTTTGATCTTGTGAATTGAAGTTGTTCCATTGGTTCATTTACATGTGCTTAGACCTTGGTTTTAGGCACATCAAACAGGGGAGGAGGAAAATAGCACAGCAACGGTAGCAACCATAGTGACAGCAATGATGGTAACGACGATAGAAACTACAACCACGACAGCCATGACCACAACGACCTTAACGACGATAGCAATGTCTAAGCCTCCATGGTGATCTAGTCTCTGGCATAAGTGGATGACGGACCAATGGAGAAGGGAGGGTTATGAGGTGTAGCGATGTGTTTGTATGTGTATGAGGTGGAAGGGCTACCCTGTTGCAACCGTGTATGTGTGAGTGTGTGTGGCAGTGTACGAGATGTAGGAGGACGTGTGTGTGTGTGTGTAAATGACGGTGCATGATGTATATGAAGATAGGTGTATGTGGCGATAGGTGGTGTGTGTGTAAGGGTGTGTGTATGTATAGGTGAAGGTGTGTAGAGTGTAAGGATGCATTATGTGTGAGTAAAGGTGTACGGTATGTAAGGGTGTGTGTGTGTGAGTATGTGTGGCAGTGTGCGAGATGTAGGAGTATGTGTGTGTGTGTGTGAATAAAGGTGTGTAATGTATGTGAAGATGGGTGTATGTGACAGTGGGTGGTGTGTGTAAGAATGCATGTGTGTGTATAGGAAAGGAGGAGGCGAGTGTGTGGTGTGTGAGTATATGTGTATGCATATTAAAATAGTGTGTGGTGCGAATATATGTGTGTGGATATAGAAGGTAGGTGTGATGTATACGGAGATGTGTGTATGTGTGGGTGATAGCGCATGGTGTGTGTATGTGTAGGTGATTGTATATAGTGTGTGTAAGGATGTGTGTATGGGTATGTGATAGTGTGGTGTGAGAGCTTGTATATGTATAGGGAAGGAGGAACCGAGTGTGTAATGCGGGTGAGTACGTGTGAATGTGCATGAAGAGATGTAGGGTGTGTGAAATGGTGTATGGACATATGTGTGTATGTATGGAAGTTGAGGATAGTGTATGTGGGATATGTATGTATGAGTATGAGATGATGTGTAAGGTGTGAACATGTGTGTGTGGGTATGGAAGGTGAATGCAGTATGTGCGAAGTATGTGGGTGCGTGTGTATTGGTGGTATGAGGTATATGTGGAGTATGTGCATATATGTGTGTCGTTGGTGAGAGATGCGAATGAAGTATGTATGTATGCATTAGTGGTGTATGCGTGTATATGGACTTGAGGAGAAAGGAGGATAACAAAGTGCAATTGCGTGTGTGTGTAATTAGGTGTGTGGTATGATCGTATGTATGTATGCATAGGTGCCTGCGTAGTGTGTATGTATATCGATAGGAGTATGTTGGTGTGTGTACGTGTTGTGTGGGAATGGTTGGTGTATGGATGGCGATGGAAGCGTGAGTAAGGATGAAAATCAGTAGAAAGGATGAGAAACCCTGTAGGTGGAAATATCAACAAAGGAAAGAAGAAAGAAGGTGATACAAAACCTTTGAGGACTACTAAATTCTATGGGTTGTCCTACAAGTAGTTTGTTGGAAGATATTAGAGACAAATAGATAAACGAAAGGTTCAAAGATGCTTCATGGAAAGGAGAGGCGTTTAGGATGGTGTAGATGGTGAAGGGAATGATTCAAGCAACATCCAAGATGATGGCCTAGGGGATATTTAGAATGAAATGGAATGTTCAAAGGATGATGAGGAAGATCATTCTTGGCCAAATACCCTAATGCAAGACCTTTAGTTGTCCTTTCTAAGGGTATCTTACATACATGGAAAAAGGAATTCCAAATTTGGCAGATCGAAAACATTCCATTGCTCGACTTCTACATAAGGAAAGCAAACAGTCAATCACAACAACTTGGGGTATCAGAAGCAATGATTCATAGGAAGGTCGTTCTTTCTGGAACCTTGTATCAGAATTATGTTGAAGAAATGTTTAACGTTTGAATCTTGTTTGCCTAAAGTTCATTAAGGAGGAGACTTCACGCTTGCCATCCAACACAAGATGTGCAAAGTACACATATCGAGTGGTAGGAAACTACCAAAGTCAAGTGGAGATGTAGCTTTCTATGATCGAGTTGAGGAAGCATCACAGAAGGGCACTGATTTCAAGAGGAAAGCAAAGGGGTTACTCACTGGAATCGCTCAACTCCGGTTAGGACTACGATGACCCTAAACAAGTGAGTGGGAAACTTAATGATATGCTACCATGTTATGATGTATGTTGATTGCTATGTATGTTAAATTGTTGGTTTGTTGTATTTACAATTGATTGTGATTATTGCTAAGTTAAGTTATAGTTGGGATTAATGAGTTAAGAAAGAAGTCATAAAGAGTATAGAGGATGGCATGGTTTGAGGGTTTAGATGTCGTTACCTTAATGATAGCACCTAGCGCCATATTGTTAGTGCTATAACCATAAGCTTAACCCATGATTTAAAATTTTTTTCTTCTAAATCAAACCAAAGCTTAGAAACCTAGCTTTTTCTTCTAGAGCTACCAAGCAGGTGTGCTTAGTTAGAATAGGGTCTACAGATGTCATTATGTATACATGTCAAAGTTGGTTCCTGAATGTGCATATATACTAAGCAAGCTTATTTTTCTATTATATCTATATAATACACTCATGAAAACAACCATACAAATTATGAGTGCAACCTTGGTTTGCACAACTTAACAATCCTGTTTTCTTGCCCTCTTAATTACGTAAGGGAAGGTGTCTAATAAATTTTCTTTGATTAAAGATATGTCACATGCATACCTATATGTTTAGATATATATATATATATTATACACAAATGTCTTGAGGACATCAAAAGGAACATACGAGACAACCTTGCTAGCTCTCAAAAGTGTGAATAATAGAGCACTTGAGAAGTGTGATGACATAGAGGTGTCAGAGATGATGATTGTAAATCAACCTTGAGTGGTTGGTTTGACATTTAAGAGAAATGGCACAGAGAGGTGCTAAGTTAATTTAACCTGTTGTAAAGCTAGATAAGTCTACATCCGTAGGATATGCGTTCAGTGTCTATTTTGTGTGATAAGAAAGACATGATCTTTGTTTGTTGTGGTAAGTGTGAGATGAAATGCTTGATAGTTGTTTCATTGACTTGAATGAGAATTGATTGTGATTGTATATATTATTTGATCACTTTAAATCAATTAATTAAGGAAGTGGATCTGATTAAAACCTGACATGCATTTCTACGAGACATTGCATAAGATTGAAGGCCATCATTGCTACAGGATGCACCGGAAGTGATCAAGAGAATCATTGTTCCGCCAAGTGCAAACTAAGTGATTAGGGGATTATTCTGCATTGACGGTTTTAAGTCCAGTCTATCGTTAAGGGTTTTGCTCTATTTGATGCAGAGAGGCACGGGAGCATTCACTATTGAGTTAACAAGATATCATAATTATCAAAGTGATAAGATAAATGAACTGAGTAATGACCTAGGCACTAATGGTCGCTTTAGAATCCCCAACCCAAGGTTAAGGGGGGGCATAAACCTTATACCTCACGTCGGTTACCAGAAGACTACATAAGATGTTGCATTCATATGGTTGCTCATGCATAGCATTTGTTTAATAACATGATTTGAAATTACTTGTGTGTACATAGCATTGAAAGTGTTACCATCCCATTCACTGAGCTATAGTGTACTCACCCCCTCACAGACTCTTTTGCAGGTAACAATTATGAAAGCTCGAGATGGGATAAGATGTGAAGTGTTGAGAGTTTTGGAAGACCAGAACAACAAAGTAAAAATTGTGAAGGATAGATTCACTTAGATGAAATGTTAAGACCCCCATGTAACTAGAATTTGAAATTGAGAAACCTAGGGTTTATCCTATTTTACTAATTGGTAGAGCATACTGATTCTCTACAATCATGGTTGACCATAGGATACGGGATCCATAATTGTATTTTATTATTCAATTATATGTACTATGATTAGTAGTAAATGCAATTACTTACTTAGAGTCTTAGGATCTCTGACTCGTAAAACGATTATCATGTAACGGGTTCACACGTGCCATGATAATTTTAGTGGAGACTTCTAGACCCCCTTCGGGGCATGACACTTGTGGGTCGAATAAACACATAATTTGTTATCAAATAATGACAAATTACCTTTATTAATGTCTAAAACTAATCTTAGGGATCTATGTAATATATATATAAACACATAAACCATCAAATTATTCAAAGAAAATCATTATTTATATTTACATATATATATTTGTAACCTTAAGATTTTATTACATAACAGCATTAAAACCTCACTTGACTCTAATTTAACCATCTAGATATACAATTTTATTAAAAAAAGGCTTTTCTTCACTTTTGTTTGTATTACCTTTTTTTTTTTAAAAAAAAAAACTTAAGACATGTAGAAAAAAAGAAAAAAAAAAAGAAAGAAGAAAAGAAAACTAAAAAAAAAAAAACACTAATACAGCTTACCTTAAACTCAAGTGGTCAATGGTGGCTAATTAGTGATTTAGTGTCTTATGTTGGAGCTCAAGGTAGGGTCAACTAGACTCCTAAAGGTGTAAGCAAGCAAACCCCTCTTTTAATTCGACAAGAGCAGTAGTGGGTGGTGGTCAATTTGACTTAAATAGTAGTGGTTGTATCTCAAGAACCTTAGTCTTTCCTTGATTCAATTGAGCACGATCCTAACCAGTATCCCTTAATTTTATGGATAGGTTTTGATCATTAATCAATGGGGAATTGATTGGTCACTTCAGTAAATTTCAAGCTTCTCTTCTTTGATAGAATTTGAAGAGAGAGTGAGTGGAAGGAGTCGAACTTGCGAGTTATAGAGAGAAAGAGAAAATTAAGAGTGATTCATGTGTTGTTGAGTGGAAAAGCTTGCTCTAAATGATACAGAAGATCCCTATTTATAGTGTTAAAGCCTCAATTCTACATATGAAAGCCTTAGACACACAAAAAGTAGCATCTTGGTGAATATGGGTATTCTTGTTTTTACACAATTTTTTTCACCAAAATTAGCATCACTTGAATAGGTATCCAACATAATGAAAGATTTAGACATATTATATTAGCTTTGTTTGCACATTTCAAAAATTTTAATGTATCTTAATTTTTCTAATTTTTTAATTCAATTTTAATCTAGTTTCCTTAACTGTTTAATGCATGTTTGATTGCATTTAACTCAAATCCCACATCTACTATAAATTACTGCTTTTATTTTAGGGAAATCGAGTGAAATCAAGTTAAAAATAGGCAAGATTAACTTACCCTTTCTATTTGTGTTCACTGGCTTAGGAAGGAAGAAATGAACTTAAATTTTCGATAACCAATCAACGCATGCCACGTGTCCATATCAGCCGAAAAAAAAAAAAAAACATGTCTTCTTAGAGTTGAACCCATTACCTTTAGCTTCTCCATGAATGTTACCAATCAACAAAGTTATTGCCTTTTTCTTGTTAATGTAAGCAACTTCAATTTATTTGAACATTTAACTAGCTTAATTTATTTAATTATTATTATTATTATTTTGCGAATCTTCATTCATTCATTTTTTTATTCACTCATTCATTTCATTTTTTCTTGTATTATTATTATTATTATTTACCTTTTCTAAATTAGGTACTTTCCTTTATTAAATTAGAAAACCCTAAAACAGAGAAAGGCTAAAAGTAGGGTGTCTATACCAAAGCATTGTTCTTTTTATACCAACACCCATCCATCATAGAAATACATATATTTTTCAATGCATTTTGCCCTATCTCCTCTCATTCCCTCACATCCTCAATAAAGGTACTTATATCAACTCCTTTAAAATCTAACAATTTTGTAATTAGAGATCCAAAAGCTAAACTACTCCTTTTCTTGACATAAGCAATGAAGTTTACCAAAACATAAGGTATGTGAATTATGCTTTCTTTTTATAATAGATATAAGTAGTTGAGCATCAAGCACGGTTATGGATGCTTTAGATCTTATGCATGGGTTGACACAGTTAAGGATGATATGGTGCTACATCTTTATTTTAAAAGGATAATTTGTATTTAGACTATCTTTTGCCAACTATTTGAACTGCTATTAGTGCCAAAAAGAATCATATGTGCTTCTTCAAATGACTTAAAATCATAAGAAATAGATCCAATATTCTCCAAACCTAAGCATAGAGCAATATCTTCTTTTGTAATCACAACTTTATTAATACCAATCTTACTTATCAAAACTTTGTCATTTGAGTCAAAATATTCAATCATAAGATTCCCTAAAAACATGCGAATAAAAAAGATCAAAATAAATACTTTTGACCAAACACACAACTTCCCATGAACATTTTGAAACCACATGGCTAAATCCATCCCCATTGCTTTAAAATACTTGAAATTCACAAAATAACTTTTTAACATAAGTCTTTGATGAAAATCTTCCAAAATAAGAGCACTTAGACCTAGTAAAGTGAGTGAAAGTAATTGGGAGGATGTTACCTTACCGAGGTTTATTGTTTAAGAACCTCAAAGATAAAACTTATGTTAGGTCCACTTGAAGAATGTGATGATTTATCAATAATGGTCTTTATGCCTTCCTTTTTCCTTTTCCTATAGTTGCCATGGACATTTTGCCAAAAAGTCTTGTAGATTTTCTTCCCACGTTTCTACAAAGTACTTATCTTTTTCTTGTTTTAAGGTTAGAAAGGAGTTTGAGAGATAGAAAGTAAGAGAAAAAAGAATAAAGCAACTTCCTTTAGGATAGATTTGATTAAGTAAAGGAAGTTGTGATTAAATAATAAATGTACCATGTTGTCTGGCATAAATTGAATTCAAATATGGTGGTTAAAATTCTTGTATTAAAATAACTATTGATATATGGGGGAAAGAAAATTTATTTATTTAGAATGAAAACGTGTGCTTAAATTATTTCTACATAAATAAAATCTTTCTTTTTCAAGAGGCTTAGTAAATATATCTGCAATTTGTAAATTGGTTAAAACAAAAATTATATATATATATATTTATTATTTACATGATCTCTAATGAAGTGATAATGTATTTCTATGTGCTTAGTGGTCTTGGTGTAGTTAAATATAGAAAAGATTCAACCATACCTCTATATGTCTTTTGACATACTGCTTTACCTATTTCATCTTTGTCTAGTTTTGCTCCTACTCTTATTGGTGTAACAACAAACTTAGAACTTTCCTTATTATACTTCTTTAATATCTATAAGGCATACTTCGTCTAATGTATAAATGTCCCTTCTAGTGTTTGTTAAATTTGTAGTCCTAATGAGAAAGTTAGTTCTCCTATAAGGCTCATCTCAAATTTTATCTTCATTAGCTTTGCAAATTCCTTCCACGTTCCATTATTAGTTGATCCAAAACTATACCATCAACATATATTGAACAACCAAAGGATTATTATTGTTGTTTTTAGTGAATAAGGTTGTATCTATTATTCCCCTTATGAATCCATTATCAATTAGGAACTTATTCAACCTTTCATACCACGCTTTAGGAGCTTGTTTCAATCCTTACAAAGCTTTATTTAACTTGAAAACATGGATTTGCTTTGTCCTTAAAACTAGGTGGTTGTTTCACATAAACTTCCTTTGTAACACCCAAAAAATTAGTAAAAATACTAACAATGAAAAATTAAACCCCTATAATATATTAATGCTATTTAATAATTTACATGTGATGAAAATCTTATAACAAATAATAATAGACTTTGAAATATAAAAGTAAGAAAGGAACATGATCCATTAAGTAATTATAACAAATAAAAAGTAAGAATTAAAGTTTTAGATTTATAATAATTTAATAGAATTTTTATGTAAATAATTGTACTCAAAATATTTTATTTAGTATACACGTAAATTTTTGTATAAGAATATCATCATTTAAATAACTTAATAAAATATAAATACATGTGCTAACTAAACCCGTGAATAGATATTTCCTTACCCTTATCTACAATTGCCTATCAATCTCTTTTTCTCTCTCCTCCTTTTTCATCCGTCGAGCAAATCACCCTCTGCTTTTCTATCCCTTCTTTTCTTTCTTTTCTTTCTTTCCTTCCTTTCTTCTTTCGTTCTCCTCTCTCTTTCCCTCACCATGCCGAACGAACACCATTTTCTTCTTCACAAGACATGAAGCTCTACCTCTCTATCGTACTCCTAGCTCTAACCCTAAAACATGTACAGTGAAGAAATCGGTATAAACCTCCTTCCTTCCCATTCCCAACCACTACCTCACCACCACCACTGCCACCATTAGCACCTAAACCCTCAACTTCTCTTCCACCACCACAACGATGACTCTCTCTGCCGCTTCGCCACTACTCCCTAACCCCCACCCCTTTGACTCCTCCTCTATCTCCAAACCCTCACACTCTTCCTCTCCCGCTGCTGCTAGCTTCATCGATGACCGTAACTGCTACTTCGACTAGCAGCCATTCAGGGGTGAACTTTATAGAGACAATGGACCCCACGGTGGGGATGGATCGGATGGTGATGATGAGAATGACGACAATAAAAATGACCATGATGATGATGTTATTGTTGATGATGGTGATCATTGGAGTAAGAGAGAGAGTGAGAAAAGATAAGACCTCCTACAAAGCACCTCGGTTCTCATCACCGCTCTCCTCTTCATTCTCCCTTTCTCTCCCCTCCGTTTCTCACTCTATGGAACCCAAAGCAGAAGTGGTTCCTTTAGATAACTCCACTTCCACTCCGTCGGACCACACTGCTTCTCCATCGCATCATTTAGAACCTGTTGGATGACTCTGATGATAATTATGACCACAACGGGGATATTAATCACATCGGCAGTCATGACCTCGATGATGATCATGTGCAAACAACCGGTGGCGGCATCCTCACTGATGATCTTAAATAAAAGAACATCAAACAGCCGGAATACTACTTCAGTCATGAAAATTTACCCCATGACAAGCACTTGTTGAGTTTGGTTAGGAAGAATAAGGAAAGGTTCATTAAAATTGGGCTCATTTAAAAAAAAAAATGCTTACACAAGACCATTCATTTATTGTGGCTACTCTCAAGGAGTCCACTCACCTTGTTGTAAGCTCAGATGGGAAAAAAGTGAAAAGACTTAATCCTCTTCTGCAAAATTTGGTCTAAGATGAGAAGCTATCTCTATGACAAGCCTGACTGTTTCTTTATAGATGTGCTCTCTGTTGTATGGGTGCTAGGAAATGCTAATAGGTTCTTTATGGATTCTATTGTATTGGGGAAAATATTGTTCTAGATTTTAGTTATACACTATTATGGTAAGGAGCTTACTAGAGGACAACTCAATGGAGAACCTTCAAAAAAAATTTAGTGAAGTTGGAAAAGTGAAGAAAAATGCCACAAAATTTTTAGCTTCCACATTCTTAAATTCTTTATTATCTAAATGCCACAAAAAAGTTAAAAAAAAAAAAAGATGTAAAGGTTGATAAATTATATAGAAACAAGTTACATGCACTTGTAGAGTTTAAGAATGTGGAAGCTGTTGAGAATACGGTAGCTACTTTAAACAAAGATGAGGATTGGAGGAATGGCATGCCAGTTAAGCTTCTTAAGCGAGTGGGGAATCATGGACAAAGGATGCAAACTTGGGTTAAGAAGAGTGGCACTAGCCATTTACTAGATTAAGCGGGAAATGAAGATCGTGACTCAAACGAGCATCATGAAGATGTTACTGCTGAAGAGGATGGGAACCATGCCTTGAAGGATAGTGAAGAGAGAGGAATGGTTCATGGAGAAATAATCAAGGGGGGTAACATCATAGAGGGAGGTGAATTGGATAATGTGAGTGGAGAGATTGAGTTGAAACCGGTTGTTGTAGTAGAGACTGCAATGGAATTGGTAAAAGTATCCGACTTGATTACGTTGGAGGTGAAAATGTTTCAAGCAGACAGTGGAAATGATGGACAGGGTGTAATTGAAGGGAATGAAGAATCGACAATAGGCATGGAACCAGATTCTATGATGGTGGGGGAAAAGTGCTCAAGTTGGTGGGGATTCTAGGGTTTTGGATGCAAGAATTGATTTAACAGAAAAAGAGGCAGAGAAGGGTGTGGCTGCTAACATGGCACCGAGTGATGGAGATGCTGTGATGGAGGAAGTTAAGGAACTTGAGGTAGAGGGTGCAAACAAAGTGAAAGAGGAAGGTGGTGAAGTGCTTGCTCATGTGGTAGAGGATGCGAGACCTTTGGAGGATAGCGAATGCGATAAAGGAGTAGAGGATTCAAGGGAAGAAGATATATATATATATATATATATGCATACCGATGCATGCTACATAGTGAGGAAGGAGAGGAAGATGGATGATCAGAGATCCGACGTGAAGACGGTGAGGAACAAAATGGAAACAGAGGAGGAAAGGAAAAGCAAGCAGGGAAGAAAAGTGGAATTTTGAACAAAAAATTCGTATCTCACACATACGACCTTCGATCGACGATCTGAGACCACCAGCATGTTCCTCAAGGTGAAGAAAAATTATCCTATAAATATAACTGCAGACTACGACATGTAGCCATGAAAATGAAACCCAGGTGAGTAGGACTCCATGACATATTGTATTATGTGTATTATTGTTGTATTACATGTATTTGTTACAAATATATGTTTATTTTCTATGTTCTAATTGTGTTAAGGGTTTTAAATTTTAGGCCGTGTTAATGTATGCCTCTATACGTTGCTGTGGCGGGTTGGTAAAAATATATATATGTATATATGCATGGAATGTTAGGTGTTGAAGAGGTTGGACTCCAAAACTTTGTCGAAAGAAAAATTTATATAAATGTATATGTCTTGGCATTGTGATTAAGCTAGACGTGTGGGACTTCCTCTATAGTGCGTGTGTGTGTGAAGTTTCTCCTTATTAGCTGTAGGGAATGGACACATATACATATATATATATAGTACATTATGTAATGACGGAAATTAAATCACTTTAATATACTAATTTAATAAAATATGATGGGAATTTATAACAAACAACATATATATATATATATAGTACATTGTGTAACAATGGAAATTAAATCACTTTAATATACTAATTTAGTAAAATATGATGGGAATTTATAACAAACAATTAAAAGTAACTTTAAAATGTTGATATTATTATAACAATCTAAGCATGAGAAAAACCTTATAATAATTAACAATTAGCTTTAGAATGCATATGTAATAATAATAATAATAATAATAAAATAATAAATAAATAACCCGCCTGTCCTATTCAGCCCTTCCCTCCCACGCTGGTTAGTAGAGCAGCAGTAAGATCACATCAGCCAGCCTCCATCCTATTAACTGCTATCAGTCACATCGTCCTTCCCTACCATTCCCCTTTCCCATGCTTCTTCTACCCTTCCTTCCTTCCTTCCTCTCATCTTTCCCTTCTGCTCTGATTGGATAACCCAATCTATCCCTGACATCCTCCGCTCCATTCCCAGTTTCATCTTCCTTCCCTTTTCTTCTCCTGGCTTTTCCTTCTTATCTTCCCCTACTACAAAGATTTCCTTGTCCCGACATTGTCCTTCCTCTCATCCCTCCCCAAATTTCCCTTCCTTTTCTATGGATCTTTGCCTTCCCCCTCTAAACCTATCACCCCAAACCAGACCTAAGACACAAACCCCACAACCATACCCCAAGAAACCCTCGTTTCCCAACTCAAAAATAAAACCTTACTATTTACACTGGTGAGATCTTCCTTGACAGCAAGCTCGAATAGCTTAAAGCCAACCCACCTCCATTACAAAGACTTGCTAGACCATGAGCCAGTAACGTCTAGGTAGCCAAGTGACCGACGGCGAGCGACAAGACGAATAAGAGGGGGAAGTTGGGTCGGTGGCTATGTGTGAAGCTCATAGTACTCTAACTTAGGATTCGAGAATACAAGCCTTGCCCCAGTTAGGTTGTGGTGGCTATGCTGTCCAGGTGGTTGGTGTTTTACGCGAGGTGTGTATGAGGAGTAATGTTGCGGCAAAGGAGGGATACATTTAGTGTTGTGATTTGTTTGTATGTGTGTGAGGTGGAGGAGCTGCGCCGTTGCAACCGTGTGTGTGTATGTATGTGTGAAGGGGGAGAACAGCAACCACAACCGCAATAGCAACAGAACAACAACCGCAACAACAATAGCAACAACAACCACAACAGCAACAGAACAGCAACTATAACAGCAACAACAACAGTAATCGCAACATCAGCAGCGAAGATGAAGATGGCATGGCGTGCTCTAGCTTCAAGCGAAAAGGCATAGCATGATATGATTAGGCATCCAGCTGAACACTCATGACCTCTTAATGAGAAAAGTGTCCAATGTGATCTAGTCCCAGTGACAATGTCTAAGCATCTAAAAGCAAGGGAATTAAAGGAGTCTAGTTGGGGAAGATGAAAAATGAGAAGGAGAGAGCTAATGGCATAATAGAAATCCATCGTGAGTAACAAGAGAATACATATGTGTGTGCATGATTTGGTGTTCTAGTTAAGAAAAAATATAAATAAATGTATGCATATAGATGTAAGGTGGAGAGGACGACAAAAGATTGAAAGGGAGTAGCTGGATGTTGAAACGGTAAAAGAAGAAATAAGGAAATAGAGACATCCAATTAATGAGAAGAAGTTGAGGAGATTATGTGTGAGAGAGAAGAGAAGGTGTGCGCGAGGAAGAGAAGAGAAGGTTACGAAGTGCAGCTATGTGTGTTTGTGTTTGTATGCGTGGTATGATTGTGTGTGTGTATGTGTAGGTGTGTGCCGGTGTGTGTGTCGAGTGTATGTGTACAGTGTGTATGTGGTGTTTGGTGTGTAGGAGATATGAAGTAGAAGAGGGAAAAGAATTAGGCAAAAAAGACTAGGAAATGAAGAACAATGAGAAATGGAAGATTTCTAGGAAGAAGAAAAACATGGAGGATTAGAAAGAAAGGTTTGAAATATATACATACATAAATGTGGGCTAGAGAAGAGTGAAAAGAAATGAGAAGAAGAAGTGAGAAATTGGAGAAGTCTAAGGAGTGAAGGGAGTCTAGAAAGGGAGTAAGGGGGAAAGTTATGGGTAAGGGAGCCAAGAGGAAGAAGAGAATAAGGAGAGAGGAAGAAGAAAAGTTAGAAGATGGAGAAAGCGAGAATTGAAGACGAAAAAGGGTGAGGGAGAGGAAAGAAGAGTCGCAAGATGAAGTCAAGAGGGTATTGATCTTATATATGTATGTAGGTGAAACTTGTGTGTAAATGTGTGTATGATGTTATTATGTTGGAGGTAGGCATGTGTGTGTGTAAAGGATGGCTGGTGTATGTAGTGATGCAAGCATGAGTGGGGATGAAGACTAGTAGAGAGGATGGGAAGCTGTGTTGGTAGAGATGTCAACAAAGGAGAGAAGAAAGAAGGTGATACAAAACCTTTAGCAATTGCTAACCCTACAGTCTGTCTTATGAGTAGTTCATTGGAAAATATTAGAGACAAATTGATAAACGAAAGGTTCAAAGTTGCTACATGTAGAGGAGAAGCGAATTTAGGAAATTCCAAAAAGGAGAATAATAAGAGAAAAGAGAGAAGAAGGAATGGGACGATGAGGCCAAGGAGGAAAAGGGAATTTCATGAAGAAAGCAAGTGTGTCTGTGTGTGAAATTGAATAAGAAAAGAGGTGTCGTTGATGTAGTAGTGGTGGCTTGAGCAACTTGATCAAGTAATCAAGTTATAAAAAGGAAGTCTTAGAAGTGCTTACATGCCGTTGGTGAAATGATTAAATATGTGAGTATAGAGAAAAGGCATTGGGGAGTTTGAGAAAAGATAGGAGTTAACAAGAGATCGAGAAATCGAACGAAAATTACATGGAGTTGTTGTAGCTAATCATTCGATACTATGTTTGGTGAAGAGACTACACGTCAGCATCACTTAATGACGATTAGGACTATGACAACCATAAATAGGTGAGTGGGAAACTTAATGATATGCTACAATGTTGTGATTGGTTTAATATGTTGTGCTGAATCCTGGTATATTGCATATGTGTCTTCCTTATTTGTTTGTGATTGCAATTGTGGTGATTTTATTATTTCCTTAGCCAACCATAAGATGAAGAAGTTGGGAAGGAAATCATATGAAGAAACCAATAATTAGGTAAATTACAGATAAATACGAGAGTAACAATATGAAGATTAGAATAGACTATAGGTAGATAACACCTTGCCTTAGTTTGCTAATGTTAACATTACGGATGTAATATCTAAATTTATCTTGGGTTTCTCAAAATAAATTAATACATGTAAACTTAACTTTTTTTATGTATATATTTATAATGGGTGTTTACGCATAGACGCATGGGACAAATTATGTATCATTATGTACACATATAATGATCTAACTCTAAATATATATATATATATATGCTTAGACAAACGATTTTCCTACTATACCTATATAGGTTACATTCATACCTATAATTATACAATCATTAAATGAAAGTCTTTATTTTTCAATGCAATAATTTTATCCTCTTACTTCTCTTGAGTACATAGGGAAAAATATTTAACAAACTTATCCTTTAGTTAAAAACATATTTATAAATCTATATATATATATATATATATATTTTCTTATATATGTAAGCACTTGAGGACTTAGAAGGGATATATACGTAGCTACCCTGTTTGACTCTTGACTAAGTGTAAAATTGAGCACTTGAGAGGTGCAATGACATAAGGGTGTCAAAGACTAATAATTGTAAGTCAATCTCAAGTGATTGATTTGGTAGTAAGTGAAATGACACAGAGGTGTTAAGGAATGAGAACTATAAGTCAAATTCGAGTGGTTAATTGATGGTTGAAGAGATTTGAACTAGATTACACTATTATTTAGCTAAAATTTTATGCTTAGCCTGATCATTCCATTCAGTTGGCCTGGCTTTCCTTGCCTTATCTGTGATGTGAAATGTATGATCTCTTCTTGTTGTGGTAAACGCAAATATGAAGTGTAATGGTTTTTGCTTGTGGGATTGATTGGGTTCCTAATGTTTATCATTGAAATTGTATTCTTTAAAGGCTTGTTAATTACTTTATTACCCTAAATGTGGATTGGCCTATGAATTTCTATTGTTTGATCATCTTAAACCAATTAATTCAAGGATCAGACTCAATTAAAATTGGACATGCATTACACAAGACATTGCATGAGATTAAAGGCTATCACTGCTACAAGACTCGCCGGAAGTAATCAAAGGATTACTATTCTGCCAAGTGCAAAGTAAGTGATTAGGGGATTATTGTACCTTAATGGTTCTGAGTCCGGCCAGTCCTTGAGGGTATTGCTTCGACTGTGCAAAGACATGGGAGTGTTGCTCCAATTGGTACAAAAACATGGGAGCATTTAGTGTTAAGGTAAAGATATTATAATTATCAAAGTGATAAGATAAATAAACCAGGAAATGAGACCTAGGCACTGATGGTGGCTTCGAAATCCCTAACCCAAGGTCAAGGGGGCGTAAACCCTAGACTTCACGTCAGTTACCGGAAGACCGCGTGAGATGTTGCATTCATATGGTTGCTCATGCATAGCATATGATCTAATAACTTGATTTGAAATTGCTTCTACATGTGTAGTATTGAGAGTATTACACTCTCATTCATTGAGTCGTAGTGTGCTCACCCCTCAACAGAACGTTTTGCAGATAAAGATTATGAAAGCTTAGGATGGGATAAGATGTGAAGTGTTGAGAGATTTTGGAAGCCAAGAACGATGAAGTAAGAATTGTGAATATTAGACTATTTAGATGAATGTTACTTTTAGGACCTTGATGTAAAATTGAATTTGTGAGACTTAGGGTTTTATTCCATTTACTAATTGGTAGGGGATTCTGACTCTCTATTATCTTGGTTGATCGTGGGCCATGGAATCTATAGTCATATTTTTATGATATAATTATATGTAATATGATTAGTCATAAATGTAATTGATTATTTAGAGTCTTACGATCTCTGACTTGTAAGACAGTTATCATATAATGGATGCACACGTGCCATGATAATTTTAGTGGAAACTTCTAGGCCCCCTTTAGGGCATGACTAATTGTGATTGTTGGTCCTTCTCCTTTTCAATCGTAAGTGTGCCTGCTGTAGTAAACTTATATATATGTATATTAGTTTGGAATGCTGGGCTGTACTTGCTCTTCTACCGTGATGGGAACATATGTATATGTATAATTCATTTTAGATTGTTAGGATGCCTTGCTATTTTACCATGAATAAGTAGACATATATATATGCATTGATATGTTATAGGGGAATATGCTGTAAAATATAGGTATACATGTATAGGTAGATGTGTGTACAAAGGTGGGCTTCTATTGTGATTGAGGCATTATTTTCCTTCCTTCCTTTTTACTGGCTGTTGTATACATAAATATATATCTATATAGAACATAGTAAGTTACTGGTCTTTTTGTTTTCCTTCATGTGCATGGGTAGGTAATGGTTTCATTGCTAGCTATGTGGTTTGTAAATATATATATGTATATGCTAAGGATATTGCTACAAAATAGGAAGAAGGGAAGCCTCGAAGTCTTGTGCAGGTTATAAATAAATATGTATATGTACATGATGTTTGGAGGTTGGAAACAAATTGTTGAGAAGTGGAAGCTGGCATGGAAACATTATGTGTATACGTTGTATGCGCACCATGTTGGATTGGGAGGCTAGTTAAGAATGTTGCATATGTATATGTTTATATGTGGTACGATGAAAGAGGAAATGGTGGTTCAACTTAAGTGTGTGGGCTATAAGATGAAATGTAGGTGGGAGTTAGGATTATGTTGATGTGATCTTCTTATGAGCTTATGTGTTAAAGGATTTGGAAGGAGGGGTGGAAATCTATGATTGAGGATGTGAGATAACATGTATATAGACATGTATTAGCACATAAGTGTTGGATCTCTTTTCCTTAGTGAATGGGCATGGTTTCACTAGTGGGAATAATGGGAGATGACATTGTATGTGCATTGTTGATGATTGTGGAGATTGATGAGAAGATTATAGACATGTGTTGACATGGAAGTTATTGGAAGCAGAGGCTAGAAAGAAAGGAGTCTAAGGAGCCGACCTAAACCATAGGTAGATGCATACATCACAAGTCAAGAAGGAGGAGTTAAGTTGCTAATAACCTAAGCTCTTATAGTCATAGTTATATATGTTAGGGGTAAGTGGGATAAAAGAATAGGATTTCGGAATGGGCATAAGTTGTAGTCGTATAAGGTATACAGGATTAGGAAAAAAGGGACACTTGTAGTCAACCATAAACCACAACCATATGTCCTTACATCACACTATAGAATGATAAGAGGTAGATGGGAGTCTAACTTAAATCTTGTATGTCATAAGTATATATGTATATATCTAAGGACAAGACATGTAACTATAATCATAAGTAGAAGTCCTTTGCTTGATAACTTCTTGTTTGATTCTATGGATGTGCCTTGCCATGTGAAATGATTGTGTGTGTTCTAAATGGAATGTATGTTGACATGGTTGTCGCTTGTATATGCACTTGACTTTTGAATATGTGAAATGGAGCACTTGAGAAGTGTCATGACATAGAGGTGTCAAGGAATGATAATTGTAAATCAATCCTGAGTAGGTGATTGGACGGTTGAGGTGCTTTGGATTATATTATACTATTATTTAACTAAAAATTGGTGTCCAGCTTGATCGATTCTATTTAGTTGGTTTGACCTTCTGTGCTTTATCCATGATGTGAAATGTATGATCTCTTCTTGTTGTGGTAAATGGGAATATGAGGTGTAACGGTTCTACTTGTAGGATTAATTGTGTTCCTATTGCTTGTCTTTAGAATTGTACTCTTGAATGCTCAATATTTATCTTATTTTCTTTTACTTTATTACCTTGAATATAGATTAGCCTATGGTTTTATATTGTTTGATCACCCTAAACCAATTAATTAAAGGATTGGACTCAAATAAAACTAGACATGCATTGCACAAGACATTATATGAAATTAAAGGCCATCACTACTATAGGGCTCGCCAGAAGTAATAAGAGGATTACTGTTCCGCTATATGTGAACTAAGTGACTAAGGGATTATCTCACCTTGACGGTTCCGAGTTCGGTCGGTCCTTGAGGGTGTTGCTTAGTGCATGAGGCATAGAAGCGCTCAATGTATGAGAACACTTGAGCTTATAATATTAAAGTTAAAAGATATTTAATTATCGAAGAGATGAGAGATATTGTATTGGTTGTGAGACCCAGGCATTGATGGTGGCTCTAGAATCCTTAACCCAAGGTTAAGGGGGGGCATAAACCTAGAATTCACGTTGGTTACTAGAAGACCACGTGAGATGCTACATTCATATGATTGTTCATACATAGTATTTGTCTTGACAACTTGTTTGAAATTATTTGAGTTTGTTGTAATACAGAGAGATTGCACTCCTCTCACTAGGCTATTAGCTCACCTCTACACAAACTATTTTGCAGGTAAAAATCTTAAAGGCTTGGGATGAGATAAGATGTAAAGTGTCGAGAGTTTTTTGAAGCGAAGAACATTATAGTAAGAATTATGATTGCTAGACTATCTAGATGAAATGCCATTTTAGGACCTTGATGTAAAATTTGAATTTGTGAGACTTAGGGTTTTATTCCATTTTACTCAATAGTAGGGAATTCTGACTCTTTGCGATCTTGGTTGACCATGGGATATGGATTCCATAGTTATATTTTTATTGTATGATTATATGTAATATGATTAGTCATAAATGTAATAAATTATTTAGAGTCTTATGATCTTTGACTCGTGAAACAGTTATCATGTAACGGGTGCACACGTGACATGATAACTTTTAGTGAAAACTTTCAGGCCCCCTTTGGGGCATGACATCCTCTTTTGTATAATCATTTAAAAATGCACTTTTTACATCCATCTAAAAAGCTTGAAAGTTTTTGTGATATGTATATGCTAATAAAATTCTTATAGCTCCAAGCCTAGCTATTAGTGCATGAGCTTCTTCATAATTTATACTCTCTTCTTAAGTATATCCTTGTGCTACAAGCCTTACTTTATTCCTACAAACTTCTCCTTTTTAATTTATTTTATTTTTGAATGCCCATTTAGCACTAATCATTGGTTTTTCTTTTGGTGGAGGGATTAATTCCTACACATTATTGATTTTAAACTATTTTAGTTCTTCTTGCATTGCTTTTATCTAGTTCTTATCATTTAAAATGTCTTCAAGTGCTTTAGGTTTTTATCTTAGATAAAAGAGCAAAATGTGATTCTATTCGCTTATATTTAGATCTAGTATTTAATTTCTCATGTAGATCTCCTATAATTTGATCAATAGGTGTCGAGTCTAATTTTTGATTTCCCATTCCTAATCCAATCTATACTAGACCCTATGCTCATCTAATGTAGATCCTCGACTTGAGTTAGGAATTGCGTTTTGTTTTAGAGTCGTCACCCAACTGTTGTTGGAAAATATTGAATTAGGACTAATTGAGCATATTAGTCCTAATTTAGACCACTAGTCGTCATGATTTCCTCTTCTCGTTTTTTGTGAAAAGAGGAAAGGGGAAAACCAGAGTTTCTGAGTTCGGAGGCTAACCTATTAAAACCCTAAGGTTACCACCCTAATCTCCTAAAATCTACTCTATCCAGAATGTCTTTTATTTATTTTTTTTATTATCTTTTTATTTTGTTTTTGAATAACCTATTATGAGAAAATGATTTGTATTCCTTTTTAGGGTTGCCCCAAATGGGTGCCTACGTACCTGCTATTCAGGATCAAATGTGCCATAGTTCGCTTTTCTTAAAAAACTTTAGTGTGTTGGTGAATTTTAATTATGAAATTTCTTTTGATTTATGTTTTTACCATTTTAGGATTTTGTTGAAAAAAATGTAAGCCTAAACTTGATAATTTGATTTTTTGAAAAATAATACTTTTAAGGAAAAACCAATTTTGGATTTATTTAAGAAAATGATTTTTCTAAGTGATAAAATTTTCATTTTTCTATTTTTCAACTTATTTCTACTATTATAATTTTTTATTGATTTTTATTAATTTTTATTAACTTTTATTATTTTTATTATTTTATTAACTTTTATTAATTTTCATAATTTTTTATTAATTTTTATTAAATTTTTATTGAAAAATTTTCTCCTAGATTTTTTATCTATCCTATTCTAAAATCTAATTTTTTTAATTATTTTTTTCTAATATTTTTATTATTTTCTTTATAAATTTTCACATTTTTATTATTTATGATTATAATTATTATTTTTATTTTATTATTCATCATAAATTAAATCCTAAAAAAAATAATCTAAATTCCAACATTTTTTTCTATTTTTGAATTATAAATAAAAAATAAGTAAATAAATAAATTCGAAATAAATAAAATAGATAAATAAATAAATAAAATAAAATAAATTGAAAAATTCGACTTACCTAGATCCGGGTCAGTGCGCGAGTCGGGTTGGATCGGGTCGAAGCGGTTCGGGTCTGGTCAATCGGGCACGGCGGCTAGGAGTGCTCGTTGACGGCGTTTCAACGGCTTTTTGAAGCAGTTGAGGTGTTGATTCCTAGGTTTTCGAGGGTGGGGAACTCAACCGTGGCGGTGGATTTCTCCGAAAACACCTCTTGGTGGTAGCTCGACGCTTGATCAGTGGTCGCGGGTTGAAGAACTCCGGCGAGGCTTCGATTCTCTCTCTTTTCTCTCTTTTGATCCGTGCTTCTACCTCTCCCCCTTCATCCTCTATTTATAGGTGCAAGAAATCGAGCTGGATAAGCTCGGATTTCCACCGATTGAAGCAAATCGAATTTGCAGTTGAAACCCACCTCCAATTTATGCAAATCCTTTGATTTGTTACGATTTGATTCCAATTAGATGATGTTTATCTCATTTCAGTTGAAGATTTGTTGGATTTGTGCAAAAAAATCGAATCAAAACGGCCAAAATTCGATTTTTTCTCTTCGCTTGTGATCTCGGATGGAGGTTGAAGATGATCACGCGCCTGGCGCGTGTGTCCGCTCCAGCCAATCAGCTGCTGACACGTGTCCCAAGCAAAGAAAAAATTTGCAAAACGTGAATTCTGCGTCCCTCGCGTTTTGAACCCCTGGCCGAGCCCACTCCCACGTGCACCAGACCAAGGTTCGGACCAGCTAGGCTAGCCCACTTTTGTGATTTTCTTATTTTCGCAATTTGCATATATGCAATGCAATTTTTTTTATTTTTTTGTATTTTTTGAAATTTCAAAATTTTGTAAAAATTATTTAACCCTTTTTATTGCCATTTCTGCAATTATTTTCCAAAATTAATGTATTTTTCCTATTTATTTTATTTTTTGAATATTTTTCCTATTTTTGCTAAATTAGAGAAAAAATGGAAAAATTTGGAAAAAAATTGGAAATTAATTATGGTTGATTATTATTGATCATTAGGGCAAAAATGGGGTGTTTACAATAGGATAATAAGATTTACTTATAACATAATGAATCAAAGAAATACTCTCTGGTTTAGCTGTAGAGGTAGGTGGATCTTTATTGATTTCCTCCCCTTATCTCATTGCTTCTATCAGCTTCTATTGAATTTTGTATGCTTCTATCAACTTTCTTTAAATTCAACATGCTTCTATCAGGCTTTGTTGAGTTCTATATACTTTTGTTAGCTTCTTTTGAGTTCTATATGCTTCTATTAGCTTTTGTTGAATCATTTATTCCCTTGCTTCTATTAGCTTCCATTAATTTCTTATCTTTTTCCTCAAGTGTTCCTTGATTATCATTAAGAAGTTCTTTCCTTTTTTATTCTACTTCCTTTATTGATGTTTCTTCTTCATCTAAATGTTTCTTTTCTT
Source organism: Laguncularia racemosa (assembly GCA_037954665.1). NCBI lineage: Eukaryota > Viridiplantae > Streptophyta > Magnoliopsida > Myrtales > Combretaceae > Laguncularia > Laguncularia racemosa. Next base: position 10,908,825 of record JBBMOL010000004.1, on the reverse strand, counting down.
TGCCTTCATCATCAAATTTCACATGAATTGATTTGACTACTATATTTGTGTTTTTGTTAAACACTCAATATGCTCTACTTGTGGATGAATAGCCTAACAATATTACTTCATCTACTCTAACATCAAACTTTCCTAGATTCTCATTTCCTTTTATTAGCACAAAGCATTTACATCCAAAGGCATTAAATTAGGATACATTAGGCTTCCTATTCTTATAAAGTTCATATGGCGTCTTATCCATCATGGATCTTGAAATGCCCTGTAAAAAAAATAAAATAAAATAAAATAAAGGGCAATTTAATAAAGCTTTCATTTAATTTATATTTTAAACATGCCATTATTAAGAGTTCTATAATTGCAATATACCTTATTTTTGTAGGAGTAGTTGTGCCGTAACAATAGTAAACCTTATTGAAACTCCAACGACTAGAGGATATATGAGAAAAGAAAATGGATGCTCTCTCCTAATTGTTGTTGTGGCAACAAAAGTTAAGGGAAACTTTAGGCATTAATCTTCTCTTTTCTTCTGTACCTTAAGACTTAGGGGTTGCTAATACTTAAGACTTTCGTAGTTTAAGAGAATTTGCAAGAATTATAAGAGGTTTTTGATGTTGTCTTAAGTATCATAGAAAAAGGTAAGAAATTATTCTCCATTTGAGTTTAAATTATGAAGAATCATGATGTGTGATTTTTTATTGGAACAAAAGGATTTCACTTCCATGTGGTCTTGGAATTGGTGTATAGCCCTAAAATGATTGGAATTTCAAATTTATGAAAGGTAAGGATCTATAACAATCATTCTTTTATTTTCTTTATTTAAGATTATCACAAAGAACTAATTTGGAATTCGTTGCACTATTAGATTCATGTGGCGCCTATAGTGATACAATCAAAAGAGTGCAACCAAAATCTTTACTCAAGTTTGATGGTTTATGTTAATTTAGTTATAATTTTGAGATATCTAGTAGTTGTGAGTTTTGATTTTATAAATAATAATGATAATAATAATAATAAGATTTATTTATTTACTTAATATTTTTGCAAATATGAGTTATACATTCTAGGTTTGAATTACTGTTGATCATATATGATAATTTTTAGATATAGTGGGTATAAGTCTTGTAAACAACCTTTATAAGAATTTTAGATTTCAAAAGCTTTTAGGAATTATGTTAAAAGTTGTTGTTAATTGTGGTTAGTAGATTAGTTGGTGTTAAATAAAGGGATAGATGAGAGTTGTTATAAGTATGGGATTTATTAGGGACCCATAAAATGATGGAATTTGAAAAGTTTAGTTGTGAAATATTTTAAGATGTGATAATGATTTCTTAAGAGACCAAGTTTTTAGAAATACATGGTATGAATCAATGAATGAACAAAGCTTGATCCAATGTGAATGATTTTTTGATGAATTTTTGTTTTGAAAAAAAAAAAAGAAGAGGAAAAGAATGAATTAAACTTATAATTAACATATAAATGTTAGATAAAAGAATTGTGGTTAGTATGTTAATAGTTAAATTGTACTTTAGGTTAATTGCTAATTATCTTTGAATAGTATACAATAATAGGAAAGTAGTTGTAAATAATTAACCAAGTCTTGAAGTAGCTATTGATTCATATTATCTAATAATCACTCTTAGCTATCAAAATAATACCTTAATATGATTTATAGTTACATAACCATTTCCATAAACCCAAACCATAAGTGATAATCAGTTGCTATAGATTTAGGTTAAACTCATAGAATCACTAGGTGCAAGTCTTGAAATATGTGTTATACATTATATTAGGAAGTGGTGATATTTGTGATTCAACGTTAATGGACATTCAATATGCAAGTACGTAGTCATTGTTTGTTGGGTGTGCTTGCTAAGGTAGTAAATAAATCAACCTAATAAAAAGTGAAACCAAATAAATTGTATGTTGCTTGTACTTAGGAAAGGCCCAAAAATATATAGGTAAATGCCGATGATTTAGGATACTCTACTCGGTGATTGTACAATTTGTTTAACCATCATGGAGCCTTGTATCAATAGGATTTAGTTAATTAGGTGCTAACTTTCATTTCAATAGATTACTAACTTAGGCAAGGTCATGTAATAGGTTAGTATATCGGGATGAAGCTATAAGCGGATTGTGCTTGTGGAATGAGGATGCTTGTATAGACACTTGCATGTGGACAGGTAAGCTAATGGCCAGTTGACATCATCTTGAGAACGACGTGATTTTCATGGTCTTGATTTCAATTATATATATATTATTATGTATAATTTATTATGCTGGAGTCATGAGTTACTCCAAGCCTAGGGATGCCTAAGGCTATGCTATTTGAATGATTAAAATTAAAAATAATAATCTAGTGATTATTGCATTAGTTTAAGATTGATGTATGAAAGTTGCGTACATATATTCATGCCCATGTGTTTGTGTGACTATGTGCCAAGCATTAGCTTCCCCTCTAGGGACTTTATTATTATTTTTTTCAAGTGCAGGAAAAATCTACATGTAATGATTTTGGCATCGAAGTATGGGATCGGGAGCGTTGTTAGTGCATTGATGAAAAGATTTTGTTTAAGATGTAATAATTTAATTATATGTGTTTGATTTTTCTTGTAAAAAAAAGTAAATAAATTTGAAGTATTAGAAGTTTTAGTGTGAGTTTTTACAAATGTTACATATTTGTGGATTTTAGTTGTTCAAAGCTTTAACATACTTGTACTACAGTATGAGTATGTGGTGGACTATACATAACCTTCAATTTCAAGGCTTGACAGGTCTAATATAGACTTGGTTTATGATGTAGTAGGTAGTGTTTACTACTTCTGCCCAAAAATATCTTGCCACTCAACTTTCATTCCTCATAGTTTTTGTCATTTCTTGTATTATTTTGTTTTTCCTTTCAACTACACCATTCTATTGAGGTATATATGGAGCTAAAAAGTTATAACTGATTACATGCTCTCTACAATAATGCCATGAACTCTAAATTCTAAAATTCTTTTCCATAATCTATGTGTATGGCTTTGATGCTTCTTTCATTTTCCATTTGAATTTTGTTGGCTAGCTTTATGAATTCTTGAATAGTCTTGCTTTTATGCACTAAGAAAATTACCCATGTAAAATGAGGGAAATTATCAAGGATCATTAAACCATATTTTTTTCTTTCTAGGCTATATGTAACATAAAACCAGGAGTATACGACAACTTACCACGCGTCACTACTATAGCACGTAAGGCTCTTTAACCTGCTTAATCATCATCTCCCAAATAACCTGCCAACCATTCTCAACTAATTGGACTAAAATTTGTATTATTCATTATTATTATTCCTCTCAAAATACATCGATAAAATAATAATTGCACTACTTCTATTACATCAATAGTCTCCTCAAGAGGAAACATAATTCTTCTAGCTATTTGCAAATGAATTTTGCTAATCTTCATAATAATAATAATATTCTACTTGCTCTATGTTATGCTCATAGTCCACCCTCAGCTTATTGTAAAAGGTGTCATTTGAACTTGCAACTGAGAAAGAAAAAAAAATTCCTATGAGGGGTGAGCTAATGCCTTGTATATGCTACCCATAAGCACATGCACATGACACACACCAACAAGATTCACGTACATTCAAATGCAACAAAAAAACATCTAATAATTTTATTATATTTAACTTAAATCCATCAAACATCAAGGGAGTTATCATAACTCTACACATCGTAGTTATTAGAAAATTTAATAATATATATAATCTTATACATTCATGATACTACTACTCCTAGCCTCAATACTACAGTATTGGGAATTATCACTTTGGCCCTAACACTCATGAGTCATCTTAAACCTGCCTAGATCATTTCAATGTGCAACTTTACTAAAGATAGCATCACACAAAGATTATTAGCGTGCCCCTTAGGGATTTGCCACCACTGGTCCTTAGGCTAAGCCAAACACAAGCATATAACCAATTTTTAACCAAATATCTTTTAATTGCATTTTAATTCTATACTACCAAGCATAAACCACAAACGAGGTAGTCACATACCTGAAGCAACTATTTTGAGGTCACTGAACTAGCAACTACAAGCCTGAGTATAACCTATTATACATAAATAACTAACTTAGCACTAACTTACAAGTCAATCTAGCTTGTAATTCTAAGTGTAGGAACTTACAAGTTAATCTAGATTCGCTTGGTTTGTAATTCTAAGTGTAGGTTAATGATTTCCCTTCCTAATGACTTAATTTGGTGCAAAAAAGGCTTTGAATTTCATAAAATTCAGAAAATAGGGAAAAAATTATTTTGGATGTTTTACAAGGTAACATGGTCATGTATGTAACCATGTATAAGTGCACGAGTAGGAGCATGGCCGTGTGCATGGTTGTGTACCTTTATGTGTGTCAAGGCCTTTTGGTATGCCCAACTCATGTAATTAGTCATATACTTTAGCATAGGTAAGTATACGAGCAGATACCTAGTCGTGTACCATGTTTCTCACAATTTGCCCTTATTTTCACCACAAAAAAGCACATGGTCATATACCTTGGTCGTATACTCTTCTAAATCTCATGAAGGGCTTGATTTCCTTACACTTCATCCCCTTTTCTCATGCCAATTCTCATCAATCTCTTCCTTACTTTTAATCCATCATAAAATTATTTAATTCATAAAATTTAGTGTAGAAAGATCAACTTGCTCGATATGTTTCACCTAATTGATTTCAAAATTGTTGCAATTAATCATACCCTCAATTTCATTTGTATTCAATGTGTCCCCATTGTAACAAAACCCCACCTTTATTCCAATTACCCATCGACAAAAGGAAATTTATATAGAAATAAACTAAATCAACACTTACCTTGCAAATTTAGTATTAAGCTAGCTTGAAGAGACCCTTAGATCACTAGTTTGATGGATTTCTATAGAGAGGAATGAAGTTTAGAAAAGTGGGAAATAGGATCTTGTGAGGGCTTAAATATTCTAGGTTCAAAAAGTCTAAAATGCCCTCTACATAAGCATAAAATTACTTAAGTGCCTCGTGACATAAAATTTAATTATTTTCTTTTTTTTCGATATTTTACACTATAAGTCTTAGTTGGACCAAAAAGATCCATGTAAATTAAGTCTAAAGGCTTACTTGTACTCATATGTTTATTTGATTTGAAGGGTTTTTCAACTGTTCAATTAAAGCATAACTTTTACAAAAAGATATTTTCATTTTGAGAGAAATTTGGTAGCCTTTTTACCAACTAATTGCTTTATAAAAGATTGAGCTATAGAAAATTTACATATCCTAACCCTCTATGCTAGCTAAGAACATCTTAATTTAATGAAATAAAACAATTTTCATGTTTTGGAGCCAAAATTTTGGATGAAATTATGTAAACATTTCTTGAATGACTTCCTTAAAGACTTCATTTTTGGTTTTGTGCACTAATCTATCTTAAAAAGAATTTTGTTTCCTCTATCACACAACTAACTGAAACTAAGAAGATTATGTTTTAAGCCATGAACTAATTGTACATTATCAATAGAACATGATGAGTTACCAATGTTTCCAATTCCAACTATTTGTCCTTTCTTGTTATCTCCAAATGTAACATATTCACCATCTACTTCTTTTAGGTTTGTGAATCTTGAGACATCCTAGTCAGATGTCTAGAATACCTACTGTCTAGATACCATCTTCCTTCATTTCTTGTCTCAAGTTCCTACATCACGAAGAGATAGATTATTCTATTTTAGGAACTTAGATCCACTTGGGCTCCTTTTGTGAAGAATTCATTCTATTTCTGTTCTTCCTTGTTTGATAATTAAACTCTTCATTGTCTAAACAAATTGATATAATGTATCCATAAATTTCACAACAGTAACACTTTTTATTTCTGAAAGGATTAAAACTTCTTCTCACATATTTATTGTGTTGACTTCTATTTCTTTTCTTGTTATTTCCTTGATTTTGTGTGCTTCTATTTGATTCTCTTGAATATGAGGAGTTAATTCCAACAAGTAATGGTAGTTATGTGGGGGATTATCCTTCTAAAAGATAAGCACTATTAGCTATCATTGATCTTTATCTAAATAGTAAAACACTTTTATAAAAATTTCAGACGTAACAAGATGTAACAAAGCACCAAATCTCTAATACAAAGTGTAGGTCCTAAAGAGGTAACTGAGAGTTTTCTGGAGGGTGGGATTTCAATTAGTTATTTAAAATTTAAGCTCAAATTAAATTATCCCCATAATTAAATTTATTATGCAAAAGCAATTTGATTCTATATCAAAGTTATGCACATTTTCCTACCATAAATGAATGTGCATGAATATGCAAGTTAAAACTTATATTGAAACAAGCAATTAAATAATAAAGTAAGAGTAAATAGAGAGAGAAAATTGTGCCAAGATGCTTAGAGGTTTGGCCTTCTGTCTATGTTTATTCTACCAACACTACTAGCTCGATTATTGAGAATTCACTAATAATCCAAACAAGAGTACAAGAAGATTTAGTGACTGTGACAACTTTACTAAACTTAATAGAGGTCATCACTGCTATGACCACAAGGCTTCTCCTAGATTCTCATGGCTCTCACTATATCCCTAACAACCTTATCCTATACATGTAGCTCCTTTACTTCTCTACACTAAGCTTGTGAACACGTTCACAAAATACAATAGATTATACCCTCAACACTTTTCCTCCATTTCATGTCTCAAGTTCCTACATCACAAAGAGATAGATTTTTCTGTTTTAGGAACTTAAATCCACTTGGGCTCCTTTTGTAAAGAATTTTTTCTATTTCTATTCTTCCTTGTTTGATAATTATTTTGTGTCTCAAGTTTCTGCATTACAAAGAAATAGATTATTCTGTTTTAGGAACTTAGATCTACTTAGGCGCCTTTTGTGAAGAATTCATTATATTTCTTCCTTTACTTCTCTACACTAAACTTGTGAAAGTGTTCACAAAATACAATAGATTACACCCACAATACTCCTCCTCCATTTCACGTCTCAAGTTCTTGCATCATAAAGAGATAGATTATTTTGTTTTAGGAACTTAAATCCACTTGGGCTCCTTTTGTGAAGAATTCATTCTATTTCTATTCTTCCTTGTTTGATAATTATTTCGTGTGTCAAGTTCCTGCATCACAAAGAGATAGATTATTCTATTTTAGGAACTTAGATCCACTTAGGCTCCTTGTTATGAAGAATTCATTTTATTTCTATTATTCTTTGTTTGATAATTAAACTCTTCATTGTGCTAACAAATCGATACAATATGTCCATAAATTTCTCAATAGTAAAATTTTTTATTTCTAAAAGGATTAAAATTGCTTCTCACACATTTATTGTGTTGATTTCTATTTTCTCTTTTCGTGTTATTTCTTTGATTTTATGTGCTTCTATTTGATTATCCTCTATACACTTTTTTACTTTTTCATTTCCTTTATTCTATGTTATCTTAGAATCCTTATTTAGTTGACTAAATTGTTCTTTCATTATTCAATTTTGTTCTTGTAATTTTTTATTCTCACTTTTTTATTTTTTATTTTTTTTTCTAATGTTTAGCTACTAAATCTTAAGCTCACCATAATTGTCAAGTTCTTCATCCATAGAGCTTTCAGAACATACCTCTGTGTCTACCATTTAACTAATGTTTATTGTTTCTTCTAATTTTGCCTCTTATTTCGATTATTTAATGTCACTCCATGTTCCCAACATTGATTTTTTTTTTGTCTTGTTCTAAGAAGACTTTTTAAATTTTGGACATACATATTTGGAATGTCTAACTTTGTTGCATTCATGACAAATAGGCTCTTTCTTTTCTTCTTTTGATTCCTTATTCTTACTAGATTTAGGATCATTTCTTCCTTCCTTCTTAGATGTATTTCTTTTATAATTCCTATTTTTCTTATAAAATTTTTGAAACTTCTTTATGACTAAAGCAAGTACATCATTGTCATCGGTAGAAGTATCTAATTTTGTAGTTTTAAATGCTAGATTCTTTTTTATATCTTTCCTTAAAGACTCTAATTTTGTTTCATCAAGCATGAGAGAAGATAATAAATTATCTAGAGGAAATGTACTTAAATATCTAACTTCTTCAATAGCTATTCTTTTTGCATCCCATAAACAAGGTAGTGATATCAAATTTTTTCTAACTAATTCTATATCTATTATGGTTTGTCTAAGTGATTTTAATTCATTAACCATATCATTTAGTCTATCATACATTCGCTATACTTTCTCACCTGGATTCATCCTAAACAATCCATATTCATGAATAAGAATATTTTTGTTAATTTTCTTGTCATGTGAATCTCCTTCATGTGTTGTAATAAGTGTATCTCAAATTTCTTTTCCACTTGTGCACATGAATCTCTATTCAATTTGAAGGAGGTCGGAGCACAAAACAACATATGTTTGGCCTTGTAGTTGAACGAGCACTTTTTATTGTCAAATGTAGTATAAGCATCTTCTTTCTTTGGTTCAAAAGTTATTGATTCTTTTGAAACATAATCTCCTTTCATAATGATTAGCCACACATCTAATTTCATAGCTTTGATGAAGGTCTCCATCTTGTACTTTGAATATGAGGAGTTACTTCCAACAAGTAATGGTGGTTGTGTGGTGGTTTGTCCTTCTAGAAGATAAGCACTATTGGCTACCATTTATCTTCATCTAAAATGTAAAACACTTTTGTAAAAATTTGAGACGTAATAAGATGTAATGAAGCACCAAAGCTCTAATACCAAATGTAGGTCCTAAAGAGGCAATCGAGAGTTTTCCAAGGGGTGGGACTTCAATTGGTTGTCTAAATTTTAAGCTCAAATTAAATTATCCCCTTAATTAAATTTGTTATGCAAAAGAAATTTGATTCTACATCAAAGTTATGCACACCTACCTACCGTAAGTAAATGTGCTTGAATATGCAAGTTCAAACTTAAATTGAAATAAGCAATTAAATAATAAAGTAAGAGTAAATAGAGAGAGAGAATTGTGTCTAGATGTATAGAGGTTTGGCCTTCTACCTATATCTTTTCTACCAATACTACCAGCTCAATTATGGCCTTCTACCTATATCTTTTCTACCAATACTACCAGCTCAATTATTGAGAATTCGATAATAATTCAAACAAGAGTACAAGAATATTTAGTGATTGTCATAAATCTACTAAACTTAGTAGAAGCTATTGCTATCGTGACCACAAGGCTTCTCCTAGATTCTCTTGGTTCTTGCTAGCCTATTCCTAACAGTCTTCTCCTATATATGTAGCTCCTTTACTTCTCTACACTAAGCTTGTGAATGCGTTCACAAAATACAACAGATTACACCCTCAATAGTCAATATTCTTCCTAGAAAGCATTAGATGATATTTCAAACCGCTAGCTTAATAGTAAAGAGAATACAATTTTGAAAGCTTAATTCTTAAAGGGATACATCTTATTAGTAGTACTCAACCATGTATGTAACATATATATATCTTCTAATGCTTTAAGGTCTTCTCTATAAATGGTTGAGCTCCACATATTTATTTATATATCCTTGTGATCAATGATAAGAATAAGATTTTATAAATTAAGGTCTCAAATTTCAAAAACGTTTTAATGGCTAGAAAATTTATGATAAGATAAGATATTGAAAAACTCAGTTTATATAACCAAGATAGCATATATGATGACAGACTCTCGTTCCATTTTTATCATGACCCTGACCATGACCATTTTGAAAAATATTTCCTTATAATGACAAGAATGCCAGCTATATATATATATATTAAAAAAAACTATTTTAACCAAAATTTTCTTATTTATAAAACTTGTGTACCTCAAAAAATTAATTTGCCCATTTCTACGGCTCATCAAGAAATATACTTATAAAGATAAGATCTTTTATTAACCTTCATTATTTAAAAAAATATTTTACAGTTGAATAAATAAAGTTAACCTAAGTGTATTACCTAAATACACTTATTTAGTAAATGCTAGATCATGTAATCTGCTTTTGTTAGTTTCTTTCACTAACACTTCTGCCAAAACCTGCAATCAACTTTAAAACTAATAATAAGTGCGCTTCATGAAAAACCAAGTTATTCACAAGAAGTTAACAACATATATTTATATATTATTATAAATATACGACAAAGGCTATTGTTTATTTATGTATATCACAATCTTATGTAATAGTTTTTTTTATGAAATGATACATCATATCTTTCAAATTATAAAAGTAAAAAAGTCATGAATGCAAGGGTTGCATAATTTTGTATTAATTATGCAAAAAGTTGTAACTATTTCAAAAATTGTATCTACTATTAAAAAAAACAAAAAAAAAGATTTTATATAAAAGTTTTTAAAATTATTTATATAAAATATAAAAGTATACTTTTAAGTAAAAATTATAAGATTACTTGAGATACTATCTCAATTAACATGCTTATAGCATGCATTATTGTTACTAATTGCTAGCTTCTGAGATTATATATCATACATTCATACTAGATTGCGAATGTATAATTTTTACGCTTTTTTATCGATTTCTCTTGATTTTTTTTTTCACTTTTATCCATCCAAACATGGTGTTAAAATTAGAAGACACACATCGTTAGATCGTGCTGAGGTCCTGAGATCGAAAAGGCAATGAAACGATTTCACCACGATCGGAGGAATAGCCAAGTTGAGAGGATTAGAAGAGTACGAACCAAGCAAGTGTCCCCATCACGAGCCAAAGAAACATCGAGAATGATTTGATTGAATTTTAGCATATATATTTAGAGAGTTAACTACAGGAGTTGGTTGTGGTATAGAAAGGAGGAATTATATCTATGGCGGTGTATCTTAATCATGAAGATCAGTTTGGTTTGGATACTAAATATCAGGATGAAATCTTACATAGAACGGGATAAAGAAGGAATTTCCCTTGTGAATCCTCTCAACAATTATGATCTCCGCTCTCTTTGACTTTGCTGCTACCATTTATCTATCCTCTATCACGATAGGACCACTAAATAAAAGTTAAAAATAAAAAATAAAAGAGGAGGAATTGCAGTATGGTTAACGATGTGACTGCAATAATGAAGCAAGGGACGGAGAGAGACTTTCATCTAGAATGGCAGCCGACGGCAGAGTACTTTGTTTATTCATATGTAGGTCTGAAATTCAAACACAACTTTTCTCTTTGATCTATTCTTCCATGATGAGAACTATTGACTAATTAAGGGGTCCATGTAGGCTGCTTGTAGGAATTAATGTCCAGCCATGCAATTGAAGTCACCTGTTGGGTCAAATCCTTCCTGTCGAGTTGATTTTACAGCTCATGAACCCCCTATACTGTCTATGTATATGTGGGAAGATCGTAATAATTGTGTAGGCCAATTTAATAATTTGCTCTTAAGTAGGTCAAAAGACTGGAAAGGGTTGCTTTCCTTGCTACGTCTCTTTTCGTTTTGTGTCTTATTTAGTGTCGAAAAGGTCTAATAGGTCGACCGCAATCTAACCCCGTGTAAAAATTACCCAAGGACGTTCTTGGTTCGTCATCGTCACAATTAAGATGGCCTTGAAAACGTAGATTAAGTATGAATAGATTCTCATAAAACTACTAAAGTGTGATTTGATTTTTTCATTGAAAAAATGCATATAAATCTCATATAGTTGTTACATTATAATCCTAAAATAATTGATTTTCATTAAATTATTGCTTTTTATGGTCCTTTTGTCAACACGCTGACCATATATCCGTATATTAGACGAAAATGTACACGAAGTATCCAAATTTTGTAAAGCTAGTGTTAATGGACTTCTAACCATTACAAAGAATATCAACACTGGCTCGAAGTACTAAAATTATCAACGCCAAATTATTGGATTTCCCTTTATCCTTAGGGAATTTTAAGAAAATTACAAAACCAACTTAAATCCAACAAGCAATTATACCAGAATTAACTAAAAATTATATAGATTAATGATATGAAATCAGATTGTTCATAGGTGTTCTTTATTTTTCTCTGCAATTTTGTAGAATAACGAATTTTGCGAAAATTTTCAAAAATTTTTAAAATTAAACTTTTCATTAGCATTCAATCATCGGTAAATATCATATTGCATGGGAAATGTAAGGTAAAGATCTACTTCATGCTAGATTTCCCAATGGGCTTGTAAATTTAATTCAAATCAATCTAGCCTCCTAATCATGAGAATAATGGTATAACTAGCATAAACAAAAATTTGCAAATTTAGTTTGAGATTAAACACTTAATTATGGAAGGAAATAAAGTTTCAAACCAAGGACAACTAATATTTGATGGTTTTGGTAATATTCAAAATTCAATGGTCAAATTACAAAATTGAAGTGAAATTTATAAAACTGAATAGAAAATATACTTGCTTTAAATTTCGAGAATTTTGTTCAAGATTGGTTCATAGGTGAAGCAGTTGTTGTCAATTGTACAAGTTAACTCTAATTAAGTCTATTCTTATATTTGAAAACGTTTATGAAATAGAATGGAAATGTAATAGTATATAATAGTATTTGTTAAAATTATCCTTATTTGGGGTATAATAAATATATGTTACTAGAATTGAATTTTGATTCTCTTTAAAGTTGAAATTGCAATTTCGTCTTCTAAAAACCCTTCTAAATATAAAAAAAGAAATAAAATCTAGAATCACAATTCCATTTTAAGTTAATTTTTATATATCAAACATGACATAAATTTTTGCCTCTTGATTATTCATGTGCCTTGATCTTTTACCTGTGGCAATTTTTCTAAGTTTTAACCTACAAAAACACAAAGTTGTTAGGTGTAGAAGCAAGATTTTGGGTGAAACATACATAATACATGGTATAACTTGAGTTTATTACACCTCAAGCTTAGTTTTATATTTGCCCTAAAGCAAATCCATGTACTTTTTCCAAGTTCTAGGGCATAGTAGAAGCCGTAGATAGGGGGTGTGCCACGCATGGGTGAGGTCTTGAGTTAGCAGTCGGTATAGCTTGGGAACAAGATACGAGCACTAGACTTCAGATGATATCACAAGGATTAGCCATCAATCATGTCCAATTTAAATGATCATGTGATTGCAAGCACTCCCATAAGTAGGCAGAAGCAACTTATGCTTAACTTTATGTTAATTCGTAATATCTAACTAAACTTATCACACACTATATTTACTATGTAATTTGGAGGCTAGCATTAGGTGGTAAATTGAGGTATTAAATATAATATTATTCTTAATATTACTAACTTGAGGTCATCTGATGCATGGTCCAGCACTGCGACATGCACAAAAGATTAGTCAAATGACGCACGGAGTCGGTCCACATAGTCGCGTATAATTTTTTAGCCATAGTCCACATATGTAAGTTTACTAAAATAAATAAATAAATTTTTCCATTAGTATTTCGCATGTGTTCAAACATAGCTCTTCTGAATAATCTGGGGTCAGGTTCTAGAAGAAATTCCCACATGGGTGGAAGATCAATTTTTTTTTTTTTAATTTCAAAAGAAAAATCTAATGCAACTTCGAATTTTTATCAATATAAATTCATAGTATGTGCCTGACTTTTATTCGTATCTGGTATATAATAAAAAAAAAAAAGGAAAAAGAAAGAAAATTTCAAACACGCTTTTGAGCTAATCAATTTCAAATTTTCGACCACCTTATGGTAGTATGTAACTTAGTAAAGTTACTCATCATGGTATCTTCCCTTTCTTCTTTATTTTTCAGTTATCAAAATGCATTAATTTATTAATAATTTTTGTTCCTCATATTATAAAAATTTCTAAATTTTTTATGATCCCACCCATGTTTTTTATGAAACTAATTTAGTCTTTTATCTCATCATTAATTTATATATTAATATGAAGATTTAATAATAATCAATGATAAAAATTTAATATATGTAAATCAATAGTAAAATTAAATGTTAGACTGATCTTACTAAAATTGTAGCCAAAATTATAGAAGATCTCAACTATTTCAAGTAGGATCAACGACCAAAACCTATATAAAGTGGTATAGAAGCTAGTTGCTAAGTGAGATAGATTAGATTTGAATCTTTTTTTTTTTTTTGGTTATAATCATCATAGAAAAAAAAATGTTGAGATTAGTAAGGAGAGTTAGGATCCATGCCCCATATCTTAACTTGTAAATGCAAATTCCAAGAACTTAAATCTAGAACCTATCCTATGTCATCTTAAAACTTGTATCCAGTAAAATTTACTAATTTTAAAAGACCTATGAAATCTATAAATTCTTCTTACATTCTTATTAAAATTAAAATATTTTTAGTCATCCATATCGAAAGTATGATATTCAAATTTGAGTTAGTATTGTTTTTAAATGTAAACTAAAAAATATAAGTATAGTGAACTTCATTGGCCATATATATATATATATATATATATATATATATAGTGAACTTCAATTAAAATACAAATAACAAAATATAATAAATGTAAATCATGATATCGACTTAAATTAGAAACTTAAGATGGATTTGACTATTTAATCAAGTGATGACCTTAAAAAGGAAGAGTTATTAGTTATGGAGACATGATTGAATTTTGGTTATTTTGTCAAATTAAATCATAAGAATTACTAATATGGTATAGGTTAGCATGTGGCACCTTGCATATTTATGAAACATTAAAAGGTACTTAGGTTTTGGAACTTGTAACCAAGGACTAACGCAGGATTAAAATGTGGGGGACCATTGTCTGCATCGTTAAAATCATCAAGTCGATGGTATTATATTATGGATAAATATATACGGTAGCCTTTTTTTGTATGCTCACGGATTCAATGCCTGACATATATTATGTTATATATATATATATATATATATATATATATATGGATATGGTCGAGGTGTTATATATGGCAAATTATATATCATATATGCAGTATTCATATAAGTTTATCTATAATTTATAGTACAATTAAATTTACTATATAGATTAAACCATTTCAAATATAAAATTGATACTATATGGTATTATATATTAGTTAGAGAATATTTTATTATAGAAATTATAAAGTAGTTATCACTTTTATGTTTCTAATAATTATGTTTCAATAATTTATATGTGACATGATATGATAAGATAGTTATGAAAAAAAAACTAAAAAAAAAATCATGGGAAAAAGAAAAGATAAAGAAGTGACCAAAAAAAAAAGATGACACAACATAATGATATTTATATTATAAAAATAAAGTATAAAATGAAAAAAAAAAGTCACAGGTGAAAGAATACACAATATGCCATATAATAAAGATTTATAACACAATATAACGATACTTATCTCATAAAAATAAAGTATAAAATGAAAAAAAAAAGTTACAAGCAAAAGAATACACGATATGCCATATATAATAAAGATTTGTAACCTAGTTGCACATGAGAGGGATGATGGTAATGTTGGTTCAGTATTCTTGTTATAATAATGATAAAACACAGTGCTTTAGTGATAAATAACTTATGATATTTGATTATAGTTCTAAAATGATACTTTTATGGTTTAAATTTATAAATGCTATATAGCATTTATATCTAATCGATCTCTATTAGAAAAGAGAAAGAGAAAAATTAATAAAAACATATTTTTTTGTTGACAGATTATGTGCACTTTGATATTTTTGAAGTAAGTTATAAATATGAAAAGTTATAATTATGAAATTACATTTGAATTAAATTAAAATATAAAAAAATTGTTTTTATGAGTAAAAGAGGAAAACTATTTTTACACATTTCTTTTAAAAATTATAGAAATTGAAACACACCAACCAATTTTTAAATTTATCCATTATAATTGAAGTATCAAAGTTTAAAATCTCTATAAAAGGAGATCTTCAACATTCAAAAATAATAAATTAAAAGAGAAAGAAATCAATTAGGTCTATTAAATTTGAAAAAAAAAAAAAAAGCACAAGTTGATAATTAATAGAATCATATTAATTGAATGTTGTCACTTGCTATATTAATCAGCGCATGCCTTCATTGAAACTTCAAATCGTAGGAGTTGAGCATTAATTAGAAACTCCAAGCTTGTTATGCATTTCAACAAAGGTATTTATTTTCATATTTATTCCTTAATAATACAGGTTTTGGTTAGATTATGGCCAAAAAGTATTAGAGGCAATATTGCAAGCCGATAGGGCCAAGACCCAGCACTCCCCGACCTATCCCTACACGAACCTGAGGATGACTTAGAAATGAGAAAGGGTCAGAAAGGTTAAACTGGAGCCAATAAAAATATTAAATTATAATTCATATTATGTTTATAATTAAAAAAAAAATTGTCTACCTTATTGATATTCAAACATCAAGAACTTCTTAATTTTTTTACTTTTTTGTTTTTGTTGGGTTTTGATTTTTTTAAAGTAAATTAGTGCATTAAGAGAAAAAAAAAATACATTTTAATCTGGAAAATCCGGATGGATCTTACAAAAACTAGTTTAACTAGACAAGTTTTATGATCACGTTACGCTAAATTGAGTTAGATCGAGTGAATCAATTCACGTCAAATAACACTAATTTTAAGTAATTTTTTAGATAAGTAAGAGGTTATATCTCATATCTTATACCCATATGTATTTATATGTTTCAAAATTTTGAAACTACTATGATCTATATTTTATGATATCTATTATCCACCATAAAACCTACCGACCATAAGTGTAAATATATATATATATATATATATATTCAAAGCTACAGGGATGAAAATGCTGGTATGTAAGAAGAAACTTGTCGAAAAATAAAAAATGCTGACAGTTTTCATCGGTCATTTCTGTCTCACCAACCTTAAATTTTAATGTTTATAAGATTATATTATATTAAATGAAACTCCCATGATGCTGTTACTGAATTTGAAACGTCCAACCCTTTTCTCGCCAACCTTCCATATTTTCCTCTGTTAGCCCATTGTTCTTATCTCCAATCCAACGTGCCTTAGAAAAGTCCAGATAAAACCACTTTCTCTCTCTACCTCTCACGAATCTTATTGTTGTACACTATTATTAATTATTCGGCTGTATGCAGATGATAATAAAAACAGCTTATAAAGACCCTTTAATTAAGTCATGTGAACGTTCTTTTTTTCAATGAACTGATTCAAATTATTTATTCATATACATATAAATAAGGAAAATATTAGAGAAATGTTTAATAACGTAATATATCTGCATAAAAACATTTTCATTTTATAAATTAAGTTACTATGTACTAAATTTGTAACATTTCTTATTTTTATCATGTCCACTTACATTTTCTTGTAGTTATTTTGTTCTATAAGATAGTTTCAATCCTTTTAATATCTTACTCAAAAGACATTATGGATAAATCAAATAGTTTAAGTATTTTCTGTATTTTATTTATATCTTATTTTAAAAACAAGATGGGATAGTATGGTAAAAACATTTAAGAAGATATCTTTCCACGTCTTGTTTCTGTCTATTATCTGTTTTATCCTTATCTCGTTCTATCTTATTTTAGAATGAAATATGAAAATAAGCCGTTGGTTTATGGAAAAAATCGAAGAGTCCAGTCAACAAAACCATAAACGGGGGGATCCACACGACCTATTTACTTAAATAATCATCTATTTATAAACACATGTAGCAAAGAACACCCAAATCCTAATAAGCAAGACATTTATTTCAAGCTTACACACTCCACTCAACAACCTTAATCTAAGCACTGTGACACATTGAACCATCAATCTGAGCAAATCTCTACCCCCAACCCAATTCCGGTAACCGTCCACACGCGACCACAGAATATATCAATATATCCAAATCAACGTCCGAAAACAATATCAATCCTTTTCCATGATAGATATATATATATCTCTATCTCGATAGGTTCCTTTTACTGAGATTACGTAATAAATTTCTCATTACTCTTTTTTTCAACATCAACAACAACAACAACAAGAAGTAATGGCAGCCAAAATCCAAAACCAGAACAAGTTCATGAGAGCAATCACAATGCCCTTGAGGGCCCTCGGCAAAGCCCGGGATTTTTACGTGAAAAGCGTCACGAGGTGTGCTACGGGTGGCACAGGATACGGCAACGCCGGTGGACATCATGAACCACTTCCTAGGAGTTTCAGTTTAGCATCGTCGAGGTACGATGAATGTGATGATTTTAAGGAACTTATGAGGGCAGCATCTGTGAGGAGCTTGGAAGATAGTATACGTATGGACTTGATGAAACAGAGGTCCCGATCCCTAGGTAATGGTAATAATAAGTTTGGTAAGGTGTTGCCTAAGAGCTGCAGTGTTGGGATGGGGAGGATTGATGAGGATATGGCTTGTGATGAGTTTGGTGATGAAGAAGACATGAAGACAGAGAAGAAGGGTCAGACGAATGATCATCAGTTTTATGGTAGATGCAAAAGCTATGTTGTTCCAAGCAGGAATGCAGTGTTCTGAATTTTTTATTTTTAGCAGTAATAGTTTAGTTTAATGAGACAGAAGTAAGAAATCAAAGGTGTGAAATAATTGAATTCTTGTCTGGTATGATTTGGGGGGTACTTTTGGGGTTTCTTAGTTTGCTTTGTTGGGTTGATGAATTCGAAATTGTACAGAGAATCATTGCAAGTTCAGGTTGTCAATTGTTTGCAATTGCTTTTCATTTTGAGGCACTACATAAGTTGTCTTTCAATCGTCTTTTTAGGACGGGTAATGCATCTTCTGAAGGTTTTTTTTTTTTCTTTTCTCGTTCAAAGTGCGAGTCCGATTACGGAAATGGAAAAGTTAATTTCCATCCTTTGGACGATGGAAGGGTAGGTTGGCCTACTTATTCTAATTTATCTTTATTTATTTATTTATTATTAATTGTTATAACTCGTAAGACTTGTATTGATGTGAAGAAGACCGGATAAGTATCCCATTTGGATTATAAATTAATGCGTGGACTGAGTATGTACGGAAGAGTCTGAGATATAAATAATTTATATATAAAAAAGAAAGAAAGAAAAGTCTTTTTCTGGTTTATCCTGTATTAACCACGAAACTACCGTCATTCAATTTGTATTTGAGGCTTTTGTGGAGGTAGAGGCAATACCAGCAATACAGCTTTTAAAACTCAGGTCCGAAAAAGTATTTTTTTTTCTTTTACTATTTGTGGAATAGATTATAGAAAGCTCTTCGGGTTTTGGATGGGCTGTTCTGTGGTCAGCTGAAAATACATTTTTCTGTGGTATCGTAGGAGTCAGTTCAGTGGCACAGTAATATGCTGTTCTTTTCTTATGAATTACATGAAACCCATAAAAAATGTTATACGCACAATACCTCGGCATTATGAGAAGATCTTCTGTTCCATAACTTTACACTTAAGTAAGGCATCAATGTGATGCCAAGTGTGCTTGTAATTGACAGTCTAGTAATGCTCTCTGTATTAGGTGAGAATACAACCGATAACTTGTCCAGATTTACCTTCATACCCAACCACGAAGAAAATGTGCAGACTCGACAGTTGCTTCTGCAAACGAAATAATGTCGTCCCATCCGCAAATGAAATATGGGATTGAGCTTCAGATGACCTTCTCCTAAATCTAATGGGTCTCCAAAAGCCTATGTCAACATGATGAAGAATAAGCCTATTCAGAAATTCCGTCGCTATGATGGATAGATAAGGTGAAAGAGGATCTCCATGACGAATTCCCTGTGATAGATGAAACGGTTCTGTGGTAGAACCATTGAGTACCACCTCAACAGATGTTGAGGAAACACAATTCATAACTAGTTGCACTCAAGGCCTAGGAAAGTTTAAACTTATAAGACACCAATGCAAAAAATCTCATTCTAATCTGCCAAAAGCCTTTTCAATGTCAATTTTTACAGCCATCCATCCTTTGTTACCCTTTTTCTTTTTGATGCTGTGCAACATCTCTCTCATGTAGATAATATGATCGGCAGCTTTCCTACCCTTTATAAAGCTTCCTTGTGTAGGACCGATATGGAATCCAAAGCAGGCCGTCCTCGTTGCCCCAGAATTTTTGTTATTATCTTATAGACTGAGTTGCACAAGCATATTGGTCTGAACTGATTTAGTTGCTTTGCTTCTAAGCTTTTTGGCAGGAGAACCAAAAGGGCTTGGTTGATGGCAGGTGGTACCTGACTAGTAGAGAAAACTTGGTTCACTAATTGATGGACGGAAGAGGAAATGATAGGCCAACTTTTCTTTTCTTTTCTTTTCTTTTAAATGAGAAAAAAACTTTATACTTAAGGTTTGTTCAATGATGACTTTAATAAAAAATTATTAAATTAAATACTTTTTCAGCTTTATTTAGACAAAAACTTAATGATATTAATATATTATATGGATAAATGATAGCATATAAATATTAATAAAATTTTATTATGTAAAAATAAATAAATTATAATACTTATTGCCTAGAGAAAGCACGTAACTATAACAAAAAGGATAAACACATTAGCTAGAGAGACATAAACCTGAAACGGACCTTTTGATGATATAAGTACTATATTTAAAAACTTGATCTTGAATTTTCAATTGATGATGGTTTGAAAGCTTAAACCAAAATATTGATTTTTTATTTGAATTCAATAGAAAAGGTTATCTTCAAAAAAAAAAAAAACTTGAATCAAGTCCATTGCATTAGTTCAATTCATGGCACAATACTGTCACACAGAGAAGAGAAATCCCCTTCATGTCAAGAAAAAATAAAAGATAGCTCTTGCTTATTGATGATAATCTTATCTCTAGAGTAAATTATAGTGCCATTATTTACAATATGCTAATCTTATTATAGATAAATAAGGAAGATACTAAAAAGATAGGGATAATTATCAATACAGTCACCAAATTGTTAGTCAGGTATAGATATATAGTCTAAATTCTTAAAACGTGGCTTTATATTTTATAACTTTTAAAAACACACAGAGAACCCTTAAATTGTCATTGGAACCTTAAAGCCGTAAAAAGGACCATAACTATTGTCCGAAAAAGATAAGAGATCCTAAATAAGAAACCTACTTGAGTAGGGGAAATCTACCTAAATAAAAAATCTAACAAATAAGGAAATACAAATAAAAGACTAAACTTATCCCAAGCTTAAAAAGCGATGATATGACAAGAGCTTGTTAAAGATGTCGTATAATTATAATCTAGGGTTTGTGTTTATGCTTTTTTATGGATTTATATAACTAAAATAACAAATAAGAAAATAAAGATATGTTTAGGTTTTTTTGAAGAATGATTATAGAGAAACTAAACTATCTATAACAATCCTAGTGATAAATTAAGTATAGTACCACACTAAGTTATTAACAAATTAAAGAAATTAAAGGGCTGATCACCACAATTGTTAGAAAATAATTAATAAGATCAAAAAGGAAAAGTTGTTTTTGATGTTGTTTACACAAAGTAAAGAACTCAATTAGGGTTTCAATGTACAAGACAACCAAAAACTGTTTTTCCAATATTGACATGATAGTCCTAGGGGCATAGACTAAATAAAATAAGAATAAGACCCTTGTCAATACTAACTGATTGCTTGTTATTTTCAATACTAACTAATTGTCTGTTATTTTTCAATACTAACTAATTGCTTGTTATTTTTCAATATAGACCAATAACATATTAATAAATAATAAAGTCCTTAATAATAATAAATCCTAAAAAATTAAAATATTAAAAAATAATAAAATAATATTGTTCATGCTTCATGTTGCTTCAATTGGTATCAAAGCGAGGATGACAACTACTAGTGGTGATGGCAATAGCCTTTGTGACAATGATCAAGTGGCTATGGTTCATTTTCAGGGTAATGACACATTCTAATGTTTAGAGCAACAAATGGATCTTAAATTCCCACGTTTCAAGGAATGTCTTAAGGAAATTGTAGTTTATCTTGATGCATTGGGAATTAATACTCATTGGAGGCAAAATAACGAGATAAGATTAGGGGTAGATTTGGCTCATGGAACCTCTATAGGTAGATTTATACCTGCTTGTAGGCAATATACTTACAATGATAAAGAGGTAAAGGAAACATTTGTACTTAAGCAATTGGTGTCATTATCCAATCAAGAGGATCAGACTTAAAGACACAAATTATTTAGAATTTAGTGTACTATCAATAATAGGGTGTTCAGACTCATCATAGATAGTGGAAGTTGTGAGAATATCATTGGAACAAGCATGGTCTAGAGATTGAAATTTCTTGTGGAAAAACATCCTAAAGTTTATACATTAGGATGAATTAAGGCAATAGTAGGGAAGACAATGTTAACTGAATGTTGTAGAGTACCTTTTTCTATTTGGAAATACCACTATGTGGTTTCTAGAGATATAATTAATATAGATATGTGCTAAATATTGCTCAGAAGGCTATGGTAATATGATGTTGATGCCCAACATTTAAGATGGGATAATTCATGTTAGATAACGAAGAATGAGGTGAAGTATATTTTGATGCCTTTGAAAGTCAAGCCTAAGCCATTTAATAAATCTGTGTGTCTAAAAATCCCTTCTAAAATTGATGCAAAAGCCAAAGAGGCATAAGTAATACATGAACTAGTAGATAGGCAAGTTTTGACAAATGGGGTTGAATTGCAAGTGGGGGAACATCCTAAAAAGTGACACATTTATTGTAAGAACATAATGAAGGTTCTATAGAGATTCAAGAACAATTTTCTATAGACACGTTGAGGTTGAAAAGTTTTCTAATTATGTAGTTAGAGAGTATGGGAGTGAAGTTTATGAGAATGAAGGGATTGAAGATAAAGAATAAGACATTCATGAGGGTAAGGGAGAAATTGGAGTTTTAGAGATCCCACTAATAATTATGGAAAAAAGTAAAAATTTAAAGAAGGTAGAAGTTAAAGAAAAGGTTTCCAAGGAACCTACATGTGATGTCAAGGATAGTTTTGTTTAAGATATAGAAGGAAAGAATGTGGTGATAGTGAATGATATAAATATGAATTAGAACCAAGAATTTTATGTTCTTGAGTCCTTACAAGAAAAAATTTATTGTTGTTCCATAAGTAGTGGATTAACACAAGTTTGACTGATAGGATTAATGAAAAATGGAAAAAGTGTACGAGGAAAATAAGGTGATGCGAAATCCAACGAATTGAGTTGTGAGACCTAACAACAAATAATCAATATCTCTAAATTCATTCCAGATTTGACTTCATTTTCAAAAATGATCTTCACAAAGCTTTGCATAGCTTACTTAATCTGTTTTGCTCACGCCCTTGTGATTGGCCCTTCGGGTATTTGTAGTTCCTCAATTCCACTTAGATTGCATTTGTCCTCTTCAATACCCGAACCTTGAGATGGTCTCCCATCATAACGACTCATGAAGATGCTAAGGAAAGTCATGAGAGGGTGGAGATAATTCCTCTAAGTGCAAGTGAGAGCCATTAAGGTTGTGATGAGTTTAAATTTTCTAAGAAAAAGACTTTATTGATAATTCAGAAAGACATAAATAAAAAAGTTGTTGAGTTATAACGAGTCTTTTCTTTGTAGGTAAGATAATTGCTAAATGTTGATTTCGAAGATCTATTGTTGAGTGAATATTTACTTTGTAAGGATGATTTATGTGTTAAGGATGCATTTATGAAGAGATTATTTATGGGAGAGGTTTGCTCTAAGAACTTTGCAATATATGAGAAGACATTGTGTTGATTGTATATATAAAAAATCTCTTTGTTGGACAAGCATAATATGAGGTGTGATTGTAGAGATATTACTAGTTGTTTGGATATTACTAGTATTTAGTGAGTGCTATTCTTTGCATACTCCTTTACTATAGTTGAGGACACTTAATTTTATTCCTTTATTGGAGTCATGTATTGCTAATAAGTATTATCATTCTATTATGATTGAGAAGATATGTAGAATGTTAATGGATGATTTTTGTTTAGATTATGAATGTTTATGGAGCGATATCAAACATATTCTTGATAATAGTGTACAAGAGTTGACGATGGATGGAAGTTGTTTACTATTTTATGGGCATTATGGAAGATTGGAATATTATGGGGTGCCACACACATGTAGTATTCTAGTTTCCAAGCAAGATGACTTTTGCCAATATTGTTGGGGGTTATTATTGAACATTATATCATTATAATAGTATATTGTTTGGTTTGATCTTACTGTTGATTGCTCAAATTTAGGAGATGCAATAATTGTTGAGCAAGTGGATGACCAAAGAATTAATGTTGTCATATTTTGGGATTTATGTGTTCAAAGAAGATTTGTAGAGCATCTACCAAGGATAATGATAGCAAAGCCTACATCTAAGGTTATTCAAGATTATTCAAGTTTTCATTTCTCTTTCTTTGGGTCTTGCATATTTGTATTTGATGTTGGAGATGTAAGGTTATTCAAGTTGCTTTAGTGAAGAGGAATTTAGGCTCCTTTGAAACAAAATTTGAGGTTGAGAATTTGTCAAGTGTAGGAGAATGACATAGGAGAGATAAGTCTACAAATTATATAATACTTAGATCATCAATATTAGAAGCATCAAACCAATAAGAACCTAGTAAAGGCATCTATTGAACCCTATCGAACGCTGATTAGAAACAACATTAGATCAAATTAATGACATGAGAGATAAATCTACAAATTAATAAATGCTTAGATCATCAATATCAGAAGCATTAAAACTAATTAGAACCTATTAAAGGCATCTATAAGAAAATATGAAAGGCTAGTTGAAAACAAATCTGTATGGGAACCATCAAATTTTGAAGTTCAATCAAAAGAAAATGGTTTAAACTTGCTCAAAAGCAAGATAATTCATAATTTGATAAGATTTTTGAAGGCATGACTTCACAATTCAAATTAGCTTGATTTTAGAAGCCATTTCTAAAGCTCACTGTTGAGTCTAATTTTTTTAATTTCCATTCCTAATCCGACTCATACTAGACCCTATGCTCATCTAATATAGATTCTCGACTTGAATTAGGAATTTCATTTTTATTTGGAGTCGCCACCCAACAGTGGTTGGGAAAGATTGAATTAAGATTAATTGAGTAGATTAATCCTAATTTAGACCACTAGTCAGCGAGATTTCCTCTTTTCGTTTTTTTTTTGTGAAAGAGGAAATGGAAAACTAGAGTTTCTAGATTCGGAGGCTAATCTATTAAAACCTTAAAGTTACCATCCTATTTTCTTGAAATCTAAACCTTAGCCTAATGTCTTTGATTTTTTTGTTATCTTTTTATTGTGTTCTTGAATAACTTATTTAAAAAATGATTTTTTTTTATTCTTTTTAGAGTTATCCCAAACGAGTGCCTACGTACCTACTATTCAGGATCAAATGGGCCATAGTTTGCTTTTCCTGAAAAACTTTAATGTGTTTGCGAATTTTAATTATGAAATTTCTTTTAGTTTATGTTCTTATCATTTTAGTATTTTTTTGAAAAAAAAAATCTAAGCCTAAGCTTGATCATTTGATTTTTTTGAAAAAAATAATGATTTTAAGGAAAAAACTAATTTTGGATTTATTATTATAAAAAATATTTTTCTAAGTGATAAAATTTATTTCCTTATTTTTCAACTTACCCCTATTATTATAAATTTATATTAATTTTTTAAAATTTTTATTAATTTTTATTAACTTTTACTAATTTTTATTAAAAAGTTTTCTCTTATATTATTTATCTACCCTAAACTAAAAATCTGAATTTTATCATTTTTTCTAATATATCTTTATCATTTTTTATTATTTTATATTGTATAATTTTTATTATTTTTTATTTTTTATTATTATTTTCTATTATTCACCCTAAATTAAACCTAAAAAAAATAATCTAAATTCTAATATTTTTCTATTTTTTGAATTCTAAATAACAAATAGATAAATAAATAAATTCGAAAAAATAAATAAAATAACTAATAAATAAAAAATACAAAAAAATAAAAAAATCTGACTTACTTGGATCCGGGTCGGTGCACGGGTCGGGTCGGATCAGGTTGAAGTAAGTCGAGTCGATCGGTCACGGCGGTTGGGGGTGCTCATTGACGACGTTCTGGTAGCCTTTCGAGGAGGTTGAGGTGTCATTTCCTAGGTTTTCGGGGGTGGGGAACTTAACCGTGGTGGTGGATTTCTCCAAAAATGCCTCCTATTGGAGGTTCGAGGCTTGATCGGTGGTCACGGCTTGAAAAAATCTAGCAAAGCTTTGATTACTCTCCTTTTATCTCTTTTTCTCACTTCTGATCTGTCCTTCTGCTTCCTCCCTTCCTCCTCTATTTATAGTCATAAGGAATCGAGCTGGATAAGCTCGAATTTCCTCCGATTGAGATGAATCGGATTTGCGGTTAAAACCCTCCTCCGATTTGTGCAAATATTCCAATTTGTTGTGATTTGATTTCAATTGGATGATGTTTATCCTATTTTAGTTAAAGATCTATTGGATTTGTGCAAAAAAATTGAATCAAAACGGCCAAAATGTGATTTTTTCCCCGCCAGCAATGATCTTGGACGAAGGAAGAAAAAGGTTACGCGCTCAGTGCGTGCGTTTGTTCCAGCCAATCAGCTGCTGACAATTGTCCTAAGCAAGGAAAAAAAATTGCAAAACGCGGAATCTGCCTCCCTCGCGTTTCGAACCTCTGACCGAGCCCTCTCCCTGTGCGCATGAGGCCGTGGTCCGGACCAGCTGGGTTAACCCACTTACTCGTTTTTTTCTTCTTCTTTTTCGCAATTTTTATATATGCAATGCGATTTTTTTTATTATTTTTGTATTTTTTGAAATTCCAAAAATTTGTAAAAATTATTTAATCCCTTTTATTACTATTTCTATAATTATTTTCCAAAATTGATGTATTTTTCCTATTTATTTTATTTTTTGAATATTTTTCCTATTTTTTCTAAATTAGAAAAAAATGTAAAAAAAATAAAAAAAAATTAAAAATTGATTATTATTGATCATTAGGGCAAAAATTGGGTGTTTACACTCACAAAATGAGTCAAATTAATTCGTTTTAGCATTTGCGAAAATGTCAAAGAATCTTAACCTATTTAGGAAAGTTGATATTCAATTTTCTTTTTTTATTTTATTATGTTTCCTCATTAGGTATAGGTTTAAGAAAAGTTTTTTTTTTTTTTTAAAGTTTTTTTCTATTTATTTTGTTTCTTTATTAGTCTGGGAAGTTTAGATTTGATAAGTATGATGTAGGATTTGATATTTTGTTATTTTTATTTTGTTTCATTTCTTATTTTTAAGATTTTAAATTTATAAATACTCATAAACAATGTAATAAATAAATTATTAGATTACTATCTATTATTATTGAATTTTACAAGTTTATTATTCTGTTATATCTGGATCTGATTGTTTATGCTTCACGCTGTGTCAATGGTCACCATATTTTAGGTGGACACGAGACATAATGGTGGGTTATTACATGTCGACATGGGCATGACGGTAGCACAATTTGCATATGGAGAATCAAACAACCAACCATTCTAAATGACCACCGTGTTATAACTTCATTACTACATATGCAGAAGTTAAGGTTGTCATCAATTGTTTGCAATTGCTTTTCATTTTGAGGCACCACATAAGTTGTCCTTCGATCGTCTTTTTAGGCTGGGTACTGCGTCTTCTGAAGTTTTTTTTTTTTTCTTCTGCTTCTCGTAATTCTTGTCATTCAAAGTGTGAATCCGATTACGGAAATGGAAAAGTTGATTTCCATCCTTTGGATAATTGAAGGGTAGGATGACCTACTTATTCTAATTTATCTTTATTTATTTACTTACTTGTTCTGATTTAACTTTATTATTTATTTATTATCATTTCCCTTGATTGCTATTTCTAGTAAGACTTGTATTTGATGTGAAGAAGACCGGATAAGTATCCCCCTTCGATTATAAATTAACGTGTTGATTGAATATGCGTGGAAGACTCTTAGATATCAATATTTTATTAAAAAAAAAATCTTTTATCTGTTTTAAATTCTGTATTAACCACAGAACTTCGGGTTTTGGCTGAGCTGTACTGCGGTCAGCTTAAAATACATTTTTCTGTAGTGTTTGTAGGAGTCAGTTCAGTGGCACAGTAATATGCTTTTCTTTTCTTAAGACTTTACAAGAAATGCAAGGTTCGTTCAACGAGAGTAAAAAATTTATTAAAATGAATACGCTTTATTCCAAGATAATTTCAGTTTTTTTTTTATATATATATATATATATATATATGTATATAAATATAAATATAAACTTTAATGGTACTTATACGTTACTTGAATAAATAAATAGTGTATAGGAATTAATAAAATTGGAACAGGCCAAAAAATAAATTATAATACTTATGTCTAGTAGAAAACATTTAACTATAAAAGAAAGGATGAATTCATTAGCTATAGAGACAAAAGACGTCTGCTGAGTTGAATATGAAACAGACCTTTTGGCGATACTTCAAATAAGTAGTACGGTCGAAAACGTGATCTTGAATTTTCAATTGATGATGGTTTAAAAGCTTCTTTATTTGAATTCAATAAAAACGTTTATCTTCAAGAACATGGATCAAGTCCCATGCATCAGTTCAATCCATGGCACAATACCATCACACAAAGATTACAAAACCCCCATCGCATCAAGGAAAAATAAGAGAGAAGTCTCGCTTAGACGGCCACAAGGCAGAACCATTTCAAATTCAGATTTTGAGCTAGTGACTCCGAGCCCCTAAAATGGGGAATCGGCCTCGGAAACTAGGGATGCGGTTTTAAGCTAGGTTCAAGAACCCGCAAATTCACGGCGCCAATTTCGGACTAGTGAACTAGTCTTAATTTTTTTTTTTTAAATTAAAAATTACATATAATTTAAAAAGTTAAAAATTTAAAAAGATTACAATCTCAAAATTCTAAATGGTTTTAGTCTATTTTGTAATATCTTAAAAAGAATTTGTATTTTTTTTTATATAGAATCACATTCAAGCAAAATTGTCATTTTGATAATATGAAACAAAAGTTTATAAAAAAAAATTAAAAAATAAAAGTTGGTTTTAATCTCATATTATTAAAAAATGAGAACTTTCTTTTATTAAATTCTATAAATGTCCAATTGTACATACTCTTTAGGTATATCTATTTCTTGTATTGTTATTAAATATTGTGAATGAAAATTAATTTTTCCTATTTTATATGGAAATAGTTCAATTTTTTAATTTTAATTTATTTTTTCTTTAATTTTCCTTTTCTTTTTTGACGAGCTGGAACCACTAGTTCCTACGAGTTCCACAAGGGGCCTCGTCACTGACTCATGGAATCGATGGTTTCACGTCAGGTCAGAATCACCAAATTGACTTTGAACCGGTTCATAGTTCTGACCTACCTCATGATCGTGTCCACCCTCGCTTATTGATGATAATCTTATCTCTAGAGTACATCATAGTACCCTTATTTACAATATGTTAACTTTATTATAGATGAATAAGGAAGATGTTAAAAAGATAGGGATAATAATAAATACATTCACTAAACTCTTAAAATGTGGCTTTACATTTTAAAACTTTTAAAAACATGCAGATCATCCTTAAATTGTTATTGAAACCTAAAAGATGTTATTAAAAAGGACCATAACTATCAACGGTTTGGATCTGAGCAATGGTTTTTGGGTGTATATGCATATTTTCAAAGGTAATTAGGGTTTGAAATCAGTTTATGAAATGCATATGCATTATGTCCAAAAAAAGATAAGAGATCCTAAATAAGAAACCTACTTGAATAGAGTAAATCTATCTAAATAAAAAATCTAACAAATAAAGAAAAATAAATAAAAGACTAAACTTATCCTAAGCTCAAAAAGTGGTGATATGAAAAGATCTCGTTAAAAAAGATATCATATAATTATAATCTAGGGTTTTTGTTTAAGTGATTTTAGGGATTTATACCAATGAAATAACAAACTAGAAAATAAAAATATGTTTAAGTTTTCTAGTGAGTAATCACAAAAAAAACTAAACTATCTATAACAATTCTAGTGATAAATTAAGTATTGTGCCACAATAAGTTATTAACAAACTAAAGAAATTAAAGGGTTGATTGCCACAACTATTAGAAAACAATGGATAAGATTGAAAAGGAAGAGTTGTTATTGATGTTGTTTGCATAAAGTAATGAACTTAATTAAGGTTTTAATGTTCAAGACTACCAAAAATTGTTTTTCCAATATTGATAAATCTATTTATACTAATCCCATGACAGTTGTAGGGGTATGGACAAAATAAAATAAAAATAGAAATCTTGTCT
Source organism: Laguncularia racemosa (assembly GCA_037954665.1). Classification (NCBI taxonomy): domain Eukaryota; kingdom Viridiplantae; phylum Streptophyta; class Magnoliopsida; order Myrtales; family Combretaceae; genus Laguncularia; species Laguncularia racemosa. The sequence continues at coordinate 10,878,587 of JBBMOL010000004.1, read as the reverse complement.
CTACTAACTAATACTAAATAATTGCCTACTATTTTTAATACTCACTAATTGCCTATTATTTTTCAATATTGACTAATTGCTTGTTGTTTTTGAATACTGATTAGTAACATATTAATAAATAATAAAGTCATAAATAATAATAAATCCTAAACAACTATAATATTAAAAAATAATAAAATATTATTATTCAAACTTCACGCTGCATCGGTTGCTATCAAAGTAAGGATGGCAACTGGTGGTGTTGATGGCAATGGTCTTTGTGGTAGTGATCAAGTGGCCAGGTTCCTTTTCAGGGTAAGACACATTGCAATTATTTGTAGTAATGTGTAGAGCAACAAATAGATATAAAATTCCTATGTTTTGAGGCCTATTGAGAAATAATTAATAAGGATATGTGCTAAATATTACTTGAAAATTGATGGCAATATAATGTTGATGCCCAACATTTGATTTGGGATCGTACATGTGGGATAAAGAAGAACGGGGTGAAGTATATTTTGATACCTTTAAGAGTTAAGCTTGAGCCCTCTAATAAAGGTATGTGTCTGAAAATCCCTTATAAAATTGATTTGGAAGCTAATGAGACAAAAGTAGTATATGAACTAGTGGATAGGCAAGTTTTTATGAATGAAGCTAAATTACAAGAGGGGAAGTATCCTAAAAAAGTGCCACATTTATAACAAGAACACAAGGAAGGTTCTATAGATATTCAAGAACAATTCTTTGTGAACAAGGTTAAGGTTGACAAGTTTTCTAATTTTGTAACTAAAGAGTATGGGAGTGAAGTTTGTAAGAATGATGGGATTAAAGATATGGAAGTAAGCATTCTTGAGGGTGATAAATCTTGTGCAATACTTATAATTATTTAATTTTTACATGGTCTCAAGTTATTTTATGAGCATATTTATTGGATATTATACTTAATTAGCTTATATTTTGATTTTAGGTCCTTTGAAGTAATTTTGAATTAAAAGAAACAAAATGGCACAAGTTTCACATAAATTGGAGCCCATGTGAACAAGTTATGTAATTTTGAAGAAGTACATGGTCAAGTACATAATCACATATAGGACCATGTTGGTGCTGTTTATAAATAAAGCTTCAATAAGGTCACCAACATAACTACGTTGATGACCATGTATCTATTGAAGAGGGGACCATGCAAAAGTACATGGGTATGTACATGTGCCGTGTTGAAGAGCACAATTTCATTTTTTTTTAAAGATTTATTTACAAGAGATACAAGAGCATGGTATACAGCTGTGTTGAGGCTATGTCACATGAGATTTAACTTTCCAAATCAATCATAGTTGCTGAAGATATACTTTCTCGATTTACCAACAAGTCTAAAGATGTAACTTCCTAACTTATGAAGCTTCAATTTTCTAATTTTTTAAGATTTAACTTTCCATGAAGTGCAACTTTCCATGATAAGATGTAATTGTTCATTATAAAAGGAGGTATAGAGTCCGGTTAGAATTAAATAGAAATTTATATAAGTTATACAAATTTTAGCATGATTATAGTTTAGAGATTTCTATTAAGTTATTATTGTGTTTTCGTTGCTCTATCATTGGCTTACTATTTTTTAAATTTTTATTTTGTTTTCGTAATGATGGTAACATAATTTTCTTCTTTATACTCAAGTATGAAGCCTAAGATAAATTTGTAATTGGTGAGAATTTTTTTCAATGGAGTTTTTGTTATTCTTATAGTCCAATTATGTGGTTTTAAATTGTTATTCAAATTAATATTGCTATTGTATCAATTCAATATTTGATTTCATTTATGGAGATCGAAAGGTTCTATGTTTGAATAGATCAAGCATGATTGAAAAGTGTTGCATGCAATCCTAGAGAAAGGATAATGTAAATCTTCTAGATTAGCGTTAAACCTAGTAGTGAAATTTACAAATCAAAAGTAATGCAATTATAAGAATTTTGGTTAGAAAGAGATTTAATTAATCAACCTAAGATTAGGAACTTGTACACTTGAAAGAGTTATTAGTTTAAATTAGAAATTCCCAAGGTGCAATAATAAAATAGTGGAATTGAATAATAATTAATTAATTGCACCAATAGTTTTAGGTGGATTTAATATCTAGGTATGTATTTTTATATTATTTACTTGTTTACTTTAAATCATTTAAATTTGTAAATTAGATAATAGAAAAAGCGCTAATATTAGCAATCATAGTCCTTGTGATATCGGTACTTGATATTATTATTTACTATACTATAAATTGATAGATTCACTTGCTTACAAGTTAATGATAGTAGATTAGATTGATATCAGAGGCTAAAGGAGATATTGAAGTTTTAGAGACCTGATAGGTGCTCAATTAGATATATATATATTAAATGAGATTTAACGTGTTTTCCCCATGGTTTTGGCTTGTTTTTGAAGAATTTAAATTTTAATTGAGTAATATTTCAATTTTAGAGCTTTGATGGATAGTGAAATTAAAAAAGAAGAAAATGAATCCAATTTTACTCAATTTAGAGCTAAATAGAAAAAGTTATGAAGTTAGACATGGCCTAAACATAACCATGCTCAAAACATGTTGAATTTAAAGCTTCACAAAGATTTAGACACGACCTCCAAACATGACTGTGTTCATTGGTCATGTATCTTTTTGATCTAATTGATTTAGACATGACTTATAGACATGATTGTATCTAAGCCACATCTATCGGAGCGTCATGTTTTACACAATTTTGATTGACAAATTGGACGTGACTTGAGGCACGACCTTGTTGGATAACGTGTTGGCTTAAAACACAGGCGATTTAGCATAAAAAATAGAGAGACATTATTTCTGAGTTGTTATAAGGTTTTAGAGAGAGCTAAGATAACCACTTTTCTAAAATTCAAGAAATTAGGGTTTTTTCTTAGTTTTAATTGATTTCCTTAATGATGAATGCTTATACATCATTGAAGAATTTGGTTTTTAATATGATTAGTGCTTAATTTTCCTTAATATCTAAACTTGTGGAAGCTAGGTTTATTATTTGACTAGGGTTCAATTTTATTATTCAATGAATTCTTATGTTTCTTGATTCATACATGTGTTCTTAATGTTTTGATTAGATTAACATTTTAAAGGTATTTTTCTATCTATTTGATATTATACAGTAAAATTGAGAAATCTAATGTATAATTAAATCTAACATGTTTGAAGAGAATTGATATAATCTTAGAAATAAGTTACATAATTCTTTTGGATTTAATTTAGTTACGTGAATTTGTTGTTTTTAATGTAGTCTTTGAATTATGCTATTGTGAAGAAATTTAAATAGGTAATTTTGAGATCAGAGTTTAATAAGCTTGAGAAAGTTATTAAATTAAAATAAGAATTCCCCCAGTCAATGAATTTTAAGAGGGGTTCAAATACTTTTTGTCAATGTTACATAATAATTCATAAGGAAAACAAAGTCTAGATACTAGTTTTACCATCTTGAAGTTAATTCTAATTTGTTTTACTTTTTTATCTTTTAATAAAATCTTAGTTCGTTAGTTAGTGTTTTGTTATAATTTTAAGATCAATAAATTTCCACAATTTACTAGTTAAGTAATAGGGTGTAGGTTAGTATTAGTACTTGTAATCTTTATAGGACGATATTTGTATTTTTATGCACAATATTATAAAATTTGATAATTACACTTACGTCACATTGAGTTTTTGGCACATTTACTGGAGATTTCGATATTAAGAAAATTAATTTCTTTATTAATTTAACCATTTTTTTTTTGTTTTTTGGTAATGCATGACTAGAAATACTCCATCAGATGTGCTGATTTTTTATCCAGAAATTGAAAGGAAAGCTAGTCGGTTACAAGGAACAATTTGACAAACAATGGAGGAACTAAATCAAGGATCTCCTATGAGAATTAAGAAAAAAGAGGAAGATGAAGAGGAAGGGCTGGAAATCATGGGTGAAAAAAATCAAAACCTGTCACGCCCCGAAAGGGGGCCTAGAAGTCTCCACTAAAATCATCATGGCACGTGTGCACCTGTTAGATGATGATCGTCTTATGAGTCAGAGATCATAAGACTCTAAATAAATAATTGCATTTACAACTAATCATATTTCATATAATTAGATAATAAAATACAACTATGGATCCCGTATCCCACGGTCAACCATGATCGCAGAGAATTGATATCCCCTACCAATCAGTAAAATAGGATAAATCCTAGGTTCCTCAATTTCTAATTCTATTTACATGGGGATCCTAACATTTCATTTAAGTAAATCTATCCTTCACAATTCTTACTTTGTTGTTATGGTCTTCTAAAACTCTCAACACTTCACATCTTATCCCATCCTGAGCTTTCGTAATCGTTACCTGCAAAAGAGTTTGTGGTGGGGTGAGCACACTATGGTTCAATAAATTGGATGGTAACACTTTCAATGCTACGTACACACAAGTGATTTCAAATTAAGTTATCAAAACACATGATATGCATGAGCAACCATATGAATGTAGCATCTCACGCGGCTTTCCGATAATCGACGTGAAGTCTAGGGTTTACGCCCCCTTGAGCTTGGGTTGGGGATTCCAAAGCTACCATCAGTGCCTAGGTCATTACTTAGTTTATTTATCTTATCACTTTGTTAATTATGATATCTTTTTAACTCAATAGTGAATGTTCCCATGCCTCTCTGCAACAGACGGAGCAAAACCTTCAAGGACTGACCGGCACAGAACCGTCAAGGCACAACGATCCCCTAATCACTTAGTCCACACTTGGCAAAACAATAATCCTCTTGATTACCCCAGCGAGCTCTATAGTAGTATTGGCCTTCAATCTCATGCAATGTCTCGTGGAAATGCATGTCCAGTTTTAATCAAGTCCACTTCCTTAATTAATTGATATAAGGTGATCAAACAACATATACAATCACAATCAATTCTTATTCAAACAATGAAGCAACTACTAAGCATTTCATTTTACACTCATCACAACAAGCACGGATCATGCCTTTCTTATCACTCAAGATAGACACTGAACCTAGACCCTATAGACATAGACTTATCTAGTTTTACAACAAGTTAAATTAACTCGGCACCTCTCTGTGCCATTTCTCTTAAATGTCAAACCAACCACTCGGGGTTGATTTACAATGATCATATCTAACACCTCTGTGTTGTTTGTCTTAAATGTTAAACTAACCACTTGGGGTTAATTTACAATCATCATATCTGACACCTCTGTGTTGTTTGTCTTAAATGTCAAACCAACCACTCGGGGTTGATTTACAATCATCTTATTTGACACCTCTTTGTCATCGCACTTCTCAAGTGCTCTATTATTCACATTCTCGAGAGCTAACAAGGTTGTCTCATATTTTCCTTTTTGATGTCCTCAAAACATTTGTTTATAATATATATATCTACACATATATGTGTGTTCATGACACATATTTAATTAAGGAAAATTCACTAGACACCTTCCCTTACGTACTAAAGAGGGTAAGAAAACAGGATTGTTAAGTTGTAAAAACCAAGGTTGCACTCATGATTTGTATGGTTGTTTTCATGAGTGTATTATATAGATATAATTGGAAAATAAGCTTGCCTAAGTATATATATACACATGCAAGAACTAACTCTGATATGAATACATAATGATATTTATACACCCTATTCCAACTAAGCACACCTACTCAGTAGCTATAGAAGGAAAAGCTATGTTTTTATATTTTGGTTTGATTTGAAGAAAATGATTTTTGAATCATGGGTTAGGCTTATGGTAATAGCACTAGCAATATGGTGTTAAGTGCTATTGCTAAGGTAATGACATCTATACCCTTGGACCATTTATTCCTCTACACTCTTTACGACTTCTTTCCTAACTCATTAATCCCCACTACATAACTTAACTTAACAATAATCACAATCAATTGCAAATATAACAAATAGCAATTTCACATACATAACAATCAACATATAACACAATATGGTAGCATATCATTAAGTTTCCCACTCACCTGTTTAGGATCGTCATAGTCTTAGCCATCATTAGGTGATTCCGACATATAGTCCCTTCTTCGAGTATGATATCGAAGGGTTAGTTAAAGCGACTCCAAGCAAAATCCGTTGGATTTTTCGATCTCTCGTTAACTCCTATTTCTTCTCAAACTTCCCGATGCCTTTCCCTACACTCACATACACAATTGGTTCAATGATGGCACACACGCACTTCTAGGTCTTCCCTTCTTAACTTGATTACTTAATCAAGCTGCTCGGGCCACTACTATTACATCAATGACACCTCTTTTCCTACTCAATTTCACACACAAATACATTCACTTTCTTCATACCATTCCCTCTTCCTCCTCAATTTCACCTTTCCATTCTTTCTTCTCTCCTTTGTTGATATCTTCACCTATAGGGTTTCCCCTCTTCTCTACTGGTCTTCATCCTCACTTACGCTTTTATCACCATACATACACTAGCCACCATTTACATATACCACGTAAACACACACCCACATATTCTTATCCATATACATACACACTTCACACACCATGCACGCACTTACACATACATACACACGATCATACCACACACCTCATTACATGCACACAAAATTGCACTTTATTCTCCTTTTTCCTCAAGTTTACATACATATACACTACTAGTGCACACATACACACATACTCACACTGCCGACACACATACACACACATACTCCACATACACTTCACATTACTAATATAGACGCACCCACATACTTCGCACACACTACATTCATCTTCCATACCCACACACAATTGTTCATACCCCACACATCATCTCATACTCATACATACATATCCCACATACACCATCCTCAACTTCCATATACATATACACATACCCACACACTATAGGCCTTCCATACATATACGCACATACTTTTAGGTGCCACATGGCAATTCACATGCACATACCTCACACCATCTATATGCATACACTCCCTTTGCACACACTACATATCATCCTACATACATACATTTCGCATACACCACACACCCTTATACACACATGCCGCACACACCACACACACATCCCACACACCCTGCATCTCTTCATGCACATTCACATGTGCTCACTGCATTACACACTTGGTTCCTCCTTCCCTATACATACACACGCTCTTACACCACACTATCATATACCCATACACACATCCTTCACACACCACACACTATCACATACACATTTACATCTAATTTCCCATTCTTGTCCTTCTTCTCTTGCCGATTCCTTTTTTCCCTTCCTTAATTGAATCAATCCCATCATTCCATAAATGGGAAGAATCCCATAAATGCAACATGATTTGGTTTTACCCTTGAAGACAACAAATCTTGAAACACCTGTATAGCTTCTCTAACTTGTTGACTCCAAACGAACCCAGAGATTAAAGCATTCCAATAACCAAATTAGGAGTTGCCCTTTCTTTTCTCATCCTATTAAATATTTCCATAGCAGCTTGCCCATCTCCATACCGAGCATACTCCACAAGCATCGCATTCCAAGTGAACCCATTTGGCTTTAACTCTTCCTCTTTCATCCGCTCCTACAGCAAAACCACTTCCTCCATCCTCCCTACATTAATATAGCCACAATTTACCGATGTCCACGAAGTAATATCTCTCTCTAAAAAACCATCAAATACCCTTTTTCTTATCCACTTTCCCTTTTCGCTTTTGTTGTTGCTATTACAGTTTTAGTTGTTCATGGTTCTGTTGCCATTGCTGCTGTTGCTCTTGTGGATGTTGACGCTGTTGCTATTGCTCCTCCCTCATCTTAACCACCTAATACTGACAGCAACCAAGCCCCATCTTTCCTTGCTCCTCTCCTTTTCTTCCTTGCTGTCCAACATACACCTGTATACATACATATACATATATCTTTCCCTTCCTCCCATTTCCCTTCTTCTTTTCTCACCGGGTACGCTACTGTTCCCATCGTAGTGGTTGTTACCGTCATCGCCATGGTTGCTGTTGCCGCTGTTGTCGCTGTTGTGGTCATTTTCGTTGTTGTGGTTGAAATATCTAATGGTTCATGCCAAGCTGAGGAACCGTTCACTTGGAAGGATAAGAGTCTCCACAATAGATGTTAATGATCAAAGGCAACGAGGAATTATCCTAACACGAATAGCACCATAGAAGGGCAAACTAATGTTGGCCTCATTGAGATTGGCCACGGAGATTGCGGCGTGTCATTATCAAGGCACAGTGTTGAAACATTCTAGATTAGCCACGAAGATCATGGTGACTTTACCTGACCAGTTGTTGTGACGTCGACGACCCCTATGTGTCCTTTATTTTGGCGTCGTAGTTAAAGGTAGTCGAGGAGGAGCGAAGGGATGGGGTGTGGAAGAGGAAGAAGAGGTTGCTGCTATTGCTGGGAAGAGCTTCAACAACTGCTCTATTTTTGTGTTGAAAAATAGGGGCAAGAAAGAAAATGTAAGTGGAGATTCATTCGTCCCTTAGAAGCACCATATGGGGCTCATGTTAAAAAGGAAGTAAGATGGGATTTTGAGATTGTGTATTGATTGTTGGGCTCTAAACAAGTTGGCAATGAAGAACCATTATCCAATTCCTCTTATTGCCAATTTGTTCAATCAATTGAGTGGGGCTAAATACTTTACCAAGCTAAACTTTTGTTTAAGATATCATTAAGTCCTCATTGCTGAAGGAGATGAACCTAAGATTACTCGTGTTACCCGTTATGGCACTTATGGATTCCTAGTGATGTCCTTTGACCTTACCAATGCTCCTACTACATTTTGTACTTTAATAAATAATGTATTTTGTGAGTATCTTGAAAAATTTTTAGTTGTTTATCTAAACAACAATTTTGTGTGTAACAACACATTGCAAGACCATGTGAAGCACTTATTGATGGTTTTTAAAAAACTTTGGAAGAATCATCTGCACATCAAGCATGAGAAATGTGCCTTTACCTAAGAGTGCATTAACTTCCTTAAGCATGTGATTGAAGCATGGTGGATGCGAATGGATATGGCCAAGGTAAAGGAATTAAAGAGTAACCTTATTAGAGTGTGATTGAGCTTAGATCATTTTTAGGACTTGTCAACTATTATCGATGATTTGTGGCCAAATGAGTTGCACCCTTTAAAAATTTGTTGGAGAAAGACTAAGCATGGTCCTTGAGTGAAGAGTGTCATGCTACATTTCAAGACCTAAAGCATATTATGACCAATGAGCCAGTCTTCGCACTATCTAAAATTTTCAAGCCATTTAAAGTCTATATAGATGCATCATATATAGCTTTAGGTAGCGTATTTATGCAAGAGGGCCATCCAGTGGCATACGAAAGTATGAAGCTTTATCCTACTAAATGTAGCTATTCAGCTCAAGAGAAGGAGTTACTTACCGTTATTCACTATCTCAAGACCTGAAAGCACTATTTGTTAGGGTTTAAGATCCTAGTGAAGATAGATAATTATGTTGTTAGCTATATTCTAATTCAACGTAAGCTCTTTACTAGGCAAGCAAGATGGTAGGAGTACCTTGCAAATTTTCATATAGAGATTGAGTATCGTAGTAAGCAAACCAATTAGGTAGCAAATGCACTAAGTAAAAAAGCGAATTTAGCTTCCTTAGCCCTCATCACCCATTAGTCTACTAGTCAAATTAACACCATTATCTAGGAAAAGATAAATGAGCACTTAAATTAAGCCCTATTGGCTAAGAATTTGTAGTGGTTGATTAATGAGGGCACGAATTGCAAGTTTTGGATGGGAGGCGATTTAGTCTACACCAAAGGTTGTCGCCTATATGTTCCCAAGGTGGGAAACTTAAGGAAGTCACTCATAAGGAAGTGTCATGACACATTGCGAGCTGAAGACCCCAATTGATAGAAGATGATGAGCTTATTGAAGCAGGGCTACTATTGGCCGAATATGAAGGAAGATGTAATGAACTACATTCACACTTGCTTAACTTGTAAGCAAGATAAGATCAAGCATCAAAGACCTGTGGGGTTACTGGAGCCCCTTCTTATGGCTTCTCGACCTTAGGAGAGTGTCTTCATGGACTTTATCACTTCCCTACTGAAAGTGGGGAAGTATTCATCAATTTTTGTTATTGATGGACCTTTATCTCAACTATAAAGAGTTCAAATGCAGAAGAGGTAGCCCAACATTTCTTTAGAAATGTAGTAGAGTTTTAGGGAATAACCTAGAACATTATGAGTGATAGGGATGCCAAGTTCATAGGCAAGTGTGATGATTTTATCAGGAAAATACCTAGATAACCTAGATTATTATGTGATGATTTAAAAAAAAAACCCTAAGTTTTGGAAACATCATATTAGATTTTTATTTCTTTATATAAAAAAAAAACTCTATGTGATAAAACCTTAAGATACTAGATTTTGATAAAAAGCTTTTTCCATTTTTATTATATTTTTGTCTTTTATGTTTTATTCTTATTCTATTTTATTCTTAAGAATTTAATTAAAAATTTCATTACATTTTATTTTATTTCTAGACTTTATATATTTTTATCATTTTCATTTTTATTGTATTTTTGTTCCTAAAATTTTATTTATGCTAAGATTTTTACTTATTTAATTTGATTTTCTATATTTTTCAAAAAAAATTTGTTTTTTATTTCTAAGATCCTAGCTTATACTAAGATTTTATGTATTTTATTTTATTATTATTATTATTTATACTAAAGACTTTTATATAATTTTTATTATTATTTCATTATTTGTCATCGAGTGATGATATACACCACGACAACTTGAAGCTAATACTTATATCAAAAAAGTGGTTTTTATCCTTAAAGCAATCTCATGATGACTTTTCAAAACTTCTCTCCAAAAGCAAATGACGTGAGAGGGTAAGCAAATGCGTGGTGTCCTCGATGTCAACTTGTAAAGAAACCTATGAGGCTATGAGAAGTAAAACATATGCTCGATAAGTAGTAGGAGATATGTATTATACAACATGAAGTGAGGTTTTGGCTTTTGGGGTGTAACAATTAAAAAAAATAGGAAACATTTACATTTGATAATTCCTATGTATAAGCAATCATAAGATGTATCATAGTGGTAAAATCCAATTCAGGGCGATCTTATTCATAATAGTGTTATAACATGTAAGTAGTAGCCCCTCGAATCTAGTGAGTTCAAAAGCATTAGCTTACTTTTCTTAGATAAGCATGGAGTCTCCCCTCCTTCAAGAAGTTTCGTCCTCGAAACTTTCCTGTACTCGCCTTTTATACCTTACATCTATGACTATAACTCCATGTCTTATCCTCAAATATGCCTTCCTTTGGCCATATACATCTCATGTGAATCTATGCATGTTGTATTTGTGGTCATGTACACCACTCTTCCTAAATTATATCTATATACCCATAATTTACGTCACATACATCATCTTATCTTTCCATCTCACTTGCGCATCCCCGTACGTACATACAAGTGCAAGGACTTAGATCATTGAAGCTTAGGTTTCTTACTCCACAATTTGTGATGCGCATTATGTTTTGACTACATTCTTCACATTAATTACTACCGCCCGCAACAACATACATGACATAATGATTTCCTTTCCTACCACTCGCAAGCTCGTCATTTCGTATATAACCTCATATATGTAACGAGATTGCTAAATTTTGGAGTTCGTACATTTATGTAGTTTAGTTTTATTGGTCAATATTCGAGCTATGGTAATGCATGATATATGTTTGTATACCTACCCATTTTATGCCCCCTTTTCCTTATTGTTTCAGTTGGGGTTATAATGTTGTTTTGACGCTACGGTAAGGATATTCAACTTCAAATTTTGACAACATGAAAGTGGTGTCGTTTTTTTCTTAAAGTACTCGTTTGTGAACTAGAGAACTTCATATCATCCAGTGAAGCTCTTTTCATGGTGGTCCTTCTATTGTGGAGCCTATCATTAAGGAGTTGTTCTCGTGTTCCTTTCTATACTACATGGGTTCGTTCCAAGATCCTGTGGGTTATGGGCCCACACTAGCCTTATCTACTTCTTGGAGTGTCGTTATGCCTAATGGCAATGTCGTCCTCAAAGCTTGATGGTTACGATTCATCCTTCATCGCGTTTCATAATATCCTCTACGTGGTTTCTAATGAGGATATAGGATTTACAAGCTAACATGTTTTGAGTAACTTAGAACTAGAAGAAACTCTAGAATAATAAATATATATATATATGTATAGACTATCGTCTAAGTCTTTTATGATTTTACTCTTACAATTTACCCAGGTTCTACCCCATCTCATTGTTTGGTAGGTTGCTCCTATCTCTAACAACCTAGAGCTCTGATACCAAAATTCCTGTCATGCCCCAAAAGTGGGCCTAGAAGTCTCCACTAAAATCATCATGGCATGTGTGCACTCGTTACATGATGATCGTCTTATGAGTCAGAGATCGTAAGACTCTAAATAAACAATTGCGTTTACAACTAATCATATTGCATATAATTAGATAATAAAATACAACTATGGGTCCTGTATCCCACAGTCAACCATGATCATAGAGAATCGGTATCCCCTACCAATCAGTAAAATAGGATAAACCTTAGGTTCCTCAATTTCTAATTCTATTTACATGGGGGTCCTAACATTTCATCTAACAGCCTTGTTTCTCTTTCCTTCCCTCTTCTCCTTCATCAACATCACTATGCTCATTTCACCTTCCCTTCCATTCTCCTTCTTCTTTTTCTTCTGGCTGCAGCATCACCCTACGTCACCGCCCAAACATAACTCTGCTTTTCTTCCTTCCTTCTCCTTTTTGTTGTCCACCCATCCTAAAGAAAACAATTACTACCATCCTCTCTCTCTCTAATCTTCCCTTCCTTCTTTTCGTTCCCGACCAGACCCCTACACCATTCCCTTCCTTTCTATTTCCCTTTCTTGTTTTCCTTAGCCAACAAGAAGGCAAGCTCGAGTGCGTGATTGCCAATGGATTCTTGAAGGGGTTGTAGAGAATGCCATTGGGAGTAGGTTGGAATGCTTCAATCAAATTGGAGAGCAAAGAAGGGTGGTCTCTAACTTATGTCTTGCTCTAAATCTATAAAAAGACCCCGTCCTTCTCTCTCTCGCTCGATCTCTCACATGCTCAAAATCTGAAGAAGCAGCAGTTGATTTGATCAAATAGGGAGGACGATAGCAACCACAGCCATGACAGTCACAACAATTGTCATTGACACCCCCATAACCGAGAAGGAAAACCCCTACTTAAACACATTAGAAATGTGAGATGGGTTTTTGTAGACATCTTTAACTATTTACTTGGTTGACATAGAGGACATAGTTAAGCCATTACTTGAAGTTACGGAAATAGCTCTCCTCCATGAGTGTACACTATGGTGTGCTTGGAGTTTGGTAGAATGTGGCCGCTACTTGGAGACAATTAGAGAATATGAGAATAAGCCAACAGATATTATTCAAGGTCAATGGATATGGACTATTTATCAAGGTTGACACATACTTTAACAAAAGTTCGCCATATTAACGAAACTGATGTGGTCACCCTTAGTTCAACTTTTAGGTTGCTTTCCCATATCGTGGATGCTTCCATAGAAGATCTAGCTCGTTGTCTTGGAATAAGGGAGCGCAAGGTTAGGTGCTTGCATGGTACTCTTCATGAACCTTTCAAGCGTGTAGCTCCCAATATTCCCACTATACCAGAGGTCCTAGTCTAAGAAGGTGTCGATGCCTCAGTGAGTGAATTCTAGGAAGAGGTAGATGATGCATAACAAACAAGAAGCGCTAGAAGGAAGAACTAAAAGTGATTGTTGAGTCGGCACTTTCTACCGCACTTGTGAAATATGCTGATAAAGTTGGTAAAAAGAAGAGTAAAGCGATAGAAGGGAAGAGAAGAGAAGAAAAAGGAAGAGGAAAAAGGAGCTGGTGGGAGAAGAAGGAAAAGAGTGGGAAATTAGATGTAAATGGGTGTGTGCAGAGTATGTGTGTATGTGTATGTGATAGTGTGTGGTGTGTGAAGGTATGTGTGTATGTGCATGGAAGGCATAGGGTGTACAAGGATGCGTGCATGTGTATGAGATGGTGGGCGGTATGTGTAAGGATGTGTGTATATGTAGGGAAGGAGGAGTCGAGTGTGTAGTGCGTGTGAGTATGTGTGTATGTGTAGGGATGATATGTGGTGTATGCGGTATGTGTGTATATATGGTAGGAGTGTATATATATGGATGATATGTGGTGTGTGCGAAAGGGGTGTATATTTATGGATGGTATGTGGTATGGGCGGTTTGTATGTGTGTGTGTGGATGTCGTGTGGTGTATGAAGGTGTTTGTACGTGGATGGAAGGTGTGTGATGCGTGGAGTATGTGTATATGTATATGGAAGGAGTGGTGTATGTGGGTATGGAAGTTGAGTGTGGTGTATGTGAATTTGTGTATATGTATATGGAAGGAGTAGTGTGTGTAGGCATGGAAGTTAAGTGTAGTGTATGTGGGTATGTGTGTATGTGTATGGAAGGTGTGTAGTGTGTACGAAGTATGTGGGTACGTATGTATTGGTGGTGTGAGGTGTATGTAGAGTATGTGTGTAAGTGTATGAGATGGTGTGAGGTGTAAATGGAGTATGTGTGTATATGTGTGTCGGTGGTGTGGGACGTGTGTGGAATATGTGTGTATATATGCACTAGTGGTGTGTGTGTGTGTATGTAGACTTGAGGAGAAAAGAGGATTGTAAAGTGCAGTTGTGTGTGAGTGTAATTAGGTGTGTGGTATGATTGTGTGTATGTATGTGTAGGTGCGTGTGTGGCGTGTGAAGTGTGTATGTATATGGATAGGAGTATGTTAGTGTGTACATGGTGTGTGGGAAAGGTTGGTGTATGTATGGTAATGGAAGCGTGAGTGAGGATAAAAACTAGTAGAAAGGACGGGAAACCCTATAGGTGAAGATGTCAACAAAGGAGAGAAGAAAGATGGTGATACAAAACCTTTAAGGACTACTAAATCCTATAGGTTGTCCTAAAAGTGGATCGTTAGAAGATATTAGAGACAAATTGATAAACGAAAGATTCAAAGACGCTTCATGTAAAGGAGAGGTGTTTATGTTGGTGTAGATGGTAAGGGGAATGATTTGAGCAATGTCCAAGATGATGGCCTGGGGGATATTTGGAATGAAATGGATTTCACAATGGAATGTTCAAAGGATGTTGGAGAAGATCATTTTAGGCCAAAAACCTTAATGCAAGACCTTTAGTTGTCTTTCCTAAGGGTATCTTACATATATGGGAGAAGGAATTCCAAATTTGGCAGGTCGAAGACATTCCATTACCCAACTTGTACACAAGGAAAGCAGACAGTCGATCATAGCAATTTGGGGTGTTGGAAGCAATGATTCATAGGAAAGTCGTTCCTTTTGGAACCCTATATCAGAATCATGTTGAAGAAGTGTTCAACATTTCGAATCTTGTTCACCCAAAGTTCCTAAAGGAGGAGACTTCAAGCCTTGCCATCAAACATAAGATGAGTAGAGTACACATATCAGATGTTAGGAACTACCATAGTTGAGTGGAGATGCTACCTTCTATGGTTTGGTTGAGGAAGCATTGCAGAAGACCACTGATTTCAAGAGGGAAGCAAAGGGGTTACCCGTTGGAATCACTTGACTCCGGCTAGGACCATGATGACCCTAAACTGAGTGGGAAACTTAATGATATGCTATCATGTTGTGTTGTATGTTGATATGCTATGTATATGAAATTGCTATTTGTTGTGTTTGCAATTGAATGTGATTTTTGTTAAGTTCAGTTATATAGTGAGGATTAATGAGCTAGGAAAGAAGTCATAAAGAGTGTAGATGATAGAATGGTCTAAAGGTTTAGACGTCATTACCTTAACGATAACACTTAGCACCATATTGCTAGTGCTATTACCATAAGCCTAACCCATGATTCAAAATTATTTTCTTTAAACCAAACTAAAATATAGAGACCTAGCTTTTCCTTCTGTAGCTACCGAGTATGTGTGCATAGTCAAAATAGGGTATATAGATGTTATTATGTATTCACATCAGAGTTTGCTTCTGGATGTATACATATACTTAGGTAAACTTATTTTCCTATTAATTCTATAGAATACACTCATGAACACAACCATACAAATCATGAGTGTAACTTTGATTTTTACAACTTAACCATCCTATTTTCTTACCCCCTAAGCAAGTGAGGGAAGGTGCCTAGTAATGGTCCTCTAGTTAAAGCTATGTTACAGACCTATATACATCTGTATATATATATATATATATATATATTATATTATACATAGATATATTGAGGACTTAGAAGGAATATACAAGACGACCTTGTTAGCTCTCGGATGTGTGTATAATAGAGCACTTAAGAAGTGCAATGACACAGAGGTGTTATGAATGATAATCGTAAATCAATCCTGAGTGGTTGATTTGACGTTTAAGACAAATGGTACAGAGGTGTCAAGTTAACAAAAATCTTGTGTACAGCTGGATGGTTCCAATCTATTGGGTCTAGTCCCTTATTTGTTCTGTGATGTGAAATGCATGATCTTGTTTATTGTGGTATGTGTGAAATGAGTTGTCGTGGATTATCATGGGACTTCATTGGGTCTTTATGAATTGTTCTTATAGTTACTTCATTGCCTTCAATGATAATTGTTTGCAATTATATATGTTGATTGGTCACTTTGAATCAATTAATTAAAGAAGAGGACTCGATTAAAACTTAACATGCATTTCCATGAGACATTGCATTAGATTGAAGGCGATCATTGTTACAGGATGCGCTGGAAGTGATTAGAGGATGTTGTTCTGCCAAGTGCGAATTAAGTGATTAGGGGATTATCATGCCTTGACAGTTCTAAGTCCGGCTTATCTCTTGAGGGTGTAATGCTTAGTGTATTGACGCACCTGAGCCTAAAACATTAAAGCTAAGACACAGCTTAAATAAGTGATAAGAATAATGAAGATGTGAGTAAGACCTGGGCATTGATGGTGGCTTCGGAATCCCTAACCCAAGGTCAAGGGAGGCATAAACCCTAGACTTCACATTGGTTACCGAAAGACCACGTGAGATGCTGCATTCATATGGTTGTTCATGTATAGCATATGTTTTGATAACTTGATTTGAAATTGCTTATGTGTACGTAGCATTGAAAGTGTTACCATCCATCCTATTCATTGAGCTATAGTGTGCTCACCCTCTACAGACTCTTTTTGCAGGTGTCAATTATGAAAGCTCAGGATGGGATAAGATGTGAAGTGTTGAGAGTTCTAGAAGGCTAGAATGACAAAGTATGAAATGTGAAGAGTAGATTGCTTGGATGGAATGTTAGGACCCCTATGTAAATAGAATTTTGAATTTGAGAAACTTAGGATTTATCCTAATTTGCTTGTTAGTAGGGGATATCGATTCTCTGCGATCATGATTGACCATAGGATACGAGATCTATAGCTATATTTTATTATCTAATTATATGTACTATAATTAGTCATAAATGTAATTAAATACTTAGAGTCTTACAATCTCTGACTTGTAAGACGATTATCATGTAACGAGTGCACACATGCCATGATGATTTTAGTGAGAACTTTTAGGCCACCTTTCGGGGCGTTACATTGGGTTTGCCTAAGACTCAAAGAGGAAAGGATTTTATCATGGTGGTTGTTGATAGATTCATCAAAATGTCCCATTTTGTGCCTTGTCACAAAACAGATGATGCACTTTTTATAGCTAACTTTTTTATGCAGGAGATTGTAAAATTACATGGTGTTCCACACAGTATAGTGTCTGACAGAGACACTAAGTTTCTTCGCTTCTTCTAGAAGACACTATGGAAAAGACTTGGTACTAAACTTATGTATAGTACCTCTTGTCATTCACAAACTGACGGCCAAACTGAAGTTGTTAATTGTACTCTTAGCACATTACTAAGAGCAACGGTTGGCAAGAATCTTACTGATTGGGACTTATGTCTTCCTATTGTTGAGTTCGCTTATAATTGGTCTACTCATAGTTCAACCAGTAAGTCTCCCTTTGAAGTCATGTATGGCTATAATCCCACTCTTCCATTAGATTTTATAATAGGACCGGCAACAAAGGAAGATAGCCTAAGTGGAGTTGAGCGAGCCAAGGAGATTCAAAAACTTCATCAGAAGACAGTTAAACATCTTTAGAAAACACAAGAGCAGTAGAAACTTCAGGGAAACAAGAACAAGAAAACTAGAATTTATAATCCATGTGACCTAGTCTAAATTAATCTCAGCAAAGACAGGTTTCCTCATAAGAAGTCGCAGAAGTTATCACCCAAAGTAGATAGACCTTTTAGAGTTGTTAGACGCATCAACAACAACGCATATAGAACATAATTGCCAGGAGAGTATGGCATCTTAGCTACCTTTATTGTTGCAGATCTATCACCATATTTGTCGGATGATATTCATGAAGACCTATCAAATTTGAGGGCAAATAATCCTGAGGCTCGAGGAGATGATAGGAATAAATTCCTACAAGACCAATCACCAGAGCACGAGTCAAGGGATTAAAAAATCTAGTGATGAGGGTCCTCCATGAATAATTAAACCTTAAGGATGTTGATTTAGTATCTACTTTTGCATTATATAACTATTGTGCATTTCTGAAAGTACATTTATCGGTTTTACAGGATGGAAAATAAAATACACTAAGGATCAAATTGTGGGACATTTTTAGACTCACACCTAGCGGTCCACAATGTGTTCAATTGAAGTGAAGAACAGACCACTTGAAGACTATTTGTATTTGTAATTGTTTGTTTTAAGAACTGGCCACTTAAGTGGCTTATTTGTAATTTGTTGTGTTATTTTTTCCTTAATTAGAGTAAGTATATATACTTGCTAACTAGGGTTTTGAGGAGGCTTTTTTTAACACTTAAAATTACTCACTTTTGTCATGAGGTGGGATTCTTGCTTGCAAAAATTCTCTTATCAATTTCATAAGTGAAATTGTAGTGAGATTAGCTTGAGGAGATTGTGGATAGTATTAATCTTTCTCTAGTTATTTCAAATTGTATTTAGTGCGTCATATCTAGGTGCAATTTGTTGGTTACTTATTGTTCTACACATAAATTAGGGTTCATCCATTTCAGATTTGAATTATGTCAATTTAAGTGGAGTTCTAATTCATTTATATTGATATCCATTGTTTCTTATACAATTGCATTGTTCATCAACACAATTTAGTGTCATTACCACTTGGTTCCACGTGAATTAGGGATCAAAGGTATGTTATTGATCACGCCATTGTTGATTTGATTTTAGTGATTACGCTATTTGTAGATGTGTTTGCAATTGAATTAGTAAGGCACATCATGTACCTTTTAAAATGCAAAACAAATATATAAAGTAAATAAAGACACTAGGTTAATGACTTTAGAGTCTATTCAATAATAGGTCCAGTTGTTGACATGGTTTGATTCCCATCACTTTCTATCAATCCTAAGTGCAAACTTCAGAGAATTGGATGTAGATGGTTAGTGGGAATAGGCAGACTATTTAGGAAGCACCTCTAGGCCACAAAATAACCTATATAGTAACACCTACAATCTGGGATGAAGAAATCATCTAAAGTTCTCTTGGAGCAATCCAAATCAAAATCAATGGAGGATGAAGTTACCTCCCCCAAGATTCTAGCTACCCTTACTGTATGAAAAGAGATCAGGTTTGGAAGAACTTTTAACTAAATATATTCAAACTAATGAGGCTAAATTGTAGAAAACATAAAATTCTTTAAGGAATAGAAAAGCCTCAATCTGTAACCTAGAAAATTAAGTGGGACAACTTGTAAAGATAATGGCTAAAAGGCAACATGGGACATTGTGAGAAAACACTGAGATAAATCCTATATAGCATGTGAAAGCAGTAACCTTTAGAATTGGAAGGGAGTTGCAAGTTGAACAAAAAAAATATAAAAGGATTAGCAAGGAACAAAGAGAAAGCTTAGGAAAAAGGAAGTATAAGCCACCAAAAGTGAAGGAATACAGACTACCCATGCCCTATCCTCAATACTTGAAGAAAGACCACTTTGATGAGAAATCTAGTAAGTTTCTCGATTTTGTTTAAGTAGTTACATATTAACTTACTTTTTGTTGATGCTCTATTACAGATGCCTAAGTATGCTAAGTACTTAAAGGAACTACTCTCGAATAAGAGGATGTTGAAAGAGATATCAACTGTAACATTGAACGAGGCATGCTTAGTGCTAATGCAAAATAGATTGCTATGAAAATTAAAGGATCTAAGGAGTTTTACTCTACCTTGTCTTATTAGCAATTTATCAATAAATGGAGCACTAGCAGACCTAGGTGTAAGTATAAATTTAATGCCACATCATATCTTTAGAAAGTTAGGATTAGGGAACCTAAACCAACACGTATGAGCATTTAATTAGTTGATAAATATGTAAAGTACCCCATTGGTATTATTGAAGATGTGTTAGTTAAGGTAGGTACATTCATTTTTCTAGTGGACTTTGTAATCTTAGTTATAGATCAGGACATCAAAGCACCACTAATTTTAGGTCGCCCTTTTCTAGCTACTTCTAAGGCAGTTATAGATGTAGAAAATCAAATGTTAACTTTAAAAGTTAGGGATGAAGAAAGAACTTTCAAGACGCCTAACATGATTGAACAACCCCTTAAGAGTAACAATACCTGTTATTTCTTATATACATCTAACTTGCTTGGTTCCATTGGTGTGCATGATGGTATTTATACAAATCTAGTTTTACAACGTCTCATTCATGGGAATTAAAAAGGTCCAGATAAATTCATGCAAGTTAAGTGCCAAAATTTTCATGGTCGTCTATCAGACTAAAAAAAGATAAGTGCATTGAGCTAACGCTGTTAAACAAAAGCGCTTCATGGGAAGCAACCCAAGTTTAATTTTTCAAGTAAGTTTCTTTAGTTTATTTTAATTTCATTAGGTTTATTTTCATTTTTTTATAAACTTTGAAAAAAAAAGAAAAAACTCAACCATTGTTATTTTGACCACTAATGAGACATTTATGGCTAGTTAAAGTAGATTTTAACCATTTTTTTCCTTCTTTGTTTCTTTTTTTGTTCACAACTATTTTAGATTTTTGTTCCTCTTCATTTTATATTTTTTGTAGTTTTCAATGTTTCCGAGTATTTAAGGTCAACTACTATACACACTAAGCTCATTTTGCAATGGAATAGACGCCATATTCAGGGGAGTATTGCTTCTTCTCTACACTACCTTCCTCTTTTTTTTTGTGCTTTTCTTTGATTTTTAATTTGTTAATTTTTCTTTTTATTCATACAATGAGGACACTGTATGATTTAAAGTGTGGGGAAGGTAGTTCTAAATGTGTATTTATTTAAGAAATAAAAAAAAAAAACTCTTTAGGTAGTATAGAACACTTGATCAAAGTTTTGAACTTGAAGAGTTAGAAATTTGAATAACATCATTAGTTAGGAATTAGTCATAGATTTCTTTTGACTTTACTTTGATGTATATTTTCCCTTTTGATACTTTTAAAGCATTATAATCCTTAATAAGAAAACAATTGATATTTATACTTTGAAAATTTCTTGAAAAATCAATATAGTTAAAGATGAAATAAATAAATAAAATAAGTAAATTGAACTAAAGTTTAGCTGTGGGCCTTGTTAACTCGAGTAATTAAGCTTGTAGAGTGCCTCCTTTGTGTGGAATAACACCTATTAACTTGAGTGAAGAACTTAGGATCATCAGTTGAAAGCTCGCTAAAAAGGTCAACAGAAAAGTCCATGTTAAGGCTAAACATAAGCAATAAGCTCTACTAAATAAAGGTAGTGGATGGTTTGAAGGGGTATATTAAAACCTAGTAGCCTAAGATTGTCTAGTTTGGGACTTATTGACCAATAAAACTACCTAAAACAAACCTAGAGAAATAATTAGGGGATAAATGGATATATTTATCTTGGATTATAATGCTTAGCAAAATTGAAGAAGGGGTGCATACATTTTAGTAGAGTTAGTAAAATGTCTATGATTTCTTCTTGATTAAAGAAATGGTAATTCAAGTTTCGAATGTTTTATATGTTTAAAAAAATTGGTTAAGTGAAACATATAAGAGTTATAGTTAATTTCCTTTTGAAATTGTAAGTTAATTAAGAATTTGGTTTTTAAACTATTTTAGGGTCAAATAAGAGTTATTTTGATTGATTTCTTGAGTAATAGCAAGTTGATTAAGTGTTTCTTGTCCTACGATTTGATTTGATTAATTTTTTTGAGGACAAGTAAATGCTTAATTGTGGGAAAGTTTGATAGGTGTTCAATTAGATATATATATTAAATAAGATTTTTAATGTTTTTCTCTTGATTTTGGCATGTTTTTGAAGAATTTAAATTTTAATTGTGTAATTTTTTTATTTTTGGGCTTTAATGGATAGTGGAATTAAAAAGGAAGAAAAGGAATCCAATTTTACTCAATTTAAAACTAAATAGAAGAAGTTATAAAGTTTTGAAGTTAGACATGGCCCAGACATGACTATGTTCAGAACCTATTGAATTTAAAGCTTCATAGAGATTTAGATACGACCGTGTTCATTGGTAGTGTATCTTTTTGATCTAATTGATTTAGACATGACCTATAGATACAATCGTATCTAGGCCGTGTTTACTGGAACATCATGTTTTACATGTTTTTTTATTGATGGATTGGACATGACCTAAAGCACGACCATATTAGATAGCATGTTGGCCTAAAACATAGAGTTTTTGATGCGCATTATATAAATAGAAGAGGATTTAACATAAAAAAAGAGAGAGATTATTTTTAAGTTGTTCTAGAGTTTAGAGAGATAAGATAGCCACTTTTCTACACTTCAAGAAATTGGGGGTTTTCTTAGTTTTAATTGATTTCCTTGGTGATGAATGTTTATACATCATTGAAGAATTCAGTTTTCAATATGATTAGTACTTCATTTTCCTCAGTTCTAGATTTATGGAATTAGGTTTATTATGTGACTAGGATTTTATTTTATTATTCAATGAATTCTTATGTTTCTTGAATCATACATATGTTCTTGATGTTTTGATTAGATTAATATTTCTAGGGTATTTTTCTATCTATTTGATAGTATACATTAAGATTGAGAAATTTGATGCATAATTAGATCTAGCATGTTTGAAGAGAATAGATGTAATCTTAGAGATAAGTTACATAATTCTTTTAGATTTAATTTAGTTACGAGAATTTGCTGTTTTTAATGCGGTCTTTGAATTATGCTATTATGAAGAGATTCAAATAGGCAATTTAGATATTAAGGTTGAATAAGCTTGAGAAAGTTATTAAACTCAATTAGGAATTCCTCCTGTCAATGAATTTTAAGAGGGATTTGAATACTTTTTGTTAGTATCACATAATAATTCATAGGGGAAACAAAGTGTAGATATTAATTTTACCATCTTGAAGTTAATTCTACTTTGTTTTCTTTTCTGTCTGTCAATAAAATCTTAGTTCTTTAGTTAATATTTCATTATAGTTTTTAAATCAATTAATTTCCATAATTTGCCAATTAGATAATGGGTGTAGGTTAGTATTAATACTTGTAATTTTGTAGGACGATATCTATATTTTTATATACTATATTACAAAATTTGATAGGTACACTTGCCTCACATCAAGACCCGACCAATGATTATAGAGAAAAGTATAAATTTAAAGGAGGTAGAGGTTAAAGAAAAGGTTTCGAAGGAACCCACATGTGATGTTAATGATAGTTTTGTTCAAGATATAGAAGGAAAGAATGTGGTGGCAATGAATGATACAAATATGAATCAAAACAAAGAATTTTGTGTTCTTGAGTCTTCACAAGAAAAATTTCCACAAGTTCTAACAATGTATGTTACAAGATACCTCTAGGGTAATGTGTTGTTATCATTGTTCCATAAGTAGTAGCTTAACACGAGTTTGATTGATATGATTCATGATGGATGGAAAGAGTGTACAAGGAAGCAGGTGATTGATAAATAATTAATAGAATACATTTATGAATAAGATTGATGAATTCAATGAAATTATATGAATTTTAAAGAAGTATGATACCTAATTAAGTAATGTTTTAATTTCAAATCTTTAACATGCTTTTTAATTAGAAAAAGGAAGAAAATAAACCAAGTTTCACTCAATTTAGAGTTAAAATGAAGGAGTTATGCGTGTTTGAAGGTTAACACAATTACTTAACATGGTTACATTGATTTTGAAGAAGAACAAAAAAGATACATGAGGAAACAACATGACTGTGTTAGTAGTCATGTAACTCTTGAAACAATTGAAGACAAACCTGACAAGTTAACAAGACCATGTTGAATTAGTACAACATGACCTATCAACACGGTTTGTGTTGGCCATATCTTCCCAAGATTTAGATAAATTCAAAAGATTTAAGTTAAACATGACTTGAACGTGACCGTGTTGAAGGGTCATGTTGGGTTCGATAGCAGCGCACTATAAATAGATAGATATAAAACCTAAAAGATTTTTTAGAGAAAGATTTTGGCAGATGAAAAGAAAGAGACTGCTTGGCACCAGAGAACATTGAAGAATAGATTGTATACTTTATATGTGCAAGAAAAAGTTTATAAAATGGTTTTTCTTTCCATCATGAGTTGTTTTGATTTTATTGTTAGATTTTATCTCATAATGTTAGCTTAATTTCTTTTAATATCTAGATTTGTGGAACCTTACAATTATTATGTAATCTTATTTCAATTATTATTGAATGGATTCTTTAGATTCTTGATTCAATTATGTATGTTATTCATTGTAGGAAATTGGTATTTCTAAAGTATCAATTTTAATTATTGATATTATGCAAGTAGATTGAGAAATCACCTATGTAATTAGATCTAGTGTAATTGGAAAAAGTTGTATGCAATCCTAGAGATAGGATGACATAAATCTTTCGAATTAGGGTCAAACCTATTTAAGGAATTCAAAGATCAATAATGCAATCTTAGGGGTTTTATTTAGGGAGGGATCTCAGTTAATTAACCTAGGGTTAAAAATTAATAATTTTGAGAAAGATATTAACTTAATTATAGAATTCTTATGGTAAAAAAATTAAAAGCGAAATTGGAATTATCTCTAATAAATTACATATGATTCGAGGGGTAAAACTAAATCTAGATGCGTATTCTTGCAATATTAATTCTAACTCTTTTGTACTCTTGTTTTTCCTCAATTTTGAGTATTGTTAGTTAAGTAGTTAAAATTCCTTTAGTTAATTAATCAATCTTAATTTGACAGTTGGATAATAGAGTCCTAATTAGTATTAGTAAGTGTAGTCTCTACGAGACGACATTTATAATTAATCCACTATATTATACTAATTGATAGGTGCACTTGCTTTACAACAAGTTTTTGGTGTCATTACTGGGGACTGCAATATTAAGAATGCTTGTTACTCTATTAATCTAATCATTTTTTTCCTTTCCTTTTCATCTCTTTTGCTAATCTTCTTGGTAACTAACTCTAAGGCTTTCCTTTGTAGTGTATGGTCAGGAGTAGTTCAACAGACCTTCTGGAAATCGACCCTAAAACTGAGGGAACCATTAAAGGATTGAGGAAGTACGTTAAACAAACAGTGGATGAGTTAAACCTAGGATCTCCTCTGAAAATTAAGACTGAAGAGGAAAATGAACCAGTAGATATGGCAAATAATGGGAACTAGAATGCATTTAAGACTATGTCTAATTATGCAAGACTTAAACTTACTAAGGCCGACTCGAGTATTACTAAGCTAGTTATTGCTACGAATAATTTTGAGATTAAACCTAAAATTGTTTAGATGGTGCATCAATTTATCCAATTTGATGGCCTATAGGATGAGGACCCCAATGCTCACATTTCCAGTTTTTTCGAAATATGTGACACCATTAAAATTAATGGGGTTAGTGATGATGCTATACATTTGAGATTGTTTTTGTTCTCATTAAGAGGTAGGGCAAAGGAGTGGCTAAATTCTCTTCTATAGGGATCATTCACCACATTGGATGAAATGGTTGAGAAATTGTTAGAGAAATATTTCCCACTTGCCAAAATCGCAAAACTAAAAAAAAAAAAAAAAATCTCTACTTATGCTTAGATTGAATATAAGACATTATATGATACATGGGAGCACTTTAAAGACTTATGAGAAGATGTCCACATCACGGTCTCCCACTTTGGATGCAAATCCAAACATTCTATAATGGTCTTAATTTATTGACAAGGCAGATGATTGATGCTGTTGTTGGAGGCACATTGAATACCAAAACGCCTAAGCAAGCCTAAACCTTAATAGAGGAAATAGCTATGAATAATTACTAATGAGAAAATATTAGGGTAAGGCAAAAGAAGCAGGCGTATGTGACATAGAAGTGGTGACTACATTAGCAGCTAAAGTTGAAGCTTTGAGTTAGAAAATCGGTGAGCTTTTAGTTGCAACATAATAGTCATATATGATGCGAAGTGATGTTACTGCAAGAGGATTTATGGAACATGATCAATTAGAGTAGGTTGATTACATGGGAAATCCCTCTAGGTCCCAAAATAATCCTTATAGCAATACTTACAACCTTGGGTGGAGAAATCATCCTAACTTCTCATGGAGCAATCAAAGTCAAAATAAACAAAGAATTAACCCTAACCCATCCCCACCTAGATTCTAGCAACCCCCACTTCAAGAAAAGAAACCAGATTCGGAAGAGCTTCTAACTAAATTCATTTAGACATTTGACGCTTGATTCTAGAGCACCGAGATGTCTCTAAGGAATCAAGAAGCCCCTATCTACAACCTAGAAAACTAATTATGCCAGTTTGCAAAAATGATGTCGGAAAGACAATCGGGAACATTGCTTGAGAATATGGAAACAAACCCTAGAGAACATGTTAAGGTAGTGACCCTTAAGAGTGGAAAGGAGTTGCAAGTCGACAATTTAATGGTAAAGGAATAGGTGAAAAAGGAGAGCACAACAATTGAGAAGGAAAGTGAACCACCTAAGGAAGTTAAGGAGTTTAAAGCACCTATACCTTACCCCTCTTACTTGAAGAAGGATTGCTTTGATGAGCATTTCGGTAAATTTTTAGAACCTTTTAAACAACTACATATTAATGTATCTTTTGTAGAGGCTTTGTCACATATGCCCAAATATGCTAAATTTTTAAAAGATCTATTTTCGAACAAGCAGAAGTTGGAGGAGTCATCCATGGTGACACTCAGTGAGGACTGCTTAACGATCTTGCAGAATAAGTTGCCGAAAAAGCTGAAAGATACAAGGAGTTTCACTATACCTTGTTTGATTGGTAATATTCCTGTAGAAAAAGCCTTAGCTAACTTAGCATCAAGTATAAATCTAATGCCTCATAAACTATTTAAAAGATTAGAATTAGGAGAGCCTAAGCCAATGCGTATGAGCTTACAACTAGCCGATAGGTTAGTAAAGTACCTTAGTGGTTTCATTGAGGATGTGTTGGTTAAGATTGGAACCTTTATTTTTCCTGTTGATTTTGTCATTCTAGATATTGATGAGGATATAGAGGTTCCTTTAATCCTAGGTCGACCCTTTTTAGCTACTACTAGAGCTATTATTGATGTAAGTGATGGTAAACGCATTTTAAGAGTTGGTGATGAAGAGTTGGTATTTAAGGTTTTGGACACTTTGAAACAATCTTTCAATCGAGATGATCCATGCTATTTTCTTGATTATATTGATTTGTTTGTTGTGAGGTGTATGTAGGATATGCTTTATGAAGATTCTTTAGAGCTATGTGTAATGCAGAGGGAGGTAAGTCAGATAGATAACCTTGTGCATGTAGAAGCTTCAACTTATACGGAAGCTAATGAATTCATGAAAAGGAGAAAGGAATTTGACAAAATTGATAGGGGAAAAAGAGTACGATTGAAACCCTCCATTGAAGAACCACCAATTTTAGAGCTAAAATAGTTATTTGACTATTTAGAGTATGCCTTCTTAGAGGAGGACTCTAAATTATTGGTGATCATTTCCTTTAATTTAGAGATAGACCAGAAAGAAAAGCTCTTGCAAGTTCTTAGGAGACATAAAAGATCCATTGCATGGAAGATCTTGGACATTCAGGCAATTAGTCCTTCATTTTGTATTCATAAGATCCTATTTGAAGATGAATTCAAACTGGTTGTGCAACCCTAGAGATGGTTGAACCTAAATAAGAAGGAAGTTGTCAAAGCCGAGGTAATTAAACTTAGGGATATAGGTTTGATCTTTGTGCCAAAGAAGGGGGGAATGATAATGGTTCCAAATGAGAAGAATGAGCTGATCCCAATAAGGACAGTTACAAGATGGAAAGTCTACATCGATTATAGGAACTTAAATGATGCCATGCAAAAGGACCATTTCCCCCTACCATTTATAGACCAAAGGCTTAAAAGATTAGCTAGGCATATGAACTATTGCTTTTTAGATGATTTCTTTGAATACTTTCAAATTCCAATTACCCTAGAAGACCAAGAAAAGACCACCTTTACTTGCCCCTATGGTACCTTTGCGAATCAACGGATGCCTTTTGGCCTTTGTAATGCGCTAGCCACTTTCTAGTGGTGTATAGTGGCCATTTTTGAAGACTTGATAGAGGATATAATGGAGGTCATCATGGATGATTTTTTAGTGTTTGGAGATTCTCTTGAGCAATTTCTCCACAACTTAGACAGAGTACTGACGAGATGTGAAGAAACCAATTTAGTCCTATATTGGGAAAAGTGCCATTTTATGGTGCAAGATGAGATTGTTTTCGATCATAAGGTTTCCCTTAAGGGGATTGAAGTGGACAATGTAAAGATTGAAATAATTTTCAATTTACCACCCTCGACTTCAGTTAAGGCCGTTAAGAGTTTCTTAGGACACGTGGGATTTTATAGGAAATTCATTAAAGATTTTTCTAAAACCGTTAGGCCTTTGACTAGGCTATTAGAGAATAATGTGCTATATATGTATGCCAATGATTTTGCATTTAGGGCTGTGCTTAGAGAAAGAAGAGATAAACATTTCCAACTTATTTCCTATGCTAGCAAAACCCTCATGGATGCATAGGAAAATTATACAACTAAAAAAGAATTATTAGTTGTCATTTTTACATTTGATAAACTTTGTTCTTATTTGATTTTATCCAAAGTTATTATTTATATTGATCGTTCTACTTTAGGATAGTTTTTGAGTAAATCAGATGCTAAACCTCAACTCATTCGATGGATCCTACTACTTTAAGAATTTGATATCTAAATCAGAGATAAGAAAGATGTTGAGAACTTAGTAGTAGATCATTTATCAAGACTTAACAAGCTAACCTAGAAAAACTAGATGAAAAGGAGATTAATGATGAATTTCCTAAGGAACACTTGTATGTTGCTACTCAAGTAAGTGTGTAGACATACAATTTTTTTTTCATTATATATTTTTACTTTTATCTTATTTTATTTCATTTTATATAATAATAATAATAATAATAATAATAATAATAAAAGAATAAAAAATAATTAAAAAATGGAAACAAATACAATTTGGTTGCATAATATGATTGAGGCATAAGCCAACAGCCTGTTGGAAAGCTCACATGCATGCGCACAGACGACCCAAGTTCGATCTTTAGTAGGCACGAGTCGCGCAAATTTTTTCTTTACAATGGAAAATGTGTGTTCAACACACGTTTTCTTCTTTTGGCAAACTAATAAGAAAGCGCATGTTCATAACACGTTTTCTCCTTCATTGTTCATCATCTTTAACCTCCAGTTGCATTTTCGACTGAAATAAGTAGCCTATGAAGCTTGTTTTTAACTTATTTTTACCCTTTTTTTCTTGATTTCGCCAAATTAATGGCAAAATCATGAAGATCACGTTCCCTAGTATGCACCTAAGCCAAGAGTTGATCCAAACACACTTGATTAATTGGATAAAATTGGCATGTAAAATGGGAAAAAATCATTTTGCGTGAATATTTTTCTTGCTCAAATCGAAAATTTTAATGCAAAAAGAAACTTCCAGGAATATTTTTAAGCAAGGATGAGCATTTAGGGATCCTTTTTGACTCAAATTATAACTAAATTAATGAAATCAAAGTTGTAATCGGTCAAAACCCATTAAAATTCGAGATTTCGATTTCATTATGGAAATGGAACTTCCCTGAAGTAATATAGGCTAGAACAGTATAAATAGAGGGCCGAGAATCCATTCCCATGATCAAGCATCCCTCGGAAACACCAATTTAATCTTTAGTTCGAGCTTTCTCTCTCTAAATTTTTTGTTTCTCTCTCTACCACTCTTTGTTCCTCTCTCTAAGCTTGTCGAAAGCCTCTTCCTTCCTCCACTGCGAAGAGCCGAAGTTCTAGTTAGGTTCAAGGTGATCAGAAATATCTTCCTCTGTTGGGATCCTCTTCATCTTGACTGAAAAGGCTTGCTGGAATTTTTCTCCTCCTTGTTGGTGTCGACTTCCAGGTATTTTATTTTTTATTATTTATTTATTATTATATAGATTTTTTTCATATTTATTTATTTATTATTTATAAAATTTTATTCACTTTTGTAAAAAAGTAATTATTTTTATTATAAAAAAATGATAATAAAAAAATAATTTTTTTCTTTTTTTATTGTTAGATAGTCTAAAAAAATATTTTTACTTATTATAAATATATAAAAAAATAATAAATAAAATAAAAAATTTTACAATTTATTTTTCTTCACAATTTAGAAATAAAAAAAAAATTATGAACTATGATCGATTTGATCCTGAATAGCGGGTATGTAAGCACGTATAAGGTGACCTCAAATAATAAATTCTTCTTTTTTTTCCGTTAAACATTTTTTATAAAGTTTAATTTTGGAAGGTTAAGTGGTAACTGTAAGGTTTTAATAGGATAGCCTCCAACCTCAAATCTCTGGTTTTATTAAAACATTCTACACGGACTAGTAGATGAATTAAGACTAATATGCTCAATTAGTCTTAATTTAATAGTTTTCCCAATCTTGATCGGGTGGCAACTCCTTTTTCTCTAAGTCAGATAAAAAAATAAAAAATTTCCTAATTTTAGTCGAGGATTTACATTAAATGGGCATAAGGTTTAGTGTAAATCAAATTAAGAAAAATGAATTAAAATTTAGGCTCGATAGGATGGTGACTCCACTAAGGACTTCAACTAGGCTAGCCACTCAAACCTTCTAAAAATAAATTTTATTTATTTATTAGAATTATTCTTTATCATATTTTGTACCAACTTTTGTTTATCTAAGATTAAGATTTATTTATTTTCAATGTGTGTTAGATATGGTCAAATCCAGACCGTCTTGGAACCTTAGGAGGGAAGGCATATGTAAGTTTTGAGCGTAGTGGAATGACCATCGCTTGGGGCCGAATAGGTTACCCCACTCAAACTTCGATGTAGCCCGTGATCCGTTTTTTTTGAAAACATGAGAGGTTACAAAGTTTGGGAACTTTTAAGGCTACCTAGATTACATACACTCTTCATCAACCATAAAGTTACTACGGCATTTACCTAAAGTTGCAACCCAATTAATACTAGAGTTTCCTATAAATGATTATGTAAACCTTTTTTGTGTGTATGTTCAATGTATATTGTAAATAAACATTATATTATTTCCTTATAAATGTCATTGTAAACAAATTTCTTATAAATATATTTGCTTGTGTATTAGAATTATGATGTAAACAACGAGTCTTATTAGGGTTGCAACTAAATAATTGTTGTATTACTTTAATGGTCTTTACATCCGTATGTTACCATGCATTTGTAATTATTTATTTTTTATTTAAAAAAAGAGAGATCGAATGGTTCATAAATATTAGACTCGGTAATGTGGGCCAAATGGGCCGGCCTGCCCCAACCTGCGGGTCGTCGCGGGATGGCCCGCAGTAGCCCACAAGTCTGGCGGGTCAGGAAAGTCGGCTCGCCCCGCCCCCGGGCCAATGCGGGCTGGCCCGCAACGACCCGCAATAATTTTTTTTTTTAAGTGTTATAACTACTCTACTCCATATTCCCAATCAAAAGTTGAGAAACCACAACACTATAACTTAAGAAACAAACGATCAGAAACTTCGGGCAAGGTAAACTCAAAGATAACATAATCTGGAATTTGCCAGAAACTAACATGCAGTTAAGAAATGAAGGAAAGATGCACATGACTATTTTAAAGAATGAAGACTAATATTTTGGAAACAAGTGCTTGTTCCTTTTAGGGAGGTCCCTTACATACAAAACTCGACTCGCATGTATAATAGGTAAAAGATGGTGTAGGAGGGCAGATGTCCCTGTATTTGAAGGCTAAAATGGGAGTATCAATTATTACCTGTGTAATATGAAAACTGGTAACCATGTATTCCATATATGAACATTGGAAAAACTTATTTAGTCTAACTCCTAACGTAGTCCTCGGTATACAATCAGTTTTTCTCATCGTCATCGTCATTGTCTGTAGATGCTTTATCTTCCTCTTTTTTTCCGGTGGGTTAGCCCGCCGCTCGCGGGAACTGCCAGCCCCGCCTCGCAGGTCAAGCGGGCGTGGGCCAAAATGGCCCGCAGCTTCTGCGGGTCAAATTTTTTTGCCCGCCCCGCATATTTTTGCGGGTGGGGCGGGTCAACCCGCGGACCCGCCCCGCAATTACCAGCCCTAATAAATATTACTCATGAAATTGATAATTATCTAAATCAATGGCAATCAATCAACAAGGCAACGAGCATGAAATCAATAGTACACCAAGCATACCCAACTCTTAGGTCCAACTACTTGAAGCAGAGGTGAATTATTGGAGAGGGAGAGCCCGGGTGGCAAAATTAGATGTGTAAATTCTCTTGACCCAAGTTAAACAAATTGAAGATGTTCTTGAGCGGGCGCTGAAGATGCTGCAATGATTAGGAGCACAATTGTGGGATTAGATTAAGGTTTTGTCAGTTGATTTGGAAATAATTTTCAAGTTCATGGATAATAATAAATTATTTTTTTTCATGAGCCATTTGATCTCTTATTAACTTTAGTTCTTTTTTTTTTTCAATAATAATGCTACAAAAAAGAGAGAGAGATAAAGAGATAAGAAATAGATGCTAGATTTTGTAAATAATTTTTCCAATCATTAAAAATTCACTTTTACTTAATGTCTTTTACCAAAAAAAAAAATCAATTATCTTTCTTCCTCTTGTAAATATTGGTTATTCCGCTCATCTTCAGCTCCTTAGGATCTTAGGGTCACAATCATTGTTTCGGTTAATGTCTAAGTCCTTTTACTCTCAAAGTTAATTAAAACAAAAAGAATTACTAACCAATACAAATTCTTTTCAGGATTCCCACCTCTAAGTAACTAGGTTTACTATCTAGACTCACAATGGCTAGTAACAATAGCAACAACAATAGTAACATTGACACCTTTGTTAACTTAAAGCTATCTGCTCTTGAATAAACCGTGAAGAAGATAGCTGGGTAAATCCAAGTTCTCACCGAAGGTATAAATCTTTTCAAGGGCCTCCAAGCATCACAAGAGGGGCATTCAAAGGCCCACCTTAGAGAGGCAACTAAAATTTTACTTCGCAACACAATGTGACTATCATGTGGGTCAAATAGGCCATTAAGCTAAAAACTGCTCCAAGTTGAAGAATAAGATTCAAGACCTCATAGATTCAAAGATTATTCAAATCTCTTAGAAGTTAGTTGAAAGTCTACTATTACTACATGATAAATTGACCGACTGTCTGAAATGATTAGAGCTATCATTTAGGGTAAGAGAGTGAAGGGCAAATGGGTCAATCTTTGCCAAAGTTGTAATAGCAAAAGAAATGAATCATTTAAGGCGTGATGTCTAAGATACTCAGCTTGAGGCATTAAGATCTTTTTGAGAATGTTTGTCTAAATACGACATCTCACAAGTTGAAAAGTTTAGGATGAAAAGAGGAAAACCACATCTCAAACACCAACCTTAAAACACTTGAGAAGTTGAGTGTCATCATCGTGAAGTTTTTGAACCTAATCCTCAAAGGATGTCCATCTTGAATTTAATACGTAATTCAAAATGATGTTAGGAATTTATTTCTTTATCTTAAACACAATTATCCCTTGTCTACCTAGTTAAGCCTTTTAAAATCCCCATAATGGTGCAATCGAGTCATCAATTAAGAAAAAAAGATTAACTAATTTGTACTTACCTTGCATCAATTCAAGAATAATCAATTGTCATCGATAATTTATTTTTTTTTTACATTAAGAAAAACCTACAAGCACCTCATATGACAAAAAAGAAGAAAGAGAAGAAGAAGAAGAAGAAGAAGTGGTGACTAAGGTTCATACATAATCAAGGGGGAGCCACAAGCTTTTAAGAGTTAAAATTTTAAACCAAGAAATGCCCATAACATCACTCCTCTTTAAAGGACTTTCATATCAAAAGAAATATTTTATCTTAGGCAAAAGTTATTTTTGAAATTAAGGCAAGTACACCTCTAGTTTTTTGAAAAAAAAAAAGAAAAACCTCTTGACTTGCAAACATTATGCTTATAAAAATAAACCTTTTCATTTAACATCTTTTTGAGACCATTGTTCCATTACCACAAATAAAAAAAAAAAAAGACCTGACAAATTGATTTAAGTGTATCACTTACAAGACAGACTATATTTTTTGGAATTGGAGTCAAGAGTGAGATTTAGCCTAAGAGAAGGTAAGTAAAGTCCTCTTAGACTAAACTAATGAGATATTTGCTTTCAAACAGATAGATGATTAAAGTCGTTCTCAGTAGATCAAAAGTCATTCTCCTAAATTTGAAGATCAATATTCCAATAAAGCAGCTCAAATCCTCTAAGGAAGAGTTCAAAGCCTTTAAAGAATGAGATCCCTAGAGGAAGAAAATCTCCTCAAGAAATGTTCCCTAGGCAGAACCATCCATTATGGATAAGTGGAAAAAGCTTAATGCTTAGTGCTTAAGAATCTTATAAAGAATTTATAACTGTTAGTAAATCTAAAAAAAAATGATAATAATAATAAAAAAATTACTCTTAAAGACTAAGTTCGTTCTTAGCTCCAATAGTCAATTCTTATTTCAGTAAAAAATAGTCAATTTGCTACTTTTGTCCACTTCAACCTGTTATCCATAATAGTCAAGTTTTATCTAAGTCGAAAGTCTTCATCTTATTAGTGACCCTTGTCATTTAATCAATTTCAATTCAAAGAGAATTTTATTCTTAATGTCGGTTTCATTTTAACTCTTCAAGTCATAAACCTTATGGATTGCTTGGTCTTTAAAGCGCTATCCAATTTTAGGATCGCCTACTTTTTGGAGCACTATCCTAAGTTACAACATAGGGATCACTTGCTCTTTAAGAATGCTATCTGTGAAACCAAGTAAGATCTTTCATTATACATGAGTAGCAAAATAGTTAGCCTATAGGAGTTATCACGCCCCAAAAGGGGTCTTAGAAGTTTCCACTAAAAATTATCATGGTACGTGTGCACTCGTTACATGATAATCATCTTACAAGTCAGAGATCGTAAGACTCTAAATAATTAATTACATTTATGGCTAATCATAATACATATAGTTATATAATAAAATATAACTATGGATTTCATACTCTATGGTTAACTATGATCATAGAGAATCGGCATCCCTTATTAACCAGTAAAATGGAATAAAATCCTAAGTTTCACAAATTCAATTTTATTTACATAGGGGTCCTAACATTTCATCTAAATAATCTATCCTCTGCAATTCTTACTTTACTGTTCTTGTCTTCCAAAAACTCTTGACACTTCACATCTTATTCCATCCCGAGCTTTTGTAATCTTTACTTGCAAAAATGGTCTATGGTGGGGTGAGCACACTATGGCTCAGTGAATGGGAGGTTATTACTTTCAATGCTACACACGCACAAGCAATTTCAAACCAAGTTATCAAATCATATACTATGCATGAACAATCACATGAATGCAGTATCTCACGTGGTCTTCTGGTAATCGATGTGAAGTCTAGGGTTTATGCTCCTTTTGACCTTGGTTTGGGGATTCCAAAGCCACCATCAGTGCCTAGGTCTTACATATAATTTAATTACTCTTATCGCTTTATTATATTTGTGTCTTAGCTTTAATGATCTAAGCTCAGGTGCCTCAATACACCGAGCATTACACTCTCAAGAGACAAGTCAGGCTCGGAACCATTAAGGCACGACAATCTCTTAATTACTCAATTCGCACTTGGCGGAACAACGATCCTCCGATCACTTCCAACGTGTCTTGTAGTAGTGATGACCTTCAATCTCATGCAATGTCTCATGTAAATGCATGTTAAATTTTAATTGAGTCCACTTCTTTAATTAATTGATTCGGGGCGATCAAATGATACATAGTCGTAACTAATTTCCAATTTAAAGCAATAAGGTACACTACTAAGAATTTAAAGACTACCACTCCAAGAACAATCAATAGGAACTCAATGAAGTCTCATAAACAAATCCAGTACATCTCATATTCACATTTACACAATAAGAAGAGATCATGCATTTCACATCATAGGTAAAGTAAGGAAGCTAAACCAAGTGGATGGATATAATCCTGCTATATACAAGATTTTAGTTAACTTGACACCTCAGTGCCATTGACTTAAACGTCAAATCAACCCTATGGGTTTGAACTACAATTCCCATTTCTCAACACCTTTATGCCCTCTCACTTAAACATAGAATCAATCACTAGGGATTGATTTACAATTATCATTTCGTGACACCTCTGTGTCATTTCACCCTTCGAGGGCTTAGTTTTATGCATTCCCAAATGTCACTCAAGGTAGCCACATATATATCTCTCCCAAGTCCTCAAATACCTATGTATAATATATATATATATATAGTTTTATAAATGTAGCTTTAACCATAGGACAATTTACTAGACACCTCTCCTCACGTACTTAAGAGGGGCAAGAAAACATAATTGTTAAGTTGTAATTTAAAAAGTTGCACTTATGATATGTATAATTATATGCATGAGTGTATTTCATAGATATAATAGGAAAATAAATTTGCCTAAGCATATTTACATATTTAGAAGTAAATTCTGATATATGTGTATAATGATATATATATAATCTATTCTAGCTATGCATATTTACATATTTAGAAGTAAATTCTGATATATGTGTATAATGACATATATATAATCTATTCTAGCTATGCATACTTACTCGGTAGTTATAGAGGGAAAAGTTAGGTTTATATATTTTGGTTTAGTTTGAAGAAAACAATTTTGAGTCGTGGTATTAGTCTGTAATAATAGCATTGGCAAGATGGCGCGAAGTGCTATCGTTAGGGTAATGATATCTAAACCCTCAGTCCATTCTATCCTCTACATCATTTAAACAAATATTCATCTATAACTTACCTAATTACCAATGTCTTCGCAACTTCTTTCCTAAACTCATTTAACCCCACTATATAACTTGAAATTAACAATAATCACATCTAATAGCAACTATAACCAAGTAAGTGAATTCACATACATAGCATATCAACACGTAACACAACATTGTAGCATATCATTAAGTTTCCTACTCACCTGTTTAGGGTCGTCATAGTCTTAACCAGAGTCGAGCAATTCTAGCAGGTAACTCCTTTACTTTCCTCTTGAAATCAATGTCCTTTTGCAATGCTTCTTCAACCAAACCATAGAAAGCAGCATCTTTACTTGACTTTGGTAGTTTCCTAGCACCTGATATGTGTACTCTACGCACTATGCATTTGATGGCAAAGTGTGAAGTCTCCTCCTTAAGAAACTTTAGGTGAATAGGATTCGAATTGTTGAATACTTCTTCAATGTGATTCCAATACAAGGTTCCAAAAGGAACGACTTTCCTAGGAATCATTTCTTCCAACACCTTAAGTTGCTGTGATCGTCTGTCTGCTTTCCTTGTGTAGAAGTCAAGTAATGGAATGCTTTCGACCTGCCAAATCTGGAATTCCTTCGTCTATATAGGTAAGATATCCTTGGAAAGGATAACTAAAGGTCTTGCATTAGGGTATTTGGCCAAGAATGATCTTCCTCAACATCCTTTGAACATTCCATTGCGAAATTCATTTCATTCTAAATTTGCCCTAGGCCATCATCTTGGACATTGCTTAAATCATTCTCTTCGCCATCTACACCAACATAAACACCTCTTCTTCCCATTTAATTCCACACACAGACACACTCACCTCCTTTACGCAATTCCCTCTTCCTCCTCGGTTTCACCCTTCCATTCTTTCTTCTCTCCTTTGTTAACATCTCCACTTATAGGGTTTCCTATCCTTCCTACTGGTTTTCATCCTCACTCACGCTTCCATCACCATACATACACTAGCCACTATTTATAAACATACATGCCCACCTCCATCATAATAACGTCATACGCACCCGTACACATAAGTTTTACCTACGCACATACATAGGATCATTACCCTCTTGCCTTTTTTTTTTTTCTAGCTTTTCTTCTCTTTTCCTCACCCTTCTTCCATCTTAAATTTTCTCTTTCTCCTTCTTCCAACTTTCCTCTTCTATTTTCCTTTTCTTCTTCCTTTTCTACATCCTATTTCCTACTCCCTGAACCCCACTTACACACCTTACACCCACACTACGCACATATACCAGCACATTCCCACATACCACGTACATACACCAACACATACATATACACAATCATACTATACACCTAATTACGTGCTCACATAGCTGCAATTTGCAATCCTCTTTTCCCCTTAAGTCCACATGCACACACACACACACCATTAGCACATACATACACACATACTCCGCACATGCCTCACACCACTGACATGTACATACACACATACTCTACATGCACCTCACACCACTGATACACACATACATACATACTCCTCTCACCACACACCATCTCATACACGTACACACTACACACCATCTCATACACATACACACATACCCGCACACACCACACACCACCTGATACGATTCCAAGAGCTAAGATACGAGCACCAAAGAAAACAAAGTCAATCCGAGCTCTAGGTGGCAGTACGGGGTCCAAAAAAAAGGAGGACATAAGCGTCGGGAGGACCCAAGGCGAAGTTTGGCCAGCCTTAAGCCGGCCTAAATGTAGGCCACCGGCCTTGGTGCCGGCCTATGTATTTAGGCCACCGGCCTTTGGCCGGCCTTGAGTGGCTTCACACAATTTGTTTTAGACATGATATAAATAGTGTCTTTAGGGTTTTTTTACGAGGAAAGAATGTTATTTTGGTTGTAAGCAAACACTTTGAGCGGTGTGTGTGAATCCTCTTTGGAGATTCTTGAATATTGAGAATTGATTTTCACTTTATTCTTGTTGTTCTTATCAAATTCTTGGTTCCTATAGAATTTGTGGCGAGCATTGTTATTAAATTCTTGGAATTCTTTAACCTTAGTGATTGATTTATAGAACGTGGTCTCTATCGTTCTATGATTTGATTGCAAATCAATTTAATTTTATCAATCTTGGCATCTACAGATTGGTAATTTTATCCATATCCTTGTTTTTATTCGTTAGTACCAAAATCCAGAAAAAACCTAAAATTATTATTGACGATTTGATATGTGTGGAAGGATTCGATTTTCAATTCTTATCATTTGGTATCAGAGCATCACAAATCCGTGTCACCACCTCATACATATACACACATACCCGCATACACCACATACCATCCATACACATACACACATACCCATACACACCACACATACTTGGCTCCTTCTCCCCTTTCACCTTTTTGTTTCCTCTTCCGGATGTTGTTGTTCCCATTGTGGTGGTTATTGCTGCTGTTGCTATGGTCGTGGTTGTTGCTGCTGTTGCTATGGTCGTGTGTTGCTGCTGTTGCTATGGTCGTGGTTGTTGCTGCTATTGCTGCGGTCGTGGTTGTTGCTGCTATTGCTACAGTCGTGGTTGTTGTTGCTGTTGTTGCGGTTGTTGTCATTGCTGCTGTTGCTGCGGTCATGGTTGTTGCTGCGGTCATGGTCGTTGCTGCTATTGCTGCGGTCGTGGTCATTGCTACGATTGTTGTTATTGTTCTCCTCCCTCGCACACCTACGCACCCATACATCAAAAAACATACCTACACACACGCATCTCCACTCTTTTCCTTCGACTAGATGCTACTGTCGTCATTGTTGCTCTACCATTAGTTCCTAGTTTTGGAGTTGAATCAATCTGTTTAGGTCCTACTTCAAATGTAAGGAACTCATCAATTGAAGGCAGACCGCATGTTTTGCAGCTTGTTGCATCAAGCATCCAAGAGACAAATAGATTTGGAGTGTAAAAGAGAGAGAAAGAAAGAGAGAGTTCTATTATGGGGAAGACGAGAGGAAGGGAAGAAAACAGGGAAAGAAAAGCCAGACTAATGGGAAAATTTTCAGCACCGTCGACATTTTTAGAACCAGATTTTGGATGATGATCCAAATTGCTCGTATTTTTACTTTATGTCTTTTATTCTAATAAATATTTGAGAATAATCTTATAGGTACAATGATAATTCTCTATGGGATGCCAATATGTCTTGCAACAGTTGATGGACACAAAACATTTTCAGGGTGACAATCAAAGACCCGCTGCGATTGTTTTCCATTTCAAGGCATTGGCTCATGAAGACTTATGATATTTTGTACTTTGTAATTGTTCTATGAACTATTTTGGTTGTATTTTGGTTTTGGGACACTTTTATTTCCTTGTAATTTTCATTTAGGACTAGCCACCTTAAAAGTGGCAAACTTGTAATTTTGACCACTTTCTAACCGTAGGAGTAGCAAGTATAAATACTTGCTTAAGAGAGGGTTTGGGGAGGCCATATTTTGCAGAAATAACCTAGCACTTTCACGTGTGGAATTAGGGTTCATCCTTGGTTCAAACCTCTTATCAATTTCAACCCAAGAATTGGAATTGTGACGAGTGCGATAAAGGAGAATTGTGAGTCATATCGATTCATCTTTGTTGTATGTTCATTTCTTCTCTAGTGAGTCATATCTAGGGTAGATTTGAATCTTTCTTGGACTTACTGGTGATTGTAATTCGTGGATAATCATCTTGTAAGGTTAATTGTTCATTGAGATTGAATGCTCTTTAGTGATTAGCGTGATTTGGCATGGTTGGAAGGGTTTGAGTTCACGGTTTTTGAGCTTGTCTTTTTCATCCATTTCACATGTAATTATCTAGTTCTTATTGTTGATTAGTGAAATTGACCATTAGTGGAAGTTAATTAAATCTTTTGAACCATTGGATTGCATCAAAGTTCCATTAGGGTTACACAATTTCCTAATCCATTGATCCGGTTTTGTATGAGACTTGAGACTTGTTTTTCTTGAGTCATTTGATTGTGCTTGGAAGTGGTTTTGAGCACATCACAGACGAAGAAGAAGAAAAAGAAAAAGGAAAGGAAGGAAGGAGAAGTAGGGGATAGGGACAGTTGAGGACGGGATGGCGATGTGACGGATTA
Organism: Laguncularia racemosa; assembly: GCA_037954665.1. Lineage (NCBI taxonomy): Eukaryota > Viridiplantae > Streptophyta > Magnoliopsida > Myrtales > Combretaceae > Laguncularia > Laguncularia racemosa. Next base: position 10,837,072 of record JBBMOL010000004.1, on the reverse strand, counting down.
GCCCCTACTGCTACCTACTACTATTGTCATCGGGGAAGAAGACTGAGTAGACATGCGATTTGAAAGCTACTGAAGAAGACGCAGCTCAGAAGGAGAAGGAGAAGAAGAGAAGAAGAAGAAAGAAGAAGGAAAAGAAAGAGAAAAGGAAAGGAGGAAGAAAGGACGGCTCCGAGCCTACTGTGTTGTAGCTGTAGCTGCCGTCTGACGTGGTGGACGGATGGATGGGACGTGCAGCAAATTTTGAAAAATCTGATTTTTTTTTTTTTTTACAGTTATGGATATATATTATATTATATTCTAATTATATTTTATATTATAAATGTCTCTATTTTAATAATCTGCTTGCATACAAAAATATCTTTAAATTTCATATTTTTAGCATTTTATTGCGAAAGCTTACGTCTAAGCTAATTTGATTATTCCAAACATAAACATTTACTCTAAATTTCCATTTTAAATTCCTAGATTTATAATTTCAATTAATTTCATTATTCAACCCAATATTGTTTGTAATTTATGTTTTGAGAAATTTATTCTTTTAATTTAAATTACATGAACTAAAATTAGGACTTACAATTATTTTATTTATATTTTTATTTATTTGTTTATATACCTATATACGGATATATATATATTTTCAATTACTTCATTTCCTAAATTTATTTAGTAATATATTTCATAAAATTCAAATTGCAGTTGTTCTTTCCAATTGTTCTATTTTTAAAACCTATTATTATTGCAAATTATTAAAATAATATTCATACATTGAGATGTTTAAATCTTCATCGTAAATTTCTCAAAATTTTTACTATAGCGAGATCGTTATTCTCGCTATCCTGACCTAAAAGTATTTTTTTCATTTCGCTTATTTTCTTTAAATTTTCATATAACCATTTTGAAATTTTTAGGACATCACAGGAGCACTTTTCTAAATTCTTCATTTATTAGGATTGCTAGTCTATGATTGACACTTTCCCATGAAAGTTAATCAGCCCACAGGGGTACTTTTCCAAAAATTCACCATTTCTTAGGATTGTCAATCTATAATAGACGCTTTCCTATGAAAATTAGTTAGGCCATAAGGGCACTATTCTAAAATTCATCTTTTCTTTGCTAGTCTATAATAGACGCTTCTTTATGAAAGTTAGTTAGCCCATAGGGGTACTTTTCTAAATTTCACCATTTCTTTGGATTGCTAGTTTGTAATAGATGCTTTCCCATAAAAATTAGTCAACCCATAAGGGAACTATTCTAAAATTCATCTTTTTTTTACTAGTATGTAATAGACGCTTCTCTATGCAAGTTAATTAGCCCACATGGGCACTTTCTTTGGATTGCTAGTCTGTAATAGACGCTTTCCCATGAAAATTAGTCAACCCATAAGGGCACTATTCTAAAATTCATATTTTCTTTGCTAGTTTGTAATAGACGCTTTTCTATGCAAGTTAATTAGCCCATAGGGGCACTTTTCTAAATTCATCATTTCTTTCGCTGAAAAAAGTAGCCTATGAAGCTTGTTTTTAACTTATTTTTACCTTTTTTTTCCCTAATTTTGCCAAATTTTGGCAAAATCGAGATTCCGATTTCATTATGAAAATGGAACTTCCCCGAAGCAATCTAGGCTAGAATAGTATAAATAGAGGGCCGAGAATCCATTCCCATGATCAAGAATCCCTCAGAAACACAAATTTAATCGTTAATCCAAGCTTTCTCTCTCTAATTTTTTGTTTCTCTCTCTACCACTCTCCATTCCTCTCTCTAAGCTCGTCAGAAGCCTCTTCCTTCCTCCAATGCGAAGAGTCGAAGTTCCAGTTGGGTTCAAGGTGATAAAAAATATCTTCCTCTTCCTCACTAGAGAAGCTCGTCGGGATCCTCCTCGTCCTCGCTAAAAAAGCTAGTTGGAATTTTTCTTCTCCTCATTGGCGTCGACTTTCAGGTATTTTATCTTTTATTTTTTTATTATATATATTTTTGCTTATTTATTTATTTATTATTTATAAAATTTTATTTTCTTTTGTATAAAAAAGTAATTATTTTTATTGTAAAAATGATAATAAAAAAATAATTTTTTTTCTTTTTTTATTTTTACATAGTCTAAAAAAATATTTTTACTTATTATAAATATAAAAAAATATTAAATAAATAAATAAAATAAAAAAATTTACAAGTTTTTTTTCTTCATAATTTAGAAATAAAAAAAAATTTATGAACTACGACCGGCCTGATCCTGAATAGTAGGTATGTAGGCACCAACAGGGCGACCTCAAATAATAAATTCTTCTTCTTTTTTTTTTTGTTAAACATATTTTATAAAGTTTAACTTTGGAAGGTTAAGTGGTAACGGTATGGTTTTAATAGTATAGCCTTCGACGTCAAATATCTGGTTTTATTATAACATTTTACGCGGACTAGTAGCTAAATTAAGACTAATATGCTCAATTAGTCTTAATTTAATAGTTTTCCCAATCTCGATTGGGTGGCGACTCCTTTTTCTCTAAGTTAGATAAAAATAAAATTTTTCCTAATTTTAGTCGAGGATTTATATTAAATGGGCATGAGGTTTAGTGTAAATCAAATTAGGGAAAATGAATTAAAATTTAGGCTCGATAAAGTGAACCTGAATCTCCATAGTTTGCCAATATAGCTAATTATTTGATTGCTCATGTTCTCCCCAAAGAGCTTTCAAGTCAGCAAAAGAAGAAATTCTTTGCCAATTTGAAGCATTATTTTTAGGAGGACCTATATCTTTTTTAAATTTGTGCAGACTAGATCATTAAGAGATGTGTTTCCCATAAAAAGGGTTAGCAAATACTAGGCCATTATCACACTAGGCCAATGGGAGGTCATCATTGTGTAAACAGACCCACTCAAAAGGTTTTAAAATCAAGATTCATCTAGCCTACTTTGTTCAGGGATGTCCACAGGTATGTAAGATTGTGCAACAAATGTCAACAGATAGGTAATGACAAAAAATTACATTCTTTTTTGTGAAGTATTTGATATTTAGGGTATCGATTTTATGGGCCCTTTTTCAAACTCAAAAGGTAGTAAATATATTATAGTAGGTATAAACTATGTGCCCAAATGAGTAAAGGCTCAAGCCTTGCCTACAAACGACACTAGGGTAGTTATAGAGTTCCTAAAAAAGTTATTTTCCTAATTTGGTGGTCCTAAGGCAATCATAAGTGATAGGGGCACACATTTTTGCAATTTGCAATTTGAGAAAGTACTTAAACGGTATAGAGTTTATCAGGGAATTTGTCAAAGAAGGAGACCATGTTTTATTATATATTCTCACTTGAGATTATTCCTTGGAAAGTTAAAATCTCGATAATCTAACCCATTCATTGTTAAGAAAGTTTTTCCATATGGGATAGTTGAAGTAACACATCCGTAGAAGAGAATGTTTAAGGTTAACGGTCAATGATTGAAGTTGTACCTTGGAGGCAAACTTGATAAATTTGATAAGGAGAAATTTCGCCTCCAATTGGAAAACCTTAAATTACACTAGACTCTATTGAGCTAACGATGTTAACCATAGTGATTTTTGGGAGGCGATCCAACTATTAATTATATTAAGACATTTTAAAGTTTTAGAAAGATACATAGTCCTAAAGGACGACTGTGTTATGGTCATGTTACATAATCATTAACATAGAGAGATACACGATCTTATAACACGATCATGTTTTGGCTGTATCAATAAAGAACATAACATCGAGAGATACACGATCCTACAGCACAGTCATGTTTTGACTATGTTAATATTGAACACAACACTAAGAAATACACAATCCTACAACATGGTCATGTTTCAATCGTGTTAATACTAGACACAACATTGAGAGATACACGATCCTACAATACGCCTATGTTATGGTTGTGTTATCTTAGTTTCATATCGTTTACGTAAACACGGCATAAACAAGCTAGTGTTTATTGCTTGTGTTTTCATATATATATATTTATATATACTTTGCACGGTCATTCTACCACACCCCCTTACAGGTATGTTCATGCATCCTTCACTTTGAGTTGCTATTTTATTTTTATTTTTCCCTATTTAAAAAAGAAGAACTAGGGTTTGTCATTTAGCATTAATTGTACATGAGCTACAATATTAACATGGTGATTATCAATTTGTATCACAAATTGATGAACACGATAGGAACATGGTCATGTATTTTAAATAGCTAGCACCATTGTGACACATTTGATTTAACGCTGTCATGTTGGGGTAGTGTTGGGGCCATGTAAAACTATCATGTTACAATCATGTTATGACCATGTTTATTGATTTTGAAAAAGTCTATATACTGTTTTCAACCATGCATTAAGCTTCTTGTTATCTATATGTTCATAGAATTCCTTAGTTAAGTTATATATATATATATATATATATGTTCAAAATGGTAGGAGTTAAGTTTTTATATACATATATGTTATTCTAATGTTTCCCTTTTTAAGCAACTTCTAATAAATCAACTTAATCCTTTCTTGCTAAAACATTTTTTTATTGAATAATTGTATTATGGATGGCTATTATATTTATAATCATCATCATAGGACATTATGTTGCCAAATAATCATGCCAAAAGTAATCCATCACTAGAAAAATGTGTGGACAAGCTTCTGCATCATCCTCTTGACCACCTCAAGTTATTCAACCACTAGCACTCTCACCACCCACCTATTCCCAATCACAATTCATGCTAAATTTTGTGTAGAATGCACATCGGGATAAGTATAACAAGTTAAAAAATACAGAGGTTAGTAGAAACTTATACCTATAATGGAGAGTTTTGGAAAGGTTAGGCTTAGATGGTATAGTCAGAGATTTGATTAGTGTTGTTGGTTGGGAAAGGTTATTCTCCCTTCATGCCCCTATTTATAGGGAACTTACTCTAGAGTTCCTATCTACATTTAGGCTTGAGAACGATCACATATCTTAGGGTGCTAATAATAATATACATTTTTGGAGGGGTGGAAAATTTTACAAGATTATCATTGCTTAGCTAGCCCATTATGTGGGGCTTTATGATGAACTATTTGTCAAAATTGATGAGTTTATGCAGTTACCTCTAAACCTACCTCGTGGAGTTACTTCCATAGCATTTTGGAAAACAATTGGCCAAGAGACGAGGTATGACCCAAAATAGGCTAAGGCACCCACACTTTAAAACCCAACTCATCAAGTCATCCATTGGTTGCTTTCACACACTATTAGTAGGCACGGGAAAAGTACAAGAGTTGTTTCTACAAATGACATCCTTTATCTTTATAGTGTGATTGAGCACTTTCCCATTAACTTAGGAGTGATCTTAGCCTTCTTCTTCAGACATCAAGCTTACGACACTCTTGTAGGTACTATCAACTTTAGGCCTTATATTACACTTTTAATCCAAGTAATGGGGTTGTTCCAAGAGCTTTCTCCAATGTTTTAAGTTCAGGAAGTGGAACCGATCAAATTTGAGACATTTAAATAGATGAAGTTATTACACGAAGACCCTGGAGAGCAGTTCATTGACTAACCTTAGATAGAAAGGGAACAAACTTAGTTCGACAGAATTGAAGAAAAATTAGATAGGCTGTTAACTCAATAAAAAGGATGTGAATGAGATTAGGATTGAGTGTATAGGAGAGTTCATAGACTAGAACAATTTCCTAAAAAAATTTCTTCAAAATATGACATTCCCTTTCCAATAAGAAAAAGGCATTGAGCTAGTGATGATGATGATGAAGAAGTGATAAGTGTTAAAAGAACCTTATTTATAGTATTTATTGAATATGGTTTTTTTATGAATTTTGTGTGAATTTACTAAGAAAAAGATACTTAAGTACTTAATATTTGATTTCAAGGTTTAAAGAGTTGTAAATTAAAGATTTAAAGAAGATTCGAGCGAAAACAAGGTAAAATCTGGCAAAATATGAGAAAATGTGATTTTTATGTGTGCATAACCTTTAGCATGGCCGTGCTGATGCTAGTGTTGGAGAGCAAAAAGTGATCAGAATACATTGTGAAATTATGCCCTGGTCGTTGTACAAGTGGTTCAAAAAGTCGTGCTGAAGAAAGAAATCTACCTAGAGAAGAAAATGCAGGAATTTCGAAGTACACAACCCTGAGTATGGCTGTGCAGGAGGCCGTGTAGAACCCAAAACGTCAAAATTTTACGTTTTTCCAATGTATACGACCTTGAGCACAGGTGTGCACCAAGCCTTGCATGCTACAATATTTCCTAAACTATAAATACTCATTTTATTACAAAAATTAGGGATCTTATTTTATTTTTACTCATAGCCACTCTAAAAACCTTAGGAGGGCAAAATCATGCATTTAGAGAGCAAAATCGCTAGAGCATCATTGGAAATCACAAAACGATTATGAGAGTTTATTCTTTTCATCATGAGTCATTATTACTTCTCTAGATTTCATGTTATTACTATAGATTCTATAGAAGAGTAGATTTATATGCTCTACATCTTGTAAAACTCTAAACTATGTGATTGAATTACTTATTGATTAATTAAAAGTTTATATCTTTGTATCTATTTATGTGCTTTACTACTGTGTAATTAATTTATGCGCATAAATTGATTACATGTATGAATCTTGTTAGATAGAGAGAGGTCTTATCTAATAGGATAGATCTTTATGAATAGAAGGATTGCATGTTTTACCTAGAGGTAGGAAGACTTCAATTTTCTGCATAAAGATTTAATCTTTATTTGGGAGTTGTAAGTTTAATGAAATCTTATAGGGCGATAGTCAGGGAGAGGTCTCCACTATTTCGTATAAGACTATTAATTAATTAACTCGAGGGGGTAATTAGTTTAATTGAAAATTCCTACAGTACAAAGCATAAACAATTAATTAATCAAAAGCTTATTATAAGAAAGCTAGGATTTAGAGTGGATCAAGTTGAAGGGTATGCCTTTGTGATTGAATTCATTTATTATAGGGATTATAATTAATCTTAGGGTTATTAGATTAATTAATTAGTAATTTAATTTATTAATCTCACATTAAAATTTAGACTAGATAGTAGAAAAATGGTAATACTGATACTTGTTTCTAAGATCTTTGAGGACGACACCCATTACGATCTACACTACATTAGTTAGGTGTACTTGCCTAACTAGGTTGTTAGATTTCGTTAGGTTAATAAATTTATAATTTGATATGATTTGATAAACAACCTATCAAATTTTTGGCGCTGTTGCCGAGGATCTTGCAAAACAATATTAGGAAAAACCTTAGTATCTACTACTTTAGTCATTTATTTTATTTGTTTTACTTCTTTCTACTCTCCTTATCTTTAGAATACTCTAACTCATGGCTGTTACTTTTGTAGTGCATGACGAGGACTCTCCCTTCTAACATTCTTGATTTAGACCTTGAGATTGAGAGAACACTCTGCAAGATTCGCAAGAATACAACTGTTGAATCTTCTAGAAAAATTGGAAATCAAGGGAGAAACGTCTATTGTAAAAGTCGCAATAGCGGTGAGGGATGTGGAATCAACTATGGAATTTTTTGAATAGTGAGATAGGATTACTAGAGAATATTAAAGAGGAAACATAGAAGACCATGGCTGAGGATCCACCTAAGATTAATCTAGATTATGCAAGGCTAATCTTAGATGGAAAAGGGCTAACACTTATGAAGGCCCCCATTAAGGCTAACAATTTTGAAATTAAAGGTGTGGTGATTTAACTCTTGCAACAATATTGCCAATTCGATGAATTACCTGATGAGGACCCTTATGCTCATATTCAAATGTTTGTAGAAATCTATGAGACTTTCAGGAATAATGGGGTGACAGACAAAGCCGTATGTACTAGATTATTCCCTTTCTCATTGAGGGGGAAGGCTAAAAACTGGCTTCAATCGTTGGGTCGTGGAGCTTTAACTACATGGGATGATACAGTCAAGTAATTTCTGGATAACTACTTCCCTTCATGTAAGACCACTAAGCTTTGGAATGACATCGCTTTGTTCATGCAACAAGATGGAGAGACCATGTACGATGCTTGGCAAAGATAGACAGAGTTGTTAAGAAAGTGTTCACACCATCAACTACCTACATGGATGCCGGTTCAAACCTTTTTGAATGGGCTTAACCCGACTACCAGTCAATTGGTAGATGCTACAGCTGGTGGTACATTGAATTCTAAGTCCCTTGAAGAATCTTTGAAACTTTTTGCTGATATAGCTAAAAATAATTATCAGTGGGGCAACGGTAGGGGTAAGCAAAAGTTGGCAAGAAAGTATGAAGTAGATCTCATGACTACTTTGGTGGCAAAGATGGAAGCTCTCAATCACCAGGTTTCTTTTACCCTTAAGAATTCCCTAGGATTACAACACCAAGTAGGTGAAGTTAACGAAAATATGGACCTTTATAAGCACTATGAGCAAGTAGACTATCTTGAAAATCAAAATAGGTAGTAGTATAACCCATACAGTAACACTTATAATCTAAGCTTGAGAAACCATCCCAACCTCTCTTATGGCAATTAGAATGCTTAAAGATCTAACTTCCTACCACTAAGATTTCAAAAGCAACAAATGTTGCCTTACTAGCTTATGCCCCATCCACCAGTCCAACCGCCTCTACAAGAAAAGAAAACCAATTTAGAGGATCTAATGAGCTAATTCATTTAAAGCTCTAAGGTAAAACATCGGAACCAAGAAGCTTTTATTCATAACCTTGAGAAGTAAATTGGCCAATTGGCTAAGATGATGTCTAAAAAGCAACCGAGTTCACTCCCTAGTACCATTGAGAATAATCTAAGGGAGTGGGTGAACGCCATAACCTTAAGGAGTGGGAAGGAACTGTGAAGTGAAAAGGAAATAAGCAAAAGAAAGAAGACAATAAGCCTTTTGAGAAGGAGAAGGTGAAACTTGAGAAGAAAGAACCTAAAAAGAATTCATCACCAGTTATCAAGGAGTATGTCCTAAAAATTCCATATCCAGCTTGCTTCAATCAAAGCAAAGACAAGGAGCAGCTCGGAAAATTTCTTGAACTTTTTAAACAACTGCGTATTAATATTCCATTTGTTGAGGCGCTTTTGTAGATGCCAAAATATGCCAAGTTCCTAAAGGAACTCCTATCCAATAAGTAGAAGTTAGAGGATGTTTCTACAGTAGAAGTTGGAGCAAATTGCTCATCCATCATTCAGAACAAACTCCCTCTAAAGCTAAAGGATCTAAGCATCTTTACTATTCTATGTTTGGTTGGTGACATCTTAGTGGGTGAACCCTTAGCCGATCTTGGGGCAAGTGTTAATTTGATGCCATACTCTTTCTTTAAGAAATTGGGATTAGTTGACCTAAAACCTACCAAAATGAGTCTACAGCTTGTTGACCTATCTGTGAAAATTCCTAAGGGGATCATTGAGGATATCCTGGTTAATGTGCTTTACTAATTGAATTGCAAATACATCCAAATGTAATTTGATCAACAAAATCTAATCAACAATGACGTGATCACTAAATCACCAATGATCCCTAATTCACGAGAATTCAAGACTTTGTGCTAAATTGAAATGAGAAACAAAGAAATTGTATAAGTAATAATGGATAACAATAGAAATGAATTAGAATTTCACTTAAATTGAAGTAATTCAAATTTGAAAGGGATGAACCTTAATTCATGTGAAGTACAACAAGTAACTAAACAAATTACACCTAGATATGATGCACTAAATACAATTTGATAACAACAAGAGGAAGATTGATATTACTCATAATCCACTCATGTTAATCTCGCCACAATTTCACTTGTGAAATTGATAAGAGAGTTTTACAACGCAAGGATCTACCCTCATGGCAAAGAAGTGCATAATTTCAAATGTTCAAAAAGCTCCCTCAAAACCTTACTTAGCAAGTATTATACTTGCTCTAATTAGGGTAAAAAATAACACAACAAATTATAAATAAGCCACTTAAGTAGCCAGTTCAAAAAGCAACAAATTACAAGTACAAATAGTCTTCAATTAGCCAGTTCTTCACTTCAATTGAACCCATTATGGACCGTTGGATGTACGTCCAAGAATGTCCCACAATTGGATCTTTAGTGCATATTATTTGGCCATCCTGTAATAACCGATAAATGTACTTGCTAAAGTGCAAAAAGAAATGAAGTATTATTAGATAAAATATGGCAATATATGAATTTCTAGGCTTATGCATCTAAGTAGGTTTCCCTAATGTTGGAACCATAAGGTTGATTCCCATCATCTCCTCGGACCTTTGAAAGATTTGCCCTCAAATCTAAGGGGTCTTCTCTTGGACTAAAACCCAGTGTTTTTGTTTGCTAATTAGCTTGAGGTCTGGAAGAGCCTATGGTGTTTCTAATTTGTTCCTAGAAAGAGCAAACCTCAACGGAGACATAGGAGTTAAGACAATCTGTGAACCATCCTTTTGAAACATGTAAGTGTTTTTGAACCCGTCTTGTAACACTTTCCTATCAAATAACCATGGTCTACCTAGCAATATATGAAAGGCGCACATAGGAAGCACATCACAGATAATCTCATCACTGTATCTATCTCCTATACTGAATGGCACCTTTGCCCTCTGTGTAACATGAAAATTACCTCGATTGTCCAACTAAAGCAATTTATAAAGGTTTGGATGTGGGCTAGTGGCTAGTTGTAAGTTATCTACTAATGCAATAGATATGACATTAGTGTAACTACCACCATCAATGAAAAGAACACATAGGTTACCTCGAATCCGACAAAGTGTGTAGAATAGGTTCTCCCTCTATTTATCCTTGACATTTGGAGATAAGGTCATAACCTTGCGTAATACATTAATAGGTAAGTAATTTTCACCCTTTTTGTCCTCATGCATCTCAGCGTTCTGATCATCATAATATTCTTGCAAGGGCTAGGGATAAATCTATAGGATCAATAGCTTCTTCCTCATCATCTTCTTCGTTGCCCTCCATAATAGTCATCACCCTTTTATTGGGACACTGTGCAGCCATATGTCCAAATCCCATGCATTTGTAACATTTAATCTGGCGCATCTTCATACTGGTTGACCTTGGTACTATCTGCCTAAAATCAGATCTAACTATCTCTTTACCTTTCCTAAAAACATTTTTCTCTTTATTAGTGCTAGGGATAATTCTATCTACAACCTTGGCATGTTTGCCCACTCCCTTTTGTCCACCCATTTGACCATCTGCTCCCATAGGTTTAGCAATAGTACCATACCTGTTACTGGTGGCTTGAAATGGATTGGATCGCCTCACTACTACCTTCTCCAACAAACTCTTTTCAACCCAGATATAAATCGTGCTAAGGTTTACTCAGGATGTTCGATTGATCTACATTTGATCATCAGCGTCTCAAACTCCTGTACGTAGTCATCCATTGTTTTGCCTCCTTGTCTCAGTGTTTGGAGACTCATAAACAGTTCCTACCTGTAATGTTCAGTTATGAACCTTTTCTTCAAAACCCATTTCATATCCCTCTAGGTATGTATTTCAGCCTCTTCATCCCTTCGTCTACTGATTACCAGATTCTTCCACCACAAGGCGACATAACCTATAAATTCCATAGCTGCAAGACAAACCCTGGTGTTATCATCAATTTCGTAACACTCGAAAAGACCTTCAACTTTGTCTTCCCAATCTAAGTAATCATCTACTGAACCCTTGCCATCAAATGAAGGCATCTACAGTTTCACATACTCTAATCCCCGAGGTAGCCTGAAATCCCTATTTGGGTATATATTAATCCCAAAATTATCATCTCTTTCCTCCTTAAGAGAATGATAATCTCCTTCTACTCTTCTTCCCATATAACCTCTAACTGTTCCCTCCCTGTGAACATTTTGAGGAGCTACCCTAGGTGGTAGTGCCTAAAGATTTGCCACTAGTGATTGTGGCATCGTCATCTTATCTATCATTGTTGCTAATGTAGCAAAAATGGTGGTAAGGTCTTAAAGCTGCTCCTTTAAAGTTCTTCCACCTACAGTTCGATGACCCTGACTGCTACCAACTTGGCTATTGGCCTCATTGCTAATTCCCCCATTCACACTATCATTCGACATGGTTGTTGACTTGATTTGTTGAATTATGAAGACAATTCAAAGCAATGTAGTACATCTCACAATTACCCTTTCATGCCAACAACAACAATCGCTACTCCATGTCCTCAATCACTTTAAGACACAAAATATACTTCACTTAAACTTTACACACCCATGACTCACTTGTAATCATGGTAACAATAAGTAGAAACAACAATAAATACTTCTCCAAATGGTAAGTTAATGATTCCATCTAAGCAAAATGTGTTTAAAGAATCAATAAAAAATAACTTCCACACTTTAATGTTTGCTTTTGAAATTCAAAACTTAACCACTACAACACACTCTTCACCATGACACAAACACTCACATACAACCACGTTGCAGTAATCTTCCCACTACAACATACACAATACACCACGTTGCAACTGTTCACATACACACACACACTCACTCACGGTGCAACATACACACACTTCACTACTCTTCCAATCACGACAACAACAACACAATTACAACACTTAATGAAGCTTTTCCACAAATGGTAAGAAACAATTCAAAATATTCAAATTGTATTAAAATCAACACTACACAATAACTCTTCAACTTAATGATTGTTTTTTAATTCAAATAGTTTCCAAATCCTCTACGCAAGAATCAAATATGGAAAATGTAAATTGTACTCCTTAATTCCGAAAACAACATACAAGAAATACACTTCTCTTCTTCTACAAATAATGTACTTCCAATTTCGAAAACACACAAGAAAATGCACTTCCCTACATCCCCTTCTTCTTACGGCAAGATGAAGATCACAAGGAATAACTATGAAATTTCCACTTCCACTTCCGCAACAACAAGGAATAACACATCACAATCACAAGTAACTAGTTGAATTGCAAACACATCCAAATGTAACATGATCAACAAAATCCAATTAACAATGGCATGATCACTAAATCACCAATGATCCCTAATTCACGAGAATTCAAGACTTGATGCTAAATTGAAATGACAAACAAAGCAATTGTATAAGTAGCAATAGATGACAATAGAAATGAATTAAAATTCCACTCAAATTGAAGTGATTCAAATTTAAAAGGGATGAACCCTAATTCATGTGTAGAACAACAAGTAACCAAACAAATTGCACCTAGATATGATGCACTAAATACAATTTGATAATAGCAAGAGGAAGATTGATATTACTCACAATCCACTCAAGTTGATCTCGCCACAATTTCACAAGTGAAATTGATAAGAGAATTTTGCAAGCAAGGATCCACCCTCACAGCAAAGAAGTGTATAATTTCAAATATCAAAAAGCTCCCTCAAAACCCTACTTAGCAAGTATTTATACTTGCTCCAATTAGGGTTAAAAATAACATAACAAATTACAAATAAGCCACTTAAGTGGCAGGTTCTAAAAGCAACAAATTACAAGTACAAATAGTCTTCAATTAGCCGGTTTTTCACTTCAATTGAACCCATTGTGGACCATTAGATGTACGTCCAAGAATGTCCTAGAACTGGATCTTTAGTGCATGTTATTTGGCCATCCTATAACAACTGATAAATGTACCTGCTAAAGTGTAAAAGGAAATAAAGTATTATTAGATAAAATATGGCAATATATGAATTTCTAGGCTCATGCATCCAAGTAGGTTTCCCTACTATTGGAACCATAAGGTTGATTCCCATCATTGGTAAAGGTAGGAAACTTCATATATCTTGTTGATTTTGTGATTTTGGACATGGATGAGGATGGGGATATGCCCTTAATCCTTGGAAGACCATTCCTTACCATTGCTAGGGTAGTGTTTGATGTAGAGGAAGGCAAGCTTACATTGAAAATAGGAGATGAGGAGTTGGTAATTAAGATGGTTGCAGCCATGGAGCACTCCACACATGTTGATGATTTATGTTATTCTATCAATGTTGATAATTCCTCAATAGACGGGCATATTGAAGAGATCTTATTTAAGGATGAGTTAGAACTAAGCTTGACATAAGGAGAGGAGAAAGATATGGACAACCTAGAGGTTGAGGCATTCATTGAGCAACTTAATGCTACAAAAGAAGTTACACCTTAAAGAGATAAGTGGAGAAAGCGAGCATATGAGAATATGAAGGTATACAAAGAGATGAAGAAATATTATGATATGCACATCCACCATCCAAGGGAGTTTACAAAAGGAGACCAAGTTTTTTTTTTTTTTTAAATTCTTTGTTAAAACTTTTTCTCAAAAAATTGAAATCAAAATGGTTTGGTCTTTTTATAGTCAAGAAGGTATTCTGACATAGCATAATGGAGCTCAAACACCTACAGCATGATGATTTCAATGTGAATGGCCATAGACTAGAGCTGTGCATAGGTGATGGAGGAGAACATGAATATTGAGAGGAGTCTATACTCTGAGTACCGGATATTTAGCCAAATAAAGTGAAGGATGTTGAGCTAACAACATTAAAAAATGCGCTTATTGGGAGGCAACCCATGACTAATCTAGGTATGTTAAGTTCTTTTTATTTCACTATCCTAAGTCTTTTTTGCTAAAAAACTATAGATTTGTGGGGGAGTAAGTGAGCTTACTTGAGGGGAATGAGAGTTAATCCTTAAGTATGGGGAAGCATCAATGACAAGTAAGAAAATTCAAGCTTTACTTCTTAAGTATACTTGGCAGGTAAGTCTTTAATGTCCTTTTTCTTTTATTTCTTAATTTTTCTTTTATCTCTTTCTTTCTCCTATGTGTGCTTACTTTGGAAAGATATTGGGAACAATGTCTTAAATAAGTGGGGAAGGGATATAAAGATAGAAGAAATTTTCTGAATTATTTATGTATTTTATGCTTTTGTTGATCAAATTTTTCCCCATTTACAAGTTTGCAATTGAACTTTAATCTTGATCATCTATTATTGAAAAGTGGAAACCTTGAAATTATATTCATTAAAATTTAGAAATAGTATTCTTCTACACACATATGTAAAAGTAGTGACTTTGTGTGTGTTACTCACCTATTGTTGGGCTTGGTATATTTAGCTAGAGTTTTAGGATGAAACCCAAGTGGGGTAAATCTAATTACTGTTTAATAGCTGAATTTAGAATGATGAAGTAAATGGAAATCCTTATTTTCAAGTGAATTAGTTGTATTTTTAAGTTAACTAGCTAGTATATGTAATATTTAATCATTTTGAGAGCTCTCTCAACCTATTGTGAAAGGGGGCATGTGAAATTATTAACTTGGTAAATTTTCTTGAAACAGTCTCTTTGAAAATAATAAATATCAATATTGAATTCCTAGGTGTTAAGGTAAGGAAGGTTTGATGGGGTCCTTTTGAAACCCGGTCATCTAAGGTCGTATGTCCTGTGATCAATCGATCATGAAATTATCATAACTTTAACGGATATCAAAAAGACAAGTTTATTAAGCCATGTAACTCGAGTAAATAAGCCCATAGGGATGCCCTCCATTAAGGGAATAATGTCTGTTAACTTGGGTGATGAGTCCGAGATTATCGGTTGAAAGCTCACCACATAGGTTACTTAGTTCTATCCAATTGTAAAAATAAAAAAATAAAAAAAATAAAATTGTAAAGAGAGTTGAAAGAAAAAGGAAAATAATCCAAGGGAATAATAGATGTCATATACTTTCACTTCTTCTTGTTGTACTTTCCAAAAATAATTGAATGGTTTATATACTTTTTAGTAAGTAGCAATTACAACTGAACAGCTTAGATTTTGTTTGATTTGTTATTTCTTTCATAATTTTGAAAGCGATTGCTAAACAGTGAGGATATTGGTTTAACTTGATTGGATTAATCCAAAAAGTCTAATTACTGTATGTCAAGTGCACATACAATTTGGTAGGTTTGAACAATAGGCACTAACAAGTCATTAATAATTAATTGAGTAAAGAATACTACTTGTGATTTGAAGATGATAATAAGTATAATTTATGATAGAGTTTTTCTCTTATTTTTATTTTGTTTGCTTGAGGACAAGCAAATGTTTAAGTGTGGGGAAGTTTGATAAGTGTTAAAAGAATCTTATTTATAGTAATTATTGAATATGATTTTTTATGAATTTTGTGTGAATTTATTAAGAAAAAGATACTTAAGTGCTTAATATCTGATTTCAGGGTTTGAAGAGTTCAAATTAAGATTTAAAGAAGCTTCGATAAAAAATGAGGCAAAATATGAGAAAAGGTGATTTTCACATATGCACAACCATCAGGATGGCCGTGCTGATGCTAGTGTTGGAGAGCAAAAGGTGACAAGAATAAATCATGAAATTGTGCCCTGGCCGCTACATAAGTGGTGTAGAAAGTCGTGTTGAAGTAAGAAATCTACCTAGAAAAGAAAATGCAGGAATTTTGAAGTGCAAAACCTTGAGCATGGCCGTACAAGAGGCTGTACAGAACCCAAAACATCAAAATTTTACGTTTTTTTAGAGTACATGGACCCGAACACAAGTGTGCACCAAGTCGTGCATGCTACAATATTTGCTAAACTATAAATACTTACTTTATTATGAAAATTAGGAATCTGATTTTATTTTTTCTCATAGCCACTCCAAAAACCTTAGGAGAGCAAAATCACGCTTTTGGAGAGCAAAATCACAGGAGTATCATCGAAAATCACAAAACGATTACGGGAGTTTATTCTTTTCATCATGAATCATTATTACTTCTCTAGATTTCCTGTTATTACTGTAGATTCTATGGAGGAGTAGAGTTATATGTTTTAAATCTTGTGAAACTCTAACCTATGTGATTAAATTACTCATTGATTAATTAAAATTTTATGTCTTTATATCTATTCATGTGTTTTACTACTGTGTAATTAATTTATACGCTCGAATTGATTACATGTATGATTCTTGTTAGATAGAGAGAGGTCTCATCTAATAGGATAGATCTTCATGAATAGAAAGATTGCATGTTTTACTTAGAGGTAGGAAGACTTCAATTTTCTACATAAAGATTTAATCTTTATTTGAAAGTTGTGAGCTTAATGAAATCTTATAGGGTGATAGTGTGGGAGAGGTCTCCACTATTCCATATAAGATTATTAATTAATTAACTTGAGGGAGTAATTAGTTTAATTGAGAATTTCTACAGTGCAAAGCATAAACAATTAATTAATCAAAACCTTATTATAAGAAAGCTAGGGTTTAGAGTGGATCAAGATGAAGGGTATGCCTTTGTGATTGAATTCATATATTATAGCAATTATAATTAATGTTAAGGTTATTAGATCATTTAATTAGTAATTTAATTTATTAATCTCACATTAAAATTTAGACTAGATCGCAAAAAAACGGTAATACTAGTACTTGTTTCTAAAATCCTTGAGGACGACACCCATTACGATCTAGACTACATTAGATAGATGTACTTGCTTAACTAGGTCGTTAGATTTCTTTTGGTTAATAAATTTATACTTTGATACGATCGGATAAACAACCCATCAAGAAGAAGAAGCAAAGGGAGCAACTAAAGAAGACAACATAGATGATGAGGAAGAAGTCGGGGTAGAAGAAGATGAAACTATGGACATTGATGATGATCAGGAGGAGGAAGGTAAAGATGATAGTGATAATGAGGATAGGGGCAATGATAATGATTTTTTTAGGAAATTCTTTTTATGTAATATAATTCTAATGGCCTATTTACTTTTTCTAGTTCTTTTTATGCTTTAAAATTTTCTTTCTGTTTTTTTTTTCCTTTATTTTCTTCTTTTTTTTGGTAGTTTCCCTTTTGATAGCAAAAGCTGAATTATACGACTTAGAATGCTCTAAAAGAATTCACATGAAACAAAGAGTCAAGAAGTTTTCAGGAGAGTATGAGTTTCTACTTTTCTTATCCTTTTTCTTTCTTCTGCTTGAATTGACTTTTATCTTTAATATGACACAATCTGTACATTGGGGACAATACACAATTATAAGTGTGGGGGAGCTAAAGGAAAGAAAATTTAAATTCTTTACTATATCAAGGAAATTGACTACTATATTTGACTAATATTAATGTTTTAATTAACTTGAAATTTAGAATAGCAGATTTTAATAACAATTTTCTTAATACTTCACCAATGATGTATTCATTACACTTTATTAGAGTTGAATAGTGAAATTAGTGTAAGGTAGAGTTATATGTCATTTAAGCTTTGATTTTATACTTATAATTAGGACAATGTCACTAATTAGGAATTAATCATCTATGTTTTCAAAATTTACTTAGATGTATACTCATTCCTTAGAAATTTTTAGAGCACTATAATTTTTAGTAAATGAATGGAAACTTATTTCATGAGAATTTCTTGAAAAATCAATAAAGTTAGAGGATAAACAAATGAATTGAATTAAATAAAAGTTTAGTAGTGGGTCTTCTTGATTTGAGTAAGTAAGCTTATATGGTGCCACTTTTTAGAGGGATAACATCTGTTAATGTAACACCTTGAAGCTTGGGCCGCACTACTGCTCAGTACGTGTTCTTATCTCACAAGAACATGTTAAGGCTCTGAGTCAACTCTGATACCTTTTTGTCCTATAATTCATGTATAAAGACATTCAATACACCCTACATCTTCAAAATAAATTTCATAAATCCATATTCAACATCTAAAGCAGCAGAAATTTGTAAACTCTAAATTAACATTCTCCAAATAATACGATCTATTACATTCAATTAACATAATTTTCCTTAATTCTAATCACCATAATAGTAATAGTAATCATCTTCTTCCTCTCATTATGGTTCACCCAAACCTAAGTTATCTTTTAGGTGATTATCTGCCTCACCACCTGCATCTATAAAAATGTTCCTTGAAAGGTGAGCTAATGCCTAGTACGTATAACAAAACACATATACATGGATAAACATGAACAAGCATCACATGCAACATGCAGTACTTAAATAGAGGCAACTATTTCATGATACACTTTATGTCCACAAGCAACAATAGGATACTCATGACCCTTTTAACAGACTTAACACATTGGAACATGATTTGGTGATGGGAACTGCCACTACAGACCTTATACTCATGATCCCTTAATCCTTAAACTTGGTGATGGGAATTGCCACTATAGGCCCCACACCCTTGGTACACTTAAACACTTAATCTTAGTGATGGGAATTGCCACTACTGGCCCCACACTCATGTATACTTAATCTTCTTAATCCTATTAATAGGAATTGCCACTACAGGCCCCACACTCATGTCCACTTAATCCTCTTAAACCAACATTGAACCCAGATCATTTCTAAGTACGACACCATTACGGATAACGTCATACAAGGATCATTGGGGTGCTTCCTAAGGATCTGCCACTACGGGCCCTTAGGCCAAGCCAAGTACTTATAGCATACAACTTAACACTTAGGCCAATTCTTTCAATTAAATCAAATTCAATGCATAAACTAACTTAACAAGCACAAATCAACACACAACTTACACATACCTTGAATCCTAGCCTTAAGCACTTCTGGTCATGGACTTAAGCTAAACTGAAATCTATACATCATCAACAAGCTCTTCTTAGTACTTAATCTAAGATTAATATCAATTCTTAATTTTCTTAATCCTATTCGTTTAAATTTTCTAAGGTCTTACTATCTATCTACGTCACATGGAATCTAGCTTAAGTAGACATTAAATGATATATAATTAAATTATGTTTTACTCAACATGACTATGTTGGAGGTCGTGTAGCTCAACACAGGCTAGTACATAACTGTGTTAAGGGTTGTGTATCTTTCGGTGAGTGTTGGCTTCAACACAATTGGAATACGACTGTGTAGGTAAGACATGTATCTATCGGTTCAATATGATCAAAACACGGCTGTGTTAGGAGGCCGTGTATCTCTCGATATAAACTTTATATTCAACACGGTCGAAACACAACCATGTTGAGAGGCCGTGTATCTCTCTGCCATTTCCACGAATCCTAATTTCTTCATTCCAACTCGTCCTCAAATCAATTATCTCTATTCTTAGGCTTAACTTAATCCCTAAAACATGTATTATCTATTTAAATTACACGGATTAGATTACTTACTTCCACAAGTTGTATCCTTAAGCCATTGATTCCTGTTCTTGCTATGTCGAGTTTTGGATTGCACAAGGATTGCAAAGTGATTACATTATCCATTCTACACATAAGAATCACCAATTCACTATCTTTCTTACTTGATTTTACCCGGAATCGTCCCTATGGTTCGATAGTTCGCCTTTTTCCCTTTAGAGTCTATGTTGTTACTATGAGGGAGTGAAAAAAAATAGAAACGTTAGGTCATCTGAGTTTAAATACTCATTTTTGTGAAATGTCCAAATTGTCCCTTAATTTTTATAAAATCTTTATCCTTATCCTTAGCTCTTTGTGACAATATATATATTAAAAAAAAACAAAATGAAAATTTAGGTATTACAGTTAAACTGAGTGATAAGCTTGGGATTATCGACTGAAACTCGTTAAAAGGGTCAAGAAAAAGTCCGAGAAAGCTGAATGCAATAAAACTAATGTAGTGGATGCTTCGGAAGGGTATCTTAAAAGCTAGTAGCCTAAAGTCATTTGGTTTAGGACATACTGACTGATGAAACTGCTTGAATAAAAGATAATTAAATGAAAATAAAAATAAATCCTCCAACGAAAATTAATACTAAGGGGATAATCAAGAGATGAGTAAATATGAATACATTTACTTTAAATTATGGTGCTTAATAAGATTGAAGAGGAGAGTGTATATATCTTAGCTAAGTGGTTAAAATATCGACAATTTTCTTTTAATTGGTTGATGTCAGATCTAATTTAAAGTTTATAAATATTTGTTTGAATGATATGAGTAAACTTTAACTCATATGGATTAACTCTTGAATGCTGATACTTAGCGTTCTTAATACATAAAAATGAATGGTTAAGTATAGATGTAAAAACTTGCTAGTGTTTCAATGTTTCTAAATTCTCACTTTACAAGTTAATTTAAGACATTATTAAGTTAAAGATGAAGCGATGAAAATTTTCACTAAGTAGTCCTTAGTTTAAATAAACATTTCTTGTCCTAAATTATGAATTGATTAATTTGCTTAAGGACAAGCAAATGTCTAAGTGTGGGGGAATTTGATAAATGATTAATATAATACATTTATGAATAAGAGTTCATGACGAATTCAATGAAATTATATGAATTTTAAAGAAGTATGATACCTAATTTAGTAATATTTTAATTTCAAGGCTTTAACATTTTCTTTAATAAAAGAAAAGGAAGAAAATGAGTCAATTTTCACTCAATTCGGAGTTAAAATGAAGGCGTTATGCGCGTTTGAAGATCAACATAGTTACTTAATATGGTCATATTAATTTTGAAGAAGAATTAGAAAGATATATGGGGAAACAACACGATTGCATTAGTAGTCATGTAACTCTCAAAAAAATTGAAGCCAAATATGAGAAGTTAACGCAATCATGTTTAATTAGTGTAACACGACTGTGTTGGGGTTGTGTTAGCCATATCTTCCCAATATTTGGATAAGTTTGAAAATTTAAGTTAAACACGATTTCAATATGACTGTGTTGAAGGATTATGTTGGGTTCAACAGCTGCATACTATAAATAGATAGATATAAAACCTAAAAGTTTTTTTAGAGAGAGATTTTTGGCAGGCAAAAAGAAAGAGACTCCTTGGCACTAGAAAACATTTTAGAGCAAATTGTACACTTTATAAGTGTAAGAACAAGTTTATAAAAGGGTTTTTCTTTCCATTATGAGTTGTTTTGATTTTATTGTTAGATTTTATCTCATAATGTTGGCTTAATTTCTTTTAGTATCTTAATTTGTGGAACCCTATAAATATTATGTAATCTTATTTTAGTTATTATTCAATGGATTCTTTAGATTCCTGATTCAATTATGCATATTATTCATTGTATGGAAATGGTATTTCTAGATTATCAATTTTAATTATTGATATTATGCAAGTAGATTGAGAAATCATCTACACAATTAGATCTAGTGTAATTAAAGAGAGTTGCATGCAATCTTAAAGATAGGATGACATAAGTCTTTTGAATTAGGATAAAACCTAATTAAAGAATTCAAAAATCAATAATGCAATCTTAGGGGTTTTAATTAGGGAGAGATCTTGGTTAATTAACCTAAGGTTAGAAATTAATAATCTTGAGAAAGATGTTAATTTAATTACAGAATTCTTATAGTCAAGAAATTAAAGGAAAAATTGGAATTATCTCTAATAAATTACATATGATTCTAGGGCATGTTCCTGCAATATTAATTCTAACTCTTTAGTACTCCTATTTTTCCATAATTTTGAATATTATTAGTTAAGTAGTTAAAATTCCTTTAGTTAATTAATTAATCTTAATTTGACGGTTGGATAATCGAGTCCTACTTAGTATTAGTAGTTGTAGTCTCTATGGGGCAAAATTCGTAATTAATCTACTATATTACACTAATTTATAAGTACACCTGCCTTACAACAGGGATTCATGAAGATACTAAGGAAAGTCATGAGAGAGTGGAGGTACTTCCTTTAATCTTAAGTGAGACATATGAAGGTTGTGATGAGTTAAGTTTGTCTAATTAGAATAATCGGTTGATAACCTTGGAAGACATGAATAAAGAACTTGTTGAGTTAGAATAGATCTTTTCTCTATAAGTAAGATAATTGCTAAAAGTTTATTTTAAAGATCTATTGCCAAGTGAATATTTGCTTAGTATAGATGATTTATGTGTTATGGATGCATTTATGAGGAGATTATTTATGAGAGGAGTTTGTCTTAAGAACTTTGTAGTATATGAGAAGACATTGCGTTGATTGTATATATCGAAAATCTCTTTGTTGGACAGATATAATAGGAGATGTGATTGCAAAAATGCTAGCTATTTGAATATTACAAGTATTTAGTTACTTCTATTATTTGCATAAAATCATCCACAATGGTAAGGAAAAATCGTGCACCTGATTATGTGGGTGCTTTGTGAGGACCCCGAATATTGTAATGTAATAAATCAAATGGAGTATGAGTTGATATAGAACTTAATGGAAAAGGGAGACTGGTTTGTTTTGCCATGGGACAAACAGTACATTTATTGTTATAAGAAATATTATTTGAAGGTAATAATGAAGAAGCTAATTTAAGGTGTAATGGTGATGGATATCCAAGAGGCATATGCCATAGGCTTAAAGGATGTGAGACATGATGATAGGTTGGTGTTCTTTACAATAGAGGCATGTAATAGAGACCACCATATTGTTTACTCAAGCCAATTATCCTCCCCGTAGCCAAGTCCTGTAAAATACAAAAAGTGGAAAAGAATATGGCATAACAGTTTAGAGCAGTAGTGATTTTACTCACAGAAATTAGATTTAAGCGAAAACTAGGAACACATAAAACATCATCCAAGGTAATATTATAATTGAAAGATACATTACCAATTGAAATGATTGAAGCTATATATCCAATTGATATATTAACAATTGGTATAGATGATGATTGACTTTTAGTAAAAAGTGTGGAATCTGAGGTTATATGATCAGTGGCCCCACTATCTAAGATCCATGGCTTAGTAAACACTAAATTAATTGAAACATTGGGAAAAAGGAGACAAACCTGTTGTGTTTGCATAAGCATTTTTATTACTAGCATTCTTAATTGTGCTTATCAGGGATAATGCATGGGAAAGTTGTTGAATTTTTTTTGTGATGTCCTAAAAAATTTGAAAAGACTAAACAAAAATTAAAGAAAATAAGCAGAATAATAAATACTTCTAGGTCGGTTAGCGAGAATGAAAATTTCGCAATACTAAAAACTTTGAGAAATTTATGATGAAAATTCAAACATCGCGACGTGTGAATATTATTATAATAATTTGTGATAATAATAGGTTTTAAAAATAAAACAATTGGAAAGAATAATCGTATGCAAAGGAGAAAGATAATGAATGTATCATTTCAAATTTTATGAAATATGTTACTAAATAAATTTAGGAAGCGAAGTAGTTGAAAAATATCCGTATACAGGTATATAAACAAATAAATAAAAATATAAATAAAAATAATTGTAAGTCCTAATTTTAGATTGTGTAATTTAAATTAAAAGAATAAATTATCCGAAACATAAATTTCAAACAATATTGGGTTAAATAAGGAAATTAATTGAAACTATAGATTTAGGAAATTCAAATAAAAATTTTGAGTGAATATTGATGTCCATAATAGCCAAATTAGCTTAGATGTAAACTTTTGTAATAAATTCTAAAAATATAAAATTTAAAGATATTTTTTTATGTGAGCAGAATATTGAAATAAAGACATTATAATATAAAATATAAATATATACATACATAACTATTAAAAAAAAAAAGAAAGCAGCTTTCAAATCGTGTGTTTACCCAACCTTCTTCCCCGACGGCAGTAGCAGGAGAACGATCCGTCACGTCGCTGTCTCGTCCTCAACTGTCCCCATCCCCTACCTCTTCGTTCTCCTTTTCTTTTTCTTTTGTCCTCCCCTGCCCTTCCTCAATCTTGCATTTCCCTTCCTTCCTTCTTCTTTCCTTCTCCTTTCATCATCTTGTCCCTAGTCATGGATGCACCGCCCTCTCTAATCCTAGTCGTCCCTTGTTTTGTTTCTTCCTTCTTCTTTTTCTTTCTAGTCATCATAACCGCATAGAATACCCATAACACTACACCTCAGCCACCGCACTCCATTACACTAGCCACCACTACCCTTTGTGAACCACCACTGACCCATGCTCCTACTCCCTTTCCTTCCTATTTTCTTTTCCCTTTAACCCTTGTTTTCTAGTAAAGAAATAGAGGTCAACTTCAATCACTCAATCGGAGACTCCAGCTACTCAGAATGTGGACTAGCTCCTAAAGTGCACTCCATCGACAAGACCTTTAAATGAACGACCTTTGCTAATGAATTCAATAACAATGAACTCATTCATGTGGGAGGAAAGTGGATAGCAATGACAACCACAATGGCAACAACAATTGCAATCGCAATAGCAACAGCAACCACGATGTCAACAGCAATAGCGACCACGACAGCAACGGCAACCACAATGGCAACAACATTCCGCGAGCAATGTTCGAGAAGAAATCTGTGAGTGGTAGTTGCTATGTTTAGTCTCTTGCTTCAATATAGGCGTGAAGGTGATGTGTGTGTAGGGAGTAATGTTCTAACGAGAGAGAGACGTGTTTAGTGCTTGCGAAGTGTGTGTGTGAGGGGGGAAGACAACAACAATAGCAACAACAACTGTAGTAACGGCAACAACCATGGCTACAACAACAGCGACAACAGCAACTATGACGACAATGGCAACTACGATAGCCACACAACAATGACAACAATGACGGTGACAGCAGCAAAAGCGGAAGAAGAAGGGGAGTATGTGTGTATGTGCGTGAGGTGGAGGAGCTGCCCTATGGTAACCATATGTGATAAGAATAAAAATCCAACAAGACCTATCATTAGGGCAAGAACTAAAGGATTTCAAATTTTCGCGTTGAGGGCCCATTTTGAGCAGATCGACCCTAGAATTATTTATATATTAACCTCTTTTCTATTATTCTTGTATTGTGTATTCCAACAGGCACACTTATCATATTCTATAGGGTAATGGACAAACTCTCTCAGACTCAGCTTGCGGGTTATCCATGAACCGACCTGAACCGGCGATGAGCTGGGCTGATAGATCCTATAGAAGACCGACGTGTTGAAGACCAATTTCTTTTATATATTTTTCATTTGCATAGAATATTTATGTTGTAATCATTTTGGGAAACTTTTATTTCTTTGTAACTTTCATTTAGGGTTAGCCACCTTAAAAGTGGCAAACTTGTAATTTTGAGCACTTTTTAACCCTAGGAGTAGTAAGTATAAATACTTGCTTAAGAGAGGGTTTGAGGAGGCTTATTTTGCAGAACAAACACTTCACATTTCGTGAGAGGGCTTAGGGTTTTCCTAATTCCAAATTCTCATATCAATTTCAATCCCAAGAAGTTAGAATTGTGGCGAGTGCAACAAGGAGAAATCGTGAGTAATATCGGTTCCTTATTGTTGTTTTCCATTCCATCACTAGTGCATCATATCTAGGTTGATTTGGATGTTCTTGGACTTTTTTTAATTTGCAATTCGTGATCAATAGCTTGTTATAGGATTGATTGTGTTGATATATGATATCATTCTCTTCATTATGACGTGAATTGGATAGTTGAAGGAAGGGATTGGAATTTGCGGTTTGACCCATTTGTTTTCTTAATTTGATTCACATAGGTTTCAATTATAATTGTTATTATTTGATGAAGATTACTTGTTTGGATTGATAATAGCAATTGGAGCTCTTTGGATTTCATTCCATTGCCTTAGGATTTCTGCATTTACCTAGTCAAGTCAACCGGTTTTTGTGTGTGTGAATTGAGGAGTTTTCCTTGATTCTTTTGATTGTGCTTAAGCTTGGAATTAGGCACATCATCTTTTTGGTATCAGAGCTCTTGTTGAGAGAAGGGAATTGGTTGTATTTGATTTCGTGGAATTGATCATCAATTAGGGTTGATCAAGTGAAAACCGCAAATTGTGTTGTTGTTGTTGTTTTGAGATTGCGAAATTACTTTGGCTTGGAATTTAATTTGCTGATTGTTGGAGTTGGTTTGGGAAGGTTATTACATCATTTTGTGGTCACTAATTTACGTGGAAGAGCAGAAGTACAAAGTGTTGTTTACTTTAGCAACTTTTGGAACTTGAAAAAACTTACCAATTCTTGCCGTGACTAGCTTGTAGCGTGAGGAGGTTGTGTAGTTTGTTGTTTTTTATTTCCATTGTGTAATTCTGAATTGGAGGAGTACAATTTGCAAATTACATTGAGTTTTGATTAGTAAGGAATTATTTGAATTCAAAACATATGCAATTAAGTTGTGAGAGTTAATGATTGCTATTTGAATTTGAATTCATTGTTACCAATTGAGGAAGGCTTGCAATAAGTGAAGTTGTTTGAATTTCAAATTGAAAGTTGCTGCCTATTGTGGGATTCGGAATTCATTTTGGGAAAGTCACTTATTAGTCTTTTGTTTTCATTATTTGCCGTAGAAGTTGAAGTCTACTTGTACTTAATATCCATCTTGTTGTTGCCGTGGAAGTAACACATCATTATTGTTGTTGTTGTTTGTGTTGTTGCCGTGGAGTTATTGGTGGAGTGAGTGCACCGTGATTGAAGGTGTGTGTGGTGGTGTAAATTTGTGGAGTTGTGTGTAGTGTAAGGTGCTGCACATTAAGACTCATTGTGGGTGTAAAACTTTAGCAAGAAAGGAAAGTTAAGTAGTGAAGTTTGAAATTCAAATATAAGCATTTAAGTGTGAAAGTTATTGAGTATTATTACTTAAACACTTGCTTAGTTGAATTCAATATCTTAACTACTTAGAAGTATTTATTTGTGCTTCACTTATTCTAATATACTTGAAGTGATAAGAAGTATTTATTGCATTGGTGACTTGTTGCATTGTGGGTGTACAAGTGTGTGTGTTGTTATCTAAACTTGTTATTGTGACATGGTGAAGTGAAGGGAGTGTGCTACAAATTATTTGAGATTACACTTGTACTTTAGATAAATCGCATCCACAAACATGTCATATGATAGTGTGAATGGGGACATTGGCAATGAGGCCAATAACCAAGTGGGTGGCAGATTAGGTCGTTGAAATACAAGTGGAAGAACTCTAGATGAGCAACTTCAGGACCTTACCACAATTGTTGCTACATTGGCAACAAGAATTGATAGGATGACATTACCACCACCACCTGTGGTAAACCTTCAAGCGCCACCTAGAGTAGAAGGAGATTATCATGCTCTTAGGGAAGGCAGAGATGATAATTTTGGGGTTAATCCATACCCTGACAGGGAATTTAGACCACCTCGAGGACTAGAGTGTGCGAAGCTACAGATGCTTTCATTTGATGGTAGGGGTTCTGCTGATGACTACTTAGATTGGGAAGACCAAGTTGAGGGTCTTTTCGAGTGTTATAAGATTGATGATGACTCTCGGGTACGTCTCGCAGCTGTAGAGTTCACAGGGTATGCCACTTTGTGGTGGGAAAATATGGTTATCAGCAGGCGAAGGGATGGAGAGACCGAGATACACACTTGGAGAGACATGAAACGAGTTTTGAGGAATAGGTTTTTACCGAAACACTACAGGAATGAGTTATTTATGCGTCTCCGGACACTGAGACAAGGGGGTAAAACAGTGGATGACTATGTACAGGAGTTTGAGACACTAGTGATCAGATGTGGATCAATTGAATCTCCTAAACAAACCCTAGCACGTTTTGTATCTGGGTTGAGGTATGAGATAGCTTGTGTAGTTGAGCTTCAAAAATATAGTACACTTGATGAGGTTATACAGTTAGCGCTGAAAGTGGAAAGACCGAGACAATCCTATTCATTCCAGGATACTAGGAGCAGACTATTAGGGAACCAAACTGTTTAGGGTCAGTTATGTTCTCCTTCAGAGATACTAGTGGTTCATGAGCAGTTGAGTAAACCATTAGAGTATCCTGAGAAACAGAGTTAGATGAGTTTATCATTAGAGGGCCAAAATGTACAGAGACAGTTGTGTTCACCTTCAGAGGTCTCATAGGACAATGAGCAGTTGGGCCAACCATTAGAAGACCATGAAGATCAGTGACATACAGAAGAGTTAGAAAAAGAGGAAACAATATCATTGAAATGGGTTGAGATTGGGGAGACCTCAGTGGATAATGGGTCATTATTTGTGTTGCAGAAGAGATACATCCTGGAAATGGAGGAGAGAAAACAATCACCACCTGTAGTATTTCAGATATTGGGATTCTGCAGAGATACTTCTTCAAATGGATTGCTAGGAGAAAACAAAGTCTCTATTGCATTTGATCTACCGGATTTGAGGAGAAATATTTTTGAGGCCCGAGGAGATGATAGGAATAAAAATCTAACAAGACCTATCATTAGGGCAAGAACTAAAGGATTTCAAATTTTGGCGTTGAGGGCCCATTTTGAGCAGATCGACCCCGGAATTATTTATATATTAACCTCTTTTCTATTATTCTTGTATTATGCATTCCAACAGGCACACTTATCATATTCTATAGGGCAATGGACAAACTCTCTCAGACTCAGCTTGTGGGTTATCCATGGACCGACCTGAACCGGCGATGAGCAGGGCTGATGGATCCTATAGAAGACTGGCATGTTGAAGACCAATTTCTTTTATATATTTTTCATTTGCATAGACTATTTATGTTGTAATCATTTTGGGACACTTTTATTTCTTTGTAACTTTCATTTAGGGTTAGCCACCTTAAAAGTGGCAAACTTGTAATTTTGAGCACTTTTTAACCCTAGGACTAGTAAGTATAAATACTTGCTTAAGAGAGGGTTTGAGGAGGCTTATTTTGCAGAACAAACACTTCATATTTCATGAGAGGGCTTAGGGTTTTCCTAATTCCAAATTCTCTTATCAATTTCAATCCCAAGAAGTTGAAATTGTGGCGAGTGCAACAAGGAGAAATCGTGAGTAATATCGGTTCCTTATTGTTGTTTTCCATTCCATCACTAGTGCGTCATATCTAGGTTGATTTGGATGTTCTTGGACTTGTTTTAATTTGCAATTCGTGATCAATAGCTTGTTATAGGATTGATTGTGTTGATATATGATATCATTCTCTTCATTTTGACGTGAATTGGATAGTTGAAGGAAGGGATTGGAATTTGCAGTTTGACCCATTTGTTTTCTTGATTTGATTCATGTGGGTTTCAATTATAATTGTTATTATTTGATGAAGATTACTTGTTTGGATTGATAATAGCAATTGGAGCTCTTTGGATTTCATTCCATTGCCTTAGGATTTCTGCATTTACCTAGTCAAGTCAACCGGTTTTTGTGTGTGTGAATTGAGGAGTTTTCCTTTATTCTTTTGATTGTGCTTAAGCTTGGAATTAGGCACATCAATATAGGTGTGTATGTGTTCGAGGGAGGAGGACAACAATAGTGACAACAGCAGCAACAACGGTGACCCCAATAGCAGCAGCAACGGAGACCCCAGCAGCGGCAGCAATAATGACCATAACGACAACAGCAACAGCAGTAACATCCCTAGGTGATCGGGTCCCAGGCGTGCGTGTATTAACGGACCAGAGGGGAGAAAAGGATGATGTGGAGGAGAATGCGAGAAAGAAATGTTGTCCAGCAAGGAGACGTCCAATTGAGGAGATTATGTGTGAGAGAAAAGGAGGTGTCCGTAAGGAAGGGGGAAAGGGGAGAAGAAGCCTGGTATGTGTGAATGTGTATGGAAGGTGTGTAGTGTGTGTGGGTATGTGTGTATGTGTATGAAATGGTGTGTGGTGTGTGCGGGTATGTGTGTATGTGTATAGAAGGTGTGTGGTGTATGTGGGTATGTGTGTATGTGTATGGATGCTGTGTGGTGTGTGTGGGTATGTGTGTATATGTATGGAAGGTGTGTGGTGTGTGCGGGTATGTGTATATTTGTATGAGATGGGTGTGTGGTGTGTGTGGGAATGTATGTATGCATATGAGGTGGTGTGTGGTGTGTGCAGGTATGTGTGTACGTGTATGAGATGGTGTGTGGTGTGTGTAGAGTATGTGTGTATGTGTGTGTCGGTGGTGTGAGGTGCATGCGAAGTATGTGTGTATGTGCATGTCGGTGGTGTGAGGCTTGTGCGGAGTATGTGTGTATGTATACACTAGTGGTGTGTGTGTGTGTGCATGTGGACTTGAGGAGAAAAGAGGATTGCAAAGTGCAGCTATGTGTATGTGTAATTAGGTGCATAGTATGATTGTGTGTATGTATGTGTAGGTGCGTGCATGGTGTGTGCGGAGTGTGTATGTGTATGGATAGGAGTGTGTTAGTGTGTGTACGTGGTGTGTGGGAATGGTTGGTGTATGTATGATGATGGAAGCGTGAGTGAGGATGAAAATCAGTAGGAAGGACGAGAAACCCTATAAGTGGAGATGTCATTAAAGGAGAGAAGAAAGAATGGAAAGGTGAAACCGAGGAGGAAGAGGGAATTGCGTGAAGGAAGTGAGTGTGTCTATGTGTGGAATTAAATGGGAAGAAGAGGTGTTTATGTTGGTGTAGATGGTAAAGGGAATGATTTGAGCAACGTCCAATAAGGTGGCTTAGGGGATATTTGGAATGAAATGAATTTCACATTGGAATGCTCAGAGGATGTTGAGGAAGATCATTCTTAGTTAAATACCCTAATGCAAGACCTTTAGTTATCCTTTCCAAGGGTATCTTACATACAAGAAAGAAGGAATTCTAGATTTGGTAAGTCGAAGACGTTCCATTGCTCAACTTCTACATAAGGAAAGCAGACAGTCGAGCATAGCAACTTGAGGTGTTGGAAGCAATGATTCCTAGGAAGGTCATTCCCTCTGAAATCTTGTATCGAAATCATGTTGAAGAAGTATTAAACAATTCGAATCTTATTCACCCAAAGTTTCTTAAGGAGGAGACTTCATGCCTTACCATCAAACACATAGTGAGTAGAGTACACATATCAAGTGCTAGGAAACTACTAAAGTCAAGTGGAAATGCTGCTCTCTATGGTTTAGTTGAAGAAGCATTGTAGAAGGACACTGATTTCAAGAGGAAAATAAAGGGGTTACTCATTGGAATCGCTCGACTCTGGTTAGGACTATGACAACCCCAAACAGGTGAGTGGGAAACTTAATAATATGCTACAATGTTATGTTATGTGTTGATATGATATGTATGTGAATTCACCTGCTTGGTTGTAATTGCCAATTGGATGTGATTATTGTTAATTTCGAGTTATATAGTGGGTTTAATTGAGTTTAGGAAAGAAGTTGTGAAGAAATTGGTAATTAGGTAAGTTATAGATGAATACTGTTTAAATGATGTAGAGGATAGAATGGACTGAGGGATTACATATCATTACCCTAATGATAGCCCTTCACATCATCTTGCCAATGCTATTACTACAAGCCCAATACCATGATTCAAAATTGTTTTCTTCAAACTAAACCAAAATATATAAACCTAACTTTTCCCTCTATAGCTACTAGGTAGGTATGCATAGCTGGAAAAGATTATATATATATCATTATATACATATATCAAAATCTACTTTTGAATATGTATATATGCTTAGGCAAATTTATTTTCCTATTATATCTATAGAATACACTCATGCATATAATTATACATATCATAAGTGCAACTTTTTAAATTTCAACTTAATAATTATGTTTTCTTACCCCTCTTAAGTACGTGAAGAGAGGTGTATAGTAAATTGTCCTACGGTTAAAGCTACGTTTATAAAACTATATATATATATATATATTTATACATAGGTATTTGAGGACTTGGGAGGGATATATATGTGGTGACCCTGAGTGACATTTAGGAATGCATAAAACTAAGCCCTCGAGGGGTGAAATGATACAGAGGTGTCACGAAATAATAATCATAAATCAATCCTTAATGATTGATTTGATGTTTAAGTGAGAGGGCACAAAGGCGTCAAGAAATGAGAACTGTAGTTCAAACCCAAAGGGTCGATTGATGTTTAAGTCAAATGACATAGAGGTGTCAAGTTAACTAAAATCTTACATATAGCTTGATTGTTTTCATCCATTTGGTCTGGTTTCCTTGCTTTACCTATGATGTGAAATGCAAGATCTTTTCTTGTTGCGTAAATGTGAAAATGAGATGTAGCGGATTTGTTTATGGGACTTCATTGAGTTCCTATTGATTGCTCTTGGAGTGGTAGTCTTTAAATGCTTGGTATTGGACCTTATTGCTTTGAATGGGAATTGGTTGCGACTACATATCATTTGATCACCCTGAATCAATTAATTAAAGAAGTGGACTCGATTAAAATTTGACGTGTAATTACACTAGACATTGTATGAGATTGAAGGCCATCACTGTTATAGGACGCGTTGGAAGTGATCAGAGGATCATTGTTCCGCCAAGTGCGAACTAAGTGATTAGCAGATTGTCGCGCTTTGACGGTTTTAAGTCCGGCTTATCTCTTGAGGGTACAATGCTCGGTGTATTGAGGCACCTGAGCCTAGATCATTAAAGCTAAGACACAAATATAATAAAGTGATAAGAGTAATTAAATTGTGTGTAAGACCCAGGCACTGATGGTGGCTTCGAAATCCCCAACCCAAGGTCAAGGGGGCGTAAACCCTAGACTCCATGTCGGTTATCGGAAGACCGCGTGAGATGCTACAATCTTATGGTTGTTCATGCATAGCATGATAACTTGGTTTAAAATTGCTTATGCATGTGTAGCATTGAAAGTATTAACCTCCCATTCACTGAGTTGTAGTGTACTCACCCCACCACCGACCCTTTTTGTAGGTAGAGATTATGAAAGCTTAGGATGGGATAAGATGTTAAGTGTCGAGAGTTTTTGGAAGACAAGAATGGTGAGAAGGAATTGTGAAGGATAGATTATTTAGATGAAAAGTTAGGACCCCTATGTAAATAAAATTGAATTTGTGAAACTTAGGATTTTATTCCATTTTACTAGTTGGTAGGGACGATCATGAGTGACTGTAGGGTAGAAAATCCATAGTTATGTTTTATTATATAACTATATGTACTATGATTAACCGTAAATGTAATTAATTATTTAGTTTTACGATCTCTAGCTTGTAAGATGATTATCATGTAATGGGTGCACACGTGCCATGATAATTTTTAGTGAAAACTTCTAGGTCCCCTTTTAGGGCATGATATGTTCTGCAGAAAATTCTTGCAAAATGTTGATTGGATCATGATTTTGGCTTGTTTTGCTCATCTCTTATAGATAAATTCCATGTGTAAATTGAGGAGGATCTACTGCATTTGAGAAAGAATTCTTTTAAAATGCTTACTACTATTGTTGTGATTGCCCTCATCGATTGGCTATGATATTTAGTGTCCATGTACCATTTCTATATCTGCACCTATCCTCGGTGTGTCCTCTTTTATCATAATGTTTGCAATGAAACTTCAATGTTCGACAATTCTCAATTGTGTGGCCTTCTCTATTGCAGTGTTCACAATGCTTGCCCTTTGTTTTTTTTTTTTTTTGATTGTTGGAATGGCTAAATTGCAGTAGCAATGGAGAAAGTTTCATTTGTTTCTGCTATCATTTGTCACTACAATTTTATCTTGAATGACAAGCAAATAGGCTTGATGAACATTAGGCAATGGAGTTATCATAAGGATATTACTACGTAACATATTATAAGTGTCATTGAGATCCATGAGGAATTGCATCATTCGGTCTTCTTCTCTTTGTTCCATATGTGCATTCATCTAGTTACAAGTGAGAATTGGTTAATATATATCTAACTCATCCCAAAGACCTTTGAGTTTTGTGAAATATGTTGAGACTGTCATTATGCCTTGCGAAAGAGAGACCGATGACTTTTGAATTTGATAAATTGCTAGAGCATTTTTTTTGCAAAAATTGATCTTTGAGATCTTCCCAAACCTATCGAGCCATTTTGGCATGAATGACTCCTTTAGCTAAATTAGATTCTACCAAGCGAGTGAGCTATGACAGAATCATGCTATTACATTGATTCTAAAGGGTATATTCTATTGGATGTTCTATATTCTAAAGGGAAGCTCAATGGAGACATGAATGAATCTAATTTTGTTTTTAGCTGTAAGAGAATGAATCATGGATTTACTCTAAGTTAGATAATTTGCACCATTCAGTTCTGTTAGAATAAGCATGTAGCTGGGTTGATTTAAGTGATGGACGTAATATAGACTGGATGAATCTATGGTTGAAATGACATTGTTGGTGTTTGATTATTTGGAAGGGGATTCTTCTGTCATGGTGTTTTGCTTGTTCTGATGGGAATTTTTCTGGCAACCTAGATGATTACAGAACTCAATTTGGATGATGATCCAAATCACTCATATTTTACCTTTATTTCTTTTGTTTAATAAATATTTGAGTAATAATCTTACAGGTACATTAATATTTCTCCACGGGATGCCAAATGACTTTCATTTGTTGATCATAAAGGGACATCATCAGATTCTCATCCAATGACCCGCTGCGATCAACATCGCCTTGATGCATTGGCTCTTTGAGGATTCTTATTATTTTTGTATTTGTAATTGTTTCTTTAGACTATTTATGTTATAATCTTTCTTTTGGGACACTTTCATTTGCTTGTAATTATCTTTTAGGACCAGCCACCCTAAAAGTGGCATAGTTGTAATTTTGTGGGCTTTTTAACCCTAAAGGGAGCAAGTATAAATACTTGCTTAAATAGGGTTTTGAGGAGGTAGCCAATTTTTTTAGAAAAGAACAAACACTTTACATGTGAAGGTTAGGGTTTTCCTAATTCAAATTGCTCTTATCAATTTCAAATCCCAATTTAAGGTTGTGGTGAGTGGCTCCAAGGCTAATTTGTGAGTAATATCAAATTTACCTTGTTGCAATTTCCTTTCTTCTCTAGAGAGTAGTATCTAGGGTTGATTTGGATGTGTTATTGATTGAATTTGATTGCATTTGTAATCAATTTCTTGTTGCTAGAATTGATTAGTTTTAGCCCTTAAGTTTTTAACCTTCAATTTTGCCTCATTTAAACCGTGGATCACTTTGTTAAGAAAGTGGATCTTTGAATTGGTTCTTGTTGATTGTTATGTAAACTCACGTGACATTATTTGTGTTTAGTGTTGATTGAAGGATTTTATCATTGTGGAATTGTTAATTTGAAAGTTAGAGCATTCAAATTTCATTGCTCTCCATTAGGTTTTACGCAAATTCTAGTAGTTTTGAATTGAGATTGAACTAATGCCTTGAGGTTTATAAATTTCTCTAATTGCATGTGCTTAATCTTGGTTTTAGGCACATCATCTTTTGGTATTAGAGCTTGAACTTGCATCTTGTTGTTGTAATTGTTGAATTTTGTTGTCTTGTTGATTAGTGGATGATCACTTGGAGAATTGGACACTCTTGAAATCCTTGCTCGTGGCTGTAAATGTGTAGTGCATGAATAGAAAATCGTGAAAGGGAAGTGTAGTGTTTCAATTATGAAGTGGAATTGTGTAGTGTATATTTTCGGAAAAAGGTGGAGGAGTCACAATTGTAATTTTCAGATTTGAAATCAGAATTGAAAGTGTACATTAAGAAGTCAATTTGAAATTTCAAAACACACATTAAATCATAGTTAATTGTGTATCATTTGAATTTGAAAAAGCCTCTTACCATTTGTGGACTTGTGTACTTATTGAACTCCTTTTGAATTTGAAAGTGAGTTGCCTTATCTTGCTTAAAAGTTGCGGTTTTGGTTGTAGTTGTGGGAGTGAAATTGTGCCGTGGCTTGAGGAGTGTATTTGGAGTTATTCTTGTTAAATTAGTAGAGGTTGTGTACATTTGATATTGGTTATTATATGTGTTGTCAAGGACATTGTTAGTAGTGGTGTAGAGCATCTTGCACCGTGAGCATAAGGGGACTTTTGTGGCAGTAGATGGTGTGTGGCGTATGTATTTTTCTTGTTGCCCATTATGTGTTTAAGTGGTGAGAAGTCAAGGCAAGAATAAGGAAAGTTGATTAGTAGAATTTAAAATTCAAACAAGATATTAAGGTGTGAAAGTAATTGAACTAATTACTTAAACACTTGTAATTGAATTTAATTCTATCTACTTGAAAGTAATTGTGTGTGTACTTCATTTATTAAACTTTACTTGGAGTACTAAATTATTTCCTTGTGCCTTTGAAGCTTTTAGAGACGTGAGCTATTGTATTATTGTGGTTGTTAAACATGTAGGTTGGTGTTGTTGAAGGAGTATGTTGTAAATTGTGGGATTACTTCTTCAAAACACAACATGTCCAATGAAAGTGTGAATGGGGGAATTGGCAATGAGGCTAATAGCCAGGTTAGTGGAGGTCAGGGTCATAATACTATAGGTCGAAAGACTTTGGAAGAATAGCTCCAGGACCTTACTAACATTGTTGCTACTTTAGCAACTAGGATTGATAAGATGACTTTACCACCACCAGTGGTGAACCCTTAAGCATCACCTTGGGTAGCCCCACATAACCTCTAGAGAGAAAGGGTAGTGGGAGAAGGAAATCTAGGTAGAAGGATGGAGGGAGATCATCACCCCTACAGGGAAGAGAGGGATGACAACTTTGGGGCTAATCCTTACCTAAATAGGGATTTCAGGCCACCCTGGGGACTAGAATATGTGAAGCTACAGATGCCTTCTTTGATGGCAGGGGATCAGTTGATGATTATCTGGATTGGGAGGATAAGGTTGAGGGTCTCTTTGAATGCTATGAGATCTATGATAACACCTTGAGTCCGATTGGCTACTGTTGAGTTTATAGGATATGCTACCTTATGGTGGAAAAATTTGATTATCAGCACGTGTAGGGATGGGGAGGCTGAGATACAGACATGGAGGGACATGAAGAGGGTTCTGAGAAAAAAGATTTATTCCTGAGCACTATAGACAGGAACTATTCATGCGTCTACAGACAATGAAGCAGGGAGGCAAGACGGTTCATGATTATGTGTAGGAATTTGAAACCCTTATGATTAGATGTGGGTCAATCGAGCCTCCAGAACAAACCTTAGTACGCTTCGTCTCAACGCAAATATATGAGATAGCATGTGTTGTTGAGCTACAGCGATACAGTACACTTGATGAGACTATTCAATTGGCTTTGAAAGTGGAGAGGTAAAGGCGATCGAACATATTTAGGGTTTTGAGTAGTAGGCCCAATACTACTACTAGGCCTGTAGTAGCTGATGATCAATTAGGAGGGACAAAGGCAGTAGGTGAGATAGTGAGGGCAGTGGATAGAGCTACCCCCAGCACTGATAGGGAAAATATACTCTCTGGGAAGGGTAAAGAGGTAATAGCACTAGACGTAAGGTAGACTGTTTTAGGATCTACTAGTGGAAAAATACGCCAAATCAAATGCTTTAAATGCATGGGCATATGGCAGCACAGTGTCCAAACAAGAAGGTTATGACCGTTATGGAGGGCGCTAGAGAAGATATTGAGGATAAGAAGGAACAGGTTGAGCCTACAGATCTGTTTGTAACACTGTAGGAGTACTATGATGATCAAACTGTAGAAACACATGAGGAGGGTACTAGTGAATAGTATTTACCCATTAATGTGTTATGCAGGACTTTGATCTTATCTCTTGATGCTAGGGACATACAAAGGGAGAACATATTCCACACTTCTTGCATGATCAGAGGTAACCTTTGTATACTCATCATTGATAGTGGTAGTTGCATGAATGTTATATCTGCTACACTAGTAAACAAATTAAAATTATCTACTAGTCCACATCCTAGCCCTTATAACTTGCATTGGTTAGATAATTGGGGTAGTATGCATGTTATGCTAAGGGTAAAGGTGCCTATGAGTGTTGGGCAGAAGTATCGCGACGAGATTCTATGTGACATGATCCCTATGTATGCGTTCCACTTGCTATTGGGTAGGCTCTGGATGTTTGATCAGAAGGTGTTACATAATGGTTTCAGAAACACCTATATGTTTAGCAAGGGAGGGTCTCAAATAGTACTATTGCTAATGACTCCATCTGAGGTGCACAAATTCCAAGAGTAGATCAAAACTACTTCCATTACATCTAGTAATCGAGAGAACAGGCCAACAGAGATGTTTGGGTTCATTTCCAGAAATGACCCTCTAAATTTGAGGGCAAATCTTTCAAAGGCCCGAGGAGATGATGGGAATTTTTTCGGCAACCTAGATGGTTATAGAACTCGATTTGGATGATGATCCAAATCACTCATATTTTACCCTTATTTCTTTTGTTTAATAAATATTTGAGTAATAATCTTACAAGTATAATAATATTTCTCCACGGGATGCTAAATGACTTTCATTTGTTGATCGCAAAGGGACATCATCAGATTCTCATCTAATGACCCGTTGTGATCAACATCGCCTCGATGCATTGGAACTTTGAGGATTCTTATTATTTTTGTATTTGTAATTGTTTCTTTAGACTATTTATGCTATAATCTTTCTTTTAGGACACTTTCATTTGCTTGTAATTGTTTTTTAAGACCGGCCACCCTAAAAGTGGCATAATTGTAATTTTGTGGACTTTTTAACCCTAAAGGGAGTAAGTATAAATACTTGCTTAAGTAAGGTTTTGAGGAGGTAGCCAAATTTTTCAGAAAAGAACAAACACTTTACATGTGAGGGTTAGGCTTTTCCTAATTCAAATTGCTCTTATCAATTTCAAATCCCAATTTAAGGTTGTGGCGAGTGGCTTTAAGGCTAATTAGTAAGTAATATCAAATTTACCTTGTTACAATTTCCTTTGTTCTCTAGTGAGTAGTATCTAGGGTTGATTTAGATGTGTTATTGACCGAATTTGATTGCATTTGTAATCAATTTCTTGTAGCTAGAATTGATTGGTTTTAGCCTTTAAGTTTTTAACCTTCAATTTAGCCTCATTTGAACCGTGGACCACATTATTGGGAAAGGGGATCTTTGAATTGGTTCTTGTTGATTGTTATGTAAATTCACGTGACATTATTTGTGTTTAGTGTTGATTGAAGGATTTTATCATTGTGGAATTGTTAATTTGAAAGTTAGAGCATTCGGATTTCAATGCTTTCCATTAGGGTTGACGTAAATTCTAGTAGTTTTGAACCGAGATTGAACAAGTGCCTTGAAGTTTATAAATAGCTCCAATTACATGTGATTAATCTTGGTTTTAGGCACATCAAGTTCTTAAGGTTTTTTTTTTTTTTTTTTTTGAAATGAATAACAATTAGACACTAGGATATTGCTCTGATATCATCTAAAATAGAGGAATTATAGAGAAAAGAATGGAGTAATTGAGATATCTTTTATTTATCAACTTTGAAGAATATATATACATAAAAATATAAGTAACATATAGCAAGCTTAATCTAATTTAGGAAGTAAATAATAGTAATATATAGCTAATTGTATTCAGTAGAAATAAGGAAGCTAATTATATATTTTACAGTACATATGATCTATCCCTTTTTCTCACATTCTCTTTATATATAAAGCATATACATAAGCTTTTGAACTCCATACTCTTTTTTTTTTTTCAAGTAAATAACTCCATATTCATTTAAACATTTCTAATGCTTAAAATTTAAAATTTGAACTACACAATTTGTTTATTTATATTTTACCATCAACAGCTTTGCACTATCCTACTTTTGAAAGTACACACTTCTACATTAAAACAACCAACTCTTGTTTTTTTGTGTGGTAATATTTGATCACCTTACTTACATTAAAACTTTTGTTTATTAATATGCTAACACAATGATTATCTCTTATCATATCATTCATGTTTTATCCTTTCAAGCACACACATTATAGTCGCATGGTCTCACTAATGCATGCTTGTGTGTGTGTGTATGGTCAAAAAGTCATTTATGCCTCTTAAGTTTATATTTAATTAATGAAGGAACTTAAGTTTCAAGTGAATCATTTGAGTCCTTTTATGTTTGTGATGTTTAAAGTCATTTGACATACATACAATTCACATATGAAGTTTGTTAAAGGTGGTTGTAGTAATAAACAACCTATATGGAAATGAAACCTCCCTATTTTTATTCTTTCAATTTAAACCAATTTACATATCAATGATAAAAATTACTTAAATTTTCTAACTATCTCGTGATATTATAGCTATGTCATCTTCTTTTCTTATAATTTTTACTATTAATCACACATTACAATAGTTAAAAATAATAAATTGAGAAAATGTGGATAGAGAGAA
The DNA here is from genome assembly GCA_037954665.1 of Laguncularia racemosa. Lineage (NCBI taxonomy): Eukaryota > Viridiplantae > Streptophyta > Magnoliopsida > Myrtales > Combretaceae > Laguncularia > Laguncularia racemosa. Next base: position 10,796,197 of record JBBMOL010000004.1, on the reverse strand, counting down.
TTCAAATCCAATTGTACACTGTATTACAATGGTGATGAATGGTGCAACTCTAGTAAACTAAGGAATAATGGAGTACTTATATATATGGCATGTGTTAAAACTTCAAAAGCCCAACCTTTTTTTAATAAGAAATGTCCTTATTTTTAAGTGTATTATCGATCAGTGTAATATGAGCACTTATTAAAGGCTAAGAAGGGAAAGTTTTTGCCATTTACAATATTGATTAAACATTTATTAATGAAGTAGTTACATAAAAATGTGAATGAAAAGTACTATAAAATATTCAAACAAAACACACTTTCACATGAATCCAAGAGCACCTATTAATAAAAGCATGGCAAATCCCATGATACGTTTGTGAAAAAAATAAATTACTAAAGAACATAAAACCCGTTTTTCATATTCATTTCCAGTTCTATTTGATTCCATCATCAAAAGCACTACTATTATATTTTTAACTATCATTAAAAATATTACATTGTGATTAATGTAACAGTATGTAGCTCTAAATATAATATTAATGAAAGTTCGTTATTCTCCAAGGGTGGAGCAATAAATAGGGAAAATGCTTTTTTTTTTTTTAACATGGAGTAACATTTAATATGAATACTATTTTTCATATTGATTTAATAAGTGAAACTTTCATGTAATTTATTAGGAAGTTTCAAGTTCTAAATATTCCAGCATCTACTTTTTATGCTTAGTCAAGTTGATAAATATATAAGGTGAAAAAGAAGGATTTATTCTATTGCATCATGAGAACTTTTTACACAAGCAATCACTTCATCTTTTTTTTTTCTCTTTATGCACATTATTAGTTCTGACCAATAATACAATATAATGGTTTTCTTGAAATCTTAGTTTTACGTTAAATTAAAACTGTGATATCTAATTGCCCCATCTGGCCATTTGCACTCTCTTAGTTTGTGAGGTCCATAGCATTTGGAACATTTGACATTTGGGCCCACTATAGGAAGTGCAAAAGGCAATTGTCTAATCTGTAGAGAAGGGGTTACAATACTATGTGTCTTGCTTTGATGTATATGATGTCTCTTGCCTTTATCTTCCCCTTATTCCACTTGAGGTAGGTTTTTTTCCTAGAGTTATTACTGCTCTATAGCTCCTCTATTCCTCTATACGTTTTCTGCTATGCTCAAGGAATTTGGCCTTATCAACTATTTTAGCATGGGTATTCAACTCAAAACCCCCAACTGCAAGTTACAGGTCCAAATCCAAGCTTCTTAGAAATCTTTTGGCCTAGGACCTATCATCATTATGGACATTTTTAGGAAGGAATTAGATTAGCAGATTCAATTTTACCTCATACTCTTCTACTATTTTATCCACTTGTTCACAATTATAATACTCATTCTCGATTTTATCCCTAGAGCTGCTAGGGAAATGTCTTTGATAGAACAATTCTCTAAATATTGCCTAGTTGATGAATTCCCATACAAGTCTAGGAATTGAGGCCCACCATTTTACTGCAGTTCCCTTTAGCATGAATGCAACATAATTGACCTTTTTGTCTTCTAGTATTTGAAAGAGAGGAAATTTCTTGTACCTAGTCTTCAACTTTGATTGGATCATCTCCTTTGGGATTAAACACTTTAGCCACTCTAATGAACCTATTAAAGCTAATAGGTTCATTCACGTTCTTGAGCTATGGGATATTGAGTGCTTAGTGTTGTTATACTAACAAACGCACCAATTGATTCATAGTATGTAATGACTGGATTGTCTCTTTAGCCACCTGGCCCCTTCTCCCTGGAAGTTGTTGCTTTTAGACATCTTCTTCATTAGGGTTAGTACGTCCAGCACCCCTTCCTAAGCTTGATCCAATGATTCTTTTTGGAGGCATTCTGTTGAGAAGAGACAACCAAATAGACTTAAAGTTAGTGCCAAATGATGTTAATATTAGTATGTGTTGGTATATATACATATATAACCTTACACATGATGGTATACTCATAAATAACATCGCAATTGAAAGAAGGCAAGTAAAAGAATAATATAAGAAAATAATTAAATAAATAGATAACGTCCCATATTTTCCCACTCTCTTCATGTCTCACTGTTTTACAGATCATATACTTAATTTCTCCAAAGATCGTATCTTATGCTATACCATTTGAAACTTATGTCTATTGATCAATACTTAATTTATATGGATCAACAAGCCTAAGTTTTTTAGGATTATCAACCTGTGTTCTATAAATCAAAACCTAATTCCTTAAAGATCTTAAACCTATTCTTTATAGATCTAAACTTAAGTCCTCAATAATCATAAACCTATTCTTTATAGATCTAAACCTAAGTCCCTAAAGATAAAAAACTTAAGCTCTGATACCATCTAAGCTGTAACGCCCCAAAACCATAAGAAGTGCTATAGCTCACCAGGTGTCCTTATCACACAAGAGCACATTGAGGCTCTAACCTATTTTGATATCTCTTAATTCTACAATTCCTTTAAATCAATATTCAAATATATCTAGTTCTTCTAACTTAATACAACAACATTCCAATTCATCCTTTAAACCTTTAAACCAATTTAACATAAATCCATAATCAACATCTAATACAATAGAAATCTATAAAACTCCAAGTTAATATTCTCTAGATACTAATAAGTATTACATCCTAATAACATAATTCTTTCTAATTTCTAATCGTCATAGTAATAATGATAATCGTCTTCTTCCTCTCTTTGTCGTTCACCTAATCCCAAGTTATCTTTTGAGTTATCATCTTCCTCAATACCTGCATCTAAAAAAAATTATCCCTGAAGGGCAAGTTAATACCCAGTATGTATAACACAATCACACAAGCATGAGCGAACATGAACATAATTGACATGCATTAGGTAGTACTTAAACATAGGTAACCACTTTGTGATACAAGTTAATTCTATAAATAAACACTAGAGCATGAATTGATGATGGGAACTACCACTACGGGTTCTACACCCATGATCTCCTAAACACTTGAACTTAGTGATGGGAACTGCCACTATGCGGCCTCATACTCATGATACCTTAAACACTAAAACTTGGTGATGGGAACTACCATTATAAGCCCCACACTCATGATTACTTAATTGCTTAAACCTTAAACTAAGCTAGATCATTTCCAAATATAACTCCACTAAGGATAACGTCACATAAGGATAATTGGAGTACTCCCTAAGGATCTACCACTATGGGCCCCTAAGTTGAGCCAAGTACAAACAATATACACATAAACACATGATAAGTCTTGTGCATAATCCATTTTACTGAAGATACCAATTGAAAGAAGCACAAAACAACAAATAGTTATACATACCTTAAATCCTTATTTTAAGCACATTTGGTCTTGAACTTAAGCTTAGTTGTAATATGCTAAAACAATAATGGTTCCTTCTTAGCATTAATCTAAAAATAGTTTAATTTCTTATTTCTTTTAGTTTATTCAATTTTCTAAGGTCTTGCTAGCTATTTAGGTTGCGTGGAAATTAGCTTTAGTAGAATTTAAATAGGAAAACAATTAGAATATGTTTCACTTAACATGGCTATGTTAAAGGCTGTGTAACTCAACATGAGGTAGTATACGGCCGTGCAAAAGGTTGTTTACATTTTTATGAATTTATTTTGACACGGGGTAGGACACTATCATGTTGGGAGGTCGTGTTCCTTTTTGTAAGGTTTGGGTTTAACACGGAAAAGACATAACTATGTTGGGAGGTTGTGTTTCTTTCTGTAAAGTCTAGGTTCAACACGGGTATGATACGATTGTGTTAGGAGATCATGTATCTCTCAATGCAATCTTAGTTTAACAATGTCGAAACACGATTATTTTGGAGGCTATGTATCTCTTGGCACAATTTCGTGAACCCTAGTTCCTCTATACCAATTCATCCAAATTTCAATTCTTTTTGTTCTAAGTTTAATTTATTCCTAAAACATGTATTTTTTTTAATCAAATTACATGGATTAGAATACTTGCATCAAAATTTCTACCAATCATATCCTTAATCGGTTGATTTTGGTGATGATGTCCTATCTTTGATTTGAATCCTAATTGAAATGGGTGACTAAAATCGATTAATTTCTCAATTCCATAAGCATAGAAATCATTAAATCGATAAGACTCTTTACCTAGCTTCCTCTTAATCATCCTTATGGCTCGCTAAGTCTTGTATGTTAGATAGCCTTTTTGTGAAGAGATGAAAAAGAGGTAAACTAGGTCCACATAGAGTATTTATACTTTGATCATAAAAAGGCCCATTTACCCCTAAAATTTTGATGAAATATTGATTATGACCTTGATTTTATGTTATAATTGGGGTAACAGACTCATGGATAAAGAGGAATACCTTTTTTCATGTACATATATATATATGTGTGTCTGTGTGTGTGTATGTATGTATGTATATCTTGTTTATGGAAGAATTGTGAAAGGATGTTGTGAAAGTTATGTGTGATGGAGGATATGATGTGATTGTGTATTGGCTAAAGGTTGTGAAAGATAAATAAAATTGTGTATAAATAATGTGTTGCATCATGCATTTGTTATTACTTCTATTATGGCATGTGAATGTGTTTGTAGGTATACATGGTATTGAGCAATAGCTCATCTCTTGTGGGACCCTTTTTTTAGTTGCAAGTGCCACAAGAGAGATTGTAAGGCATGATGAAACCCTAGAAGCTACAAATCAGAATCAAGATGATGAGGAGAACATTGAATATGTTTATTATGATGAGATGTAGACTAATGGTTTCAAGAATGAATAGTAGTTGAAATTATTTGATGAATTGAAGACTGTTGTAGTATTTTAAGTATTGAAATAAATTTAAGAAATTTCATTATGATGTATTTTTTAGGATAGGCCTCTTTATAAATCTTTTGTACATAGAGAATACTCTTTATTATTCTTGATGGATTTATGAATTTAATATTGGAGAATTATAGTATCTGAGCCTTTGTGTGTCCTCATATAAGAGAGACATGTGGCAAGTTATAGCGTTCCTAGGTTCTATGGTGTTACAACACTATATAAGAAAAATAATATAGAAATGTTCTTGTACCATGTCTGGTTTGTGCAGTGTAACCTAAAAATTTTTATGATGATATTAGGTTATTTTATACATTAACATTAGAACTTATGGAAAACGTTATGATGTGTACATAATAGTAAAACGAATGATGATGATGTGGGTTTTTTTTTTCAAGAATGTGCTCGTTTTGTGCAATGAAATAAATTTTTGAACCATCTAAAATATGGAACAAAATTTTTGGTTTTTGTCAAATATTTTGAGTTCCTTTTATCTAATGACTTCATTCAACATTAATTTTAATATCCACTATGGGTTTAGGCGCTAACCATCTTGAAAACCCTATCCTATAGATCTTATTCAATAAATGAAAATATAAAATTGAAGGTAAGTAAATAATTCTAGTTAACAAGATATCCATCCATACACTACTTATTTAGATATGTTTTGAATATGTCTTGAGGGTCATAAGATAGGTTTTGAGCATAGATTTTCTGAAACTTGCTATCAGTGATAGGTTATGAATATGAGGCCAACCTACCGAAACCAATACTCTAAGGTATATAGGGAACAAATTCCATGATACCATGCATCAATCTTATAAAAATAATATTAAGTAATGAATAATAATATTATATTTTTCAACTAATAAATGATTTAATAAAAAAGAAAATGAGAGAGTCAGCACTCATATTACCTAACTAAATTAATTCCACTTTTCTCACTTTATATTTTTCATTTTTTTCCCTTATTATTCCCTACTTATCTCTCCAACTTACGTTTCCCAATCTTTTTCCTTATTCTTTCCCAATTGTTAAGTAATAAAATTATCTAAACTTGAAATAATTTGATATAATTTTTTTTTTTAAGTTTTGTAGGCTTTACTACAAGTTCTATAAGATTTGCATATGGAAAACTTAAAATATTACATATAAATTACTTTTTCAATATCATATAAATTTGAAATTTATATTAAAGAAAAAGCAAAACCTTTATGTTCCACATGATACCATGTAGTTCTAAAGTGTTACAACGTAGTTTTAGCTCCAAAATTTAGAAATTTATACCTTATAAATTAGGGTGCGAGTAGATTTTCATATCTTACCCACTCTGTACTCACTCATCCCTAAGTTTAATATGTTAAAACTAAACTCCTAGTGCAGTAATATAATGGTACCTATGATCTATCTCTTTCACTCACATCCTCTCTATATATAAAGCATATACATTCGCTTTTAAACTCCATACTTTTTTTTTTCAAGCAAATAACTCCATATTCATTTAAACATTTCTAGTGCATTAAAATTTAAAATTTCAACTGCACCATTTGTTTATTTATATTTTACCATCAATAGCTTTTCACCATCTAATTTTTGAAAGTGCACACTTCCACATTAAAAAAACCAACTCTTGTTTTTCTTGGTGGTAATATTTTATCACCTTCCTTACATTAAAACTTTTATTTATTAATATGCTAATACAATGATTGTCACTTATCATATCATTCATGTTTTATTCTTTCAAGCACACACATTATGGCGCATGGTCTCACTAGTGTGTTCGTGTGTGTGTGTGTGTATGGCCAAAAAGTCATTTATGCCTCTTAAGTTTATATTTAATTATTGAAGGAACTTAAGTTTCAAGTGAATCATTTGAGTCCTTTTATGTTTGTGATGTTTAAAGTCATTTGACATACTTACAGTTAACATATGAAGTTTGTCAAAGGTGGTTGTAGTAGTAAACAACCTCTATGAAAATGAATCCTCCTTATTTTTATTCTTTCAATTTACATCAATTTACAAATCAATGATAAAAATTACTTAAATTTTTTTACTGTCTTGTGATATTATAGCTATGTCATCTTCTTTTCTTATAATTTTTACAATTAATCACACGTTGTAACAATCAAATATGGTAAATTGAGAAAATGTGGATGGAGAGAATTCAAATCCAATTGCACACTGCATTACAACGGTGATGAATGGTTCAACTCTTGTGAACTAAGGAATAATGGAGGAGTTACATATATGGCATGTGTTAAAACTTCAAAAGCCCAACCTTTTTTAACAATAAATATCCTTATTTTTAAGAGTATAGTCAATGAGTGTAATACAAGCACTTCTTAAACGCTAAAAAGGTAATTTTTTTGCCATTTACAATATTGATTATACATTTATTAATGGAGTAGTTACTTAAAAATGTGATTGAAAAGTACTATAAAATATTTTGGCAAAACACACTTTCACATGAATCCAAGAGCACCTATTAATAAAAGCATGGCAAATCCCATGATACGTTCGTGAAAAAAAACTAATTACTAAAGAACATAAAACCCATTTTTCGTATTCATTTCCAATTCTATTTTGATTCCATCATCAAAAGCACTACTATTATCATTAAAAACATTATATTGTGATTAATGTAACAATATGTAGTTCTAAATATAATATTAATGAAAGATTGTCATTCTCCCAGGGTGGAGAAATAAATAAGGAAAATGCTTTTTTTTTTTTAACATGGAGTAACATTTAATATGAATACTATTTTTCATATTGATTTAATAAGTGAAAATTTCCTGTAATTTCATAGGAATTTTCAAGTTCTAAATATTCCATCATTACCTTTTTAAGCTTAGTCAAGTTGTTGATAAATATATAAGGTGAAAAGGAAGGATTTATTTTGTTGCATCATGAGAACTTTTTATACAAGCAATCACTTCATCTTTTTTTTTTTTATGCACATTATTAGTTCTAACCAATAATACAATATAACAGTTTTCTTGAAATCTTAGTTTTATGTTAAATAAAAAATGTGATATCTAATTGACATTTCCCAACAAGCATTATCAAAAGTAAATGAGAAAAATATCAATTTTCTTATCAAGAATTCAGTACAATAAATAGCTTCATCTAGGTTTGCATAAATTTGCATGACAATTTCATTTAAAGAATCATAGGATCAAACCATTCCTTTAACTTTGTTTGTGAGATAATGCAATGAGAAATTAAATTATATATATAATAAAGAAACAAGTTTGATAGCTTATTAAATATTCATTAAATCATACAAAGTGCAATTCCATGCTCGTAGCATTCAAAGGCGTAATCATGCTTGCTTCTTAATCGATGAATATACATTGGCCAACAGTTGCCCAAACTTGACTTGACTCTCGGTGCTGAAGTGTTCACCATCTTTTCGAAATGAGTATTCTTTTGGTAGATCCATAATATATAAATTTGGCAGCTTCAACTCTAATTGGATAGTTCTTACAACTGTAGAATATGCTAATTTGGTTGGTGTTATAGCAACCTATCCACATTTCCAAAAAAAAAAGAAAAGAAGAAAAATGTATATTAAATCATCACTTAATCAACAAAGCAAATGGTAGGCAACATAAAATGAAGTTTTGCGATTCTCATTTGAAATTCTATGCGACAAAATATAAATTGATATCATGGGGGGAACGAAATATGAAAAGAGAAATTTAAATTAGAAATCTAAAGAAAGGTTATAGTTTATACCTGTATAATTAGGACGTTTGGTGAATTAAGATCGAAACGGACTCTATTGAAGAAATTAACTAAATTTGCTTTGTAGGATTCGGCATCCTCTTTCTTTACGGAATCAGATCCTCCTTGCCACCAAAGGAGTCCCTTTAGTTCCCCACCATTTTTAACGGATTCCTTTGCCCTTGTTATTAGTTGTTCATAAAGATTCCAGGTTGCCAATCAGCGATCTTACTGCCACCATATGCACATGGGACCAAGCCAATTACTCCGAAGCTCGGGTTTTTTTTGCTAATAGAGCATGAGCAAATGGCATTCCAGGACCAATGCCATTAGTCTTATTGTAATCAATGTCTTTATGGAGTGGTTCTTGGGCAACAACCCAAGTAAGTTTTGCATTAAGGCGAAGAATATCCTTCTGTGGTTGGCACTCAATAGGGATAACGCCATCCCATTTCAAATGGTGAGAGATGGTGTTGATATCTACACCTCCGCGACCGGCCATGTTACTTTGCCCTGCAAGAAGGAATATATTTTTCGGTTGTTCTTGTAAGATTCTAGGCCTCGCAAACACAATGTTAGCAAGGAGTAAGAGGATAGACAATCGAACATACATCTTGTGTTTTTTTTTTTTTTTAAATAAAACAAAGCTAGGTAAATTAATTGATTTTTGTGAAGATACAAATAAGATATTGACTATTTATAAGAAAATGAGTTACTATTTTTATACATTTGCAAGTTAACTAGATAATCGATGGTAGTTAAAAAAAATTTATATGTTTAAGCCATCTTTTGGTTTGCTTTTCTTTCATAATAGGTTACTTGTTAGAAGATGTGAGGAAGAGATTATTCTGTTTCATGATAGAGATTGCTGATGAGGTTTTGGATATTTTGCATCTACCCATCATTATTAGTAATGTTAATGACTTGGTAGTTATTATCGTACCACATGCCTTCTTTTTACAGGAAAATATACTATAATAGACTAACAAATTAAGCGTAAAAGATGATAGTGTTATAAAGTGTAATAATTGATTTAACAGTTATTTCCTTTCCTCTCTTCATATATTGTATTTGCATGAGAAACAATCTCGATGTTATATCTTCTACTTTTACTTATAAAAATCTATTCAAAGTAAATTATGTTAGTCAATTTATATATGTTCACTTTTATGATTGGTTATACATTATTATGAAAATGAATCATTTATATACATATATATATATATAATAAATTTTTTATACTAAGATATCCTATAGCCATATTTTCAATCGATAATTGTACTTCTCTTTCCATGTTGGATCAAGTTTGATTACGAAATAGTGAATCTAAACTAGTTCGGAGCACATTCATGTATAAAAACGTATGATTATGATTTTTTTTCTTTTTTATTTTTTTATTCTACGTTTATTTTCACCAAGTAGAAAAAGCATGATTGGGCCTCAGTTACCATGATAATGCAAATGTAAATTTGGGTGGAACTTATCACATAGGATAACCTAGAAGCAATAATTTGTTTGGTGAAAAACATTCTCAAAGTTTTCTTTAATATTCATTTAGTATTTATAATCTTTAAATGCAATGGTGCTAATACCAAATTATCATGCTTATAACCACAAGCATTAATAGTATGCGTGAAATAGACTAAGTGCATATGCTTGCCCAAGAAAAATATCTACTGAAAATTGAAAATTCAAAAATGAAAAAAAATAAAAAGCCATTCACCATGTTAAACTACAAACAATTGTCTAGACCATTCTAATGTAACAATATAAATATTAGTTTCTCAACGGGATAAATCAATATTGATTCTCTTTTTTTCAACAGTTATAATACATAACATAATTGACAAAAAAAATTATAATCAATTTTTGAATTTTCAATAAATCCTTTCTAAAGATAGTCAATCACCACATGGTCTATATGTATGAACGACGATTAACTATATGGACAAGTTTATAAGCTTAGCCACTTTGTTAACTATATGGATAAAATCCCATGTACATTTTACTGATCATTCTCACGCATCTTTCATCTGCAGGAATAATGCGATAATTAAAGCTACTAATTTCAATTTCATATCATTAAAAAGAATTAGATCTCGTGAACACCTTCTGTCATACCTTCCAGCTCAATGATTTATATAAGAGAAGAGAAGGTTTTCCTTCTTTTCTTGGAAGAGAACGAAGCGGTGGCGATGATTCTTGAGAGGATTGATCTTCCGTTGGTATATTGTCTTCTGGGTTCTGAAAACGGGATTCTCTTCTCTTTTTCCTCATCGTCTCTAGCACATCATACTTGTTGAAATTGCCCAAACAGTCACCTTTTGTTGATAATTGTCCACGTTTACCGAGTATATTCCTGCATTTTATATATATACCATCCACAAACTTTGATATTGTTTCCATCTCGTGTTGCATAAAAAATCACTCGGGGAAATTTACTATTAAATACCAAGCCAAAAAGTAGATTTTCGGGGCATCAGTTAAAGAAAAATTGAAATTGCTTTTGTTAATTTAGAAAATAAATAAATAATAAGTAAAAGTAGATTTAGATACTCCATCCCTGTAAACAAAAGGGCTCATAAGTTAGTTAACTAAAAGAACTTAATATTGTGAAAGCCCATCCCCCCATTTGGGCTAACTCCAACCTTATCCATCAAGCCCAACAGTGCCTTGAATTCAAAGTTGTATTCAATTTTTTTTTCTTTATTTTTATATAAACAATTCTTAGGGGCATATAGACAATTATTATAGTCCTAAATTATGGGTTATCCATATTCTATCGAAGTTTCCATCCATAGTATGTTGAACCACTTATTATCACATATAAATAGATTAAAACAAAGAAAAAGATTATTGTCTTATTGATTCTTAATCATAAATGGTTAAAACACATTAGTTAAATATGATGAGATAAGAGAGAATTCAGCAAAATGATATACCATGTAAATTGCTAAGTGGTTGGAAATGATATGTGAGGAGGTCTTTTATAATTACTTATCATAGTTTTCCTAATACAATAGGTTATTTATCGAATTCATATTAATTTTTACCTTACTAAACATTATACAAGACATATCATCCTCAAGATAATTCATATTTTCTACATAGGAACATTAATTAGGGCTTAGCATGGTCTTATGCACTTACCTATAAGACAAGATAAAGCCTTTTTTACTTTCTCCTCGCACCCATAAGAGTATAAAGGCACCATCATTGCCATGTATTGTGCTTCCACATTCCTGCCAGCCGGCATAATTTGCAAACCCACCATTTCACCTTCTCCCAACATGCAATCTGCAATCCTCAATGCTGTCAACATTAGTAAATAAAATTTCTTCTTTCAACAAGGATTTGTAGGTATAACATATGACTTACCTACCTTGGTGCTAATGAGTGGCTGGAGGATTTGATTATGCAACCCTCAAGCTTTGAGCACATGACTCCTTATGGACAAAGCCAACCGTTGTACCGAGATGGTAGGGAAGAGCAGGCAAAAGAAGAAGTGGAAGATGATGTCTAGGAAGTGTCGAAGGAAGAAGTACCGAACCACATACAGGGTTCATCCAGCTCCATAAGTTAGCCACCTGCACCACTTAAGTCTAGCATTTTTACTAAACATTTTCGATAAATTGTAAGGAGATATAGGAGCACCTGTGCATATTACAACTATTGTTGATCAAGTTAAGCATAGAAGAAATGGGTGGGCTATGGGGCTCGACATAGATAAGTTGTACTAACAAATTTTCTAATCAAGTGGATCGTTATCAGTAACCTTATTTTAGTATTTTGCTAAGAGGCAACAAGTCGCCTTTATAGAATACTTAGTGAAATGTAAATTGTCATGGAGTCATGCATCTTTGAAGTGCTGGTTGGAGTACGAGTGAGAAGCTTTGAATTCGAGCTCACATAGTTACGACCCAAAAAGGTTACAACGAATGACTGTGAAGTTGTATCATAATGGTAAGTGTAAATTAGCAACTCTTTTTAATTCTCTTGAGACACATCTTTCTATTCGTAAGAATATATAGACCGATCTATCATAGGAAAATTCATACATGAGAATTACATGTCAATAGATAAATGATGCATGGCAAGTGCAAAAGAGACTAATAGCACTTAGGATTTTCAACAATCACCATGAGGCACAAAATATTTTTGTATAATAAGTATTATTTTAGGTGTACATTGCTTAACGAAAAATATTTTTTCAGTTGGTTTTGATACTGTGTCCACTAATATGACATCCATTGAGAAACTTCAAGTGTTATGTCAGCCTACGCTAGGAGGTACTTTTTTTTACATATGATGCACCTTCCATACATTAAATCTTTGCATTAAAGATGGTATGAACTATTTAGATTTTAAGATGTCCCTAATAAGTGTAACACCACGAAATCATAGGTAGCGCTATGGCTCACCATGTGTCATTATCATACATAAACACATTATGGCTCTAACCTGCTCTAATACCTCTTAGTCCTGCAATTCCTGTAAGTCAACATTCAAATATATCCAATGCTTCTAATGTAATATAAAAACAGTCCAATTCATCCTTTGAACCTTGAAACCAATTTAACATAAATCCATAATCAACATCTAATGCAACAGAAGTCTATAAAACACTAAATTAATATTCTCATGATACTACTAAGTATTAGATATTGATAACATAATTCTTTTTAATTTCTAATGACCAAAGTAATAATGATAACCATCTTCTTTCTCTCTTTGTGGTTCACCTAATGCCAGGATATCTTCTAGGTTATCATCTCCCTTAATACCTGCATCCAAAAAAAAAAATCCTCGAGGGTTAAGCTAACGCTCAATATGTATAAGTCAATCACACATGCATGAAAAAACATGAACATAATTCACATGCATTATGCAATACTTAAACATAGGCAACCATTATGTGATATAATTTAATTCCACAAACAACAATAGGGAACTCACGACCCCTCTTAACACACTAGAGAATGAATCGGTGATAGGAATTGCCACTATGAGCCCCACATCAATAATCACTTAAACTTGGTGATGGGAACTACCACTACGGGGCCCTACACCCACAATCACTTAATCGCTTAAACCTTAAACTAACCTAAATCTTTTCTAGGCATGACTCCATTGGGGATAACGCCATATAAGGATCAATGGGGTGCTCGCTAGGGATCCGCCATGACAGGCCCCTAGGTTCAAGCCAAGCTCAAATAGCATACACTTAAATGCATGATCAGTCTTGTACTCAATCCATTTCAATGAACATAGCAACTTAAGCAAGCACAGAACAACAACTAGTTATATGTACCTTTAATCCTAGTCTTAAGCATGTCTAGTCCTGAACATAAGCTTAGCTGTAATCTATTAAAACCATAATGATTCCTTCTTAACACTAATCTAAAAATAATTTAATTACTTATTTCTCTTAGTTTATTTGATTTTTTAAGGTCTTACTAGCAACGTAGGATGCATGGAAATTAACTTAATTAGAATTTAAATAGGTAAACAATTAGATTATTCTTCACTCAACACGACCATGTTGGAGGTCTTCTAACTCAACACGGGATAGCACATAACCCTGTAAAAGGTTGTGTACATTTTTGTGTATTTATTTTCACACAAGGTAGGATACGGTCATGTTGGGTAGCTGTCATCCTTTCTATAATTTCTAAGTTTAGCATGAATGAGATATAAATGTATTAGGAGGTCGTGTTTCTTTCTATAAAGTTTGGGTTCAAGACAAGCATGACACGGTTGTATTGGGAGGTTATGTATCTTTCTATACAATCAGGGTTTAACATGGTCGAAACACAACTATGTTGGGAGGCTATCTATCTCTCAGTACAATTTTACGAACCTCACTTCCTCTATACCAATTCATCCTAATTTCAGTTCTTTTTGTTCCTAGGTTTAATTTATTCCTAAAACATGAATTTTTTAATCAAATTACATGGATTAGAATACTTACTTCAAAATTTTTTCAAATCGTAACCTTGATTGATTGATTTTGGTGCCCATTACGGCCTATCCTTGATTTGAATCCTAATTGAAATAGGAGATGAAAATTGATTAAATTCTCAATCCCACAAGCGTAGACATCATTAAATCAATAAGCCTCTATACTTGGTTTGCTCTTAATCGTCCTTATGGTTTGCTAAGTACTCTTGCTTGTTAGAGAGTGTTTTCTATTCCTTCTATGTTGTTACTATGAGGAGGCTAAAAGAGGAGAGTTAGGCCAACATAGAGTATTTATACTTCGACCATAAAATGACCCATTTGCCCCTCAAATTTTATGTAATCCCAATCGTGACCTCGATTTTGTGTTAAGATATATATATACAAATTAATTTGCAAAAATCTAAGTATTTACATTCTCCCCCACCCCCCCATTATAAAAACTTTTGTCCTTGAAAGTTACCTACTTCTTGAGGAATTCTAGATACTTCTTTCATATCTCTTTTTCTAAATCCCACGTTGCGTCCCATTCAGTTTGATTTGTTCGCTGTACTATGACATAGAAAATCGTTACCCATTTTAGTACTTGCTCTTTAGTGTCCACAATTCTAACGGGTTTTTCCATCGATGTTAAGTTTGGCTATAAATTCAATGGCTTCAAAGCCACTATCTAGTTTGGGTATGCCAACCAAACCTAGCGAGAGAGCCAATCTATAAGCCACTGCACCTATTCTTTACAAGATCTCAAATGAGCCTACATACCTCGGGTCCAGCTTCCCTCTCAAACTAAATCTGACCACCCCATTGATTAGAGAAATTCTCAACAAAACCTTATCACCTACTTGAAATTCTAAAGGGTGTCTTCTCTTTTCTGCATAGCTCTTTTCTCCAGATTGAGTTGTCTATATTCTTTGCCTAATTAGCTTCACCTTATCCACTGCCTCTTGGACTAATTCTGGTCACATCATCTGCCTTTCTCCCATATCATCTTAATGTAGTAGGGATCTACACCTTCTTCTATAAAGAGCCTCATAAGGAGCCATCTAGATGGTTACTTGGTTATTGTTATTATAAGAAAAATCAATCAGAGATATATACTCATTCTAATTACCTCTAAAATCTACTGAACTGGCTTTGAGTAAGTCCTCTAGAGTCAATATAGTCCGTTTAGATTGCCCATTCATCTAAGGGTAGAATGCAGTGTTGAACTACAATTTGGTACCTAAAGCTTTATGTAAGTTGTTTCAGAATTTGCTTACAAATCTTATGTCTCTATCATAAATGCTGGTCACTAGTAGTCCATGTAATCTGACTATTTCTTGTGTGTATATCTGGGTTAGTTTCTCTAATTTGTATCCGACTATGATAGGTAAAAAACAAGCAGATTTAGTCGACCTATTCGCTATTACCCAAACTACATCCTATTTCTCCTTGGTATTTGGGTGGGTTGTAACAATGTCCATTGTCATATGCTCCCATTTCCATTTTAGTACTAGAAGAGCATGTAATTCTCCAACTGGTCTCTATTGCTCTATTTTGATCTATTGGCATTTGAGGCATTTGGCTATATACTCGTCTATCTCTCTCTTCATGTTTCTCTACCAGTAATGACTCTTTAGATCCTCATACATTTTAGTGCTTCGCAGGTGTATTGTTTATGTTAAGTAATGTGTCTCTTTGATTATCTTTCTCTTCAATTCAATCTCCCATTGCACATAGAATCTTGTTTTATATCTCAGGGTTCATTCTGTACCTAAGCTAAATTTAAGAGCTTTACCTTGATCCATTCTACTCTTGATCTTTTAAATGTCTTTATCTTCTATTTGACCAATTTTAATTCTATCCATTTATGGTTAGCTGTACTTATAAGGTAGTCATTTTTGCTCCTACTTCTTGGGTCAAAATTTCCAATTCCAACTCATGCAGGTCTTCTAATAGCTCTTTTTATAAAGTAATGAAAGTAGCTACATTACCCTGTTTCTTTCTACTAAGGGCATTTGCTACCACATTTGCCTTTCCTGGATGGTATTATATCTCTAGCCCATAATCTTTTATCAGCTTCAACCATCTCCACTATCTCATATTCAATTCTTTCTATGTGAAGATATATTTCAAGCTTCGATGATCAGTAAAGATTCTGTACCTTTCTCCATATAAATAATGCCTCCATAACTTTAAGGCTAATACTACTATTGCTAACACTAAGTCATGAGTTAGCTAGTTCTTCTCACAAGGCTTCAGTTGGCCGGATGCATAAGCTACTACCTATCTAACTTGCATCAACACATACCCCAACCCTTGAACGGAGGCATCTAATATACCGATATCAAACAATACATAAGCATTGTAAGAGTGTACTTGAAGCATACTTATAATGTTTTCCACGTCCAGGATGTCCTAAGGCTGTTGTTGCTACTATGTAGCAAGCACTCTGATAGGAACTCGCTGTCTACGACCCTCTACTCGTGGTCTACTCTAGGATTAAACACTTCAACCACCATAATGAACCTATTAAAGCTAATGGGTTCATTCACATTGTTGTGCTACCGGATATTGGGGGCTTGGTGTTGCTGTGTTAACAATCCTACCAAGTGATTCATAGTATGTAATGACTGGATTGTCTCTTTAGCCATCTGACCCCTTCTCCTTTGCAGCTATTGATTTTAGACATCATCTTCATTGGGCTTAGCACGTCCAGCACCCTTTCCTAAGTTTGATCCAATGATTCTTCTTAGAGGCATTGTGTTGAGAAGAGACAACCAAATAGACTTAAAGTTAGTGCCAACTGATGTTAGCATTAGTATGTGTTGGTATATATACATACATACCCTTACACATGATGGTATACTCATAAATAACATCACAATTGAAAGAAGGCAAGTAAAAGAATAATACAAGAAAATAATTACATAAATAGATAACGTCCCATATTTTCCCACTCTCTTCATGTCTCATTGTCTTACAGATCATATACTTAATTTCTCTAAAGATTGTATCTTATGCTATACCATTTGAAACTTATGTCTATTGATCAATACTTAATTTTTCGGGATCAACAAGCCTAAGTTTTTCAAGATCATCAACTTGTGTTCTATAAATGAAAACCTAATTCCTTGAAGATCATAAACCTATTCTCTATAGATCTAAACTTGAGTCCTCAATAATCATAAACCTAATCTTTATAGATCTAAACTTAAGTCCCTAAAGATAAAAAACTTGAGCTCTAGTACCATATCAACTGTAACGCCCAAAAACCATGAGCAATGCTACTTCGCACCACGTGTCCTTATCACACAAGAGCACATTAAGGCTCTAACCTACTCTGATTCCTCTTAATCCTGCAATTCCTATAAATCAACATTCAAATATATCCAATCCTCCTAACTTATTACAACAACATTCCAATTCTTCCTTTAAACCTTGAAACCAATTTAAAATAAATCCATAATCAACATCTAATACAACAGAAATCTATAAAACTCTAAGTTAATATTGTCCAGATACAACTAAGTATTTCATCCTAACAACAAAATTCTTTCCAATTTTTAATCGTCATAGTAATATTGATAATCATCTTCTTCTTTTCTTTGTGGTTCACCCAATCCCAAGTTATCTTTTAGGTTATCACCGTCCTCAATACCTACATCTAAAAAAATTATCCTCGAGGGGCGAGCTAACACCCAATACATGTAACACAATCACACAAGCATGAGCAAACATGAACATAATTGACATGCATTAGGCAGTACTTAAACATAGATAACCACTTTGTGATATAATTTAATTCTACAAACAACAACAAGGCACTTAAGACACCACCCCCCCCCCCCCCCCCCCCCCCTTTCCCTTTAAAAACACTTAAACATTAGAGCATGAATTGATAATGGGAGCTACCACTACAGGTTTTACACCCATGATCCGCTAAACACTTAAACTTGGAGATCGGAACTACCACTATGGGGCTTCACACTCATGATCCCTTAAACACTTAAACTTGGTGATGGGAACTACCACTACGGGCTCCACACCCATGAGCACTTAAGCCACTTAAACTTGGTAATGAGAACTACCATTACAAGCCCTACACCTATGATTACTTAATTGCTTAAACCTTAAACTAATCCAGATCATTTCCAAATACAACTCTACTAAGGACAACATCACATAAGGATCATTGGAGTATTCCCTAAGGATCTGCCACTATGGGCCCCAAAGCTGAGCTAAGCACAAACAACATACACTTAAACACTTGATATGTCTTATGCTTAATCCATTTTAATGAGGATACCAACTGAAAGAAGAATGGAACAACAAATAGTTAGACATACCTTAAATCATTATTTTAAGCACATTTGGTCTTGAACTTAAGCTTAGTTGTAATCTACTAAAACAATAACGGTTCCTTCTTAGCATTAATCTAAAAATAGTTTATTTTCTTATTTCTTTTAGTTTATTCAATTTTCTAAGGTCTTACTAGCTATCTAGGTTGTGTGGAAATTAACTTAATTAGAATTTAAATAGGCAAACAATTAGAATATGTTTCACTTAACATGGTTATGTTGGAGGCCGTGTAACTCTACATAAGGTAGTATACGGCCGTGCTAAAGGTTGTGTACATTTTTATGTATTTATTTTGACATGGGGTGGGACACTATCGTACTAGGAGGTCATGTTCATTTCCATAAGGTCTAGGTTTAGGACGGATAAGACACAACTGTGTTAGGAGGCTGTGTTTCTTTCTGTAAAGTCTGGGTTCAACACAGGTATGACACGGCCGTGTTGGAAGGCCATGTATCTCTCTATGCAATCTTAGTTTAACAATGTTGAAACACAACTGTTTTGGGAGGCCATGTATCTCTTGGCACAGTTTCACAAACCCAAGTTCCTCTATACCAATTCGTCCTAATTCCGATTCTTTTTGCTCCTAAGTTTAATTTATTCCTAAAACACGTATTTGTTTTAATCTAATTACATGGATTAGAGTACTTGCATCAAAATTTTCTCAAATTGTATCCATGATCGATGGATTTTGGTGATTATGCACTATCCTTGATTCGGATCCTAATTGAAATGGGTGATTGAAATAGATTAAATTCTTAATACCACAAGCATAGAAATCATTAAATCGATAAGCCTCTTTACCTGGCTTCCTCTTAATCATCCTTATGGCTCGCTGAGTCTTGTGAGTTAAATAGCCTTTTCTATGAAGAGGTGAAAAAGAGCTGAGCCAGGTCAACATAGAGTATTTATACACTGATCATAAAAAGACCCATTTACCCCTCAAATTCTAATGAAATCTCAATTATGACCTTAGTTTCATGTTATAATTGGGGTAACAGACTCATTATTATATATATATATATATATGTATGTATGTATATTTTTTTTGTTGAAGGATTGTGAAAGGATGTTGTGAAAGTTATGTGTGATGGAGTATATGATGTGATTGTGTATTAGCTAAAGGTTGAGAAAGATAAATAAAATTGTGCATGAATATTGTGTGCATCATGCATGTGTTATTACTTCTATTACGGCATGCTAATGTGTTTGTAGGTATACATAGTACTGGGTAATAGCTCACCTTTCGTGAGACCCTTTTTTTAATTGCAGGTGTCATAAGAGTGATTGTAAGGCATGTCGAAACCTTAGAAGCTACAAATTAGAATCAAGATGATGAGCAAAACATTGACTATGTTTATTATGCTGAGATGTAGACAGATGGTTATAAGAACAAATAGTAGTTGAAATTGTTTGATCAATTGAAGACTGTTGTAGTATTTTAAATATTGAAATAAATTTAAGAGTTTTGATTATGTTGTATTTTTTAGGATAGACCTCTTTATCAATCTTTTGTACATAGAGAATACTCGTTATTATTCCTGATGGATTTATGAATTTAATATTGGAGAATTATAGTATCGGAGCCTTTGTGTATCCTCATATAAGAGAGACATGTGGCAAGTTGTCACATTCTTGGGTTCTAGGGCGTTATAACACTACACAAGAAAAAAAAATATAGTACAATGTTCTTGTACCATGTCTAGTTTATATAGTGTAACACAAAATTTTTTATGATGATATTGGGTTATTTTATACATTAACATGAGAACTTATGGAAGAAGTTGTGATGTGTGCATAATTGTAAAAAGAATGATGATGATATGGGTTTTGTTTTTTCAAGAATGTGCTAGTTTTGTTCGATGAAATAAATTTTTGAAGCATCTAAAATATGGCACAAAATTTTTGGTTTTTGCCTAATATTTTGAGCTCCTTTTATCTAGTGACTTCATTCACTATGACTTGTCCTAGTTCAATTTTACTTTTCCTCTTTCTTTCTTTTTTTTTTTTTTTTTCGGGTTTACAAGTTGACATGTATACTGTGAAAGGATGTAGATGTAAATGGCTACCAAGACACAAGCCTAGAAGAGTGCTCCATGAAATAAATTTCATCAAGAGTATGTCTTAATAGTTAGTGAGACATGTTTCAACATTAATTTTAATATCCACTATGGGTTTAGGTGCTAACCATCTTAAAAACCCTAACCAGTAGATCTTATTCAATAAATGAAAATATATAATTGAGGGTAAGCAAATAATTCTAGTTAACAAAATATCCATCCATACACTACTTATTTGGATATGTTTTGAATATGTCTTAAGGGTGATAAGATAGGTTTTGAGCATAGATTTTTTGAAACTTGCTATCAGTGATAGGTTACGAATATGAGGCCTACCTACCGAAACCAGTACTCTAAGGTATATAGGGAACAAATTCCAAGATACCATGTATCGATCTTATAAAAAAATTATTAAATAATGAATAATAATATTATATTTTTCAACTAATAAATGATTTAATAAAAAAGGAAATGAGAGAGCCAGTGCTCATATTACCTAAATAACTAAATTAATCCCACTTTTCTCACTTTATATTTTTCATTTTTTTTCCCTTGTTATTCCCTACTTTTCTCTCTAACTTACGTTTTCCATTGTTTTTCCTTATTCTTTCCTAATTGTTAAGTAATAAAATTATCTAAATTTGAAATAATGAGATATAATTTTTTTTTTTAAGCTTTGTAGGCTTTACTACAGGTTCTATAAGATTTGTATATGGAAAACTTGAAATATTATATATAAATTAATTTTTCAATATCATATAATTTTGAAATTTATATTAAACAAAAAGAGAGACCTTTATGTTGCACACGGTACCATATACCCTATAAGTTGTACAAGTTATAGGATACAAGTAGCTCTAAAGTGTTGCATCGCAATTTTAGCTCCAAAATTTAGAAATTTATACCTTATAAATTAGGGTGCAAGTAGACTTTCATATCTTACCCACACTATACTCACTTATCCCTAAGTTTAATATGTTAAAACTAAACTCCTAGTGCAATAACACAACGGTACATACGGTCCATCTCCTTCGCTCACTTCCTCTCTATATATTAAGCATATACATTCACTTTTCCATACTCTTTTTTTTTTTTTTCATGTAAATAACTCCATTTTCATTTAAGCATTTCTAGTGCTTAAAATTTAAAATTTCAACTACATTATTTGTTTATTTAAATTTTACCATCTATAGCTTTTCACCATCCTATTTTTGAAAGTGCACACTTTCACATTAAAAAACCGACTCTTGTTTTTCCGTGTGGTAATATTTTATCACCTTCCTTACATAAAAACTTTTCTTTCTTAATATGCCAATACAATGATTGTCACTTATCATATCATTCATGTTTTATCCTTTCAAGCACATGGCCACATGGTCTCACTAGTGTGTTCATGTGTGTGTGTGTGTATGGTCAAAAAGTCATTTATGCCTCTTAAGTTTATATTTAATTATTGGAGGAACTTAAGTTTCAAGTGAATCATCTGAGTCCTTTTATGTTTGTGATGTTTAAAGTCATTTGACATACATACATTTCACATATGAAGTTTGTTAAAGGTGGTTGTAGTAATAAACAACCTCTGTGAAAATGAATCCTCCCTGTTTTTATTTTTTCAATTTACAACAATTTACAAATCAATGATAAAAATTACTTAAATTTTTTCAACTATCTTCTGATATTATAGCTATGTCATCTACCTTTCTTATAATTTTTACAATTAATCACATGTTGTAACAGTTAAATATGGTAAATTGATGTAAATTGTGAAAATGTGGATGGAGACAATTCAAATCCAATTGTACACTGCATTACAACGGTGATGAATGGTTCAACTCTTGTGAACTAAGGAATAATGGAGGAGTTATATATATGGAATGTGTTAAAACTTCAAAAGCTCAACCTTTTTTTAACAATAAATATCCTTATTTTTAAGTGATTGTCAATGAGTGTAATACAAGCACTTATTAAAGGGTAAGGGAATTTTTTTGCTATTTCCAATATTGATTATACATTTATTAATGATGTAGTTACATAAAAATGTGGTTGAAAAGTACTATAAAATATTCTAGCAAAACACACTTTCACATGAATCCAAGAGCACCAATTAATAAAAGCATGGCAAATCCCATGATACGTTTGTGAAAAAAAACAAATTACCAAAGAACATAAAACCCATTTTTCATATTCATTTCCAGTTCTATTTTAATTCCATCATCAAAAGCACTACTATTATCATTTTCAATTATCACTGAAAACATTACATTGTGATTAATTTAATAGTATGTAGTTCCAAATATAATATTAATGGAAGCTCGTCATTCTCCATGGGTGGAGCAATAAATAAGGACAATGCCTTTTTTAACATAGAGTAACATTTAATGTGGATACTATTTTTCATATTGATTTAAGAAGTGAAAATTTCATGTATTTTCTTTGGAATTTTCAAGTTCTAAATATTCCATCATCACCTTTTTAAGCTTAGTCAAGTTGTTGATAAATATATAAGGTGAAAAGGAAGGATTTATTTTGTTGCATCATGAGAACTTTTTATACAAGCAATCACTTCATCTTTTTTTTTTTTTTATGCACATTATTAGTTCTAACCAATAATACAATATAACGGTTTTCTTGAAATCTTAGTTTTAAGTGAAATCAAAACTGTGATATCTAATTGAAATTTCCCAACAAGCATTATCAAAAGTAAATGAGAAAAATATCAACTTTCTTGTCAAGAATTTAGTACAATAAATAGCTTCATCTAGTTTTACATAAATTTGCATTACAATTTCATTTAAACAATCATAGGATCAAACCATTCCATTAACTTTGTTTGTAAGATAGTACAATAAGAAATTAAATTCTACATATATTAAAGAAACAAGTGCGATAGCTTATTAATTATTCATTAAATCATACAATGTGCAATTCCATGCCCACAACATTTAAGGGCATAATCATGCTTGCTTGTTAATCGAAGAATATACATTAGCCAACAGTTGCCCAAACTTGACTTGACTCTCGGTGCTGAAGTGTTCACCATCTTTTCGAAATGAGTATTCTTTAGGTAGATCCATAGTATATAAATTTGGCAGCTTTAACTCCAACTGGATATTTCTTACAATTGTAGAATATGCTAATTTGGTTGGTGCTATAGCAACCTATCCACATTTCCAAAAAGGAAAAATGTATATTAAATCATCACTTACTCAACAAAGCAAATGGTAGGCAACATAAAACGAAGTTTTGTGATTCTCATTGGAAATTATGTGCGGCAAAATATAAATTGATAAAATGGGGGGGATGAAATATGAATAGAAGATTTTGAATTAGAAATCTAAAGAAAGGTCATAGTTTATACCTGTATAATTAGGAGGTTTGGAGAATTAAGATCGAAACGGACTCTGTTGAAGAAATTAACTAAATTTGCTTTGTAGGATTCAGCATCCTCTTTCGTTGCGGAATCAGATCCTCCTTGCCACCAAAGGAGTCCCTTTAGTTCCCCACCATTTTTTATGGATTCCTTTGCCCTTGTTATTAGTTGTTCATAAAGATAAGTTCCGGGTTGCGCAATCTTACTGCCCCCATATGCACATGGGACCAAGCCAATTACTCCGAAGCTCGGGTTTTTTGCCAATAGAGCATGAGCAAATGGCATTCGAGGACCAATGCCATTAGTCTTATTGTAATCAATGTCTTTATGGAGTGGTTCTTGGGCAACAACCCAAGTAAGTTTTGCGTCAAGGCGAAGAATATCCTTCTGTGGTTGGCACTCAATAGGGATAATGCCATCCCATTTCAATTGGTGAGAAATGGTGTTGATATCTACACCTCCGCGACCGGCCATGTTACTCTACCCTGCAAGAAGGAATACATTTTTGGGTTGTTCTTGTAAGTTTCTAGGCCTGGCAAACACAATGTTAGCAAGGAGCAGGAGGATAGACAATCGAACATACATCTTGAGGAATTTTTTTTTTTAAACAAAGCCGAGTAAATTAATTGATTTTTGTGAAGATACAAAAAAAGATATTGACTATTTATAAGAAAATGAGTTACTATTTTTATACATTTGCAAGCTAACTAGATAACCGATGGTAGTTAAACAAATTTTATATGTTTAGGCCTTCTTTTGGTTTGCTTTGCTTTCATAACAGGTTACTTGTTATAAGATGTGAGGAAGAGATTATTCTGTTTCATGATAGAGATTGCTTATGAGGTTTTGGATATTTTGCATCTACCCATCATTACTAGTAATGTTAATGACTTGGTAGTTATTATTGTACCGCATGTCTTCTTTTACAGGAAAATATACTATAATACACTAACAAATTAAGCGTAAATGATGATAGTGGTTTAAAGTGTAATCATTGATTTAACTATCATTTCCTTTCCTCTCTTCATATATTATATTTGCATGAGAAACAATCTTGATGTTATATCTTCTACTTTTACTTGTAAAAATCTATTCAAAGCAAATTATGTTAGTCAATTTATATATGTTCACTTTTACGATTGGTTTATATTATTATGAAAATGAATTAACTATATATATATAGATATAATAATTATTTTATACTAAGAAATCCTACAGCTATATTTTCAATCAATAATTGTATCTTTCCTTGTTGGATCAAGTTTGACTACCAAATAGTGGATCCAAACTAGTTTAGAGCACATTCATGTATAAAAAAGTATGATTATGATTTTTTTCCTTTTTTATTTTTTTGTTCTTCGTTTATTTTTGCCAAGTAGAAAAAGCATGATTAGGCCTTGGTTACCATGATAATCCAAATGTAAATTTCGGTGGAACTTATCACACAGGTTAACCTAGAAGTAGTAATTTGTTTGGAGAAAAACATTCTCAAAGTTTTCTTTAATATTCATTTAGTACTTATAATCTTTAATTGCAATGGTGCTATTACGAAATTATCATGCAAATAACCACAAGCATTAATAGTAAGTGCGAAATATACTAAGAGCATATGTTTGCTCAAGAAAAATATCTATTGAAAATTGAAAATTCAAAAATGTAAAAAAATAAAAAGCAATTCACCATGTTAAACTACAAACAATTGTCTAGACCATTCTGTTCTAATAATATACATATTAGTTTTTCAACGGGATAAATTAATATTGATTTTCTTTTTTCCAACAGCTATAATACATATCATAATTAACAAAAAAATTATAATCAATTTTTGAATTTTCAATAAATCCTTTCTAAAGATAGTCAATCACCACATGGTCTATATGTATGAACGACGATTAACTATATGAACAAGTTTATAGGCTTAGCCACTATCTTAGCATTAGACAATTCAAGAGCAAGTAAAGTGTGCTCTACTATTCTTGTATGAGCGACGATTAACTATAGGTACAAGTGATGGATAAAATACTCCAATAGTGCATCTTTCATCTTTCTCGTGAACACCTTCTTCCATGCCTTCCAGCTCAATGGTTTATACAAGAGAAGAGAAGGTTTTCCTTCTTTTCTTGGAAGAGAACGAAGCGGTGGCGATGATTCTTGAGAGGATTGATCCTTCCTTGGTAAATTGTCTTCTGGGTTCTGAAAATGGGATTCTTTTCTCTTTTTCCTCATCGTCTCTAGCACATCATACTTGCTGAAATTGCCCAAACAGTCACCTTTTGTTGATAATTGTCCACGTTTACCGAGTATATTCCTGCATCGTATATATATACCATCCACAAACTTTGATATTGTTTCCATCTCGTGTTGCATAAAAAATCACTCGAGGAAATTTACCATTAAATACCAAGCCAAAATGTAGATTTTTGGGGCCTGAGTTAAAGAAAAATTGAAATTTCTTTTGTTAATTTAGAAAATAAATAAATAATAAGTAAAAGTAGATTTAAATACTCCATTCCCGTGGATAAAAGGGCTCGTAAGTTAGTTAACTAAAAGAACTTAACATTGCGAAAGCCCATCCCCCCATTTGGGCTAACTCCAACCTTGTCCATCAAGCCCGGCAGTGCCTTGAATTCAAAGTTGTATTCGATTTTCTTTTTCTTTTTTATATATTTATAAACAATTCTTGGGGGCATATAGACAATTATTATAGTCCTAAATTATGGGTTGTCCATATTCTATCGAAGTTTCCATCCATATTATGTTGAACCACTTATTATCACATATAAATAGATTAAAACAAAGAAAAAGATTATTGTCTTATTGATTCTTAGTCATAAATAGTTAAACCACATTAGTTAAATATGATGAGATAATAGAGAATTCAGTAAAATGATATACCATGTAAATTGCTAGGTGGTTGGAAATGATATGTGAGGAGGTTTTTTATAATTACTTATCATAGTTTTCCTAATATAATAGGTTATGTATCGAATTCATATTAATTTTCACCCTACTAAACATTATACAAGACATATCATCCTTAAGATAAATCATATTTTTTGCATAGGAACAATAATTAGGGCTTGGCACGGTCTTATGCACTTACCCATAAGACAAGATAAAGCCTTTTTTACTTTCTTCTCGCACCAATAAGAGTAAAAAGGCACCATCATCTCCATGTATTGTGCATCCACATTCTTGCTAGTCGGCATAATTTGCAAACCCACAAATTTACCTTCTCCTAACAAGCAATCTGCAATACTCAATGTTGTCAATTTTAGTAAATCAAATTTCTTCTTTCAATAAGGATTTGTCGGTAAAACATATGACATAACTACCAGGTGCCAATGAGTGGTTGGAGGATTTGATTATGCAACCCTAAAGCTTTGAGCACATGACTCCCGATGGACAAAGCCAATTGCTGTACCGAGATGGTAGTGAGGAGCAGGCAGAAGAAGAAGTGGAAGACGATGTCTAGGAAGTATTGAAGGAAGAAGTATCGAACCACATATAGGTTCCATCCGGCTCCATATGTTAGCCACCTGCACCATTTAATCTGGCATTTTTTACTAAACATTTTTGTTAAATTGTAAGGGGAAATGGGAGCACCTATGTGTATTGCAACTATTGTTGATCACGTTAAGCATGGAAGAAGTGGGTGGGCTATGGGACTCGATATAGATAAGTTGTACTAACAAGTGGATCGTTATCGGCAAGCCTATTTTAGTATTCTGCTAAGAGGCAACAAGTTGCCTTTATAGAATACTTAGCGAAATATAAATTGTCATGAAGTCATGCATCTTCGAAGCGCCAGTTGGAGTACGAGTGAGAAGCTTTGAATTCGAGCTCACATAGTTACGACCCAAAAAGGTTACAACGAACGACCGTGAAGTTGTATCACAATGATAAGTGTGAATTAGCAGCTCTTTTTAATTCTCTTGAGACACATATTTCTATTCATAAGAATATATGGACCGATCTACTTTAGGAAAATTCATACATGAGAATTATATGTCACTAGATAAATGATGCATGGTAAGTGCAAAAGAGACCAATAGCACTTACGATTTTCAATAACCAGCATGAGGCATAAAATATTTTTCGTATAATAAGTATTATTTTAGGTGTACATTATGTGATTAAAAATATTTTTTCAGTTGGTTTTGATACTATGTCCGCTAATATGACATCCATTGAGAAACTTCAAGTGTTATGTTAGCCTACACTAGGACGTACTTTTTTTCTACATATGATGCGCCTTCCATAGTTTAAATCTTTGTATTAAAGATGGTATGAACTATTTAGATTTTAAGATGTCCCTAATAAGTGTAACGCCACGAAACCATAGGTAATGCTATTGCTCACCATGTGTCCTTATCATACATAAACACGTTATGGCTTTAACCTACTCTAGTAACTCTTAATCCTGTAATTCTTACAAGTCAACATTCAAATATATCCAATGCTTCTAACGTAATATAAAAACAATCTAATTCATCCTTTGAACCTTGAAACCAATTTAACATAAATCCATAATCAACATCTAATGCAACGGAAGTCTATAAAACACTAAATTAATATTCTCAAGATACTGCTAAGTATTAGATCGTGACAATAAAATTCTTTATAATTTCTAATGACCATAGTAATAATGATAACCATCTTCTTTCTCTCTTTGTGGTTCACCTAATGTCAGGATATATTCTAGGTTATCATCTACCTCAATACCTTTATCTAAAAAAAAATAATCCTCGAGGTTTAAGCTAACGCTCAATATGTATAAGTCAATGACACATGCATAAAAAACATGAACATAATTCATATGCATTATGCGGTACTTAAACATAGGCAACCATTTTGTGACATAATTTAATTCCACAAACAGCAACAGGGTACTTACGACCCCCCTTAACACACTGGAGCATGAATCGGTGATGGGAACTGCCACTACGCGCCCTACATCTACGATCACCTAAACTTGGTGATGCGAACTACCACTACAAGGCCCTACACCCACAATCACTTAATCGCTTAAACCTTAAGCTAACCTAAATCATTTCTAGGCATGTCTCCACTAGAGATAACGTCACACAAAAATCAATAGAGTGCTCGCTAGGGATCTGCCATTATAGGCCCCTAGGTCAAGCAAAGTACAAATAACATTCACTTAAACGCTTGATTAGTCTTGTACTCAATCCATTTCAATGAACATACCAACTTAAACAAGCATAGAACAACAAATAGTTATATCTACCTTTAATCTTAGTCTTAAGCATGTCTAGTCCAGAACTTAAGCTTGGTTGTAATCTATTAAAACAATAATGATTCCTTCTTAACACTAATCTAAAAATAATTTAATTTCTTACTTCTCTTAGTTTATTTGATTTTCTAAGGTCTTACTAGCAATGTAGGTTGTGTGGAAATTAGCTTAATTAGAATTAAAATAGGTAAACAATTAGATTATGTTTCACTCAACACGACCATGTTAGAGGTCTTCTAACTCAACACGGGATAGTACATGGCCTTGTAGAAGGTTGTGTACATTTTTGTGTATTTATTTTCACATAAGGAAGGATACGGCCATGTTGGGCAGCCATCTTCCTTTCTATAAGGTCTAGGTTTAACATGAGCGAGATACAACTGTATTAGGAGGTCATGTATCTTTCTATAAAGTATGGGTTCAACACAAGCATGATATGGTTGTATTGGGAGGTTATGCGTCTCTTTATGTAATCCAGGTTTAACATGGATGAAACACGACCATGTTGGGAGGCTATCTATCTCTTAGAACAGTTTTGCGAACCTTACTTCCTCTATACCAATTCATCCTAATTTCGATTCTTTTTGTTCCTAGGTTGAATTTATTCCTAAAACATGTATTTTTTAATCAAATTACGTGGATTAGAATACTTACTTCAAAAGTTTTGCAAATTGTATCCTTGATTGATTGATTTTGGTGTCCATTACATCCTATCCTTGATTTGAATCCTAATTGAAATAGGTAACGAAAATTGATTAAATTCTCAATTGCATGGGCGCAGAAATCATTAAATCAATAAGCCTCTATACTTGGTTTGCTCTTAATCGTCCTTACAACTCTCTAAGTACTTTTCCTTGTTAGAGAGCATTTTCTATTCCATCTATGTTGTTACTGTGAGGAGGCTAAAAAGAGGAGAGTTAGGCCAACGTAGAGTATTTATACTCTGACTGTAAAATGACCCATTTGCCCCTCAAATTTTATGTAATCCCGATCGTGACCTCAGTTTTATGTATTATATATATATATATATATACATATTAATTTGCATAAATCTAAGTATTTACATTCTCCCTCCCTCCCTTATAAAAACTTTTGTCCACGAAAGTTACCTACTTCTTGAGGAATTCTTTCTTATCTCTTTTTCTAGTTCCCACGTTGCTTCCCGTACAATCTAATTTGTTCGTTGTACTATGACATAGAAAATCATTATCCGTCTTAGTACTTGCTCTTTAGTGTCCACAATTTTGACGGGTTTTCCCATCAATGTAATGTTTAGCTATACGTTCAATGGCTTCAAAGCCACTATCTGATCTAGGTTAGCTATATATTTCCTTAGCATGGACATGTGAAATACATCATGTACCCTAACCAAACTTAGCGAGAGAGCTAATCTATAAGCTACTGCACCTATTCTTTCCAAGATCTCAAATTAGCTTACATACCTCGAATCCAACTTCCGTCTGAAACTAAATCTGACCACCCCATCTGTTAGAGAAATTCTCAATAACACCTTGTCACCTACTTGAAATTCCAAAGGGTGTCTTCTTTTTTCTACATAGCTCTTTTGTCTAGATTGAGTTGTTTATATTCTTTACCTAATTAGCTTCACCTTATCCATTGCCTCTCGGACTAATTCTGGTCTCATCATCTGCCTTTCTTACACTTCATCCTAATGTAGTGGGGATCTACACCTTCTTCGATAAAGAGCCTCATAAGGAGCCATCTAGATGGTTACCTGGTTGTTGTTGTTATTGGCAAAGTTAATCAGAGATATATACACATTTTAGTTACCTCCAAAATCTATTGCACTGGCTTTGAGTAAGTCTAAAGCTTTATGTAAGTTGTTTCAGAATTTTCTTACAAATCTGGTGTCTTTAACATAGGTGCTGGTCATTGGTAGTCTGTGTAATCAGATTATTTCTTGTGTTTATATCCGGGTTAGTTTCTCTAATTTGTATTCGACTATGATAGGTCGAAAACAAGCAGATTTAGTCGACCTATTCATTATTACCCAAACTACATCTCGTTTCACCTTGGTATTTGGGTGAGTTGTAACAAAGTCCAATGTCATATGCTCCCATTTCCGTTATGGAACTAGAAGAGGATGTAATTCTCCAAGTGGTCTCTATTTCTCTATTTTGATCTATTGGCATAAGAGGCATTTGGCTATATACTCGGCTATCTCTCTCTTCATGTTTCTCCACCAGTAATGACTCTTTAGATCCTTGTACATTTTAGTGCTTCAAAGGTGTATTGTGTAGGTTGAGTAAGGTATCTCTTTCATTATCTCTCTCTTCAATTCTATCTCCCATGGCACATAAAATCTTGTTTTATATCTCATGGTTTCTTTTATGTCAAAGCTAAATTTAAGAGCTTTGACCTGTTCTATTATACTCTTGATCTTTTAAATGTCTTTATCTTCTATCTAACCAATTTTAATTCTATCCATTTATGGTTAGCTGTACTTATAAGGTAGCCATTTTTGCTCCTACTTCTTGGGTTAAAATTTTTAATTCAAAATCGTGCATGTCTTCTAATAGTTCTCTTTATAAAGTAATGAGAGTGGCTACATTACCATGTTTCTTTCTACTAGGGGCATTTGCCACCACATTGGCCTTTCCTGGATAGTAATATATCTCTAGGTCGTAATCTTTTATCAACTCCAACCATCTCCACTGTCTAATATTCAAATCTTTCTATGTGAAGATATACTTCAAGCTTCAATGATCAGTAAAGATTCTATACCTTTCTCCATACAAATAATGCCTCTGTAACTTTAGGGCTAATACTACTATTGCTAACGCTAAGTCATGAGTTGGCCAGTTCTTCTCATAAGGCTTCCATTGGCAGGATGCATAAGCTACTACTTGACCAACTTCCATCAACATATACGCCAACCCTTGAACGGAGGCATCACTACACACTATAAATTTTTCTGCACTCTTGGGCATTGTCAAAACTGGCACTGACACAAGTTTCTCTTTGAGCATTTGAAAATTGGCTTTACATCTATCATCCCACTTAAATTTTACATTCTTTTGTGTCAATCTAGTAAGAGGAGTAACTATTTTAGAAAATCCCTCTACAAATCATGGTGGTAGTCTTCTAGACCTAAGAAGCTTCTTACCTTCTTCGTAACTATCTTCGGTTTGTGCCAATCCACTACTGCTCTCACCTTTTTTAGGTCTACAGATATCCCATTTTTATTGACCAAATGACCTAGGAAAACTTCTTGCTCTAGCTAGAATTCACACTTACTAAACTTAGCTCGCAACTTTTCTTCTTGTAACCTACCCAATACTAGTCTCAAGTGCTCTTCATCATATCCAATATGCCCAGTACCAAGTCAATATTGAGCTCTATCCCCCTAGCTGGGGATAAACCAAGAAGGTATTCTAGAAACACTTTTGGAAACTCTCTCACCATACGTACTACTTCCATCACGGCTTCCTCACTAGCTTCAATAGATATAGTCGCCAGCATATTCTTTCCCCACATCTCATATGTAGGTAATCTAGCAGGTCTTTGCACTTCTAATTCATACTCAAAGTAGTCTTCTCTAAGTATATCGAGTTGCACTACCTTGTTGTGACAATCATGGTGGCATGGTACTTTGATAGCCAATTGACACAAAAAATAATGTCGAACTCTACCATCTCTAAGATTAAGAGATTTGCTAGCATTACTCTACCTCGTATCGCTATTCTCACTCCTTTACATATTCTACTTATCTTCCCTCCAACTCCCAAAAGATAACTAATAGCCAGACAATTATTCATGTGTTTAGCATTTAATACACATGCACATACAAAATTCTCATATACATAGGATACTAATTCACCGATATCAAACAATACATAAGCATTGCAAGAGTGTACTTGAAGCATACTTACAATGTTTTCCACGTCAAGGATGTCCTAGTGCTGTTGTTGCTACTGTATAGCAAACACTATGATAGGAACTCGCTGTCTACGACCTTCTACTTGTGGTCTACCACCCTATCCCCTCACTAGAGGTCTAGCTGCCTATTAAGTTAGGCTTGCTTGATTTCTTACTTATCCCTGATGACACTTAATTGCTTTATGTCTCCTTTGTTTACACACAAGATAGAAAATTAGGGGGATTAACCACTCATTGAAATGTTTGCTAATGTGTCCAACCTTCCCACAAGAGAAGCTTACCCCATCTGGCCGTCTATACTCTCGTAATTCATGAGGCCCATATCATTTAGTACATTTGACATTTGGGCCCACTATAGGAAGTGCAAAAGGCAATTGTCTAATCTGTAGAGGAGGTGTTGCAGCACTATGTGTCTTACTTTGATGTATATGATATCTCTTACCTTTATCTTGCCCTCATTCTACTTAAGGTAAGTCTTTTTCCTAGAGTTATTGCTGCTTTATGGCTCCTCTATTCCTCTATACTTTTTCTGCTATTGATGTTAAGTTTAGCTATACATTAAATGGCTATAAAGCCACTATTTGATTTGGGTACGCCAACCAAACTTAGCGAGAGAGCCAATCTATAAGCCATTGCACGTATTCTTTACAAGATCTCAAATGAGCCTACATACCTCGGGTTTAGCTTCCCTCTCAAACTAAATTTGACCACCCCATTGGTCAGAGAAATTCTCAACAAAACCTTATAACCTACTTGAAATTCCAAAGGGTGTCTTCTCCTTTCTACATAACTCTTTTCTCTAGATTGAGTTGTCTATATTCTTTGCCTAATTAGCTTCACCTTATCCACTGCCTCTTAGACTAATTCTGGTCACATCATCTACCTTTCTCCCATATCATCTTAATGTAGTGGGGATCTGCACCTTCTTCTATAAAGAGCCTCATAAGGAGTCATCTAGATGGTTACCTGGTTATTGTTATTATAAGCAAAATCAATCAGAGATATACACTCATTCTAGTTACCTCTAAAATCTATTGCATTGGCTTTGAGTAAGTCCTCCAGAGTCTATATAGTCTGTTTAGATTGCCCATTCGTCTAAGGGTGGAATGCAGTGCTGAACTACAATTTGGTACCTAAAGCTTTATGTAAGTTGTTTCAGAATTTGCTTACAAATCTTATGCCTCTATCATAAATGCTGGTCACTAGTAGTCCATGTAATCTAACTATTTCTTATGTGTATATCTGGGTTAGTTTCTCTAATTTGTATCTGACTATGATAGGTAAAAAACAAGCAGATTTAGTCGACCTATTCGCTATTACCTAAACTACATCCTGTTTCTCCTTAGTATTTGGGTGGGTTGTAACAATGTCCATTGTCATATGATCCCATTTCCATTTTAGTACTAGAAGAGCGTGTAATTCTCCAACTGGTCTCCATTGCTCTATTTTGATCTATTAGCATATGAGGCATTTGGCTATATACTCGGCTATCTCTCTCTTCATGTTACTCTACCAGTAATGACTCTTTAGATCCTCATACATTTTAGTGCTTCGAAGGTGTATTATTTATGTTAAGTAATTTGTCTCTTTCATTATCTTTCTCTTCTATTCTATCTCCCATGGCACATAGAATCTTGTTTTATATCTCAGGGTTCATTCAGTACCTAAGCTAAATTTAAGAGCTTTGCCTTGATCCATTCTACTCTTGATCCTTAAAATGTCTTTATCTTCTATTTGACCAATTTTAATTCTATCCATTTATCGTTAGCTGTACTTATAAGGTAGTCATTTTTGCTTCTAATTCTTGGGTTAAAATTTCCAATTCCAACTCGTGCATGTCTTCTAATAGCTCTTTTTATAAAGTAATGAAAGTAGCTACATTACCTTGTTTCTTTCTACTAGGGGCATTTGCCACCACATTTGCCTTTCCTGGATGGTATTATATCTCTGGCCCATAATCTTTTATCAGCTTCAACCATCTCCACTGTCTCATATTCAATTCTTTCTATGTGAAGAAATATTTCAAGCTTCGATGATCAGAAAAGATTATGTACCTTTCTCCATATAAATAATGCCTCCATAACTTTAAGGCTAATACTACTATTGCTAACACTAAGTCATGAGTTGGGTAGTTCTTCTCACAAGGCTTCAGTTGGCCGGATGCATAAGCTACTACCTAACCAACTTGCATCAACACATACCCCAACCCTTGAACGGAGGCATCTAATTCACCGATATCAAAACAATACATATGCATTATAAGAGTGTACTTGAAGCATACTTACAATGTTTTCCATGTCCAAGATGTCTTAGGGCTGTTGTTGCTACTATATAGCAAACACTCTGATAGGAACTCGCTGTCTACGACCTTCTACTTGTGGTCTACTCTAGGATTAAACACTTCAACCACCTTAATGAACCTATCAATGCTAATGGGTTCATTCACATTATTGTGCTACGGGATATCGGGGGCTTAGTGTTGCTGTGTTAACAATCCTACCAAGTGATTCATAGTATGTAATGATTGGATTGTCTCTTCAGCCATCTGACCCCTTCTCCGTTGCAGCTATTGATTTTAGACATCTTCTTCATTGTGTTAGCACGTCCAGCACCCTTTCCTAAGCTTGATCCAATGATTCTTCTTCGAGGCATTGTGTTGAGAAGAGATAACCAAATAGACTTAAAGTCAGTGCCAACTAATGTTAGTATTAGTATGTGTTGGTATATATACATACATACCCTTACACATGATGGTATACTCATAAATAACATCACAATTGAAAGAAGGCAAGTAAAAGAATAATACAGGAAAATAATTACATAAATAGATAACGTCCCGTATTTTCCCACTCTCTTCATGTCTCATTATCTTACAGATCATATACTTAATTTCTCTAAAGATTGTATCTTATGCTATACCATTTGAAACTTATGTCTGTTGATCAATACTTAATTTTTAGGGATTAACAGGCTTAAGTTTTTCAAGATCATCAACTTGTGTTCTATAAATGAAAACCTAATTCCTTGAAGATCATAAACGTATTCTCTATAGATCTAAACTTGAGTCCTCAATAATCATAAACCTATTCTTTATAGATCTAAACTTAAGTCCCTAAAGATAAAAAAATTGAGCTCTGATACCATCCAAACTGTAATGCCCCATAACCGCGAGCAGTGCTACTTCGCACTACGTGTCCTTATCACTCAAGAGCACATTAAGGCTCTAACCTACTCTGATACCTCTTCATCCTGCAATTCCTATAAATCAACATTCAAATATATCTAATCCTTCTAACTTAATAAAACAACATTCCAATTCATCCTTTAAACCTTGAAACCAATTTAACATAAATCCATAGTCAACATCTAATACAACAGAAATCTATAAAACTATAAGTTAATATTCTCCAGATACTACTAAGTATTTCATCCTAACAACAAAATTCTTTCCAATTTCTAACCGTCATAGTAATAATATTAATCATCTTCTTCCTCTCTTTGTGGTTCACCCAATCCCAAGTTATCTTTTTGGTTATCACCTTCCTCAATACCTACATCTAAAAAAATTATCCTCGAGGGGCGAGCTAACACCCAATACATATAACACAATCACACAAGCATGAGCAATCATGAACATAATTGACATGCATTAGGCAGTACTTAAACATAGATAACCACTTTGTGATATAATTTAATTCTACAAACAACAACAAGGCACTTAAGACACCCCCCCCCCCCCTTTTAAAAACACTTAAACACTAGAGCATGAATTGATGATGGGAGCTACCACTACGGGTTCTACACCCATGATCCCTTAAACACTTAAACTTGGAGATCGGAACAACCACTATGGGGCCTCACACTCATGATCCCTTAAACACTTAAACTTGGTGATGTGAACTACCACTACGGGCTCCACACCCATGAGCACTTAAACCACTTAAACTTGTTAATGAGAACTACCATTACAAGCCCTACACCTATGATTACTTAATTGCTTAAACCTTAAACTAAGCCAGATCATTTCCATATACAACTCTACTAAGGACAACATCACATAACGATCATTGGAGTATTCCCTAAGGATTTACCTCTATGGGCCCCAAAGCTGAGCTAAGCACAAACAACATACACTTAAACACTTTATAAGTCTTATGCTTAATCTATTTTAATGAGGATACCAATTGAAAGAAGAATAGAACAACAAATAGTTAGACATACCTTAAATCATTGTTTTAAGCACATCTGGTCTTGAACATAGGCTTAGTTGTAATCTGCTAAAAAAATAATGGTTCCTTCTTAGCATTAATCTAAAAATAGTTTATTTTCTTATTTCTTTTAGTTTATTCAATTTTCTAAGGTCTTACTAGCTATCTAGGTTGTGTGGAAATTAACTTAATTAGAATTTAAATAGGCAAACAATTAGAATGTGTTTCACTTAACAGGGCTATGTTGGAGCCCGTGTAACTCAACATGAGGTAGTATAC
Organism: Laguncularia racemosa; assembly: GCA_037954665.1. Lineage (NCBI taxonomy): Eukaryota > Viridiplantae > Streptophyta > Magnoliopsida > Myrtales > Combretaceae > Laguncularia > Laguncularia racemosa. The sequence goes on along the minus strand of JBBMOL010000004.1, from coordinate 10,758,285 downwards.
GGCCGTGCTAAAGGTTGTGTACATTTTTATGTATTTATTTTAACATAGGGTAGGACACTATCGTACTAGGAGGTCATGTTCCTTTCCATAAGGTCTGGGTTTAGCACGGACAAGACACAACTGTGTTAGGAGGCTGTGTTTCTTTCTATAAAGTCTAGGTTCAACACTGATATGACACGACCGTGTTGGAAGGCTATGTATCTCTCTGTGCAATCTTAGTTTAACAATGTCGAAACACAACTATTTTGGGAGGCCATGTATCTCTTGGCACAATTTCACAAAGCCAAGTTCCTTTATACCAATTCATCCTAATTTCGATTCTTTTTGTTCCTAAGTTTAATTTATTCTTAAAACACGTATTTTTTTTTATCAAATTACATGGATTAGAGTACTTGCATCAAAATTTTTTCAAATTGTATCCTTGATCGATTGATTTTGGTGATTATGCACTATCTTTGATTCGGATCCTGATAGAGCCATTTTATACTCAATCTTTATAGTATGAATTGTGTTACTTTATTATTGATTTTATAGAAATCATAAGGAAATGATACTTAGTTTTATTATGGTGATAAATCAGGTTTAATGGAGTTAAGAGTGCTAATTCAAGTGATTTAGAGAAGTCATCTACAATTTGGATCAAAGTCAAGGATTTACACCGCCGGCGTACAAAGGAAGTACACGGTCGTGTATCTGGCTTGAAGAATCAACAGAAGCATACACAGTTAAAGTACACGGTCGTGTATCTGGCTTGAAGAACCAACAGAAGCTTACACGGTTAAAGTACACAACCGTGTATAACAGTGAGTTGAGACCGTGTATATGGATATGTTTGGCCGTTTCAGGAGATCTTTCGGTTTTCTTATATATATCTCTTCGTTTTCCAAAAGGAGGGAGTTGAGGAGTGAAGAAATCGAATAGGAAAAGCAAGAGACACCTGAAACAAAGACTTTTCATATTTTTTTCACTCTTTGATTTCGTTGGGATGAACATGTGTGGCTAAACAGATTTTCTAGCCAAAGGACCATCAAAAGTTTAATTATTCAAGAATTCTGAGATCTAATTGATTTATTTTTATTCTATTCTTTGTTTTTAGGTATTTATATATCTTCTGAATGTTTTGTTATTATTATCTTGTTTGATTGGTATGAATTAGAGCTCTTCTATTTAATTAGCAAGTTAATATATTGTCAACTAGTACGTCAGGTCCGTAATTGTTTGATAGTTCTAGTTTCTATGACACAATAACATGTTTGATTATAGAATAGATAGTCAAATTCATGTTATGGAGATATATAATCTTGTTTAAATAGGTTATCTTATAATCTACTAGCATGAATTGGTAGTCTCTCTTGTTTTTAATGCTATTGATAGATTAAATACAAAGAGCTTGTTTAGGGTTGTTTAATCAATAAGAGAAGTAATCAAAGATATTTTTTTATTATCAAGAAAGTAAGGAGAGATAGGTTATTAGATCTTGTTAATAACCATAACCAGTTTATCTTAGATAAAGAATAGAAAATATTGGCATCAATGATCAGTTCTATGAATTAAACTATAGTGATTCCTTTGGTTAGGCTTTCATCATTATTCAATTTTATTATCTGATTTCTGTATTATTTCAATTTACAAAAAAAAACCCCATTCTTCTTTTTCTTTCTATTCTCTTTTAATAGAAATATATTTAACCAATCCCTATGGGTACGACCCTACTCACTGTTGTATACAAATTATATAATTGTTTAGGAGTAGGTTTTAATTTTGTTGGATTCGACACCATTGAAATTTTGGCACCGTTGCCAAGGATTGGTGTCAAATTTATTTCTATTCTTGCATGACTCGTTCTTCTCATACAGGTGAACTCACTTGTAATCCAGAGATTGAGAAGACTTTTATGAGACTGTGAAGAGAAGCTAAGCTGCGTAAAAAAGAAACCGTATCATCTTCATTCCCTGGACTGAACTTGGCATTGGATTTGTCTGATTCATCCATTGATTCTGAAAAAGAAGAAGATATGGCAAATCCTGAAAGAACTTTAAGAGAATTGGCTGCACCGGATGTGAATCAACAACCACTTTGTATTCAATATCTTGAAGTGGCTGTTGAATTTGAATTGAAATCTGGTTTGATACATTTGCTACCCTCTTTTCATGGTCTTGAGAATGAAGATCCTCACAAACATTTGAAAGAGTTTCATATAGTGTGTTCTAGTATGAGGCCGCAAGGAATATCCGACGATCAAATCAAGTTGCATGCCTTTCCATTTTCTTTAAGTACTAGAGCTAAAGATTGGTTGTTTTATTTGCCTCCAGGTTCTATAACTACTTGGACAGATATGGTGAGGCTCTTCCTAGACAAATTTTTCCCTGCGTCTAGAGCCGCTAGCATAAGAAGAAAGATCTGTGGTATTAAACAGAGGGATACTGAGACTCTTCATGAGTATTGGGAGAGGTTCAAGCAACTTTGTGCAAGCTGTCCACAACATGGGATATCTGAACAACTTCTCATTCAATACTTCTATGAAGGTCTGCTTCCGATGGAGAGGAAGATGATGGATGCAGCTAGTGGAGGTGCCATAGTGAATAAAACTCCTGGTCAAGCTAGGGAATTGATCTCCATTATGGCTGCTAATTCTCAACAATTTAGGTTTAAACAAGATTCTTCTTCAAGGAAGGTAAATGAGGTAAGTGTTTCCAACCTTGAACATCAAATTTCTAACCTAACCTCCCTTGTACTGCAGATAGCCCTCGGAAATACACAGCAGGTGAAGGCTTGTGGAATTTGTGCTGCCCCTAATCATCCTACTGACATGTGCCCCACATTACAAGATGACAATCATGAGCATGCCAATGCAGTAGGAGGATTCCCAGGATAGCCACAGAGGAAATATGATCCCTACTCGAATACTTATAGTCCTGGATGGAGGGATCATCTTAACTTCAGATATGGCAATAGACCACAAAATTTCCAACAATTCCAGCCTAGGCCATTAAACCAAGTACCACAAGCTCCTTCCAATTCAGGTATGTCTCTTGAGGAAATTGTTAAATTACTAGCTGTTAATACAAAACAATTTCAGGATGATACAAAGCAGAGCATTCAAAACCTGGAGAACTAGGTAAGCCAACTTGCTTCTTCTATAAATAGGTTAGAAACTCAAGGTAAGTTACCTTCTCAACCTATCACAAATCCAAAGCAAAGCGCTAATGCAATTACTTTGAGAAGTGGAACGGAATTGTAGGGATCAAATAAGAAAGGACACCGATCTGATCTTGAGGAAGAGACTGAGAAAGAGATTTTGACTCCGAGCCAGCAGGACAACCAGACCAGAGGATCCCTCGTTGAACCACCAAAGGTCATGGTGACAACACCTCCTTTCCCTTCTAGATTAGCGAAATCCAGGAATGAAGCTGAAGAAAAAGAGATTCTTGAGACTTTTCACAAAGTTGAGGTAAATATTCCTTTGCTTGATGCAATAAAACAAGTACCTCACTATGCTAAATTTCTCAAAGAGTTGTGCACTAACAAAAGAAAGTTGAAAGGTAATGAAAAGATTAGTGTGGGTGAGAATGTTTCAGCTATTCTTCAGAAGAAGCTTCCTCCTAAATGTAAGGACCCAGGTATGTTTACTATTCCTTACAAAATAGGTAATCTTGGAATCGCTAAAGCCATGTGTGATCTAGAAGCTTCGATCAATGTCATGCCTTTTTCTGTTTATCAATGTTTGAATGTTGGTCCCTTGAAGGAAACAGGTGTTATTGTTCAACTTGCTGACAGGTCTAACGTTTATCTTGAGGGAGTTCTAGAAGATGTTTTAATACAAGTTAATGGGTTGGTTTTCCCTGCTGATTTTTATGTGCTTGACATGGAGAATGATGATTCTCATAATTCATCACTGATATTATTAGGGAGACCATTTCTTAAGACATCCAGGACGGAAATTGATGTACATGATGGTACCCTCACTATGGAATTTGATGGTGAAGTGATTAAATTTAACATTTATGATGCCATGAAATATCCTAGTGATATCTCTCCTGTTTTTGTTGTGGATGTTATTGACCCATTAACATAGGCTACATTTGACTTGATAGACGATGATGAGTTGAAAATTGCACTTAATAAGAGTCTTACTATTAATGCATTAAAAACTCTTAAGGAGAAGTTTGTAATATCCTCTGATTTGCAGGACATGATTTGTGAGCTAGAATCGTTAAAACCTATCAGGTATGGTGTGTCCTACATTAATTTACCTCTTTCTAACACAAGACTTCTTCCCTCTATTGTGCAGGCACCAAAGCTGGAATTAAAACCCTTACCCGAACATCTAAAGTACATCTTCTTAGGAGAAAATGGGACTCTTGCTGTGATAGTCTCTAACAAACTAAGTACTTTAGAAGAAGAAAAGTTGATTCGGGTGTTGAGAGAGTATAAAGAAGCCATTGGATGGTCTATAGCTGATATCAAAGGACTAAGCCCCTCCACATGCATGCACAAGATATTAATGAAAGATAATTACAAACCTTCAAGGGAAGTTCAGCATCGTTTGAACCTGCCTATGATGGAAGTAGTTAAGAAAGAGATCTTGAAACTTGTTGATGCAAGTATGATCTATCCAATTTCCGATAGCAAATAGGTAAGTCCAATTCAAGTTGTTCCAAAGAAAATGGGCTTAACTGTGATTGAAAACTCTAATGGTGAGTTAGTTCCTACTCGTGTTTAGAATGGATGGAGGGTTCGTGTTGATTATAGGAAGTTGAATGCGTCAACTAGAAAAGATCACTTCCCTCTTCCTTTTCTTGATCAGATGCTTGAACGTTTGGCTGGCCATTCTCACTATTGTTGTCTTGATGGTTATTCAGGTTTTCATCAAATTCCAGTGGCGCCGGAAGATCAAGAGAAGACTACTTCCACATGTCCATTCTGTACTTTTGCATATCGAAGGATGCCTTTTGGGCTCTGCAATGCCCCAGCCACATTCCAAAGGTGTATGGTTAGTATATTTTTAGATTATGTGGAGAATATCATAGAAGTTTTCATGGATGATTTCACTGTCTATGGTAACTCTTTTGATTCATGTTTGACTAACCTTACAAAAGTGCTTCAAAGATGTATAGATAAGAATCTTGTATTGAACTATGAAAAATGTCACTTTATGGTTGAATAGAGTCTAATTCTCGGCCATATTGTATCTTCTAGGGGACTTGAAGTTGATAAAGCTAAAATAGAATTGATTAAATCTCTACCTTACCCTGTAAGTGTACAAGAAATTCGCTCTTTTCTTGGGAGTGCAGGATTCTATCGACGTTTCATCAAGGATTTTTCCAAGATTACTCAGCCCCTATGTAGATTGCTGCAAAAAGAAGTGGCAATTGAGTTCGATGAGGCCTGCAAGCAAGCTTTTGACACATTGAGGGATAAGTTAACTTCTGCTCCAATCATTCAACCACTTGACTGGAACCTTCCCTTTGAAATTATGTATGATGTGAGCAATTATGCAGTTGGAGTTGTTCTTAGCCAAAGAGTTGGAAAAGCTTCTCATGTCATTTATTACGCTTCCAGAACATTGGATAGTTCTCAATGCAACTATTCCACGACGGAAAAAGAAGTCTTGGTTGTTGTTTTTGCTTTAGAAAAATTCAGATCATATTTACTTGGTACTAAGGTAATTGTTTACTCTGATCATGCAGCTCTCAAGTACCTGCTCGTGAAGAAGGAGCTGAAACCAAGACTTATTCGATGGATACGTTTATTACAAGAGTTTGATTTGGAAATATGAGATAGGAAAGGCTCCGAAAACTTAGTTGCCGACCACCTCAGTAGAATACTTATCAGTGAAGGGTCAATACCACTACAAGATGATTTTCCAGATGAGCATCTTTTTTCTATTCAAAAGACAATTCCTTGGTATGCTGATATTGTCAACTATTTGGTTATTAAGACACTACCAAGTGATTTGTCTAAGGCTCAAAAAGATAAAATTAAAAGTGATGCTAAGTACTATGTATGGGATGATCTGTATTTGTGGAAACATTGTGCTGATCAAATCATTAGAAGGTATATTTCTCAAGACGATATTCCTTCTGTCTTGCAATTTTGTCACTCATATGCATGTGGTGGACATTTTGGCCCTAAGAGGACAGCTCAAAAAGTGTTAGGGTGTGGGTCGTTTTGGCCTACCTTGTTTCGTGATTCTTAAATGTTTTGTAAGTCTTGTGAACGATGTCAAAAAGTTGGCAACTTAGGACATAGAGACCAAATGCCACTTACCCCTATTCTTGCTTGTGAAATATTTGATATATGGGGTATTGATTTTATGGGTCCTTTTCCTCTTTCTTTCGGTAATGTTTATATCCTTCTTGCTGTGAATTATGTCTCAAAGTGGGTGGAAGCTAAAGCAACCCGAACTAACGATGCCAAAGTTGTTGTAGATTTTGTCAAATCTCATATTTTTGCTAGGTTCGGGACACCAAAGGCTCTTATCAGTGATCGTGGCACACACTTTTGTAATAAAGTAGTGGAAACTCTGCTTGAAAAGTATAAGGTCACTCATCACACTTCTACCGCATACCACCCTCAAACCAATGGATTGGCAGAAGTCTCAAATCGAGAAATCAAGTCAATTCTGGAAAAAACTGTCAATCCAAGCAGGAAGGATTGGAGCACAAGACTTGAAGATGCATTATGGGCCTACCAGACAGCTTACAAGACCCCTATAGGTATGTCTCCTTACCGTTTGATATTTGGCAAACCGTGTCACCTCCCTGTGGAGTTGGAACATAAGGCGTACTGGGCTATAAAACAATGTAACATGCAAATGGATAAGGCTAGTGAGCACAAAAAACTTCAATTACAAGAACTTGAGGAAATTCGAAGAGAAGCTTATGGGAGTACTAAAATCTACAAGGAAAAAACAAAGGATTTTCACGATCAAATGATTTCTCGAAAGAATTTTTCTGTAGGTCAAAAGGTATTACTTTATCACTCTCGATTGAAGTTGTTTTCTGGAAAACTACAATCACGGTGGGTTAGTCCTTTTGTTATCACTAACATATTTTCACATGGTGCAGTTGAGATCGCAAGTCTTGAAACTGGTAAGATTTTCAAAGTCAATGGTCATCGCTTGAAACCTTTTTATGAAGGATTTCAAGTGTGTAATATTGAAGAAACCAGTTTAACTTACCTCGAGTATTGTGATTAATTTCCAAGAACGTTTAGCCAAAGACGTTAAAGAAAGGCGCTTCATGGGAGGCAACCCATGTCAAAAAAAAAAATTCCATTTATTTTATTTTAGTTTTGTTTTGATTTTTTTTTCTTTTGATTAGCTGTAGAAAGGGTACATATCATCAGATGACACTCTCTCGTGCTTAAGGGGAGAACTCCAATCACTTTACACTTTATACCAGGGAAGTACCAGTATTCCTTTTCTCTTATTCTCTAATGTTCCTTATGTTTTTAATTCCTCTTTAATTGTGTTGAATTAGGAACAGTGCGGACACTGTTCAAACTAAGTGTGGGGGAGAGGATAATAAAATATAGAGAATAGAGAATTGACTCATACTTTGAATGTTTGTCCTTAAGCATCATACTTTGAATGTTTGTCCTCAAGCATTATATGGCAAATTTTAAGTTAAATTTTTCAAAATTTTCATGAAATCTAGAGATTGTACTAAATGTTATAATAAGTATCTACAAAATGTGAAATTGACTTGTTCAAGTGCTTTACTCACCTACTGCTGTGATTTGAATACTTGGTTAAAATTAAGTAGTGAAATCTTTAAGAAACATATTTACCTTGTATTTAGCTTTAGAATTGGAAGTTTAAGAGTAGGTTGAGTTCTCAAGTGAAAAATAAACAAGTTTACTTCTAGGTTAAATTAGTTACTATACTCTTTGAAGTTGTTTTTGAAACAATGATAACACTTAGTGAAAGAGGTAGAAGAAACTTTCTCCTTAGTGATCTTCTATTTAAAAAAAAAAAAGGAAAAAAGAATCAAGCATAGCCATTACTCCAATGATTCAAGTAATTGAGTTAAGAGTATTTGAACTTGAATGTTAGAGTGAGGAAGAGTCCATAGGGGTATCTTAAAACCCGGTCACTTAAGTGACAAGCTCGGGATGTTGCCGACTCGATGAACTCACTATAACAATAAGGGCGGAAAAGGCAAAAGTTCATGCAAAAGAAGCGGGCAAAAACCCATCAAAATAAATGCTTGATTAAATCAAAATAATATGAATGTAATGATCATTGAATGAAATAAGACTTATAATAAAAAGGAGAAAATCTAGGGAAAGAGTAGATACCATATGCTTTTACTTTGTGTTGCAAAGATTATATACTTGCTAATATCCAATGAAGTTTAATTGGGTGTTTTTCCTTATTGGATTAAGTATTTACTTTTAGAATAAAAGTTCTTTTGCTAAACATGAGGATTAAAGTTTGTTTTGTTTAGATTAGCTATTAAATTTTGTCTATAGTAATTTAATCACAGGAAACTAGTTTGGTTGGAGCAATAGACATTAAAATTACAAGTCATGAATTATAAAAGAATAGATGCTTGAAATGATGAAAAGAAATTTCCTATAATCTATGACGGATTTCTCAATTGATTTGATTCAATTGCTTGAGGACAAGCAAGAGTTTAAGTGTGGGGGAATTTGATAGAGCCATTTTATACTCAATCTTTATAGTAAGAATTGTGTTAATTTATTATTGATTTTATAGAAATCATAAGGAAATGGTACTTAATTTTATTATGGTGATAAATCAAGTTTAATGGAGTCAAGAGTGCTAATTCAAGTGATTTAGAGAAGTCATCTACAATTTGGATCAAAGTCAAGGATTTACATCGCCAACGTACAACGAAAGTATACGGGCGTGTATTTAAAGTACACGGTCGTGTATCTGGCTTGAAGAACCAATAGAAGCATACACGGTTAAAGTACACGACCGTGTATTAGGCTTGAAGAACCAACAGAAGCTTACACGATTAAAGTACACGGCCGTGTATCTGGCTTGAAGAACCAACATAAGCTTACACAGTAAAGTACACGGCCGTGTATAACAGTGAGTTGAGACCGTGTATATGGATAAGTTTGGCCGTTTCAGGAGATCTTTCGGTTTTCTTATATATATCTCTTCGTTTTCCAAAAGGAGGGAGTTGAGGAGTGAAGAAACCGAATAGGAAAAGCAAGAGACACCTGAAACAAAGACTTTTCATATTTTTTTTCACTCTTTGATTTCGTTGGGATGAACATGTGTGGCTAAACAGATTTTCTAGCCAAAGGATCATCAAAAGTTTAATTCTTCAAGAATTGTGAGATCTAATTGAGTTGTTTTTATTCTATTCTTTGTTTTTAGGTATTTATATTTCTTCTGAATGTTTTGTTATTATTATGTTGTTTGATTGGTATGAATTAGAGCTCTTCTATTCAATTAGCAAGTTAATATATTGTCAAGTAGTACGTCAGGTCCGTAATTGTTTGATAGTTCCTAGTTTCTGTGACACAATAACATGTTTGATTATAGAATAGATAGTCAAATTCATGTTATGGAGATATATAATCTTGTTTAAATAGGTTATCTTATAATCTACTGGCATGAATTGGTAGTCTCTCTTGTTGTTAATGTTATTGATAGATTAAATCCTAAAAGCTTGTTTACGGTTGTTTAATCAATAAGAGAAATAATCAAAGAGCTTGTTTTGATTATCAAGAAATAAGGAGAGATAGGTTATTAGATCTTGTTAATAACCATAACCAGTTTATCTTAGATAAAGAATAGAAAATATTTGCATCAATGATCAGTTCTATGAATTAAACTATAGTGATTCCTTTGGTTAGGCTTTCATCATTATTCAATTTTATTATCTAATTTCAGTATTATTTCAATTTACAAACAAAACCCCCATTCTTCTTTTTCTCTCTATTCTCTTTTAATAGAAATATATTTAACTAATCCCTGTGGATACGACCCTACTCACTGCTGTATACAAATTATATAATTGTTTAGGAGTAGGTTTTAATTTTGTTGGATTCAACACCCATCAGATCCTAATTGAGATGGGTGATTGAAATCGATTAAATTCTTAGTACCACAAGCATAGAAATCATTAAATCAATAAGCTTCTTTACCTGGCTTCCTCTTAATCATCCTTATGGCTCGCTAAGTCTTGTGTGTTAGATAACCTTTTCTATGAAGAGGTGAAAAAGAGGTGAGCTAGGTCAACATAGAGTATTTATACACTGATCATAAAAAGTCCCATTTACCCCTCAAATTCAGATGAAATCTCAATTATGACCATATTTTCATGTTATAATTGGGGTAACAGACTCATGGACGAAGAGGAATACCTTTTTTCATGTCTGTATATATATAAATATATATATATATATGTATGTATGTATGCATGTATGTATATTTTTTTTGTTGAAGGATTGTGAAAGGATGTTGTGAAAGTTATGTGTGATGGAGCGTATGATGTGATTGTGTATTGGCTAAAGGTTAAGAAAGATAAATAAAATTGTGCATGAATATTGTGTGCATCATGCATGTGTTATTACTTCTATTATGGCATGCGAATGTGTTTGTAGGTATACATAGTACTAGGTAATAGCTCACCTTTCGTTAGACCCTTTTTTTAATTGCAGGTGTTATAGGAGAGATTGTAAGGCATGTCGAAACCTTAGAAGCTACAAATCAGAATCAAGATGATGAGCAGAACATTGAATATGTTTATTATGCTGAGATGTAGACAGATGGTTATAAGAACAAATAGTAGTTGAAATTGTTTGATGAATTGAAGACTGTTGTAGTATTTTTAGTATTGAAATAAATTTAAGAGTTTTGATTATGTTGTATTTTTTAGGATCAGCCTCTTTATCAATCTTTTGTACACAGAGAATACTCGTTATTATTCTTGATGGATTTATGAATTTAATATTGGAGAATTATAGTATCGAAGCCTTTGTGTATCCTCATATAAGAGAGACATGTGGCAAGTTGTCGCATTCTTGGGTTCTAGGGTGTTATAACACTATACAAGAAAAAAAAATATAGTACAATGTTTTGTACCATGTCTAGTTTATATAGTGTAACACAAAAAATTTTATGATGATATTGGGTTATTTTATACATTAACATGAAAACTTATGGAAAAAGTTGTGATGTGTACATAATTGTAAAAAGAATGATGATGATATAGGTGTTTTTTTTCAAGAATGTGCTAGTTTTGTTCGATGAAATAAATTTTTGAAGCATCTAGAATATGGCACAAAATTTTTGGTTTTTGCCCAATATTTTGAGTTCCTTTTATCTAGTGACTTCATTCACTATGACTTGTCCTGGTTCAATTTTACTTTTCCTCTTTCTTTCTTTTTTTTTTTTTTTTTTCGAGTTTACAAGTTGACAGGTATGCTGTGAAAGGATATGGATGTAAATGGCCACCAAGACATGAGCCTAGAAGAGTGCTCCATGAAATAAATTTCATCAAGAGGATGTCTTAATAGTTAGTGAGACATGTTTCAACATTAATTTTAATATCCACTATGGGTTTAGGTGCTAACCATCTTAAAAACCCTATCCTATAGATCTTATTCAATAAATGAAAATATATAATTGAGGGTAAGCAAATAATTCTAGTTAACAAAATATCCATCCATACACTACTTATTTGGATATGTTTTAAATATGTCTTAAGGGTCATAAGATAGGTTTTGAGCATAGATTTTCTGAAACTTGCAATCAGTGATAGGTTACCAATATGAGGCCTACCTACCGAAACCAGTACTCTAAGGTATATAGGGAACAAATTCCAAGATACCATGTATCGATCTTATAAAAACATTATTAAATAATGAATAATAATATTATATTTTTCAACTAGTAAATGATTTAATATAAAAGGAAATGAGAGAGCCAATGCTCATATTACCTAAATAACTAAATTAAGCCCACTTTTCTCACTTTATATTTTTCTTTTCTTTTCCTTGTTATTCCTTACTTTTCTCTCTAACTTACGTTTTCCATTGTTTTTCCATATTCTTTCCTAATTGTTAAGTAATAAAATTATCTAAATTTGAAATAATGAGATATATATATATATATATATATATATATTTAAGTTTTGTAGGCTTTACTACAAGTTCTATAAGATTTGTATATGGAAAACTTAAAATATTATATGTAAATTAGTTTTTCAATATCATATAATTTTGAAATTTATATTAAACAAAAAGCGAAACCTTTATGTTGCACACGGTACCATATGCCCTATGAGTTGTACAAGTTATTGGATACAAGTAGTTCTAAAGTGTTGCATCGCAATTTTAGCTCCAAAATTTAGAAACTTATACCTTATAAATTAGGGTGCAAGTAGACATTCATATCTTACCCACACTATACTCACTTATCCCTAAGTTTAATATGTTAAAACTAAACTCCTAATGCAGTAACACAACGGTACATACGATCCATCTCCTTCGCTCACTTCCTCTCTATATATTAAGCATATACATTCACGTTACAATTAATCACATGTTGCAACAGTTAAATATGGTAAATTGATGTAAATTGAGAAAATGTGGATGGAGAGAATTCAAATCCAATTGCACACTGCATTACAACGGTGATGAATGGTTCAACTCTTGTGAACTAAGGAATAATGGAGGAGTTATATATATGGCATGTGTTAAAACATCAAAAGCCCAACCTTTTTTTTTGACAATAAATATCCTTATTTTTAAGTGATTGTCAATGAGTGTAATACAAGCACTTATTAAAGGGTAAGGGAAATTTTTTGCTATTTCCAATATTGATTATACATTTATTAATGATGTAGTTACATAAAAATGTGATTGAAAAGTACTATAAAATATTCTAGCAAAACACACTTTCACATGAATCCAAGAGCACCTATTAATAAAAGCATGGTAAATCCCATGATACGTTTGTGAAAAAAACAAATTACCAAAGAACATAAAACCCATTTTTCATATTCATTTCCAGTTCTATTTTAATTCCATCATCAAAAGCACTACTATTATCATTTTCAATTATCATTGAAAACATTACATTGTGATTAATTTAACAGTATGTAGTTCCAAATATAATATTAATGGAAGCTCGTCATTCTCCAAGGGTGGAGCAATAAATAAGCACAATGCCTTTTTTAACATAGAGTAACAATTAATATGAATAATATCTTTCGTATTGATTTAAGAAGTGAAAATTTCATGTAATTTCTTTGGAATTTTCAAGTTCTAAATATTCCATCATCACCTTTTTAAGCTTAGTCAAGTTGTTGATAAATATATAAGGTGAAAAGGAAGGATTTATTTTGTTGCATCACGAGAAATTTTTATACAAGCAATCACTTCATCTTTTTTTTTTTTATGCACATTATTAGTTCTAACCAATAATACAATATAACGGTTTTCTTGAAATCTTAGTTTTATGTTAAATCAAAACTGTGATATCTAATTGACATTTCCCAACAAGCATTATCAAAAGTAAATGAGAAAAATATCAACTTTCTTGTCAAGAATTTAGTACAATAAATAGCTTCATCTAGTTTTACATAAATTTGCATTACAATTTCATTTAAACAATCATAGGATCAAACCATTCCATTAACTTTGTTTGTAAGATAGTGCAGCGAGAAATTAAATTCTACATATATTAAAGAAACAATTGTGATAGCTTATTAATTATTCATTAAATCATACAATGTGCAATTCCATGCCCACAGCATTTAAGGGCATAATCATGCTTGCTTCTTAATCGAAGAATATACATTGGCCAACAGTTGCCCAAACTTAACTTGACTCTCGGTGCCGAAGTGTTCACCATCTTTTCGAAATGAGTATTCTTTAGGTAGATCCATAGTATATAAATTTGGCAACTTCAACTCCAACTAGATATTTCTTACAACAGTAGAATATGCTAATTTGGTTGGTGCTATAGCAACCTATCCACATTTCCAAAAAAAGAAAAATGTATATTAAATCATCAGTTAATCAACAAAGCAAATGGTAGGCAACATAAAACGAAGTTTTGTGATTCTCATTGGAAATTATGCGCGGAAAAATATAAATTGATATAATGGGGGGAATGAAATACGAATAGAAGATTTTGAATTAGAAATCTAAAGAAAGGTCATAGTTTATACCTGTATAATTAGGAGGTTTGGAGAATTAAGATCGAAATGAACTCTGTTGAAGAAATTAAGTAAATTTTCTTTATAGGATTCAACATCCTCTTTCATTGCAGAATCAGATCCTCCTTGCCACTAAAGGAGTCCCTTTAGTTCCCCACCATTTTTTATGGATTCCTTTGCCCTTGTTATTAGTTGTTCATAAAGATAAGTTCCAGGTTGCCAATCAACAATCTTACTGCTCCCATATGCACATGGGACCAAGCCAATTACTCCGAAGCTCGGGTTTTTTTGCCAATAGAGCATGAGCAAATGGCATTCCAAGACCAATGCCATTAGTCATATTGTAATCAATGTCTTTATGGAGTGGTTCTTGGGCAACAACCCAAGTAAGTTTTGCGTCAAGGCGAAGAATATCCTTCTATGGTCGGCACTCAATAGGGATAATGCCATCCCATTTCAATTGGTGAGAAATGGTGTTGGTATCTACACCTCTGCGACCGGCCATGTTACTCTGCCCTGCAAGAAGGAATATATTTTTGGGTTGTACTTGTAAGTTTCTAGGCCTGGCAAACACAATGTTAGCAAGGAGCAAGAGGATAGACAATCGAACATACATCTTGAGTTTTTTTTTTTTCTAAACAAAGTCGAGTAAATTAATTGATTTTTGTGAAGATACAAATAAGATATTGACTATTTATAAGAAAATGAGTTACTATTTTTATACATTTGCAAGCTAACTAGATAACCGATGGTAGTTAAACAAATTTTATATGTTTAGGCCTTCTTATGGTTTGCTTTGCTTTCATAACAGGTTACTTGTTATAAGATGTGAGGAAGAGATATTCTGTTTCATGATAGAGATTGCTTATGAGGTTTTGGATATTTTGCATCTACCCACCATTACTCATAATGTTAATGCTTGGTATTTATTATTGTACCGCATGTCTTCTTTTACAGGAAAATATACTATAATACACAAACAAATTAAGCGTAAAAGATGATAGTGGTTTAAAGTGTAATCATTGATTTAACTGTCATTTCCTTTCCTCTCTTCATATATTATATTTGCATGAGAAACAATCTTGATGTTATATCTTCTACTTTTACTTGTAAAAATCTATTGAAAGCAAATTCTGTTAGTCAATTTATATATGTTCACTTTTACGATTGGTTTATATTATTATGAAAATGAATTAACTATATATATACATATATAATAATTTTATTATATTAAGAAATCCTACAGCTATATTTTCAATCAATAACTGTATCTTTCCTTGTTGGATCAAGTTTGATTACCAAATCGTGGATCCAAGCTAGTTTAGAGCACATTCATGTATAAAAACGTATGATTATGATTTTTTTCCTTTTTTATTTTTTTGTTCTTCGTTTATTTTTGCCAAGTAGAAAAAGCATGATTAGGCCTTGGTTACCATGATAATCCAAATGTAAATTTGGGTGGAACTTATCACAAAGGTTAACCTAGAAGTAGTAATTTGTTTGGAGAAAAACATTCTCAAAGTTTTCTTTAATATTCATTTAGTACTTATAATCTTTAATTGCAATGGTGCTAATACGAAATTATCATGCTTATAACCACAAGCATTAATAGTAAGTGCGAAATATACTAAGAGCATATGCTTGCTCAAGAAAAATATCTATTGAAAATTGAAAATTCAAAAATGTAAAAAAAGATAAAGCAATTCACCATTAATACAAACAATTGTCTAGACCATTCTATTCTAACAATATAAATATTAGTTTTTCAACGGGATAAATTAATATTGATTCTCTTTTTTCCAACCGCTATAATACATATCATAATTAACAAAAAAATTATAATCAATTTTTGAATTTTCAATATATCCTTTCTAAAGATAGTCAATCACCACATGGTCTATATGTATGAACGACGATTAACTATATGAAGAAGTTTATAGGCTTAGCCACTACGTTAGCATTAGATAATTCAATAGCAAGTCACGTGTGCTCTACTATTCTTGTATGAGCGACGATTAACTATATGTACAAGTGATGGATAAAATACACCAATACATGCTTAATCTTTCATCTGCGGGAATAATGCGATAATTAAAGCTACTAATTTCAATTTCATATCATTAAAAAAGAATTAGATCTCGTGAACACCTTCTTCCCTGCCTTCCAGCTCAATGGTTTATATAAGAGAAGAGAAGGTTTTCCTTCTTTTCTTGGAAGAGAACGAAGCGGTGGCGATGATTCTTAAGAGGATTGATCCTTCCTTGGTAAATTGTCTTCTGGGTTCAGAAAACGGGATTCTTTTCTCTTTTCCTCATCGTCTCTAGCACATCATACTTGCTGAAATTGCCCAAACAGTCACCTTTTGTTGATAATTGTCCACGTTTACCGAGTATATTCCTGCATCGTATATATATACCATCCACAAACTTTGATATTGTTTCCATCTCGTGTTGCATAAAAAATCACTCGAGGAAATTTACCATTAAATACCAAGCCAAAATGTAGATTTTTGGGGCCTGAGTTAAAGAAAAATTGAAATTTCTTTTGTTAATTTAGAAAATAAATAAATAATAAGTAAAAGTAGATTTAAATACTCCATCCCCGTGAACAAAAGGGCTCGTAAGTTAGTTAACTAAAAGAACTTAATATTGCGAAAGCCCATCCCCCCATTTGGGCTAACTCCAACCTTGTCCATCAAGCCCGGCAGTGCCTTGAATTCAAAGTTGTATTCGATTTTCTTTTTCTTTTTTATATATTTATAAACAATTCTTGGGGGCATATAGACAATTATTATAGTCCTAAATTATGGGTTGTCCATATTCTATCGAAGTTTCCATCCATATTATGTTGAACCACTTATTATCACATATAAATAGATTAAAACAAAGAAAAAGATTATTGTCTTATTGATTCTTAGTCATAAATAGTTAAACCACATTAGTTAAATATGATGAGATAATAGAGAATTCAGTAAAATGATATACCATGTAAATTGCTAGGTGGTTGGAAATGATATGTGAGGAGGTTTTTTATAATTACTTATCATAGTTTTCCTAATATAATAGGTTATGTATCGAATTCATATTAATTTTCACCCTACTAAACATTATACAAGAGATATCATCCTTAAGATAAATCATACTTTTTACAAAGGAACATTAATTAGGGCTTGGCACGATCTTATGCACTTACCCATAAGACAAGATAAAGCCTTTTTTTCTTTCTTCTCGCACCAATAAGAGTATAAAGGCACCATCATCTCCATGTATCGTGCTTCCACATTCTTGCAAGTCGGCATAATTTGCAAACCCACAATTTTACCTTCTCCCAACAAGCAATCTGCAATTCTCAATGCTATCAACATTAGTAAATCAAATTTCTTCTTTCAACAAGGATTTGTCGGTAAAACATATGACATAACTACCAGGTGCCAATGTGTGCCTAGAGGATTTGATTATGCAACCCTCAAGCTTTGAGCACATCACTCCCGATGGACAAAGCCAATTGCGGTACCGAGATGGTAGTGAAGAGCAGGTAGAAGAAGTGGAAGACGATGTCTAGGAAGTGTTGAAGGAAGAAGTATCGAACCACATACAGGTTCCATCAGGCTCCATATGTTAGCCACCTGCACCATTTAATCTGGCATTTTTACTAAACATTTTCGTTAAATTGTAAGGGGAAATGGGAGCACCTGTGCGTATTGCAACTGTTGCCGATTAAGTTAAGCATGGAAGAAGTGGGTGGGCTATGGGACTCGATATAGATAAGTTGTTCTAACAAGTGGATCGTTATCGGCAAGCCTATTTTAGTATTCTGCTAAGAGGCAACAAGTTGCCTTTATAGAATACTTAGTGAAATATAAATTGTCATGGAGTCATGCGTCTTCGAACCACCGGTTGGAGTACCGGTGAGAAGCTTTGAATTCGAGCTCACATAGTTACGACCCAAAAAGGTTACAATGAACGACCGTGAAGTTGTATCACAATGGTAAGTGTGAATTAGCAGCTCTTTTTAATTCTCTTAAGACACATATTTCTATTCGTAAGAATATATGGACCGATTTACTTTAGGAAAATTCATACGTGAGAATTACATGTCACTAGATAAATGATGCATGGTAAGTGCAAAAGAGACTAATAGCACTTACGATTTTCAATAACCAGCATGAGGCATAAAATATTTTTCGTATAATAAGTATTATTTTAGGTGTACATTATGTGATGAAAAATATTTTTTCAGTTGGTTTTGATACTATGTCCACTAATATGACATCCATTGAGAAACTTCAAGTGTTATGTTAGCCTACACTAAGAGGTACTTTTTTTCTACATATGGTGTGCCTTCCATACTTTAAATCTTTGCATTAAAGATGGTATGAACTATTTTGATTTTAAGATGTCCCTAATAAGTGTAATGCCACGAAACCATAGGTAGCTCTATTGCTCACTATGTGTCCTTACAATACATAAACACGTTATGGCTCTAACCTACTCTAGTAACTCTTAATCCTGTAATTCCTATAAGTCAACATTCAAATATATCCAATGCTTCTAACGTAATATAAAAACAATCTAATTCATCCTTTGAACCTTGAAACCAATTTAAGATAAATCCATAATCAACATCTAATGCAACAGAAGTCTATAAAACACTAAATTAATATTCTCAAGATACTGCTAAGTATTAGATCGCGATAATAAAATTCTTTATAATTTCTAATGACCATAGTAATAATGATAACCGTCTTCTTTCTCTCTTTGTGGTTCAACTAATGTCAGGATATATTCTAGGTTATCATCTCCCTCAATACCTGCATCTAAAAAAAATAATCCTCGAGGTTTAAGCTAACGCTCAATATGTATAAGTCAATGACACATGCATAAAAAAACATGAACATAATTCACATGCATTATGCAGTACTTAAACATAGGCAACCGTTTTGTGATATAATTTAATTCCACAAATAACAACAAGGTACTTACAACCCACCTTAACACACTAGAGCACGAATCGGTGATGGGAACTGCCACTACGAGCCCCACATCGACGATCACTTAAACTTGCTGATGGGCACTACCACTACAGAGCCCTACACCCACAATCACTTAATCGCTTAAACCTTAAACTAACCTAAATCATTTCTAGGCATGTCTCCACTAGAGATAACGTCAAACAAAAATCAATGGAGTGCTCGCTAGGGATTTTCCATTATAGGCCCCTAGGTCAAGCTAAGCACAAATAGCATACACTTAAACACTTGATCAGTCTTGTATTCAATCCATTTCAATGAACATACCAACTTAAACAAGCACAGAACAACAAATAGTTATATCTACCTTTAATCCTAGTCTTAAGCATGTCTAGTCCTGAACTTAAGCTTAGTTGTAATCTATTAAAACAATAATGATTCCATCTTAACACTAATCTAAAAATAATTTAATTTCTTACTTCTCTTAGTTTATTTGATTTTCTAAGGTCTTACTAGCAATGTAGGTTGTGTGGAAATTAGCTTAATTAGAATTAAAATAGGTAAACATTTAGATTATGTTTCACTCAACACGACCATGTTAGAGGTCTTCTAACTCAACACGGGATAGTACATAGCCTTGTAGAAGGTTGTGTACATTTTTGTGTATTTATTTTCACACAAGGTAGGATACGGCCGTGTTGGGCAGCCATCTTCCTTTCTACAAGGTTTAGGTTTAACATGAGTGAGATACAACTATTTTAGGAGGTCATGTATCTTTCTATAAAGTCTGGGTTCACCAAAAGCATGATACGGTTGTATTGGGAGGTTATGTGTCTCTCTATGTAATCTGGGTTTAACATGGTTGAAACACGGCCATGTTGGGAGGCTATCTATCTATCAGAACAATTTTGCAAACCTTACTTCCTCTATACCAATTCATCCTAATTTCGATTCTTTTTGTTCCTAGGTTGAATTTATTCCTAAAACATGTATTTTTTTTATAAAATTACGTGGATTAAAATACTTACTTCAAAATTTTTGCAAATCATATCCTTGATTGATTGATTTTGGTGCCCACTACGTCCTATCCTTGATTTGAATCTTAATTGAAATAGGCAATGAAAATTGATTAAATTCTCAATTCCATAGGCGCAAAAATCATTAAATCGATAGGCCTCTATACATGGTTTGCTCTGAATCGTCCCTACAGCTCTCCAAGTACTCTTCCTTGTTAGAGAGCATTTTCTATTCCATCTATGTTGTTACTATGAAGAGGCTAAAGAGAGGAGAGTTATGCCAACGTAGAGTATTTATACTCTGACTATAAAATGACCCATTTGCCCCTTAAATTTTATGTAATCCCGATCGTGACCTCGGTTTTATGTTAAGATATATATATATAAATATATACATATTAATTTGCATAAATCAAAGTATTTACATTCTCCCCCCTCCCTTATAAAAACTTTTGTCCACGAAAGTTACCTACTTCTTGAGGAATTCTTTCTTATCTCTTTTTCTAGTTTCTACGTTGCTTCCCGTACAGTCTGATTTGTTCGTTGTACTATGACATAGAAAATCATTATCTTTCTTAGTACTTGCTCTTTAGTGTCCACAATTTTGACGGGTTTTTCCATCAATGTTATGTTTAGCTATACGTTCAATGGCTTCAAAGCCACTATCTGATCTAGGTTAGGTATATATTTCTTTAGCATGGCCACGTGAAATACATCATGTACCCTAACCAAACTTAGCGAGAGAGCTAATCTATAAGCCACTGCACCTATTCTTTCCAAGATCTCAAATGAGCCTACATACCTCGAATCCAGCTTCCGTTTGAAACTAAATCTGACCACCCCATCCGTTAGAGAAATTCTCAACAACACCTTATCACCTACTTGAAATTCCAAAGGGTGTCTTCTTTTTTCTGCATAGCTCTTTTATCTAGATTGAGTTTTTTATATTCTTTACCTAATTAGCTTCACCTTATCCATTGCCTCTCGGACAAATTCTGGTCACATCATCTGCCTTTCTTACACTTCATCCTAATGTAGTGGGGATCTACACCTTCTTCTATAAAGAGCCTCATAAGGAGCCATCTAGATGGTTACCTGGTTATTGTTGTTATTGGTAAAGTCAATCAAAGATATATACACATTTTAGTTACCTCCAAAATCAATTGCACTGGCTTTGAGTAAGTCCTCTAAAATCTATATAGTCCTTTTAGACTGCCCATTAGCTTGAGGGTAGAATGTAGTGCTGAACTACAGTTTGGTGCCTAAAGCTTTATGTAAGTTGTTTCAGAATTTGCTTACAAATCTGGTGTCTCTATCATAAGTGCTAGTCATTGGTAGTCTGTGTAATCAAACTATTTCTTGTGTATATATCTGGGTTAGTTTCTCTAATTTGTATCCGATTATAATAGGTAGAAAATAAGCAGATTTAGTCAACCTATTCACTATTACCAAACTACATCTTGTTTCACCTTGGTATTTGGGTGAGTTGTAACAAAGTCCAATGTCATATGCTCCCATTTCCCTTCTGGAACTAGAAGAGGATGTAATTCTTCAAGTGGTCTCTATTGCTCTATTTTGATCTATTGGCATATGAGGCATTTGGCTATATAGTCGGCTATCTCTCTCTTCATGTTTCTCTACCAGTAATGACTCTTTAAATCCTCGTACATTTTAGTGCTTCAAAGGTGTATTGTGTAGGTTGGGTAAGGTATCTCTTTCATTATCTCTCTCTTCAATTCTCTCTCCTTTGGCACACAGAATCTTGTTTTATATCTCAAGGTTTCTTCTGTGTCTAAGCTAAATTTAAGAGCTTTGACCTGTTCCATTCTACTCTTGATCTTTTAAATGTCTTTATCTTCTATCTAACCAATTTTAATTCTATCCATTTATGCTTAGCTGTACTTATAAGGTAGCCATTTTTGCTCCTACTTCTTAGGTTAAAATTTTTAATTCTAACTCGTGCGTGTCTTCTAATAGTTCTCTTTATAAAGTAATGAAAGTGGCTACATTACTATGTTTCTTTCTATCAGGGGCATTTGCCACCAGATTGGCCTTTCCTGGATGGTAATATATCTCTAGGTCATAATCTTTTATCAGCTCCAACCATCTCCACTGTCTAATATTCAAATCTTTCTATGTGTAGATATACTTCAAGCTTCGATGATCGGTAAAGATTATGTACCTTTCTCCATATAAATAATGCTTCCGTAACTTTAGGGCTAATACTACTATTGCTAACGCTATGTCATAAGTTGGCCAGTTCTTCTCATAAGGCTTCTATTGGCTGGATGCATAAGCTACTACCTAACCAACTTGCATCATCATATACCCCAACCCTTGAATGGAGGCATCACTACACGCTATAAATTTTTCTACACTCTTGGGTGTCAAAACTAGCACTGACATAAGTTTCTCTTTGAGGATTTGAAAGTTGGCTCTACATCTATCATCCCACTTAAATTTTACATTCTTTTGTGTCAATCTAGTAAGAGGAGTAGCTATTTTAGAAAATCCCTCTACAAATCTTAGTGGTAGTCTTCCAGACCCAAGAAGCTTCTTACCTTCTTCGTAACTGTCTTCGATTTGTGCCAATCCACTACTGCTCTCACCTTTTTTAGGTCTATAGATATCTCATTTTTATAGACCAAATGACCTAGGAAAACTACATGCTCTATCCCCCTAGCTGGGGATAAACCAAGAAGGTCTTCTAGAAACACTTTTGGAAACTCTCTCACTATACGTACTACTTCCATCACAGTTTCCTCACAAGCTTCAACAGATATAGTCGCTAGAATATTCTTTCCCTACATCTCATAAGTAGGTAATCTTGCAAGTCTTTGCACTTCTAATTTATACTCAAAGTAGTCTTCTCTAAGTATATCGAGTTGCACTACCATGTTGTGACAATCATGGTGGCATGGTACTTTGATAGCCAATTGACACCAAAAATAATGTCGAACTCTATAATCTCTAAGATTAAGGGATTTGCTAGCATTACTCTACCTCATATCGCTATTCTCACTCCTCTACATATTCTACTTATCTTCCCTCCAACTCCCAAAAGATAACTAATAGCTAGACAATCATTCATGTGTTTAGCATTTAATACACATGCACATACAAAATTCTCATATACATAGGATACTAATTCACCGATATCAAACATTACATAAGCATTGTAAGAGTGTACTTGAAGCATACTTACAATGTTTTCCACGTCAAGGATGTCCTAGTGCTGTTGTTGCTACTGTATAGCAAACACTCTGATAGGAACTCGTTGTCTACGACCTTTTACTTGTGGTCTACCACCTTATCCCCTCACTAGAGGTCTAGCTGCCTATTAAGTTAGGCTTTCCTGATTTCTTACTTATCCCTAATGACACTTAATTGCTTTATGTCTCCTTTGTTTACACACATGATAGAAAATTAGGGGGATTAACCACTCATTGCAATGTTTGCTAATGTGTCCAACCTTCCCACAAGAGAAGCTTACCCCATCTGGTCGTCTATACTCTCGTAGTTCATGAGGCCCATATCATTTAGTACATTTGACAGTTGGGCCCACTATAGGAAGTGCAAAAGGCAATTGTCTAATCTGTAGAGGAGGTGTTGCAGCACTATGTGTCTTACTTTGATGTATATGATATCTCTTACCCTTATCTTGGCCTCATTCCACTTAAGGTAAGTCTTTTTCCTAGAGTTATTGCTGCTTTGTGGCTCCTCTATTCCTCTATACTTTTTCTGCTATCGATGTTAAGTTTAGCAATACATTCAATGGCTTCAAAGCCACTATCTGATTTAGGTACGCCAACCAAACTTAGCGAGAGAGCCAATCTATAAGCCACTGCACCTATTCTTTCCAAGATCTCAAATGAGCCTACATACCTCAGGTCCAACTTCCCTCTCAAACTAAATCTGACCACCCCATTGGTTAGAGAAATTCTCAACAAAACGTTATCACCTACTTGAAATTCCAAAGGGTGTCTTCTCTTTTCTGCATAGCACTTTTCTCTAGATTGAGTTGTCTATATTCTTTGCCTAATTAGCTTCACCTTATTCACTGCCTCTTGGACTAATTTTTGGTCACATCATCTGCCTTTCTCCCATATCATCTTAATGTAGTGGGGATCTACACCTTCTTCGAAAAAGAGCTTCATAAGGAGCCATCTAGATGGTTACCTGGTTATTGTTGTTATAAGAAAAATCAATCAGAGATATATACTCATTCTAGTTACCTTTAAAATCTATTGCACTGGCTTTGAGTAAGTCCTCCAGAGTCTATATAGTCCGTTTAGATTGCCCATTCGTTTGAGGGTGGAATGTAGTGCTAAACTACAATTTGGTACCTAACGTTTTATGTAAGTTGTTTCAGAATTTGCTTACAAATCTTGTGTCTCTATCATAAATGCTGGTCACTAGCAGTCCATGTAATCTGACAATTTCTTGTATGTATATCTAGGTTAGTTTCTCTAATTTGTATCCGACTATGATAGGTAAAAAACAAGTAGATTTAGTCAACCTATTCGCTATTACCCAGACTACATCCTATTTCTCCTTGATATTTTGGTGGGTTATAACAATGTCCATTGTCATATGCTCCCATTTCCATTTTAGTACTAGAAGAGCATGTAATTCTCCAACTGGTCTCTATTGCTCTATTTTGATCTATTAGCATATGAGGCATTTGGCTATATACTCGGCTATCTCTCTCTTCATGTTTCTCTACTAGTAATGACTCTTTAGATCCTCATACATTTTAGTGCTTCGAAGGTGTATTGTTTATGTTAAGTAATGTGTCTCTTTCATCATCATTCTCTTCAATTCTATCTCCCATGGCACATAGAATCTTGTTTTATATCTCAGGGTTCATTCTATAGCTAAGCTAAATTTAAGAGCTTTGCCTTGATCCTTTAAATGTCTTTATCTTCTATTTGACCAATTTTAATTCTATCCATTTATGGTTAGCTATACTTATAAGGTAGTCATTTTTGCTCCTACTTCTTGGGTTAAAATTCCAATTCTAACTCGTGCATGTCTTCCAATAGCTCTTTTTATAAAGTAATGAAAGTAGCTACATTTCCCTGTTTCTTTCTACTAGGGGCATTTGCCACCACATTTGCCTTTCCTGGATGGTATTATATCTCTAGCCCATAATCTTTTATCAGCTTCAACCATCTCCACTGTCTCATATTCAATTGTTTCTATGTGAAGATATATTTCAAGCTCCGATGATCAGTGAAGATTCTGTACCTTTCTCTATATAAATAATGCTTCCATAACTTTAAGGCGAATACTACTATTGCTAACACTAAGTCATGAGTTAGCTAGTTTTTCTCACAAGGCTTCAATTGGCCGGATGCATAAGCTACTACCCAACCAACTTGCATCAACACATACCCCAACCCTTGAACGGAGGCATCTAATTCACCGATATCAAATAATACATAAGCATTGTAAGAGCGTAGTTGAAGCATACTTACAATGTTTTCCACGTCCAGGATGTCCTAGGGCTGTTGTTGCTACTGTATAGCAAACACTTTGATAGGACCTCGCTGTCTACGACCCTCTACTTGTGGTCTACTTTAGGATTAAACACTTCAACCACCATAATGAACCTATCAAAGCTAATGGGTTCATTCACATTGTTGTGCTATGGGATATTGGGGGCTTGGTGTTGCTGTGTTAACAATTCTAACAAGTGATTCATAGTATGTAATGACTGGATTGTCTCTTTAGCCATCTGACCCCTTCTCCTTTGCAGCTATTGATTTTAGACATCTTCTTCATTGGGCTTAGCACGTCCAGCAACCTTTCCTAAGCTTGATCCAATGATTCTTCTTAGAGGCATTGTGTTGAGAAGAGACAACCAAATAGACTTAAAGTTAGTGCTAACTGATGTTAGTATTAGTATGTGTTGGTATATATACATAAATACCCTTACACTTGATGGTATACTCATAAATAACTTCACAATTGAAAGAAGGCAAGTAAAAGAATAATACAAGAAAATAACTATATAAATAGATAATGTCCCATATTTTCCCACTCTCTTCATGTCTCATTGTCTTACAGATCATATGCTTAATTTCTCTAAAGATTGTATCTTATGCTATACCATTTGAAACTTATGTCTATTGATCAATACTTAATTTTTAGGGATCAACAAGCTTAAGTTTTTCAGGATCATCAACTTGTGTTCTATAAATGAAAACCTAATTCCTTGAAGATCATAAACCTATTCTCTATAGATGTAAACTTGAGTCCTCAATAATCATAAACCTATTCTTTATAGATCTAAACTTAAGTCCCTAAAGATAAAAAGCTTGAGCTCTGATACCATCTAAACTGTAACGCCATAAAACCACGAGCAGTGCTACTTCGCACCACGTGTCCTTATCACACAAGAGCACATTAAGGCTCTAACCTACTCTGATACCTCTTCATCCTGCAATTCCAATAAATCAACATTCAAATATATCCAATCCTTCCGACTTAATGCAACAACATTCCAATTCATCCTTTAAACCTTGAAACCAATTTAACATAAATCCATAATCAACATCTAATACAACAGAAATCTATAAAACTCTAAGTTAATATTGTCCAAATACTACTAAGTATTTCATCCTAACAACAAAATTCTTTCCAATTTCTAATCGTCATAGTAATAATGATAATCATCTTCTTCCTCTCTTTGTGGTTCACCCAATCCCAAGTTATCTTTTAGGTTATCACCTTCCTCAATACCTACATCTAAAAAAATTATCCTCGAGGGGCGAGCTAACACCCAGTACAAATAACACAATCACACAAGCATGAGCAAACATGAACACAATTGACATGCATTCGGTAGTACTTAAACATAGATAACCACTTTGTGATATAATTTAATTCTACAAACAATAACAAGGTACTTAAGACCCCCCCCCCCCCCCCCCCCCCCTTTTAAAAACACTTAAACACTAGAGCATGAATTGATGATGGGAGCTACCATTACAGGTTCTACACCCATGATCCCCTAAACACTTAAACTTGGTGATCGGAACTACCACTATGGGGCCTCACACTCATGATCCCTTAAACACTTAAACTTGGTGATGGGAACTACCACTACGGGCTCCACACCCATGAGCACCTAAACCACTTAAACTTGGTAATGAGAACTACCATTACAAGCCCCATACGTATGATTACTTAATTGCTTAAACCTTAAACTAAGCCAGATCATTTCCAAATACAACTCTACTAAGGACAACATCACATAAGGATCATTAAAGTATTCCCTAAGGATCTACGAATATGGGCCCCAAAGCTGAGCTAAGCATAAACAACATAAACTTAAACACTTGATAAGTTTATGCTTAATCCATTTTAATGAAGATACCAACTGAAAGAAGAATAGAACAACAAATAGTTAGACATACCATAAATCGTTGTTTTAAGCACATCTGGTCTTGAACATAGGCTTAGTTGTAATCTGCTAAAACAATAATGGTTCCTTCTTAGCATTAATCTAAAAATAGTTTATTTTCTTATTTCTTTTAACTTATTCAAATTTTTAAGGTCTTACTAGCTATCTAGGTTGTGTGGAAATTAACTTAATTAGAATTTAAATAGGCAAACAATTAGAATATGTTTCACTTAACATTGTTATGTTGGAGGCCGTGTAACTCAACATGAGGTAGTATACGGCCATGCTGAAGGTTGTGTACATTTTTATGTATTTATTTTGACATGGGGTGGGACACTATCGTGCTGGGAGGTCGTGTTCCTTTCCATAAGGTTTGGGTTTAGCACGGACAAGACACAACTACGCTGGGAGGCTGTGTTTCTTTCTATAAAGTCTAGGTTAAACACAGGTATGATACGGCCATGTTGGAAGGCCATGTATCTCTCTGTGCAATCTTAGTTTAACAATGTCGAAACACAACTGTTTTAGGAAGCCATGTATCTCTTGGCACAGTTTCACGAACCCAAGTTCCTCTATACCAATTCATCCTAATTTTGATTCTTTTTGTTCCTAAGTTTAATTTATTCCTAAAACACGTATTTTTTTTAATCAAATTACATGGATTAGAGTACTTGCATCAAAATTTTTTCAAATTGTATCCTTGATCGATTGATTTTGGTGATTATGCCCTATCCTTGATACGGATCCTAATTGAAATGGGTGATTGAAATCGATTAAATTCTTAGTACCACAAGCATAGAAATCATTAAACCGATAAGCCTCTTTACTTGGCTTCCTCTTAATCATACTTATGGCTCGCTAAGTCTTACATGTTAGATAGCCTTTTCTATGAAGAGGTGAAAAAGAGGTGAGCTAGGTCAATAGAGAGTATTTATACATTGATCATAAAAAGACCCAATTACCCCTCAAATTCTGATGAAATCTCGATTATGACCTTAGTTTCATGTTATAATTGGGGTAACAGACTCATGGTCAAAGATGAATACCTTTTTTCATGTATGTATATATATATATATGTATGTATGTATGCATGTATGTATATTTTTTTTTTGTTGAAGGATTGTGAAAGGCTGTTGTGAAAGTTATGTGTGATGGAGTATATTATGTGATTGTGTATTGGCTAAAGGTTAAGAAAGTTATATAAAATTGTGCGTGAATATTGTGTGCATCATACTTGTGTTATTACTTATATTATGGCATGCGAATGTGTTTGTAGGTATACATAGTATTGGGTAATAGCTCACCTTTCATAGGATCTTTTTTTTAATTGCAGGTGTCATAGGAGAGATTGTACGGCATGATGAAACCTTAGAAGCTACAAATCAGAATCAAGACGATGAGCAGAACATTGAATTTGTTTATTATGCTGAGATGTAGATAGATGGTTATAAGAACAAATAATAGTTGAAATTGTTTGATGAATTGAAGACTGTTGTAGTATTTGAAGTATTGAAATAAATTTTAGATTTTTGATTATGTTGTATTTTTTAGGATAGGCCTCTTTATCAATATTTTGTACATAGAGAATACTTGTTATTATTCCTAATGGATTTATGAATTTAATATTGGAAAATTATAGTATCGGAGCCTTTGTGTATCCTCATATAAGAGAGACATGTGGCAAATTGTTGCATTCCTGGGTTCTAGGGCGTTATAACACTATACAAGAAAAAAAAAATATAGTACAATGTTCTTGTACCATGTTTAGTTTATATAGTGTAACACAAAATTTTTTATGATGATATAAGGTTATTTTATACATTAACATGAAAACTTATGGAAAAAGTTGTCATGTGTACATAATTGAAGAAAGAATGATGATGATATGGGTTTTTTTTTTCAAGAAAGTGCTAGTTTTGTTCGATGAAATAAATTTTTGAAGCATCTAAAATATGGCACAAAATTTTTGGTTTTTGCCCAATATTTTGAGCTCCTTTTATCTAGTGACTTCATTCACTATGACTTGTCCCGGTTCAATTTTACTTTTCCTCTTTCTTTCTTTTTTTTTTTTTTTCAGGTTTACAAGTTGACAGGTATACTGTGAAAGGATGTGGATGTAAATGGCCACCAAGACAGGAGCCTAGAAGACTGCTCGAAATAAATTTCATCAAGAGGATGTCTTAATAGTTAGTGAGACATGTTTCAACATTAATTTTAATATCCACTATGGGTTTAGGTGCTAACTATCTTAAAACCCCTATCCTATAAATTTTATTAAATAAATGAAAATATATAATTGAGGGTACGCAAATAATTCTAGTTAACAAAATATCCATCCATACACTACTTATTTGGATATGTTTTGAATATGTCTTAAGGGTCATAAGATAGGTTTTGAGCATAGATTTTCTAAAACTTGCTATCAGTGATAAGTTACAAATATGAGGCCTACCTACCGAAACCAGTACTTTAAGGTATATAGGGAACAAATTCCAAGATACCATGTATCAATCTTACAAAAAAGATATTAAATAATGAATAATAATATTATATTTTTCAACTAATAAATGATTTAATAAAAAAGGAAATGAGAGAGCCAGTGCTCATATTACCTAAATAACTAAATTAATCCCACTTTTCTCACTTTATATTTTTCATTTTTTTTCCTTGTTATTCCGTACTTTTTCTCTCTAACTTACGTTTTCCATTGTTTTTCGTTATTCTTTCCTAATTGTTAAGTAATAAAATTATCTAAATTTGAAATAATGAGATATAATTTTTTTTTTTTAAGTTTTGTAGGCTTTACTACAAGTTCTATAAGATTTGTATATGGAAAACTTAAAATATTGTATAGAAATTACTTTTTCAATATCATATAATTTTGAAATTTATATTAAACAAAAAGCGAAACCTTTATGTTGCACACGGTACCATATACCCTATGAGTTGTACAAGTTATAGGATACAAGTAGTTCTAAAGTGTTGCATCGCAATTTTAGCTCTAAAATTTAGAATTTTATACCTTATAAATTAGGGTGCAAGTAGACTTTCATATCTTACCTACCCTATACTCACTTATCCTTAAGTTTAATATGTTAAAACTAAACTCCTAGAGCAGTAACACAACGGTACATACGATCCACCTCCTTTGCTCACTACCTCTCTATATATTATGCATTTACATTCGCTTTTCTATACTCTTTTTTTTCCATGTAAGTAACTCCATTTTCATTTAAACATTTCTAGTGCTTAAAATTTAAAATTTCAACTACATTATTTGTTTATTTAAATTTTACCATCTATAGCTTTTCACCATCTTATTTTTGAAAGTGCACACTTCCACATTAAGAAACCGGCTCCTGTGTTTTCGTGTGGTAATATCTTATCACCTTCCTTACATAAAAACTTTTCTTTCTTAATATGCTAATACAATGATTGTCACTTATCAGATCATTCATGTTTTATCCTTTCAAGCACATAGCCACATGGTCTCACTAGTGTGTTCGTGTGTGTTGTGTATGGTCAAAAAGTCATTTATGCCTCTCAAGTTTATATTTAATTAATGAAGGAACTTAAGTTTCAAGTGAATCATATGAGTCCTTTTATGTTTGTGATGTTTAAAGTCATTTGACATACATACATTTCACATATGAAGTTTATTAAAGGTGGTTGTAGTAATAAACAACCTCTATGAAAATGAATCCTCCCTGTTTTTATTTTTTCAATTTACAAATCAATGATAAAAATTACTTAAATTGTTTCCACTATCTTGTGATATTATAGCTATGTCATCTACCTTTCTTATAATTTTTACAATTAATCACATGTTGCAACAGTTAAATATGGTAAATTGAGAAAATGTGGATGGAGAGAATTCAAATCCAATTGTACACTGCATTACAACGGTGATGAATGGTTCAACTCTTGTGAACTAAGGAATAATGGAGGAGTTATATATATGGCATGTGTTAAAACATCAAAAGCCCAATCTGTTATTTGACAATAAATATCCTTATTTTTAAGTGATTGTCAATGAGTGTAATACAAGCACTTATTAAAGGGTAAGGGAAATTTTTTGCTATTTCCAATATTGATTATACATTTATTAATGATGTAGTTACATAAAAATGTGATTGAAAAGTGCTATAAAATATTCTAGCAAAACACACTTTCACATGAATCCAAGAGCACCTATTAATAAAAGCATGGTAAATCCCATGATACGTTTGTGAAAAAAACAAATTACCAAAGAACATAAAACCCATTTTTCATATTCATTTCCAGTTCTATTTTAATTCCATCATCAAAAGCACTACTATTATCATTGAAAACATTACATTGTGATTAATGTAACAGTATGTAGTTCTAAATATAATATTAATGGAAGCTCATCATTCTCCAAGGGTGGAGCAATAAATAAGGACAATGCCTTCTTTAACATTAAGTAACATTTAATATGAATACTAATTTTCATATTGATTTAAGAAGTGAAAATTTCATGTAATTTCTTAGGAATTTTCAAGTTCTAAATATTCCATCATCACCTTTTTAAGCTTAGTCAAGTTGTTGATAAATATATAAGGTGAAAAGGAAGGATTTATTTTGTTGCAACATGAGAACTTTCTATACAAGCAATCACGTCATCTTTTTTTTTTTAATGCACATTATTAGTTCTAACCAATAATAGAATATAACGGTTTTCTTGAAATCCTAGTTTTATGTTAAATAAAAACTGTGATATCTAATTGACATTTCCCAACAAGCATTATGAAAAGTAAATAAGAAAAATATCAATTTTCTTGTCAAGAATTTAGTACAATAAATAGCTTCATCTAGTTTTACATAAATTTGCATTACAATTTCATTTAACAATCATAGGATCAAACCATTCCATTAACTTTGTTTGTAAGATAGTACAACCAGAAATTAAATTCTACATATATTATAGAAACAACTGTGATAGCTTATTAATTATTCATTAAATCATATAATGTACTATTCCATGCCCACAGCATTTAAGGGCATAATCATGCTTGCTTCTTAATCGAAGAATATACATCGGCCAACAATTGCCCAAACATGACTTGACTCTCAGTGCTGAAGTGTTCACCATCTTTTCGAAATGAGTATTCTTTAGGTAGATCCATAGTATATAAATTTGGCAACTTCAACTCCAACTGGATATTTCTTACAACTATAGAATATGCTAATTTGGTTGGTGCTATAGCAACCTATCCACATTTCCAAAAAAGAAAAATGTATATTAAATCATCACTTAATCAACAAAGCAAATGGTAGGCAACATAAAACGAAGTTTTGTGATTCTCATTTGAAATTATTTGCGGCAAAATATAAATTGATATAATGGGGGGAACGAAATATGAATAGAAAATTTTGAATTAGAAATCTAAAGAAAGGTCATAGTTTATACCAGTATAATTAGGAGGTTTGGAGAATTAAGATGAGAACGGACTCTATTAAAGAAATTAACTAAATTTGCTTTATAGGATTCAGCATCCTCTTTCTTTGCGGAATCAAATCCTCTTTGCCATCAAAGGTATCCCTTTAGTTCCCCACCATTTTTTATGGATTCCTTTGCCCTTGTTATTAGTTGTTCATAAAGATAAGTTCCTGGTTGCCAATCAGCAATCTTACTACCCCCATATGCACATGGGACCAAGCCAATTACTTCGAAGCTCGGGTTTTTTTCCAATAGAGCATGAGCAAATGGCATTGCAGGACCAATGCCATTAGTCTTATTTTAATCAATGTCTTTATAGAGTGGTTCTTGGGCAACAACCCAAGTAAGTTTTTCGTCAAGGCGAAGAATATCCTTATGTGGTTGGCACTCAATAGGAATAATGCCATCCCATTTCAATTGGTGAGAAATGGTGTCGATATCTACACCTCCGCGACCGGGCATGTTACTCTGCCCTACAAGAAGGAATATATTTTTGGGTTGTTCTTGTAAGTTTCTAAGCCTGGCAAACACAATGTTAGCAAGGAGCAAGAGGATAGACAATCGAACATACATCTTGAGGTTTTTTTTTTTTTTAAACAAAGCCAAGTAAATTAATTGATTATTGTGAAGATACAAATAAGATATTGACTATTTATAAGAAAATGAGTTACTATTTTTATACATTTGCAAGCTAACTAGATAACCGATGGTAGTAAAACAAATTTTATATGTTTAGGCCTTCTTTTGGTTTGCTTTGCTTTCATAACAGGTTACTTGTTATAAGATGTGAGGAAGAGATTATTCTGTTTCATGATAGAGATTGCTTATGAGGTTTTGGATATTTTGCATCTACCCGTCATTACTAGTAATGTTAATGACTTGGTAGTTATTATTGTACCGCATGTCTTCTTTTACAGGAAAATATACTATAATACACTAACAAATTAAGCGTAAAAGATGATAGTGGTTTAAAGTGTAATCATTGATTTAACTGTCATTTCCTTTCCTCTCTTCATATATTATATTTGCATGAGAAACAATCTTGATGTTATATCTTCTACTTTTACTTGTAAAAATCTATTGAAAGCAAATTATGTTAGTCAATTTATATATGTTCACTTTTACGATTGGTTTATATTATTATGAAAATGAATTAACTATATATATACATATATAATAATTTTATTATATTAAGAAATCCTACAGCTATATTTTCAATCAATAACTGTACTTATCTTTCCTTGTTGGATCAAGTTTTATTACCAAATAGTGGATCCAAACTAGTTTAGAGCACATTCATGTATAAAAACGTATGATTATGATTTTTTTCCTTTTTTATTTTTTTGTTCTTCATTTTTTTTCGCCAAGTAGAAAAAGCATGATTAGGCCTTGGTTACCATGATAATCCAAATGTAAATTTGGGTGGAACTTATCACACATGTTAACCTAGAAGTAGTAATTTGTTTGGAGAAAAACATTCTCAAAGTTTTCTTTAATATTCATTTAGTACTTATAATCTTTAATTGCAATGGTGCTAATACGAAATTATCATGCTTATATACTAAGAGCATATGCTTCCCCAAGAAAAATATCTATTGAAAATTGAAATTTCAAAAATGTAAAAAAATAAAAAGCAATTCACCATGTTAAACTACAAACAATTGTCTAGACCATTCTATTCTAACAATATAAATATTAGTTTTTCAATGGGATAAATTAATATTGATTCTCTTTTTTCCAACAGCTATAATACATATCATAATTAACAAAAAAATTGTAATCAATTTTTGAATTTTCAATAAATCCTTTCTAAAGATAGTCAATCACCACATGGTCTATATGTATGAACGACGATTAACTATATGAACAAGTTTATAGGCTTAGCCACTATGTTAGCATTAGGAAATTCAAGAGCAAGTCAAGTGTGCTCTACTATTCTTGTATGAGCGACGATTAACTATACGTACAAGTGATGGATAAAATACACCAATACATGCCTATGCTTATATATTATCCCCTGTACATTTTACTGATCATTCTCATTCATCTTTCATCTGCGGGAATAATGCGATAATTAAAGCTACTAATTTTAATTTCATATCATTAAAAAAGAATTAGATCTCGTGAACACCTTCTTCCAGGCCTTCCAGCTCAATGGTTTATATAAGAGAAGAGAACGAAGCGATGATTCTTGAGAGGATTGATCCTTCGTCTTTTTCCTCATCGTCTCTAGCACATCATACTTGCTGAAATTGCCCAAACAGTCACCTTTTGTTGATAATTGTCCACGTTTACCGAGTATATTTCTGCATCGTATATATATAACATCCACAAACTTTGATATTGTTTCCATCTCGAGTTGCATAAAAAATCACTCGAGGAAATTTACCATTAAATACCAAGCCAAAATGTAGATTTTTGGGGCATGAGTTAAAGAAAAATTGAAATTGCTTTTGTTAATTTAGAAAATAAATAAATAATAAGTAAAAGTAGATTTAAATACTCCATCTCTGTGGATAAACGGGCTCATAAGTTAGTTAACTAAAATAACTTAACATTGCAAAAGCCCATCCCCCCATTTGGGCTAACTCCAATCTTGTCCATCAAGCCCGATGGTGCCTTGAATTCAAAGTTATATTCGATTTTCTTTTTTTATATATATATATATATAAACAATTCTTGGGGGCATATAGACAATTATTATAGTCCTAAATTATGGGTTGTCCATATTCTATCGAAGTTTCCATCCATATTATGTTGAACCACTTGTTATCACAAATAAATAGATTAAAACAAAGAAAAAGATGATTGTCTTATTGATTTTTAATCATAAATTGTTAAACCACATTAGTTAAATATGACGAGATTAGAGAGAATTCAGTAAAATGATATACCATGTAAATTGCTAGGTGGTTGGAAATGATATGTGAGGAGGTTTTTTACAATTACTTATCATAGTTTTCCAAATATAATAGATTATGTATCGAATTCATTTTAATTTTCACCCCACTAAACATTATACAAGACATGTCATCCTTAAGATAAATCATATTTTCTGCATAGGAACATTAATTAGGGCTTGGCACGGTCTTATGCACTTACCCATAAGACAAGATAAAGCCTTTTTTACTTTCTTCTCGCACCAATAAGAGTATAAAGGCACTATCACCTCCATTTATCGTGCTTCCACATTCCTACTAGTTGGCATAATTTGCAAACCCACTATTTTACCTTCTCCCAACAAGCAATCTGCAATCCTCAATGTTGTCAACATTTGTAAATCAAATTTCTTCTTTCAACAAGGATTTGTAGGTAAAACATATGACATAACTACCAGGTGCCAATGAGTGGCTGGAGGATTTGATTATGCAACCCTCAAGCTTTGAGCACATGACTCCCGATGGACAATGCCAATTGCTGTACCGAGATGGTAGTGAAGAGCAGGCGGAAGAAGAAGTGGAAGACGATGTCTAGGAAGTGTTGAAGGAAGAAGTATCGAACCACATACAGGTTCCATCCGGCTCCATATGTTAGCCACCAACACCACTTAAGTTTGGCCTTTTTACTAAGTATTTTCGTTAAATTCTAAGGGAAAATGGGAGCACCTATGCGTATTGCAACTATTGCCAATCAAGTTAAGCGTGGAAGAAGTGGTTGGGCTATGGGGCTTGATATAGATAAGTTGTACTGACAAATTTTCTAATGAAGTAGATCGTTATCGACAAGTCTATTTTAGTATTCTGCTAAGAGGCAATAAGTTGCCTTTATAGAATACATAGCGAAATATAAATTGTCATCGAGTCATGCATCTTTGAAGCACCGATTGGAGTACGAGTGAGAAGCTTTGAATTCGAGCTCACATAGTTACGACCTAAAAGGTTACAACGAACGATCGTGAAGTTGTATCACAATGGTAAGTGTGAATTAGCAACTCTTTTTAATTCTCTTGAGACACATATTTCTATTCGTAAGAATATATGGACCGATCCACTTTAGGAAAATTCATACATGAGAATTACAAGTCACTAGATAAATGATGCATGGCAAGTGCAACAGAGACTAACAGCACTTACGATTTTCAATAACCACCTTAAGGCACAAAATATTTTTCATATAATAAGTATTATTTTAGGTGTACATTATGTGATGAAAAATATTTTTTCAGTTGGTTTTGATACTGTTCCGCTAATATGACATCCATTGAGAAACTTCAAGTGTTATGTTAGCCTACACTAGGAGCTACTTTTTTTCTACATATGATGCGCCTTCCATGCTTTAAATCATTGCATTAAAGATGGTATGAACTATTTAGATTTTAAGATGTCCCTAATAAGTGTAATGCCACGAAACCATAGGTAGTGCTATTGCCCACCACGTGTCCTTATCATACATAAACATGTTATGGCCCTAACCCTCTCTAATAACTCTTAATCCTGCAATTCCTATAAGTTAACATTCAAATATATCTAATGCTTCTAACGTAATATAAAAACAATCCAATTCAACCATTGAACCTTAAAACCAATTTAACATAAATCCATAATGAACATCTAATGCAATAGAAGTCTATAAAACACTAAATTAATATTCTCAAGATACTGCTAAGTATTAGATCGTGATAATAGAATTCTTTATAATTTCTAATGACCACAGTAATAATGATAACCATCTTCTTTCTCTATTTG
Source organism: Laguncularia racemosa (assembly GCA_037954665.1). NCBI lineage: Eukaryota > Viridiplantae > Streptophyta > Magnoliopsida > Myrtales > Combretaceae > Laguncularia > Laguncularia racemosa. The sequence continues at coordinate 10,720,587 of JBBMOL010000004.1, read as the reverse complement.
TGGTTCACCTAATGCCAGGATATCTTCTAGGTTATCACCCCCCTCAATACCTACATCTAAAAAAAATAATTCTCGAGGTTTAAGTTAACGCTCAATATGTATAGGTCAATGACACATGCATAAAAAAACATGACCATAATTCACATGCATTATGCAATACTTAAACATAAGCAACCGTTTTGTGATATAATTTGATTCCATAAACAACAACAGGGTACTTACGACCCCCCTTAACACACTAGAGCATGAATCGGTGATGGGAACTGCCACTACGAGCCCCACATCCATGATCACTTAAACTTGGTGATGGGAACTACCACTACAGGGCCTTACACCCACAATCACTTAATCGCTTAAACCTTAAACTAACCTAAATCTTTTCTAGGCATATCTCCACTAGAGATAATGTCACACAAAAATCAATGGAGTGCTCGGTAGGGATCTGCCATTATGGGCCCTTAGGTCAAGCTAAGCACAAATAGCATACACTTAAACGCTTGATTAGTCTTGTACTCAATCCATTTCAATGAACATACCAACTTAAACAAGCACAGAGCAACAAATAGTTATATCTACCTTTAATCCTATTTTTAAGCATGTCTAGTCCTGAACTTAAGCTTAGCTCTAATCTATTAAAACAATAATGATTCCTTCTTAACACTAATCTAAAAATAATTTAATTTCTTGCTTCTCTTAGTTTATTTGATTTTATAAGGTCTTACTAGCAATGTTGGTTGCGTAGAAATTAGCTTAATTTGATTTAAATAGGTAAACAATTAGATTATGTTTCACTCAACACGACCATGTTAGAAGTCTTCTAACTCAACACGGGATAGTACATGGCCTTGTAGAAGGTTGTGTACTTTTTTGTGTATTTATTTTCACACAAGGTAGGATACGGCCGTGTTGGGCAGCCATCTTCCTTTCTATAAGGTCTAGGTTTAACACGAGCAAGATACATTGTATTAGGAGGTCGTGTTTCATTCAATAAAGTCTGGGTTCAACACTAGCATGATACGGTTATATTGGGAGGTTATGTATCTCTCTATGTAATCCAGGTTTAACATGGTTGAAACATGACCCTATTGGGAGGCTATCTATCTCTCAGAATAGTTTTACGAACCTTACTTCCTATATACCGATTCATCCTAATTTTGATTCTTTTTGTTCCTAGGTTTAATTTATTCTTAAAACATGTATTTTTTAATCAAATTACATGGATTAGAATACTTACTTGAAAATTTTTGCAAATCGTATCCTTGATTGATTGATTTTGGTGCCCATTATGTCCTATCCTTGATTTGAATCCTAATTGAAATAGGTGATGAAAATTGATTAAATTCTCAATTCCATAGGCGCAAAAATCATTAAATCGATAAGCTTCTATACTTGGTTTGCTCTTAATCGTCCTTACAGCTCTCCAAGTACTCTTCTTTGTTAGAGAGCTTTTTTTATTCCATATATGTTGTTACTGTGAGGAGGCAAAAAAGATGAGAGTTAAGCCAACGTAAAGTATTTATACTCTGACCGTAAAATGACCCATTTGCCACCCAAATTTTATGTAATCCCAATCGTGACCTCAGTTTTACGTTAAGATATATATATATATATATATACATATTAATTTGCATAAATCTATGTATTTACATTATCCCCCCTCCCTTATAAAAACTTTTGTCCACGAAAGTTACCTACTTCTTGAGGAATTCTGTCTTATCTCTTTTTCTAGTTCCTACGTTGCTTCCCGTACAGTCTGATTTGTTCGTTGTACGATGACATAGAAAATCATTATCCGTCTTAGTACTTGCTCTTTAGTGTCCACAATTTTGACAGTTTTTTCCATTGATGTTATGTTTGGCTATACGTTCAATGGCTTCAAAGCCACTATCTGATCCATGGACACGTGAAATACATCATGTGCCCTAACCAAACTTAGCGAGAGAGCTAATATATAAGCCACTACACCTATTCTTTCCAAGATCTCAAATGAGCCTACATACCTCGAGTCCAGCTTCCGTCTGGAACTAAATCTGACCACCTCATCTGTTAGAGAAATTCTCAACAAGACCTTGTCACCAACTTGAAATTCTAAAGAATGTCTTCTCTTTTCTGCATAGCTCTTTTGTCAAGATTGAGATGTTTATATTCTTTACCTAATTAGCTTCACCTTATCCATTGCCTCTCGGACTAATTCTAGTCACATCATCTGCCTTTCTCACACTTCATCCTAATGTAGTGGGGATCTACACCTTCTTCTATAAAGAGCCTCATAAGGAGCCATCTAGATGGTTACCTAGTTGTTGTTATTATAGGAAAACTCAATCAGAGATATATACACATTTTAGTTACCTCCAAAATCTATTGCACTAGCTTTGAGTAAGTCCTCTAGAATCTATATAGTCCTTTTAGACTGCCCATTAGCTTGAGGGTAGAATGTAGTGCTGAACTACAGTTTGGTGCCTAAAGCTTTATGTAAGTTATTTCAGAATTTGCTTACAAATCTGGTGTCTCTATCATAAGTGCTGGTCATTGGTAGTCTATGTAATTTGACTATTTCTTATGTGTATATCTAGGTTAGTTGCTCTAATTTGCATCCGACTATGATAGGTAGAAAACAAGCAGATTTAGTTGACCTATTCGCTATTACCCAAACTACATCTTGTTTCACCTTGGTATTTGGGTGAGTTGTAACAAAGTCCATTGTCATATGCTCCCATTTCCATTCTGGAACTAGAAGAGGATGTAATTCTCCAAGTGGTCTCTATTGCTCTATTTTGATCTATTGGCATATGAGGCATTCGACTATATACTCGGCTATCTCTCTCTTCATGTTTCTCCACCAGTAATGACTCTTTAGATCCTCGTACATTTTAGTGCTTCAAAGGTATATTGTGTAGGTTAAGTAAGTTATCTCTTTCATTATCTCTCTCTTCAATTCTATCTCCCTTAGCATACAGAATCTTGTTTTATATCTCAGTGTTTCTTCTGTATCTAAGCTAAATTTAAGAGCTTTGACCTGTTCCATTCTACTCTTGATCTTTTAAATATCCTTATCTTCTATCTAACCAATTTTAATTCTATCCATTTATGGTTAGCTGTACTTATAAGGTAGCCATTTTTGCTCCTACTTCTTGGGTTAAAATTTTTAATTCCTACTCGTGCATGTCTTCTAATAGTTCTCTTTATAAAGTAATGAAAGTGGCTAAATTACCATGTTTCTTTCTACTAGGGGCATTTGCCACCACATTGGCCTTTCCTGGATGGTATTATATCTCTAGGTCGTAATCTTTTATCAACTCCAACCATCTCCACTGCCTAATATTCAAATCTTTCTATGTGAAGATATACTTCAAGCTTCGATGATCAGTAAAGATTGTGTACCTTTCTCCATACAAATAATGCCTCCTTAACTTTAGGGCTAATACTACTATTGCTAATGCTAAGTCATAAGTTGGCCAATTCTTCTCATAAGGCTTCCATTGGCAGGATGCATAAGCTAATACCTGACCAACTTGCATCACTACATACCCCAACCCTTGAACGGAGGCATCATTACACACTATAAATTTTTCTTCACTTTTGGGCAATGTCAAAACTAGCACTGACAGAAGTTTCTCTTTGAGCATTTCAAAGATGGCTTTACATCTATCATCCCACTTAAATTTTACATTCTTTTGTGTCAATCTGGTAAGAGGAGTCGCTATTTTGGAAAATCCCTCTACAAATCTTAGTGGTAGTGATAGGAATCAGACTCTTCCAAGACCTATCATCAGGGCCCGAGCTAAGGGTCTCCAAAATCTAGCTTTGAGGGTTTTGCTAGAGAAACCTAACCTTGAGAAATCTAACCTACTTTCTACATCTTTGCACTATAATTTTGATGCATTTCAATAGGTTCATTTGTTAGTCCTACAGGATGCAAAAACACCCATACTACTAAGCGAATCAGGGTTGTGAACGGAACCTAATTCAAAAGCTTCTTGAAGACTGGCATCATGAAGGACCATTTCTTTTATATATTTACTCTTTTGTGAACTATTTTGGTTGTATTTTGGTTTTGGGACAATTTTATTTCCTTGTAATTTTCATTTAGGGCTAGCCACCTTAAAAGTGGCAAACATGTAATTTTGACCACTTTTTAACCCTAGGAGTAGCAAGTATAAATACTTGCTTAAGAGAGGGTTTGGGGAGGCCAAATTTTTCCGATTTGAGAGACACATTTCACGTGTGAATTAAGGTTCTTTCCTTAGTTCCAAACTCTTATCAATTTCAACCCAAGAATTGGAATTGTGGCGAGTGCGACGAAGGCGAATCGTGAGTCATATCAATTCAATTTTGTTGTATGTTCATTTCTTCTCTAGTGAGTCATATCTAGGATAGGTTTGGGCCTTTCTTGGACATATTTGTGGTTCTTTGTTTCGTGAACATCAATCTTGTAAGATTGATTGTTTCCTTAAGCACTTGAATTACATACTTCATTGTTATTGTTGGCGTAAACTAGTGATTGAAAGGGAAAGTGGATTTCATTGGTTTGTTGCTTTCTTTGATCTGATTTCCACAAGATATTTCAATCCTTATTGTGGTTATTTGGTTAATGTTACCAATAGGGATTACAATTAAATCATTTGAACAACATTTTCCATCAAAATCTTCAAAGGTGTCACGAGAATTGCTTACTAGGTGGACCGGTTTTGTATTAGATTTGAGATTGTTTTCTTGAGTCTTTTGATTGTGCTTCCAAATGGATTTAGGCACATCATCTTTTTGGTATCGGAGCACATGTTGAGAGAAGGGTAGATTTGGATCTTTCTTGGACATATTTGTGTTTGTTTTTCGTGAATAATCATCTTTTAAGATTGATTGTTCATTGAGCACTTGAATTATATATATCATTTTAGTTGTGGCGAGAATTTGTGATTGAAAAGGGGAAGTGGATTTCACGGTTTTATTGCTTTCTTTGATCTAATTTCTACGTGATTTTCAATCCTTATTGTGGTTACTTGGTGAATGTTACAAATAGAGATTATAATTACATCATTTGATCAACATTTTCCATCAAAATCTCCAAGGTGTTCACGTGGATTGTCTCATTAGTGGACCGGTTTGTGATTGACTTGAGACTTGTTTTATTTGAGTCAATTGATTGTGGTTCAAAGTGGTTTTGAGTGCATCATTTTTTTGGTATCAGAGCTTGTGGTTGTGAGAAGGGATTGATTGTATTTGATTTCATGAAATTGATCTTCAATTAGGGTTGATCAATTAGAACCGCAAATTGTGTTGTTTTGTGGTTTTGAGCTTGTGAAATTACCTTGGTTTGAATTTTGATTTGTTGCTTGTTGGAGTTGGATTGGGAAGGTTGTTGTATCATCTTATGATCAATAATTTTTGTGGAAGGGCAGAAGCATAGAAGTGTTGTTTAATTCAACAACTTTTGAACTTGAAAACTCACCAATCCTTGTCGTGACTTGTTGTGGCGTAAAGGAGGATGTGTAGGTTGTTGTTGTGACTTCCATTGTGTAATTGTGAATTAGAGAAGTGCAATTTACAGATTTGCATTGAGTTTTGATTAGTAAGGAATCTATTTGAATTCAAACACATGCCATTAAGTTGTGGGAGTTAATGAGTGCTATTTGAATTTGAATTCATTACTTACCAATTGAAGGAGGCTTGCAATTAGTGAAGTGGTTTGAATTTCAAATTGAAGTTGCTGCCTATTGTGGAATTCGGATACATTTGTGGAAAGTAACATATTTGTTTTTGTTGTCATCCTTGCCGTGGAAGTGGAAGCCTACTTGTTATTATTACCACTTGTGTTGTTGCCGTGGAAGTAAATCATCTTTATTGTTGTTGTTACTTGTGTGTTGCCGTAGGAGTTACTTGTGGAGATTAAAGTTTGTTGCACCGTGATCTTGAAAGAAGTGGGAAATATTGTTCACGTGTTGATTAAGTTTGAATTCCACAATGTCTAGTGAAATGCTTCAATATGCTAATGTATTGCGATGCTCATTTAGTACATTTGCTAATAAGGAGGAAGAATAAAGGGAAAACTTGTTCCACACTTCTTGTAGGATATAAGGAAATTTGTGTGTCCTTATAATAGATGGTGGTAGTTGTACTAATGTAGTAGCTGCATCGTTGGTATCGAAGCTAAAGCTTTCAACTATTCCACATCCTAAACCATATAAACTACATTGGCTTAATGATCAAGGAAGTTTGTATGTTACCCAAAGAGCTAGGGTACCCTTCAGTATAGGGGATAAGTATTGTGATGAAATTGAGTGTGATATCTTGCCTATGTGTGCATCCCATATTTTGCTTGGCAGACCTTGGTTATATGACAAGAGGGTCTTACATGATGGTTTCAGAAATACATATTTGTTCCAAAAGGAGGGCAAATGAATTATTCTGAATCCTATGCCACCTTCAGAGGTCCATAATGTCCAGCAACAGATTAATCGACCATCAGAGGATAAGAAGGCTTTGATACAAAATGACGTCTCTGAGGGGAAAAAGGTATTGTTGATGGGACAGGGTGAGATGGAGAGACTAATCACAGAAGAGGCTCCAACATACTTGCTTCAGTTAAGATGTGTCTTAGGGTTACGGGAACCACAGTCTCTACCTCCAACAGTTTCTTAGGTATTAAATGAGTATACTGACATTTTTCTTGATGATTTACCAGCAGGATTACCACCCTTGAGAGGGGTAGAGCATGCTATTGATCTTATGCCCGATTCAGTGTTACCAAACCGACTTGCATATCGCATGAATCCTGAGGAGGCTAAAGAATTGAAACGTCAGGTAGATGAATTGGTGGAATGGGGGCTTGTTAGAGAGAGTCTCAGCCCATGCGCTATTCCCACCCTTCTTGTTCCCAAAAAGGATGGGACTTGGAGAATGTGTATCTATAGCAGAGCCATCAACAAAATCACCATTAAATACAGGCATCCTATTCCTAGACTTAATGATATGTTGGATGAGTTGTATGGTTCACAGATTTTCTCCAAAGTTGATCTTAAAAGCGGATATCACCAGATTCGGATGAGGGAAGGGGATGAATGGAAGACCACTTTTAAAACACGTCATGGACTGTATAAATGGTTGGTTATGCCCTTTGGTTTGAGTAATGCTCCTAGTACTTTTATGATATTGATGAACCATGTATTGAAAGAGTTCCTAGGAAAATTTGTTGTTGTTTATTTTGATGATATTATGATCTACAGCAAAGACCTAAGATAACATGTGGAGCATCTTCGGGCAGTATTTTCTGTATTGAAGACACAACAGCTATTTGCGAATATTCAAAAGTGTTCCTTTTACAAAATTGAGGTAACATTTTTGGGTTTTGTTGTGTCAGGTGAAGGAGTTAGGATGGATGAGGAGAAAGTGAGGGCGGTTAAAGAATAGCCAACACCCACTTCAGTTACTGAGGTAAAACGTTTTCATGGGCTTGCATCCTTTTATAGACGCTTTGTCCAAAATTTCAGTAGCATTGTCAGTCCTCTCACAAAACTGACTAAGAAGAGTGTTCCTTTTATTTGGAGTGAAAAGGCCCAAAGGAGTTTTGAAGAGATTAAAGAAAAACTCACTTGTGTCCCATTACTAGTCTTACCTGATTTTGATAAAGTTTTTGAATTGGAATGTGATGCTTCAGGGATTGGAATTGGTGCTGTATTAATGCAGGAGAAGAGACCTATAGCATATTTTAGTGAAAAGTTGAGTGGAGCAACTTTGAACTATTCTATATATGATAAGGAATTTTATTCCTTAGTGAGGGCTCTCATGACATGGCAGCATTATCTCCTCCCGAAGGAATTTATTATTTATATAAATCATGAATCTTTGAAACATTTCAGGGGACAACATCATTTGTCTATGCGCCAGGCCAAGTGGGTGGAATTTCTTGAGGGTTTTGCTTATGTGATTAAGTACAAAAAGGGTAATCAGAATATTGTTGCTGACGCTTTATCACGACGGTATGTACTTATCACTTCTCTTTAGTGAAAATTGCTGGGTTTTAAGTTGTTGAAAGAACAATATGTATGTGATGAGGAATTCAAGATTGTCATGGAGAGGTGTCTTAAAGGCGGGATGTATGATGGTTATTGTGTGATAGATGGTTTTCTGTATAAATAAGGAAAACTATGTATTCCATCTAGATCTGTGAGGGAAGCACATGCAGGTGGTTTATCAAGGCATTTTGGTGAGAAGAGAACTCTAGCCATATTGAGGGAGAATTTCTACTGGAAAGGTATGATAAGGGATGTCCATAGGGTACTAGAAAGGTGTGGTGTTTGCAAGAGAGCCAAGGGGAGGAAAGCTGCGTCGGGTGAATATATGCCTTTACCTATACCATCTAAACCGTAGACTGATATCAGCATAGATTTTGTGTTGGGATTACTTAGAACACAAAGGGGGAAAGACTATATTATGGTGGTTGTTGATTGATTCAGCAAAATGTCACACTTTGTGCCATGCCACAAAACAGACGATGCTATTTTTATTGCTAACCTTTTTGTGTAGGAAATTGTCAAATTACATGGAGTTCTACACAACATAGTGTCAGACAGAGATACTAAGTTCCTTAGTTTCTTTTGGAAAACACTATGGAGAAGACTGGGTACTAAACCGATGTACAGTACCTCTTGCTATCCCCAGACTGATGGATAAACAGAGGTTGTCAACCGCACGCTTAGGAATCTTCTCAAAGCAACAGTTGGCAAGAATCTTACTAATTGGGACTTGTGTCTTCCTATTGTTGAGTTCGCTTACAATAGGTCTACTCATAGTTCAACTAGTAAGTCTCCCTTTGAAGTTGTTTATGGCTATAACCCTTCCATTCCATTAGATTTTATAGCTGGACCAATGACAAAGGAAGAAAGTCTTAGTGGAGTTGACCGAGCACAACGGATTCAACACATCCATGATCAGACCACTGAACACCTTCAAAAGACCCAAGAACAATAGAGGATCCAGGGAAAAAGGCACAGGAAAATTCATCTCTATAATCCAGGTGACTTAGTCTGGATTAATCTTAGCAAGGACAAGTTTCCACATAAAAAGTCATAGAAGCTATCTCCTAGATCAGACGGACCATTTAGGATCTTAAAGCGCATCAACAACAATACTTATCACATCGAGTTACTAGGAGAATATAGAGTATCAGCCATTTTTAATGTCTCAGATTTTTCACCATACTTAGCAGATGACTTGCATGAAGATTCATCAAATTTGAGGGCAAATCTTCCAGAAGCCCGAGGAGATGATAGGAATCAGACACTTCTAGCACCTATCACCAAGTCCCGAGCTAAGGGTCTCCAAAATCTAGCTTTGAGGGTTTTGCTAGAGAAACCTAACCTTGAGAAATCTATCCTACTTTCTACATCTTTGCATTATAATTTTGATGCATTTCAATAGGTTCATTTGTCAGTCTTACAGGATGCAAAAACACCCATACTCCTGAGCGAATCAGGATTGTCAACAGAACCTAATTCAAAAGCTTCTTGAAGACCGGCATCATGAAGGACCATTTCTTTTATATATTTACACCTTTATGAACTATTTTGGTTTTGGGACACTTTTATTTCCTTGTAATTTTCATTTAGGGCTAGCCACCTTAAAAGTGACAAACTTGTAATTTTGACCACTTTTTAACCCTAGGAGTAGCAAGTATAAATACTTGCTTAAGAGAGGGTTTGGGGAGGCTAAATTTTACAGAATGGAGAGACACATTTCACTTGTGAATTAGGGTTCTTTCCTTAGTTCCAAACTCTTATCAATTTCAACCCAAGAATTGGAATTGTGGCGAGTGCGACGAAGGTGAATTGTGAGTCATATCAATTCAATTTTGTTGTATGTTCATTTCTTCTCTAGTGAGTCATATCTAGGGTAGGTTTGGACCTTTCTTGGACATATTTGTGGTTCTTTTTTTCGTGAACATCAATCATGTAAGATTGATTGTTTCCTTGAGCACTTGAATTACATACTTCATTGTTATTGTTGGTGTGAACTAGTGATTGAAAGGGAAAGTGGATTTCATTGGTTTGTTGCTTTCTTTGATCTGATTTCCACATGATATTTCAATCCTTATTGTGGTTATTTGGTTAATGTTACCAATAGGGAATACAATTAAATCATTTGAACAACATTTTCCATCAAAATCATCAAAGGTGTCATAAGAATTGCTTATTAGGTGGACCGGTTTTGTATTAGATTTGAGATTGTTTTCTTGAGTCTTTTGATTGTGCTTCCAAGAGGATTTAGGCACATTAGGTAGTCTTCCAGACCTAAGAAGCTTCTTACCTTCTTCATAACTGTCTTCAGTTTGTGCTAATCCACTACTGCTCTCACCTTTTTTAGGTCCACAGATATCCTATTTTTGTTGACCAAATCACCTAGGAAAACTACTTACTCTAGCTAGTCTTCCAGACCTAAGAAGCTTCTTACCTTCTTCATAACTATCTTCGGTTTGTGCCAATCCACTACTACTCTCACCTTTTTTAGGTCCATAGATATCCCATTTTTATTAACCAAATGACCTAGGAAAACTACTTGCTCTAGCTAGAATTCACACTTACTAAACTTAGCACGCAACTTTTCATCTTGTAACCTACCCAATACTAGTCTCAAGTGCTCTTCATCACATCCAATATGCCCAGTTCCAAGTCAATATTGAGCTCTATCTCCCTAGCTAGGGATAAACCAAGAAGGTCTTCCAGAAACACTTTTGGAAACTCTCTCACTATACGTACTACTTCCATCACGACTTCTTCACTAGCTTCAATAGATATAGTCACCAGTGTATTCTTTCACCACATCTCATAAGTAGGTAATCTAGTAGGTCTTTGCACTTCTACTTTATACTTAAAGTAGTCTTCTCCAAGGATATCGAGTTGCACTACCATGTTGTGACAATCAATGGTGGCATGGTACTTTGATAGCCAATTGACACAAAAAATAAAGTCGAATTCTATCATCTCTAAGATTAAGAGATTTGCTAGCATTACTCTACCTCGTATCACAATTCTCACTCCTCTGCATATTCTACTTATCTTCCCTCCAACTCCCAAAAGATAACTAATAGCTAGACAATCATTCATGTGTTTAGCATTTAATACACATGCACATACAAAATTCTCATATACATAGGATACTAATTCACCGATATCAAACAATACATAAGGAATGTAAGAGTGTACCTGAAGCATACTTACAATTTCTTCCATGTCAAGGATGTCCCAGTGCTGTTGTTGCTACTGTATAGCAAACACTCTGATAGGAAGTCGCTGTCTACGACCTTCTACTTATGGTCTACCACCCTATCCCCTCATTAGAGGTCTTGTTGCCTATTAATTTAGGCTTGCCTGATTTCTTACTTATCCCTGATGAGACATAATTCCTTTATGTCTCCTTTGTTTACACACATGATAGAAAATTAGGGGGATTAACCACTTATTGCAATGTTTGCTAATATGTCCATCCTTCCCACAGAGAAGCTTACCCTATCTGGCCGTTTGTACTCTCGTAGTTCATGAGGCCCATATCATTTAGCACATTTGACATTTGGGCCCACTATAGGAAGTGTAAAAGGCAATTGTCTAATCTGTAGAGGAGGTGTTGCAGCACTATGCGTCCTACTTTGATGTATATGATATCTCTTGCCTTTATCATGCCTTCATTCCACTTAAGGTAAGACTTTTTCCTAGAGTTATTACTTCATCGTGGCTCCTCTATTCCTCTATAATTTTTCTGTTATGCTCAAAGTATTTGGCCTTATCAACTATTTCAACGTAGGTATTCAGCTCAAAACCCCTAACCGCAAGTTGACGGTCCAAATCCAAGCCCCTTAGAAATCTTCTAGCCTAGGACCTATCATTGTTACTGACATTTTTAGGAAGGAATTAGATTAGCATATTCAATTCTACCTCATACTCTTCCACTATTCTATCCCCTAGTTCACAATTATAATACCCATTCTCGATCTTATCCCTCGAGCTACTAGTGAAATGTCTCTGATAGAACAACTCTCTAAATATTGCCCATTTGATGGATTCCCTGATAAGTTTAGGAACTCAGACCTACCATTTTACTGTAGTTCCCTTTAGCATGAATGCAACATAATTGACCTTTTTGTCTTCTGGTATTTGAAAGAAGGTAATTTTTTTCTTAATTTCTTGTACCTAATCTTCAACTTTGATTGGACCATCTACTCTAGGATTAAACACTTTAGCCACCTTAATGAACCTATCAAAGCTAATAGGTTCATTCACATTCTTGTGCTATGGGATATTGGGGGCTTGGTGTTATTTGTTAACAATCCTACCAAGTGATTCATAGTATGTAGTGACTGGATTGTCTCTTTAGCCATCTGACCCCTTCTCCTTTGCAGCTACTGATTTTAGACATCTTCTTCATTGGGCTTAGCACGTCCAGCACCCTTTCCTCAGCTTGATCCAATGATTCTTCTTAGAGGTATTGTGTTGAGAAGAGACAACCAGATAGACTTAAAGTTAGTGCCAACTGATGTTAGTATTAGTATGTGTTGGTATATATACATACATACCCTTACACATGATGGTATACTCATAAATAACATCACAATTGAAAGAAGGAAAGTAAAAGAATAATACAAGAAAATAATTACATAACTGGATAACGTCCGATATTTTCCCACTCTCTTCATGTCTCACTGTCTTACAGATCATATACTTAATTTCTCTAAAGATAGTATCTTATGATATACCATTTGAAACTTATGTCTATTGATCAATACTTAATTTTTAGGAATCAACAAGCCTAAGTTTTCAAGATCATCAACTTGTGTTCTATAAATGAAAACCTAATTCCTTTTAGATCATAAACCTATTTTCTATAGATCTAAAGTTGAGTCCTCAATAATCGTAAGCCTATTCTTTATAAATCTAAACTTAAGTCCCTAAAGATAAAAAAACTTAAGTTCTAATACCATCTAAATTGTAACGCCCCAAAACCACGAGCAGTGCTACTGCTCACCACGTGTCCTTATCAAACAAGAGCACATTAAGGCTCTAACGAACTCTGATACCTCTTAATCGTGCAATTCCTATAAATCAACATTCAAATATATCCAGTCCTTCTAACTTAATACAACAACATTCCAATTCAACCTTTAAACCTTGAAACCAATTTAACATAAATCCATAATCAACATCTAATACAATAGAAATCTATAAAACTCCAAGTAGTATTCTCCAGATACTACTAAGTATTGCATCCTAACAACAAAATTCTTTCCAATTTCTAATCGTCATAGTAATAATGATAATCATCTTCTTCCTCTCTTTGTGGTTCACCCAATCTCAAGTTATCTTTTGGGTTATCACCTTCCTCAATACCTGCATCTAAAAAAATTATCCCTGAGGGGCGAGCTAACACCCAATACATATAACACATTCACACAAGCATGAGCAAACATGAACATAACTGACATACATTAGGCAGTACTTAAACATAGATAACCACTTTGTGATATAATTTAATTCTACAAACAATAACAGGGTACTTAAGACCGACACCCACATGAATTGATGATGGGAGCTACCATTGCAGGTTCTACACCCATGGTCCACTAAACACTTAAACTCGGCGATTGGAACTACCACTATGGGGCCTTATACTCAAGATCCCTTAAACACTTAAACTTGGTGATGGGAACTGCCATTACAGGCTCCACATCCATGATCACTTAAACCACTTAAACTTGGTGATGAGAACTACCATTACAAGCCCCATACCTATGATTTCTTAATTGCTTAAACCTTAAACTAAGCTAGATCATTTCCAAATACAACTCCACTAAGCACAATGTCACATAAGGATCATTGGAGTATTCCCAAAGGATCTGCCACTATAGGCCCCAAAGCTGAGCTAAGCATAAACAACATTCACTTAAACACTTGATAAGTCTTATGCTTAAATCATTTTAATGAGGATACCAACTAAAAGAAGAATCGACCAACAAATAGTTAAGCATACCATAAATCGTTATTTTAAGCACATCAAGTCTTGAACTTAAGCTTAGTTGTAATATGCTAAAACAATAATGGTTCCTTCTTAACATTAATCTAAAAATAGTTTATTTTCTTTTTTCTTTAGTTTATTCAATTTTCAAAGGTCTTACTAGCTATCTAAGTTGTGTGGAAATTAAATTAATTAAAATTTAAATAGGCAAACAATTAGAATATGTTTCACTTAACATGGCTATGTTGGAGGCCATGTAACTCAACATGAGGTAGTATATGGCCGTGCTAAAGGTTGTGTACATTTTTATGTATTTATTTTGACATGCGGAGGGACACTATCGTACTGGGAGGTCGTGTTCCTTTCCATAAGGTCTGGGTTTAGCCTAAAGAAGACACAACTGTGTTGGGAGGCTGTGTTTCTTTCTATAAATTTTGGGTTCAACACAGGTATGACACGACCGTGTTGGAAGGCCATGTATCTCTCTGTGCAATCTTAGTTTAACAATGTCGAAACACAACTGTTTTAGGAGGCCATGTATCTCTTGGCACAATTTCACAAACCCAAGTTCCACTATACCAATTCATCCTAATTCCGATTCTTTTTGTTCTTAAGTTTAATCTATTCCTAAAGCATGTATTTTTTTTAATCAAATTACATGGATTGGAGTACTTGCATCAATTTTTTTTCAAGTTGTATCCTTGATCGATTGATTTTGGTGATAATGCCCCATCCTTGATTTGGATCCTAATTGAAATGGGTGATTGAAATCGATTAAATTCTTAGTACCACAAGCATAGAAATCATTAAATCGATAAGCCTCTTTACCTAGCTTCCTCTTAATCATCCTTATGGCTCGCTAAGTCTTGCATGTTAGATAGCCTTTTCTATGAAGAGGTGAAAAAGAGGTTAGCTAGGTCAACATAGTGTATTTATACACTGATCATAAAAGACCCATTTACCCCTCAAATTTTGATGAAATCTCGATTATGACCTTGGTTACATGTTATAATTAGGGTAAGAGACTCATGGACAAAGTGGAATACCTTTTCTCAAGTATGTATATATATATATATAAATGTATGTATGTATGCACGTATGTATATTTTTTTGCTGAAGGATTGTGAAAGGATGTTGTGAAAGTTATGTGTGATGGAGAATATGATGTGATTGTGTATTAGCTAAATGTTAAGAAAGATAAATAAAATTGTGCATGAATATTGTGTGCATCATGCATGTGTTATTACTTCTATTATGGCATGCGAATGTATTTGTAGGTATACATAGTACTAGGTAATAGCTCACCTTTCGTGGGACCCTTTTTTTAATTGGAGGTGTCATAGGAGAGATTGTAAGGCATGATGAAACCTTAGAAGCTACAAATCAGAATCAAGATGAT
Organism: Laguncularia racemosa; assembly: GCA_037954665.1. Classification (NCBI taxonomy): domain Eukaryota; kingdom Viridiplantae; phylum Streptophyta; class Magnoliopsida; order Myrtales; family Combretaceae; genus Laguncularia; species Laguncularia racemosa. Next base: position 10,705,193 of record JBBMOL010000004.1, on the reverse strand, counting down.
GAGTAAAACATTGAATATGTTTATTATGCTGAGATGTAGACAGATGGTTATAAGAACAAATAGTAGTTGAAATTGTTTGATGAATTGAAGATTGTTGTAGTATTTTAAGTATTGAAATAAATTTAAGAGTTTTATTATGTTGTATTTTTTAGGGTAGGCCTCTTTATCAATCTTTTGTACATAGAGAATACTCGTTATTATTCTTGATGGATTTATGAATTTAATATTGGAAAATTTTAGTATCGGAGCCTTTGTGTATCCTCATATACGAGAGACATGTGGAAAGTTGTCGCATTCTTGGGTTCTAGGGCGTTATAACCCTATACAAGAAACAAAAATATAGTACAATGTTCTTGTACCATGTCTAGTTTATATAGTGTAACACAAAAAGTTTTATGATCATATTGGGTTATTTTATACATTAACATGAGAACTTATGGAAAAAGTTGCGATGTGTACATAATAGTAAAAAGAATGATGATGTTTTGGGTTTTTTTTTCAGGAATGTGCTATTTTTGTTCGATGAAATAAATTTTTGAAGCATCTAAAATATAGCACAAAATTGTTGGTTTTTGCCTAATATTTTGAGTTCCTTTTATCTAGTGACTTCATTCACTATGACTTGTCCTGGTTCAATTTTACTTTTCCTCTTTGTTTTTTTTTTTTTTCGGGTTTACGGGTTGACAGGTATACTGTGAAAGGATGTGGATGTAAATGGAAACCAAGACACGAGCCTAGAAGAGTGCTCCATGAAATAAATTTCATCAAGAGGATGTCTTAATAGTTAGTGAGACATGTTTCAACATTAATTTTAATATCCACTACGGGTTTAGGTGCTAACCATCTAAAAAACCCTATCCTATAGATTTTATTCAATAAAAGAAAATATATAATTGAGGGTAAGCAAATAATTCTAGTTAACAAGATATCCATCCATACACTACTTATTTAGATATGTTTTGAATATGTCTTAAGGGTCATAAGATAGGTTTTCTGAAACTTGCTATCAGTAATTGGTTACGAATATGAGGCCTACCTACCGAAACCAGTACTCCAAGGTATATAGGGAACAAATTCCAAGATACCATGTATCAATCTTGTAAAAAAATTATTAAATAATTAATAATAATATTATATTTTTCAACTAATAAATGATTTAATAAAAAAGGAAATGAGAGAGCCAGTGCTCATATTACTTGAATAACTAAATTATTCCCACTTTTCTCACTTTATATTTTTCATTTTTTTTCCTTGTTATTCCCAAATTTTCGCTCTAACTTATGTTTTCCATTATTTTTCCTTATTCTTTCCTAATTGTTAAGTAATAAAATTATCTAAATTTGAAATAATGGGATATAATTTTTTTTTTTTTTTTTAGGTTTTGAGGGCTTTACTACAAGTTCTATAAGATTTGTATATGGAAAACTTAAAATATTATATATAAAATACTTTTTCAATATCATATAATTTTGAAATTTATATTAAACAAAAAGCGAAACCTTTATGTTGCATTCTGTACCATATACCCTATGAGTTGTACAAGTTATAGGATACAAGTAGTTCTAAAGTGTTGCACCGTAGTTTTAGCTCCAAAATTTAGAAATTTATACCTTATAAATTAGGGTTCATGTAGACTCTCATATCTTACCCACACTATACTCACTTATCCCTAAGTTTAATATGTTAAAACTAAACTCCTAGTGTAGTAAGCCAACGGTACATACGATCCATCTCCTTCGCTCACTTCCTCTCTATATATTAAGCATATACATCTGCTTTTGAACTCCATACTCTCTTCTTTTTTTTCTTGTACAAAACTCCATATTCATTTAAACATTTCTAGTGCTTAAAATTAAAAATTTCAACTACACTATTTGTTTGTTTAAATTTTACCATCAATAGCTTTTCACCACCCTATTTTTGAAACTGCACACTTCCACATTAAAAAAACCGACTCTTGTTTTTTCGTGTGATAATATTTTATCACCTTCCTTAGATAAAAACTTTTCTTTCTTGATATGCTAATACAATGATTGTCACTTATCACATCATTCATGTTTTATCCTTTCAAGCACATGGCCACATGGTCTCACTAGTGTGTTCAGGTGTGTGTGTGTATGGTCAAAAAGTCATTTACGCCTCTTAAGTTTATAATTAATTAATGAAGGAACTTAAGTTTCAAGTGAATCATCTGAGTCCTTTTATGTTTGTGATGTTTAAAGTCATTTGACATACATACATTTCACATATAAAGTTTGTTAAAGGTGCTTGTACTAATAAACAAACTCTATGAAAATGTATCCTCCCTATTTTTATTCTTTCAATTTACAACAATTTACAAATCAATGATAAAAATTACTTAAATTTTTTAAACTATCTTGTGATATTATAGCTATGTCATCCACCTTTCTTATAATTTTTACAATTAATCACATGTTGCAATAGTTAAATATGGTAAATTGATGTAAATTGAGAAAATGTGGATGGAGAGAATTCAAACCCAATTGTACATTGCATTACAACAGTGATGAATGGTTCAACTCTTGTGAACTAAGGAATATTGGAGGAGTTATATATATGGCATGTGTTAAAACTTCAAAAGCCTAACCTTTTTCTAACAATAAATATCGTTATTTTTAAGTTATTGTCAATGAGTGTAATACAAGCACTTATTAAAGGGTAAGGGAAATTTTTTGCTATTTCCAATATAGATTATACATTTATTAATGATGTAGTTACATAAAAATGTGATTGAAAAGTACTATAAAATATTCTAGCAAAACACACTTACACATCAATCTAAGAGAACCTATTAATAAAAGCATGGCAAATCCCATGATACGTTTGTGAAAAAAACAAATTACCAAAGAACATAAAACCCATTTTTCATATTCATTTCCAGTTCTATTTTAATTCCATCATCAAAAGCACTACTATTATCATTGAAAACATTACATTGTGATTAATTTAACAGTATTTAGTTCCAAATATAATATTAATGGAAGCTCGTCATTGTCCAAGGGAAGAACAATAAATAAGGACAATGCCTTTTTTAACATAGAGTAACATTTAATATGAATGCTATTTTTCATATTGATTTAAGAAGTGAAAATTTCATGTAATTTCTTAGGAATTTTCAAGTTCTAAATATTCCATCATCACCTTTTTAAGCTTAGTCAAGTTGTTGATAAATATATAAGGTGAAAAGGAAGGATTTATTTTGTTGCATCATGAGAACTTTTAATACAAGCAATCACTTCATCTTTTTTTTTTTTTATGCACATTATTAATTCTACCCAGTAAAACAATATAACAGTTTTCTCGAAATCATAGTTTTATGTTAAATCAAAACTGTGATATTTAATTGACATTTCCCAACAGGCATTATCAAAAGTAAATGAGAAAAGTATCAATTTTCTTGTCTAGAATTTAGTACAATAAATAACTTCATCTAGTTTTACATAAATTTGCATTACAATTTCATTTATGCAATCATAGGATCAAACCATTCAATTAACATTGTTTATAAGAGAGTACAATGAGAAATTAAATTCTACATATATTAAAGAAACAAGTCTAATAGCTTATTAATTATTCATTAAATCATACAATGTGCAATAACATGCCCACAGCATTTTAGGGCATAATCATGCTTACTTCGTAATCGAAGAATATACATTTGCCAACAGTTGCCCAAACTTGACTTGACTCTTGGTGCCGAAGTGTTCACCATCTTTTCGAAATGAGTATTCTTTAGATAGATCCATAGTATATAAATTTGGCAACTTCAACTCCAACTGGATATTTCTTACAACTGTAGAATATGCTAATTTTGTTGGTGCTATAGCAACCTATCCACATTTCCAAAAAAGAAAAATGTATATTAAATCATCACTTAATAAACAAAGCAAATGGTGAGGCAACATAAAACGAAGTTTTGTGATTCTCATTGGAAATTATGCGCAGCAAAATACAAATTGATATAATGGGGTGAACGAAATATGAATAGAAAATTTTGAATTAGAAATCTATAGAAAGGTCATAATTTATACCTGTATAATTAGGAGGTTTGGAGAATTAAGATCAGAACGGACTCTATTGAAGAAATTAACTAAATTTGCTTTGTAGGATTCAGCATCCTCTTTCTTTGCGGAATCAGATCCTCCTTGCCACCAAAGGAGTCCCTTTAGTTCCCCACCATTTTTTATGGATTCCTTTGCCCTTGTTATTAGTTGTTCATAAAGATAAGTTCCGGGTTGCCAATCAACAATCTTACTGCCCCCATATGCACATGGGACCAAGCCAATTACTCCGAAGCTCGGGTTTTTTGCCAATAGAGCATGAGCAAATGGCATTCCAGGACCAATGCTATTAGTCTTATTGTAATCAATGTCTTTATGGAGTGGTTCTTGGGCAACAACCCAAGTAAGTTTTGCATCAAGGCGAAGAATATCCTTCTGTGGTTGGCACTCAATAGGAATAATGCCATCCCATTTCAATTGGTGAGAAATGGTGTCGATATCTACACCTCCGCGACCGGCCATGTTACTTTGCCCTGCAAGAAGGAATATATTTTTGGGTTGTTCTTGTAAGTTTCTAGGCCTGGCAAACACAATGTTGGCAAGGAGCAAGAGGATAGGCAATCGAACATACATCTTGAGGTTTTTTTTTTTTTTTTCAACAAAGCCGAGTAAATTAATTGATTTTTGTGAAGATACAAATAAGATATTGACTATTTATGAGAAAATGAGTTACTATTTTTATACATTTGCAAGCTAACTAGATAACCGATGGTAGTTAAACAAATTTTATATGTTTAGGCCTTCTTTTGGTTTGCTTTGCTTTCATAACAGGTTACTTGTTATAAGATGTGAGGAAGAGATTATTCTGTTTCATGTTAGATATTGCTTATGAGGTTTTGGATATTTTGCATCTACCCATCATTACTAGTAATGTTAATGACTTGGTAGTTATTATTGTACCACATGTCTTCTTTTTACAGGAAAATTTACTATAATACACTAACAAATTAAGCTAAAAGATGATAGCGGTTTAAAGTGTAATCATTGATTTAACTGTCATTTCCTTTCCTCTCTTCATATATTATATTTGCAAGAGAAACAATCTTGATGTTATATCTTCTACTTTTACTTGTAAAAATCAATTCAAAGCAAATTATGTTAGTCAATTTATATATGTTCACTTTTACGATTGGTTTATATTATTATGAAAATGAATTAACTATATATATATATATAATAATTTTTTTATACTAAGAAATCCTACAGCTATATTTTCAATCAATAACTGTACTTATCTTTCCTTGTTGGATCAAGTTTGATTAGCAAATAATGGATCCAAACTAGTCTAGAGCATATGCTTGCCCAAGAAAAATATCTATTGAAAATTGAAAATTCAAAAATGTAAAAAAATAAAAAGCAATTCACCATGTTAAACTACAAACAATTGTCTAGACCATTCTATTCAAATAATATAAATATTAGTTTTTCAATGGGATAAATTAATATTGATTCTCTTTTTTTTTTTCCAACAGCTATATTACATATCATAATTAACAAAAAAAGTTAAGAATATAATCAATTTTTGAATTTTCAATAAATCCTTCTAAAGATAGTCAATTCACCACATGGGTCTATATTAATGAACACGATTAACTATATTGACAAGTTTAAGCTTAGCCACCTATGTTAGCATTAGGAAATTCAAGAGCAAGTTAAGGGGTGCTCTACTATTCTAATAGCGATCGATTACTTTTATATACTATAGTATGATAAAACAATTTGGGACATATATCAATTATTATAGTGCTAAATTTTGGGTTGTTCATATTCTATCGAAGTTTCCATCCTTATTATGTTGAACCACTTATTATCACATATAAATAGATTAAAACAAAGAAAAAGATTATTATCTTATTGATTCTTAATCATAAATGGTTAAACCACATTAGTTAAATATGACGAGATAAGAGAGAATTCAATAAAATGATATACCATGTAAATTGCTATGTGGTTGGAAATGATATGTGAGGAGGTTTTTTATAATTACTTATCATAGTTTTCCTAATATAATAGGTTATGTATCGAATTCATATTAATTTTCACCCCACTAAACATTATACAAGACATGTCATCCTTAAGATAAATCATATTTTCTGCATAGGAACATTAATTAGGGCATGGCACAGTCTTATGCACTTACCCATAAGACAAGATAAAGCCTTTTTTACTTTCTTCTCGCACCAATAAGAGTATAAAGGCACCATCACCTCCATGTATCGTGCTTTCACATTCCTGCTAGTCGGCATAATTTGCAAACCCACCATTTTACTTTCTCCCAACAAGCAATCTGCAATCCTCATTGTTGTCAACATTAGTAAACCAAATTTCTTCTTTCAACAAGGATTTGTAGGTAAAACATATGACATAACTACCAAGTGCCAATGAGTGGCTGGAGGATTTGATTATGCAACCCTCAAGCTTTGAGCACATGACTCCCGATAGACAAAGCCAACTGCTATACCGAGATGGTAGCGAAGAGTAGGCAGAAGAAGAAGTGGAAGACGATGTCTAGGAAGTGTTGAAGGAAGAAGTATCGAACCACATACAGGTTCCATCCGGCTCCATATGTTAGCCACCTACACCACTTATGTCTGGCATTTTTACTAAACATTTTCATTAAATTGTAAGGGAAAATGGGAGCACTTGTGCGTATTGCAACTATTGCCGATCAAAATAAGCGTGGAAGAAGTGGGTGGGCTATGGGACTCGATATAGATAAATTGTACTAACAAAATTTCTAATCAAGTGGATCGTTATCAGCAAGCCTATTTTAGTATTCTACTAAGAGGCAACAAATTGCCTTTATAGAATACTTAGTGAAATATAAATTGTCATGGAGTCATGCATCTTTGAAGTGCCGGTTTGCCTCTTAGTAGAATACTTAGCAAAATATAAATTGTCATGGAGTCTTGCATCTTTGAAGCGCCGGTTGGAGTACGAGTGAGAAGCTTTGAATTCGAGCTCACATAATTACAACCCAAAAAGTTTACAACGAATGACCGTGAAGATGTATCACAATGGTAAGTGTGAATTAGCAGCTTTGTTAATTCTCTTGAGACACATATTTCTATTCATAAGAATATATGGACCGATCTACTTTAGGAAAATTCATACATGAGAATTACATGTCACTAGATAAATGATGCATGGCAAGTGCAAAAGAGACTAATTGCACTTACGATTTTCAATAACCACCATGAGGCATAAAATATTTTTCATATAATAAGTATTATTTTAGGTGTACGTTATGTGATGAAAAATATTTTTTCAATTGGTTTTGATACTGTGTCGCTAATATGACATCCATAGAGAAACTTCAAGTGTTATGTTAGCCGACACTAGGAGGTACTTTTTTTCACATATGATGCGCCTTCCATACATTAAATCATTGCATTACAGATGGTATGAACTTTTTAGAATTTAAGATGTCCCTAATAAGTGTAATGCCATGAAACCATAGGTAGTGCTATTGCTCGCCACGTGTCCTTATCATACATAAACATTTTATGGCTCTAACCTGCTCTAATAACTCTTAATCCTGCAATTCCTATAAGTCAACATTCAAATATATCTAATGCTTCTAACGTAATATAAAAAAATCCAATTCAACCTTTGAACCTTAAAACCAATTTAACATAAATCCATAATCAACATCTAATGCGACAGAAGTCTATAAAACACTAAATTAATATTCTCAAGATACTACTAAGTATTAGATCGTGATAATAGAATTCTTTATAATTTCTAATGACCATAGTAATAATGATAACCATCTTCTTTCTCTCTTTGTGGTTCACCTAATGCCTGGATATCTTCTAGGTTATCATCCCCTTGAATACCTGCATCTAAAAAAAAACATCCTCGAGGTTTAAGCTAACGCTCAATATGTATAAGTCAATGACACATGCATAAAAAAACATGAACCTAACGTCACACAAAAATCAATGGAGTGCTCGCTAGGGATCTGCCATTATGGGCCCCTAGGTCAAGCTAAGCACAAATAGCATACACATAAACGCTTGATCAGTCTTGTACTTAATCCAGTTCAATAAACATACCAACTTAAATAAGCACATAACAACAAATAGTTATATCTACCTTTAATCCTATTCTAAGCATGTCTAGTCCCGATCTTAAGCTTAGCTGTAATCTATTAAAACAATAATGATTCCTTCTTTACACTAATCTAAAAATAATTTAATTTTTTGCTTCTCTTAGTTTATTTGATTTTCTAAGGTCTTACTAGCAATGTAGGTTGCGTGGAAATTAACTTAATTAGATTTAAATAGCTAGAAAATTAGATTTTGTTTCACTCAACACGACCATGTTAGAGGTCTTCTAACTCAACACGGGATAGTACATGGCCTTGTAGAAGGTTGTGTACATTTTTGTGTATTTATTTTCACACGAGGTAGGATACGGCCGTGTTGGGCAGCCATCTTCCTTTCTACACGATTTAGGCTTAACACAAGCGAGATACAACTGTATTAGGAGGTCGTGTTTCTTTCAATAAAGTCTGGGTTCAACACAAGCATGATACGGTTGTATTGGGAGGTTATGTATCTCTCTATGTAATCCCGGTTTAACATGGTCGAAACACGGCCATGTTAGGAGGCTATTTATCTCTCAAAACAGTTTTGCGAACCATACTTCCTCTATACCAATTCATCATAATTTCGATTCTTTTTGTTCCTAGGTTTAATTTATTCCTAAAACATGTATTTTTTAATCAAATTACGTGGATTAGAATACTTACTTCAAATTTTTTGCAAATCGTATCCTTGATTGATTGATTTTGGCACCCATTACGTCCTATCCTTGATTTGAATCCTAATTGAAATAGGTGATCAAAATTGATTAAATTCTCAATTCCATAGGCGCAGAAATCATTAAATTCATAAGCCTCTATACTTGGTTTGCTCTTAATCGCCCTTACAGCTCTCCAAGTACTCTTGCTTGTTAGTGAGCATTTTTTATTCCATCTATGTTGTTACTATGAGGAGGCTAAAAAGAGGAGAGTTAGGCCAACGTAGAGCATTTATACTCTGACTGTAAAATGACCCATTTGCCCCTCAAATTTTATGTAATCCCGATCGTGACCTCGGTTTTACGTTAAGATATATATATATATACATATTAACTTGCATAAATCTAAGTATTTACATTCTCCCCCCCTCCCATATAAAAACTTTTGTCTACGAAAGTTACCTACTTCTTGAGGAATTCTTTCTTATCTCTTTTTGTAGTTCCCACATTGCTTCCCATACAGTCTGATTTCTTCATTGTACGATGACATAGAAAATCGTTATCCGTCTTAGTACTTGCTCTTTAGTGTCCACAATTTTGACGGGTTTTTCCATCGATGTTATGTTTGGCTATACGTTCAATGGCTTCAAAGCCACTATCTGATCTTGGTTAGGTATATATTTCCTTAGCATGGACACGTGAAATACATCATGTACCCTAACCGAACATAGCAAGAGAGCTAATATATAAGCCACTTCACCTATTCTTTCCAAGATCTCAAATGAGCTTACATACCTCGAGTCCAGCTTCCATATGAAACTAAATCTAACCACCTCATCTGTTAGGGAAATTCTCAACAAGACCTTGTCACCTACTTGAAATTCCAAAGGATGTCTTCTCTTTTCTGCATAGCTCTTTTGTCTAGATTGAGATGTTTGTATTCTTTACCTAATTAGCTTCACCTTATCCATTGCCTCTCGGACTAATTATGGTCACATCATCTGCCTTTCTCACACTTCATCCTAATGTAGTGGGGATCTACAACTTCTTCCACAAAGAGCCTCATAAGTAGCCATCTAGATGGTTCCCTAGTTGTTGTTATTATAGGCAAACTCAATCAGAGATATATACACATTTTAGCTACCTCCAAAATCTATGGCACTAGCTTTGAGTATGTCCTCTAGAATCTATATAGTCCTTTTAGACTGCCCATTAGCCTGATGGTGGAATGTAGTGCTGAACTACAGTTTGGTGCCTAAAGCTTTATGTAAGTTGTTTCAGAATTTGCGTACAAATCTGGTGTCTCTATCATAAGTGCTGGTCATTGGTAGTCTATGTAATCTGACTATTTCTTGTGTGTATATCTGGGTTAGTTTCTCTAATTTGTATCTGACTATGATAGGTAGAAAACAAGCAGATTTAGTCAACCTATTCGCTCTTACCCAAACTACATCCTGTTTCACCTTGGTATTTGGGTGAGTTGTAACAAAGTCCAATGTCATATGCTCCCATTTCCATTCTAGAACTAGAAGAGGATGTAATTCTCCAAGTGGTCTCTATTACTCTATTTTGATCTATTGGCATATGAGGCATTCGGCTATATACTCGGCTATCTCTCTCTTCATGTTTCTCCACCAGTAATGACTCTTTAGATCCTCGTACATTTTAGTGCTTCAAAGGTGTATTGTGTAGGTTGAGTAAGGTATCTCTTTCATTATCTCTCTCTTCAATTCTATCTCCCTTGGCACACAGAATCTTGTTTTATATCTCAGGGTTTCTTCTGCATCTAACCTAAATTTAAGAGCTTTAACCTATTCCATTCTACTCTTGATCTTTTAAATGTCTTTATCTTCTATCTAACCAATTTTAATTTTATCCATTTATGGTTAGCTGTACTTATAAGGTAGCCATTTTTGCTCCTACTTCTTGGGATCAAATTTTTAATTCCAACTCGCGCATGTCTTCTAATAGTTCTTTTTATAAAGTAATGAAAGCAGCTACATTACCATGTTTCTTTCTATTAGGGGCATTTGCCACCACATTGGCCTTTCCTGGATCGTATTATATCTCTAGGTCATAATCTTTTATCAACTCCAACCATCTCCACTGCCTAATATTCAAATCATTCTATGTGAAGATATACTTCAAGCTTCGATGATCAGTAAAGATTCTATACCTTTCTCCATACAAATAATGCCTCCGTAACTTTAGGGCTAATACTATTACTGCTAACGTTAAATCATGAGTTGGCCAATTCTTCTCAAAAGGCTTCCGTTGGCAGGACGCATAAGCTAATACCTGACCAACTTGCATCAACACATACCCCAACCCTTGAACGGAGGCATCACTGCACACTATAAATTTTTCTTCACTCTTGGGCAATGTCAAAACTGGCACTGACACAAGTTTCTCTTTGAGCATTTAAAAGTTGGCTTTATATCTATCATCCCACTTAAATCTGACATTCTTTTGTGTTAATCGGGTAAGAGGAGTCGCTATTTTGGAAAATCCCTCTACAAATCTTAGTGGTAGTCTTCTAAACCTAAGAAGCTTCTTACCTTCTTCGTAATTGTCTTCGGTTTGTGCCAATCCACTACTACTCTCACCTTTTTTAAGTCCACAGATATCCCATTTTTATTAACCAAATGACCTAGGAAAACTACTTGCTCTAGCTAGAATTCACAGTTACAAAACTTAGCACGCAACTACTTGCTCTAGCTAGAATTCACAGTTACAAAACTTAGCATGCAACTTTTCTTCTTGTAACCTACCCAATACGAGTCCCAAGTGCTCTTCATCACATCCAATATGCCCAGTTCCAAGTCAATATCGAGCTCTATCTCCCTAGCTAGGGATAAACCAAGAAGTTCTTCTAGAAACACTTTTGGAAACTCTTTCACTCTACCTACTACTCCCATCACGGCTGCTTCACTAGCTTCAACAGATATTGTTGCCAGCGTATTCTTTCACCACATCTCATAAGTTGGCAACTAGTAGGTCTTTGCACTTCTAATTTATACTCAAAGTAGTCTTCTCCAAGGATATCGAGTTGCACCACCATGTTGCGACAGTCAATGGTGGCATGGTACTTTGATAGCCAATTGACACCAAAAATAAAGTCGAATTCTATCATCTCTAAGATTAAGAGATTTGCTAGCATTACTCTACCTCGTATCACTATTCTCACTCCTCTGCATATTCTACTTATCTTCCCTCCAACTCCCAAAAGATAACTAATAGCAAGACAATCATTCATGTGTTTAGCATTTAATACACATGCACATACAAAATTCTCATATACATGGGATACTAATCACGATATAAACAATACATAAGGATTGTAAGGGTGTACCAAAAACATACTTACAATTTTTTCCACGTCAAGGATGTCCCAGTGCTGTTTTGTATTGTATAGCAAACACTCTGATAGGAATCGCTGTTTTACGACCTTCTACTTATGGCATACCACCCTATCCCCTCATTAGAGGTCTAGTCCTATTATTTAGGCTTGTTTGATTTCTTATTATCCGATGGACTAATTGCTTTATGTCCCCTTTGTTTACACCATGATAGAAATTAGGGGGATTAACCACCATTGCAATGTTTGCTAATTGTCTAGCCTTCTCACAAGGAAGCTTACCCATCTGGCCATCTGTAACTCGTAGTTCATGAGGCCCATATCATTTAGCACATTTGACATTTGGGCCCACTATAGGAATTGCAAAAGCAATTGTCTAATTGTAGAGGAGGGCGTTGCAGCACTATGTTCCTACTTTGATGTTTATGATATCTCTTGCCTTTATCATGCCTTCTTTTCCACTTAAGGTAAGATCCTTTTCCTAGAGTTATTACTACTTTGTGGCTCCTCTATTCCTTTATACTTTTTCTGTTATGCTCAAAAGTATTTGGCCTTATCAAATATTTTCAACATAGGTATTCACTTAAAACCCCTAACCGCAATTTGAAGGTCCAAATTCCAACCCCCTTAAAATCTTCTAGCTTAGGACCTATCATCGTTACAGACATTTTTAGGAAGGAATTAGATTAGCATATTCAATTTTTACCTCATACTCTTCCACTATTCTATCCCCTTTTTTTCACAATTTAATACCCATTCTCGATCTTTTTTCCCCAAGAGCTACTAGTGAAATGACTCTGATAAAACCCAATTCTGTAAATATTCCCATTTGATGGATTCCCTGATAAGTTTAGGAACTCAGCCTGCCATTTTACTGAAGTTCCTTTAGCATGAATGCAACATAATTGACCTTTTTGTTTTTTCTGGTATTTGAAAGAAAGTAAATTTTTTCTTAATTTCTTGTACCTAATCTTCAACTTTGTTTGGGACCATCTACTCTAGGTTTAAAACACTTTGCCCCCTTTAATGAACCTATAAAAGCTAATGGGTTCATTAAACATTCTTGGGCTTTGGATATGGGGGCTTGGTGTTTTTTGGGTTTAACAATCCTACCAAGTATTCATAGTATGAGTGACTGGATTGTCTCTTTAGCCATCTACCCCTTCTCCTTTGCAGCTACTGATTTTAGACATCTTCTTCATTAGGCTTAGCACGTCTAGCACCCCTTTTCCCCTCAGCTTGATCCAAGATTCTTCTTAAGGTATTGTGTGAGAAGGGGCAACAGATAGACTTAAATTAGTGCCAAACGATGTTGTATTAGTATGTGTTTGTATAATACATACTACCCTTATACAGATGGAAATATCATAAATAGCTCACAATTGAAAGAAGGAAAGAAAAAGAATAATAACAAGAAAATAATTGCAAAAAATAGAAAAGGGTCCGATTTTTTCCCCACTCCTTCATGTCTCATGTCTTACAGATCATATACTTAATTTCCTAAAGTAGTATCTTATATATACCATTTGAAACTTATGTCTATTGAACAATACTTAATTTTTAGGTATCAACAAGCCTTTAAATTTTTTAAGAAACACCCAAATTGTTTCTATAAATGAAAACCTAATTCCTTGTAAACATAAACCTATTTTCTATAGATCAAACTTCAGTCCTCAATAATCATATGCCTATTCTTTATAAATCTAAACTTAAGTCCCTAAAGATAAAAAAACTTGAGTTCTAAAAACCATCTAAATTGAACGCCCCAAACCACGAGCAGTGCTAACTGCTCACCACGTGTCCCTTTTCACACAAGAGCACATTAAGGTCTAACCAACTCTGATACCTTTAATCCTGCAATTCCTAAAAATCAACATTCAAATATATCCAGTCCTTCTAACTTATACAACAACATTCCAATTCATCCTTTAAACCTTGAAACCAAATTTAACAAAATCCAAATCAACATCTAATACAACAGAAATCTATAAACTCTAAGTTATATTCCTCAGATACTACTAATATTGCTTCCTAACAACGAAATTCTTTCCAATTTCTAATCTCTAGTAATAATGATATTCACTTCTTCCTCCTTTGTGGTTCACCCAATTCAAGTTTTTCTTTTGGGTTATCAAACCCTTTCCTCAATACCTGATCAAAAAATTATCCCCAAGGGGCGACTAACACCCAATACATATAACACATCACACAAGCATGAGCAAACATGAACATAATTGACATACTATTTACTTAAACATAGATAACCACTTTGTGATATAATTTAACTCTCAACAACAACAGGGTACTTAAGACCGACCCCTCCTCTTTTTAAAAACACTTAAACCTGGAGCATGGATTGATGATGGGGGCTACCACTGCAGGTTCTACACCATGGTCCCCTAAACACTTAAACTCGACTATTGGAACTACCACTATGGGGCCCCTTTCACTCAAGATCCCTTAAACACTTAAACTTAGTGATGGGGAATTTTCCCCTACGGGCTCCACATCCAAGATCACTTAAACCACTTAACTTGGTGATGAGAACTACCATTACAAGCCCCTACCTATGATTTTTAATTGCTTAAACCTTAAACTAAGCTAGATCATTTCCAAATACAACTCCACTAAGCACAACATCACATAAGGATCATTGGAGTATTTCCCCAAAAGGGTCTGCCACTATGGGCCCCAAAGCTGAGCTAAGCACAAAAAACATTCACTTAAACACTTGAAAAGTCTTATGCTTAATTTCCCTTTTAATGAGGATACCAACTAAAGAAGAAAGACCAACAAATAGTTAAACATACCTTTAAATCGTTGTTTTGGAGCACTTGGTCTTGAACTTAAGCTTATTGTAATCTGTAAAACAATAATGGTTCCTTCTTAACATTAATCTAAAAAATTGTTTATTTTCTTTTTTTTTTAGTTTTTCAATTTTCAAAGGTCTTACTACTATCTAGGTTTGTGGAAATTAACTTAATTAAAATTTTTTAAATGGGAAAAAAATTAAAATTTTTCACTTAACTGGCTATTTTTGGAGGCCGTGTAACTCAACTGGGGTTATATGGCCGTGCAAAGGTTTTACATTTTTATGTATTTTTTTGACATGCAAAGGGGACACTATCTGCTGGGGGGTCGGTTCCTTTCCCATAAGGTCTGGTTTAGCACGGACGAACAAAATGTGTTGGGGGCTTGTTTCTTTTAAAAATTTGGGGTTTTCAACACAGTATAACACCGTTTGGAAAGGGCCCTTTTTCTCCTGTAATTTTTATTTTAACAATGTCAAAACACAACTTTTTAAGGCCTGTATCTGTTGGCACAGTTTCACAAACCCAATTTCCTTTATCCTTTCACCAAAATCCGTTTTCTTTTGTTTTTAGTTTTCTATTCCAAAAACATTTTTTTTAATTCAAATTATGGTTTGGAGTCTTGCACAATTTTTTTTAAAATTGTATCCTTGATCGATTTTTTTTGGTGATAATCCCCTGTCAGTCTAATTTTTTGTTTTCCCATTCCTAATTGACTAGACAAAAACCCCATGCTCATCTAATTTTTGGTTTTCTTTTGTTTTCTGGAGTCGCCCCCGATGTTGGGGGGAAATATTAAATTAAACAAAAGGAGCGGATTGCTTAATTTTGGCCCTATCGTCGTTTTTTTCCCTTTTCTCTTTTTTTGGAAAAAGGAAAAGGAAAAACCAGAGTTTCTAAGTCGGAGGCAACCTATTAAAACCTTACGGTTACCCCAATCTCCTAAATTTTCCATTTAGAAATGTGTTTTTTTTTTTTCTGTACTTTTATTATGTTTTTGAATTATTTCAAAAAATGTTTTTTATTTCTTTTATGGTTCCCCGTGGGTCCCTAGACCCATCCAGGATAAAAAAAGCCTATTTTCCTTTTTTTTAAAAAATTTTAAGTGTTTTGTGAATTTAAATTTTAATCCTTTTGCTTTATGTTTTAAATCTTTTTTGGGGATTTTTTCTAAAAAATTAAGCCTAAGCTTTAATTTGACTTGAAAAGATTTTTGGGAAAAACTAAATTTTTGGGGTTTTATTTGAAAAAAATAAATTTTTTCAAATGATAACCATTTTTAAAAAATTTTTGAATTTTTATTAATTTTTATGATTTTTATGATTTTTTTTTTTTTTTTTTTTTTTTCCTGAAATTTTTATGATTTTTCTATCATTTTTAGATTTTTATTATTTTTCCCAAAAATTTTTTTTTTATAATTTTTCTAATTTTTTTATGATTTTTATAGTTTTTTATTTTTATATTTTTTTTTGATTTTTGTAAATTTTTGTTAAATTTTTTATCCAATTTTTATCTACATATTTTAAAACCTAAAGTTTTTTATTATTTTTCTAATATTATATTTTTTTCTAATTTTTTATTATTTTTTTTATTATTATTATTTTTTTTATTTTTCTACATTTTTAAATCCTAAAAATTAAATTTTTAACATTTTCCTATTTTTAGAAAATAAAAAATAAAAAATAAAAAAATAAAAAACCAAAAAAATTAATAAATAAAAAACAATAAAAATAAAATTGGGGAAAAAATAAATAAATAAATTGGAAAAAACCGAAAATCCGACTTCCTGGGGCCGGGTCGGGGCGCGAGTTGGGTCGGTCAGGGCAACAGGGCGAGTCGGGGCGGTCGGGTCGGTTTTGGGCACGGCGGGGGGAGTGCCGTTCACACTTCTGGGGCCTTTTGAAAGGGGGAGGGGTCGAATCCTAGCCCTTTTCAAGGGTGCTAATCCAATGGTGGCAGTGGTTTCTCCCAAAACGTCTCCTGGTGGGCCTTGGCTTTTATCGGCGGTTTGCGGTTTTGGGTTTCCTCCCCATACTCCCCGATTTTTTCTCTTTTCCACTTTCTCTCAATTGTGATTCGTATTTTGGGTTCCCCCACTCCTCCCTTTTATTTAAGCGCTTGAAACCCAGCGGAAAGCTTTGATTTCCCCCCCGATCGAAGCTAACGGATTTTCGGTTAAAAAAAAAAAAATTAATTTGGGAAATCCATCGATTTGTTTCGATTTTATTCCCAAATTGGATGATGTTTATCCAATTTTTTTGAAATCTGTTGGATTTTGTGCAAAAAAAACGAATTAAAAAGGTCGAAATTTGAATTTTTCCCCTTTGCCGGGGATCTCGACCCCAAAGGGAGGAGATGATCACGCACCTGGCACAGCGTTTCCCCCCGCCAATCGAATGCTGCCACGTGTCCGGGTAGTAAAAAAACTCAAAACGCGGAAACTGCCCCCGCTTTTGAACCAAAGACCACCCTTTTGCGCGCGCCTTTGCCCTGGTCCGGACCAGCTAGGCTACCCATTTTCCTGATTTTTCTAATTTCGCAAATTGTATAATGCAAAGCGATTTTTTTATTTTTTGTATTTTTTGAAATTTCAAAAATTGAAAAATTATTACTATTTTTATTGCCATTTCTAAAACATTTTTCAAAATTGATGTTTTTTCCTATTTTTTTTTTTTGAATAATTTTATTATTTTTTCTAAATAAAAAAAAATTGGGAAAAAAATTTGGAAAAAATTAAGAAATTTATTATTAGTGATTTTTAAATTTATTTCCCAGGGGAAAAAAAGGGGGGTTTACAGCCCCCTCCTTTATTTAACCTAATTTAAAGGGTGATTGAAATCGATTTAAATTCTTTGTACCACAAGGATGAAATCATTAAAACGAAAGGCCTTTACTGGCTTCCTCTTTAAATCCTTATGGGTCGTATTCTTGCGTGTTGATGCCTTTTCTAAAGAAAAGGTGAAAAAAGGTGACTAGGTCAAAATAGAGATTTTTACACGATCAAAAAAGACCCATTTACCCCTCAACTTTGATGAAAAACTCATTTGACCTTGGTTTAAAATTTTTAAAGGGGTAACGACTCATGGGCCCAAAATGAATACCTTTTCTTTAAAATAGTATAATATTATGTTTTGTGTGTGTGTGTGTATATATATATTATATGTATGATGATGATGCATCACGTATGTATAAAATTTTTTTTTTGAAGGATTTTGAATGGGTGTTTTGGAAAATTATGTGTGATGGGGAATAAATGTGATGGATTTGCTAAAGGTTTAAAAAGATAAATAAAATTGTGCAGAATATTGGTGCTCTGCATGTGTTTTTACTTCATTTGGCTGCAAAGTATTTTGGGATACATATACTAGGTAATAGCTCCCTTTTTGTGGGACCCTTTTTTTAAATTTCAGGTTTTATAGGGGGTTGTAAGGGAGATGAAACCTTGAAGCTACAAATCAGAATCAAGATGTGGCAAAAAATTTTAAAATTTTTTTTTACGAATGTAACAGGGGTTTAAAAAACAAATATAGTTGAAATTGTTTGATGAATTTAAGATTTTTGCAGTATTAAGTATTGAAATAAATTTAATTATATTTTTTTTGGGTAGGCCTCTTTATCAATCTTTTTTACTTTGAGAATATTTGTTTTATTCTTTATGGATTTTAAAAATTTAAAATTGGAAAATTTTTTACGAAGCCTTTGTGTACCCCTTAAGAGAGACATTTGGGAAGTTTTTGCATTCTTGGGGTTTTAGGGTGTTAAACCCATACAAAAAAAAAATATAGTATAAATTCTTGTACCCTGTTATTTTTATTGGGAACACAAAAAATTTTTATGACCCAAAATGGGTTATTTTTACAAAACATGAGAATTAGGAAAAAGTTGCGTGTGTTCAAAATGTAAAAAGAATATGAGTTATGGGTTTTTTTTTTTTTAAAATGTGCTAGTTTTGTTAATGAAATAAAATTTTTTTAAACACTAAAATAGCAAAATTGTTGGTTTTTGCCCAAAATTTGAGTTCCTTTTATCTATGACTTCATTCCTATGCTTTCTTGGTTCAATTTTTTCTTTTCCCCTTTTTTTTTTTTTTTTTTTTTTCGGGTTTTACAAGTTGACAGGATACTGTGAAAAATGGGATGTAAATGGACCCAAGGGGACAGCCTAGAAGAGTGCTCCAGAAATAAATTTTTTTCAAGGGATTCTTAAAAAAATTAGTGAGAGGGGTTTTCAACAAATTTTATATCCACTACGGGTTTAGTGCTAACCAACTAAAAAAAACCCTATCCTAAAACATATTCAATAAATAAAAATATATAAATTTTTGGGGAACAAATAATCTAGTTAAAAAGATATCCACCCCAACATACTTTTTTAGATAGTTTTGAATAGTCTTAAGGGGCATAAAATAGGTTTTTGAGCAAGATTTTTTGAAACTTTCTATCAGTAATTGGTTAGAATATGAGGGGCCCACCTACCAAACCAGTACTCTAAGGTATTAGCGAGCAAATTCCAAAATACCATGTATCAATCTTATAAAAAAATTATTAAATAATGAATAATAATATTATATTTTTCAACTAATAAATGATTTAATAAAAAAGGAAATGAGAGAGCTAGTGCTCATATTACTTGAATAACTAAATTAATCCCACTTTTCTCACTGTATATTTTTCATTTTTTTTCCTTGTTATTCCCCACTTTTCGCTCTAACTTATGTTTTCCATTATTTTTCCTTATTCTTTCCTAATTGTTAAGTAATAAAATTATCTAAATTTGAAATAATCAGATATAATTTTTTTTTTTTTAGGTTTTGTGGGCTTTACTACAAGTTCTATAAGATTTGTATATGGAAAACTTAAAATATTATATATAAATTACTTTTTCAATATCATATAATTTTGAAATTTATATTAAACAAAAAGCGAAACCTTTATGTTGCATACTGTACCATATACCCTATGAGTTGTACAAGTTATAGGATACAAGTAGTTCTAAGTGTGCTCATCCTAGTTTTAGCTCCAAAATTTAGAAATTTATACCTTACAAATTATGGTTCAAGTAGACTTTCATATCTTACCCACACTATACTACTTATCCCTAAGTTTAATATGTTAAAACTAAACTCCTAGTAACACAACGGTACATACGATCCATCTCCTTTGCTCACTTCCTCTCTATATATTAAGCATATACATCCGCTTATGAACTCCATACTCTATTTTTTTTTCATGTACCTAACTCTATATTCATTTAAACATTTCTAGTGCTTAAAATTAAAAATTTCAACTACACTATTTGTTTGTTTAAATTTAACATCAATAGCTTTTCACCATCCTATTTTTGAAACTGCACACTTCCACATTAAAAAAAACGACTCTTGTTTTTCGTGTGGTAATATTTTATCACTTCCATAAAAACTTTTCTTTCTTGATATGCTAATACATGATTGTCACTTATCATATCATTCATGTTTTTCCTTTCAAGCACATGGCCACATGGTCTCACTAGTGTGTTTCATGTGTGTGGTGTATGGTCAAAAAGTCATTTATGCCTCTTAAGTTTATATTTAATTAATGAAGGAACTTAAGTTTCAAGTGAATCATCTGAGCCTTTTATGTTTGTGATGTTTAAAGTCATTTGACATACATACATTTCACTAAAAAGTTTGTTAAAGGTGGTTGTAGTAATAAACAAACTTATGAAAATGAAATCTCCCTATTTTTATTCTTTCATTTACATCAATTTACAAATCAATGATAAAATTACTTAAATTTTTTTAACTATCTCCCTTTCTTATAATTTTTACATTAATCACATGTTGCAACAGTTAATATGGTAATTGATGTAATTGAGAAAATGTGGAGGAGAGAATTCAAATCCTATTGTCACTGCATTACAACGTGATGAATGTTCAAACCTTGTGAACTAAGGAATATTGGAGGAGTTATATATATAGCATGTGTTAAAACTTCAAAGCCTAACCTTTTCTAACAATAAATATCCTTATTTTAAGTGATTGTCAATGAGTGTAATACAAGCACTTATTAAAGGGTAAGGAAATATTTTTGCTATTTCCAATATAGATTATACATTTATTAATGATGTAGTTACATAAAAATGTGATTGAAAAGTACTGATAAAATATTCTAGCAAAACACACTTACACATCAATCTAAGAGCACTATTGATAAAAGCATGGCAAATCCCATGATACGATTGTGAAAAAACAAATTACCAAAGAACATAAAACCCATTTTTCATATTCATTTCCAATTCTATTTTAATTCCATCATCAAAAGCACTACTATTATACTTGAAAACATTACATTGTGATTAATTTAACAGTATGTAGTTCCAAAGTAAATGAGAAAAGTATCAATTTTCTTATCTTTTACTTGTAAAAATCTATTAAAGAAATTATGTTGCAATTTATATAAGTTCACTTTTACGATTGGGTTTTATTTTTATGAAATGAATTAACTATATTAAATAATAATTTTTTTATATAAGAAATCTTTCAGCTTATTTTCAATCAAAAACTTACTTTCTTTCCTTTTGGATCAAAGTTTATTACAAAGTGGGTCCAAACTAGTTTAGAGCACATTCATGTATAAAAACGTATGATTATGATTTTTTTCCTTTTTTATTTTTTGTTCTTCGTTTATTTTTGCCAAGTAGAAAAAGCATGATTAGGCCTTGGTTACCATGATAATCCAAATGTAAATTTGGGTGGAACTTATCACACAAGTTAACCTAGAAGTAGTAATTTGTTTGGAGAAAAACATTCTCAAAGTTTTCTTTAATATTCATTTGTACTTATAATCTTTAATTGCAATGGTGCTAATACAAAAATTATCATGCATAAAAAAAATAAAAGGGAAAAAAAGCATATCTTCCAAAAAAAATTTTCTATTGAAAATTAAAAATTAAAAAATGAAAAAAAAAAAAGAAATTTCCCCCCCATGTTAAACTACAAAAAATTGTCTAGACCATTCATTCTAACAATAAAAAATTTTATTTTTCAAGGGATAAATTAATATTGATTCTTTTTTTTCCCAACGCTATAATACATATCATAATTAACAAAAAAATTTAATCAATTTTAAATTTTTCAAAAAAAATCCTTTCTAAAGATAGTCAATCACCACTGGTCTATATGTAGAACGACGATTAACTATAGAAAAGTTTATGGGCTTAGCCACTATTTAGCATTAGGGAAAATTCAAAGCAAGTCAAGTGTCTCACTATTCTTGTATGAG